>CM046878.1:400079274-401346967 GCA_025667525.1 Glebionis coronaria
CCTGAAGACATAAGTTCCAATTTTCAACTAAAATTTAGCGAAACAATCACATGAGTTGTATTATTTGAAGTATTAATGATTTCATTTACGTTCTCATAAATCATAACATGGGAGTTGATCCATGAAATGAGAAAGAAACATCTTTGTCACATCAATAACCTTTGCTCATATAAATTAAAGGATTAGAGCAACAAAATCATAAGGAAAGCAATATCCACAAAAATTAAGCGACCTTTCTGCTTATCTAGAATCCTGATGATTATTGAACAACCATCAATATTCATCAATATCATTCTCTTATTAGAAAAAACTATTACTTCACATTCATTTTTAGATCTTAAAAGAAAACAAAGATATGTTACTTCTCATTCTTGTGCAAAGAAGTCCTTAGAGAGCCATTAACCATGAATTATGTTACCGTGGCAACCTAGCCACCAGGACCATAAAGTACAACCCCGTAGAAAGCTACAAAATCTGGATGAGGACGCAAATTTTAATTTTTTAGTACGTAAGTCCTCCCTATGTGAGTAACACAAATTTTATAACAGAAATATGTATAACAGAACATAATAAAAAGATAATAAATTGATGAGAACACAAACCATATGTTGTTGTTCTGAAGCTTTCCCGGTCCACTCTGCACCAACTGCGGTGTTGGTTAATGGGTTTACCTTGTGGAAGTAGTAAGCAGCAAAGGTATACGCTTTATCAATTCTACATCAATCGCATATTTTTTAAGATATAATAAAAGCATAATGCAAACTCACGACAATGAAATATAGTGATATGTGAACTACTAACAGTATCAAGGATGCAATGAGATTCGTAGTCGAAAAACTTAAGGATGCATTTCATCTGGTGAAATCCCTAGAAGTGGCATCAAAATAAAAACTGGTCCTAAGTGAAACGGTGTTGTTTCACTTACCTTAGAGAATTTGAAAATGAGGCTAAGAGTGAAACCAATGTTGGTAAGATCTGAATTCAGCGTGTTACTGTGTTGTTTTCGTGCATTCTCGTGTAAGTACGAATGTTCAACTTGCAACAATAATTTCATTAGATTTGAGGCTTCTTATATAATGTAGATGGAAAAGAAATCGTTATTAGTGAAATACATATTCATTGTGTGTTTAACAGATAGGTTGGTTGCCAGATCTCTCATTAGCTGCAACAAAATTGCTGATGGTCTTCAGTCGAATTGCAACTTCATTGATTAATGAGAAAATTTACCACAAATCGAGATTTGGACATATCGGTGTATAGCTTTTTCATTGTGCTTGGTAGTGGAAGTTGGAAGTCAATATTCATCAGTATTATTCTCTTATTAGAAAAACCTATTACGTACTTCATATTCATTTTTAGATCTTAAAAGAAAGCAACCGCCAAAAGATATGTTACCTCTTAATTTGACCCCTTGTATGTACATTAATGTCATCCTTTTCAAACCTAGGAGATGAACCACGTGGTCTTCCCCCCTCTGGACGTAACATCGACGGGATTTTTTTCTTGTCAGATACCAAAAGAGTAACTAAGGCAATCCTAAATCGGCGTTATGTTTATCTGCAACAGAAAAATTTTAACATTAAAAATAATTTCGGCATAAAAAATGTTCTATTACAAATGAGAACAAATCAATGGTCCACGAAAAAGTACCTTCATGAACAATGTATACAAAACATTTACACTTTAGTATTGAAGCAACTTCAAATGCATTTGCATTTCCCATTCATTCTTGAATAATATCAGTGACAGGCCTCAAGTGGCAATCGGCTGAGGGGTGCTTGTTTTCCAAGACACTGAAAAGTTCTCCAATTGTAGATAAAAAAGAATGAGCACTGCCTCATTCCATCATTTTGGGAGCAACAAACTTGACCAGTTCCACAATCTCTCTAGCTGTAGTATACGCAATAATAAGTTCGGGGTTAAGAGCTTTCATATTTGGCAAATAATACAAAATTAATTTAACAACGATCCCGGTTGAGAGTTATCCATGTGGCAGATTTTGATCTGAAAAAGGGGAGAGATGAAAAGGAATCCGTGTTGCTGAACTGGAATTGGGTTTAAGTGGGAGCCACTCCACCGGGCTCCACAGTAGTATGACACATTTCGTCCAAATAAGAGAACAAAGAAACCACTCCAGGCGACATCCACTTTAAGCTCCCTGGCCTGAAAGAATTGTATTTGGTTCCTATGACACCACCATTTAGAGGTTGTGCTTTACATATAGTGGATTTCGTTCCAAGAAAGTTTGATCTATTGTAGATACTATAATAAATATTGCCTAAACCTGTTGGTTATTGATTCTAGTAAGGAAATATTTATATAGGACACCTTTATCTACAGATTTCTGAACCCACTGTTTATATATTATAGTGTGGTACACATAAACTGGTCTGGCGATCGTTTGTTAACTTTGCAAGTGAAGCTCATAAGTTACATTCTAGATGACCACATTCTTATCTCCCACGTTCTAATATCCAGCATTCTAATCTCCCATATTCTACTCTCATACATAGATTTTCAACTTACGCAAGATTAAGTTAAAAAAAATTCTCAGTTGATCGTTTAAGGGCATGTATATGGAAAAACAGCTGAAGTAAAGAAAATAGATGTTCCTTGTATCTATGAAAAACATCTATAAAAGGATCCAATCCATTGATTGAATTTAATACAGTAGTCTTTAGAAGAGTATTTTGCACTTGCAGGTTACACTTCATAGTAAGATAATACATTATTGTGTAATGTTTTCAGTCTGGTAGCTAAACAAATCGAAGGGGGCGTTTGGCATTGCGCTTAAAGTCGTTAGCAATCATATTCTAAATCCTAAATCAGTAGTTATCTTGCCAACAATTGCACAAATAAACAAATATACGAAATACTTTTTACCTTTATATTGCTGTAAGTTGGGCAACCTTTTTAGTACAGGGCTTTGAGGCAAAGGTGTCTCCAACCTGATGGATATGGTCATAGCCATTGTGATTACGGTGTTGCTGTTTCTGAGTTTCATATATTTACCCTTGCCAACACCTAAGCAGTCTTGTCCTATACATATAATTATAGGATTGTCATGCTGTAACTTCCATATAGTAAATTCAATATTCAAAGTATCAGTTGTTGCATTTTGTCATATAAATTAGGTGTTATTTGCTTAGGCCATTTTCGTTTTTCCATTTCTTAAAAACATTTCTAAATGGTTTTGTGGCTTTATGTCCATAAGCTCATCTAATACTGTTTACCCTCCCTCATTTATCAAAGTTTGTTTTCCAAATAAGCAGGTCTCACCCAGAATGAAACCACATAAACCAAAAAGATTGTAAAAAGCAGCAGACATCATTAACCACAGCAAAAAGGGCATGAATAGTGAACAATTTTGGCACTTACAAACATGCGAGGCATGAACCTGCCATAACAGCTCACGTTCCACCTCATCCTAGGCCAAAGTTTTTTCTCTAGCACCGGGTCAAACCCATCATATAACCACCATTGTTCATCTATTTCCTGTCTCGTGCTAGTTATAACTACCTCAGATACATCGAGGCTCGTCTCCTCAACCTCTATCCTACGCATATTTTGAAGGTAGTATTAATTTCCTCTTTAGTTGTTCTTCCTTGCCTCAGAAGTTGCTCCAACTTATCACGTCCAAGTTAGTGACCAGTGGAAAGCATTGGCAAATTCAGAGCACCAGATAGGCGAGTCGCTAAGTCACCAGCATCAACATAATGACCATGGATGGCAACAGGCCACAAAGGGTGCCCACCACCAACTTTCTCACCCACAACTTTAGACATTTTCATTATGTGGCCAATTTCACCATCAACAAATTCACGGATATGAGGCCAAAGAGACTCTTCCATCTATATTATATTATATCAAAAAGTTATCATATTAGCTTCTAATTTTTTGGGACAAGAACTCCATAAAATATCTTAATAGCAGGGTACCTGAATCAAACACCATAACAGGTGTTAAAAACAACATACAAACAACATATAAAAGTTGTTAAAAACAGGAAATAAAAATATTAAAATTTATGTTATCAAAACAGTATACAAAGTTGTAAAATCTGTATCCAAACATCCCTTTATCTGTTGTCCAAACCACATATAAATAGTGTAAAAATAAGCATCTAAAAGGTTTAAAATCAAAGCATTTATATATAATATTGAAATTACCTCACATAGGATTAGAACGTGCTAATAAAACAATCTGCAATAAAACAATTTGCAAATAAATTAGAAAAAAACAAATAAATTAGGGTTTATAACAAACATGAATAAAAAAGCACGATATGTATTTAAAACTGAGAACCAAAATCAAAGCAGAAAAGTGCAAATATGGAGAAGCTGATATTTAGAAGACGATCCTAAAGGATTAAAATCTTCAAGATATACCGAAAAAGGGAATCGTTCTTTTTTGTGTGTGAAGATACGAATATTATGTTTTACAGAAAAAAGCCTATGTGTTGCACAGATGTATATGGATCTGTGAAGATACGAATATTACTGAAGTGTTTTTTTGACAGTGATTGGGATCGATTATTTTGTGCGGGTTCAGTGTAGGGTTCAGTGTAGGGTTTGTAAAACAATAGAAGACCGGGAAGTGTTTTGGTAGGAAATATGTGATGACATGCAAATGTAGCAAAAACATATGTACATTATTACACTAATCTTTTCAAAGTAGTATTTGGATTTAGTTAGCATACCTCTACATGATACTCCCTCGAGAACTTTTTAGAGTCGCTCTTCCCACTGAAATTGCACAAAGGAACCGATGAAAGTTCTAGCCTCGCTTTCCGTTCTTCACCAGGGATCCGCGTAATGGGCTTTTAATTGATGCAGCCTCCATACAAAGCATCTGTTTGTACTCATATTCTACAAAATAAACTATAGTTTTTGCCTTTGCAACTCATGGATTGCATATCACTAACAAAGAAAGAAAATAGCATCATTTAATCAAAAATTCCTCACTATAAGAGTTAAATGCTCCATACTCAACTGGAAATGACTTGGAATAAAAGGCAATGGAATAAACACAATCAGTTATCAAATAGTACAGATAAAAATCTCACCAGCATCAGGAATACCATCTTTGCGGATGAAAAATGTTTGATTCTTTTCTTTATCCAGAACCCAAATCTACAACTATTGTTTGCGCCAAAGGTTTATAGGCGGGTAATATAGCACAAGTAGTATTTGGATTCACTTAACATACCTCTACATGATAATCCCTCGGAAACTTTTCTAGAGTCGCTCTTCCCACTGAAAAAGCACAATGGAACAGCTGAAAGTTCTTGCCCCGCTTTCTGTGTAGTTTTGACCTACATTCCATGTTGGTGGTCGGGATTGTGAAGCCATAAACTCAACATCAGATAATGATCATTCTCTGAGGATTATGAGAAGGTTCGGTCTCATTTATTTCAATCTTTTGTTCGAAATGCAGTTGAGCCATTCGCATTGGGTTCTCCCAAGTTATCCCAAGGTAAGCAGTAGTGGGTTGGAAATAACATTACTCTCATAAACAAAACCATTTCTTCCAGGCTGTAACTGATCCGCATAATTATCTGCACGATAATTTCCTCCCTGTTTGAACATACAATTATATATCAGTATTTTTTGTTGCAGTAATGATAGAATACAGTCACAACGATATAATGACTTAAATCTCACAACTGCAGCAATCAATAATTTAAACACAATGCGTAAATATGACAATAGATATAGCCAGCCTAGACTCGGTAACTTTCGTATGTAAAAACATTCACTATCATCATTAACCTTGTCACCTTTAAAAAACTAAACATGCTCCTTTACCCTATTGTGAATTCTTTTAGCAATGTCCAACATCTAGAAATGTTCAATTCTTTTTCTTTAAAGTAACTCTTGTATGATGATACGTTATTACCAAGTTGTCAGACCTAGAGTTGTAAGATGTGTTTTGACTCCACAATTCAAATCAGACCACCTTTTCGGGGGTGACTAAAAATATTGAAACTGCCATTGATCATCAAAGCAAAACTAAAAAAGGCTATTCCAGATTCTCAATCAGTAATATCACCATATGGAACTTAAGATATACTACTATCATAGTTGTAATTTAGTGATATCTCCATCAGGCATGTCTAAGGTTGCTAATTTAGTTAAGAGGTTGTTTATAGCTTCATTTAGTACGCATTTCTAACAAGCCATTAACAAAACGGTTTGTATGACCAATATAACATCTCTTTTGAGCCCCAAAATACCAAATTCCTTCTATATGTGACATCAATTAATTAGTATGGACAATAAACAAACTACAACAATCAACTATACTGACACTGGGACACAGTGACCAACAATATCCTCTAACATAGTTGAATCATAGCCAATAGACTTGTTAATGTATATATGTATTTATATCAAAATAAATTAACTGCGTACCTCCTTATCACTCCCGGTTGATGCTATAATTGGCAGTTATCACACACCAATGAAGTTCGCACACCTCTGACTTGCGACCATTTAACTTACTAACAAAACATCCATGTGCACGTGGGTCACGTTGAAGAATACTTGTATCATGGCTTCCCGAATATAACATTGACTAACTCCAAGCCAAGGTTCCAAGAATGGTATCTCCATCCATAAATTGCATCCCATAACTGAAACAAATATATTCTATATGAAAAAGATATATAGCATGAGTTTGGCAGCATTATCGATGATTAACATTACCTAAATATTACCACATATGGTGCCAATGGCAAGATTAGTTCCATGTTCTGACCAACAAACTGAACTAACGCTTTCATTTATACACAATTGGGCATTCTGATTGCTACTCTAGCTTCAAATACTTATTCCAAAAGATTCACCAAATCGACCACTTTTATGATCTTCTTAAATCCCAAGCATCTTCCAAGCATCCAATGGGGACATATACAACATTGATTTTGGGTAACTTCTGCAACTGTTAGACAATATACATAGATAAATTTTATCACTTTCAACTTGAAAAAAACAAAAATAAGCCTTAATTAACATAAGAAAAACAATGAAAAACTTTTTGTCTATCTTCATCTTCTTATATATCTGGTATTGGGGCTGCCAAATCGAAGCCCTCCTAACATTAATACATATTCGAATTGTATTCTATTTTTTGATCAGATATATAAATATTGAATTACAATTTAAATTAGCATAACTATTAATGAATTAAAACTTACATACCAATTTCCTCCCAAATTGTTCTTTCCCTTTAAATTTTACACAATAAGGGTAACTACCTAATTGAACATCGAATTTCCACCTAATGATGATTTAAAAGATGTGAATTGTAGATTATATAGTTTACCTGAAGCCTCTGGCATCATTCTAGCCGCCATGACCAAAGCAATTTGCGAGATACATTACATAGTTTAAAAATATGTGATTGATTTATTGATTAGGGGTTAATGATTAGGGTTTTGAAAAACAAATACAAAGATGGGGGAAGATCTCGGTTGGATATGAATATAAGCCGGGTAGACGACCCAATTTATGATTACCACCCGAATGATGCTGTGCCTACTGATGGATTGATTGAAACGGTGGGTATTTGATGCAGTGAATGATTTCGAGGGTTTTTGAATTTGATTTTGAATGCTATATCAAAATCATCGGCCTGCTCCAGTGGTTTAGTATATTGCATGCTGGGCACAGTGTCCCGAGTTCGAATCTCACAGCAGACAGGTTTTTTAATAAAATTCAAATTTTCGTGGGTTTAAGCACAATATTGCTGAGGTGGATTAAAAGCATGCTTATGTGGCATTTCCCTCCTGTTATATATATATATATATATATATATATATATATATATATATATATATATATATATATATATATATATATATATATATATATATATATATATATATATATATATATATATATATATATATATATATATATATATATATATATATATATATATATATATATATATATAGTTAGGATCAAATAAGAAGATTAAGTAAAATGAGAAGAATGAGAAGAAACCACAGCCACACATTTCAGATGCACCTACAAAGCCAGATGCATCTTGATATTATGTTTTTGTATGGGTTCTAATTATGTCTCGCAGTCCTCTCGAATTGATCTCAGCCTTAAGTGGAATGATTGTTCTTGGTTACTAAATAAAAGGGTTTGGTTTTCTAACCTACTAAATGTTAAATGATCGAAAATTTAAACTTAAATTTAAAAGTAATTTAAAAATAATTGAATTATTAACTAATAATAAAACTTGAATTGAAATTAAAATTAAAATTAAAATTAAACAGTAGAAACAGAAACAGTAATACAGTAACTCATAAGACTATTCAAAGAAAATTGATTCGGAAGTTCAACCTTGATTCGGAAGTTCAACCTTGATTCGGAAGTTCAACCTTGATTCGGAACTTTGGTTCATGCGGAACTATATTCGGAAGATTGGTTCATTCGGAAGTTTTACTTCATCCGGAACTTTAGACTCAATCGGAACTTTTGACTCATCCGGAACTTTGGTTCATTCGGAAGATTAGGTTCATCCGGAACTTTCAGTTCGTTCGGAACTTTATACTGATTCGGAACTTTTTTAAACAAAAACTCACTCGGAACTTTTTAAAACACATTCATTCGGAACTTACTGTTCATTCGGAAGATTGTAACTCATCCGGAACTTTGTGGTTCGTTCGGAAGTTTGTGACTCATTCGGAACTTTTCAGAAACCAAACTCATTCGGAACTTAGGTGTTCATCCGGAACATTTGGTGTTCATCCGGAACCTGGGAACACAAATACAGTAATATTACCCGAAGAACAAGGAAAACTAATTTTAATCCAAAATTCACCAAGTTTTTAACCAAATCTTAAATAAAACTAAACACAAAGTATCTACTAACCATAAACTATAAATCCCATCAACAAAAACACAAATCCCAACAACTTTTGAAGATCAAAACTCAATAAAATAAGAACTTAAGAACTTGAAGATGAAGATGATGATGAACAAGATGAAATGGAAAGATTAAACAAGACTTTGTATTAATGATTGATGTTTTAACAATAACAAAACAAAGATTAAAAATTACATGATTGAAAATCAAAGATCAAAATCACCAAACACCCTATTGGTGTTGGTGATGGGACGAACTAAAAGGAGAAAAAAGTGGGGGAGAAGAAAACTAAAAACTAACTGGCTAAAAATGTGTGAGGGTGGCTATTTATAGGCTTTTCTTTTGGTTGGTGAGTGGGTTTTCTCCCGTTCTTCTTGTCTTCTCGTCTTTTCAGAAAAGTTGACGTTTTCGATTCTGATTCGGGATTTGTCGTAGATTAAATTCAACTCGTCTTTTAATTTCTTCGTTTAATAGACTTGAGTTTCTTCGACTTGTGTAAATCTTCCATCTTTGGTCCTTTTCTTCGATAAATCTTCGAATAGGCCCAGTGACTTCAAATCTTTTGCATCTCTTGGACAATAGACTTTATCTTGAGTCCTTTTCTTCAGTAAAACCCGTGCAATCCCATGTTTTCTCCAATATTCATCCGGTTGGCTCTGAAAACACAATAAACACAAAAACCACGCATAATTCCAAACAAATGATATTAAATACGTGTTTTGGTCTCGTTTTAGCCGGAATTAAGTGGTAAAAGGATGGGTGTTTACACACCTATCAAATCCCCTACACTTAACCATTGCCATGCCCTCATGCAATGCTTAGTGATAAAGCAATTTTACACTTTTCTCATAATTAATCAACCTTGGCCTTATTTAAATACCACTAAACAAAAATTAAAATATTAATAGAAATTAAACTTTAAAGGAAACAAAAGAATGGAAATAACTTGCAAAGAGATCAATGACTTACATTAGGGCTTTGGTGTTGCGAAGATTTATCACCCTCAAGTTTCACGTTCCCCAAACTAAGCTTAGAAACGAGATCATTGTTATTATAAGTTAGCAATTCAAACACTTACACACATGGCTTAATTAAATGCTTAAACTCCCTTATTCCTAGGTGTATCTCTTATATTTTATTTTTGTCTTAGAATGATCATGAAGATGCATTTTTGGACTTATTTCGATAGTTTATTAAGGCCAAAAGCAAAGTAGTACGATTTGATCAATAGTTAGCTAAAGGACAAAATCTCTTAAAACTGCTTCTCGGGATATCAAAAAGTTCATATCTTGGCATAACTCGGTTCACGATTTGAGACCTTTCTCGGGCCGATATTTGGCATGTACTTCATACTTCATATCTTGAGAGACGTGCTTGAGATAATGGTCTTCTCATCGTAGTAGAGTTTCTTCACTTGGAGACTTTTGAGGGGTACTCCAACTTTGTTGACCACGACTTCATGATTATTCTTCAATCTCTAATTGGGATTTCGAGATACAACGATCCGCCTCCTTTTCAGACTTGGATCTATTTATCCTCATACCTTGTTAGGGTCTTTTCGGATAGACTTCTCCATCATCTTTATGGGAGTTGATTGCTTTTCGTCGTGAGTCTTGATCCTTCATATTGACTTTGGGAATAATGCTTTTCACATCACCTTGGATCTTTAGCAATAAAATGGAATCCTCATGCCTTGTTAGGGCCTTTTCGGACTCGCCAATCTTCGCGCCCCGCTTCATAAGTTATGCCTTGGCTATGAACTCTTATCATTACCGAGCAACTTTTAAACGATCTTGGGCTAGAAGCTAAGTAACTTTTCAAATCGTACGACCTTACTTATTGCAGATAAATTATTAGCAAGTGATGGGAGAATAGGCAAATAATTACACCAAGTGAGCTTGTGCAAGAATACCGACTTATAATTGACTCTATCATTTCTCGTCCTCCACAGTTTAAAATCTCAAGTAAATGAGACTCGTGGACACTTAGCCTAATAAACCAATTAAGGTCTACATGGTTAAGGATACTAGCTAGAATAAACTTGGATAAGTCTATTCGGGTTGAGTCAAAATAAACGCAACGGGCCTAATATGTCAAAGATTTCTAAACTAGCTACACCACTTTATTAAAATTTGACTTTATTGCGGGATATATACATACGAAAGCAAAGATAAAAATTTAAAAATTACGACTAAATGGCCAAAGTTAATAAAAAATTTGAAAAATGTTGAAAAAGATGATTTTCTGGTTAAATGAAGGCATTTTCATGGAAAAGTCCACTTAAAACTTCGATAGAAGTCCCCCCTACACTTAAGATAAACATTGTCCTCAATGTTTAAGCATGTGGGAAACGTCTCCCCGACACTTATGACATTGTGCACGTTGGTTAACTCGAGTTAAGGAAGAGACGACTAAAGTGATCAATTTCAAATGTGAGTATGAAGAAAATTGAATCACGATAGTTGAGAGATAGAACCGGATTTCGGATAACACGGGAGCACGGTTCTTCAAAGATTCCAAGAGTGCACTTATCCCTGTAATCGCATCACCACACAAAGACAAAGAACCTATAGAGGTCCCCCTACACTTAGGAGGTTAAAACATAAAAGGGTAGATACTCGGGCTGCCTCCCGAGGAGCGCTTGTTTTTGATAACCGAGTCACGAGCCTGACTCGACCCAAAATTAGTTCATGAGGAACGTGGTGAGGGATGGAATCACCTCCTGAGAGGTGTCCTCACCAAAGTACAACTTCACTCGTTGGCCATTCACCTTAAAATTCGGTCCATCAGGTTGAGCGAGCTCGAGAGTACCATATGGAAAAATTTGGGCAATGGTGAATGGGCCGGACCAACGAGATTTGAGCTTGTCCGAAAAGATTTTCAACCGAGAGTTAAAAAGTAAGACTTTGTCTCCAACATGGAACTCTCGGTTTTTGATCTTGGAGTCGTGAATGAGCTTAGTTCTTTCCTTATAGATCAAAGAATTTTCATAAGCCTCATTCCGAAGTTCATTCAGCTCATTGAGTTGGATCTTGCGTAGGTCACCGGCTTTGTTAATATCAAAATTAGCCCACTTCAAGGCCCAATAAGCCTTGTGCTCCAACTCAATGGGGAGGTGGCACGCTTTCCCGTACACAAGACGATAAGGCGTACAGCCGATCGGGGTCTTGTAAGAAGTACGGAAAGCCCACAAAGCATCATCAAGTTTATCAGCCCATGAGGCACGATGCTCTCCCACGGTTCTTTCCAGAATTCGCTTTAATCCTCGGTTAGAGATTTCAGCCTGGCCATTAGTTTGTGGGTGGTAGGCTGTGGAAAGACGATGGTTTACACCGTACTTAGCCATGACTCTAGCAAATTGGTCATTGCAGAAATGAGTCCCACGATCACTAATAATGGCACGAGGCACACCGAATCTAGCGAAGAGAGCTTTCAAAAAGTTACAAACCACCCTTGCGTCATTAGTGGGTAAAGCTTTGGCTTCGACCCACTTTGAAACGTAGTCAACGGCTACAAGGATGTATTTGTTTCCTTTAGAAGAAGGGAATGGCCCCATAAAGTCGATACCCCAAACATCAAAGATTTCACACTCTTGAATGAAATTCTGAGGCATCTCGTCTTTATGTGTGATCGTGCCTTGTTTTTGGCAAGCTTCACATCGTTTAACCATATTGTGAGCGTCACGATATATGGAGGGCCAATAAAATCCCGAATCAAACACTTTTTTGGCGGTGTAGTTTGGACCAAAGTGACCACCGGTGGGTCCTTTGTGGCAAGCATCAAGGATTTCTGAAGCTGCCGGTCCGTCAACACATCGGGGGATAATCAGGTCGGCACATTGTTTGAATAGGTAAGGGTCGTCCCAAAAGTAAGTCTTAATGTCGGTGAAGAACTTTTTCTTTTGTTGGGATGTCAACCCTTCCTTGAGAATTCCACCCGCCAAGTAGTTTGCAAAGTCCGCAAACCACGGGGTTTCATTAGATTTGGAATTTATAGACATTAAGGTCTCCAAGGGAAAAGAATCATTGATTTCTTTGTTCGGATGATCCCCTTGGTAAGGATCGTCAAGTCTGCTGAGATGGTCCGCGGCTAGGTTTTCAGCTCCTTTTTTATCGCGAATTTCGATTTTAAATTCCTGGAGCAGCAAAACCCAGCGAAGAAGTCTTGGTTTGGAATCTTGCTTTGTCAGCAAGTACTTCAGCGCGGAATGATCGGTGTACACAATTGTGGTGGAAAGGACAAGATAGGGGCGAAATTTTTCAAAGGCATAGACAACCGCTAAAAGCTCTTTTTCGGTTGTCGTATAATGCAATTGTGCCCCTGTCATTGTCTTGCTAGCGTAATGGATTGGTTGGAAGTGTTTGTTCACTCTTTGTCCAAGAACCGCTCCAATAGCAAAATCGCTAGCATCGCACATTAACTCGAAAGGCAGCTCCCAATTAGGGGTAACCAAGACAGGTGCCTTAGTTAGCTTATCCTTAAGCGAGTTGAAGGCTTCAAGACACTCTTTGGAAAAGATAAAAGGAGTATCTTTTTCCAAGAGGTGGGTCATCGGGCGAGCGATTTGAGAAAAATCTTTGATAAATCGACGGTAGAAGCCCGCATGACCCAGAAAACTTCTCACACCCTTCACGGTTGAAGTTGGAGGCAACTTTGCGATAACATCGACTTTAGCACGGTCTACTTCAAGACCGGCTTTGGAAATTTTGTGTCCCAGCACGATGCCTTCTTTTACCATAAAATGGCATTTTTCCCAATTCAGAACAAGGCGAGTGTCTTCGCACCGCTTAAGCATACGTTCCAAATTGGCAAGGCAAGAAGAGAAGGAATCCCCGAAGACCGAGAAGTCATCCATGAAGACTTCCATAGTTTGTTCAACCATGTCATGGAAGATAGCTAACATGCACCTTTGGAAAGTCCCGGGCGCATTACATAAGCCAAAAGGCATTCTTTTGTAAGCAAATGTGCCATAGGGACAAGTGAATGTCGTCTTCTCTTGATCTTGGGGATCGATGGGTATTTGGAAATAACCCGAGAAACCATCAAGAAAGCAGTAATATTCATTACCCGCTAAACGTTCAAGCATTTGGTCCATAAAAGGTAGAGGGAAATGATCCTTTCTCGTGGCATCATTGAGTTTGCGGTAGTCAATACAAACTCTCCACCCAGTAACGAGACGAGTGGAAATCAACTCGTTGTGTTCATTGGGAACAACGGTTATTCCGCCCTTCTTGGGCACACAATGGATTGGACTAACCCATGGTGAATCCAAAATAGGGTAAATCATACCCGCATCAAGAAGTTTGATAACCTCTGTTTTGATGACTTCATGGATTTTTGGATTCACCCTTCGTTGGCTTTGAATTGTGGGCTTAAAGTCATCCTCCATGAGAATTTTGTGTGTGTAGAAGTGAGGATCGATTCCACGAATGTCAGAAATCTTCCAAGCAATAGCCTTCTTGTGATCTTTCAACACGGTGATAAGTCGGGCTTTTTCTTCTTCCTTTAGGTCCTTAGCAATGATGACTGGCGACTTTTTCTCTTCTTCAAGGAATACATACTCGAGATGGGGCGGCAACTCCTTTAGTTCTAAATCCGGAGGATTTTCGATGGGAGGCGTTTTCAAAGTCGGAGTATCGATAGAGATGACCGTAGGAGATGGAGGCGAAGGATTGTCTTCGGTGAGAAGATTGTCAAAGAAATTCATGTCTTCATCCCCATCGGTGGGAGAATCATCAGTAGATAAGTTCGCATCTCCCATGGTATCTTCAAGATTGTTCCAAAATAAATCACTATCTCCAAATAGAGACAACGATGAATCAATAGAGGACACGGTCTCAACATTGGGAAGAGAGGTAGGAATACTTTTGCAAGCATCATTAAAGTGTTCTTCACAAGCCTCATCAAGAACGTCAATACAATTAACACTCTTATATGAATAAGGCTGTTTAGACAACTTTCCCATGTTGAAGACTACTTTATCGTCACCCACTCTCATGATAAGCTCACCGGCTTCAACATCAATGAGAGTGCGACCGGTCCTCAAGAATGGACGACCAACAATTAGTGGCACACGAGGGTCTATCTCGTAGTCGACGACAACAAAATCAGCAGGAAAGGTGAATTTGTCGACTCCTACAATGACGTCTTCGGCTATCCCCACTGGATAAGCAACCGTACGGTTGGCCAATTCCAAAGTCATTTTGGTGGGGACTAGCTCTGGGAGAGATAATTGCTTCCAAACACTTAGAGGCATGAGATTAATACTGGCACCTAGATCGGCTAGGGCCATGCAATTCTCTACTCCCGGGAAATTGCAAGGGATAAGAAAACGACCCGGATCACCAAGCTTGGTTGGCAATTTCCTTAAGAGCACTGCAGAGCAATTCTCATTAAGTTGGGTGTTGGCAATATCGAGGAGCTTTTCCTTGTCGCTCAGAAGATCTTTAAACATTTTTGCGTATTTAGGCATGTGAGCGAGAGCCTCAGCGAAGGAGATGTTGAAATTCAATTGTTTGAACATCTTAAGAAAGTTCGAAACCTGAATATCGTCCTTGCTTTTGAGCTTCTCTTTCCTCAACCTTGAAGGATAAGGTATATTGGATGAAGAGGAAGGCTTGGGAAGAATAGGATCACTCACATCCTTGGGTGGAGGAGGAGTAGAAAGAAGAGGTGGAGAAATCGGGGAAGGAGAATGATGAGGGATATGAGCAGGTGACTCGTTCTCCTTAGTCACAATCACCGGTGGAGGTATAGGAAGCTCGGGTTCCTTGGTACCTTTACCACTTCGAGTAGTGATTGCTTTCATCTCCCCTCTTGGATTCGCAACAGTGTTACTCGGAAGAGTACCCGAAGAAGAGGGTTGATTACCTTGGAAGAAACTATCCATCATGTTCCTCAAGTCATTAGTTTGGCTATCCAACGTGTTTCTCATGTCGGCTCTCAAATCGTTTCCTTGCTTAACCAAGTCTGATTTAAGGTTGAGCACTTCTTTCTGAAGATTTCCCACGATCACATCATTGGTCCTCATATAGGTTTCCACTTCTTGGTGAAGAGCGGTGGGTTGGTTGGGAAGAGCATTGTATGCAGGTGGTTGGTAAGCAGGTTGTTGGTAGACTTGATTGTTTCGTTGAGGTGGTTGTTGCTGCTTGTGAGGAGGTATGTATGGTTGTCGAGGTTGTTGTTGTTGTTGAGGAGGGCGATTGAGGTTTGGTTGTTGGTTTGGTTTGTTTGGAGGAAAACCAGGTGGGGAAAGATAATTGTTAGAACGGTAGCTAAGCAAATTACAGTCACCTTGAGGTCTAGCTTGATAGGCGGGTTGAGGATAGGTGCCATATGTCGCATTCACATTCTCAGCAGGGTAGTCTTGGGTGGCAGTACAAGTAGTGTAAGAGTGAGGACCACCGCATATCTCACAAGGTTGGCTGACAGCGTTAACTTGAGCGTTCTTAGCGTTGTTGCTGTTGTTGTTGCTGACGGTGTGGGTGACAAGCGATTCAAGAAGCGTAGTGATTTTGTCAAGTCGCTTGTCGCTGTCACTAGTGCTAGCACTAGCGACATTGGTCCGAACACTCTTGGTTTGCACACGAGATTTATTCTCAATGATGTCCCAAGCAGCATTGGAAGTCTTAGCCAACAGATTACCCCCCGAAGCACTGTTTAGTGAATCTTGGTCACTCATGCTTAAACCATTCTAAAAAGTATTAATTTGATGTACTTTGGTAAAACCATGTTGTGGGCATTTTCTTAAAAGATCTTTAAAACGATCCCAAGATTCACTGAACGACTCATCGTACTTTTGTTCAAAATTTATGATTTCATTCCGCAAAGCGGTAGTACGAGAGGGTGGGAAAAAGTAATTGATGAAATTTGTTTCCAAATCCGTCCACGAGAGAATACTCTGTGGCGGTTCTTTAGCAAGCCAATGTCGGGCTTGTCCCTCTAAAGAAAAGGGAAAAAGTTGTAACCTGATAACCTCTTGTGGAACACCATTGAACTTGACCGTGTTGGTGAGTTGCAAGAATCTCTTTATGTGGTCGTGTGGATCATCAATGGTACGTCCCAAGAATGGTTGAGCGGAGACCATCTGGATAAAGCCTGATTTTAGCTCAAAGTTGTTGGCGGCAATTGGAGGTATGACAATTGGATCCGTGTTGCCATCGACATGAGCTTGCAGCAGTTCAATCATCGGGCGATTATCCGGAAGGGGCTCATTGTTGTTGTTATTGTTCATGTTGTTGAAAGGCGGGTTGTTGTTGTTATTATTGTTGTTCGGAGGTGGTATGCTATTGTTGTTTTGTACACCAGCCATGTCTAAGTTATCTAGAGGCTCAGGCTCTTGATAAGACGTGGATCGAGTGCACATACACCTGCAAAAGAACGAACAAAGAAAAACAAGGCAAAAATATTTTTGGTTTTTATGTTTTTTAATTTTTTTGTATTTTTGAAAATTTTATATTTTTTTTAGAATTTTTTTGAAATTTTTTATGAAAAAGTAACGTTCACGGGGAACGGATCCCAAAATCCAAGTTCTCACAAAAAACTTTTGATCTTAACGAGAAGAGCCGGCAGCGGCGCCATTTGATATTATGTTTTTGTATGGGTTCTAATTATGTCTCGCAGTCCTCTCGAATTGATCTCAGCCTTAAGTAGAATGATTGTTCTTGGTTACTAAATAAAAGGGTTTGGTTTTCTAACCTACTAAATGTTAAATGATCGAAAATTTAAACTTAAGTTTAAAAGTAATTTAAAAATAATTGAATTATTAACTAATAATAAAACTTGAATTGAAATTAAAATTAAAATTAAAATTAAAATTAAAATTAAAATTAAACAGTAGAATCAGAAACAGTAATACAGTAACTCTTAAGACTATTCAAAGAAAATTGATTCGGAAGTTCAACCTTGATTCGGAAGTTCAACCTTGATTCGGAAGTTCAACCTTGATTCGGAACTTTGGTTCATGCGGAACTATATTCGGAAGATTGGTTCATTCGGAAGTTTTACTTCATCCGGAACTTTAGACTCAATCGGAACTTTTGACTCATCCGGAACTTTGGTTCATTCGGAAGATTAGGTTCATCCGGAACTTTCAGTTCGTTCGGAACTTTATACTGATTCGGAACTTTTTTAAACAAAAACTCACTCGGAACTTTTTAAAACACATTCATTCGGAACTTACTGTTCATTCGGAAGATTGTAACTCATCCGGAACTTTGTGGTTCGTTCGGAAGTTTGTGACTCATTCGGAACTTTTCAGAAACCAAACTCATTCGGAACTTAGGTGTTCATCCGGAACATTTGGTGTTCATCCGGAACCTGGGAACACAGATACAGTAATATTACCCGAAGAACAAGGAAAACTAATTTTAATCCAAAATTCACCAAGTTTTTCACCAAATCTTAAATAAAACTAAACACAAAGTATCTACTAACCATAAACTATAAATCCCATCAACAAAAACACAAATCCCAACAACTTTTGAAGATCAAAACTCAATAAAATAAGAACTTAAGAACTTGAAGATGAAGATGATGATGAACAAGATGAAATGGAAAGATTAAACAAGACTTTGTATTAATGATTGATGTTTTAACAATAACAAAACAAAGATTAAAAATTACAAGATTAAAAATCAAAGATCAAAATCACCAAACACCCTATTGGTGTTGGTGATGGGACGATCTAAAAGGAGAAAAAAGTGGGGGAGAAGAAAACTAAAAACTAACTGGCTAAAAATGTGTGAGGGTGGCTATTTATAGGCTTTTCTTTTGGTTGGTGAGTGGGTTTTCTCCCGTTCTTCTTGTCTTCTCGTCTTTTCAGAAAAGTTTACGTTTTCGATTCCGATTCGGGATTTGTCGTCGATAAATTCAACTCGTCTTTTAATTTCTTCGTTTAATAGACTTGAGTTTCTTCGACTTGTGTAAATCTTCCATCTTTGGTCCTTTTCTTCGATAAATCTTCGAATAGGCCCAGTGACTTCAAATCTTTTGCATCTCTTGGACAATAGACTTTATCTTGAGTCCTTTTCTTCAGTAAAACCCGTGCAATCCCATGTTTTCTCCAATATTCATCCGGTTGGCTCTGAAAACACAATAAACACAAAAACCACGCATAATTCCAAACAAATGATATTAAATACGTGTTTTGGTCTCGTTTTAGCCGGAATTAAGTGGTAAAAGGATGGGTGTTTACACACCTATCACATCTCCCCTTGAAATTCTCCTTCCTTTGTGGAATTTGTGGTCAGGATTTCTTCTTACTCTTCTCATTTTAACTTTTCTTCTTACTGGATCCCTACTATATATATATATATATATATATATATATATATATATATATATATATATATATATATATATATATATATATATATATATATATATATATATATATATATATATATATATATATATATATATATATATATATATATATATATATATATATATATATACAGTTAGGATCAAATGAGAAGAAACCTTAAAATAAGAAGAATAAGAAGAAACTATAACCGCATATTCGAGATGCATGCACTTAAATTAGATGCATCCTTATAATCTTAGATGCATTATAATGCATCATAACACGTTTTATAGCTTTTAA
The DNA here is from genome assembly GCA_025667525.1 of Glebionis coronaria. Lineage (NCBI taxonomy): Eukaryota > Viridiplantae > Streptophyta > Magnoliopsida > Asterales > Asteraceae > Glebionis > Glebionis coronaria. The sequence continues at coordinate 400,098,764 of CM046878.1, forward strand.
TTAGATGCATATACGTATATTACATGCATTTCATGATTTATTTATATTTTTGTTCCTCTACACGTGTCCAAATAATGAAAATCAATTTGTACCATCTACACATCAAATTAACTTTCAAAACTTAAGATTGTGCATCTATATGAATAGAAATGCATCTAATTCAAGTCGTTGCATCTCAAATGTGTGGTTTTAGTCTCTTCTCACCACTTCTTATTTTAAGCTTCTTCTCATTGGATCCTTACTCTCTATCTCTCTCTCTCTCTCTCTCTCTCTCTCTCTCTCTCTATATATATATATATATATATATATATATATATATATATATATATATATATATATATATATATATATATATATATATATATATATATATATATATATATATATATATATATATATATATATATATATATATATATTAACTGAATTCTTAAATTGCGGCCAGGTAAGTTTTTAGCAAGAAGTGAGAGCGGAGCATATGGTGATTTTTGGAAAAAGATTATGACAACCATCCACATGCATGCCGACAACCTTTTTAAGAACATTGGGGATGCGCATGCTGTACTATCCGACTCCAACAAGGTTAATATCTTGATTGGTTATATTGTATACCCCTAATCACGTACCTGTTCATATAAAATCAGAAATTTAGTTGTATATAACTACAACTTAGCTATGCAAATATTCATGTTTTCTATTCATTATAAAGTTTGCTTTAAACAAGTGAGGTCTAATACCATGTTAGTTTTGTCCCTTCTGTGTTGAGCTAAAAATTACAATTAAATCCGACTGCTCAAATTTTTTTTCTTGTGTATATAGTCTATTTTACATTACTAGGTCACATGTTATGTGTTTATCTTCAATTTCTTAATACTGAGTTCAATCCAATACAAGGACGCATGCACCCAAAATTAAGTATCTGTTCTTTTGCAGGATAAAATCTCAGAAAATTGAGAAGTTTCTCTTCAACTCATATGGAGGTTACTTATTAATACCCCGAACTTCTAATCTCTGCCAAGTATCGGCACTTTTTACTAAATAAACTGTTATTGCATGAGTATGCAGGAGATGGGAGTTCGCTCATACTATAAGGCAGTGCAAAGTGAAGATAAACATATGACAGGTTATTATTTGCTTCTTATACTATCCTCTTTTGTTTGTAGAAAAAGTCAATTTTGCAATATTCTAAGAAAAATTCAAGATGGCTAAAGATATCTAATATGATCAATAAAGGCATGTTTAGCTTTTATATCCCACATGTTTGTCATATGACACTTTATATGTGTTTAAGGGGTGTTTGGCTATGCCAGGCTTTTGCTTAGCAGATTCCCATTTTAGAAAAATATATTGGTCATCTGGAAGCTCGATTTCATTAACTTCAATGTCATAGAACACATACTTTGCAATACATGTGAGAATAGGTGAGATGCTTATGGGTTTATGCTTCAGACTCAGAGCCGTGCATTGCATTCACTAGGATACTGTGGGAACTCTAGAGGAAAACAAGGACATTTCATCACTCACCCAAAACATTTTAGCTTCATAATGGATCAATAGTTAATAGAGACTTAGTTTAATTCCACAAATAGAGACCTCAGATGCCTTTGCCTTGATTGTGTTTTGGATTCACCCGTTGGTTGCTGATATTTTCTAATGGTCAGAAAGCATAGAATATGATTAGTTGTACTGCTGTCATTCGATTGAATTTTTGTATCATAATATTAAAGCGTGAAATGGAAATTCATTTATTTATTAGTTAGATATCCTAGCGAATATCCAAGTTAACCTTAAATACAGCCAATACTATTATTGTCAGATGAACCTTAGCGAATATCCAAATTTCTCATAAGCTTTTATATACCATAGCCAAATGACTTAGAGATTGTTGAATTTTATGGGCAGAACCATCACATATATGTCAATCTCTATGCATTTAAACTAAACTGTACATTGAATTTTGGGTTAATTATTTACAAATCTTGTATTAGAAACAGAAGATATTTAAGGCAGCTGAATTAAATGATAGTTGATGAAGGGGTGACAAGTGTTAGACAAACCAAGAAGATTTTATGAACAAGGCCACCAGAGTGCGTAAACAAATTTGTGAATTGCAGGCCATCTCAAGCCGAGCCTTATTATGTAGACGGAATTTGTAGGAAAGACTATGACTCACCTTATAGGATGCGACGAAGAACCTTTGGGAATTTGTGTCGGAGAGATTTGTGAGTTGAAGATACTTTCCAATAATTGCTAAGATAGAGCGTGTTTCACCACCTAAAATATCAGGTGATTTTCGCTTCACATCTTCCGGTTCTCCCAGAAGCAAAGGGAAAAAAAGAACTATATAAAAAACTACTAATTTGCATCCACATATTATGAACTGAGGTAATATTAACTAATTTATCTTTATCTCAAATATGATTCGGTAATACATGACATATTTGTTTTTCGTTTTTTTAGTACCACCGCCTAACCTGAGTCTGTTGCTAGGATTTAAATAATCTGCATAAATACAGTAACAATATAAACAGAAATATTTCATTATAGCATTGATGTTAATACACCACACATTTTCACAAACCTTATTGTAACCAATTTAACGTATAGGCATTCCCACACTAGACCTTCTACATATATTTCACCTAATGTTCCAAGGTAAAAATAAGTTATCGCAGATTTTCATCAAAACTCTTTCTTTATTGGCAAAAGTCTCAAAATTTTGCTATCCAGTCAGCAACGCAAACGTGCATCCATAAGATCCGAATCAGTTTGTGTTAGGGCTCTTAGATGGTGTTGTCATGTTTTTGAGCCACTTGAATCTGAAGGCAAATGGGGTGTCTCACCACCAGCTAAGAACGGGTCAACAAGTAATGAAGCAGCTGCTTCAGGTGGAGGACCGGGTGCTGAACAAGCCCAAAGATGATCAAGTGGTTCTCGTGGGAAGTATTTTTGGTTGGTTGAAACCACAAACTGTGGATACTCACAAATGTCCTACAGTTCCGATAGGCTACCAACTATGAACAAAAAAACAACCATAGTCAAAAGACGAAAATGACGGAGCAGGTCGCTGCTGCTTCAATACAGTTCCAGTGCTTTTAATAGTAATCTACATCTCTGACGATGCTTTGAAGGTAAAAAAACACGTTATTTGAAGTTTTGCTGAGTAGAATGTGTAATACTCAAATCCGAACTGGTCAGTGTAAAAGAGAAATACCAAAGTTTACGTAACAAAATTACTATGTTGATCTACTATGGAAGGCTCACCGGTTGAATTTTAGTATTCATGCAGCCGATCTTGAAGAAGAGAAAGCAAATGGGTCAACTGGGTAAAACAATGACGATAATGGATAACGCAAAAAAGCAAAAGAATTTGTAAATGCTTATGCATATCTGTAGGGAACATCAGAAGTTGCAGTCACCACAATGGTGATATCGTGAGTGTTATGATGTAGCTAACCACTTAAGTTGTGAGATGTTTTTTTAAAGGCGAGTTTTGGAGGTAATTGTTCTTCGAATAGTTATATTCACGATCATTTGGATAACTGTTAGTTGTCGAGTCAGTCTTATGACAACATTTATTATCTTGACTTGAAATCCTTTCTTTTACTCTAGGATTTGACCCACACATATGGGGATATGTGCATCGTGGTAGTGAGGTCATCAATTCCAATTTAATTTTAATGTTCGTAGTAATTCGGGTTGATACATATTGTATTTAAAAACATAGAAACTAGATTTTTGGGAAAAAATCGACCCGATTAACCAGTTTCTTTTTTATTTGATGGGACACGTAGCTTTTTATTTTGATCTATAAAAGGTATGTTGTGCTACATTCTTATCAGTTTTGGGACCACTAATTGGATCATTACCAGTCTTAAAGTATAAGCCAAGTTCTGCATATGCAGACTACATTATATGCTAGAGTCATGGAACCTTTAGCTAAGAAGCTAACAGAAATCCGTATTTAAATATATTGCATTCAATTGGTCAGGCTATACATTATTTATATTTCTTTTGTTTAAAATAAGTGTACTGTTATTTGTTATATTTGCTTGATAAGTACCCCTGCCTCTGCTTGCAGGAATTACATAAACTATAGGAAGTATAAATATTTAAGGGTTAATGGGTCATCCCCCATTATTGACCACTGGGACATGGTCAAAGACTTCTAGCATCGGTGTGAAAATTACCATTTCTTGTGTTGCTTCACTTCCCATTGTATATTTTCAAACCTCATTATCACCATTGTGATGAGGCTTTACAACCACTTTCTTTTTGTTGTTTGTTAAATTAGACGCTCAACTTCATTTGACTCTCATTTTTTTGACCCATTTGACCTATATTTTTATTGTAAAAATAAATGATGTCAAAGATAATCAAACAAAGTCGAGTGCAATGGCCTTTCTCAAGTGGCGGAATACTAGCGATAGGTCATCAAAATCAACGACTACCAAAACCCCCGTTTTGTAAACCGTGTTGTAGATTCTATGTTCAACACCGTTGCAAACAAGAAGGCTGCCATACTTGGGTTTGGTTTTAAGAAAGATACCACTGACACTTGTGAAACCCCTACGATTGATGTTTGCAAGGGTCTGTTAGGTGATAAGCTCGGGCTAAGAATCTATGAACCACAAGTCACCGAGGACCAGAACCAGCGAGACCTTTCAATGAACAAGTTTGATTGGGATCATCGTATTCACGGGAAAAGAGAAATAAGGTACTGTGGAGCATACCAAGGTGCACTCTTTTCTTTCTCTTCGCCTTTCCTATACTTTGGTTTTCATCCTGGAAAAAAAAGTAAGTTATTAACAGATACCTTACAAAAAATCTTAATTAACATATTTGTATCTGCTAAGAAGAGGTATGCTTTCTAGCGAAGAGGTATGTTATCGGCCTCCAGTCGTGTATACTTTTATCAAGTTGATTTCTATCTCTAAGGTGGCGTTTGGGTTAACGGTTTAGGTATTAAGTTTATAAATAAGTGAGCTTGCCCATACAATAGAAATTTTGCGGCACCTGCTAAGAAGAGGCAACAAAGCACATGACCTGTAATGCCATCATTTGGTACTGAATAGTGGTTCAGTTTAGCAAATATGATATTGAAGTGGCTTAATATCATTCGGAGATTCAAGTTTTATTACCATCGTTGAAGTGGTTCAGGTATACTAATATGACACTGTATAGTGAACACTGTTCAGTTTAGCACATAGCAAAAGTCAAATTCAAAACAAGTCTGGGCTAACCAATGAGACGAAAACAAGTGACTAATGTAATGAATTACTTTCATAAATAGTTTAACCAATGGCTCCATACATGCAAGTTTTTTCCACCACAATTCACATAATTTAAGATTCTTTTTTATTATATCTTATCTTATCTTACTATATTATAAAGCATTTGGGACTTTTGTAACAAACTTTTTTTTGGCTGAATTTTAAGACTTTTTCACTTAATATATAAATCAAGTTGTTAAATATATATCTTCCTCTTAACAACCTTTTGTAACAACTTTTTGTAACAAACTTTTGTAACAATATATTAAAATAACATCTTTAATTTTGAGATAAAATATTATTTTCATAATCTAAATTCATCATAATTTCTAAAATTTTGTGCTTTTTAATTCAATATCAATTTCGTTAAATTTTATTAACTTTTTTTATTTCCTTTTTTAGCGGGTTTATTTTGCTTTAACTTTTTTACCATTTTAAATTAATGTAAATACGAAACCAACTGGCTTAGCTCAGTTGGCCACCAAAGTTCCACTAAGTGGTTTTCTTGGGAGGATTCCTGGAGGTCTTGGGTTCAAGACTTGCCAAGGGCCTTTCAGGCGAAGCGGATAAGAAGTCTAACATAACTAGGCGAGGGTTCGAAGAAGACATTCTTCCGCTTGGATGTCATTGCACGACACGACCCACTAACCACTAACATTTGCCGTTCCAAAAAAAAAAAAAAAAAAAAAAAAAAAAAAAAAATTAATGTAAATACGAACTTGATAGGTAAAATAGTAACATTTGTTTGCTTCAAAAATCGTCATTAAGTACTCGCCGCCGCTTTGCGCGGGCACTGTAATAAGAGAAAAGGAACAGAGGTATTTCACTCTAAAAAACTCACATATCTTAATTGCTTAATTTTTAGTCCCTAGCGTGATTCCCTAGACGAGCCTGACATATTTGTAATAATTATTAAGTATCTACCACATATATTCCTCGCACTTTTTTATCTGGAAAAAACTTTTAACTACTAAACTTGCTTTCTAAGATGAGTTAATTATTATGCAAACCAAGTTCCAGTAACATAATACACGTGCACATGATACTATAATGCAGTTATATACGTTAAATATGCGTTTCCTAGGTTTTTATATTAAAGTCAGGTTGCAAAAACTTGGGCATCCATCACTTGATGCAGATCTTCACATACTTATGGAGCACACTTAGACATGACTTTGTGTATGTATGCTTTGCGAGTTACTGCTCTTAACAGGGACCTTCCTCCCTGCAATGAAAAATTTCTAATGGATTTTGAGCAGCTTCAGAATCAATTTTCTGTAAGTTTATAACATATAATGCAATTGAGTCTTAACAAGTTAACCATTGATGGTTGAGAGCTACTTTTTCAGGACCGTGACAATTATGAAAATTGCAACAGGTTTGAAGGGGTGATGGTTCCGAGTAGATGGCACACACGTTTTGTACATGTATCAACGTAGGTAGTGAAGCCCTCGTGCATGAAGCTTAGGACTGTTAATACGCATGATGCACGTCCTGCAGCGCAACTAATTTTTGAAGAAAATGTAATGTACATGTTTAGACTGTAGCAAAGTACCCTTTTAACTATAATCAAAACCTTAATGTTACTAAAATAATATTCTAAATATTTGAATTTGACCAGTCTGTAGGTTGTATAGATTACAAAGTAAGAGCTTTGGGAAAGTATCGACCCGTTTGATGAGCATCATTAGTTACACTAATGTGAGGTAGTGAATACTTGGTTTGATACCATACAAATAGAAGAACTGAAGTGTTTACTACAAGAAACCTGAAGATAACTTTTAACTAATTCACCAAATACGATGGGAGTGCTTAAAACATTAATTATATTTAATCATGTAAGTGTGGCCATTTAATAATTTGTATGCATTACATGATAGAAGGAAGGGTAATGTTACATGTAAACATGATTTGATGCTTTACTGGATTATGAGAATACTCGTGTGTTCATTTTATACCATTTTTAGCCTTTTATAAAAGAATCATCGGAGGATACGACTAGTCAATGTTTAGTTTCTTTTAACAAACAGATTAAATCCTTTTTGTCATGTAGTGTATTATTATGCGTTGAGAAAACACTTTGTGTGAAATTGATTATGTGAAAAACTGTAGTCAAGGCAAATCATGACATCAATGTTATCAGACCCGGGTCAATTGGTCGACCCGGTTCTAGCCGAAAAATAGATCATATTGACACGGATTTTATATTTTTTAAATCCGACTAGACTCGTCAGATTTGGGATGACCCCAGTCAACCCGGTTCTCAAGACCTGGTCGGGTTTTTATTTTTTCGGGTTGTTTAAAAAAAGTATTCAATATTTACGTATTTGCGACGAAATATTTATTTTTACATGTTATAGTGGTTGATAAATATTTTATATCTTCAATATACGGAAGTTTTTAATATATAATGTTTGTTAATTTTTAAAAATATGAAGAACAAAATTTAAATCGGGTTCAGCCGAGTTGACCCAGATTCAGTGACTCGACTAGATTGGTTTAAACACTGGGTTTCAAAACATTGGTTGGCATGTGTAAGAATAAAATTTTCATTGAATTTCATTGTTTTACATATAACGCATCATTGAGGTTTAATATATTAAGAAATAAAAAGAAAATGCAATTCTTGCTATTACGTGTTTTAGTGCACCCATTAAGTTTAATGGGTTGTAGGTTGAGAGTTTGAGATATCCCAATATATAAGTGAAACTGTAACCACTGCCAACGAAAATTGTGTTAGTCGAGACTATAACTTTCAAGATCTCTATATTTAGCTATGAATCTATAATTGCCACTGTTAGTGAGAGTTTGGACACATTACTTGAACGGGAGGCCAAGTTACTATAAATGATTTTTACTTAATCATGAGTTGAAACTTAGTAAGCGTAAACAAGTCATGTTTTAACCAACAAGAACACTATCTCCACGAATGAACATTCTTTTATTTGTTCTTGTAGATAATTTATTAACTTTTTTGCACTCAAACATACCTAATAGATGTTGATATTACATGGTATTATATATGATCAGTCGTCATTTGCAATGTGCATACATTCTATGAAATTAAGTGAATGAAACTATCAAATGAGGATTATCTTTTAACAAAGACGGTATTTTTATACGTAAAAATATATGCCTCACTCTTTACAATAAATAAATATAGGAATCGCAGAGAAATATGACAACTATTAGAACTGTACGACAAACGTAGTTTCAAAAAAACACAACTAAACCCACCTGTTGAAATTGAAACATTCAATACAATAGTATAATCATTAAAATAATTCAAAAACATTCTTTTCAGAAAAACATTTTTAGCCAAATCAGTACATTGGGTAAGCCAGAGCCGGACAGTATCATGATTTTCTTTTAAGAAAAAAGATATTCTAACACGGACAACTATATGTCCCATTGTCAAGGATAAAAAATAGAATAACAACGATTATCTCTTTACACAAACGCGACAACCGTTATAACAGAACAAAAAACGTAGTTTGAGAAAAAAAACATATGAACCGAACTTGCCCGTTGGGCGGGTTACGCAAGTATATATATATATATATATATATATATATATATATATATATATATATATATATATATATATATATATATATATATATATATATATATATATATATATATATATATATATATATATATATATATATATATATATATATATATATATATATATATATATATATATATATATATATATATATAAGTAAGAGTTATATGCAGAACTCATTTTTAGTGTAGAACCATGCAGAACTATTAAAATGAATCTGAGCCATTAGATAAGTTTAATCAAAGGTTAAGATTAAAAGTGTTAAAAGTGCAATTAGACAAAAGATTAAGATTCTCTTTTCAATTTAATAAAAAGCTGAAAGGATATAATTGATATCACACTTTTTTTCATTTTTATTTTTAATTCATTTTTATTTCTTTATCAATTGTCTCAGATCTGATAATCTTCATTTTGCAATCCATTTTACCAACACAAGCTATCATGACTCCGAACAATTCAAACTAATCTCACCGACGACATCAATGCAATTATACAACCCCAAATCATATCAAACTGATCTCATCGACACCGTCGCTCGTCTCTTCATCCCATAACAATTGAAAATGATATTGTCGCAAATCGATTTGTTGGAAAACAAAACAGATGGACCTGTTGCATTTTATCACAAACTAAAGACATGTATTGTAAGTTCTATTTATCTAAGATTCTTTTATAAAAAAACAATATTTTTTTTTAAATTTAGTTCAATCCTAAAACTGTAACTCAAATGTTTCAAACTCACATAATCTTTTTGCGTAAAATAATAGGTTAGTTGAAAGTTTTTTTGCAATAAATGGAGGATGAATGTTCTTATCGTTTCTCTCGTCAAAAGCTTTTGAATACATAATATTTGGTTTTAATTTAACTTTTGGCACTTTTTTAGTATAAGAAGTGGGTCATAGATATTTTTTTAATGATCTTAATTTACGAAGTGAACATAAGAAAAAAATGATACATGAAAATTATTTATTTGTTTAAGTTTTTCATTAACACTTTTTTGATTCATTGTATGTCTCTCGGTGACCAAAAAATCTCATCATCATAACCATTTCAATCTTAAACAACCATCTTGCACCATTGCAATCTAACACGCTCATCTCACTCGATTGCAATTAAACAACCCATATCACCAAAATATTTTTCGACACCACCTAAACCATTACAACCGTCCGTTGTCTATGTTTGGCTCCGAACAAATCGGTGTTGTTTGCGGTTGGGATTTCGCAGATCTAAGTTCGGATTTAACACATCGATGTTTTTCAGGTGATACGTATTGTTTCATTTTTGTTGTTGGAATAATGGATTCGGGCAGCGGTGGAGACGACTATAGGAGGAGGAAAGCAACGTCGACGGTTGGAGGACAATATCGATTTATCTGTCGAAGACGACGGGTTTATGTCAAGTCAGGTATAAATCTTAATGTTTGACTTTTTAATTTAATTTTTTCAATATGTTGGGGGCTAATACAGAATTTAAGTTGTCTCTTTCATAGAAATATGTGTAAAATGTTACGTTATGTGGCCAATTATTTGATTTGTTGAGCATAATTGAGAACATAAATATTATTATACGAGAACACAAATGTTACGTACTACCTTATATAAGTAATTGTTGACTTGACATTAGATGTGTTATTATATTTATTTAGCTTCGTTACATAACTTTTTTTTAATTTATATGTTTCAGTCGGATGACGCAAAGATAACAAGATGCGTGTGATGAAGATAATCGACGAATGTATTTTTATTTTTAGAATTTGCGCATATATGTCTTTTGAAGCCGTGCATCGATGTTTTCAGGAGTGCATTGATGTTTTTGAAAGGTGTGCATTAATGTTTTCAGTCGTGTACATATGTTTTCGGAAGGCGTGCATTTATGTTTTTCCGCTGTGCACATATACTATAGTGATTTTGATTATGATTTTATTAACGATCTGTATTACATATGTGTCTTTAATGTACGCGTGTATAGATAAATTTTATCTTACATTTGTTTTATAAACTTATAGTAGAATAGAAAGTGACATTTATGTTCGTGACTTTTTAGATTGGTTATGTTTTACTTTTTTTTATTGTAAAGTGTATTTGTTTGTAAGATTTGATTGCCCGTCGAAATGGTTAAACAATTACACAACAAAGAAAGTGGGTATTTATATTCTTAAAAAACATCTACGCACATTATTTAAAGATATGCAGTTTTAGAGAAAACATAGATGCACCAGATTTATTTTTAAAAATAAATGCTAAAAAAATGAAAAACTAGAAAAGTAAAAAAAAATTAAATATGGAAAATGAGGAATAAGAAAAACGTTTTTACATGAAGAAAAATTTTTAAAAAAAAATATGCATTTTACTATTATACCCTTTTAAGTTAACTTAAAATATTTAATATTACTAAATTATGATTGGTTTAAAATAGTTCTATATAGTTCTACACATAAAATGGGTTCTGTATATATCTCAACCCTATATATATATATATATATATATATATATATATATATATATATATATATATATATATATATATATATATATATATATATATATATATATATATAGAGTTAGGATCTAATAAGAAGATTAACAAAAATGAGAAGGATGAGAAGAAACCACGACCACTCATTTTAGATGCACCTACAAAATCTCTTGTATCTCTCCTTAAAATTCTCAATCTTATTTAAAATGTGTGGTCCAGAGTTCTTCTTATTCTTCTTATTTTTATTTTTCTTTTTACTAGATCGCTACTATATATATATATATATATATATATATATATATATATATATATATATATATATATATATATATATATATATATATATATATATATATATATATATATATATATATATATATATATGTATATATGTATGTATCTTTATATTATATATAGGTATAATTATGATTTGAAACCACACTTTTTAATCCAATCATATCTCAGTCACATCTTTTAACCAGTAGGATTTGAGAAATTCCTAGAAAATCTCCATTTTCCATGTTTTTTATGGTTTGAAATCGCACTTTTCTGAAACTGCGTTTTGGAAACGCTATTATGGCACTTTACTAAAACTACGTTTTGGAAATGCTATTTTAGAAATCGCGTTTTCGAAACTACGCAGTTTTGAAACTTGAGTTTTCGAAACGCAGTACTGAAAATTGCTGTTTCGAAACACAGTTTTGATTGGAAACGCTGTTTTATAAAATTACGTTTTCGAAACGCAGTTTTTTATTATTTTCGTTTTTAATTAAAAAAATATGGCATTTGTATTAATTGAACATGGGACCTTTAGTTTAGGGGTAATCAAACTTACCAACTTGCTATGGTAAGGTTTTGGTTTTATTGTTACTAACCCATATACTTAAACGCACTAAAATTGAATACCCTTATTTTTTGTTTTTAACTTTAAATATATTTTTATTACTTTTCTTTCAGATTAAAAACGTGTTTTCTACATACTAACAACATGTTTATTTCAACTTTTTTCAATAGTTTCTAAATACCATGAAATTTTCGTTTTCTAATTTTATATAGAAACTAGAAATCCCATATTACCATTCTCTATTTTTTTCCGAATAAAAATATAACAAGTTTGCATATTATAACCCTGTTTTACGTTCTCGTCAGTTCCTTAACAATTTTTTTTATTTTTTTTACGTTTCGACAGTTTCTCACGTTTTTTTCAGTTTTCTTCACGTTTCTTCATTTTTTACGTTTTTACCACTTTTTTCTATACGTTTTTGCCACTTTTTTCTATACGTTTTTGTCACTTTTTTATGTCTTCGTCAGTTATTTTTTACGGTTTGGTTACTTTTTCACGTTCTTGTCAGTTGTTTACGTTTTCGTTAATAATTTTAAGTTTTCATCAGTATATTAACATTTTTCTGTATTTTTTATTTTTTTGTTCGATTAAGTCCGTTTTCGTCAGTATTTTTACGTTTCCGTCCGTAATTTTACGTTTTTGTCAGTATTTTTACGTTTTCGTCCGAATTTTTACGTTTTCGTCAAAAATTTCACGCTTTCATAATAATATTTACGTTTTCGTTTGAACTTTTTACGTTTTCATCTGATTTTTTACTTTTTCCTGATTTTCTACATTTTCGTCATTATTATTATGTTTTTGTCTGAACTGTTTGAGGTTATCGTCCGATTTTTTCCGTTTTTTCGATTCTTTACGTTTTCGTAAGCGTTTTTACGTTTTCAACCGATTTTTTACGTTTAAGTCAGTTTTTACGTTTTCGTCCGATTTGTTATGTTTTCGCCCGTTTTTAACGCTTTAGTCTAATTTTTTACGTTTTCATCAGCGTTTTTACGTCTTTCATCAGTATTTTTACATTTTTGTCATTAACTGTACGTTTTCATCTGAGTTTTTTAGTTTTCGTCAGTATTATTACGTTTTCATCCTAAATGTGCAAAAATTTCTGAGCAAAATATGGATGAAAACGTAAAAATACAGACAAAAAAATTACTAAAATACTGACGAAAACGTAAAAATTTGGACGAAAACGTAATAATACTGACGAAAACGTATAAGTACCGAGGAAACGTAAGAATACTAACGACAACGTAAAAGTACAATTAAAAACGTAAAATTACTGGTTAAAACATAAAAATGCTGAGGAAAATGTCAAATCGCTGACGAAAACGTAAAAACATTGATGGAACTCTATGAATGGACGAAATCTGACGAAAACGTAATAATACTTATGAAAACATAAAAAAAACTGATGAAAACGTAAAAGAACATACGAAAATGTGAAAAAAGAGGACAGGTAAAACATATGAACATGTAAAAAAAAACTAGCAAAAACGTGAAAAAAGGTTTATCATAAAAAAATGATTGAAAATAGTTTCGTCTAAACAATTTTCATTTTTTTAGAAAATGAAAAAAAATCATCTAGAAATTTAGAAGCAGAAAATTATGAAAAGTTTTCCACAAATAATTAGCCCATTTATTTTTTGTTTTTAGTTTTTGAAATATTTTTATTAGTTTTCATTTTAAGTTTCAATTTTTGTTATTTTCTAAATTTTAGATTGATTTTCGCAACTCAATAATTATCCCAGTGTAAAGGTTCGGACATGATAAAAATTAAACACAAAAACTAGCGTCGGATTAAAATATATTTAAAGACGCAAAATAACAATTGCTACTTAAACTTGTGTCATTCGAGTATTGGAAAATAACATAACGCTATTTTTTTGAAATTTGATATTCTTTTAAAAACTTATTCGAGTGTAATGGTTTTTGTTTTCATTAATGCGTGTTTGTGAGGTTTAGACATGGAATTTTTTTTTTATTAATTTTCGAAATATTTTTTTTTCAATCGGATTGAAATTTAAATATTTTAAAAATATATATTTAATATATCAGGTTACGATTTTACCATCGGGTCAACCCGGTCAAGTCACCGGGTAACAAGATCGATCATTGGATCAACCCCATCGAGTCACTGGGTCACGGGTTCATCGCCAGTAGTTCGTTCATATTAAGAAAAAAACCAATCCCGCCTGTTGATCACAAATAAACGTTACTTAAGCATAAACTATAACTAAATACACTAAAAGTTAAATTATAAATATAAGTAACTAAAAACTCACGATAATAAACCCTCCGGAACAAGAAAAAAAGCGACCCTGCCCGTTGGGCGGGTTACGAAGCTAGTATATATATATATGTATATATATATATATATATATATATATATATATATATATATATATATATATATATATATATATATATATATATATATATATATATATATATATATATATATATATATATATATATATATATATATATATATATATATATATATATATATATATATATATATATATATATATATATATATATATATATATATATATATATATATATATGTATATATATATATATATATATATGTATATATATATATATATATATATATATATATATATATATATATATATATATATATATATATATATATATATATATAAATATATATATATATATATATATACATATATATATATATACATATATATATATATATATATATATATATATATATATATATATATATATATATATATATATATATATATGTATATATGTATATGTGTATATACATGTATATGTGTATATATATGTATATGTATATATATATATATATATATATATATATATATATATATATATATATATATATATATATATATATATATATATATATATATATATATATATATATATATATATATATATATATATATATATATATATATATATATATATATATATATATATATATATATATATATATATATATATATATATATATATATATATATATATATATATATATATGGGCGTTCATGTGAGAAGGAGGTTTTTCTTGAAATGGTGAGATGTAATCTCAGCCTTTCATCCAGCCCTCCTTTTTTTTTATTGAATAGTTGAGATTAGATCTTATTTTACACTAAAAACGGAGGGACCTTTTTGCAATTATTAAAAGTTGAAATTTTAGGGGTCTAATTGCAATGCTCTCATTTTTGCATTCCAAAAAAGAAAATTCCAAAATTTTCTCTCTGCGTCTTTTTTCACACACAAACACACACAAAAACACATAGTAAACACACAGTAAACACATAGTAAACACACACTGTCGTCCCCGTCGATTATCCACCGTTCCCGATATTTATTTCATTGTTCCCGATCTCTAATTCATTGTTCCCGATTATTCATCGTCTTCAACCGTTTTTCAACCACCGTGGCATGGCGGATCTATAATTTCTGGTCTAATTATTGATTTTATTTACTTATTGTTAAGGTTTATTTTGTTGATTGTTTGGATTTAAGTAATCTAACTGTTTTGGTTGCGGCGTCCTATTATTAGATTTGTATCGATTGTTAGGCTATTTTGCGTTTTAGGTGCGCTTCTTATGTGTTCTTATTGATTGTTTGTATTTTCTTCACGCGCGAAGATTTTTAATGATCGTTAGGCTAGTTTTCTTTTTAGAAGTGGTTCGTGCGTGAAATTTTGGTTTATTTTTTATTCGGTTCGCTTCATTTAGGTGTTCTTATGATTTTCTTCACGCGCGAAGATTTGTATCGATTGTTAGGCTAGTTTTTTAGAGCTGGTTCGTGCGTGAAATTTTGGTTTTTTTAGGTTCGCTTCATTTTTGTGTTCTTAGGATTTTCTTCACGCACGAAGATTTGTATTGATTGTTAGGCTAGTTTGCTTTTTAGAGCTGGTTCGTGCGTGAAATTTTGGTTTATTTTTTATTAGGTTTGCTTCATTTAGGTGTTCTTATGATTTTCTTCACGAGCGAAGATTTGAATTGATTGTTAGGCTAGTTTGTTTTTTACAGCTGGTTCGTGCGTGAAATTTTGGTTTATTTTTTATTAGGTTCGCTTCATTTAGGTGTTCTTATGATTTTCTTCACGAGCGAAGATTTTATTGATCGTTAGGCTAGTTTGTTTTTTACAGCTGGTTCGTGCGTGAAAGTTTGGTTTATTTTTTATTAGGTTCTCTTCATTTAGGTGTTCTTATGATTTTCTTCACGCGCGAAGATTTGTATCGATTGTTAGGCTAGTTTTCTTTCTAGAGCTTCTTCGCGCGTGAAAGTTTGGTTTTGTTGTTATTAGTTGCGCTTTATTTATGTATTCTTAGGAATTTCTTCATGCGCGAAGATTTGTATCGATCATTAGGTTAGTTTGCTTTTTATAGCTTCTTCGCGCGTGAAAGTTAGGTTTGTTTTTTATTAGGTTCGCTTCATTTAGGTGTTTTTATAATTTTCTTTATGTGCGAAGATTTTTATCGATCATTAGGCTAGTTTGCTTTTTAGAGCTGGTTCGTGCGTGAAATTTTTGTTTATTTTTTATTAGGTTCGCTTCATTTAGGTGTTCTTATGATTTTCTTCACGAGCGAAGATTTGTATTGATCGTTAGGCTAGTTTGTTTTTTACAGCTGGTTCGTGCGTGAAAGTTCGGTTTATTTTTTATTTGGTTCGCTTCATTTAGGTGTTCTTATGATTTTCTTCACGTGCGAAGATTTGTATCGATCGTTAGGCTATTTTGTTTTTTACAGCTGGTTCGTGCGTGAAAGATTGGTTTATTTTTTATTAGGTTCGCTTCATTTAGGTGTTCTTATGATTTTCTTCACGCGCGAAGATTTGTATCGATTGTTAGGCTAGTTTTCTTTTTAGAGCTTCTTCGCACGTGAAAGTTTGGTTTTGTTGTTATTAGTTGCGCTTCATTTATGTATTCTTAGGAATTTCTTCATGCGAGAAATTTTTATCGATCATTAGGTTAGTTTGCTTTTTATAGCTTCTTCGCGCGTGAAAGTTAGGTTTGTTTTTTATTAGGTTCGCTTCATTTAGGTGTTTTTATAATTTTCTTTATGTGCGAAGATTTTTATCGATCATTAGGCTAGTTTGCTTTTTAGAGCTTCTTCACGCGTGAAAGTTTTGGTTTGTTGTTATTAGGTGCGTTTTATTCTAGGTTTTTTAGGATTTTCTTCACGCGTGAAGATCTTTATCTATCGTTTGGGTAGTTTGTTTTATATAGCTTCCTCACATGTGAGAGTTTGGTTTTGTTGTTATTAGTTTCGATTCATTCTCGTTTTTTTAGGAATTTCTTTATTCTGCTGTTTTTAGGAAGATCTTTATATTTTCTCTACAGCCTGTAAGAATTTCCATTTCAGCTTATAATTACAGTAGGACCAAAATTTGCTTATTTAAGGCGTGTTTGAAGTTGCATTTTTTAACTGGTAATGTAATATTGAGGCATCAGAAAAAATCAGATGTATATACAGAAATATGTGTTTTTTGTGATAATCAATTGAGGTTTGAAGTTGCACTTAAATAATCAGTTCATCAGTTTTGTTGCAGTTACTATAAAACTGATTACTTGACCCCTTAGCTTCACTATTTCCATTCACTAGAAACCAGATATAAATGACGTGAAAATGCAATGATTAGATAATCACACATTCATACACTGTTAGGATATCTGACGAGAACTGTATTAAAGCTTTGCAAAAAGTGTTGTTTTGTTGTTATTAGGTTCGCTTATTTTAGGTGTTTTTAGGAATATCTTCTTGCGCAAAGATCTTTATTGATTTTATTGATTTTATTTTTGAGTATCTGCTTCGTGCATTAAAGTTTGGTTTTGTTGTTATTAGGCGTGTTTAATTTAGTTGTTTTTACGAATTTTTTAAAGCTCGTAGGTCTTTATCGATTGTTAGGCTAGTTTGTTTTTTAGATCTGCTTCGTGCATCAAAGTGTGGTTTTGTTGTTATTAGGTGCGTTTAATTTAGTTGTTCTTAGGAATTTCTTCATGCGTGAAAAGCTTTATCGATTGTTAGGCTAGTTTACTTTTACACCCATTTGACCTAGAAAATAAATAGAAAATAAATATCAATCGTTATAAATATATTTTTTCATCAGTTTGATTTCTTTTTATAAATTTAATTACGTCTATAAGAAAATAAATAGAACAATACAGCAGAAGAGATCTATAGAAACATCCAATGTTTAGTTGTATTTGATTATTTTTACAAATATCAATCGTTATAGCCACAACCTGTGTTTGTGAGGTCAGTGTTAATGCATCCATATACCCCTTTCTAAAAGGATATATATAATATGAGAAGTACATTGAATCTGCAGCATTATTAACGTCACAACATAAATCACAATTCTAACAAAACTAATACCATATATATTAACAAACACTTGACTGCTACAGGTACACTTGAAATCTCATCCTCACCTGCCACATTCTACTACATTAATCCTAGAACACCGGAGGTCGACGATGCCCGTGCCACACATGTATCTCTTAACACCTACTATTAACGTCCACTGGCACCCATTATTACTTTTTAACAATCGTAGATCTAACAACTGTTACAAACACAGGTTTACCGAGCGTTTCAAAACAACACCAATGCTACAAGTTGCCAAATACCACTTCAATGATTCTGGTGCCGAGAGAAAGGCCAATTTCCAAATGTTGTTTGCTTTGCTGCTCCAAAATCCATCCGGATAGAAGGTAAATACAACTCCTAATCCATGAATTCGTAACAAAAAAAACCCTACTCCCCATCCTAACAGATTGCCTTTTTAGGGGGTCCAATTCATGGTTGACGCCAAAATCATTACAGTATTTCAGAACAGGAGCTGGTATCATGTAATATGCAAGAAATGCGGTAAACGTCCAATGGTTTTTGGTGATATGTATGTGTGTGAAGACGATGGGGAAGTGGAAAGCCCTGATTTCAGGTTGAAAAAATTAACCTAAGTTACAATATCCGTGAAACTGTTATCAACTCTGTTAAACTAACTCTATACATACAAAAAAAAATACGCACGTACAGCTACAAAACATCCATTTGTGCCTGTACAGCTTCAGCCAGGCTATACTTTTGATGTTTCATAGAACAATTAGATTTCCTTTTCCAGCATAATGTTAGCCAGCAACGAGCGTAAACAACTACGCAGATATAAAAACACCATAACACCCTGCCCAACAATGCCCAGCCCTCGCCGCGGTGGAGTGCGGGCAAAGAACCTAGTTATTGAAACATAGTAGCATAGCAGCAGGTGACAAGTTGTGAAATAAAAGTCATAATACACAAACCATTATCCTTAGAAACATTACACAAAAGAAGCATGTTAATTCTTGCAGTCATTTTAGTACTTTTGTCCCTTGTAAGTTATGGTTGTGAATTTTGAGTAGCAGCATTTGAAGTTCTATTGTTTATTTTTCCTAGAGTAGCAGCTTGTGAGCTTTCTCCTTGAGTAGCTTGTTTGAACTTTGTCTTTTGAGTAGCAGGCTGTGACAGGTGACCTCAATCAACTGGTATATAACAAAAGTGCATACAACATCTTTTTCATAACAATCACAGCATACAACAACTTTGATTCAATAACCATAAATAAGAAAGTCAGAAATACAAAATCAAACGTTATATAACAAAAGTGCATACAACAACTTTTTTCATAACAGAAGTTTTATTAATCATCTAATTTCACTTCCTTCTATGGTTGTTTCAATTTGAATCAATCTCTTCTTCTATTTTTAAGTTTGATGGACATACAAACCCTTTTCCTTTTAAACGATCAAGAGCCTGCAATCAAAGAATTCAATGAATATATATGAAAATTTTATAGAACATAAGTAAACCAAGAATTTATTTTGAAAGTATAGTTTTACCTCTAAGCATTGTTCCCCAATATTTACTTCCTTGACATGTATCAGGTTTTCTATGAGTTTCTTGAGCATACTTTCGTTATGATCCTCATAGTCTTCCCTTTCATTATCGGATTATAGACTTTGGTATCATAATTTAATTCTGCTTTAATAAGAGAAGACACATTCAACAATGATATATTCTCAAAAGTGAAACTATTTTTCATCGAGAATGACATGATATTTGGAGCATTGATTTTCATACATTCTTGATATTCTGAAAAACTAGAGATGACTAAATTCTTAACACTCTTGTTGTCAATATTCAGCTCTTCAAAATATGAACCATCATTCAATTCCAAAGTTTCCAACATTGGAGCGCCGGATAAGATTTTATGAATTAAATCTTCATCTACTCTACCACATGTTATGCTCAAAGTCTTTAGATTTTTCCAAAATATATCATCCAATTCATCAAAGTAGCATTCATTTAATTTTAGATGAATAAAACTTGAACAGTTATTAAAAAAACTGGGTAAAACAATTCCTTCACCAGTAGCATAATCCCAAATATTCATTTCAAACTCTTCAACCTTAAGTTTTATTGCGTATGCAATACATTTTGTGAGATCCACTTTTTTTTGTATAAGATGCATGCAGTTTGAATTTCTTGATTTTTTTCGGCATATTGTCTTAATATATTTTCCACAGATGAATAGAAATCAAATATTTTATTATCATCAGTTTCATGATATTCAAATATAAGATTAGTAAGTTTTTTCCAAATATGTTGCCATTTTTTAGAAAGTATACCTGTTCTAATAGCTTCTTCGGTTTATTCTAAACGAGATATGATATCAAGAACTATACCTTCTGGTAAATCAGTTAGTCGATCTAAGATGCCGGATTTTTTTGATGGCGATTTTTTGATTGATTGTTTTGATTTCTTATCATCTTTGAAGATGACGGTTGTTTTTTAGAATATGTTTTTATAATAATTCTTTTTAGGTTTTACTTGAAGTTTGTTCAACAGATTTTGGGCCTTACTAGTTTCCATGAAGCCCAAATATGAACAGAATAAATAAATACATTTGTTGTTTTTCACATGTGAAATCTTTGTTGTTTTTCACATGTGAAAAGTTTTTTTATATAAACTTTAAAAATTTATATTAAAAGCATTTCTCATTGTTTTAATTGAATAACATTAAATTAGAAAGTAAAAAAATACATAAAGAAAGGGAAGAGCATGGTAGCCTTCAAAATAAAGATTTAACTTTAATTCAACAATAATACCATAAACTTTAAAATCACAAAAACAAAACAAAGAGCATTCTAACAATAGTAAACACTTGAATCAGATAACGTTATCTCCTGTAGTTTTGTTCTTCAATTTGATTTTATTTTTTTCTCAAGTTTTCATTTTTGATGGACATTCAAACCCTTTTGCTTTTAAACGATCAAGAACCTGTAATAAAGAAATCAATGAATTTTATAACTCACTTAATATTGCTACAAAAAAACAAACTTTTTCATTTCAGAACTCAACCAAAAGAAACTAAACGACTATAATTTTAATGATAGTATTCAATAAGTTTAGAAAAACTATTAATAAAAAATAAATAACAAATGTTAAATATTTTTTCACATGTGAAAGTTTTAGATAAAGATTTTTTTTAATTTTTTTTACTATTATATTGTTTATAATATATAAATAATTTAATTAATTAAAAAACATATCATACAGATACTAGAAACACATTCTTCTAATATATTTTGTTGTTTATTATATATTTGTTTTTTAGCTTATATATACTACCCAAAAATAAAACAAATATAAAAAAAGTGCATACACATTGAAAAAGTGTTTGTATAATAAATATTCAATCAATCTATAATTATAAAACATAAACAGAATTCAGTAACTATAAATCATAAAATTTTCTATTATGCATGTAGACTAATGTAATAAAATTATATAACAAATATTCTGTTTTTTAGGAAGAAATTTGAATATCTTATGCATGTCTCTTTCCTATTAGACCTACATGTCTCCATCCATCTTTTTATAATCTTCATCATTCGTAATCTATGACGCACCCACCATCTTGTTCATTTGTATCTTTTGTATATTTTTCAGCAGAATCAAAATCGGCTACTGGAATTAATTCGCGTTCTTCCCTATTGGCAAAAGCAGACTCGATAATTTTCTTTCTCTCTCCCACATCTTTCTTTTCAAACTTTTCAACCAACTTTAAGAAATCTTTTTTAATAAGTTTAAGTCAGATAAAAGAATTTTTGCAGCAAATCTTGATCTCAGTAAATCGAGTTGCTGTTGTTGTTTTTTTTATTCCTTCTATAGACCACATTTCTAAGGTTTTTGTCTTCATGTGTAAGTTTCCATATGTAGCATAGCAAATATACCACAATCAATTGAATTCCTAGTAGTCCTCTATTCCATGCACATCCTTGTTATACCAGCCTTTTCAATTTTTTCAGCTTTTGCGTGTTTTACATCATGTAGATACTCAACAAAAACTTGCTTCTGCAAATAACAAAAAGAAAAAAAATTATACCCTATTTCACATTCAATGAATAATCTGTACTAGTTAGTAACATAAAAATCTATACGAAATCTTATTTTTCACATTTTAAGATTAATTTTGAAATACTTACAATGGCGTGTGGTATTCCAGAATATCGTTTATGATTGGGTTCGCTTGTATTTGCACTATTGTCGATAATATGTATTGAACTCTTTTCCAAATCCACACAAATGAGATATATGTGATCTGAGTGTCAAACAGGGAAAAAAACCTACAATACATAAGAAATAAAAGTATCATTAATAATTTTGAATATGAATTATTATTCACAAAACATTTTAAAACAATTTTAAAAAAATACCATTGCCAAAATTTGTAATGACGTTTCGTTTTTGTCGTTATTAAAAGTTTCACTCATCTTTTGTTTAAACATTTTGAATTTTTCCTCTTTTGTGGCTTTGCTTATATAGTATGCTGGTACCTGCATAAATGAGAAACAAGAAATATTAATAATAGATAAAGGTATTCTGTAAGTATAAAATTATGTGTTTAGGATATATTAGATCTCTTACAATTCCAGATATTTTAAAGTAATATCTTCTTTCTGACTCTTGTTTTTGCAAGTATTCAATGTAGTTTAACAGATATGCCCAAATGTCAATTACATATGCAGATAGCAAGATTGTCGGCGTTAAAGTTTCCATTTCTAGATGGCTTGATTCAATGCCAGTATGAGATTTAAATATTGGGTCCTTGTATATAGTTGTATAAGCAAACATTAGTTTTAATAAATCTTTATATTATAACAAAAAAAACGTCAATAATAATTTGAAACTTACAACTTTGGTCCTGTCATTGCAAATAATGTATCAACAACTATTTTTTCATCTTCATTAAGTGGTTGCTTAACATCTACTGGAGAAAACTCAAAAGGAGATTTTCGTTCAGGACCAGTTTAATCATCATTATCATCTTGATACAAACTTGATTCAAAACGTCCTGTACCTGCAAAAATAAGTACGAGTTAAAATGAATATTGTCTTTCACATGTGAAAGAAAATACTTTTTTCACATGTAGAAGAAAATACATTTTTCACATGTGAAAAAACATACGTTTTTCACATGTGAAAAACATACTTTTGTTTTGTACATGCTTAATGTGTATTTTGTTTCACATGTGAAATATATCAAGTTCTAATTCAAATATAATGAAAACAAAACACTAATATTGATTCATGAGATGAATATATAATTCTGAATACATATTGTTTGTACACTTATTATTAAGACTACATTTATCAGAAATTGATATTCATCACATATTAAAGGATTTGTATGAATTTAACCTTCAGTTACTTGCTCAACAGTCTCATTGTCTGCTACATCATTCTTTGTTTGTCCAAGATTTGCTATTGCAGGAAATTTTGCATTCTTTTCATCATCTTCAAGCAACGACATATCACAAGTTCCAACCTTTTTAAGCTCGTCTTCATTTCCTTTGCTCGTAATATCAACTGAATCTTGAATCTTGACATTATCATCTGCAACTTCATTGGTCAATCTTGTTGTTTCCAATTCTTCATTTTCATTATGATTGTCTTTCAAGCTTTTTCCCACGTCCTCATCATCTCCAATCCTAAATGTCTCAGAAGGCTCAACGTATGAAGGCTGAATAACATCTTTCTTCACATTCGAGTCACTTGGTTTGTTATATTTCAAAGATTTATTTTCTTTTTTATCCATATTTTGAAGATTATCTTGAGAATCTTTATTTTCGTTGTCGTCATCATAAAGCTGTGTTTGCTCACCAACTTTTTCATCAGCAACTTCTTTGACAGCCTCGACTCTTTTAACAACTGAATCTTGAATCTTGATACTATCATCACAAAATTCGTAATCAGGCTCAGACTGTCTATTCTCATCAAGACCGTTTTTCTCATTCTTATCATCTAGATTATCATGGACACCTAGATTGTCATCGCCATTCGTTCCCATACTTTGCTCCATACTTTGCTCTTTTTCTACCGATAGCGTATCACCAACTTTGTTATCATAAACACCCCCAAGTCTGTAATCAGTTCCAATCCCAAATGTGTCAGAAGTATCAACCTTGGTATGCTCACCAACTTTCTCATCCTCAACTACATTAACATGCTCAACTTCCTTAAGATCAACAACTTTAGAATTGTTGTTTTTCTTGTCTTCATCATTAAGCTTCAGCATATCACATTTTTTTTCACTTTCTTCTGGATTTGCTGATCTCGTATCAACAACTGATTCTTGAAACTTCAAATTATCATGAACTTCATCATCATCTCCAATCCTAAATGTCTCAGAAGGCTCAACGTGTGAAGGCTGAATAACATCTTTCTTCACATTCGAGTCACTTGGTTTGTTATCTTTCAAAGATTTATTTTCTTTTTTATTCATATTTTGAAGATTATCTTGAGAATCTTTCTTTTCGTTGTCATCATCATAAAGCTGTGTTTGCTCACCAACTTTTTCATCAACAACTTCTTTAACAGCCTCAACTCTGTTAACAACTGAATCTTGAATCTTCATATTATCATGAACTTCGTTAACAACCTTGAAGTGTGTATGCTTCATCTTCTTATTATTTGTTTCATTTTCTTCTAGAATTGTTGATGTCGTATCAACAACAAAATCTTGAATCTTGACACTATCACCACCAAATTCGTAATCAGGCTCAGACTGTGTATGGTCATCAAGACCGTTTTTCTCATTCTTATCATCTAGATTATCATGGACACCTAGATTTTCATCTTCATTCTTTCCCATCCTTTGCTCTTTTTGTACGCATGGCATATCAGCAACATTGTTATCATATGCACCCGTAATTGTGTCATCGGCTCCAAACCCAAATGTGTCAGAAGGATCAACCTTGGTATGCTCACCAATTTTGTTATCCTTAACTACATTAAGATCCTCAACTACCTTAAGATCACAAGCCACGTCACTAAACATAGAATCATTTTCTTCATTAATTTCATTAATGATTCGCCAAACAGAATCAGTATCAGGATCCAATTTCTTATTAGCAGGCTCTTCTTTCTTAATTTCAACATCAATCAATTCATCATCAGACTCAGTCGATTCATTTTGATTCTCAAACCACAATGAAGATGATCCTCCATAACCATCACCAAAAACATTTTTCTGTTTTTTTTATTCGCTATGATAATGAACTGTATATTTTTGTTTGTTAATCAATTCATCATCAGACTCAGTCGATTCATTTTCGCATTTTTCAATCTCATCACCTATATCGTTTATTTCGATTCTTTTTAGACCCTTGTATCCAAAACAATCTAAAAACATTTTATTCAACATTTGAAGTTTCTTGTTATCAGGGTATCTCAACATTCCTTCCTTTAAACTTGACTCTATAATATGTAATTCTTGATTTATGTTGGTTAAGCTTTTGTCAATTGTTTGAATATATACCTGAAAATTAGATAGCTTTTTCAATATCATTTATATACTTCTCGAATGTGAACAATTTATAAAGCAAAAGGATTATTATATTTTTTGCATTTGAAAAATTGTCATTCTGTTCAATATAAAATCTATCCAGTGATAAGTGACTTAGTAATTCTCATATAAGTATATATGAATGTTAATGGAAATCTTAGTTTTATACAATATTCATCAGTTAATGTCACGTGAAAAATAAACAAAGTATATATATATATATAAGCATTAGTATCAAAAAAGCCTACCTCTGCTTGTAAGTCAATTCTGAAAGGATCTTTAAGGATTCCCAGTGTTCCATACTCTCTACACTTATCCATTTTGTTTTTATCTCTATGAGACAACAACGGCTGTTTCCATACTTTAATTGCTGGCCTTTCAGGAATTATTTTACATTCATCAAACTTCGTCCAAGTGAAGTATAAAAGCTACAAACACAAGATTATATTAATTTATTATTAGTATTATTCAAATTGAAGAACGCTCTGAATATATTTTCGAAAATGAAAAAACTCACAATCATGAAAGCGCTTGGCCCTGAATACTGGCTGTTATTATTCTTCTTCCATTTTTTCAAGCTTGTTACCAAACAGTTGATAACAAAGCTGCACCAGTCTAATTTTTCCACTTCAATTTCATCTGTTATTCGTTTCAGAATTTGCTCGTTACAAGATCCACTTACTTCACACATGCCCATACAATTTGCAAAAAGCATTAGGAAATTCATCTTGAAAAGCTCTCCATCATCGTCTGTAGACAGTATTTTATCCTTGATGTCGTTCGGGTGTACGTCACTCTTAGTAAACTGAGATTTTCATTTTTTAACAAAACGGTCATCTTATTTTCTTGCTGGTAAAGAATCTATTGAAATCCCCCCAAGTGGAATTCCCAGGAAGTCATGAACAGTTTTCGGTGTGATCTTAATCACGCCATTTTTCAACTTAAGAATTAGTGTTTCTGTGTCTAGGTTTTGTAATATATACAAAACTAGTTTACCTGGTAGGTTGCTTATTGGCATTTCAATCATACTTTCAAATCCCATTTTTTCAAACATTCTTTTCTTTCTGGGCTAAGAACGCTCATTGCGGTGTGAAAAGATGCTGTTGTTGCTCTTAAACGAAATCCGTCATAAGGACCTTTTTTCTTTTCGCCACTTTTGTTTTTAACAGATAATCATCTTTTTCATTCTCGTCATTATAACCTTCATCATCATTTGTTTTTTTCCTTTTCGAACAAACATTTTTTTTGGGATTCATTCATTTTTCGCTTCTTATTCTCCGTTTTAAAATAATTAATTTATTAAGCAACAAAACTTAAAAATATTTTTTATATTTTCAGATAAGGTAAGATAGATTTTTCCTAACCTTTACTACTATTTGCTTCATATTCTGAAGTAGAGTTTTCTGAAACTTTTCGTTTGTTTTTCTTAGCAGCTTTTGTTTCTTTTTCATCTACATTTGTAGAATTCGTCGGTGTTGCTGAAGCAGTGTCTGCAATAACAAGAATATAAATAAAACCTAATTAATTTCAGATGCCAAAGTGTAATTAGTTTACTGTCATTCTTTTCAATATAAACCTATAACTACATTTTTTACATGTCAAAACTTTTATATCATGGTTCCAGAATTATAAATACAAAATATGCTGTTTTATTTTTTTCACATGTGAAATTTACTAATTTTATTATCTTTTTTGAAATTTATTGTATATAAATCTTTAATTTCAATCCTTGATTGAATCATTTTTATTTTTAATATCTTCTGCAATTCCAGTATTTTTAATATCTTCAGCAATTGCAGTATTAATATTTGTTGAAAGTACACATTCAAATAGAAAAAAAATTAAAAAAATCTCTAATTAATCTTTTGCATGGTTTTCTAGTTTTAATATTAATCAATAATCATCGGTATAAGCTATTTTTTTAATCAATAATCATCAGGATAAGCTATTTTTTAATCAATAATCATCAGGATATAATCTTTACTGCTACTCGCTTCAATAATCATCAGGATGTTATTTTTTTAATCGATGTTCATAACAATATATAATAAGTACAAAAATTAATAATACATTTATAGAAAATCTTACCACAATCAAAGATATCTTCTTTATTCGATTTTTTTTGTGTACTTTTGCGTTTTCGATTGTAGGTTTCTGCAATTAAAATAAAATAAAATTTAAACATTAGTATAGATTTATTTGGATAATAAGTAATAAAAAATCTTAAAAAAGCAATATTAATCTTACTTTTTATCTCTTTTTTCTTTTGGGTATCTACTTCATTGATCATTTTTGAATACTTTAGTATGAAATGAGTCTTTCAATATTTTGATTTTGAAATTGAATGGCTTATGTTTTCTTCTGGGTTTTCTAAAATAGTTGTATTTTATTATTTGATTAAACCAATAATGTTAATTTTGTATATTTTTATGTGTTAACTGAACAGTCGCTTGGGCCATTGGGCTTTTAATATACATTGGGTCACTGGGCTTGTTAAACACGTTGTTTTTTTAACCATAATAAAAACTTTCACATGTGAATTATGCTTGTCTTTGAATGAAAATGAAAACAAATATATACCTGTTAATATACTTCAAACATATATCTGTTAATATACAAAAACATATATCGTTTTGTTACAATAAAAGACACACACACATCACATAACACGCGTACACAAGCTATTGCTATCATATAATATGCATGATTTAAAACGCTAATGCTACATATATCTATTAATATACTTCAAACATTAGAGATATGTGTCCGTCAGTTTCAATTGAGAATACTTTCAAAGTCAGAATATAATATCTTTTAAATCCATTCTTTTTAAATTTGCACATCTTTCTTTAGCAACAACATAAGATGAAGGATACCATTCCATCTGTGTATACCTTCTTTCGGAAAGTACATTATCTTAAAAATAAAACTTTTTAACTTTGCAAAACAAAAATAAACTTTAACATAGTTGTTCATTGTGTTCTCTGACAAAATTAAATATTCTATTCCACCCTACAGATTTAAAAAACAACATTTAAAATTAAGTTAAAAGTACACATAGAGTAAACATAAAATAAATTGTTAAAAATGTATTCTAAATTTAATATTTACAGAAATGCTTCTTGCAATACAAACTATAAGCTGAAGCAATACGTTCATTATGGTTTCTAATTGCAGTTTCAACTAAAATATTAAGTAAATTTCGACAATCGGGTTCATTGTGGCATGTGTCGGCCATCTTCCTGAAACAATTACTTTTAACATTAACTTTCGACATCAAAATTTTTGTAGCCATCCTGTTTCTCAATATATGCATTTGTGAATAGGGTTTTCCTATCATAAATGCATTTTTCAATTTTTCAACATCATTGATAAAGCAATCCATAGTTGCCATAATCACAATTCCGCAATCTGTATGATTAATCTTTTTCCCAACATCCAATTTAACCACTTGCAACTTTGCTTCTTTAAGTTTTGCATAACTTGAATGGTTTATTGATTCAAGATAATCAATAAGAACAGAATGATGTAAAAATAAGAATTATCATCAGCTTTTTTATTAAGTTTTTTTTATTAATTTATTATTTAAAACTTACCAAGGCTTTGGCTATGAGGTGGTTTGTATCATCACAATGAATTTCATCACATTTGTTTTCAATCAATAAGAACCTTCCAAACTCCAGGTCGAAACAAACAAGATAGAAATGTTTAGTAAAGCATATTGGGAAAAACACCTGCATACAAAGTATTAAATCATATGAGTAACATTTTTAAGTAATTTTTATATGTATGTTTATTTATATTTCTCTTAATTATGCTTGAACTTACACATTCAATCTTTTTAAGATTCATTAATGCTTCGTTGTTTTTAAATTCGTCCCTGAGTTTCTTTTCAAAAATTTTAACTCTCATTCTTGCGTCTATCTTAATATCCATGAAGTATCTATCCTGCATATGCAAGAATGAATAACAGCAATTATAATCTTAAAATTTTCATCAGTATATTTTTATAATCAAGTTTGAATGTCAATAATCTTACCATAAATCTAGTTTTGAAGCAATATTTTTTTGTGTGTTTAATACTATTTAACAACTCGGACCATGCATCTATGACTTCATAATGAACCATCAAACCTGTCGCCAAGCTTTCCATTACCAATGCTAATACCTTCACTCCAGTTTTTGTCTCAAATATAACTTCGCTGTTTAAATTCAAATCATTTTAAATAATTAATCATGTTATCCAATAAAAAAATTTCACATTTAAAAAACAAATACATGTATTTTACCTTGGTTTTATAATCATTGCAAATAGTGTATTTCCGATAAGAATTTCATCATCTTGAAGTTCGTCTGTAGGATTTATTGGTATAAGCTCATACTTTGATTTGTAAAACTTTCCCTTATAATCAGAATCAGAATCCTCTGTTACATTTCTATCTCCACCAAAGTCTTTCTCTTCATCCTCTGAATCAGAATCTTCTATATTTATGATTTCTGGTGTATCATTTTGTTTCTCCGTATTCTATTTAATATTAGGAAAATATGTTAAAAATCATCCAAGAATTCAATGTATTGAATTATATAATAAAAAAGTTTGTTATTATATAATAATTACCTCACTTGGCATCAAAATATTTAATGGATGACGGTGACAAACATTATACACAACAATAGCAAGCGTATTAGATTCTTCATCTTCTTTTTACAGTGATGTAGAACTCAGTTCTTTTGTATCCTTCTTCTGCAAATTTTTATCTACATGATCCTCGTTTGCTTCATTTTTTCCCCCTTCATGTTTTCCTTCAATATTTTTATATTTTGTAAATTTTTAAGAATTCTTAACCATTTAACTGTTAATTTGAAACAAATATTGTCAAATAAAAATATTACCGACCTTTATCTTCTGCTTTGTTTTTAATATTCTCCATGTCTTCAGATTCTTCTTCCATATTATCTGATTCCTTATTAACTTTATCTTTCTCTTGAACTACATCTGTCTCAACAACATTCTTGTTAACCTTACCATCATCATACGTATCGTCATTTTCCACATCATTTTTCATAGAATCAGAATCCTTATCTCTTTGTTCTTCTTTCCCTTCATTCCCTATTTGATTCTTCTTTCCAAAAACTTCTAAAAACTTTTTTAATAGTTTTTAAGCTCCTCGTTATGTGGAAATTTTAAAATTCCTTCATTTAAAGTTGAATGTACATTCCTTATCTCTTGGGTCATATTGAAATAGCTTTTTTCAATCATTTGAACGTAGACATGATAATTATTATTTACTCAATAAGTTCCATAACAATGCATAAATACTTTTTACATATAAAGCAAATGCTAAGATAAATAACTTTTTCAAATTTAATAATCTCTGAAGTACCATGATCTTTTAATCTTTCACATGTGAAAACAAATAAATAAATATATATCATTAGTACCGAAAAGCTTACCTCTGCTTGTATATCATATTTGTAAGGATCTTCAAGGATTTCTAGCTTTCCAAACGCTCCGTACATTTCAAGTTCTATTTTATCTCTGTAATTCAACATTGGTTGTTTTTCCATACCTTAACTGCTGGTCTTTCAGCTAAGACTTTACGTTCATCAAATTTTGTCCAAGTGAGGTATAGAAGCTTCAAAACAAGATTATATTAATTCAATATTAGTATTTAATTAAATTGAAAAAACAAGAGTATGTATATTTCTAAAACGGAAAACACTTACAATCATTAAAGTGATTGGCCCTGCGTAGTAACTATTAGGAATTTTTTTCCATTTTTCTGTGCTTGTAATCAAACATTCAATAATGAAACTGCACCAGTCAACTTTTTCAACTTGGACGTCAACATTTATTCGTTTTAAAATCTTCATTTTACAAACTCCACTGCTTTCACACATGCCCATACAATTTGCAAAAAGCATTAAGAATTTCATCTTGAAAAGCTCGCCAGCATCGTCTGTAGACAGTATAACATCCTTGATGTCGTTCGGTCGTATATCACTCTTAGTAAACTGAGATTTCCATTTTTTTAATGAAAGGGTCATCTGATTTTCTTGCTGGTAATGAATCTATTGAAATCCCCCCGAGTGGAATTCCAAGTATGTCTTGGACTGCTTTCGGAGTGATGTTAATCACACTATTCTCCAAGTTAAGAGTTTTTTTTTAGTATCTAGGTTTTGTAAGACATACAAACCTAGTCTACCAGGTAGCTGGAATATTGGCATGTTTATCATACTTTCAAATCCCATTTTTTCCAAACATTCCTTCCTCTCTAGGCTAAGATCACTCATTGCAGTGTGAAAAGATTTTATTGTTGCTCTTAAACGAATGCTTTATTTACATTTTTTCTCATCTTCACATATTGAATTACCTTCTTCATAAACTTTTTTTTCTTGTACCGTCACTTTTTTTATCAACAAATAAACAACTTTTTTCCTTGTTATGATTATACTCTTCATCAACATCTCTTTTTTTTTCCTTTTTGAACTACAGGGTTCTTGTTCGTTGGATTCATTTCTTTTTCCTGCAATTTTTTGAATTAACTATATCAATATTATGTTTCAACGAACATTTTAATACAGTAACATAGTTATAAAACATTTCATAATTTTCACATGTGAAAATATTAATTTCATATAACAAAACATCTTTATTACTTGAACAAACTATCTTTTAATAACTCAATTAATCATTAATTATTTATCTAAGTATGATTATGACATTTATCATTAAATATTTCAGCTACATAACTACAATTAATTATTTAAAATCATTTAAAATCATTACAATTCAACTACAGTATACTACATCTGTTTAAACATATATTAAAAAATTCATATACAATACTGCATTTAAAGAGATAATATGCTGTTTAATTTATAAACTAACAAAAAAAATAAAATAAAAATTAAATCCATAATATTAGAACCAAATTAATTATAAATTAAAATAAATCTAAAAGAATTAAACAACAAAATTTAAATCAATCTTACTTCCACTCCGTCTTAATTTGTGATTATCTTCTTCTTCCATCTGAAATGTTCAATTAGAAATCTTCAAATTGGGGATTAGAAATCTTCAGTTGATATAATAAGATGGTATAATATTAATGGCATTGATAACATGAAATGTTTTTTAGTGAAGGTAATGTTCAGTGTTTAGATCATTTTGTTTTGACTTTTTGCTTATACTATTGAATGATTTATGTTTTTTTTACTAAAGTGATGTTAGGTGAGTAACTTTTTGGTTGTACAAAATATTTATATCTATCACTTAATTTTTTTTATCATTTTGTTTTAAAAAAATATTTTAAATAACATGAAAATCAATTTATTTGACATGTCAAAGTGTCAATCACATTATTAAAATTAATGTTGTAAATGAGCTGAGATTTTATCAAGCTATTTAGGCTCGATATCAAGCTCCACTCATTTTGAGCTGAGGTTTTATCGATCTCAATGCCAAGCTCAAACCCAAATCATATAATGTTTTGATCTTCAGCTTTTGATAGCTCAGCCTAAATAAATTATCTAACGTTGATTAAGTGAACAATTTTAAGGTTAATAAATTTTTTTATATATAAGTAAATCAACGTTTTTATTTAAATATTAACTTTATTCAAAAAAATATTAAATAATTTATTGATAATCGTTATCATAGTTTTCTAAAATCATAGAATATTAAATAATTTATTGATAGTTGTTATTAGAATTTATTAAAAACATAGAATATTAAATCAGTTATTGATAGTCGTTTCATATATAAAATTTTAATCTTTTCAAGCTAATCGGCAGCTTTGCTCGACTAATTAACAGTTAAATTTCGACAAGGTATCGAGTTCACCCATAATAAAAATTACCTCATTTTGGATGCCAACCAGATTATTTCAATTATATAAAATTTAGATATTTTCACATGTGAAAGTTTCATTCATTTATTCCCTGGTTTAACCACAACAAGCACAATCTGATAGCACATATTAAAATCTACAGAGAAAATAAGTTTTCCGACACAAAATAAGATTTTATTACATAATTGGTCATTATGGTGAGAACTTCATGTAATCTTCATGCTAGCTTGTAGTTTAATATATAAAATCTATGTTTCCTTCATCTGAGCACGCGTCTTTATAGTTTTTTTTGTCCGCCCAGTGTTCACATTTTTTGATGTAGTTGATGTAGCATGTTTGGAACTCGAATTCTGCATCTTTTTTGAAACTTGAATGTCAGATTTAGATGCATCTTCTCAATTTTTCCTCGCACTTCTCTTTAACCTTCTAACTGGAACAGGCTCCTTAAGAATATCTTTATTTTTATTTTTTTCATCATTATTTTCTGCATCATCATTTTCTGCATCATCATTTGGTTTTCTAAATTGTTAGATACTCCATATGTTTTAATTGTATTGATTTATAATTTCAATCAAATATATATAAAATAATTTTGAGAATTTCTCTTACCTTTTTCTGTTGAATATGCAGTTGTATTATTTTTTGCAATTGTAGAACTTGATGCATCCTTTGACTTTTTTTGCAGAATTCTGAATCTGATTAGCTTCATTATTAGATTCATTATAATCATAATTCACATCGTCATCGGCATGATCATAATCATCATTCACATTCTTGTCATTACCATCTTTTTCAATGTGTGAAACAAAAGCATCTTGACTCATTTGTAAATTCCTTGCACTCCTTCTAAGATTTTTACCAAGAACATGCTTCTTATTAGCCTCATTAGTTACTTGTTCTTCATTATCTGTAATATTATTTTTATTTTTAGATTATGATGTTTAAAACATTATATCATAAGCATTATATTAGAAGTAGTCATAGAATGAGATGTTTTAAAAGTATCAACAGTTGTGTAACCTTCATTCACTGCATTAGAAGCATTCACTGCATTACCATCGTTCACAGAACCATCATTCTTCTTAGCATTACGCCTTCTCTTATACACAACTTTACTTTTTTCTATTTTTTTTTCTCTACCTCGCTTCTTGGCATTCTCATCCGCACATCCATTTTTATTTTGAAATTCTGAATCAATGTCTGAAATCATATAAAATTTATTATATTAAAAATAATATATAATTAAAATAGTTTTATTGTGTCATGATTTCTAACCTGTGTCTTTTGGAGATTCATGACAAACATTATCAGCATCATTTCCTTCAAAATTTGTTACATTCAAATTAATGGAATGTTCTGCATCCCCAGCTTTTGTTTGATGAAACATACCATTAAAAATTTCTTCAAACTCCTTTAGCTTGTTATCATCAGGAAACATTGAGATTGACTTAGTTATCAATTCCTTCAACTTCTTCTTTTCATCATCTAGAATGAATAGCCTTGCTCCTATGTTGTCTTTCATATACTGCAGCTATTAAAAAAAACAAAAAAAATTAGAATTTAAATTCATAAATATCAAATGAATAAATAATTTTAATATAGTTTCATTATTTTAAAACAAGAGACTAACATCTTTATCATATACATACTACGACAACACAATAAACCCTTATCAATGGCGGCCGCTATTCTTTGATCAAGATCTACTACCCTTTTGGTAATTCATATGTGTAGGGGCCTGTAGTCTTATGGTTGATCTTTGTGATTGATCTAAAGAACGAGTTTTCTTACATGTTACGAATCCACAAAGTCATAGGGATCTCGATCCATTTTCTCAGTATACTCTCGACGCAAATTCTTTAGATCCATCATTGATTAATGATCATGTATTGTGATTCACCATTCTTCTTTCTATTCTCGCTGCTGTTAATTTGTGAGGGATTTAGGCTTGTGAGTGCTTCACTCCCCCGAATGTTCCCATGATCAATTAATTACCGGAGCTTGGAAATGATCTATGGTCGTTATCTATTTACAGGTTTATTAATTGTTTGATTTGTTCTTTAGATTTGTTTTTAGTAGTATTTGAGTTTTCTCATCCGCCATTTTTGGTTTTTTTCTGATCTCCCTTCAATCCAAATTTTATTCTTCACTTTTCATCATGGTTAATTACAGTAGCAATTTTGATTCTACTCGGGCGATTTCTAAATCAGTGTTCGTTACTAACTTTCCCTTTGGAACTACGGCGAAGGATCTATGGAATTTATGTCAAGGTTATGGAACGGTAATTGATGTTTTTATCCCTAACAGATTATCGAAAGCAGGGAAACGCTTTGCTTTTGTTCGATTTATTAGGGTTACTGATATGGAGAGGTTGGTTGGAAATATCCGCACTTTGTGGATTGGCCGAATGCATCTACATGCCAATGTTGTTCGGTATGAACGTTGGTCCACCCCAACTACTAAGATTTTTTTACCTCCCAAACCTGTTGGTGTTTCTTTTGCATCGACTTTGAAAGTTACCTCAGGTGCGCAGGTTTCTCCTTCCCCTACAGCATCTTTGGTTTTGGATGATTCATGTTTGATAGATAGAGACCTTGAGTATTTTGTTATGGGCGAGGTTAAACAATTCTCGTCCATTAATAACTTGCACGTTATGTTGGCTAATGAAGGTTTTTTTAACGTTAAGCTAGCGTTCTTGGGTGGGTTGTGGGTTATGATTGAACTCGAATCTGCTAGCACTAAGGCGAAATTTATGCAACACGTTGGGGTAGCTTCTTGGTTCAGTCGTTTAAGTAATGTTCAAGCTGATTTTGTTCCCAAAGAGAGGATAGTCTGGGTGGACATTGAAGGTGTTCCTCCTTATGCTTGGACTCATGCCACGTTCAACAAAATTGGGGCTAAATGGGGAGAGGTAATGAATCTCGAGGAATGCAAGGATGATATGTTTGCTCGTAAGCGTATTTGTGTCAAGACGAATCTAGAAGACAATATATTGGAAAAGTTCAAGATTATTGTTCGGGGTAAGATATTTGTGATTAGGGCTAAAGAATTATTTATGTGGTCTCCTGTTTTCAAAGAGGTAAAAGATATGGAGTACTTTACGGATAAGGAATCAGTAGAAGGGGATAGAGGGATGAATAAATCTGGTAGTAATCACGAGAACTTGGATGATGGGAGTGATAACGAGGCAGTTTCTAATACCTTTTTTGGGGATTCAAGTGAAGATCAAATTCATGACCAGGCTAAGACAAATCATTCTAGAGATAATGATCTAGATCATATGGATAATGTTAATGTTTCTGCTAATAAGGAGGGATCTTATGACCCGTTTAATGTGTACGAATTAATTCAGAAAAAGAATGCAGATGGTGCTAAATCAGATTCTAGTTTACCCAATCCTCCTGGGTATACTCCACCTGTTGACAAGGCAGTCGAGGTTCCTCAGGTTCACCAACAGGATCATGTTCATTCTCAAAGTACTTTACGAGGTTCTCGTGTGGTAGAAGAATCGCAGGAAGTTAATGAGTTCTCATCTCCTAATATATGTGATAGTAGACAAAGAAACAAGACGGGTGGTTCTATACTGGATCTTTTGGATGATTTAATTAAGGTTGGTAGTACTATGGGCTACTCTTTGGATGGCTGTGCTAAAGATTTGGAGAATATC
This sequence comes from Glebionis coronaria, assembly GCA_025667525.1. Lineage (NCBI taxonomy): Eukaryota > Viridiplantae > Streptophyta > Magnoliopsida > Asterales > Asteraceae > Glebionis > Glebionis coronaria. The sequence continues at coordinate 400,136,348 of CM046878.1, forward strand.
ATCAATTTAAAAGGAGAACTTGCTGTTCCCTTATGAATTGTCTTTCCTTGAATGTACAAGGTCTAGGATCCAAGACCAAAAAATCGTGGATCAGGGAGTTGAATTCTAAGTATAAGGTGAGTTTCTTATCTATTCAAGAAACTAAATTGGAGAGTGTCTCTACGATGGATGTTAAATCTCTTTGGGGTAACTTCTGTTTTGATTTTATTTTTAGTGAAGCTTTAGGGTATTCCGGGGGTATCCTTTGTGTTTGGGATACTTGTCTGTTTCATAAAGATCATCACATTATTTCGGACAATTTTGCTGCTGTTTTTGGTACTTGGATTCCGACTAAGTCTAAGTTGGTCGTAATTTCTATTTATGCACCTCAATCAAATTCTGCCAAACAGGTTTTATGGAACTTTGTATCGGACTCCATTAATAGGTGGGAAGGGGAAAGTATTGTCATGGGGGATTTTAATGAGGTTAGAACAGCGGAAGAACGTATGGGCTCTGTGTTTAATGAACGGGGTGCAAGAGATTTTAATAATATTATATCATCATCGGGGTTGGTTGATGTTCAGCTTGAGGGCTATTCTTTCACTTGGTCTCATCCGTCGACATCCAAGATGAGTAAGCTTGATCGGTTTCTTGTTTCGGAAGGTTTGTTAACCTTATTCCCCCATATTTCAGCTATTTGCCTTGACAAACACTTATCAGACCACCAGCCTATCTTACTTAGAGAAGTCGTCACTGATTATGGTTCCACTTCTTTTCGCTTTTATCATTCATGGCTTAGCTTTAAAGGGTTTGAACAAATGGTTATCGATAATTGGACTCATACTGTGCTTGATGATAGTAATGGTATGATTCGTTTCAAGAAGAAACTTCAGATTTTGAAGAAGGAGATTCGGGTCTGGGTCTATAATTACAAGAAAGAGCAGTCTCGCAATATTACCGATTATAAAAAAAGATTGCATGATATTGATGTTCTTCTTGATCAAGGGAGAGCTAACGAAAATCTTCTTCTTACTAGGAAAGATTTGGTGAAACGAATTCAGGAAATCCATTTTTCTGAAGCTCAGGATTCTGCCCAAAAAGCTAAAATTCAATGGGCCATAGAGGGGGATGAAAATTCCAAATTCTATCACGGAATTATTAATAGGAAACGTGCACACTTGTCGATTAAAGGAGTTATGGTTTATGGTGATTGGTTGGATGATCCTGTTCGGGTTAAAGATGAGTTTCGCTCCCACTTTGTAAAGAGATTCCAAGATCCAGGGACCACTCGTAGTCGTTTAAATATTCAGTTTCCCCGCCGTCTGTCTACTGATCAAGCTGCAGATCTGGAAGTCGCTGTTTCTCATGTGGAAATTCGTAAGGCTGTGTGGGCCTGTGGGGAAAATAAATCCCCGGGTCCAGATGGGTTTACGTTTGAATTCTTTCGTAAATTTTGGAGTACCATTGGGCCTGATTTTTGTGTTGCAGTTGACTGGTTCTTTCAACATAGCTCTTTTGCTAAGGGATGTAACTCTTCCTTCATTGCTCTTATCCCGAAAGGCCAAGATGTCAAGTTTGTCAGTGATTATCGTCCGATCAGTTTGATTGGTAGCCTGTATAAAGTGGTTACTAAAATTCTCGCATCTAGATTATCGGATGTGATATCAGATCTTGTTTCTGATGTTCAAACTGCTTTTCTACCCAACCGACAGATTCTAGACGGTCCTTTCATTGTCAATGAAGTTCTTTCTTGGTGTAAGTTTAAAAAACAGTAGGCTATGGTTTTTAAGGTTGATTTCGCCAAAGCATATGATTCAGTTAGGTGGGATTTCCTTGATGATGTTCTCGGTTCCTTCGGTTTTGGTACTAAGTGGCGCGAGTGGATTTACGGCAGTTTATCTTTAGGTGTGGCTTCTATATTGATTAATGGTAGCCCGACTTCTGATTTTCAACTTCATTGTGGTCTTAAGCAAGGAGATCCGTTGGCGCCTTATCTTTTCATTCTCATCATGGAATCTCTACATTTATCTTTTTCTAGAGTTAATGAAGCGAATCTCTTTAATGGTATTAAGATCGGATCATCGCTCCAGTTATCTCACTTGTTTTATGCAGATGACGCGATTTTCATTGGAGAATGGTCTAATAATAATATCAAGCATATTATGCATGTTCTTTTTTGGTTTTCTCTTGCTTCTGGGTTGAAGATTAACCTTAAAAAAAGTCACCTCTTAGGTTTGGGTGTTTCATGTGAGACTGTGGCAGCAGCGGCTGTCTCTATTGGGTGTGTTGTCATGAAGACTCCGTTTAAATATTTGGGGGTTAAGGTTGGAGGGAATATGTCTTTGGTTAACTCTTGGGATGAGGTTATAAGTAAACTTAAAGCTAGACTGTCCAAATGGAAGTGCAATATGTTGTCTATCGGAGGAAGACTCACTCTCTTAAAGTCGGTCTTAGGTTCTACTCCTATCTACACTTTGTCTTTATACAAGGCCCCCAAATCAGTTCTAAACGTTATGGAATCTATTAGGAGGAACTTTTTCTATGGATCTAATGGAGTGGATACGAAGATTACATGGGTGAAATGGTCCAAAGTGCTTGCGGCTAAAAAACATGGTGGTCTTGGGGTTTCTAGTTTTTTGCACTAAATAGGGCCCTCTTATTTAAATGGGTTTGGAGATTCATTTCTCATGATTGCTCGTTATGGTCCCGTGTGATTCATGCTATGCATGGCTCCGATTTGATTCAAGGTTCACCTCGTTTCTCTTCTGTATGGGGTAAAATTATTAAGGAAGTTCAGGGGTTAAAATCTCAGGGGATAGATCTGCGTTCTTTCTGTCAGATTCAAGTGGGTAATGGTCTTCAAACAAGATTTTGGAAAGATCATTGGATTGGTGACTCTCAACTTTGTCAATTATTTCCGTGAGTGTTTTCTTTGAAAACAAATGAGGATATTTCGGTTTCAAATAAGCTCCTTGGTTCGATTGCTGATTCTTTTCGTCGGCCTGCTAGAGGAGGAATTGAATTCCAGCAACTTTCCCAGCTCCAGGATTTAGTTGGGGCGTATGTCCTTTCCTCTTCGACTGACAGATGGGTTTGTAGTTTAAGTGGAGATGGGGATTTTCATGTTAAGTATATTCGTAGAGTTCTGGACGAGTTCTTTCTCCCTAATAACAGTTCAGCAACTCGTTGGGTTAAATTCGTTCCGATCAAGATAAACGTGTTCGGTTGGAGGGTCTCCTTGGATCGAATTCCTACGCGTATGAATCTTTCTCGTAGAGGTATTCATGTGGTTGAGTTGTCTTGTCCTATTTGTCAAAATTATATTGAAGATCTTTCCCATCTTCTGTTCTCATGTGTATTGGCTGGTGATGTCCACCAGTTGATATGTCGATGGTGGAATTTGGATAGTTCTCCATTAAGCTCGTATGATGATTGGTTGTCGTGGTTCAAAGACATTCGCCTTTGCACTGTTCTTAAAACCATGTTGGAAGGTGTTTTCTATACTTTTTGGTGGATCATATGGAAGTTTCGGAACAATATTCTCTTTGTGGGTCGACCGCTTCGGAAAGACACTATTTTTGATGATATTGTCTTGTATTCGTACCTATGGAGTCATGCTAGATGTAATAGGGCGTTTAGTTGGGATAGTTGGTTACAACACCCATATTTACTTTCTTTGTAATTTTCTAGCTCCTTGCTAGTTTTCTAATATAAGTTACCGTTCAAAAAAAAAACATCTTTATCATATTGTTGTTCTTTGAATGATTGATCATCAATAGGAAGCAATGCAAGATTTCCAAATCCACCATTTTCCAACTCAAACTCCTCTCTGTCTTTTATAAGATCAGATGTCAAGGTTGACACTGCAGGTTTTAACCGCACCACATATACTTCATCACATTTTGTGGAATGCAAGTATATAAGCTATCAAAGAAACATTTGATAAATATAATTAATCATATAATTCATCACTTTTTTTGCAATAACTAAATTGATTTATATAAACTTGATCATACCATGAGTAGGGTAACAAATCCACAATAATAATTTTTTGGCTTCTTTGTTTCTTTCAGACATTTCCACACAAAAGTGCTCCAATCAAGTTTCTTTATGTCAGTATCTTCACTTATGAAATTTAGTATATCTAAGTTCGACCCTCCATCTTCTTTAGAGGCACACATAACGTTGAAAAATACAACTAGGAAATTCAGCTTAAATATGATTTCGAATTCATCAGATTTTTTTATCATTTCAGATACTCTTTTTGATGTAACATTTGTTTTGAATTGATCTCCCCATCTTTTCTTGAGCTCATCATTCTGTACTGTATCAACAACATTTCCACCTAAAGGTATTCCTAGAACTTCTTTGACCAATACATGAGTTACTTTAATTGAACCATTTTTCAACCTAATTTCCATTGTAGATTGTTGAAATTCTGTATAATATACTGAGATAATGTCGAAGAAATGTAATGGATATTCATATCGATGAGATACCCAAATCCCATACTAACTAAAGATTTTTTTTGAGAGTTACTTAAAAACCTTAGAGAATCATATAGCGGGTGTGGAGACGATCTTGTCCGTACAGACTTCATGTATAAAACTGCACAATTGTACAAACAATTAGTTTTTTCCGAAATTATATTTATTGAAATTGAAACTATATTTCAACTAATTGATTATTTAGAACCAAAGAAATTAACATAATATTAAACATTTTTTAATTTTGCTTATTATGATTGAAGCATTTATTTAAAAGTATCAAAAGAAATTCTCATTTTAAAGATAGTTAGTTGAATATGGGGGTGTTTGTTTTAGCTTATATAGTGGGCTTATAATCTTATTAGCTTATATAAGCTTATAAGCCAAAACCAAGTGTTTGGTTAAGCTTATATAAGTGGGCTTGTAAGCTTATATAAGTAGGTTTTGGTAAGCCAAAAATTTGTGGCTTATGTAGGCTTATATAAAAATATTTCATAAAAAGACTTTTATACCCTTATTTAATAACTACTATCCTTTTTATTTTTATGTATTTTTTTGTCATTTTACCATATTAGTTATATAAGCTAAACCAAACACTTATCAAAGGCTTATAAGCTTATTATATAAAAGCCATAATTTGCTTATATAATATAAGCCTAAACCCACTCATAAGCTTAACCAAACACCCTCTATACTTGCTTATATACTTAATTCCTTCTTATTTTACATGTGCAAATATAAAACTGTATTAATGAAATATTTTATTTACTAAAACTATTAATCTTATCAAAACATTTTAAACTTAATAACTCACTAAATCAGTATCTAATGGTCTAAAATTATTACTACATTTATCGATTACACAGCAAAAAAATTAAATCTGTATTTACTTATATCAAATAATTTATACTCCTTATTCTAGAAATAGTTATACATAAATTATAATCTAACTATCTAATTACAAAAAAAATTAAAAATATTTAATAAGTAACATATTTTTAAAGATATCTCAATTCAATAATCTATTAATAAATCTATGATTCAATTTCATCATTAATAAGGAACATAGATCATATTAGTTTGATTAATTCATACCTTTTTTATAACGTTTGTTGATTTTTGATCAGATATATCAGCTAGAAATGTGTTCCGATCTAGATTTCTTGTGTAACGTTTTCAGTGTGTGTATGGAAAGTGAATTAACTTTTTTTTTGGTAAATGTTTGTTTTTTATTGTGACGGAGATAATAGACCATATTTTTTGGGTTTATGTTATTTAAGTTCAAACTTTAGGCCCAAACTTTAATTACTGGATATTTCAAAATGACATTCAGACCCAATCTTGTCTTTTTAGTGAAACAATTTTTCACTAATGGCCTAGTATACCTAGTTGTTATGGTTATTAATCTATCCATATTTTTCTAAATAAATATATAAATTGGTGATTAATCTAATTAACGATTTCATAAAATAAAACAGAGAATGAAATAGTTAAAAACAATATCATTTTATTTTTGTAACAATTTTCACATGTGAAACTTGAATGTCAGATTTAGATGCATCTTCTCGATTTTTCCTCGCACTTCTCTTTAACCTTCTAACTGGAACATGCTCCTTAAGAATATCTTTATTTTTATTTTTTCATCATTATTTTCTGCATCATCATTTTCTGCATCATCATTTGGTTTTCTAAATTGTTAGATACTCCATATGTTTTAATTGTATTGATTTATAATTTCAATCAAATATATATAAAATAATTTTGAGAATTTCTCTTACCTTTTTCTGTTGAATATGCAGTTGTATTATTTTTTGCAATTGCAGAACTTGATGCATCCTTTGACGTTTTTGCAGAATTCTGAATCTGATTAGCTTCATTATTAGATTCATTATAATCATCATTCACATCGTCATCGGCATGATCATAATCATCATTCACATTCTTGTCATTACCATCTTTTTCAATGTGTGAAACAAAAGCATCTTGACTCATTTGTAAATTCCTTGCACTCCTTCTAAGATTTTTACCAAGAACATGCTTCTTATTAGCCTCATTAGTTATTTGTTCTTCATTATCTGCAATATTATTTTTATTTTTAGATTATGATGTTTAAAACATTATATCATAAGCATTATATTAGAAGTAGTCACAGAATGAGATGTTTTAAAAGTATCAACAGTTGTGTAACCTTCATTCACTGCATTAGAAGCGTTCACTGCATTACCATCGTTCACAGAACCATCATTCTTCTTAGCATTACGCCTTCTCTTATACACAACTTTACTTTTTTCTATTTTTTTCTCTACCTCGCTTCTTGGCATTCTCATCCGCACATCCCTTTTTATTTTGAAATTCTGAATCAATGTCTGAAATCATATAAAATTTATTATATTAAAAATAATATATAATTAAAATAGTTTTATTGTGTCATGATTTCTAACCTGTGTCTTTTGGAGATTCATGACAAACATTATCAGCATCATTTCCTTCAAAATTTGTTACATTCAAATTAATGGAATGTTCTGCATCCCCAGCTTTTTTTTGATGAAACATACCATTAAAAATTTCTTCAAACTCCTTTAGCTTGTTATCATCAGGAAACATTGAGATTGACTTAGTTATCAATTCCTTCAACTTCTTCTTTTCATCATCTAGAATGAATAGCCTTGCTCCTATGTTGTCTTTCATATACTGCAGCTATTTTAAAAAAACAAAAAAAAAATTAGAATTATAATTCATAAATATCAAATGAATAAATAATTTTAATATAGTTTCATTATTTTAAAACAAGAGACTAACATCTTTATCATATTGTTGTTCTTTGAATGATTGATCATCAATAGGAAGCAATGCAAGATTTCCAAATCCACCATTTTCCAAATCAAACTCCTCTCTGTCTTTTATAAGATAAGATGTCAAGGTTGACACTGCAGGTTTTGACCGCACCACATATACTTCATCACATTTTGTGGAATGCAAGTATATAAGCTATCAAAGAAACATTTGATAAATATAATTAATCATATAATTCATCACTTTTTTTGCAATAACTAAATTGATTTATATAAACTTGATCATACCATGAGTAGGGTAACAGATCCACAATAATAATTTTTTGGCTTCTTTGTTTCTTTCAGACATTTCCACACAAAAGTGCTCCAATCAAGTTTCTTTATGTCAGTATCTTCACTTATGAAAATTAGTATATCTAAATTCGACCCTCCATCTTCTTTAGAGGCACACATAACGTTGAAAAATACAACTAGGAAATTCAGCTTAAATATGATTTCGGATTCATCAGATTTTTATATCATTTCAGATACTCTTTTTGATGTAACATTTGTTTTGAATTGATCTCCCCATCTTTTCTTGAGCTCATCATTCTGTACTGTATCAACAACATTTCCACCTAAAGGTATTCCTAGAACTTCTTTGACCAATTCAAGAGTTACTTTAATTGAACCATTTCTCAACCTAATTTCCATTGTAGATTGTTGAAATTCTGTATAATATACTGAGATAATGTCGAAGAAATGTAATGGATATTCATATCGATGAGATACCCAAATCCCATACTAACTAAAGATTTTTTTTGAGAGTTACTAAAAAACCTTAGAGAATCATATAGCGGATGTGGAGACGATCTTGTCCGTACAGACTTCATGTATAAAACTGCACAATTGTACAAACAATTAGTTTTTTCCGAAATTATATTTATTGAAATTGAAACTATATTTCAACTAATTGATTATTTAGAACCAAAGAAATTAACATAATATTAAACATTTTTTAATTTTGCTTATTATGATTGAAGCATTTATTTAAAAGTATCAAAAGAAATTCTCATTTTAAAGATAGTTAGTTGAATATGGGGGTGTTTGTTTTAGCTTATATAGTGGGCTTATAAGCTTATTAGCTTATATAAGCTTATAAGCCAAAACCAAGTGTTTGGTTAAGCTTATATAAGTGGGCTTATAAGCTTATATAAGTAGGTTTTGGTAAGCCAAAAATTTGTGGCTTATGTAGGCTTATATAAAAATATTTCATAAAAAGACTTTTATACCCTTATTTAATAACTACTATCCTTTTTATTTTTATGTATTTTTTTGTCATTTTACCATATTAGTTATATAAGCTAAACCAAACACTTATCAAAGGCTTATAAGCTTATTATATAAAAGCCATAATTTGCTTATATAATATAAGCCTAAACCTACTCATAAGCTTAACCAAACACCCTCTATACTTGCTTATATACTTAATTCCTTCTTATTTCACATGTGCAAATATAAAACTGTATTAATGAAATATTTTATTTACTAAAACTATTAATCTTATCAAAACATTTTAAACTTAATAACTCACTAAATCAGTATTTAATGGTCTAAAATTATTACTACATTTATCGATTACACAACAAAAAAATTTAAATCTGTATTTACTTATATCAAATAATTTATACTCCTTATTCTAGAAATAGTTATACATAAATTATAATCTAACTATCTAATTACAAAAAAAATTAAAAATATTTAATAAGTAACATATTTTTAAAGATATCTCAATTCAATAATCTATTAATAAATCTATGATTCAATTTAATCATTAATAAGGAACATAGATCATATTAGTTTGATTAATGCATACCTTTTTTATAACGTTTGTTGATTTTTGATCAGATATATTAGCTAGAAATGTGTTCCGATCTAGATTTCTTGTGTAACGTTTTCAGTGTGTGTATGGAAAGTGAATTAACTTTTTTTTGGTAAATGTTTGTTTTTTATTGTGATGGAGATAATAGACCAAATTTTTTGGGTTTATGTTATTTAAGTTCAAACTTTAGGCCCAAACTTTAATTACTGGATATTTCAAAATGACATTCAGACCCAATCTTGTCTTTTTAGTGAAACAATTTTTCACTAATGGCCTAGTCTACCTAGTTGTTATGGTTATTAATCTAACCATATTTTTCTAAATAAATATATAAATTAGTGATTAATCTAATTAATGATTTCATAAAATAAAACAGAGAATGAAATAGTTAAAAACAATATCATTTAATTTTTGTAATAATTTTCACATGTGAAAAATTATAAATCTTTAATATTTTTCTATATAATATTTTTTCACATGTGAAAAAATTTAAATGCTAAAACAACTATTACCTAGTTGGATGACAGAAGAACAAATTTATAAAGAAGTTATAATTCTTTATATTAAATTCACGAACTACGAAATATTATAATATTTAATTCGTACTTTCACATGTGAACAGTTAAAATCTTCATATTTTATAAACTTCAAATTAAAAATATATAAAATATAATTGTGTTTTAAATATATAAATTAGGAAATAAGCATAAGAAACAAAAATTAAAAACAATTATAAGAAATTAAATCATTCAAATATAAAGTTTTAAACAAACATATCAAATACCATAAGATTTAAACCAACATAACAAACATAAAGTTTTAAACAAACTTAACAAGCATAACAAACATAAGAAATTTAAATCAAATAAAAACAACTTAAACAGAATCATCATGATCATCAGCAATACCAGCACCATCATCTTCCTCATTAGCAATAACAGTATCATCATCATCTACCCCGTCAAAAGGTTCATTCTCTAAAAAGCCAACCAACCCCTTCATCTTCTCAATCTTATCAAACAGCCTCTCCTTCTTTGTTCGCATTTGAAAAACATATTTAGAATATTCAGAAGAGCTCCTTTTGCCACCCAACTCATTGATCAACTTAGATGTTGTACGAATTCGGTCTTCAACAACATAATTTTTTTTTCGTAGAAAACTGGCTACTTCATTTTCTTCTTGAATTTCTTTGTTGAAGAAAGAGTTAAAAAAATCTTCAACCTCTTTCTCACCAGTAATTTTAAAAAGTTCATCGAGAGTTGGAGTAAAAGATTTTTTTTTTCGATTCAGATTCAGTTGAAACAGATTTTCGTTTAAGAGAACTTGAAGAAGCCATTTTTATTTGTGTGAAAATGATTTTTTGCTTTGGATATGAAAACAATTTTTGCAAGTGGATGTACAAATAATGTGTCAGTTGATTTTATAGCAGAAATTATGAACGGTTATAAATGCTTAACCATGATTAAGTATGTGAAAAGGTAGCGGTTAGGTTTATGCCTTGGAAACCGTTTTTCCTTTTTCCATGGTTAAGTATGTGAAAAGGTAGCGGTTAGTATGTGACGGTTAATATTTTTCATTTCTAGTTAAAAAATTATTATAAAACTTAAATTACTTTTTCACATGCGAAAAAATTAAAAAAGAAAAAAAAAATTATTTTAATCTTTAAAATTTAGTTAATGATATTTTGTATTATATATTATCGTCTTAAGAATATATCATTAAATTACTTAATTAAAAAACATATTTGAAATCAAGTCTTAATCTCTTTTTAACAAGTTTCAAACACATTGTAATTTATATTTTTCACATGTGCACATTTTAATAAAAAAATATATTTTCAATAATGATTACAAACTGTTATTTCAAATAGTAAAGGGCAACCAGATAGTGACCAAACTGCAACCAAGTTAAACGAAAGGACAACCATAGTAACTTATAATAATGTAAATAATCTTTAAATCAATTAAAATAGTATTATGAAAATAAAAAATTTAATTATATTAAGAGAAGATGAATAGAAGTGGAAGATCAAAAGGTTATTTTAAAAAAATATGTCATAGTTAACAAGAAACTTGAGTGTCCAGAATTATCTATAAATAATCTATTTCAAAGCTCACAAACTTAAAAACTCATAATCTCACAATCTCCCAATCTCCTAATAACACAAACTCATTCTCAACAATGAATAACCAAAAATAAAAAACAATGAACAACTCAATTCCAGCTCTTATCTATGACATAAGATACAAAATTTTGATTTGTCTTCCAGTTGAATGCTTGTTAATGTTCAAGTTTGTATGCAAAGAATGGTTGTTAGTGATATCTGACAAAGATTTCATTAAACAGCATGTTGAAAAGGCAAAATACAAGCATGCTATTATTAGAAATCTTGAAGGTGTATACACTATTGTTCTTGATGATTCTATGTTGTTTAAGATGGATTAAAAGATGGAAATCAGGCATAATTCATTTTATGCTGATGACTATCTCAGGGTGGTGGGTTCATGTAACAGATTGGTCTGTATTTTAAATGATTCAGGTCTTTATATTTTAAACCCATGTACACATAAATGTAGAAAGGTACATGGTTGTTTTCAATGTGACCATACTTATCAAGTAAGGATTGGTTTTGGTTATGCCACAAATTATGATTATAAAGTTGTTTGTATAAATGCAAAAACTAATAAAGCTACCATTTACTCTTTAAATAATGGATATTGGAAGGATATAGAAAAAGATTTTCCATCTGATTATGATTTCAAAAATGATGGTTTTTATTTTAAGGGTTCTGTTTATTGGTTAGTTGGATCTGTTAATATTCCAAAGTCATGGAAGCTAATTTCATTTGATTTGGAAAAAGAAACCTATTCTGATATTATGCAGCCTGTTTATCTTCAACATGAGAAAACTTTGGAATTTGGTCTTTTGGGGGAATGGTTGTGCATAATATCCAACTATGATAAAGAAAGTTTCGCAGATATATGGATTCTTAAAGACTGTTGGACAAAGCTGACTACCATAACATATCCTGGTCAGGAGCCAAATCGCAATGCTACATCAAGGTATAAAATCATTTTTCCATATTTAATAAAACTAATTATTAAAAATTAGATTTCATACTTAGTCTTTAAATCTTATATTGTTTTTTTCTCTATTTTATACAGTGACTGGGCAAGATTCTGTGATCCTCTATGGATTTCAGCTGATGGAAAACTTCTTTTGAAGTTTGGGTATAGTCTTGTGTCCTATGATTCCGTTAAAAACAATCTCGAAATATTTGATGAACCTTCAAAATGCCCGACAGTATTAATCTTTGCTGAAAGTTTAGTTTCTACATTTGGGAATGGGCTGCATTAAAAATTTAGGACATGAATGAAGAATCGAAGGCTATGATTTTGTGTTTTGTGCTGGTGTCTTGTATTATGTTTTGCTAAACATTATATATCCATGTATTATGTTTTGCTATATAATATATTTTGTTTTGGTTCTATATTAAGGAAATAAAATTTTATGTCTATTTTTAATTTTTAGTGTTATAGTTTTACAATTTTTCACATGTGAAAATATATTATTCTGTTTAAAAATTGGGTAATTTGGAATCAAAAATAGCCGTTAGGTAACTCATAAACAACACAATATATCATAATATTGTGTTTATACTGTCTTATTGTATATAACTCTTTAATTGCAATCCTTGATTGAATCATTTTCATTTTTATTATCTTCTGCAATTACAGTATTTTTATTATCTTCTACAAATGCAGTATTCTTATTATCTTCTACAATTGTAGTATTATCTTTTGCATGGTGTTTCTAGTTTTACGAAAGTACACATTCAAATAGCAAAATACATACACTATAATTAGAATTCATTGAGCTTGAATAAACTAAATAAAATTACAAGCAATGACATAAACCTATCAGTCTACACATGCCTAAGACACAACTACTAACATAAGTTATTAATCTTCATTGAATCATTTTCATTTTTATTATCTTCTGCAATTGCAGTATTTTAATTATCTTCTGCAACTGCAGTATTATCTTTTGCATGGTGTTTCTAGTTTTACGAAAGTACACATTCAAATAGCAAAATACATACACTATAATTAGAATTCATTGAGCTTGTATAAACTAAATAAAATTACAAGCAATGACATAAACCTATCAGTCTACACATACCTAAGACACAACTACTAACATAAGTTATTAATCTAGGTTCTGCAATAAAAGGACTGCTATCATCATCATTATCTTTAAACATTCTTTGTTTCAGTCTTAAGGATATAGTCCCAAGTTTTCCAGTTTGTTATACCTAGAACAGTACATTTGATACAAACAGGGCTTAAACCAATTTTTTGGGCTTCCTTTCCAATCAAACAAACATATTTTCCTTTAATTTCTTTACAACTGGATTACTTTATTCTCCTACAGCCTTTTCCTTATGACTTGAATCTGCTTGTGATGTAGGCCTTGTATAAGAAAATGACTCTTTAGTATTAGTACTTATGTCATGACTGCTAGTATCATTGTCATCAGATTAGTTTTTTTATTAGCCATAAGTTCATTCATATCATCATCACTCCTAGTATCATTAGTAACAATTATACCTAATCAAAATTTATTGTTAATATACCAATTAAATCAAACAAAACATAATAAAAAACGAAAAAAATTCTATTCAATAAAGAAACGGATTCATTTGCACTTATACATAATCAAGCAGATTCTTAAACCGAATGTATATAAGTCAATTTTATAGAAATCCAAAAACTTATAGAAAGAATCCCAATAATATTCGACTAATAACTTTGAAAATAAAGAATTGCACATACGAATTTACCTTTTGACTATGTGAACGCTTGTTTTTTAGCTGTATTTTTATTGTGCTATATTTAGGGTTCTAACGATTTTGGGGGAAAATGAACGCTTTATATAAAAATGGTTATAAAAGTTTGTTTACAGTACTAGGATGTTGGTTTAATGTTGGTGGACTAGTTCTGTAAATCCAAAAATAGTACCAATTACTTGGTCCCCTTATTTGGGCCATACATTTATTTTTTAGGCCCACAATTTTAGTTTTTTTTAAAAGTACAATTTTGTTTTTTAATAGAAATTTACTAATATATAACTGTAGATTTTGAATTTATTTTCTTTGTTTGATTGAATTCATGAAGTAATAAAAATAAAAATATAACAAAGTAATTAAATAGTATTTATTTAATTTTTGTAATATTGTTTTCACATGTGAAAATATAGTTGAATAATATTTTTCTCTAGTATTTTTAATGATTTATTTTTTATTTTCAAATATTCCAAAAGTTATTAATGAATCTTATTTTAATCTTTTTGATATGATTGTAACATCGCTATAAAATAAAACAAAGTCATTTTTATTAATATTTTAATTTTTTTCACATGTGAAAAACATAGTAGAATAATATTTTTTTGTCTAGTATGTTTAATATATTAATTTATTTTTATATTTTTCTTTAATATCAATTGACTTACCTTTTTTTCAAGTATTTTTATATAAAAAGAGTCTACTTAAAATAAAAAAGTAATTACATTAATAAAAAAATAGCAAATTCCAAATTATTTTTAGAACGATAATGGTTAATGGTTACTTTTATCAAATCTTTTCAATTAAAGGTATGAATCTATATTATATAGCCAAAGAAGAGTAATTGAACAATGATCTTTTTATAAGCCTAAGCCTACAATAGCTTCACCCTCAAACAAACATACCCTAAGTTATTTCGATTTTGTCGACAAGTTACATAAATCCAAGAACTAGTAGCCCATTAGATAGAAAGGTAATTGGCTCAAACAATTGTTATCCTTTTAACCAAGGTTCTAAATAGCGTAAGGCGTAGTGTGGTGGCAAGGCCAAGCCTCAAGCTTTTGCGGCTAAGCTTAAGGTTTTGTGTTTTTTAAGGCATGACTTAAGGCGGCACAAATACGGGTGGAAACAATCCGAGTCGAGCTCGAGCTCGCCAGGGCTCGAGCTCGGCTCGTTTAAGTTTACAAAGCTCGAGCTCGAGCTTGCCTCGTTTCGAGTCTTATCATTGAGGCTCGCGAGCCCAAACGAGCTTTGTACGTAAAGCTCGGGCTCAAGCTCGTTTAATAAACGAGCTGCAGCTTAAGCTCTAGCTCGGGTTCGAGCTCCTATAGGCTCAACTCGTTTGAGCTTTTTACCGATCCGATCGTGAGCTTTTCACGAGCAGCTCAGCTCGTTTCCACCTCACCAACCACTTTTTGATTTTTAACTTTTATTTTAAACATATTACTCCTTTTTTTATTCTTCCTCTGTACTTATCACATCTCACAAACCACTTTTTCATTCTCTCTTTTTAATTTGATTTATTTTAGATCTGCTATTATCTTTGATATAGAATCACCTATCGACTTAGGTAACAACTATTTTTCCGTTTTACTTCTAATAAATATATTTTGATTCTTGTATAGTAATTTATATATATTATTTCTTATAGGAAGTTCAGATTCTGATCGAAGGATGAACAAATATAATTTTAGAAAGAGGATTCAAAAAGAATCCTATAACAGGTAATTTTTATGTATTTAATTATTTTATATATGTTTTTGTCAGTTATTTTTAGGCCAGATTTATATTCCAATTTATATTTAATATCAAGTTGTTTATATTTTTACGGATTTAATTTTGTTTTAAACTTGTTAAAATTGAAGATTAATTATACTTTTGTGTTAATAATGAGTTTGTTCATATTTAAAACTAGCAGATCTATAATTTGTTGCATAACAGTAAGGCATAGATATTATCTTAGTATTTTTTTAGAATAAGAATCTGTTGCAATATATCACGTTTCATGTATGAAGATGATACAAACAATATTTACTTTATATTAACTGAATAAAATTGTTAAAACTTATTTCACATGTGAAAAATCTAGTTAATACTTTATTAGATTTTTTTGAATATGTCGATCATTAGACCTATTTTTCTCTGTAATATAATTAAAATAATTAAACCTCTTTTCACAAGTAAAAATTCCTGGGGTATATTTCTTATTATTTTAATACATACGATTCTTGAATTTTTTTCTTAATATGAAGTTTTTTATATATGTTTAACCTATAATTGGATGAAATGTAAAAGGATTATATATGTTGTGTTTTTTTATATTTTTTGTATATATTTGCTTGTATATTTTGTATATAAATAAACTAATGAATTTTTATATTTTAGAACAATAATATTTTTTGCTTCCATATGTGACTAATGAATTTTATTTTATATGTATTTTAGAAATATCATCAACCAGTTCCGAAAAGAGTCTAAAGATCAACAACATGATTAAGAAGAAACGTAATCAAGGTAAATCATTAAAACTTTATTCACAAGTTAAAATTCTGTATACTTGCCTTGCAAATATATATAAAAAAGTTTTTTCACTTGTGAAAATTCTTCTATCATACTTAAAATAATTAAACCTTTTTTATAATATATATATATATATATATATATATATATAAGTTTTTAATATTAACATATCTTTTTTGTAATTTTTTTTCTCAGGAAAAATTACAAAGTTCTTCCGCAAGGATGTTCGAAATATATCATCATTGAAAGCTAGTAGTATTATCTTACATTCTAGTATAAAGAAAAGAAAGAAATCATCCAAACAAGATAGCCAAAGGGACTCAAAGAGAAGGTTTGTTAGCCGTGAGAAATTCTCTGATGCTAGGAAACTGTTAGATGAATTTAATCTGGAATCGATAATTGGAGCAAATTCTGAAATTAGTTCCGTTGAAAGAGTTTCTCACGAGGATCAACTAGATATGGAGAATGCTCTTGGGGAACGATTTATCCGTGATATAGATCATGATGGGAGTGAGACGATGCTCGACTGTGTTGCAATTAAACTAAAGGTTACAAAGTTAAACGAAGATGATGAAGATGATAAAGTTAAACAAAAGAAGAAGAGGAAGGATAACGTAGAAGATGAATGGCGCTATATTAGAACTAGAGCTTCTCCATCAGTTTTGTTTAACTTAATGAAAAATTTAACGACATCTCAGATGAAAGATTTGATAGAAATTGGGTTTGGTTCCTTTATTCAAATGGCCCCAGATAAGATACCAGTTAAGATAGGTCATTTTGTAGTTAATAATTTTGATCCAGTCTCAATGAAGTTGAAGCTGACCAATGGTAATATCTTGATTACACCTGAACTAGTTAACAGAGTTTTAGGTGTGCCTTTAGGGAAAACAAAATTGAAAGATATCAAGAAACTACCCATGGATGATGTTACAACTTTAGAATGGTACAAACAATTTAGTTCTAGGAATCCAACTCCAACCAAAGTTTCTGATTCAATAAAACAATCAGGGTTGGATGGAATTCTTTTCAAACTAAATTTCCTTGTATTGGTTTCGAATGTTATGGGACTTTCCGGTAGAGGAGGGAAGTGTAGGCCAGGCAAGGCGATTGTCGGATACATAAATGAAAATACAAGAATTGAAAATTTTAATTGGTGTATGTTTATTTGCGATTGCTTGAGAATGAGTAAAGAGAAGTGGATAAGTGAAGATCCAAACTGTTATTATTCTGGACCTCTAACAGTTCTTGGTCAGTATTTTTTTAACTTTTTCCTTCAAATTTGTGTCTTGTTATCATTTTTTCAAAACAGTGATTTTGTAATTGTTTGAATAATTTTTTTTAGCTCATGTATCTGTACTAAACCAAATGTCCATCAATATGTGTCCCTCATGAAAAACCGACAATTAAATTCTGGACTTCAGAGTTGATTAAACAAAGGGAAGCATATGAAATTTCCAATGGTGGATTTGGATTGCTTCATCTGTATTCCCCTGATTCCAGTGATGATGATGATATTTGTCAAACAAAGGTATCCATGGTTTTTTTTACAGTTGTTGAATATGGTTTTAAGACTTTCACATGTGAAAAAATATATGTTCACATATTTTGTTTGTATAACTGTTTAAGTTTATTGTTTAATATGGTTTTAAGATTTCACATGTGAAAAAATATATATGTTTCACATATTTTTTTATTCTGAAACAGATCAACACTAAACTGGATAAGCTTGATCAGAAACTAATCTTGCTGAATATACTACTTGAAGAAATTGGTTATGAGTTTTCAGAGGCTGTGGTTGATCATAGAGATAATAGAAGGTTGATAGAAATGAAAGCTAGATATAATGAGATCATTAGGAATACTGATCTTAGTGATTATGGATTCTAGGGTGTTAATAATGATGGAATTTTTTCGAGTGATGATGATGATATTGTAAATAATTTTCATGTCGGGGAGGGCAGCAATTCAAAGGATGAGTTATTTGAGGAATTAAATGTTCGAGGTTTGGATAAAGAAAAACAGGATGAAAGAGTTTAACAGTTAGATGAGGAATTAGATGTTCGAGGTTTGGATAAAGAAAAACAAGATGAAAGAGTTCAACAGTTAGATGAGGAATTAGATGTTCAAGCTTTGGGTAAAGACTTCAGCAGTTAGATGAGGAAGTAGGTGTTCAAGTTTTGTGTAATGAAAAATACGAGGAAAGACTTCAACTAGCCCTTGTTAATGGAAACAATGAGCATCAATTTGTTAAAAATCTTCATCTTGCTGAACTCAGCAATTCAAAAGAAGAATTAGATTTGGATTTAGGTGATGCAGTTTTTGAGAATGAACAACATGAAGAAAGACTACAGCTAGAACTTGTTACTGAAAAGAATGAGCCGGAAGTTGATAAGGATAATAAGATAGAATTAAGTGGTGTTGAAGAGATTGTAAATCCTGTAGAAGGTTTTAATGTTTTTCAAGTTCCAGAATTGGAGAATAATATTAAAGTATAGGATTTCAGCTTCGAAAATTGTTTACAACAAGGATTATTAAATCAAGCTGCCAAACCTAACGTCAAGATCAGTGGGCTTCGTAATCCATTTGCTGTTTCGTTGAACGACATGCCTAGGCATAGTATACAAGATGCTCCAAGTTTTTCGCTCGATATTGAGTTTGATGACATTCCAGAAAAGACTGTTAGTCCAAATATTGCAGATGTTTCTCCAGTTGATACTTTTAATCAAACACCAGGAAGTAGTCGATTTGTTTATCAGAAAGAAACACAAGTGATTGAGCAGAATATGAAATTTGAAACAATAAGAATCCAACCAAAACGGGATGTTGGAGTTGGGCTTCAAATGAGATCACCTTATCGAACAAGGCATGTCCCCCTTTCTTATTCACTGAGTCATCAAGAAACGTTGTGTGCCGCTTCACTCTTCATGAGTACTAATGATGCAATGTAAGATAGTTTGTATTCAGTTTATTATTTTATTATTTTAGTAAAAAAGTTCGTATGTGAAAGTAATTTTTTGTTTGTTTTTCACAGATTGCATATACGAGTCTAAAACAACTAAACTTTCCGAAATGAGATATGTTCTCGAATTACTTTCTCCAACACTTAGAGTTGAAAAAGGTGTTATTGATGTATGGTCTGACATATTGAATTACATGGAGAAATATAAATCACCAGATTCTCCAGAAAGATATTTTTTCAATCGAATATTGTAAGTTTTTTTTATATTCTTTGAAATTTAATTGATAGCTCTTTATTTATTTTAAAATAATTATTTTTCAGTCAAGTTACTTGAAAATCGAAGACTATGATTCCACAAAAAAGTTGCTATGGCAATTTGAACATTGTATGTGGATTTCTGATTACTCCGACAGGATCGTCAAGACTAAAGATATGAAGTTTGACCTGGTATAATTTTAATATCTTAAAGTATTATGTAGTTGTCGTATAAAGCGATTTAATCTTTGTATATTATTTTATGTAACTGAGTATATTTTTATCAAAATTTGTTACTAGGTGTTTTTTCCTGTATGCTGTTTTAAGGAACACTTCTTCTTAATGGTTTTCCATATGAAAACTGGAAAAGTTGTTATCATTGATAACGCTTCAATTGCTGACCAAGATTATGGTAGATATTACAGAGTTCCTCGAGCATTGGTGAGAAAAAAACTTTTATGTTTTTCTTTAATAATTTTGGTAAAATTCTTTTTTCTTTTTTTTCTGTTTTTATTTTTATTTTTTGTTGCAGATTGAAACATTTGACAACTACTTATCCAGTCACACTAGCAAACGTCCATCTGTTTTTCGGAATGTTCAACCTGAGATAATGAAGCTAAATTGGAGCACCTCGGAAAATGAGTTTGATAGCGGTGTTTTCTTAATGGCTCACATGGACCATTATAAGGGAGAAATTGATTCAAAATGGAATTTGAATTTCTGTAAAGAATCAAAAGAGCAAGACAGGCAACTCAAGATTTTGAGGTCAGCTATTACTATTTTTTAAATTCTTGCATTTGATGTTTTTTTAAGTTATTTTTTACCAACTTCTTATATATGTTTTATTAAAATCACTTTTTATATTTTTCATTTCATTCAGAAAAAAATACGCTGCGGCAAATCCTTTTGTCTAAAAATAACAAACTTAAAGACGATAATCTACAAAGTGCTTTAGCTATTAACCATATTCAGAAGAGTATAAGAGATAGATTGATTGAAGAAGCTGCTGCTGCGAGGTATTGTGATTCAGACCAACTTGTTTCTGGGTGAGAAGCCATTGTGTTTTTATATTTTTATGATCTTTAGTTTTGGATATGAGTTTTATGAAAAAAATTATTAATTTTTTAAATATTTTTATTTTTGAAGGAAATAGCTTCCAGTGGATCATACGTCAAAGTCAAAGAAGATATCATGTAGAAGCACAGGCAAATGTGTCTATCCTCCAAAAAAAAAATATGGATCGTTACTGCAGAAAATGTGGAGGTTATGGACATGATTCTCGTCACTGTCCATTAAACAGAGAAAGAATCTTTTAAGTCACCTATTTTTTTCAATGTTTTTTAATGATTGTTATTTTCGTGTTTTTATTTTCGTGTCTGCAAAAAATGGTTATTGAAATAATTCTAAGCATTTAACATTGATGTGAGTAATTTCAATTAATTGTTATATTTTTTTTCCTTAACAAAGTTTTTAACATGCAATAGAAAATATTTTCACATGTGAAAATTAAGGTTTTAATAACAAGATTTTACAATTAAATTTTTACGTGCCTACTTTAAATGTGAAAAAAAATGTTGATGTAAATATACAACAATCTTGCCCTTGAAGTACAATATATATCATACATTAGTATATTATTAATACTAAAAATGAGTTTTTTCATATGTGAATAAAAATTAATACTAAAATTTTATATTGTTTTATATATTTCACATGTGAAAATAATGTTTTGAAAAAAACTCGCCAAAAACTATAAATGGTTAAGCAAGCATTTAACATGGTATTCAAAATTTCAATGTAAATAAAACAATAATCTTACACTTCAACTACAATATATCATCTATTAGTTAATTATCAACTACAAACTGATTATTTTCACATGTGAATAAAAATTAGTACTATAGGTACGTATTGCTTTATATATTTTGTTTATAAAAAACATATTTTTTATTAATTTTATAGACTAAATAAAAAAACAAAATAATAACACATATTAAAAACTAAATAATCAAGCATTAAACATTCAACAGAGTAACTTTCACATGTGAAAAGAAACTTAGCAAACTGAACTGGGCAACAAAGTAATTAACAACCTGTAACAAAATATTTCACACGTGAAAAAAAAGTTTTACCAATTATTATGAACTATGTATTCAGAGTACTATATCAATTATTATCTATCTCTTCAGTATCATCTTTTGTCCAGCTATTTTTATCATTCATCATTACTGTCAGTTTCACTGTACACTGTGGAATCACTATCTTGTCCTGTCTCTCTTCAGTATCATCTTCTGTCCAGCTATTTTTATCATTCATCATCACTGTCAGTTTCGATGTACACTATGGAATCACTATCTTGTCCTGTCTCACCTTTTCCCACATTAACTTGGCAGTTTCTGGAGTCGTGTCTAACCATCTTCTTACATTTTTTACAATTTCTTCTCTTCCTCTTCAAAAGATCCCTTGTCTTTTCTAATTAACTGTTGCTTCTCTGAAGACCTGAACCACTCCCTTTGTTTTTACAGTCTTCGGGGTTTCCAACATCGTTCATTCCTTCAGCTCGTTTTTCAACGCCCAGAACATGGTTAAACATTTCTGTTTTACTTAATGGTTTAGCATTCAGATTTGCTTTTTCAACTCCAGTCTTTAGTTTCTTTATATTTTTAAGAAATTCATTTAATTGACCTTCATCTTTAACCAAAAGATTGAGGCAGAAATCTACTGCATAATAAACTTCAGTTGCAATTAATAAGTGTGAAAACACTAATGCTTTTACCACTTATTTCCAATAATAACATGACCAAAACGTGTATTTTATGTCGTAAAAGTCGGAATTATGCGTGGTTTGTGTTTTTATTGTGTTTTAGGACCAAAAGATGAAAAAGGAAGAAAACACGGGCTTTCACGGGCTTTTATCGAAGAAAACGAGAAAAGACGAAGTCAAAAGATCAAGAGTGCTTAGAGAACGGATGTCCAAGACCTATTCTGAAGATTCATCGAAGAAAAATTCTAAATACGGAAGTTTAATGAAGTCGAAGAACTTAATTCTAAATTAGAGAAGAAAATTATTAAGACAAGTTCAAATCCCGAGACGACGTCGAGAAAAGACAACGATTTAAATCGAGTCGAGAAGAAAGAAAGAAGAGGCAACACATGCACACCTTCCCATTTTTCCTATAAATACCCTCCTAATACACATTAGGAGGGTTGGTTAGTTTTAGTTAGCTAGTTTCATTTTCATTTTTCTTTCTAGTTTTTAGAGAGAGAAAGTTCCAAACTTTCTCTCACTAAGTTTTCATCTTTTCCTTCTTTTAATCTTTCAAGATTAAGCTTTTTGTATTTGAGTTTTATTAATCAAAAGTTAAGTTTCTTTTATCTGTAATCTTCTTCTACCTTTCTTTATTTTGATCTTGATTCGTTATAATCTTTGATTTTATATCATCTTTATGCTTATATGATTAAAAAGTTCATCTTTTTATTCATCTATAAGTTTTTATATGGATTAAGCTTTGAGCTTCTAATGCTTATTGGCTTAATTTGTTTTTAGCTTATTTACTTTTAAAAGCTTTCTTAAAAAGTTTCTTCTTTTATGGTTTGATTTAAAAGATTGCTTATTTTAAGTTGGATAAGTTGTTATTCGTGCTTATTTGGTTTATTTCATTACTGGTTTGGTTAAGTTTTGGTGTTAGCTTATCATCTTAGCTTATCACTTAGCTTATTTTCGAATCAAAAGGTAATCGGAAAAGGGTAAACCCTTTTCCGATTGGATCATTCCGATTAGCACCTTGTATTCCGATCACCCTGATAGGATTAGGGTTTCAGCTTTCCGATTTGCACCTCATATTCCGATCTGTTGATCGGATTGGGGTTTTAATATTCCGACTGTGTGGATTTGTTAACATTCCGACGTGAGTATCTTGCATAGCATTCCGATTTGGATCCCTTATTGGATATTCCGATTGGTTTTGATTTCATGTATTCCGATTGTGGGGTTCTTTAACATTCCGATTAGACTCGATTTCTTGTGATTCCGATTGGGCATTTCGATTGCACTATTCCGACGAGGGTTTGGTTTGATATTCCGATTAGTGATAGTTTCCAACATTCTGATCTTATTTTCCGACCAGCATTCCGATTCGATTCCGATTTGGCATTCTGATGAATTAGTTTCTTGTTTTTATAAAGTTTTCAAGTTTTAGACTTATTAAGTTTTCAAGTAATTTTCTAATTTTGTCTAAGTTTTTATCATTTATTTTTAACTTGTCAATTTAGTTTAATCTTTTAAAGCTTTAATTTTACTCAACGACACTTTCATATTTGCTATTAGTTTAAATTAGACAACCAACCACTCATTTATTATTCCACCAAGAACAATTGAGTCACACTTTCTACCAATAATCAATTCGAAAAGATTCGGACGATAATATTTTATACTTGGGGTAAAAGCCTTGTATTAAATGGCACCGCTGCCGGCTCTTTTCGTTAAGATTAAAGGTTTTTAGTGAGAGACGCGTTGGATTTTGGGATCCGTTCATCTTTGAACGTTATTTTCCTTGCTTTAAATTTTCAAAAATCCTAAAAAAATATAAAATTTTCAAAAACACAAAAAAATAATAATTTAAAAAGCATAAAAAACAAAAAATATTTCTTGCTTTGTTAGTTCTTTTGCAGGTGTATGCGCACTCGATCAACGTCTTATCAAGAGCCCGAGACTCTCGATAACTTAGACATGGCCGGTGTACACAACAACAATAATAATCCACCTCAAAACAACATGAATAATAACAACAATGAACCTCTACCGGACAATCGTTCTATGATCAAACTTTTGCAAGAACATGTAGAGGGCAACCACGACGCTATTGTCATACTCGCGATTGGAGCCAACAACTTTGAGCTCAAATCCGACTTTATTCAAATGGTCTCTGCTCAACCATTCTTGGGGCGTACCATTGATGATCCTCATGACCACATCAAAAGATTCCTTCAACTCATGAATATGGTCAAATTCAATGGGGTTTCACAAGAGGTAATTTTGCTTGCAAATTTTTCCTTTCTCCTTAGACGGACAAGCCCGACATTGGCTTGATAAAGAACCGCCACAAAGTATTCTTACGTGGCCGGATTTAGAGACCAAATTTATCAACTACTTTTTCCCACCCTCTCGTACTACCGCTTTGCGGAATGAAATCATTACTTTTGAACAAAAGTACGATGAGACTTTTAGTGAATCTTGGGACCGTTTTAAAGAACTTTTAAGAAAGTGCCCACAACATGGTTTTACCAAAGTGCATCAAATTAACACTTTTTACAATGGTTTAAGCATGAATGACCAAGATTCACTAAATAGTGCTTCGGGGGGTAATCTTTTGGTTAAGTATTCTAATGCCGCTTGGGATATTATTGAGAACAAGTCTAGAGTTCAAACCAAGAGTGTTCGGACCAATGTGGCTAGTGCTAGCACTAATGAGAGCGACAAGAGACTTGATAAGCTTACTTCGCTTGTTGAATCACTTGCTCTCCAAGCCACCAATAATACTAAAGCTATCACTGCCCAAGCCAATGCTATGACTCAATCTTGTGATATATGCGGGGGATCTCACTCATACACCGATTGTCCTTCGACTCACGACAATCCGGAAAATGTGTATGTCGCCAACGGTACCTATTCTACGGGAGGCTATCAAGCACGTCCTCAAGGTGACCGCAACTTGCTCAGCTATCGCTCAAACAACTTTCTTTCACCACCCTGTTTCCCCCCACAAAACCCGAACAACCTCAATCACAACAATCAAAACCAACCTCGTGTTCCAAATCAATATCCAAACCAAAGAAACCCATATCCACCTCAAAGAAACAACCAAGTTTACCAACAACCTGCTTATCAACCACCCGCCTACCATTCTCCCCCTCCCAACCAACCCATCGCATTACATCAAGATGTTGAAACCTACATGAGGACTAATGATGTGATCGTCCAAAATATTCAGCGGGAAATGGCCAACATGAAAGCAGATATGGTGAAGCAAGGGAATGATCTTTGAGCTGATATGCGAAACACTTTGGCAAGTCAAACGAATGACTTGAGGAATATGATGGCTAGTTTCTTCCCTAGTAATCAAGCCTCTGGATCAGGTTCTCTTACGAGTAACACCGTGGCTAATCCAAGAGGGGAGATGAAAGCAATCACCACTCGCAGTGGAAAAGGTTTAAAGGAACCCGAGCTTCCTACACCTACACCGGTGATTGTGACAACGGAAAACGAGTCTCCTTCTCCGAATACTCCATTTTTTATTCCTCCAATTTCTACTTCTCCAATTTCACCACCTTCAACTTCTACCCCTCCACCACCCAAGGATGTGAGTGCTAATTCTATCCCAAAGCCTTCATCTCAACCCAATATACCTTATCCTTCGAGGTTGAGGAAAGAGAAATTGAAGAACAAGGATGATATTCAGGTTTCGAACTTTCTTAAAATGTTCAAACAACTGAATTTCAATATCTCCTTTGATGAGGCTCTCGCTCACATGCCCAAATATGCTAAAATGTTTAAAGATCTTCTTAGTGATAAGGAGAAACTTCTCGATATTGCTCAGACCCAGCTTAATGAGAATTGCTCTGCAGTGCTCTTAAGGAAATTGCCCACCAAACTTGGTGATCCGGGTCGTTTCTTGATTCCTTGCAACTTCCCGGGAGTAGAGAATTGCATGGCCCTAGTCGATCTAGGTGCCAGTATTAACTTAATGCCATTAAGTGTTTGGAAGCAGTTATCTCTCCCCGAGCTAGTACCCACACGAATGACTTTGGAATTAGCCAACCGTACGGTTGCTTATTCAGTGTGGATAGCCGAAGACGTCTTCGTCGGTGTCGACAAATTCATCTTTCCGGCGGATTTTGTTGTCGTTGACTACGAGATGGACCCCCGTGTTCCATTAATGGTTGGACCTCCATTCCTGAGGACCGGTCGCACTCTCATCGACGTAGCCGCTGGCGAATTAATCATGAGAGTTGGTGACGATAAAATCGTTTTCAACATGGGTAAACTTTCTAAGCAGCCTTTGGAAAACGAGAGTGTTAATTTCATTGATGTTCTTGATGAGGCTTGTGAAGAACATTTCAAAGACACTTGTAAAAGTGGTTCTTCTTCTCTACCCATTGTTGAGACCGTTGCCTCTATTGCTCCATCACTGACTCCATTTGGAGAAAGTGATTTCATCTTGAAAGAATTTGAAGCAACTTTGGGAAATGTGGACTTAAAATATGACGATTCTCCCTCCAATTGGGATGAAGACATTCGTACCATTGAGAAACTTCTCAATGAGGACCATACTTCTCCACCATCTCCTAAGGATATCTCTATCGATGAACCGAATTTGACTACGCCTTCCATCGAAAATCCTTCGGATTTATAGCTTAAGGACCTACCATCTCATATCGAGTACGTTTTCCTTGAAGACAACAAAAAGTTACCGGTCATCATCGCTAAGGACCTGAAAGAAGAAGAAAAATCCCGACTTATCGCCGTGCTGAAGAATCACAAGAAATCTATTGCATGGAAAATCTCCGATATTCGTGGAATTGATCCTCACTTTTGCACACATAAAATTCTCATAGAGGACGACTTTAAACCCACTATTCAAAGCCAAAGAAGGGTGAATCCTAAGATCCATGATGTAATAAAAAAAGAGGTTATCAAACTTCTTGATGCGGGAATGATCTATCCTATCTCAGATTCACCGTGGGTTAGTCCCGTCCATTGTGTGCTTAAGAAGGGCGGAATCACCGTTGTTCCCAATGAAAACAACGAGTTGATTCCTACTCGTCTCGTTACAGGGTGGAGAGTTTGTATATACTATCGCAAACTCAATGATGCTACGAGAAAGGATCATTTTCCCCTTCCTTTCATGGACCAAAAGCTTGAACGTCTAGCGGGTAATGACTATTACTGCTTTTTAGACGGTTTCTCTGGGTATTTTCAAATTCCCATCGATCACAAAGACCAAGAGAAAACCACATTCACTTGTCCTTATGGAACATTTGCCTACAAGAATGCCTTTCGGCTTATGCAATGCTCCTGGGACTTTACAAAGGTGTATGATGGCTATCTTTCATGACATGGTTGAAGAAACTATGGAAGTCTTCATGGATGATTTCTCGGTTTATGATGATTCTTTCCTTTCTTGCCTTGCCAATTTGGAACGCATGCTTAAGCGGTGTGAAGACACTCGCCTTGTTCTAAATTGGGAAAAATGCCATTTCATGGTAAAAGAAGGCATCGTGCTAGGACACAAAATCTCCAAAGCCGGTCTTGAAGTGGACCGTGCTAAAGTCGATGTTATTGCTAAATTGCCTCCACCTTCAACCGTGAAGGGTGTGAGAAGTTTCCTCGGTCATGCGGGCTTCTATCGTCGATTCATTCAAGATTTTTCTAAAATCGCTCGCCCGATGAGCAACCTCTTGGAAAAAGATACCAATTTCATCTTTTCCAAAGAGTGTCTTGACTCCTTCAATCTTCTTAAGGATAAGCTAACTAAGGCACCGGTCTTGGTTACCCCTAATTAGGAGCTACCTTTTGAGTTGATGTGTGATGCTAGCGACTTTGCTATTGGAGCGGTTTTGGGCCAAAGAGTGAACAAACACTTCCAACCAATCCATTACTCTAGCAAGACAATGACGGGGGCTCAATTGCATTACACTACTACCGAAAAAGAGCTTTTAGCTGTAGTATATGCTTTTGAAAAATTCCGCCCCTATCTTGTCCTTTCTACCACCATCGTGTATACCGATCACTCCGCGTTGAAGTACTTGATGACTAAGCAAGATTCTAAGCCAAGACTTCTTCGTTGGGTTTTGCTCCTTCAAGAATTCAACATTGAAATTCGTGACAAAAAGGGAGCTGAAAACCTAGCCGCGGATCATCTCAGTAGACTTGAGGATCCTTATCAAGGGGATCATCTGAACAAAGAGATCAATGACTCTTTTCCCCTTGAGGCTTTAATGTCTATCAATCCAAATCTTGATGACACCCCGTGGTTTGCGGACATTGCAAACTACTTAGCGGGTGGAATTCTCAAGGAAGGGTTAACGTCCCAACAAAAGTAAAAGTTCTTTAAAGATATTGAACATTATTTCTGGGACGACCCTTACCTTTTCAAACAATGTGCTGATCTGATTATTCGTCGATGTGTTGATGGGCCGGCAGCGGTACAAATCCTTGACGCTTGCCATAAAGGACCCACCGGTGGTCACTTTGGTCCCAATTACACCGCGAAGAAAGTATTCGACTCTGGATTTTATTGGCCCACCATTTATCGTTACGCTCACGACATGGTTAAACACTGTGATGCTTGCCAAAGACAAGGCAAGATCACACATAAAGATGAGATGCCTCAAAATTTCATACAAGAAAGTGAAATATTTGATGTCTGGGGTATCGACTTTATGGGGCCATTTCCATCATCTAAAGGGAACAAGTACATCCTCGTAGCCGTTGACTACGTTTCTAAATGGGTTGAAGCTAAGGCTCTCCCCACGAACGATGCGAGGGTGGTTGTGAAATTTTTGAAGCAACTTTTTGCTCGATTCGGCGTTCCTCGTGCTATAATCAGTGACCGCGGGACTCATTTTTGCAATGATCAATTTCAAGAGTCATGGCTAAGTACGGTGTCAATCACCGTCTTTCCACCGCTTATCATCCTCAAACCAATGGTCAAGCCGAGATTTCCAACCGTGGATTGAAGCGAATTCTGGAACGTACTGTGGGAGAGCATCGTGCCGCGTAGGCTGATAAGTTAGACGATGCTTTGTGGGCTTTCCGTACTGCTTATAAGACCCCGATTGGTTGTACACCTTATCTTCTTGTGTACGGGAAAGCGTGCCACCTCCCTATCGAGCTGGAACATAAGGCATACAGGGCCTTGAAGTGGGTTAACTTCGACATCAACAAAGCCGGTGATCTTCGCAAGATTCAACTCAACGAGCTAAATGAACTGAGGAATGAAGCTTACGAGAACTCACTGATCTACAAAGAGAAGACCAAGATCATCCATGATGCAAGGATTAAGAACCGAGAGTTCCACGTTGGTGATCCAGTCTTACTTTTTAACTCTCGGTTGAAGATCTTCTCGGGCAAGTTGAAGAGCCGCTGGTCTAGTCCATTCATCGTCGCCAAAGTCTTTCCATATGGCACCATTGAGCTTTCTCAGCCAAATGGGCCTAATATTAAGGTGAATGGCCAGCGTTTGAAGCTATACTTTGGTGAGGACATCTCGCATGAGATGATTCCATCCCTCACCATGTTTCCATGAACTAATTTTGGGTCGAGTCAGGCTCGTGACTCGGTGAACAAAAACAAGCGCTTCTCGGGAGGCAACCCGTGATCTATCCTTTACTGCTTTCATAATAAGTGTAGGGGGAGCCCCGTATGTGTTTGTTGTCTTGTTTCTTATTCTTTACAGGGATTCAAGCTTCAAAGAGCACCTCGAAGACTTTTGACGAACCGTGATCCCGTGTTCCCATATTCTCGGTTCTATCCTAAAACTGTCGTGATTCAATATTTCATATTTCATATGTTCACATTGAAATTACTTTAGTTGTCCTTTTCTTAGCAAGATTTAAACAAAGTGCAAAATGTCCTAAGTGTAGGGGAGTTTACTCCCACATGCTTAAACATTGAGGACAATGTTTATATCAAGTGTAGGGGGGACTTCTATCGAAGTAAGTGGTCTTTTCCTTACATTTGCCCTCATTTTAACCGGAAAATTTGATTTTTCGACATTTTTCAAAATTTTTAATCTATTTTGGCCTAGTTGTATAGTTGTATTTTACTTTGTTATGGTTATTTTCTTTCCTTGCTTAAATAAAGTGGTTTTAAATTTTTCAAAGTCATGAACATTTTGACTCAACCCAAGTTTACTTATCTAAGTTTACTCTAGCTAGTATCCTTAACGTGTTTAAGTCAAGTTTTGCTAGGCTTTTACATAGGGAGCTTTAAAACGTGAAAGTCTTAACTCTCACGGGTTAAGAACAAGAACTTTTCGCAAGTTCCTATAATTGATCCTAGAGAGTCGTTTATCAAGGGAACTTTAAAATGCGATTTCTAAACTTGAAAAAGTCTAAGAATTTGCAAAATCCTATAGATGACTCGAAAACCCAAAACTTTGATTTAATAGGCTAAGCATCCACGAGTCTCATTCCTTGAGATTTTAAACTGTGGAGGACGAGAGATGATAGAGTCTATTATAAGTTTGGTATTTGATAGGTGTGTAAACACCCATCCTTTTACCACTTAATTCTGGCTAAAACGAGACCAAAACGCGTATTTAATATCATTTGTTTGGAATTATGCGTTGTTTTTGTGTTTATTGTGTTTTCAGAGCCAACCTGATGGATAATGGAGAAAACATGGGATTGCACGGGTTTTACCGAAGAAAAAGACTCAAGATGAAGTCTATTGTCCAAGAGATGCAAAAGATTTGAAGTCACTGGGCCTATTCGAAGATTTATCGAAGAAAAGGACCAAAGATGGAAGATTTACATAAGTCGAAGAAACTCAAGTCTATTAAACGAAGAAATTAAAAGACGAGTTGAATTTAATCGACGACAAATCCCGAATCAGAATCGAAAACGTCAGCCTTTCTGAAAAGACGAGAAGACAAGAAGAACGGGAGAAAGCCCACTCACCAACCAAAGGGAACACCTATATAAAGGGTTCCCCTCACACTTTTCATTAAGTTTTTTTTTAGTTTTTCTTTTCCCTTTCTTTTCTCCCTTTCTGTTCGTAGGTTTCACCAACACCACTAGGGTGTTTGGTGATTTTGATTCTTGTTTTCCAATCTTGTAAGCTTGATCCTTTCCTTTTGTTTTACTGAATATTAATCATCAATACAAGTTCTTACTTAATCTTTTCATTACTCTTGTTCATCATCATCTTTTATTTCAAGTTCTTAAGTTCTTATTTGGTTGAGTTTTGATTTTAAAAGT
The DNA here is from genome assembly GCA_025667525.1 of Glebionis coronaria. NCBI lineage: Eukaryota > Viridiplantae > Streptophyta > Magnoliopsida > Asterales > Asteraceae > Glebionis > Glebionis coronaria. Next base: position 400,168,026 of record CM046878.1, read on the forward strand.
TGTTGAATTTGTGTTTTTACTGTTGGGATTTGTTGCTTATGGTTATTAAATGATTTGTGGTTAATTTGGTAAAACCTTTTTGCTTATTTAGCTTGATTTTGGATTAAATCGTTCTTCCCTGTTTTTTCTAAAAGTTATTGTTCTTGAGTTTCCCAGGTTCCGGATGAACCAAATGTTCCAGATGAACTAAAACTTCCGAATGAACTAAAACTTCCGAATGAACTAAAACTTCCGAATGAACATAAAAAGTTCCGAATGAGTTTTCTTTCTACAAAGTTCCGAATGAGTTTTTTATAAGTTCCGAATCAATTTATGTTAAAAAGTTCCGAGTCAGTTTAAACGTTCCGGATGAATGTTCTTCTCAAATATTCCGAATAAACTTCCGAGCCAAAACTTCCGAACCAACTTCCGAATTAACTTCCGGATCAAAGTTCCGAGTGAAGGTTCCGAGTAAAGTTCCGGATCAAATTCCGAGTGAAGGTTCCGAGTAAAGTTCCGAGTGAAGGTTCCGGATCAAAACTTCCGAATTAACTTCCGGATCAAAACTTCCGAACCAAGTTCCGGATAAACTTCCGGATCAAACTTCCGAATCAAGGAAGTTCCGGATCAAGTGAAAGGCAGAAACTTCCGAATCAACTTTCTTTTGAGTATTTCGAATCTAGATAAGTGTTATTTACTGTTTCTTCATTCTATACTTTCATTTTAATTCAAGTTTTGTTAATTGCTATTAAATTAATTGCTTTTGATTTAAGTTTACATTTTCGTACATTTAAACCTTTGGTAGAATAGAAAACCACTCCCCTTTTTAGTAACCAAGAACAATCATTCCACTTAGAACCGAGATCAATTCGAGAGGATATCGAGAGAATTATAGAACCCATTGCAAAATCTATGTATCAAATGGCACCGCTGCCGGCTCTTCTCGTTAAGATCAACAGTTTTTTGTGAGAACTTGGATTTTGGGATCCGTTCCCCGTGAACGTTACTTTTTCATAAAAAATTTCGAAAAATCCTAAAAAAATATAAAATTTTCAAAAATCCTAAAAAAATAAAAAAACATAAAAAACCAAAAATATTTTTTCTTTGTTTTTGCCTTGTTAGTTCTTTTGCAGGTGCATGCGTACACGATCAACGTCTTATCAAGAGCCCGAGCCTCTCGAAGACTTAGACATGGCCGGTGTATAAAACAACAACAACATACCACCTCAAAACAACAATAATAACAATAACAACCCACCTTTCAACAACAACAATAATAACAACAACAATGAGCCTCTACCGGATAATCGCCCGATGATTGAACTGCTGCAAGCCCATGTAGATGGCAACACTGATCCAATTGTTATACCAGCGATTGCAGCCAACAATTTTGAGCTCAAATCCGGCTTTATCCAGATGGTCTCTGCTCAACCATTCTTGGGGCGTACCATTGATGATCCACATGACCACATCAGGAGATTCTTGCAACTCACCAATACGGTCAAATTCAATGGTGTTCCATAAGAGGTAATCCGGTTACAACTTTTTCCCTTTTCTTTAGAGGGACAAGCCCGGCATTGGCTTGCTAAGGAACCGCCACAGAGTATCCTTTTGTGGACGGATTTGGAAACCAAGTTTATCAATTACTTTTTCCCACCCTCTCGTACTACCGCTTTGCGGAATGAAATCATAAATTTTGAACAAAAGTACGATGAGTCGTTTAGTGAATCTTGGGACTGTTTCAAAGACCTTTTGAGAAAATGCCTACAACATGGTTTTACCAAAGTGCATCAAATTAATACTTTTTACAATGGTTTAAGCATGAATGACCAAGATTCACTAAACAGTGCCTCGGGGGGTAATCTTTTGGCTAAGACTTCCAATGCTGCTTAGGATATCATTGAGAATAAGTCTCGTGTGCAAACCAAGAGTGTTCGGACCAATGTTGCTAGTGCTAGTACTAGTGACAGCGATAAGCGAATTGACAAAATCACTACGCTTCTTGAATCGCTTGCTACCCAAACCGCCAGCAACACCAACAGCATCAATGCTAGAAACGCTAAAGACGCTCAAGTCAATGCTGTTAGCCAACCATGTGAGATATGCGGGGGTCCTCACTCTTACACCACTTGTACCGCCACCCAAGACTACCCTTCTGAGAATGTGAATGCAGCTTATGGCACCTATCCTCAACCCGCTTATCAAACTCGACCACAAGGTGACCGCAACTTGCTTAGCTACCGCTCTAACAACTATCTCTCACCACCTGGTTTTCCTCCAAACAACCTAAACCAACAACAAAACCTTACTCGCCCTCCTCAACAACAACAACCACCTCGTACACCATACATACCTCCTCACAAACAACAACAACCACCTCAAAGAAACAACCAAGTTTACCAACAACCTGCTTATCAACCCCCCGCATACAATGTTCCTCCCAACCAACCCACCGCTTTACACCAAGAAGTGGAAACCTACATGCGGACTAACGATGTGATCGTGGGAAATCTTCAGCGAGAGGTGCTCAACTTGAAAGCAGACCTGGTCAAACAAGGGAACGATCTGAGAGCTGATATGAGAAACACGTTGAATAGTCAAACGAATGACTTAAAGAACATGATGGCTGGTTTCTTCCAAGGTAATCAATCCTCTTCTTCGGGTACTCTTACGAGTAACACCGTTACGAATCCAAGAGGGGAGATGAAAGCAATCACCACTCGCAGTGGCAAAGGTACCAAGGAACCCGAGCTTCCTATACCTCCACCGGTGATTATGACGAAGGAGAACGAGTCACCTGCTCCTATTCCTCATCCTTCTACTTCCCCAATTTCTCCACCTCTTACTTCTACCCCTCCTTCACCCAAGGATGTGAGTGATCCTATTCTCCCAAAGCCTTCCTCTTCTTCCAATATACCTTATCCATCTAGGTTGAGGAAAGAGAAGCTTAAAAGCAAGGACGATATTCAGGTTTCGAACTTTCTTAAGATGTTCAAACAATTGAATTTCAACATCTCCTTCGCTGAGGCTCTCGCTCACATGCCTAAGTACGCAAAAATGTTTAAAGATCTTCTTAGAGACAAGGAGAAGCTTCTTGATATTGCTAACACCCAACTTAATGAGAATTGCTCTGCAGTGCTCTTAAGGAAATGGCCAACCAAGCTTGGTGATCCGGGTCGTTTCTTAAACCCTTGCAATTTCCCGGGAGTAGAGAATTGCATGGCCCTAGCTGATCTAGGTGCCAGTATTAACTTAATGCCTTTAAGTGTGTGGAAGCAATTATCTCTCCCTGAGCTAGTCCCCACCAAAATGACTTTGGAATTAGCTAACCGTACGGTTGCTTATCCAGTGGGGATAGCCGAAGACGTCTTTGTAGGAGTCGACAAATTCACTTTTCCTGCTGATTTCGTCGTCGTCGACTACGAGATGGACCCTCGTGTTCCTTTGATCGTGGGTCGTCCATTCCTGAGGACCGGTCGCACTCTTATCGATGTTGAAGCCGGTGAGCTTATCATGAGAGTGGGTGACGATAAGATCGTCTTCAACATGGGAAAGTTGTCTAAACAACCTTATTCATACGAGAGTATTAATTGTATTGACGTTCTAGATGAGGCTTGTGAAGAACACTTTAATGATGCTTGTAAAAATATTCCTACCTCTCTTCCCAATGTTGAAACCGTTTCCTCTATTGATTCATCACTGTCTCTGTTTGGAGAAAGTGATTTGTTTTGGAACAATCTTGAAGCCACCATGGGAGATGTGAACTTAGCTAATGATGATTCTCCCACCGATGGGGATGAAGACATGCATTTCTTTGACAACCTTCTCAACGAAGACAATATTTCTCCACCATCTCCCACGGTTATTGCTATTGATGCTCCGACTTTGAAAACGCCTCCCATCGAAAATCCTCCGGATTTAGAACTGAAGGAGTTGCCGTCCCATCTCGAGTACATGTTCCTTGAAGATAAGAAGAAGTCGCCCGTCATCATCGCAAAGGACCTAAAGGAAGAAGAAAAAGCCCGACTTGTCGCCGTGTTGAAGAAGCATAAAAGAGCTATCGCTTGGAAAATCTCCGACATTCGTGGAATTGATCCTCACTTCTGCACACACAAAATTCTCATGGAAGACGACTTTAAGCCCACAATTCAAAGCCAACGAAGGGTGAATCCAAAAATACATGAAGTCATCAAAACAGAGTTTATCAAACTTCTTGATGCGGGTATGATTTACCCTATTTCCGATTCACCATGGGTTAGTCTAGTCCATTGTGTGCCCAAGAAGGGCGGCATCACCGTTGTGCCCAATGCAAACAACGAGTTGATTTCTACCCGTCTCGTTACTGGGTGGAGAGTTTGTATAGACTACCGCAAACTCAATGATGCCACGAGAAAGGATCATTTCCCTCTACCTTTTATGGACCAAATGCTTGAACGTTTAGCGGGTAATGAATATTACTGCTTTCTTGATGGTTTCTCGGGTTATTTCCAAATACCCATCGATACCCAAGATCAAGAGAAGACAACATTCACTTGTCCCTATGGCACATTTGCTTACAAAAGAATGCCTTTTGGCTTATGCAATGCCCCCGGGACTTTCCAAAGGTGCATGTTAGCGATCTTCCATGACATGGTTGAATAAACCATGGAAGTCTTCATGGATGATTTCTCGGTCTTCGGGGATTCTTTCTCTTCTTGCCTTGCCAATTTGGAACGTATTCTTAAGCGGTGCGAAGACACTCGCCTTGTTCTGAATTGGGAAAAATGCCATTTTATGGTAAAAGAAGGCATCGTGCTAGGACACAAGATCTCCAAATCCGGTCTTGAAGTAGACCGTGCTAAAGTCGATGTTATCGCTAAGTTGCCTCCACCTTCAACAGTGAAGGGTGTGAGAAGTTTTCTGGGTCATGCGGGCTTCTACCGTCGATTCATCAAAGATTTTTCTCAAATCGCTCGCCCGATGACCCACCTCTTGGAGAAAGATACTCCTTTTACCTTTTCCAAAGAGTGTCTTGAAGGCTTCAACTCGCTTAAGGATAAGCTAACTAAGGCACCCGTCTTGGTTACCCCTAATTGGGAGCTGCCTTTCGAGTTGATGTGCGATGCTAGTGACTTTGCTATTGGTGCGGTTCTGGGACAAAGAGTGAACAAACACTTCCAGCCAATCCATTACGCTAGCAAGACAATGACGGGGGCTCAATCGCATTACACGACAACCGGAAAAGAGCTTTTAGCTGTTGTCTATGCTTTTCAAAAGTTCCGCCCCTATCTTGTCCTTTCCACCACAATCGTTTACACCGATCATTCCGCGTTGAAGTACTTGTTGACAAAGCAAGATTCCAAACCAAGACTTCTTCGCTGGGTTTTGCTACTCCAAGAATTTAAAATCGAAATTCGCGATAAAAAAGGAGCAGAAAACCTAGCCGCGGATCATCTCAATAGACTTGAGGATCCTTATCAGGGGGATCATCCTAACAAAGAAATCAATGATTCTTTTCCCTTGGAGACCTTAATGTCTATCAATTCGAATTCTGATGAAACCCCGTGGTTTGCGGACATTGCAAACTACTTAGCGGGTGGAATTCTCATTGACGGGTTAACATCCCAGCAAAAGAAAAAGTTTTTCAAAGACATTAAGACTTACTTTTGGGATGACCCGTATCTATTCAAACAATGTGCCGACTTAATTATTCGCCGATGTGTTGATGGACCGGCAGCTTTGGAAATCCTTGATGCTTGCCACAAAGGACCCACCGGTGGTCACTTTGGTCCCAACTACACTGCCAAAAAAGTGTTTGATTCGGGATTTTATTGGCCCACCATCTATCGTGATGCTCACGAGATGGTTAAACGTTGTGATGCCTGCCAAAAACAAGGCAAGATCACACATAAAGATGAGATGCCTCAAAATTTCATACAAGAATGTGAAATCTTTGATGTTTGGGGTATCGACTTTATGGGGCCATTCCCTTCATCTAAAGGAAACAAATACATCCTTGTAGTTGTTGACTACGTTTCAAAGTGGGTTGAAGCCAAAGCTTTAACCACTAATGACACAAGGGTGGTTTGTAACTTTTTGAAATCTCTATTCGCTAGATTCGGTGTGCCTCGTGCCATTATTAGTGATCGTGAGACTCATTTTTGCAATGACCAATATGCTAGAGTCATGGCTAAGTATGGTGTGAATCATCGTCTTTCCACAGCCTACCACCCACAAACTAATGGCCAGGCTAAAATATCCAACCGAGGATTAAAGCGAATTCTTGAAAGAACCGTGGGAGAGCATCGTGCCTTATGGGCTGATAAACTTGATGATGCTTTGTGGGCTTTTCGTACCACATACAAGACTCCGATTGGTTGTACACCATATCGTCTCGTGTATGGGAAAGCATGCCACCTCCCCATTGAGTTGGAGCACAAGGCTTACTGGGCCTTGAAGTGGGCTAATTTTGATATCAACAAAGCCGGTGATCTACGCAAGATCCAACTCAATGAGCTGAATGAACTCCGTAATGAGGCTTATGAAAATTCTTTGATTTATAACGAAAAGACTAAGTTCATTCACGACTCTAAGATTAAGAACCGAGAGTTCCAAGTTGGAGACAAAGTTTTACTCTTCAACTCTCGGTTGAAAATCTTTTCGGGCAAGCTGAAATCTCGTTGGTCCGGCCCATTCACCATTGCCCAAATTTTTCCATATGGTACTCTTGAGCTCGCTCAACCTAATGGACCTAATTTTAAGGTGAATGGCCAACGAGTGAAGTTGTACTTTGGTGAGGACGTCTCCCAGGAGATGATTCCATCCCTCACCACGTTCCCCATGAACTAATTTTGGGTCGAGTCAGGCTCGTGACTCAGTTATAAAAAACAAGCGCTCCTCGGGAGGCAGCCCGAGTATCTATCCCTCTTCGTTTTAACCTCCTAAGTGTAGGGGGACCTCTTTAGGTGTTTGTCTTTGTGTGGTGATGTGATTACAGGGATAAGTGCACTTTTGGAACCTTTGAAGAACCGTGTTCCCGTGTTATCCGAAATCCGGTTCTATCTCTCAACTATCGTGATTCAATTTTCTTCATAATCACATTTGAAATTGATCACTTTAGTCGTCTCTTCCTTAACTTAAGTTAACCAACGTGCACAATGTCATAAGTGTAGGGGAGACTTTTCCCACCTGCTTAAACATTGAGGACAATGTTTATCTTAAGTGTAGGGGGGACTTCTATCGAAGTTTTAAGTGGACTTTTCCATGAAAATGCCTTCAATTAACCGGAAAATCATCTTTTTCAACATTTTTCAAATTTTTTATTAACTTTGGCCATTTATTCGTAATTTTTAATTTTTTATCTTTGCTTTCATATGTATATATCCCGCAATAAAGTCAAAAATATTAAAAAAGTGGTGTAGCTAGTTTAGAAGTCTTTGACATATTAGGCCCGTTGCGATTATTTTGACTCAACCCGAATAGACTTATCCAAGTTTATTCTAGCTAGTATCCTTAACCATGTAGACCTTAATTGGTTTATTAGGCTAAGTATCCACGAGTCTCATTACTTGAGATTTTAAATTATGGAGAACGAGAAATGATAGAGTCAATTATAAGTTGGTATTCTTGCACAAGCTCACCTGGTGTAATTATTTGCCTATTCTCCCATCACTTGCTAATAATTTATCTACAATAAGTAAGGTCGTACGATTTGAAAAGTTACTTAGCTTCTAGCCCAAGATCGTTTAAAAGTTGCTCGGTAATGATAAGAGTTCATAGCCAAGGCATAACTTATGAAGCGGGGCGCGAAGATTGGCGAGTCCGAAAAGGCCCTAACAAGGCATGAGGATTCCATTTTATTGCTAAAGATCCAAGGTGATGTGAAAAGCATTATTCCCAAAGTCAATATGAAGGATCAAGACTCACGACGAAAAGCAATCAACTCCCATAAAGATCATGGAGAAGTCTATCCGAAAAGACCCTAACGAGGTATGAGGATAAATAGATCCAAGTCCGAAAAGGAGGCGGATCGTTGTATCTCAAAATCCCAATTAGAGATTGAAGAATAATCATGAATTCGTGGTCAACAAAGTTGGAGAACCCCTCAAAAGTCTCCAAGTGAAGAAACTCTATTAACGATGAGAAGACCATTATCTCAAAGCACGTCTCTCAAGATATGAAGTATGAAGTACATGCCAAATATCGGCCCGAGAAAGGTCTCAAATCGTGAACCGAGTTATGCCAAGATATGAACTTTTTGATATCCCGAGAAGCAGTTTTAAGAGATTTTGTCCTTTAGCTAACTATTGATCAAATCGTCCTACTTTGCTTTCAGCCTAATAAGCTATCGAAATAAGTCCAAAAATGCATCTTCATGATCATTCTAAGACAAAAATAAAATATAAGAGATACACCTAGGAATAAGGGAGTTTAAGCATATAATTAAGCCATGTGTGTAAGTGTTTGATTTACTAACTTATAATAACAATGATCTCGTTTTTAAGCTTAGTTTGGGGAACGTGAAACTTGAGGATGATTAATCTTCGCAGCACCGAAGCCCTAATGTAAGTCCTTGATCTCTTTGCAAGTTATTTCCATATAGCTATTTTCAAGTGAAAATGGTTTTCTATCCTTTTGTTTCCTTTAAAGATTTTAATTTCTCTTAGTACTTTAATTTTTGTTTAGTAGTATTTTAATAAGGCCAAGGTTGATTGATTAAGAGAAAAATGTAAATTTTCTTTATCACTAAGCATTGCATGAGGGCATGGCAATGGTTAAGTGTAGGGGATTTGATAGGTGTGTAAACACCCATCCTTTTACCACTTAATTTTGGCTAAAACGAGACCAAAACGCGTATTTAAATCATTTGTTTGGAATTATGCGTTGTTTTTGTGTTTATTGTGTTTTCAGAGCCAACCGGATGGATAATGGAGAAAACATGGGATTGCACGGGTTTTACCGAAGAAAAAGACTCAAGATGAAGTCTATTGTCCAAGAGATGCAAAAGATTTGAAGTCACTGGGCCTATTCGAAGATTTATCGAAGAAAAGGACCAAAGATGGAAGATTTACATAAGTCGAAGAAACTCAAGTCTATTAAACGAAGAAATTAAAAGACGAGTTGAATTTAATCGACGACAAATCCCGAATCAGAATCGAAAACGTCAACTTTTTTGAAAAGACGAGAAGACAAGAAGAACGGGAGAAAGCCCACTCACCAACCAAAGGGAACACCTATATAAAGGGTTCCCCTCACACTTTTCATTAAGTTTTTTTTAGTTTTTCTTTTCCCTTTCTTTTCTCCCTTTCTGTTCATAGGTTTCACCAACACCACTAGGGTGTTTGGTGATTTTGATTCTTGTTTTCCAATCTTGTAAGCTTGATCCTTTCCTTTTGTTTTACTGAATCTTAATCATCAATACAAGTTCTTATTTAATCTTTTCATTACTCTTGTTCATCATCATCTTTTATTTCAAGTTCTTAAGTTCTTATTTGGTTGAGTTTTGATTTTAAAAGTTGTTGAATTTGCGTTTTTACTGTTGGGATTTGTTGCTTATGGTTATTAAATGATTTGTGGTTAATTTGGTAAAACCTTTTTGCTTATTTAGCTTGATTTTGGATTAAATCGTGCTTCCCTGTTTTTTCTGAAAGTTACTGTTCTTGAGTTTCCCAGGTTCCGGATGAACCAAATGTTCCGGATGAACTAAAACTTCCGAATGAACTAAAACTTCCGAATGAACTAAAACTTCCGAATGAACATAAAAAGTTTCGAATGAGTTTTCTTTCTACAAAGTTCCGAATGAGTTTTTTATAAGTTCCGAATTAATTTATGTTAAAAAGTTCCGAGTCAGTTTAAAAGTTCCGGATGAATGTTCTTCTCAAATCTTCCGAATAAACTTCCGAGCCAAAACTTCCGAACCAACTTCCGAACTAACTTCCGGATCAAAGTTCCGAGTGAAGGTTCCGAGTAAAGTTCCGGATCAACTTCCGAGTGAAGGTTCCGAGTAAAGTTCCGAGTGAAGGTTCCGGATCAAAACTTCCGAATTAACTTCCGGATCAAAACTTCCGAACCAAGTTCCGGATAAACTTCCGGATCAAACTTCCGAATCAAGGAAGTTCCGGATCAAGTGAAAGGCAGAAACTTCCGAATCAACTTTCTTTTGAGTATTTCGAATCTAGATAAGTGTTATTTACTGTTTCTTCATTCTATACTTTCATTTTAATTCAAGTTTTGTTAATTGCTATTAATTTAATTGCTTTTGATTTAAGTTTCCATTTTCGTACATTTAAACCTTTGGTAGAATAGAAAACCACTCCCCTTTTTAGTAACCAAGAACAATCATTCCACTTAGAACCGAGATCAATTCGAGAGGATATCGATAGAATTATAGAACCTATTGCAAAATCTATGTATCAGTATTCTTTCGTGAATTTATGTGAGTTAATTATGAGCCTATTCTCCAATCGCTTGTTAATAAATTTATCTGCAATAAATAAGGTTGTACGATTTGAAAAGTCACTTAGCTTCTAGCCCAAGATCATTTAAAAGTTGCTTAGTATTAATTAGAGTTCATAGCCAAGGCATAACTTATTGAAGCGGGATGCGAAGATTGGCGAGTCCGAAAAGGCCCTAACAAGGCTTGAGGGCTACATTTTGTTGCTAAAGATCCAAAAGTGATGTGAAGAATCATTTATCGAAAATCAATATGAAGGATCGAGACACATGACGAAAAGCAAAAACTCCCCAAAAGATCATGGAGAAGTCTATCCAAAAAGACCCTAACAAGGTATGAGATAAATAGATCCAAGTCCTAAAAGGAGGCGGATCGTTGTATATCAAAGTCCAAAATAAAGATTGGAGAAAAATGAAGAATTCGTGGTCCAAATATGAAGAATCTCTCAAAACTTCAAGTGAAGAAATTCCTATTATGAAGAGAAGACCATAATTTCAAGAACGTCTCTCAAAAATTTGAAGTATGAAGTCGCTGCCAAATATCGGTCCGAGAAAGGTCTCAAATCGTGAAGCGAGTTATGCCAAGATATGAACTTTATGAGGTCCCGAGAAGCAGTTTTAAAAGATTTTGTCCTTTAGTTAACTATTGATTAAATCGTCCACTTTATTTTCGGCCTAACTAACTATCGAAATAAGTCGAACAATGCATCCTCGTGATCATTCAATACAAAAATAAAATATAAGAGATACACCTAGGAATAAGGGAGTCTAAGTAAATAATTGGCCCACATGAATTCGCGTTAGTCTACTAACTTATAATAACAATGATCTCGTTTTTAAGGTTGGTATGGGAACGTGAAACTTGAGGATGATAAACGTTCATGGCATCCAAAACCCAATGTAAGTCTTTAATTTCTTTACTTGTTTCTATCTTTTTATGTTTAGTATTTAATAAAGGCCAAGGTGGGTTATTTATGATGGAAAATGTAAACCGTGCTTTAAAATTTATGCATTGCATAAGGGCATTACAATGGTCAAGTGTAGGGGATTTAATAAGTGTGGAAACACTTATCCTTTTACCACTTATTTCCAATAATAACATGACCAGAACGTGTATTTTATGTCGTAAAAGTCGGAATTATGCGTGGTTTGTGTTTTTATTGTGTTTTAGGACCAAGGAAGAAAACACGGGCTTTCACGGGCTTTTATCGAAGAAATCGAGAAAAGACGAAGTCAAAAGATCAAGAGTGCTTAGAGAACGGATGTCCAAGACCTATTCTGAAGATTTATCGAAGAAAAAGTCTAAAGACGAAAGTTTAATGAAGTCGAAGAACTTAAGTCTAAATTAAAGAAGAAAACTATTAAGACAAGTTCAAATCCCGAGACGACGTCGAGAAAAGACAACGATTTAAATCAAGTCGAGAAGAAAGAAAGAAGAGGCAACACATGCACACCTTCCCATTTTTCCTATAAATACCCTCCTAATACACATTAGGAGGGTTGGTTAGTTTTAGTTAGCTAGTTTCATTTTCATTTTTCTTTCTAGTTTTTAGAGAGAGAAAGTTCCAAACTTTCTCTCACTAAGTTTTCATCTATTCCTTCTTTTAATCTTTCAAGATTAAGCTTTTTGTATTTGAGTTTTAATAATCAAAAGTTAAGTTTCTTTTATCTTTAATCTTCTTCTACCTTTCTTTATTCTGATCTTGATTCGTTATAATCTTTGATTTTATATCATCTTTATGCTTATATGATTAAAAAGTTCATCTTTTTATTCATGTATAAGTTTTTATATGGATTAAGCTTTGAGCTTCTCATGCTTATTGGCTTAATTTGTTTTTAGCTTATTTACTTTTAAAAGCTTTCTTAAAAAGTTTCTTCTTTTATGGTTTGATTTAAAAGATTGCTTATTTTAAGTTGGATAAGTTGTTATTCGTGCTTATTTGGTTTATTTCATTACTGGTTTGGTTAAGTTTTGGTGTTAGCTTATCATCTTAGCTTATCACTTAGCTTATTTTCGAATCAAAAGGTAATCGGAAAAGGGTAAACCCTTTTCCGATTGGATCATTCCGATTAGCACCTTGTATTCCGATCACCCTGATCGGATTAGGGTTTCAGCTTTCCGATTTGCACCTCATATTCCGATCTGTTGATCGGATTGGGGTTTTAATATTCCGACTGTGGGGATTTGTTAACATTCCGATGTGAGTATCTTGCATAGCATTCCGATTTGGATCCCTTATTGGATATTCCGATTGGTTTTGATTTCATGTATTCCGATTGTGGGGTTCTTTAACATTCCGATTAGACTCGATTTCTTGTGATTCCGATTGGGCATTCCGATTGCACTATTCCGACGAGGGTTTGGTTTGATATTCCGATTAGTGATAGTTTCCAACATTCCGATCTTATTTTCCGACCAGCATTCCGATCCGATTCCGATTTGGCATTCCGATGAATTAGTTTCTTGTTTTTATAAAGTTTTCAAGTTTTAGACTTATTAAGTTTTCAAGTAATTTTCTAATTTTGTCTTTAAGTTTTTATCATTTATTTTTAACTTGTCAATTTAGTTTAATCTTTTAAAGCTTTAATTTTACTCAACGACACTTTCATATTTGCTATTAGTTTAAATTAGACAACCAAACCACTCATTTATTATTCCACCAAGAACAATTGAGTCACACTTTCTACCAATAATCAATTCGAAAAGATTTGGATGATAATATTTTATACTTGGGATAAAAGCCTTGTATTAGCAATCGTCATATATTTTTCTCCTTGCATATTCCAAGTTTGTTTCTTCTTTCTGATATCAGGTGGCAATATATTTCGAGATCATCTTCTTAGTATATACTCATCTAGGATGACATCAACACTCTTACCTTTCAACACACAGAATATATGTCTGCATAAGAATCCAAACCTTGCAAAATTCATGCAACAGCATATAACCGATCCATCTGATTTATCAAGTTTTACCTATATAATAATAAAATATATCAACATCAATTTCTTGAATTTTAGTATATTCTTCATCCTATTTTACTGAAGTATAATATTTTCATAAATTAAATTAATTTTTATAACACCATTATGATACTATCATTAAAATGTATGTTTGGATAGTAAAAATACCTTGAAGTGCAATTTCCTCGGTTTGTTCTTTGCATTTTGAATACTTGATTCTCCAAACTATTCTTCTTTCTTAAGTACTTACCTTGATCTCCCTCATTTCTCTAATTCGCACAATTTCAATGTCATCATTCTCTTGGGTTTCTGATACTTGATGAAAATGATAGACTGCACTATTTATCTTTTCTTGAATAAGGCTAAACATAGTTCTTGTATACTTGTCTTGAAGGTATCTTTCAATACCCAACTTTGTCTTGAATCTTACAGACTTTTGCATTGTTGAGTCATCCAGAAGCTCTTGTTTGTGTCTCTGTGTTTCCATTGCTCCTTCAAAACTCATCATGAAGTGTATCAATGTCGATTGTCCTCTTGTGAAATGTGAGAAGAAAGAGTTTTCGCTCTCAGATCTTGATGTGGTTCTCATAAGCCCGCACAACTCTACATCTCTAAAATAAGTAGGTATCCATCGTGTTCTTATTTCATACATATCTGATAACCACTTATTATCTTCCAAATTATATTCTTCAATCAACACCCCCATTTCTCCTCAAACTCTTCTGGCTCCAAGTATAAACTCCAAACAAAATGATGAAGTCTTCTCCTAAAGTTATCATAATCTAGAACTTTCTTGCAAATCTGTGTAAATATGAATCATGTTAATAAATACTGCAACAAAAACATTATACATTTCTTTTTCACATGTGAAATTATTGTATTTCACATTATTCATTGATTTTCACATGTGTACATTATCTATTTATGTATTTGTTTTTGCACATGTGAAAATACTTTTTACACATTCACCTATTTTCATATTATACATTTTTTTTCACAGGTGAAACTTATTTGTTTGCACATATTAATAAAGACCACAACAATAAATTATACATTGTTTTTCACATGTGAACATCATCCTTTTTTAAATTATACATTGATTTTCACAATTAAAATTAATATTTTAACTATTGTTTTTCACATGTGAAATATCCTATTTAAACATTAATCTATTTCAAATTATACATTCTTTTTTAACAGGTCAACATTCTCTTTTTTCCACAGTAAGTTATAGTGTAATACTTTGTGTTTACCTTTAATGGAAGCTTGTTTGTAATATGCCACATGCATAGCCTATGAGTTGAGTGATGTAAAATAGTTTCAATCGCATTTTTCATCGCTGAATCTTGATCGGTAACAACAAGTCTTGGTTGCTTTTTAAAAGCTTTCAGGAAACAAGATAGCAACCATATATACGACTTTGTTGTTTCAGTTGAAAGCATTCCAGCACCAAATGTGATGCATTTTTGATGATTGTCAATCCCAGTGAATGGTACAAAGACCATGTTGTACCTATATTAAATAACAAATTATAGTTAGTTGTGTACCAATTTTGATTCAAGATTAAATACTTTAAGGATAGCATATTTCATGTTGTAACTTTCACATGTGAAGATTCTATATTTTTTTTAACAATCATTAATTTTTGTTAGTACTAAATAGGCATTAATGAATACAATAAAAAAAAATAGATTTGATTCTTACTTGTTTGTTCTGTATGTTGCATCGAAAGAAATTGTATCACCGAACTCTTTATAGTTGTATTTTGCCATCTCATCATCCCAAAACAGTGAAGTCAATAAATTGTTCTCTACCGCATACTCAAATGAAAAGTTATCCAAGTTCTTTTGCTTGTTTGTCATTTTATCAACCAACATCTGTGCGTCACTATCACCTATATGTGTGTTTAAATCTCTATGATAGTTTCTGAACTCAGTTGCTGTGGCAGTGACCGATTCATATCCACCATGGGTTGAAACATACAAATGATGTGTTTTTGTGGGTCCCAAGCTTGTACTGCCCATCTGTTGAATAAAAACCTGCTGACCGTGTGTCATCTTTTTTCGCTTCTTTGTAAGATTTCTGTAAGCTTTTGGAATAAAAGTATTGTTGTGTTCTTCTTCAAACTCATACAAGTCATATGCCATGTGACAAGCATTTAACTTGAACTTAACTCTTGCCAAACAACCAGTTCTTATGATACTTGAAGCCCTAATCTGATTGTCACGTGTTTCCTCGTTCATTGTATCTTTATTAACCCCTTGCGGTAAACCTTGTTTGTTGCAAAGAAGATACTTTCTTGATATTAAACCACTCCTTAGTTTTTCTTCGGTACCCCTCCGAACACTAAACCCTGAGTTTGCAGCATAGTTCTCATACATATCGACGCACTTATCTAATCTTGCATATTCAGTCCCAATTTTTGGTTTATGAGACTCATCGACTAGAGGTTTGTAAGTAAAGCTTCCATCTGCCTTCATTATTTCTTCACATATATATGTATCAGGTTCTTTAATATAATGCATGCCTGCATAAAATAATAGACAATTTTCAAATCATTATCGGAGTCTGACCCTAAGATTGAAAAAGACTCAGTTTCAATAACGAATTTTGAGTTCTTTAATATATATGCATGCCTGCATAAAATAATGAAATACTCAGTTTCATTAAGCACATATAAGATTCTAACGTAAGAAACTAATTAATTTTGTTATTCAAACTCTTCAATTGTGCACGTATTTTCAATTCTGAAGTCATATTCTAAAATCTTCACTCATGTAGCTACTTTACGAAACCATAATGACTTTGATATAACTGGCCTTTTTAGGGACTTGAATATTCTTTAATTATTCTGACGTGTTACATAACGCAAATATTGTATAATTGTTCGGTTTTCTGCAATTTTTTCTATACCCCTGTGTAAATAACCCAATATATGTTCACATCCTAATTATTATTTTTCCTAAAGTCTTCACGCCTGCAGATTCTTCACGAAATCAATAATCAAAGCCTAATTATACTTTTTCCTAAAATCTTCACTTGTCCAAATACTTTACAAAATCAATAATCAGACACTAATTCTTATTTTTCCTAAAATCTTCACTTGCACAAACACTTTACGAAATCAATAATCAGTAGCCTAATTCTTTTTTTCTTATCTCTTCACGCGTGCAAATAGTTTACAAAATTATTAATCAGAGCCTAATTATACTTTTTCCTAAAACCTTCACTCCTGTAGATACTTTACAGAATCAATAATCAAAGCCTAATTCTACTTCACTCGTACAAATACTTCATTGAAATGAATAATCAGTAGCCTAATTCTATTTTTTCCAAAAACCTTCACGCGTGCAAATACTTAAAAAATCAATAATCAGAGCCTAATTCTACTTTTTCCTAGAACCTTCACTCGTGTAGATACTTTACAAAATCAATAATCAGAGCCTAATTCTTATTTTTCTTAAAATTTTAACTCGTGAAAATACTTTACAAAATCAATAATCAGTAGCCTAATTCTATTTTTCTTATCTCTTCACGCGTGCAAATAGTTTACAAAATCAATAATCAGAGCCTAATTATACTTTTCCTAAAACCTTCACTCGTGCAGATACTTTACAAAATCAATTATCAAAGCTTAATTCTACTTCACTCGTGCAAATACTTTACAAAACCAATAATCAAAGACTAATTTCGATTTTTCCTAAAATCTTCACTTTTACAAATACTTCATAAAATCAATAATCAGTAGCATAATTTTATTTTTCCTAAAACCCTTATATAGGAAGGATGGTGAAACAATACCTAAAATAAAAAAGTCTATGAAAATGACACATGTAATTAATTAAAGGGATCAATAAAATGCTTCAAAAAGAAAATAGGAATTACAAATGATACCTTAAATACAAAATTCTATAAAAATATATATGGAAGAATGGTGAAACAATGCCTTAAATACAAAATTCTATAAAAATGACACATTTTTTTCCATAAAATGCTTCAAAAATAAAATAATACAAAATTCTAAAAATAACACATGTAATTCATTAAAGGGTTTCCATAAAATGCTTCAAAAATAAAATAGCAATTACAAAATATGCCTTAAAAACAAAATTCTATAAAAATATATAAGGAAGGATAGTGAAACAATGCCTTTAATACAAAATTCTATAAAAATGACACATGTGTTCCATAAAATGTTTCAAAAAGAAAATAGGAATTACAAATGATGCCTTAAATACAAAATTCTATAAAAATGACATAAGTAATTCATTAAAAGGTTTCCATAAAATGCTTCAAAATGAAAATAAGAACTACAAATGATTCACAATGGTTATACTTACTAAAACGAAAATATCTTTTGATATTCGGACTGTCAAGTTTTGGACTTGGCTATATACTGTTGCTAGATTATACACGTGACAAATTAAATAACAGGAATGAGTTTTTTGAGCTTACTTTTGCTAGAATACATTTTACCACAAAACTTACAAAATAAAATAATTTCTAATAAATATTTAACTATAATGTTTTTGCTAACAAAAAAAAACTTAACAATAATATTAAATTAAAAAAATTAATGTAAAAAAGGTTATTCATAACATTAACATACAGAAGATTTATTACCTCATAAAATTCAAAAATACATAAAATATTTATACAATATTATTAAAATTCTAAAATATTTTAATGTAACAAACTTATTCATAACGGTAACTTATGTAAACTTAATTAACTCATAATATTCTTAAATAAATAAAATATCTTAAGCTACGTTATTTTTGTTCATTCTATGCTACATTATTAAAATGTTAATGTCATAACTAACACTATATATACTAAACTTCTAATACAAACATACATAACTTCAATTTTTATAAAAAATATATACTTAAAATTAGCTCATCCACCAAACGGGTCTAAAGGTTAGTATATATATATATATATATATATATATATATATATATATATATATATATATATATATATATATAATATAATTATTTTTTATGCATTTTTCTTTATTCTTTTTTTAGAAATAAGTTCAAATATAGTCAAAATCAATTTTAATTTTTTGAAAAATAATTTTTAGTGTTAAAAAATATATTAAAGGTTTACACGTCATAAAATCTTAGGTTGTACTTTTTCTTAATTATTTTTTATTTTAGGTCTTTTATTGAACTTAAAAATTAAATAATAATTTAATAAAAAGTGTAAAAAATATTTTGTTGATTGTTCGGCCTTATTTATATTATTTAGGATTTATTGGTGATTTTTAATACTTTTTTAGGAAAGTTTTTATTTTTACCCTCGTTTTACGTAAAAACGCGTTTTTTGTTTTATTGCATTTTTAGCGTAATCCGTCATTTTCCTTCCATTTCTTTTCTCTTTTCAAGCTACAATCAAATCTCAAACAATTTAAATTGACACACACCACAAATACCTCCTTGGAGAACGAACTCATTTGTCAAATACTTACGTTTCCTAACGTAGTATTTAATACTTACCACTTGTACTTGTTTTTCTAAGACTTGTATAAAATCTCTACATCCGTTATAATTACGATAGCTATTCTTTTAGAAATTACGATTAGTAGGAAAGTTCCTTCTATCATCAAATTTCCTTTTATTATTAACTGTCGTGTGTACAAGAGTATACCTTATCACTTGATCCATTAACATTTGAGTAATGGTGATAACATCCTCTAAAGTTTGGGGTTTAGAGGCGGTAACATTCCTTCAATGCTTCTGGGCAATCCTCCAATAAAAGCTTCCATAAGTTTTTCAATATTAGGCACCATGTTAGGACATAATAATGTCAATTCCTGAAATCTTCGGATATAAGCTTTAAGATTATTCTCCTTCACTACTAGACCATAGAATTATTCCTCCATCTTTCTAATCTCATTGCAAGGACAATAATTCTTTATCAACATATTCTTGAATTCACTCCAGGGAGTATGATAAGCTTGTTCTATTCCAATGGGTTGAGCATAAGCATTACAACAAAACAAAGCTTCATCTATCTCTTAGCGAACTTCACTTTACAATATTCAGCATACTCACTGCGAACAAATACTGATTCAGTTCTCTCGAACTAACGAATAATTCCAACAGCTCTTTCAGATCCTTTATAGTTTAAAGGCTGACATTTCATGAAGTCCTTATAAGTACATTTCTTTACCACATGAACTTCTCTTTGACCAGCATTTCCATTACTTGAACTAGCTATATTGGCGGCTTGTGCTTGAAAAGCTGCAATCACACTCTCCGCAACCAATTGCCTTATTTCTTTTGGTGTCATATTCAAAGTTGCAGATCTTGTTGATCTCGTATGATCCATTCTATCAACATTTACCAAATAACACTAGAAAACATTCGAGTATGGAACCAATTTAACACATCATAAGATGACGGAAATTTCTAATTTTTTCGATAAATTTCTACGAAATTCATATATGAAGATTCATAATACGAATGACGATAAAGGAGAAAAATAAAATAACAAGGATTTTGAGAACAAAAGCACACTTCTTTATTTATTAATAACTTGCCGTTCATATTTACATGACATGCTTCTCTATTATATAAAAAAAACTGTACATATTTTACAAACTGAAATCAGATTCCTAAGCTTCACTTCTCATCTTAATCTCCCCAATTCTATCCAAGATATATCCCAAATCGGATTGTTAAGTTGTCTTAAGATCATCGATGAGAGTCTCTAGATTAAGCCAAGTCCTCATCAGTCATTCTTTCAGTTCGGAGTTCTCGTGATCCATTTTTGCTATATTCACTTCATATTGCTGCATTCTTTTGCTTAGTTTAATATTATGGTGTCGAGTAACGTCCAATTTATATTCCAACTGGTTAAGATGTTCTTGAATCTCCATTCTTCCCTTCATCAGGTTCTTAACATTTTTCTCCATCATTCTAAAAGCTTCTAGGGATATCTCGTTGAGATGTCTTGTAATTGCGGTTAATTGTTTGGCATGTCTCTCCACAATCCGTGCTCCAGAAACTTCTTTATCTTCGTATGGCTCTTCACGAATTCGGTTGGGAGACGAATAAAGATCCTTATGAAGAAGAAAATGTGACGTAGGTGAAGAAGTACTATTCATTATATCATTTTGTCGCGTAAAATATTCTTGAACTCTAAGGCTATCGTAAAAAGATAAGGTAGGAACACGCACATCAGTGGGAGATGGCGTGAACATAGGAACTTCTCTTTCATCATCATCGGAGACGATAATATACGTAGAGGTGGGCATCCTTGTAGTTTTTATAATATAATATCATAAGATATGCTACTAAATGGATAAACATCTTACACTGGCGTTGATGATGGCTGATGATCTTGAAATTTAAAAACTCAGTTATAGTTTAAGAAAAATCTTTATTCTCTATAACCGTAGGCTCTGATGCGAATATGTAACACCCTTATTTTTACCATATAGCAGCGGAAGCTAATCTTGGGTGTTACTTTTAAGGTATCATAGTCATAATAATAGAAAAATACTCAAAAATACATTTTATAAAAAATTATGTTATCATTCATTTATTCTTTAGAGCTTTAACAAAAACAACTGTACATACATTGTACATCACATGTTTCCCGAAGATCTATTCTTATTTATTAGAATGATAACTTTTCAAGATACCACCATCCGCAGCTCGCCAATCTTCATTCACCTGAGACATATGCATAAAAATCAACACAAATATTGAGTGAATTCATAAGTTTCAACAATATTTGAATACAAGCATGACTCTAGGGCTACATTTTCGGTTAAAAGTTGACGAGTCAAACACTATGGAAACAAGAAGGACCAAATATGGCATTATGTGAAACTTCAAGCTGGTGGACAAAATAATGTTTTGTTCCCCCTGCTATGTACTTCCCACTGCTGAAGTACTTCCCACCGTTGAAGTACTTCCCCCCTACCAAGTATGAAGATTTGGTCAAATTGGATAATAATGAATATTTTGTTTTGATTTATTCATTACTATTTTATTTAGTTTCCATGTATCTCTAGTTTCCTTATGTTATAAAAGAAACCAGATCGTAGGTTTATTATTCATATCTTCCATTCACAATGTAACCTATAGTGTCTTTGATCTCTAGGTGTGGAATTAAATGTGTACACACCTAGAGTGGTTTGTGGTAATCATTAATACAAGCCCTTTGGAAATATTTCATCTATGTCAAACATTTTGTTCTTGTCAATTGTATTATTCTGTTGTGTTCATCACATATACATTTGATAACCTAGATACATGGTTTTGATTGTTTGAGTCTAAAGATCTTGGATTTAACATGTGGTATCAGAGCCGGTGGCTCTCGATATCTAGAAGAATGAATATGTTTTCGTGTTCGTGTTGCTGTGAAGATCTAGGGTTTATGTTAAAACCCTAGGTAATTAATTTTAGGGTTTTGTGAATAAATCCTAAGTTAATTGTTTGTTGTTGCTGTCAACGACATAAAACAATTATGACGAGGGGTTCATAAACGCAAGTATAATTTACCATTGGATGTTTTGGGGTCCATGTAAGATTATGACGAGGCTATTGTAGTGATAGTCTTGTTTAATTTGCAGCAGTTGGAATCTCGAGAGTACCACCAATTCTCGTGGCCCATAAAGTCAAAAAGCATGCTTAAACAAAATGGACGAATTGGTTTTGGGACGTGTGAAATTGTTGTCGCATATGGATTGAACTAGATGAATTGAAATCCGGTCTAGTGTAAACTTGGTCAATGTTTATATTATCATTTTTGTAGGATCCAATATAAAATTGATGGTTGATGATGACGTTTAGCTTGAGCTTTGAATAGAAAAATTATGGTCCGAAGCAAGAGTTATTCACGTGGGATTGATGTACTATTATGGGACCATCAAGAGAAAAAGCTGCTGCAATATGGTCAATTGTGACTCGTGAGGTTTAGACGAGAGTGTTGACCATCAAGTAAAAAGAAGAGTATAATAATATAACGATGCACTACACTGGAGAAACGGAATGGGTAATAAGGATTTTTCACACATAAATTCACGTGCAGAATTGGTTTGTTCAGATTTATTTAGCCCGCGACTAATGTAGGTGCAGTTTTACTAGTGATACAAACTGACAGTATGGTATTTAATGGTTCCCTTGTTTTTTGTTATTTACCCCCCTGTTACAAATTTATTCCCTCGGTTTGGGTTTGTGACAATTAATAACAAGAACAATGGCATTAAAAGTTCCCCTGCTTTTGAAAAAGACCCCCCATGCTATTTTCCCCTTGCCTTTGATAATTCCCACTGCTTTTGGAAAGTTACCCCTGTTTTATTTTTGGAACAACAATGTTATGTAGTTTGGTTTATTCACAACAACTGATCTTAAAGTTACAAAAGGCTCGTTTTATTTTTATTGATTACGAAAATTTTTTTTTATCATTTGTTTGAAGATGAAGTTGAGTTTTGCGGGTACGTGATTTATGCTTAAACGCTTAGTGACGAAGTGTTACAAGATCTAGGAATGTCATATTTTTCTTATGGTGCTGCATTCTCACATATCCTATCACTTGAAGGAGTTACATTATTGTGCTCAGTGTCTCGTTTCTAAGGTAAATGAGGTTTTTCCTTACGTTATTCTGCTTAGTGTCTCGTTTCAAGTGGTATTAGAGCTTGTTGAGAAACTTTGATAAAATCAAGAACAAAACTCTTTTCACATCAAAATCAAGCATGTCTTCAAAATATCATCATCCACAAATAACAATGAGCTCTAGCTTCCAATTCTGGATACTGAAAACTTGGAAATGTGGGAATTTAGGGTTAAACAAACACTATGCTCTATGGGAAGTCATAGAGTTAGGTGATCAATTCACTAAAATAATGGAAGCTCCTACTAATGGTAAGAAAAAAGACAATGAGGAGGGTGAAGGATCTAAAAGTCGTGGAAAGAAGAATAAATCTGCTGCTGTCACGGCATAGGAGATCCAACAAAGAAGGCATGATGTCAGAGCTTACAGCTCGTTGCTTTTAGCTCTACCAGATCGTCATCAATTAAGATTCAGAAGGCATAAGACTGCCAAGGAACTCTGGGAAGCTATTGGTACTACATTTGGAGGAAATGAAACTATAAGAAAGAAGAAGAAGAATCAAATGATAGATCAATTTGCTTCATTCAATGCAAAAACTGATGAAACAGTTAGATCTATCTATAACAGACTTCAAGATCTAGTATCTCAGCTTTAGTTCTTTGAAATAGAAGTCACAAGAGAGCAGGTGAATGCAAAATTTCTAAATAGTCTTCAGTAAGAATGGTTTGTGTACACATCTATTTGGTAGAACAGAGATGACATTGATGACAAGAACAATGATGGTATCTACAACAATATGAAGGTATTTGAGCCTATTGTTCTACAGATGAAGAGCATGATAACAATACCTACTAATATCAGTGGGTTGATTAATCCCCTACAAACATGGCATTTATCTCCAACAGTGGGATCACCAACAGTGGAAAGATGTTTCCCCTGTTGGTCTGTCTCAAGGTTCAAAACACTCTGACCAAGATGAAAAGGTTGCAACGTTTAGCCTTGACACTGCTTGTGCATTCATTTCCTCTCAAGGACCAACTGGTTCCACTGTGGTATATGAAGATTTGACTAAGATCAACAAGAAGAGCTGGAAGGAAATGGATATCAAATGGAATATGGTTGTGCTCAACATGAGAGCTAATAGATTCTACAAGAAGTATGGGAAAAAGATCTCTATTGATCCATCTAATGTTTCAGGTTTTGATAAATCAAAAGTTGAATGCTACAACTATGGTAAGAATGGTCATTTTGCTAGAGAGTGCATATCACCAAAGAAAGAATGGAAAGGCAACAGCTACTGGAATGATAGTAGAGCTGAGGAGTCAGAGTCTAAGGCCATGGTGGCAATGCATGGCATTAATGGAGTAGGATGGGACTGAAGCTCTATGGCTGACAATGTGGAAAGGAATTAAGCCTTAGTTGCTAAAGAATAGAAGTAAAATGATTTTCTCTAATGGCAATGTCTTTTTCAAGTTCTTACAATGAGGTATATGATGACTCTTTTTATACTAAAGGTTGTAGAAAGAATATAGAGTCACTAAATGCTAAAATAAACACATTAAGAATTGAACGCATAAATTTTGAAAATAATCTAGACAACTATAAACGTGCATTAGAACACTTAGAGTCTAAAATTAGAGAGTATCAACAAAGAGAAATTAAGTATAGAGAACACATTGGCATTCTTGAAAGAGAATAGAGGGAAAAAGATGTCACTATTGAAGAGTTAAAAACTGAACTAGTTGCATTAAAGGCTTACAAAGATAAAACTGTTGGACAATCACCCAAAGATAAAACTGGTTTATGTGTAACAAATAAGCATGAATCACTTTC
The DNA here is from genome assembly GCA_025667525.1 of Glebionis coronaria. Lineage (NCBI taxonomy): Eukaryota > Viridiplantae > Streptophyta > Magnoliopsida > Asterales > Asteraceae > Glebionis > Glebionis coronaria. The sequence continues at coordinate 400,192,806 of CM046878.1, forward strand.
TCCTCCCTTGCTAACATTCATGGAGCCAGCCAAATGAAAGATCTTTCATGGACAGAACTCCCATGTTTTGCTAAGCAGGAGGAAGTATCTTTTGATATGAGGGACTACATTCCCAAAGATTTACAACAGCAGGAAACATTAGCTACTACTAGTGATGTAAGAGACCTTAAGAAGGAACAAGCTGCCTTAAAACAATGGAAATTAGACAAACTTGCTATTTTCACTAGAAATGGTCTATTTGGAAGTGATACAAGTTTTGATAACCAATCTAGAGCCACTTCCTTTAAGACCAGCAGTGTATCAAGTTCTGAAACAGACAGACCTAAGTCTAGCAAAAACACAAATAGATATGCAGAAATGTATAGATCCAATGCACCTAGGGGTAATCATAGAAATTGGAATGATCAGAAATCCATATAACTTGGTAAGGACTTTGTCAAAAATACTAAACCTTGTTTCACTTGTGGAAGCTTTGATCACATGTATCAAAACTGTAAGGCCACTATGGGGATTGTGGCGGCAAATTCATTGAAGGAATTGCAACCAAAATTCATTTTGTTAAATGCAGGGGCAAAACCATTTTCCCCTGATAAATACATTCCCATGCTTTAAGAAACAAAGCACCTACTAAGTATGTTGCCTTGCTTTAAGAAAGAGTATGATTGAAAACCAAAAACCAATTATGGAAATGCTCAGGCCGAGATTAAATTACACTCATTCAGCTGACCATAGACCTTACCAATGATTTCATAGAGGTCAAAACAGGCACTGGGTTTCCCCTGCTAAGCTTAAGGTTCACCCTGCTGGAAAAGTTTTTGCCTCTGCTAACATAGGAAAGATTGGGAAAGCTGTCAAAGCCTCAGCTCGTTTAGTGTGGGCCCTCAAAAAGGCTGCAAACCCCAATGGTATATCACTAACATTTAATAAGTATTCTTACATTAATACACGAGGTAGACCTAAGTTAGTAATGGCTTGGGTACCCAAAGGAAACTAAATTTTGTGTTCTTTGGCAGGGCAACACAAAGAAGAATGATAAAGCTTACTGGGCAGTGGATGCTCAAGGAATATGAGTGGTCACAAGGCATACTTTTCAAATTTTGTACCCCTTTATGACAATAATGGTGTTTCCTACGGAGATGGACAAGGGACAATTACTAGAAGAGGGAAAATTATGACTGATGGCATGACATTTAACAATGTCTACATAGTGAAAGAATTGAAATATAACCTATTTAGTGTGTCTCAAATGAAAGACAACAAAAAATATGTTTAGTTCACTAACACTAGGTGCCTTTTATTAGGAAAGTAGTTTGTGCTCCCACCAAACACTCCTATTCTGCTTAGAACTCTAAGACAAAAGAACATATACACAGTTGACCTTAAAGGCATTGCCCTTCAGAAAAATGAAACATGTTTGATTATAAAGGCATCAGTAGATGAATGCAAGAAATAGCACAAGAGATTAGGTCATTTGAACTTCAAGAATATGAACAAGTTAGTCAAACACAATCTTGTTCATTACCTTCCATCTAAGACCTTTACCAATGATCACTCATGTGTTGCCTATTTGAAGGGAAAGCAACATAGAGCTTCAAGCAAATCCAAGGTTGCTCAGTCCAATACAAAACATCTTGAGCTACTACATAAGGATCTTTTTAGCCCAACATTTGTGGCAAGTATGAATAACAAATGGTATTGTTTGGTGGTCACAGATGACTTTTCAAGATTCTCTTGGACTTTCTTTCTCAATGGAAAGAAAGAAACAGCAAAGATACTTAAGAACTTCATCACATAGATTGAATTGCAGAAAGGTTTGAAGGTGGTGACTATTAGATCAGATAATGATGGAGAGTTCATAAAGAAAGATCTTGATGGATTTTGTACAAGGAATCAAGAGGGAACTCAACATTGCTAGAACTCTACAACAAAATGGGGTTGTAGAAAGAAGAAATAGGACTCTGATAGAAGCTACAAGAACCATGTTATCTGATGCAAAATTGCCTGTAATCTTTTGGGCAGAGGCTGTAAGCGCTGCTTGTTATGTGTAAAACAGGGCCTTGGTGGTAAAAGCACATAATAAGACTCCTTACCAGCTCTTCAATGGTAGACCTCCTCTCATTGACTTTTTCAGACCATTTGGGTGTCATCTTGTTATACTCAACACTCTTGACAATCTGGGTAAATTCAATGACAAGGGAGATGATGGGTATTTCATTGGATACTCATTACACAATAAAGGATACAGAGTCTTTAACAATAAGACAAGTCTAGTGACAGAGAACATTCATGTAGACTTCTTGGAGGACAAACATGAGGATCCCCAAACAGGTCCAAAATTGGTTATTTGATATTGATACTCTGTCTAGATCTATGAACTATATACCTGTTGCTTTGGAGAATAGTAATCTTTCAGGTACAAAAGAACCGGTTGTGATGGAACAACCTCCTTTAAGGTACATGAATCTACCAACATGGTTCCATGATGATATACCCGCATTTGATAAGCCCAAGGACCAAGGTACATCAGAAAAAGCCATCCAATAGAGATCCAAAGCCAATTAATCACCCTGAAGATGAATCCTCTGAAAGCAGCGAAATGTCTTTTGAAAGCAGTGGTATCTTACACCCCCTGCTAGTACAACCATTCCTCTTGTTTTTAAAGAAATAGTGATAAATGATGATCTCAATGAAGACAAAGGTACGTCACCTAGGTCTTCATCTCCTATTCCTTTAATGACTAGTAGTGGAAATAGAATTCTCAGAAACGGAGTATCAAGCTACTCAGACCTTCATACAGCTCATCAACCTCTCTCCTTGAGTAATGCAGTGTCTCTAGGGAATTATTTTAAGGAATTCTTTCTAAATCAAGACACTCCTTTAGAGCCTGATTTGGGTAACTTGGAAACAGAATTCATCATGGATACAAATCCTACATATAGAATTAACAAAGATCATCCTCAATCTCAGATGATAGGTAGAATGAATACTCCTAGACAAACTAGATATCAAGCTAAAGAGCATAGTTTCATTGCAAACATTACTATGAAATTTAATCATGAGAACATGCAATGTTGTATGTTTGCTGCATTTCTATCTCAAGACGAACCCAAGAATATCTTTGATGCCTTGAAGGATGAAACCTGGGTTGAAGCTATGCAAGAAGAACTATTGAAGTTTGATATTCAGGAGGTATGGGTTTTAGTTGATTGTCCAAAATGGGTTAGATCTATTGGTACAAAGTGGCTACTCAAAAACAAGAAGGATGAGAAAGGCATAGTTGTTACAAACAAGGCCAGATTAGTAGCTCAGGGATACACACAAGAAGAGGGGATAGATTATGAGGAAGTATTTGCTCTAGTTTCTAGAATTGAGGCCATTAGACTGTTCTTGGCTTATGCTTCCTTTATGGGATTTGTAGTGTACCAGATGGATGTCAAAAGTGTTTTTCAATATGGCACTACTAAAGAAGAAGTGTATGTCATCCAACCTCCAGGATTTTAGGATCCAGATCACCGAGACAAAGTTTACAAGGTGAAAAAGACTATGTATGGACTTCATCAAGCTCCTAGGGCATGGTATGGTACCTTTTACAAATATCTACTTGATAATGGATTCAACAGGGGCAAGATTGATCAGACACTCTTCATAAAGAAACAAAAAGGTGACATTCTGTTGTACAAGTCTATGTAGATGATATAATTTTTGGATCCACAAACACTTTGCTTAGTCAAAATTTTGCCAAATTAATGCAAGACAAGTTCCAAATGAGTGCTATGGGAGAACTCAATTTCTTGTTGGGGTTGCAAGTTCAGCAGAAAGAATATGGCATCTTTATTTCACAAGACAAGTATGTTCCTGAAATTGTGAAAAAATTTGGTCAGAGTAAAGGAAAAAGGGTTTCCACTACCATGGACAAGGAGCATCACTAGGGAAAGGATGGTGAAGGAAAGAGTGTTGATGTCAGACATTATAGATCCATAATTGGATCTCTCATGTACCTTACAACTTCAAGACCTGATATCATGTTTGTTGTGTGTGTTTGTGCTAGATATCAAGTAAAACCAAAGGAGTGTTACTTACTTGTTGTGAAGAGAATTTTTAGGTATCTGAAACGTCATCCTAACTTAGGACTGTGGTATCCCAAAGAATCCCCATTTGAGCTGGTTTCCTACTCAGATAGTGATTATGCTGGGGATAATAAGGATAGGAAGTCCACAACACGTGGATGTCAATTTTTGGGGAGGAGATTGGTATCTTGGCAGTGTAAAAAGCAGACCATTTTGGCCACTTCTACTACTAAAGCTGAGTATGTAACAGCCGCTGCATGTTGTGGTCAAGTCTTTTGGATTCAAGAATCGACTGCTTGATTATGGGTATAATTTTCTCAAAACCAAGATATTCATTGAGCTATTTTTAAGATACCAAATTTAGCTATTTTTAAGATACCACCATTTTTGCAAAATTTTCCCCTGCTTGGGTTTTTCCATATTTTTTTGTAAGCATCCTCATCACTTGAGTTTTGACATGATTAAATAGGGGTCTTGTATGAAAGTAACCTTGATCTCGACCACTCCCAATCAATATCATACTTCTAACCCCAAGCATTCTATTTTTCAAAATACCCTCCATGAAGCACAGTAGGTCAGACTCCTAATAAAAAATGATTTTGAGCAGTAGATACCCACACTAGTTGTAGTAATACCAATGAGTAGTGCCAAAAGAAATCTTCACCTCGATGTCATATGTGAATGACTAACACTTAAACAATTTAGCTTCCCTTTAAATTGTATTAATCATTTATGAATCTTTTAATTCAGTAGGCTTTATGTAATGATCACATATAAAGAAATCTACTTATAACTTACTTGATGATAAAGTATAATAATCCGAACCTGTGTTTTATATCTTACACTAACCACGTGACAAAGCGATGCCCTTACAAAATCCTTATTTACCTTTGAAACGAGACACTGAGCACAATAACGTAACTCCTTCAAGTGGTAGGATATGTGAGAATCCAACACCATAAGAAAAATAACACATTCCTAGATCTTGTAACACTTTGTCACTAAGCGTTTAAGCATAAAACACGTACGCACGAAACTCAACTTCATCTTCAAACAATTGATAGAAACTTTTCTTCGTAATCAATAAAAAATAAAACGAGCTTTTTGTACCTTTAAGATCAGTTGTTGTGAATAAACCAAACTCCATAACATTGTTGTCCCAAAAATCAAGCAGGGGGAACTTTCTAAAAGTAGTGGGATTTATCAAAGGCAGGGGGAAAATACTAGGGGGACTTTTTCAAAAGCAGGGGAACTTTTAATGCCATTGTTCTTGTTATTAAATGTCACAAACCCAAACCGAGTGAATAAATTTGTAGCAGGGGTTAAATAACAAAAACAGGGGAACCATTAAATACCCTACTATCAGTTTGTATCACTGTTAAAACTGTACCTACATCAGTTGTGGGATAAATAGATCTAAACAAACCAAGTCCGCACATGAATTTATGTGTGAACACTCTTTATTACCTATTCCCTTTATCCTGTGTAGTGCCTCGTTATATTATTATACACTTCTTTTTACTTGATGGTCAACACTCTCATGATCTCATCCAAACCTCACAAGTCACAATGGACCATATTGCAGCAGCTTTTTCTCTTGATGGTCCCACAAAAGTACATCACTCTTACGTGAATAACTCTTGCTTGGGACCACAATTTTTCTAATCAAAGCTCAAGCTAAACGTCATCATCAACCATCAATTTTATATTGGATCCTACGAAAATGATAATATAAACATTGACCCTGTTTACACTTGATCGAATTTCAATTCGTCTATTTCAATCCACATGCGACAATAATTTCACACGTCCTAAAACCAATTCGTCCATTTTGTTTAAGCATGCTTTTTAACTTTATGGGCCATGAGAATTGGTGGTACTCTCGAGATTCAAACTGCTGCAAATTAAACAAGACTATCACCACAATAGCCTCGTCACAATCTCACATGGACCAGAACACCCAATGGTAAATTATACTTGCGTTTAATATCACGTGAAGTATACAACAAGTATAATTGTTTTCTGTCGTTGATAGCAAAAACTAACAATTAACTTAGGATTTATTCATAAAACTCTAAAAATTAATTACCTGGGGTTTTAACATAAACCCTAGATCTTCATAGCAACACGAACAAGAAAACATCTTCATTCTCCTAGATATCGAGAGCCACCCGCTCTCATACCACATGTTGAATCCAAGATCTTTAGACTCAAACAGTTAAAACCGTTTATCTAGGTTATCAATTGTATATTTGATAAACATAACAAAATAATACAATTGATAAGAACAGATGTTTGACATAGATGAAATATTCCCAAAGGGCTTGTATTAATGATTAACACAAACCACTCTAATTGTGTATACATTAAATCCCACACCTAGAGATCAAAGACACTGTAGGTTACATTATGAATGGAAGATATGAATAATAAACCTGTGGTCTCGTTCCTTTTATAACATAAGGAAACCAGGGATACATGGAAACCAAATAAAATATTAATAACTAAATCAAAACAGAAATATTCATTCTTATCCTATTTGACCAAATCTTCATATTTGGCAGGGGGAGTACTTCAATAGTGGGAAGTACATAGCAGGGGAACAAAACAATATTTTTTCCACCGGCTTGAAGTTTCACATAATACCATATTTGGTCCTTCTTGTTTCCCTAGTGTTTGACTCATAAACTTTTGACCCAACAATCTTCCCCTAGTTAATGATGTCAAAACACTTCCCTTTAAGCATACAACATCAAGATCAACAAATTACTTATTCTTTATAGACATTATCCTCCCTTAAACTTGTGCTTTCCCCAAAGTATAAGTTTATTGAATACATATTGCTAGTGATGAGGATGCTTACAAATTACTTCTCAAGCAAAATTTGGCTATAAATGAATCTGAGAAATTCATATGGCACATGATTCTTGTTGTCCATTAGTAAGCTGGTGCACATCATCTTCTTTAGTGTCTCCTATGTGAGTTGATAATACCTGTTACAAAGTTAGTAAGCAATGAACCCTTCCATAACCAACTCATAGACCCCAAAAAAAATTAAACAACTACCCATGCAACATAGTAGCCCCATGTTGAGTACTAAAGGCCACATCATCTTCTTCAGTCTCAAAAATCCTCTTCATGCTATCCCATAGTGTCCAATCCTTCGTATAAACAGACCAAAGAGTAGGAGGATTACTTCTAAAACCAGCTTTAAGTATCCCCACAAGTCATCCAAATCCTCCCTGTCTAAAGTCTGAAACATCTTACTAAGATACTAAAATGCTTGTCTAGAGTTATCAGCTCTAGTCAACTTCCACCAACTCATCTCTTTATCATGATATACTTCATACTTAACAATAGGGACTTTTATCTTTAATGGTTCTGGTATAAAATCATCAGATACGTCCAACACCATGTGCTTATCCAACTCTTCATCAGTTGTACCTTCATTAGTTTGTGTTGCCTTTCCTAGTTTCTCCAATCTTCTTTTTTTCTTTGTTGCTCTTTGTTTCTCTAAATCTGATGGTGGATTTGAGGTTTCCACTTCAATAGCCTTTGCCTTCTTTTTTCTGCATGTCTTCATGAATGCATCTCTTTGCTTTGAGTACTCAGCCTCCTTTGTTGATCCTATTTCCAAAAAAAATTATGTAATGTTGTACTTGATTACTGGAAGGGCTTCTCTCTCTATATCTACAAAAGACATATATTTGAAGTCTCAATACTTATACCTTTTAAATCTTTCTAACGTAGTCTTGTAGAAAGATTTTCTTCCAACTTCAGAATTCAGATACTTGTCTCTCTTCATTTGTATCTCTTTCATCTCCAGATAGTCTCATTGAAACTTTAGAGTCATGTGAACTAATCTATACCTATCTTCCAAGGACTCTTTTATATTCTATTCTTCCCATAGTTTAAAGAACTCAGCAATCTTGGGCACACTTCTGTCCAACTCACTTAGCATGACTTGTATTTCTTTCTCAATTTCAACATGGTCTAACACCTCCTCATCATCAGTGAAGACCAATTTGGTTGGATCAAGTTGAGCTTCTTCTTCTCTTTTCCTTTTTCTTTCCCTTTCCATATGTTCTTCCTCCTCAACCATTTTCTTCACCAAAAGTGCATCACTTTCAACAATAGCTCTAAGCTTCTCTGTTGTCTTAAATGTTTGCTTTTGTTTGGGCTTTTCAATTATCACACCCTTCCCTTTATCACATGGGTCAATTGCAGGGGCAGGGGTACTCTTTTGAGTAGCTTCTCTAATCATAATCCCCTGTGGGTCTGGCTTTCTTCTACTTCTAGTTAATGTTTGTGTAGGTGTTGGTTTTGTAAAAGCAACAACATGTGAAACCATACCAGCAGGGGATCACTTACATTAGTAGGGGGATCAATTGACTTAGTAGAAGGTTGTTTAGTAGCAGTGCCTTCAGTTTTGCTGAGATTTACCCATGTATCTGCAATATATTTTGAAGCACTACCTTTGTCACTTCCTTTCTCACCACTACCCACATTCCCAGTTCCAAGCTCTTGTGATTCTGGAAACTCGTACCATTCTGTTTCACTAGCAGTTGGGAATAAATGACTTTGAGATCCCCCTGTCGTTTTGTTCAAGATCCCACTGCTAGTGAAAATTCCCCCCTGCTATCTGCATGAAGACGGTGGGATCTATTCCCACTGTAAGAAGTTGAAGACCCTTCTTAGGGATAAACATGGAAGAGATATAGACTCATTTCTGTTTCAACTTTAGTATACTTTCCTTGTTTATTTCATAGTTATCTTGTACTAGGGTTCTTGTACTATAAAAGGATCCTCTAGGGTTTCATGTTTGATATATCTTTCTCTGCCTTTTTCATATTTCTTTAAGGTTGTAAACCCCAATACCCCATTAAGGGTATTCGTATGTTGTTCTTAATATATTAAAGTATACACTTTGATTCATTTCTTTGTTCTTGTGCTAAAATTATATTCCGCATCTTGTTTAGTTGAAATACTTAAGCAACGTTTCTCTAGTATTAGTTTGGATTTATCCTTGCTATTACAACCCTTAGACAAGCTAAGGTTTAAGATCTAAGTTTGGGAGAAACACTACATTGTTATACACCCATCATTCATCTATTCTTATTGCACTAGCTCATGACCCCGTGACTAGACATTATCTGAACCCAGCAAATTTCCCTCATGTAGGTAGTTTACCAGACTATCCTGAGTTTAGCAAAATAAAGTGTATCCGTTTAGCCTAGGTGGGAACCTTTAGCACTCCAGCAAGTACGACTTGCCCAGATAGATAATGTCATTCCTCAAATAGTACTATTCATAATATTAGCGTTCATTTTCTAGAAATGATTAGCGGCCACGATTAAAAAGAGACTTAATGGCAACAAGTAAACATAGTGTCAATAATCATATCAGACATCATACAAAAACACTTGTATTCCAAATTTAGCATATATCTCCCTCATGGTTTTCAAATCATTTACAAACTTTCAAACGTGATAAAATGACACTTTTGGACCAAAATGTTTATAGTTTAAAAAATGACAATTTTAGTCCCTATACTTGTTTAAAATTACATAACAAGCTCAAAATTATACCAAATGATCTAGGAACTCAAAAAAAAGTTCCTAAACACATTTATAATCATAATAACGTTACTTTTCTAGATTTATAGCCTTTGAATTAGATTTTAAGTCATTATTTCATATAAATTACAAAACTAGGGTTTTATAACACCTTTAGTTTAGATCTTCCATTTTATCTTATTATATAACTAAAGTGTTAATGCAATGATGCCTAAAAATGTTACTTGCATTTTTCGGTCTCGCTTTATTTTGATTACGACAATACATAAAAACAAATCATTTACAAAAACAACGAAAAACGAATTCTTGAGTTCAAGTATTTTTCATTTCAACCATTATCACTTAAGGTATGAACAAACAAGTTTTTATCTTAATTAAGTGATCAAGGATTTAAGTTTTCTTAAAACTCACCTTTTATTAAATGTGAAAAAGTTTTTTATTAAACTTTATTTTTAAGAAAATGTTCTATTAAATTAAATATTTGAAAATTTGAAAATAGCATATTCCATATGGTTTAGGAATATCCCTTGTGGATAAATATTCCACCAGATGTGACTATCCCACTAAAAGACAAAAGTGCACAAAGTTTACATCCATGGTTCCTTAAATGCCTATGCGGATCCTTATCGATAAGGAACCGCAGACATTTAAGGAACCGCGCACAGAAAGATTCGTTGGGTTTTGTCTTATAAATTGTGGACCATTCTCATATTTTCTCTTCACCTCTTTTGTGTGAAAAAGAGGTGAAGAGAAAATCTGAGAATGGTCTACTATTTATAAGACAAAAACCCAACGACTCTCTGAGCACGATTCCTTAATTATCCCACGGTTCCTTATCACTATGGAACCGCATAGGCATAAAAGGAGACGTGAGAGTAGACTCCGCTTTCTTTTTAAGAAAATGTTTTATTAAAATGGAAAATGTCAATTTGAATATGGCATATTCCAAATGCCATAGGAATATTCTTTGAGGGTAAAAACTTACCTCAGATATTACTTCCTAACTAAAATACAAAAGGAAGCTGAGTCTGCTCCCACGACTCCTTAAATGCTTATGAGGTTCCATAGTGATAAAGAACCGCTGGATAATTAAGGAACCGCACTTAGAGAGCCATTTGGTTTTTGTCTTATAAATAGTGGACCATTCTCAGATTTTCTCTTCACCTCCTTTGCACACAAATTTCCGGATTCAATCATACTTCTTAAATCATTCAAATCCTTGGTTATTTGATTGATTACTACTTGTTTAGAAGTGAATCTTTTTCCTCCCATCTCTTCCTCTTCAAGTAAAAAGAGAAGAACACTTTCATCCTTGAAGTGTTGAGTCTACCTCAAGATTTATTAAAGATCAAGTTTTATTTATTCATTTTTGTGTTGTTGTGAAGATCCAAATAGTTGTGTTGTTTGGAAGTTGTGTTGTGAAGATCCATTGTGTCTATTTGGAAGTTGTGTATGTAGTATGGTTAATACTTAGTCCTTAAAGTATATTGGTGTAGATTGGTCCTAGCTAAGATCAGGGCTCGAATTTTAGCTTAGAGTCAGAAATTGATTAAGCGACGTGCATGGTTTCTCCACCTTAAGGAGCTTGTTGATTGAACTCTCGAGTAAGGAGTACTCGGGGAGTAGAGTAGGGACGAGGAGTGAGCTTCGTTGCCGAACCATTAAAAATCCTTGGTGTTTGGTTTGATTTTTCTTTTCCTTATCTCTTTACATTCATTATTCTTACTTGCACATATTTATGATTATTAGCTTAGTTGCACTATCCTTTGTCTATATTGTGTATAAGAAGATTTCACATATTTGCTCAAGCCTAAAATTTTTGAAAAGGATTCTTGAAACCCCATTTTTAACAAGTAAGTTTAAGAAACTATTCAACCCCTCCTCGAGTTCCTACAATTGGTATCAGAGCGTGGTTGCTCAAGCATTTTTAAAATATATTGTATTAAATTTGAATAGATATATGGATTCCAACAAGTACCTAAAAGGTGTAAAACCCTAAAATTTGGGCTTTTTACACGTCACCGACTTCATTATTATTATCGTTCGTCATATAATATTTTAACGAACCAGCTTTACAATACATCATCACAAGACTTATTACGTACAAAAATCATGATTTTAGTATATAAAAATAGTAGAGTATTTTAACTTACTATTTTATAGACACTTTTACCTCAACAACATTATAAAGAATTGTCACCACATTTAAAATGCAACTTATACTATTAAAGATACACCAATTTATGTTTACAAACCCTAAACTAGATCTTATACAATTTAACAAAATATCCTATTAGTTATTGGCAATCTTTATAATATCTCCACTATTTTTCATATCTAGCCTAAGATCTCGTCAAATCTTTACTAGATGCTCCAATCTTCATATATATATGGTGCTTTGGCCGTGTATACTGTAACACTCTCAATTTTCGTATCAGTACAGCGGAAGGGTCTTTTAGAGTGTTACGGGATAGCACAATAACTCCAATCATAGACAACACATAAAAATGGTTGTACAAGGTTCAACATACATTCATTCGATTTAAAGTTTTAAAGTGTACAACAAGTCCCAAATTATACAGGTCATTAAGTTTACTAAACATAGATCGAATGAACATTTTTAATATTATGTGGGCCATCAGAGTCGATCTCCATCCGGATTACCTTCAAGCACCTGAGATAAAAACATGAAAAAGTCATATCAGCGAATGCCGAGTGAATTCATAGAGTTTAATAAAACCGTTATATAAAACATTCGTTGAAATCAGAACGCAAGTATAATATCAGAAGTAAGTCCTCGGATTGCTAGTCAGGCAATATATAAATCAAAGCATACATCTTAAACCGTCCATGAGACCGTAGCCTCAATATTACCATTATAGGTAATATTATTATCGTTATTAGCATCGATATTAAATCGTATTGGAATACATTATGGATTATTATTAGCCGCATGACATTGTTACCTTACTATCAAAACAACGGGCCGTGAACCCAACAAACAATTTGCCCGTCTAAGTTAGCGTGTCGTCACAAAAATCACGCTATGTAAATCTTCTCATACATAAATTCGCTTACCAATCAATGTGGTACGACGAGGATCAACCGTCAAGGCGCGAACTGGGGTGATCGTCCCCAAATAGTACTATCATATGCATAAGCGTCTACCAAATCCCGGTAGTTCACAATTCATGCTAATGGGACTTTGAGTGACATAACCTAACTACTAATAATCCTTTTTATCTCGTTTATAGGGTCATAGCATCATTCGGGTCCATATCATTAAGCATACCATCGAGACTACTTGTGTTCTATTTTTATCAAAAACTAGCATTATATCTCCCTCGCGGGTTTACAAATCATTTTATAAAACATTTAAAAGAGTGTGAGGCTATGAACTCACGTTGATAATGAAAGGCGGATTATCGGCTACGGGCGTCCTTCGGTCACGGAAACCTATATAAATAATAATCGGTCTTAGACTTCTGTCCAATGAATTTATCAAAATAACAATATACATATGATGATTTTGTACATATGATGATGATCAAGTGGGTTTACATATCCTTATTTACTCATTTTAGTGTTCATGTATTTGTAACTTTTTACTAGTTTACTAGTTTTACCTATTTACATGTTTTAGGTCTAATAAGCCTATTATAAGTTCTTTAACTTGTATTAGTCCACTTTATATTTGTGTTATCAGTATCTATACTTTACATGTTGGGTCCAAATGGGTTAAGCCCAATAAGTACTTTTTATAAGTGTTTAACTTATTTAGTTAAATTATTAGTCCAATATACTAACTTAGCTCGTTAATGTCCGTATGTCCTATAGTTCGGGTTTTATCAGTTTTTACTTGTATTAGATACTTATATATCAGTATATGACTTTTAAAAACTTTACATTAGACGGGTTTGATCGTCTAAGTTTTAATTGGCGAAAAACGTTAATTTTACGATAATAGCCGAAAAAGTCGTAAAAATCATGTTTATAGTTTTTATAACTTATAAATCTTATTCAACTACCATTTTTATAAAGTGTTCATTTATTTAACCTTATACATATTTATATAAATGAAATTTATAAGTTAGTGGGTGTTAATTTCACATTTTATACTATATTATTTGAGTGCTTATATAATAGTATTAAACATTAATTCTTCAAAATCCGATTTTTAGTTTCATCTTCACCATTTTTATCATAGCTAGAGTTATACAATGAGTTAGAAGCTCATTTTTGGACGGCATGAACTTCATATTATGTGCTACAATTAAGTTAGTTATAGCTACTGCTCATTCCATGTCTAACTATCCTTAACAGTCCCTACAAAACAGACTATTCAGATTAGCACACTCATCTTGTTTTGATCATATCTCACTCATTTTGATGATTCCATTGCATGGCAAACTCTCACATGTGTATGACATCTTATAATTACTGTAAATGGATTCCATCATGTAATTTTATCAGTTTAAGTCTTGGTTACTTACTGTTTTTATACAGCCAACAATTTAAGCATGATTTTAGCCTTGTTTCTTATGGTTATTCATCTTTTTAAGCATATTTATCAACACTTGATCCCCACACAACATTTTTATCATCATATATTCATCATATACATATAAAACAAGAAAGAAAATACATTTGATCTTTACAAAAATAACAAGAGAAATGGAAAGGATGATCTTCTTTACCAACCAAGATTATATCTTGTTTTTGGAAGACAACAACTTGATGAACAGCAAATATATCTCCAAGATCATCAATCACCAAGAAAGTTTGTTGAGAAATCAGCCCTAGGACACAAGAAAATCACCTCCTTTGTTGTTAAAATGGCCACCAATCAATCAAGGCTTCAAGGTTTCTCCATAATATAGCTAGATAACAAGTAACTTGTGGCTAGAAAAGATCAAATGGTGGTGTATGGTGGTGTTGTGGGACGGTAATGGTAGAGAGATGAGAGAGTTTTGAGAGTTGTTTGCATGAGAGAAATGGGTGGAATGGTTTAGCTAGTGGTTTTTGTTAGCTTAGTGGGAAGAGTAACTTCAAAATGAAGCTTAAGTTTACAAGTGTAAACTTAATGAGTGTAAGGATGCCACATCTTTGATGTGGTGTCCAAGTTTGGCCGTCCCATAGTTAGTGGGGTGGGATAAATTATTTCGTCCCTTCCCGCTAAATTACGGGTATTCCTCGATTCTAGTTTCCTCGATTTGCGTGCCCTCGGGTCGTTTTACGAAAAATGTTTTTATAAATTATGAATCTAATAAAAATTGTCTCATAAAAACGGAGTTCAAAAACGTAAATACGTAATCCTAAGGTTTTTGGTTTAGTCGTAAAGGACGCTAAATTATGCACGTAAGCCGAAATTTAAATCCGTAAATTGTGAGTTCATCAACCAACACAAAAATAGGTTTCAAAATATTATACGAGAAAATAATTTACTACCTGAGAATGTTAGATTGTCACAGCTTTTCCTCCTAAAAGGGATCAACATCCTCGTGATCCATTTCATTTTGATGTCCGTTTCTTATTGAAATCGAAGAGGTGCGGATATTTCTTCCACATTTCGTCCTCTCGTTCCCATGTATATTCCGGTCCATGCTTTGAATTCCATCGGATCTTGACAATAGGTATCCGACTTTGTTTCAGTTGCTTTACCTCACGATCCATAACCTCTACGGGTTCTTCGATAAAATGCAACTTCCCATCTATTCTAACCTTATCCAACGAAATTTTCTCATCACTCACTGCTAGACATTTCTTCAGATTAGATACATGGAATGTGTTGTGAACACCATGAAGTTCTGGGGGTAACTCTAGTTTGTAAGCCACCGGACCTACTCTAGATAAAATCTTAAAGGGTCCAATATAGCGGGGATTCAATTTTCCTTGCTTTCCAAATCTTATAACGCCTTTCCATGGCGATACTTTCAACATTACTCGGTCACCCACTTTAAACTCCATCGGCTTCCGCCGCACATCCGCGTAACTTTTCTGTCTACTACGGGCAGTCAACAACCTATTCTTAATCTGAACTATCATCTCCGTAGTCTCCCGGATCAATTCCGGTCCTGTGAGCTGGGTATCCCCAACTTTACTCCAACATACAGGAGATCTACACTTCCTACCATACAAAGCTTCAAACGGTGCAGCCTTAATACTAGAATGGTAACTATTGTTATACGAAAACTCTACTAACGGCAAATGTTTATCCCAATTCTTACCAAAATCTAACACACAAGCTCTTAACATATCTTCTAGTGTTTGTATCGTCCTTTCACTCTGCCCATCAGTCTGGGGGTGATAAGCAGTGCTCATGTCGAGATTCATTCCCAAAGATCTTTGGAGAGATTTCCAAAAATTCGATGTGAATCTAGGATCTCGATCTGAAATGATCGATACAGGCACTCCATGTTTGCATACAACATTATCAAGGTATATACGAGTCAACTTCTCCAGTGAGAACTGCTCTTTAATCGGAATGAAGTGTGCTGATTTGGTCAGTCTGTCGACAATAACCCAAATCGAGTTGTTTCCAGATGATGTTCTAGGAAGCTTGGTGATAAAGTCCATCGTAATTCGCTCCCACTTCCATTCAGGAATCTTTGGTTGTTGAAGTAGTCCTAATGGCTTTTGATGTTCAGCTTTAACTCTAGCACAAGTCAAGCATTGAAGAACATACATAGCAATATCAGCTTTCATATTCGGTCACCATTACAACTTCTTCAAATCATGATACATTTTATCAGATCCCGGATGAATGGAATACTTAGATTTATGGGATTCTAACATAATCAAGTCTCTTAAGCCTCTAAACTTAGGTATCCACATACGACCTCTTAAGCATTTCACTCCATCAACTCTAACCTCTAAAGGATCTCCTTCTCCTCGGAACCCTTTATTAACAAAATTTTCTTTCTTACAGGCTTCTATTTGCGCATTTCTAATTTGCTCAGGCAAATTATTGTGCACGGTCAAGACTAGAGAACGTACCCTGATAGGCTCTCTATCTTTCCTACTTGATGCATCGGCAACAACATTGGCTTTTCCCGGGTGATATTTTATATCACAATCATAATCACTTAACAACTCTATCCATCTTCGTTGCCTCATGTTCAATTCCTTCTAATCGAGAATATACTGTAGACTTTTGTGATCGGTGAATATCGTACACTTGGTGCCATACAGATAATGTCTCCATAACCTAAGAGCAAAGACTACAGCTCCTAACTCAAGATCGTGAGTAGTATAATTCTCCTCATTCTTCCTTAATTGCCTAGAGGCATAAGCTATCACTTTCTCTCGCTGCATCAAAACAGCTCCATAGCCTCTAAGAGATGCATCACAATACACTACAAAATCTTCATTCCCGTCGGGTAATGATAAAATTGGCGCACTACATAATTTTTGCTTCAATGTCTGAAATGCTCCATCCTCATCACTTCCCCAAACGAAAGGTTTATTCTTCTGGGTAAGCTTAGTCAAGGGTTTAGCTATTAAAGAAAATTCTTTAATGAATCGCCTATAATAGCCAGGCAATTCTAAGAACTGTCGCACTTCCGTTGGCGTTGTCGGTGCAGACCAATTCTTAATAGCTTCAACCTTTGCAGGATCAACATGAATTCCATCTTTGTTAATCACATGACCAAGAAATTGCACAAAATCTAACCAAAAATCACATTTCGAAAACTTAGCATACAACTTTTCATCCTTTAACAAATTCAAAATAATCCTCAAATGTCCTCTATGTTCATCTTCATTCTTAGAATAGATTAGAATATCGTCAATAAACACAATCACAAATTTATCCAAGTAGGGCTTGCACACTCGATTCATTAAATCCATGAAAACCGTAGGTGCGTTAGTTAACCCAAATGGCATTACTTGAAATTCATAGTGTCCATAACGAGTTCTAAATGCAGTTATAGGAATATCTTCTTCACGGACGCGAAGTTGGTGATATCCTAACCGCAAATCTATCTTATAATACACATTAGATCCTTGTAGTTGATCAAGTAAATCATCAATCCTAGGTAAAGGATATCGATTTTTAATTGTCAACTTATTCAGTTCCCTATAATCAATGCACATACGGAAAGATCCATCCTTCTTCTTAACGAACAAGACTGGAGCTCCCCAAGGCGACGAGCTCGGTCGAATAAAACCTTTATCAGACAACTCCTTAAGTTGCTTAGATAACTCCTTTAATTCAGAAGGGGCTAATCGGTAAGGCGCACGTGCCACCGGTGCAGCACCAGGAATTAAATCGATTCAAAACTCTACTTGCCTTATCGGTGGATGTCCGGGTAAATCTTTAGGAAATACCTCAGGAAATTCACAAATAACAGGTACATCTTCCAATCGTTTCTCCCTAGACTCATTCCCGTTCACTTGAGCTAAGAATAACTCACAACCGTTCCTGATGTACTTTTGGACTTTAATACATGAAACGATTTTCAAACAGGATTCACCTCGATTACCATCAATTATTAACGTCCTATTCCTAAGAGGAATCTTAACATTCTTCTCTCCACATAAAATAGTAGCATTATTCAACGACAACCAATCCATACCAATAATAATATCAAAACTACCTAATTCTATCAACATCGAATCAATCGGAAAGGAATAGTTCAAGAGATTTAGAGAGCATCCTTCTAATAGCTTATTAGTTTTCACTATTTTACCATCAGCCAATTCCACCTCGTAACTGGTATTTATCTCAACAGGTTCAATGTCAATAAGGACACTAAATTTAGTGGATACAAAGCTCCTATCAGCACCCGAATCAAATAAAGCAACATCATAATGATTGTTGAGTAAAAACGTACCGGTAACGACATTTGGATCCTCTTTCTTCACCTCAATTGTTCCAAGTTGATAGACACCACCCTGGGGGTTTCTTCCAGGTACAATCGCTTTCAACTTGGGGCATTCCGATTTCCTATGACCTTCTTCATTACAGTTGAAGCAAATGGTTCCCTTCTTACACCTTTCAACCTTGTGTCCAAGCTTTCCGCAATTTCGGCACTTCCAGCAGTCGCCAGCATGCCTCTTGTTGCCACACTTAGGACATCTATCATCGTTACGCGGTGTGTTGTTGGTAAGAGCATTTGCATTCCCCTTTCTCTGGTTCTGATGGCGATTGAAATTCTTCCTGTTACCACCTCTATCTACACGATCACCGTCTCCCTTTCTTTTCTCACCAACACGGGCTTCATCTTCCCTATCCTGAATTATCTGTCCAATGAGTTGGTAAGCCATTCGAACAGCATCATCAATGGTCAGTGGTTTGGATGATGTCACATCCCCCCGGATATTCTTGGTCAACCCTTTAATATATTGCTCAATTCGGATCTCTTCGGGTTCCACCAATCGAGGACATAGCAAGGCCAACTCATGGAATCGGTTTGTGTAACTATCAATGTCCACACGTTTCATTCTCAAATGAATCAACTCTTGTTCTAACCTAATGATCATACTACGGGGACAGAATTCCAAAGTCATCCACTTCTTAATTTCAGCCCAAGGAGTAGCATTAGCAACATCAATACCCATGAAAGTAATTCTCCCGTTCCACCAAGTCAACGCGCGACCTTTAAGAGTAGCCATAGCAAAAGTCACCTTATCTTCCTCCTTACACTTACTAATCCGAAACACCGACTCAATCTTCTCAATCCACTGGCTTAATCCTACAGCACCTTCAGTTCCATTAAAAGGTAGAGGTTCACACTTCATGAACGTCACATAAGTACAGCCACCAACTTCAGGTGCATTAGTTCCAAGTCCTCCTACATTTCCTCCAGCATTAGCATTCACATTATTAGCATTCACATTCACATTAGTACCACCAATTCCACTACCGCCAACTCCACTACCGCCAGCTCCACTACCGCCAGCTCCACTACCGCCAGCTTATATTCTAGCAATTGCCATAAATTCAGTCATAGATGCGGTAACTTGCTCCGTAATAATCCTACGTACATCATCCTCAGTCACAGCTTTCTTGGGCGGCATAGTTCTATAATTTCACAATTTCAAAGTATTAAGCTTTCACCCAACAAGGGATTCATATAATACGGATTGAATTCATAATCAAGATACAAATAAGGCACAATATGGAATTCAAGACAAAATACATATTTCATTCGATTTGAAACAAAAGCATTGTCTTAGTTACATCCCATATCAAAGTTCTAGCACTATACATACTCAAAATTTGTGTCAGGTCTACTACTAACAAGTCGGTTCAGTCAAAGTTAAAAAAGTACAAAAGATACAAAGGTCACTACTAAACACAGACTGGTCTACTGAGAACCGCCAGATGGTCCATCATCCATCGTCTTCTGTATCTTTGTCGGACGATCACAAGACACATCTTCAGCTGGGCGCTTACGGAAAACTTCTCTTTCAACCATATCAGCATAAAATCTACTATTCCATCCCACAGATATATTCAACTCCTTCTCAGCTTTCTCACGCATCGCACGAGCTACATTCAACTGAATCTCCATATAATTCACCTTTTTCTTCATTGCAGCAAACTCACCACTTTCTAACACCGATAACCTCCTAAAAGCCTCATTCAAACCACGTTCTACATCAGTCAAATCCAAACTAAGCAATTCCCGCTCTTTCTCACCAACCTTAGTCTTCGACTTCAAATAAGCAACATGAGTCTGAACAACACCTAATCCAATCTATTTCAAACTACTCTTAACACGGGAAGCATCTTGATCACGTCTCTAGGTCCATGGTGCAAGACCATCAATATGAGTAGCCTCTCGAGCACTAGACGACTCTCCTAACACACGTCTACGAGTAGCAATACCATCAGTACCGCCAGGTGCGTTATCATCCTCATCCTCCTCTGATTCAAAATCAGATTCAGACGATTCAGACATTTCATCCCTAGGTAGCTCAACCTCAGAATCAGACAAATAAACTGGTGGGGGTAAGGGCTCGCCCTCTGGAACATCATAAGGGTAAATAAGCTCGGCTTCCTCATCATCATCAACCTCATCGTCTATACCTATATCCTCCTCGACATCCTCGTCGTCAAGCTCATCATCTAAATTATCTAACCTAATCTCATCATCATTCTCAATATCAACATTATCAATCTCATTTTCTACCATATCAACCTGAGGGGCAATCTGATCTCCTAGTCCTATCTCGGGCTCGGGATCCTCAAATGGTTCCTCCTCATCATCCATATCATAATCTACTAAGTCTAAGTAAGGATCATCATCTACATTAGGTTCGGGAATAACATGGTTCTCTACAGGAATATTAGGGTCAGCCATGACAATCTGCATTTATATATATATATATATATCTCGTATTAGGATAACATACTTATTAAACAATTACATACTGAAATCATGATATATACATATATATATAAATTAAATTATATATAACAAAATGTATATCTTTACAATAGGGCTTGTTGGTAACGTCGGAGATCTTTGGCACCGTTATAGTCAAAAGATTTTTCAAATATTTTCTCAAATGTTCATAGTTAAAAGATTTTGAAAAGTTTTGTTCAAAGCCTTGGTTTTTACAATCTTTTGTTCTCTATAACGAGAGCTCTGGTACCAAACTGTAACACTCTCAATTTTCGTATCGGTACAACGGAAGGGTCTTTTAGAGTGTTACGGCATAGCACAATAACTCTAATCATAGACAACACATAAAAATGGTTGTACAAGGTTCAACACACATTCATTCGATTTAATGTTTTAAAGTGTACAACAGGTCCCAAATTATACAGGTCATTAAGTTTATAAAACATAGATCGAATGAACATTTTTAATATTATGTGGGCCATCAGAGTCTATCTCCATCCGGATTACCTTCAAGCACCTGAGATAAAAACATGCAAAAATCATATCAGCGAATGCCGAGTGAATTCATAGAGTTTAATAAAACCGTTATATAAAACAATCATTAAAATCAGAACACAAGTATAATATCAGAAGTAAGTCCTCGTATTGCTAGTCAGGCAATATATAAATCAAATCATACATCTTAAACCGTCCATGAGACCGTAGCCTCAATATTACCATTATAGGTAATATTATTATCGTTATTAGCATCAGTATCAAAACGTATTGGAATACATTATGGATTATTATTAGTTGCATGACATTGTTACCTTACTATCAAAACAACGGGCCGCGAACCCGACAAACAATTTGCCCATCTAAGTTAGCGTGTCGTCACAAAAATCACGCTATGTAAATCTTCTCATACATAAATTCGCTTACCAATCAATGTGGTACGACGGGGATCAACCGTCAAGGCGCGAACTGGGGTGATCGTCCCCAAATAGTACTATCATATGCATAAGCGTCTACCAAATCCCGGTAGTTCACAATTCATGCTAATGGGACTTTGAGTGACATAACCTAACTACTAATAATCCTTTTTATCTCGTTTATAGGATCATAGCATCATTCGGGTCCATATCATTAAGCATACCATCGGGACTACTTGTGTTCTATTTTTATCAAAAACTAGCATGTTATCTCCCTCGCGGGTTTACAAATCATTTTATAAAACATTTAAAAGAGTGCGAGGCTATGAACTCACGTTGATAATGAAAGGCGGATTATCGGCTACGGGTGTGCTTCGGTCACGGAAACCTATATAAATAATAATCGGTCTTAGACTTTTGTCCAATGACTTTATCAAAATAACAATATACATATGATGATTTTGTACATATGATGATGATCAAGTGGGTTTACGTATCCTTATTTACTCATTTTAGTGTTCATGTATTTGTAACTTTTTACTAGTTTACTAGTTTTACCTATTTACATGTTTTAGGTCTAATAAGCCTATTATAAGTTCTTTAACTTGTATTAGTCCACTTTATATTTGTATTATCAGTATCTATACTTTACATGTTGGGTCCAAATGGGTTAAGCCCAATAAGTACTTTTTATAAGTGTTTGATGTTTTGTTTTTGCTACCCTTTAGGAAAAGGAAGGCAAGAAGGGTAAGTATTAACAAGCGGTTTAGGAAAACCACAAGTTATGACCCAAATAAGAGTGAGTTCGTTCTCGAGGAGGCACGTGTGTTGTGAATTGAATTGATTTTGATTGATGATTTTATTTAGAAGAAAAGGAAAGAAAATAGAGATAAGAAAGAAAAAAAGAAAAGACGGTTACGAAGATGGATTAAACTAAGACGAAAAAGGCGATCACGCAAAACCGTAAATAGTGCCAAAATTAAAATTTTAACCTAAAAATTCCTAAAAATTACTAAAAATCCACAATAAATTCTAAGAGTTTACAAAAAATTCAAACTTGCTAAAACCTTTTAATTAATTAGATAATGACTTTTTAATGCTAATTAAAGCCCTAAAAATCACAATTAATTATTAAAAAGCCCCAAACAGGATTTTCAAGTTTGTAAACCTCAAAAATAACCTAATTAAGCTAAAAAGTATTTTTTAAAATTTTAAAACCAAAGAAAACTATTTTTAAACACTTAAAAACTATTAAAATCAATTAAATCTTAAATTAATTCTAGAAAATAATTGAAAAGTCCTAAAAATATTTGGAAAGTGACAAAACTCCTAATTAAGTGTCCTTAACCTAGGCAAAATGTAAAAACTAAAAAAATTCAAACTTCAATTTTTAATAATAAAATAATATTAAAATATTCAAAAAAAATCAAAGTTCATAAAAAAAATTCTAAAAAATTACCAAAAATCTAAAATAATGTAACTAAGACAAAAATGCAATTAAAAGCTTCTAAAACCTATTTAATAATTTTATATTTAATTTTAAAGTTGGTTAAAAACCCTAAAATCAAATAAAATCAAAAATAAGACTTTTTGAAAACTTTTTGGGCTGTAAACCTCAAAAATATAAATCAAAACCTAAAAACTATTTTTTTAGATTTTTAAAATGCTTTACCTATTTTTAAATTACTTTTCTAAATTTAAACTAAAAATAATCCTAGAAAATTAAATAATTACGGGAAAAATTATATTTTTAAAGCAAAAAGTCCTAAAACCTAATAAAAACCAAAGAAAAATGCTAACTGACCAAAATCCTTAACCAATAAGCTGGAAACAGCTTTTAAATAAGCTGTCTAGTTAGAAAAGCTAAAAACAAAAACCCCTTAAATACAATTTGAAATGGAACTCAAGCAGTCAAAGACCCTAGGGCAGAGATGGTTAACGCGTTTGTGTGTGGGAGGAGTAGCGCAGGTACGACTCCTGGCCACGTCCTTTTTGCTTAAACTTTTTTTTCTTTTTTTTTAAGCTTAAAAACACAAAACCAGTACTTAACTTACTCTAAAAACACACTTTAAACAACAATCAACTAGAATCAAGCTGCTAGAAAACCAAAAACGTGCCCAGATTGTACTTAATGACTGATGAACAAGAATGGAATCTTCACTTGTGAAGAAATGAATCAAGAGGTCTTGATTTTGGTTTATGGTGTGTTTCTGATGGACAAATGGGCACTCCCACAACCAGTTGGGTTGTGGGAAGTCAAGAACAACAAAAATCAAGCAAGCTCAAACACAAATATCAAGCACAATATTGCACAAACAAAGTTTCTGATGAAGCTTATGTGTCTGATGAACAGCAGGCATAAATTACATGCACAAATCTGAAATTCAAAGCTTCATAACTTGCTTACAAAGCAATAACATGGCATCAAAACTATAGCAAACCCTATGATGACCTATCTCCTAATAGATTTGAAGATTGGTGACCAAATTTCCACAAAAATCAAGCAGAACAAGCAGTTTCTGATTTTTGCTATTTTTATCAATCTTTTAGCATGCAAATGTGTCAAACTTCACCAAAACTGAACACCAAAGCAACACACAACCTATAAACACCCTAATGATTGATTCTAAACAGGTTTAAACACAAAATCTTGACAAAAACGTCCCCGTAAACACTGATCCAAACACCCTTTTATATTTCAATAAATGAAATTTAACAAAGCAAATCTTTTTAAAACCTACCCAAACTGATTCAAACTCAAACTAGCATGCATAAAAACCTTTAAACAGCTTAAACAAACTTCAAACTTTCACTTAAACACTTGCACACATAATCATGCCAAATCACATAAATAACTGAAAACTTGAAATTCAAACAAGGAAACAAGGACTACCTTGTTGGGCCTACATCCAGGCCCAACAGTGACTGTATGTCACCTCCAATAGACC
Source organism: Glebionis coronaria (assembly GCA_025667525.1). Lineage (NCBI taxonomy): Eukaryota > Viridiplantae > Streptophyta > Magnoliopsida > Asterales > Asteraceae > Glebionis > Glebionis coronaria. The sequence goes on from CM046878.1 coordinate 400,217,662, forward strand.
CGGGTCTATGCTGAACCTTGGACAACAAAACCTTCAATCCTGCTAAGAGAAAATGAAGAACAAGTATCCAAAAAAATCTGATTTTTCTGAAAAAAAACTCTCTTTTAAAACCTTGAAACCAACAAACCATGAAACTTAAACCTTGGAACACGTTTTAAAACAAATTCAAATTCACAAGTCCAAAACTCCAGATCCACTTTCACTTCTTTGGAGTCTTGGGTTTATGAAATTTGAACCAACTTGAAACCTTTTGAAAATTCAAACACACAAAGTGTTACACAATTTAAAAATGGAACTCAGATTGGCTTTCAACACACACACACACCTTTCAATAATTATAAAAAGGAATTACAATTGCTTCAACAAACACCAAACTTTTATATCATTAAAAAGGAATTACAAATGAGAAAGCCAAAATCTGGAATTGCCCTTGAATTTTGAACTTTGAATTTTCAGTCAAAGTGCATCATGTGATGTCCAGCTGTGTTTACTTGATCTTGGACGTTTAAATAAACCTTGGGGACAAAGGAGTAACATGGGACGTTTATCTGGTCGATTTTTGGGTTTGGGGAAGAAAGTGACGTGCAGGGGAGGGCCCTACACTCACATGAGGTTGTCTTGGGTCATGGTTTTGGTGTGGGATGGGGTAAGGGTAAGCTTAATTAAGGATCTGGAAGGTTGTGCTTAAAAACCCTTTGATTTGGGTGTGATTAGGATTTAGGGTTCATGGGATTAGAATGTTTAAACAGGGTGGGGTTTAATCTTAAAAGGGGAAAGATTAATTTAAAAAGTGTGTTTGGTGGGAAATTTTGAGGGTTTGACTGGTGGGTTTGACCAGGTTTATTTAATAAACCTGGTATTGGGTTATGGGTTACGGGTTGGGTAAGTGGGTAAGGGTTTGGGTAAATGGGTGGGTTAGGGTGACGTGTAAGTCTGTGAGTGGAGGATGAAGTTGTGTGGTTTGGCAGTAATGGTCCCCAAGTTTTCTTCTTCCTTTCATTTAGTATAAACAGCAAACAAACTCCAAATCCCTTTATAACAAGTTTTCCATCTTGTCATTTTTGGCACAAAAACTTTATAAACTTGAAACAAGGGCCATTAAGGCACATTCTTCATACTTCAAGGGCTGAACTTGTAATATCTTCAAACTTTAGGGACCCTATTCATAATTATGAATATTTGAGGGGTATAAAGTGTTAATCTTCAAAAGTGGAGGGACCAAACTTGCCAATCTTCAATTATTCAAGGGCATTTTTGTAAAATCTAAACTTGGGCCCGGTTCATTGTGCGGCTTCGTTTCCCGTGTTCGTTTTTGATAGATTCTTGTGATCTTTTGCCATTTCCTCAATATCCGTACTTAAAAATACACAAGTAACAAACACAAGCATATATTTGGCAGTTTTAATGATATTTTATGCATTTTAAGCCCGATTTGGACGATGAGACTATGTATAAAAGCAGTCTCATCACTCCCCCATACTAAACCATTGCCGTGCCCTCACGCAATGCTAGAATAAAGTATCATAGCAACTCAAAAATACATTTTATTCACTTTATTGAAATGATAAACTAGCTACACTACTACTATTACTACTACTTGTGTTTTAGACATAATGTATGATTTTCATCGCAAAATGGGACGTTTAGGTTCATAGAATAAGAACACGTGAATGGTTCGTTAGAAATAATTTCGTCGTCCTTGATTTTCACCCTAATTCCATGCCAAGCGTGCAACGAGATCATTGTCATTATAAGTTAGTAATGCTAACACTACTCATATGCCCTAATCACGTACTTATTCTCCCATTATTCCTAAGTTGTATCTCTTATATTTTATTTTGTCTTGAATGTTTCACAAGGATACATTGTTGACTTATGCGATAATAGAGATTTAGGTCTAAAAATAGAGTCCTAACGGTGTAACTAAGACCATCAAATCAATAACCCCTCCTAATAGACAACGATGTCAAAAAATTAAGTTGACAAGAAGAATCGATAAACACGGTTTTATAACGGTTTTGAACATGAGACTTATTACCAAGACTTTTATACGCCCCCTAACGGAAGGGCCTTATTATCTTTGGTTTACCTCCATCTTTTATTCAACTTCGCCATGAAGCTTTTATTATGACTTCGGTCTTGCCTTGCCTTTTATTATCCGCCTCATCGGTGGTTTTATTAGCCAAAGACGTATATCCTCACGCTAAAGCGAATTTTGGATCTTTAAAGCTTCGAAGATTAAGGCTTGATTCACTTTCAATTTTTGCATAGATTTTTCGGCCTTGTGGGGCTTCAAATTGTTAGCTAGATTTAGGTGAGCACTTGAAATCTTATTATTGGGTGAAGCTTTCGATTATTGGGGTTGCCAATACTTCAAAACCGTGACGCTGGCGATACCTTAATGTCTTCCCAATTTAATTACACGGAAGCTACTAGAAAAGACTAGAAACCCAACAATCCTAACTAAACCGCTAAGTCAATATTTATTAAGCAAAAAATATTTACATGCAAAGGGAGAATAAGCAAACAATGAGAACACATGAGTTTTTGAAAGAATACGAGTACTCTACGTTTAGCATAGTAACTTATAATTAACTCTATCATTTCTCGTCCTCATTTAAGAGACTTAGCCTAATGTGTAGTTAAGGAACCAAAGCTAAGTGCTCAACACGCACGGTCGAGTCAAAAATTACTCTTATTCTCGCCATCAGAAAATCTACATTCGTGTCTTCAAACACTTATGAAATATGAGAAAAAATTTAAAATTTGTCCATTTTTAGCCTTATTTTGCAACAAAAACGATAAACAAAAAGATAAACTTTGGAAAGCGTGAAGGTTTGGCAAGGCAAGTATCTATTCACCCCCCCCCATACTAAAGTTAAACATTGTCCTCAATGTTTCGAGTCTAGGGGTGCAAACACCCCCATACTAGAGACGTAGTCGAATGCCTAATCTAGCATGGAAAGGGTGTAACCAATAATATAATAGCCGTTTATGAAGTGTGCTAAAAACCTAAGGTTAGAACATCAAGGATATTTCATTTGGATATTGAGAAATGTCTTCAAAGCAAACGATCGAGTGCTCCCATAAAACGAAACACGAGAGGCTCCAATCGTGAAGATCATGATCTAAAAACCACAATGCACAAACAACCACGGAACAAAGGTTGGAAGGGCACAAATCCCCTCACATTAAACTAATTAGAAAGCGATAATATGTACATGGATAAGCATGGGTTTCCCCCACGAGGCACCTTGTTTTTGATAACCGAGTCAAAAGTTCGACTCGAATCCCCATAAATGTGATCATTTAGGGATAATCATGGTGTGGTCAATTTTTGGTGGGGCTTACATGATAAACAAGGCCCAAAAACAACCGGTATTAAGGACTAAGTCCTTTGATGGTGCAAAATACCGGGATCGAAGATGGCGTTCTCGTTTTCATTGGAAAAACAAATCAACGCCACTTCATCATGAGTCAACAAAAACCCAAAGGGTTTCAAGAAAATAGATGAGAAGAAATAGAAGGGTGGGACAATGGGTAAGTCACTAAAAACATGAGCTACTCGAGGTAGACTCGCACCAATCAAATGAAAGGATTTTCCATTTATTGCATCGGTGGAAGACCGAGATTTCCCTTTATAAGCAATTCCAGGATCAAATATCTCGTCCTCGGTGGAGAAAGGGGAGGGAACATAAGGGGCTTACCCCACACTAAGTCCACACAAAGCATCGTCAAAAGGAGAAGACGAGCTTGTAGTACTCAAAACACGTGGTGATGACGGAGTTAGAATTGTAGAAAAATCTTTTAAATTTAATTCAAAATCTTTTCCTTTTTCATCTTTTAAACTCTCTTTGTGAAAACCCGATTTAATTATGTCAAAAATATTTGGTGTATCTAAAGCAATGTTAGTCACACTAAAAATTCTCACATTTTGAAATCTTTTTGGTATAGGTGGTGGCAAGTTTTCAAAACGTTTGTCAACAAAGAAAACTCCCCCATCGGGATCAACGTATTCATCATCCGAAGAATCATTCACAATTGGAATCGTAGGCTTAACACTCTTAACCTCCACCGGCGGAGGGGACGGAACTTCATTTTTCTCAACAACTCCTAAAACTCTATTTGAAATCTTTTTGGAAATGTTTTTGATGGGATTGACATTGTACAAAGATGTGATAGAATACACATGAGAAAGAGTGGAGTTTTGAGTTGCATTAATGACGAGTTCTTCCTCATTGAAACGAAGAGTGATTTTCCTTGCATGCACATCGATAAGTGCTCTCGAGGTATCCAAAAAAGATCGACCTAAAATTAACGGAACTTTAGGATCGATGGGAATGTCAACAACAATAAAGTCTACAGGATAGTAGAACTTTCCAACTTTCACAAAGACGTCCTCGGCAACTCCACAAGCTAGAATCGTAGAATGATCGGCCATTTCGATTGACATTCTTGAAGGAGTGAGATTTGGAAGATTGAGCGATTTAAAAATCTCAAGAGGCATCAAATTAATACTAGCACCAAGATCGGCCAAGGCGTAGCATTCTTCCATGTCTTGTATAGCACATGGGATTAAAAACTTTCCAGGATCACCGACTTTTTGAGGTATGCGGCTTAGAAAAACCGATGAACAACTAGACGATTTTTGCAATTTTTCTTTGTTATTCAACATACTTTTGAAGTTCGCGGCAAATCGAGGCATCATGACTAAGGCGTCGGCAAAACTTATATTAAAATGCAAGTCACGAAACATTTTCATAAAAAGTTAAAATTGATAATTATTTCGTTCTTGTGCCTTTTCCTTGTCTCGTCTAGAAGGGTATGGTAAAGGTGGTGTGGGTTGGGGCATAGGCATAGGCATCGGCCTTGGAATCTCGGGTTCCATGATTGGTGTGGGTTCAACCGTAGGTGTGGTTTGAGCGGTACTTCGTGGGCTTGTAATGTGCTCCTTTTCTACCAACACCTCGGGTTCTTTCTCTTTTTCCTTCTCCATAGAAGTACTTGGACGAGAAATGGGTTCTTTGAAAGTTTTACCACTACGAGTAGTAATAACCTTCAATTCTCCCTTCGGGTTCACGATGGTATCACTAGGAAGACCACCCGAAGAAGAGGGCTTACACATGATAGCTTCAAACATTTTAGCCATACGGTCTTCAAACTTAGATTGCCTAGCATCCGCTTTTAACAACTCTTGCTTAATATCATGTTGACCTTGCTCCATTTTTTGTTGATTTTGTTGGAGTCGTGTGACATTTCCTTCCATTTTATTAGCATGAGTTTTAAGTTCATTAGCAAGTTTGTTTTTAAGCTCGTTTTTCAACTCGGACCTTAAGCTAACCATTTCACGTTGCATATTATCAAACTTAGCATCATTAGCCTTAGCATAATTCAAAAATTCTTCTTGAAGACTTTTGGTGTGATCATTTTGAAAACCTTGAGTAGAAGTTTGAAAATCACGGTTTTGGTTTTGGTTTGAAATTTGCCCATTTCCACTTTGATAATTACCCTTGTTGTAATTCCTTTGATTTCCTTGGTAATTTCCACCTTGGTTCTTGTTGCGATAATTATTAGCATTTTGATTTGGTGGAGCTTGATTTTGGCGGGAACCTTGGCCGATTTGGTTATAAGTTCCCGTGGCTACATAAGCACTCGAAGTGTTACCATCCGCGGTAATGAACTCGGAAAGATCATGAGCTCCACCACACGACAAACAACTCTTAGAAACCGCTTTAACTGAAGCGGAATTCGAAGCTTCTTGATTTTTCCAATGAGTCATAAGAGTCGAAAACCTATCGAAAAACCGATTCTCCTCATTTGCTTCATCTTGCAAGGCATTAATGGAAAAAGACGATGACGAGCCCAAATTGGCAACACTCGGTGTGTTACGAGGGCTATAGACCTTAGACCTATTTTCTATGATTTTCAAAGCCTCATTGGTCGTTTTTCACAAAAAATTACCACCCGCGGCGGCATTTAAGTAATCTCGTTCATGATCATTAAGCCCATTATAAAAAGTGTCAATTTGATGCAATTCGGAAAAATCATGGTGTGGACATTCATGTAACATTTCTTTAAACCTTTCCCAAGCCATTGAAAAACTTTCATTAGATCTTTGTGTAAATCGTGAAATCTCGTTTTTCAAATGTGTTGTTTTAGATGGTGGAAAAAATTGATTCACAAATTTAGACACGAGATCGGCCCATGTCAAAATCGAATTTGGCGGTTCTTTCTCAAGCCATATCTTGGCGGGTCCATCTAACGAGTAGGGAAACAACATCATCTTAATTGCATCGTGTGGTACATCCTTAAACTTGCTTGTCACGGTGAGACGATTAAATTGCCTAATGTGATAATGTGGGTTGTCTTTTTCGTGACCGCGAAACTTGTTTGCTTGAAGCATAGACATTAAACCCGTCTTGATCTCGAAGTTCTCCGCAAGAATGGCGGGAATCACAATGGCCTCTCCAAAACCCTCGGTGGGTGCTTGAAGCAACTCCATCATAGTACGATTAGCCATGATAGCTTCTTGTTCTACAATAGGTTCCTCACTTGGAGACTCCTCACTAGAATGAGTTGGAGTGGGAGTTTTGTTCTTTCGTCTACGTGCACGTTTTGCTTGATTACGAGTTAGCATAAACGTCACGTACAACGAGGAGACGAGCAAAGAAGATTCTTTTTGGTGTTTTGTATTTTTCAATTTTTTTGTGGTTTTTGATGGTATTAACTTTTTTGGAAATTAGTGAAATGTATTAGGTAGACAGAAATCTACAAATCTCCTCCTTAATCAAATCTCTCGATTAAAGAAGCCTCAAGGAATGAAAACGATCACGTGAAGTGAACGCCTTCGATGACTTTAGAACGATGGTGGAACACCAAATCGTTCAAGAGGGTTTAATCAATAGAAACCAAGAAAATATATATGATATGTAATAATACTTTGGGCGGCAAAACCCTCGATTCGCTCTCAAAATCAAATACACACAAGCAAGCGGAGGAAACGAGGCGGCGCGAAGCACTTAAGAGCCTTTTTCCTTTTGGTCGTGAAATACAACCGCCTTATACCCACCTTATAGTTTGTATTTTCAAAATCGAGCTTCACGAAAGTATTTATCTATTTTTGCCTTTTTTCTTTGGTTTGAGATTCGAATACAATGATTGGGTAATGACCTCCCAAGTCAAGGTTGTGATTGCTCACGTATTTGGAGTACTTGTGAATTTATTGTTCTACGTATACAATATAGTAATAATATTCACACAAAAACCGAAAAACGATAATACGTATTAGTAGAGTGCTACTAATACAAATACTATTTATGGCTAATATAAAAACAACAATGGTTCAATCAAAACACAACACGCCTCCCCGGCAGCGGCACCATTTTAATGTTTTGTCTTTGCTACCCTTTAGGAAAAGGAAGGCAAAAAGGGTAAGTATTAACAAGCGGTTTAGGAAAACCACAAGTTATGACCCAAATAAGAGTGAGTTCGTTCTCGAGGAGGCACGTGTGTTGTGAATTGAATTGATTTTGATTGATGATTTTATTTAGAAGAACGAAAATAAAGATAAGAAAGAAAAAAAGAAAAGACGGTTACGAAGATGGATTAAACTAAGACGAAATAGGCGATCACGCAAAACCGTAAATACTGCCAAAATTAAAATTTTAACCTAAAAATTCCTAAAAATTACTAAAAATCCACAATAAAATTCTAAGAGTTTACAAAAAATTCAAACTTCCTAAAACCTTTTAATTAATTAGATAATGACTTTTTAATGCTAATTAAAGCCCTAAAAATCACAATTAATTATTAAAAATCCCCAAAAAAGATTTTCAAGTTTATAAACCTCAAAAATAACCTAATTAAGCTAAAAAGTATTTTTTAAAATTTTAAAACCAAAGAAAACTATTTTTAAACACTTAAAAACTATTAACTCAATTAAATCTTAAATTAATTCTAGAAAATAATTGAAAAGTCCTAAAAATATTTGGAAAGTGACAAATCTCCTAATTAAGTGTCCTTAACCTAGGAAAAATGTAAAAACTAAAAAAATTCAAACTTCAATTTTTAATAATAAAATAATATTAAAATATTCAAAAAAATCAAAGTTCATAAAAAAAATTCTAAAAAATTACCAAAAATCTAAAATAATGTAACTAAGACAAAAATGCAATTAAAAGCTTCTAAAACCTATTTAATAATTTTATATTTAATTTTAAAGTTGGTTAAAAACCCTAAAATCAAATAAAATCAAAAGTAAGACTTTTTGAAAATTTTTTGGGCTGTAAACCTCAAAAATATAAATCAAAACCTAAAAACTATTTTTTTAAATTTTTTAAATGCTTTACCTATTTTTAAATTACTTTTCTAAATTTAAACTAAAAATAATCCTAGAAAATTAAATAATTACGGGAAAAATAATATTTTTAAACCAAAAAGTCCTAAAACCTAATAAAAACCAAAGAAAAATGCTAACTGACCAAAATCCTTAACCAATAAGCTGGAAACAGCTTTTAAATAAGCTGTCTAGTTAGAAAAGCTAAAAACAAAAACCCCTTAAATACAATTTGAAATGGAACTCTAGCAGTCAAAGACCCTAGGGCAGAGATGGTTAACGCGTTTGTGTGTGGGAGGAGTGGCGCAGGTTCGAGTCCTGGCCACGTCCTTTTTGCTTAAACTTTTTTTTTCTTTTTTTTAAGCTTAAAAACACAAAACCAGTACTTAACTTACTCTAAAAACACACTTTAAACAACAATCAACTAGAATCAAGCTGCTAGAAAACCAAAAACGTGCCCAGATTGTACTTAATGACTGATGAACAAGAATGGAATCTTCACTTGTGAAGAAATGAATCAAGAGGTCTTGATTTTGGTTTGTGGTGTGTTTCTGATGGACAAATGGGCACTCCCACAACCAGTTGGGTTGTCGGAAGTCAAGAACAACAAAAATCAAGCAAGCTCAAACACAAATATCAAGCACAATATTGCACAAACAATGTTTCTGATGAAGCTTATGTGTCTGATGAACAGCAGGCATAAATTACATGCACAAATCTGAAATTCAAAGCTTCATAACTTGCATACAAAGCAATAACATGGCATCAAAACTATAGCAAACCCTATGATGACCTATCTCCTAACAGATTTGAAGATTGGTGACCAAATTTCCACAAAAATCAAGCAGAACAAGCAGTTTCTGATTTTTGCTATTTTTATCAATCTTTTAGCATGCAAATGTGTCAAACTTCAAAAAAACTGAACACCAAAGCAACACACAACCTATAAACACCCTAATGATTGATTCTAAACAGGTTTAAACACAAAATCTTGACAAAAACGTCCCCTTAAACACTGATCCAAACACCCTCTTATATTTCAATAAATGAAATTTAACAAAGCAAATCTTTTTAAAACCTACCCAAACTGATTCAAACTCAAACTAGCATGCATAAAAACCTTTAAACAGCTTAAACAAACTTCAAACTTTCACTTAAACACTTGCACACATAATCATGCCAAATCACATAAATAACTGAAAACTTGAAATTCAAACAAGGAAACAAGGACTACCTTGTTGGGCCTACATCCAGGCCCAACAGTGACTGTATGTCACCTCCAATAGACCCGGGTCTATGCTGAACCTTGGACAACAAAACCTTCAATCCTGCTAAGAGAAAATGAAGAACAAGTATCCAAAAAAATCTGATTTTTCTGAAAAAAACTCTCTTTTAAAACCTTGAAACCAACAAACCTTGAAACTTAAACCTTGGAACACGTTTTAAAACAAATTCAAATTCACAAGTCCAAAACTCCAGATCCACTTTCACTTCTTTGGAGTCTTGGGTTTCTGAAATTTGAACCAACTTGAAACCTTTTGAAAATTCAAACACACAAAGTGTTACACAATTTAAAAATGGAACTCAGATTGGCTTTCAACACACACGCAACTTTCAATAATTATAAAAAGGAATTAAAATTGCTTCAACAAACACCAAACTTTTATATCATTAAAAAGGAATTACAAATGAGAAAGCCAAAATCTGGAACAAGAGTATAAAATGAGACCTATGTTGCCTTATATACTGGCTACAAGATCTTTCTAGATACTAAATAAAATAATACAATGCTTAAAACCCTAGCTAAGGGATTTCCTGAATTGCCCTTGGATTTTGAACTTTGAATTTTCAGTCAAAGTGCATCATGTGATTTCCAGCTGTGTTTACTTGATCTTGGATGTTTAAATAAACCTTGGGGACCAAGGAGTAACATGGGACGTTTATCTGGTCGATTTTTGGGTTTGGGGAAGAAAGTGACGTGCAGGGGAGGGCCCTACACTCACATGGGGTTGTCTTGGGTCATGGTTTTGGTGTGGGATGGGGTGAGGGTAAGCTTAATTAAGGATCTGGAAGGTTGTGCTTAAAAACCCTTTGATTTGGGTGTGATTAGGATTTAGGGTTCATGGGATTAGAATGTTTAAACAGGGTGGGGTTTAATCTTAAAAGGGGAAAGATTAATTTAAAAAGTGTGTTTGGTGGGAAATTTTGAGGGTTTGACTGGTGGGTTTGACCATGTTTATTTAATAAACCTGGTATTGGGTTATGGGTTACGGGTTGGGTAAGTGGGTAAGGGTTTGGGTAAATGGGTGGGTTAGGGTGACGTGTAAGTCTGTGAGTGGAGGATGAAGTTGTGTGGTTTGGCAGTAATGGTCCCCAAGTTTTCTTCTTCCTTTCATTTTGTATAAACAGCAAACAAACTCCAAATCCCTTTATAACAAGTTTGCCATCTTGTCATTTTTGGCACAAAAACTTTATAAACTTGAAACAAGGGCCATTAATGCACATTCTTCATACTTCAAGGGCTGAACTTGTAATATCTTCAAACTTTAGGGACCCTATTCATAATTATGAATATTTGAGGGGTATAAAGTGTTAATCTTCAAAAGTTGAGGGACCAAACTTGCCTATCTTCAATTCTTCAAGGGCATTTTTGTAAAATCCAAACTTGGGCCCGGTTCATTATGCGGCTTCGTTTCCCGTGTTCGTTTTTGATAGATTCTTGTGATCTTTTGCCATTTCCTCAATATCCGTACTTAAAAATACACAAGTAACAAACACAAGCATATATTTGGCAGTTTTAATGATATTTTATGCATTTTAAGCCCGATTTGGACGATGAGACTATGTATAAAAGCAGTCTCATCAGTGTTTAACTTATTTAGTTAAATTATTAGTCCAATATACTAATTTAGCTCGTTAATGTCCGTATGTCCTATAGTTCGGGTTTTATCGGTTTTTACTTGTATTAGATACTTATATATCAGTATATGACTTTTAAAAACTTTACATTAGACGGGTTTGATCGTCTAAGTTTTAATTGGCGAAAAACGTTAATTTTACGGTAATAGCCGAAAAAGTCGTAAAAATCATGTTTATAGTTTTTATAACTTATAAATCTTATTCAACTACCATTTTTATAAAGTGTTTATTTATTTAACCTTATACATATTTATATAAATGAAATTTATAAGTTAGTGGGTTTTAATTTCACATTTTATACTATATTATTTGAGTGCTTATATAATAGTATTAAACATTAATTCTTCAAAATCTGATTTTTAGTTTCATCTTCACCCTTTTTATCATATCTAGAGTTCTACAATGAGTTAGAAGCTCATTTTTGGATGGCATGCACTTCATATTAGGTACTACAATTAAGTTAGTTATAGCTACTGCTCATTCTATGTCTAACTATCCTTAACAGTCCCTACAAAACAGACTATTCTGATTAGCACACTCATCTTGTTTTGATCGTATCTCACTCATTTTGATGATTCCATTGCATGGCCAACTCTCACATGTGTATGACATCTTATACTTACTGTAAATGGATTCCACCATGATATTTTAACAGTTTAAGTCTTGGTTACTTAATGTTTTTATACAGACAACAATTTAAGCATGATTTTAGCCTTGTTTCTTATGGTTATTCATCTTTTTAAGCATATTTATCAACACTTGATCCCCATACAACATTTTTATCATCATATATTCATCATATACATATACAACAAGAAAGAAAATACATTTGATCTTTACAAAAATAACAAGAGAAATGGAAAGGATGATCTTCTTTACCAACCAATATTATATCTTGTTTTTGGAAGACAAAAACTTGATGAACACCAAATATATCTCCAAGATCATCAATCACCAAGAATGTTTGTTGAGAAATCAGTCCTAGGACACAAGCAAATCACCTCCTTTGTTGTTAAAATGGCCACCAATCAATCAAGACTTTAAGGTTTCTCCATAATATAGCTAGATAACAAGTAACTTGTGGCTAAAAAAGATCAAATGGTGGTGTATGGTGGTGCTGTGGGACGGCAATGGTAGAGAGATGAGAGAGATTTGAGAGTTGTTTGCATGAGAGAAATGGGTGGAATGGTTTAGCTAGTGGTTTTTGTTAGCTTAGTGGGAAGAGTAGCTACAAATTGAAGCTTAAGTTTACAAGTGTAAACTTAATGAGTGTAAGGATGCCACATCTTTGATGTGGTGTCCAAGTTTGGCCGTCCCATAGTTAGTGGGGTGGGATAAATTATTTTGTCCCATCCCGCTAATTTACGAGTATTCCTCGATTCTAGTTTCCTCGATTTGCGTGCCCTCGGGTCATTTTACGAAAAACGTTTTTATAAATTATGAATCAACGGCACAAAACGAATCTAATAAAAATTGTCTCATCAAAAACGGAGTTCAAAAACATAAATACGTAATCCTAAGGTTTTACGGTTTAGTCGTAAAGGACGCTAAATTATGCACGTAATTCCAAATTTAAATTCGTAAATTGTGAGTTCATCAACCAACACAAAAATAGGTTTCAAAATATCATACGAGAAAATAATTTACTACCTGGAAAATGTTAGATTGTCACATATACCACACACATACAAACCACAAACACAATATCACAATATCTTTCCTAAATCCTATGTAATCTAGGATGAGATACATTTGTACTATATTTTGATACACCAAAATCTAACTTAGATAAATCAAGATCTTTGAGATCTCATACCTAGCCATGTAAAACATGTGCCACCAACCCAAATCCTCACATTTCTATCTCTCTCGACATACTTGTAGAAAAGGGGGCTTGTACAAACTTTGCCAATTAAGGCAATGGTACTATGAAATCTTATCAAGATATTACATATCTCATATAATCTCTCTAAGATCTCCCTAAGATCTCACACACACACACAACACAAACTTCAAATTCTTCTCTCTACCTCTCGGCATCCATTAAACACACACACAAATCCTTTCAAAAACCACCTTCAATACCTCAAATACTTTTCTTTACAATTTTAACTCCTCATGGCAATGACTTGATCAAAAAGGGAAGCTAGAAAGATCAAGGAGAGTCACGGCTTGCTTGGTGTATTAGGGTTTATACATGACATTTCTAGTAGATCTCGGGTTCACTTGTTTCACATCATCCTTCATACAACCAAAGTAAGATCTATAACCTCGTTTCCATTATTTTCTTTCAATTATCTTAAAGCATACACTTGTATACAATCATGAACATTTATAGACCTAAATATATGAAATTGTACAAAGTTGAAACACATAAAAATAAGCCATACAAGGCCATGGCTATTTTTAATATGAACACATAAGCATAAAACAAGAACTAGTAGTACAACCTTCTGATATACGCGCGACACCCTTGGGAAACGTGCATGTAAAACACGATCTGGGCAAAAACTAAAGTACTAGGTCTGAAGTTACCTCTTAATTAGTAACCTTGCCAAATTTGAACACAAACGGGGTACGTTTGCTAGGATAAACGAGTTAAACATAAGCGTTATTTCATGTGAAAAAGAAACCCGAGTAGCCCACTTTAGATCCCATTTAGACCCATTAGCACCCCGATTATAGATCTGTTTATGGGGGCATTTTGTAGATCACCTAGCCAGCTTCCTGTAGCCTTTTGAATCACCCAAAATGAAGCTATAACGAAGCGGGAAACTGAATTTAAAAATCTGCGTTTCAAACTTAAAATCTGTCGGCACTTAAAGCTGACAGCATTTGCAACGTGGGCTGACCAGCCGACTTTGGCTGCGTTTTTGAGCATGTTAGAGTCAAATCTGGACCTCGACACCAACTAGGAAATTGTAGATCACCTTGCTACCTTTCCGTAGACACCAAGAACACTAAAAACGGATCAATAACGAATAAACTGCAGCCATTTGAAAATCGGTTTGAGACACTTCCAAAACTCAGCAAAAGCTGATGAAAACATTGAATTTTTACCCATTGACTTTGAACCTATTTTTACCCATTTTGGAGCCATTTTCACACAAAACTTAATGAACAAAACTTGTAGACGGGAGACCCGAGAGTACAAATATGTTTTCTGTTTGTATTATGGTTAGGTAACGAACCCGTTAATAATTTTCGAAAATCAATGTTCACCATGTGAAACTTCATAAATTGCTTGAAACAAGGATTAAACTTGCCATTTTTGAAAGCTAAAACGAGCCCTAGGTTATTAATGGGGAACTTTTCGTGCCTTAAGTGGCATGTTACTAATTTAAAGGACCAAACGTGCACTAATAAACATAGAGGGGCTGATTTTGCCAACCCGCTACACTTTAATAAACCCTAGGGGTTTATTCGGCTAATATTATAAATTCGAGGACCTTGGTGCAATTTAATTAAAGTTATTTATATTAAATAAACTTTAGGGTTTTTAATGTGAAATCATAGAAACTTAAAGGACTCACTATGTATATTATAATGTATAAATAAATACATACGGATCAGGTAATAAACGACAAGATATTTAAAACAAGTATAAGCATGCAATTTAATTAACCGGAAGCATCAATGCATTTTATATGCATATACTGAGATCATTTACATTACTTAGGTAATTAACTGTATCGTGAGCATACTATCTGGACTATCTTTGATATTATTCAGACACTGTTGATAAGGTGAGTTCATAGCCTCCCATTTTACTACTTTTCTATTTTTACTAACCCGCGAGGGGGAGACATGCTACTAAAGACCTATCAATTGTTTTGATAATATGATTTTAATATCATGAGATCATGGCCTGATACTTATATTTAATAAACTGTTGATTAAATATTGTGGGAGAAAACTAGTAATATATTTTATAGGACGCAAACTGAACTGTCACCCTTGATTACCTTTGCCTATTGTAGAGCCCACGGCCCGTGGTGTAACCGTTAATTGTGTAATAGCGCGAATATTATAAATAAATCTATTTGGGATTGACGATCCCCATCTGGGTGAGACGCTCACTATGTCTAGGCCTGGACAACAAACGTTTACCATGTCGGACTTGTATTATTATTATGGGCACCATTCTTTTTAGGAGGCCCTAACAAAGCCTGCTACTGTCGAGCTTCAGTTACTGACAATAGGAAATGTAATTACCTTATAGTATTTGGCTTTGTGCGATATTAGTTTTGTGATGTTTGCGGTTCTAAACTTGACTGTATATTACTTGGTACATTACTACATGGAACATACTGATATTTCTGAACTTGATTTTTATTAAACTTTATGAAATACTATATGGGATATTTGAGATCCTACACTTGATTTTTATATCAAACTTTGTGAAACACTATGTAGGACAATTTACAGTCCTAAACTATTATTTTACAAAACTCTATGAATTCACCAACTTTATGTTGACAGTTTTAAGCATGTTTTTCTCAGGAAATTAAGATGGATTAATTGAGCATGGACTGAGCATCATTTAGGAGCATCATAATAATTGGGGGATCTGTTTTCACTAGGATACTTGTAACAACGGATATTCAAGATTTCAACTGATTGTACTAAAACAATATTTGTATCAATTGTATTTCAAAATTATATAATTATGATCAATGCTTTGTATGGCATTTGTTCTGTGATCAGCAACGTGACACCCAATTACTATTCCGCTGCAAACCTGATTTGGGGGTGTCACCGAAGGGCAATCTATGCAAAGACCACCTCTTTTGAAACTGATAGTTTTATTTATTGGAAAAATAGATTTGAGACTTATGTGAAATAAAAAGATTTAGATCTTTGGCATGTTATTACCAATGGTGACTTTTTGCCTTATCAATATAATGAAGTTTCTAAAAATAAAGAGTTAGTAACTTTTGAAAATTCTAACGATGACATTAAGAAGGAACTTGCTAAAAATAACGAGGCTAAAACGGTGATTTATAATACTTTACCTAAGAAAGACTATGAAAGGATTTTCATGTGTAAAACCGCTAAAGATATTTCGAATACTCTTTTAGTAACCCACCAAGGGAATATCCAAGTCAAAGAAAGTAAAATCGATCTTCTTGTTCAACAATATGAACAATTTGTCATCTTAGAAGATGAAACTATTGATAGTGCATTTAATAGGTTTAAGACTATAATTACTAGTCTAAAAGCACTTAATGAATGTTTTTCTAGCAAGAACAATGTTAGGAAGTTTCTTAGGGAGTTGCATCCAAAGTAGAGAGCTAAAGTGATAGGTGTGAAAACACCCATCCTTTTACCACTTAACTATAATAATAACCAAGCCAAAACGTATATTTAATGTCGTAAAAGTCGGAATTATGCGTGGTTTGTGTTTTTATTGTGTTTTAGGACCAAAAGATGAAAAAAGAAAGAAAACACGGGCTTTCACGGACTTTTATCGAAGAAAAAGACAAAAGGCGAAGTCAAAAGATCAAGAGTGCAAAAAGAACGGAAGTCCAATGTCTATTCTGAAGATTTATCGAAGAAAAAGTCTAAAGACGGAAGTTTAATGAAGTCGAAGAACTCAAGTCTAATAAATGAATAAATTATAAGACGAGTTCAATTTATCTATCGACAAATCCCGAGACATAGTCGAGAAAGACGAAGAATTTATAAGACGAAAAAACGAGAAGAAGAGAAAAGCATCAACACATGTTAATCCTCCTATAAATACCCTCCT
Organism: Glebionis coronaria; assembly: GCA_025667525.1. NCBI lineage: Eukaryota > Viridiplantae > Streptophyta > Magnoliopsida > Asterales > Asteraceae > Glebionis > Glebionis coronaria. The sequence goes on from CM046878.1 coordinate 400,234,668, forward strand.
AATGTGTCATTAGGAGGTGTTAGCTAATTTGACAAATTAGTTTTTCCAATTTATTTTCTTGCACTTTCATATTGTCATTTACTTAATTGTTCTTAATTTCAAGATTATTTCAAGTAAGTTTGTTGAATCTTTATCTTTATTTTCAATTTTTTTATTAATCTCTCATTCTACCTTTCTTGTCTTGTTTAATCTTATTGCTTATTTACTTATTCTCATGCTTATTTGATTGTTCTTTATGTTTTTATGTGTTTCATTGTGTTAGCTTATTGATCTTATAGCTTTTTGTGTGCTTTTCTTAATTTTAATTAAGTGTTTTTAAAAGTTATTTTTATAAAATGTTGATTTTAAATATTTTGATTATTTAGTGTTTTTAAAAGTTCTAAATTTTGGCTTATTTGCTTTTTCTTAAAATCATTTTGGTTAAGTTTTTAGTTAAGTGCTTATTTGTTTTTATCTTATTTTCATTTGTCCATTTTTACTCATTCCGAACTAGTAAACCCTCATAACCCGAATTAGATCTAGATTTCATTTATTTCGACTTATATGCAGCTTGATTTTCCCGAATTACTTAGCATTCACTTATCCCGAATTAGATTTGGTACATTCCGGATTACTAATTGAATTTGTTTCCCGAATTAGATACGAGATAGGATTCCGAATTAGGTCTATACCTTGATTCCGGATTATGTCTCACTTGAATTCATTCCGGATTAGGTGCTAAACTGCATATTATGAATTAAATGGATGAATCGTATTTCGAATTAGATGCTAAATCTTCGATTCCAAATTAGGTCAAGGACCATGGATTCCGGATTATGTGAATGATGTGTATTCCGGATTAGGTTCGAAGGGAACATTCCGAATTACGTCTAAGATTCACATTCCGACTTAGGTTTGAGAATTGCATTCCGGATTAAGTGACACATTTGGATTCCGACTTAGGTTGCCACTTCCCATTCCAAATTAGATTGGAATCTCACATTCCGGATAGGTTTAGAATTACACATTCCGAACTAGGTCTAGATTGTGTATTCCGACTTAGGTTAAGCACTTGGATTCCGACTTATTTTCCTGTTTAGTTTTAAATTGTTATTTATCCCGCCAATATTCTTAAGTGTTATTTTAATTGTTTTATCTTAGAATTATTTCAAGTTTCCATTTTTATAAAGTTTTCAAATTTACTTTTCGTCAAGCTTTAATTTCTCGTCATTTACTTTATTACTTTTAAAGTCTTTATTTTTAGGTTTATCTTTAAAGCTTTAATTTTTCGCCATTTACTTTTTTAATAATTTTTCACTTTATTTACTTTGTCATTTACGTTAAAGTTTGCAATTTATTTTACTCAACGACAACCATTTCTTTTATCCACTAAAGACGACTGAGTCGCACTTTTAACCAGTAATCGATTCGATTAGACAAATTAACGAACAATTTTGTACAGAAAATCATTAGTATTAAATGGCGCCGCTGCTGGCTCTTTTCGTGAAGATTAACGGGTTTTTGTGAGAGACGCGTTGGATTTTGGGATCCGTTCACTCGTGAACGTTATTTTTCGTGTCAAAAGTTTTTCAAAAATCCTAAAAATCAAAAAATTTAAAAAATCCAAAAACATTAAAAAACTCATAAAACGCATTTCTTTTTCAAAGTTTTGCACCAAAAAGATTTTATTTTTTACGTTAACTATATTTCCTCTATTTCTTTGCCATCTTTTTCTTTTGCAGGTGTATGCGTACTAAATCTTCATCTTATTCTAAGCCCGAGACTCTTGACGACTTAGACATGGCCGGCGTACACAAAAATAATAATCCACCTCACCCCAACATGAATAATAACAACCATGCCCCTCAACCCGACCTTCGTACGATGGAGGAGCTTTGTCAACCAACAATGAATGGACGTGGAGGACCGATTGCGTCGATGCAAATCACGGCTCCAGAATTTTCGTTGAAGCATCACATGATCCAACAAGTTCAAAATACTTTTCTATTTAGCGGATTACCGGATGATGATGCCAACAAACACCTTGACAAATTCATTACCGTCACTCAAAGCATGAAATTTCCCGGTGTTACCATGGATTTTCTTCGCATTCATCTATTTCCACACACTTTATCACACCATGCCGAAAAATGGTTTGATCATCTTCCGAAGAATTCAATTCATACATGGGACGAAATGACTCAACGATTTTTGTCGCGCTACTTTCCACCATCCATGGTAACGAGCCTTCGTAATCAAATCAGTGGTTTCACGCAAGAACCTGATGAGTCTCTTTTCGATGCTTGGGAACTTTATAATGTTTTGATCGATCGATGTCCTAACCATAATATGCTCCCCGTCACCTTAATTGATACTTTCTACAACGGTTTAACTTTTCGTGATCGTGATACGATTAATGCAGCCGCCGGTGGCACATTTATTAAAAGAAGACCCGAGTAGTGTAGAGAGCTTATAGAGAACATGACCACTCATCACAAAAATTAGGATTCATCCGCATCATCAAGAAATAATCTGAGAGTCAATGTTTCTTCTACTTCATCAAACCCCGAGATGACCGAACTCACCCGCATGATGGCCGAAATGAACAAAAATATCTAACTCATGGCTACGAATCAACTACAACAAATTAAACCTGTAGCACTTTCTTGTGAGACTTGCGGCTGTCCTCATTCATACACTGATTGTCCTACTACTTATGACAATCCGGAAAACGTGTTTGCGGCTCATGGTAACTATTCAACGGAAAGTTATCAAGCCCGACCTCTAGGTGATCGTAACTTGCTAAGTTATCGTTCAGACAACTTTATTTCACCAACCGTTTTTTCTCCTCAAAACCACAACCCAAACAAATTCAATAGAAGCAATCCAAACCCACCTCGAGCTTCTAATCTATATCACCCACCCGCTCCCCAAGTTCCACCCATCACTCCACCCACAACATATAATCAAGATGTTGAAACTTTCATGAGGACCCAAGGAGAGGTGGTTAAGAATCTTCAAAGCCAAATCATTAACTTGAAAGGTGATATCACTAAACAAGGGAATGATATTGGAACCGATCTTAGACATGATATGCAAACCTATTTAAGAAATCAAATGAAGGATTTGAGGAATATGATGGCTAGTTTCTTCCACAGTAATCAACCCTCTACTTCGGGCCCCCAAGAGCTAATGTGAGTGCTATTACTACACGCAGTGGAGCAAATCTAGTAGGACCATCTACCCCTCCCCCAATTATTCCATCTACACCTCCTCCACCCCCATTTATTCCTCCTACTTCCACGCCTAGTACTAGTTCTACATTACCGTCTCCACCTCTTACGAAAGAAGTACCAAAGACAAAACCTTCATCATCCCCACCTTCTACATCTAAATCCACACCTACCACACCTTCACCTTCTACACCTATACCACCTAAACCAATATCCCTTATCCTTCTCGGTTAGACAAGTGAAAAGTGCTCACTAAAAAGGATGCTCAATTTACTTCCTTTTTGAAGATGATTACACAACTGAATTTTAACATTAGCATCGTTGAAGCACTTTTCCAAGTGCCGAAATTTGTGAAAGCATTCAAGGAATTGCTTAGTAAGAAGGAGAAGATGGCCGAGTTTGTTAATACTCGATTGAATGAGAATTGTTCTGCAGTCCTCCTTAAAGAACTTTCGGAAAAACTTGGAGATCCCGGTCGTTTTGGGCTACCATGTACTTTTAACCAAACTGTAGGATCGTGTTTTTCTAAGGATTAGGCATTGTTGGATTATCTATTGATATGGATGGGAAATGGAGGAACCCTTAGAGAAAGAAGAGAGAGAAAGGAGAGAATGAGAAGAAATATGAAATGTGATTAAATGAAAAGTGTTCAACCCCTCCTAACATGCTAGGAGGGGGGTTTATATAGCCCACCCTACATGTGGACTATATGGGCTATATTGGATCAGGAGCCCAATATCATTGGAGTGACCGATCCTTTCTAAATACGTAAAAATGTATTTCCAACAATCTCACCCAAAGGGAGGTCACTCCAAGTTACAATGTAATAAATAGTCTATAGCTCGTGATCTATGCTAATAATGATGTGACCGAGACTTTCCTTGGAAAAACGTATTTCCAACAATCTCCCCCAAAGGGAGGTCACACCATTTTATAAAATCTTAAACCTAGCATACTATGCTTGAGTCTTCGATCTTGTTCTTGTGAATATGATGATGAGATCTTTGACTTTGGTCTTGAGCATGTATCCTTGCTTTGACCTTGTGCATTCATCACTTGTGACATTTGCCTCCTCGTGACTGCATGTTCCACATACTTATACTTTTATAAATTCTTGAAAGCTTCAGAGTTTCATACAGCGGAAGACTTGACTTTTAGACTTTCTTGATTTTGTTGAAGTATTAAGTGCATACAGTATAAGCATGTGATGACAACTTCTTCTGGATTGTACACCGCAATGCCACCTTCTTGTTACGCTGCATAAGACAGTTAGCAACAAAACATATACACGGATGAAATGGCCTTGAACATTTCATTCTAATTAGGTAGCATTTTACCTCCGGTCGGTGAAGACCGTTGGACGATATAAGAATATTGTACTTGTGACAGGTAGTTTTAATTAAGAACCTCCTTGACAAGATTTCGCGGGTAAACCCGTTCTCTTTATTCGACCGTCCAAAGCTGACTGCGAACATAAAGAGTGAATCATTTAGATAAAAATTTCCGCATGATTTGAAGCCGTCAATTCATGTTCCTGGAACAAGTGAAATTCAATTAAGATTCGCACCATCGTTGCTTTCCAGTTGTCACGAGCTTGATTCGTGTAGAATCTTGCAAGTTACCTACCAAGTGCTGTTTGAGGTTAACACTAGAAGGATTTCCACTCATCACTGTGAACACTAAAGTATCACTCTGAGTGTTCTGGCAAGATCACTAAGATATTGCGTAGAGGCCTGGAACGTGTTTAAATTCATTTAAGAAATTAAACCACTGTTGCTTTCCAGTTATCACAAGTTTGATTCATAAAGAATCGCACAAGTCACCTACCATGAGCTTTTTGATATTCGCTCAAGAAGGATTTCCATCTTCATTGTAAATACTTTGGTATAAACTCGGATGTTCAGGCAAGATCATGAAAATTTTGCATAGGACTCTTAAGATCTTTCTTACTTTTCACAGTGTGTGAGGAAGCAAGGAAATATGAAAGTGTGTCCTAATGAGATATTTGATGATCTCAAATGGCTCTAGACTCAATAGTGCATTTTGGATTTTTTAGTGATCGGAGGCTGGAGAGGAGTGCCACCATTTCAATACCAATTTATTCGGAGTGAATAAATCAATAGATAATGTGTTGTCTGCGTGTGATTAAAACAAATATCTTTTAAGAGATATCTGAGTTAGCTGGGATGGGTTGTGCCTTGCATCACTGGGTCCATGATGTCTGTCTTCAATATCAAGAATCATTAACCAATGATCTTAATAGCATATGTATTGACCCGGTTTCTGCCTAAGTTGTAAGGAGGGCTTCTTTCTTTACACCCTTTATCTTTATAATTCTTTTTCATTCTTCAACCCTTCAATGCTTACCAATACGTCATCACTAGCACCTTGTTGTGATTGTTCCAGTGCTAACTTAAGTACTTGGTCGTCATTCAGCTACGTTCACAATCTTTCTCCATCTTTCCTAAGGACTACTATTTCTAGCTATGGAATGTCCTTGGGAAGATTCCTCCGGTTCTAGAGGAATCATTGGACTTTAACCTATCCTACCATCCTTATGTCACCACAATCTTCACCGTCGTGAATAGAGATGTTTTGGGTAAGTATATGTCACATGAAATCCATTTTGAAGTGCAAATCCATTTTTCTCCCCCTTAACATATGCCACGATATCCGAAAACATTTCGCACATGTCAGGATGAGCTAGCACGTTAATTTAAACCATTTGTGATTAATCATTTCTCATATTAAATCACATTTTCTCCCCCATATTAAAAATATTAACCCAATCGATGTTTTTAATATCAATTGATTTAATAGCGTTTTAAGAAAAATTTGGGAAGAAAAATGCAAATCCAATTATCTTCATGAATTACACACGCTCCCCTTCAAATTAATGAGGGTGTACTTGGAACGTAAATTAAATACCTTTTAAACACAAGTGTAAGGTATTTATCACGTGCAAAGATCATATATGATAATGTATTCACAAGATTAGCGATTTATGAGGTTGGACCTGAATGATGGAGAACATCATATGAAAGAAGCACATGGTTCTTGCTCATGAATGTTGGTCGCCTCATCACGTCTGAAGTTATCTCTTGACTCCATTTGATCGATATCGTTGTCTTGACACCAACATGTGAACTTGGCACTTTCTGCGTCAAAGATTCTGAATGCTGGACAGTTGCTCCCCCTCAATTGTTGACCCGTGTTCTATTGAAAGAGATGTAGTCACCGTTTTAGTAGTCGCCTCGTCGAGTATGTAGATATCAGTTGTAAATTGCTACGGTTGGTGGAGATGATAACTTCATAAAAACAAGATTTCTCTTGTTTTAACAAATAAATGCACTGACACGTACATTGATGACGTATAGTCCCCAGCCGGGTCAGGAACCCGGCCCACGGGTACTACCCGTATCCGGCCCATCACAGATGGGTGGGAATAATTGTAAAACCCCGGTTTTTACCACTTTGACCTTGTCACCTTATGTATGCGTAAACATGAGTAAATGCAATCTCACTTCATATAATTTATGAAGTCTCAGACTCTCGATCATATTTTTCTGTCAAACCATGCTTTATTATATAAACAGGAGTTTTTATCACCTCTAACTTCATTAACACTCACTGAGTCACGCTAGTTCATTATTTTTATCCGTAATTCACTATGATAAAGCTTATACTCCTTACATTATATCAAGACTTGAATATATAACGACATGCTATGTTGTTTCCTTTTTAGACTTCATATCACACAATTTGGACATTTACCCGCAAAGTGCCTTCGATAAAACTTTACTACACCCTAAATCCTACCTAACTACCAACATTACACAAGATTTTTGCTTACACTAGTTGCTAGATATTTTGAAAACTCAAAACCCCCACATGTGTTATAAACACACGGTTAGGAGGGCTCCAACCAAACCTTTGCATCACACTTTTCAATCAAATCTAGTACTAGGATATGGTAATTAAGGAGGGTACCTTGTTGTCTCCTAAACTACCCCTCCCTAGCCGAATAAAGGACCAAGGCAAGCAAGTGTACATCACTTGCATTTAAGGGATTGTACTAGGACACCTTATACATATCTCAATACCACTAACACAAACCAACCATCCCATCCCCTTGTTTTGAAATTCTCGGCTAGAAAAGGAAAGGCAAGAGAGATCAAGCTTAGACCATTTACTCCCACCTCATTTACTCCCATCTCATTTACTCTCCCAATCATTAACAAAATCACACATTTACTCCTCTTAGCATTCAATTTAGCCGAATCCATGATGAAGGACATTGGAGGCCGCGACATATAAGTATAGACTAGGGAAAACTATACTTGGTTCACTCCTAATCAATCTCTAATTCTTGTACTTCTACCACTTCACCCATCCTAGATCTAAAACAAGTAAGTTGTTATCTCCCTCATCATCTTTTCCATTCTTTCGTTTCTCATGCATGGCATTCACGTATATCCATAATAACCAAAATGGGAATGCATGCACACGTAAGAAACATCCTAACTTTTAACTAGAAGCTTATTTGTTTCGGCTTATAATCATAACCAAGGAGGAATGCCATGTTTCTTATTTGAATTAGCTTGTGACGAAATGGAAGTTTAGATGTTATAAACCTAGGAATATAAGCTTAAAACAATCCATTGTTAAGCTACCCTATAAGCCATAAGCACTCCACCATTCGGCTTATTTATTAAATATGGGCCGAGACACTTATAAGCCCATATTGGGTAATACTAAACTTAGTGTCTTGGATAAACTAGTAAAGGTTGTTAAGTTATTAGCCCATTAGGCCCACTAAACACTAAATTATTAATATGGAGACTTTTTGGGTCATATTTGTTAATATAGTGGAATTACTAGCCGATTATGGCATAGTGTACAAGTTAGGTGGTACTTTCGTGGCATATGTTAAGTATAAGGACCAATAATGCAAACTAGATAGTTAAGGGGGTGCAGCATATATAAGCCGAGCCACAACTCAAACCCCAAGGACTAGACATGACCTTTGACAAACTTATTCCAAGCCCTAATACCTTTTTTTTAAACATAGCCGAGACATGGAGGACTTATATTGTCACTTTGGAAAACTTATTAAAACCTAAAATGATTAACCTTGCCACTATTATAGTTCTTAAAACCATAAGGGCCCATTTCGCCACTTTTGAAACTTAAACCGAGCCCTAGGAGGGGGCTGTTTTGTAAATATGGGAATATGCAACCCTATTTAAGAACCACAAGGACTTAACTTGACATATTGTAAACATATTTGGTGCCCTAATTATTAAATGGGGCGAATATATTAAATTCGGGACTTAAGGGGCTAGTTTTGCCATTTTTCCAAACTTAATTAAACCTAATATATATATATATATATATATATACTTCTTAAATATATAAAAGGTGTAACTTGAATAAATTTATAAATACAAAACCTATTTTTGTCACTTGATCTAGGAATTATAACGTCTTTGGAAACAACTACGAAATAAATAGTAAATATTGTTGGTAAACTTGATTTATATAAACTCGTTATACGAAGACGAATTAAAATATAAATACACTTACGTTGATTTTATCTACTTAAACCCGTTACGTCTAGATATAATTTATTATATTTGACCCAACTCAAAACATTATCTGTACGAACAAGTAATCAATATGGAATAATCAGCTTATTTATGTAATTCACTACGTCCTTGGGACGATTACATTATTATAATCGGGAACAATTAAACTAGTACGAACAGTAACATAAAATGCTTAAAACTTGTAGAAGCATATACGAATACTTCTGTAACTATGGTGCAACCTATTATACTTTTACTGAGACTGTATAATTATCTAGGTTGTTGACTGAGTGTTGAGAACTACTACAGACTTTTGTGACTATCACCATACTGATAAGGTGAGTTCATGGCCCCACTTTCATATATTGACAAACTTTTAAAAATCCTCTCGGGGGAGAAAACATGCAACTAATTTATGGATATAAATTAAACTGTACCAACTTTAATTATATGTGCCTATTGTAGAGACACTCATGACCCGTGAGCTGAAACTGTTAAAATCGTTGGATTACCTGAATGTTATAAATAGATCTATTTGGGATTGACCATCCCCACCTGGGTGAGTAGCGCTCACTGTGCCCTGGATGGGACAACAGGTGTTTACCATGTCAGCATTTTACTATTGATGGGTGCCTGAATCAGAAATGGCGATGGTCCTCATTTGTTGAGGGCCCAACTTTGTTATAGTGTCAGTTTCGGGCAATAGACAGTATAATTACCTTTTTCAGTAATGCTTGGTGCTTTACTAATATAGTGACTATTTATATCCAAACTATATAACTAAACCCATGAATTCACTAACTTTTTGTTGACTCTCCAAAGCATGTTTTTCTCAGGTGTTTGAAGCAGGTAGACCCTATGTGCATGGACTGTTACATTGAGTAGACAACATCTTAGCTAGCATGGGGAATTTTCATAAGGGATTCATAAACAATCTTTTTATTACGTCAGACTATTTAAATTAATGATTTACACTTTTGGTCATGTAATAAATGTTTGATAAACTTATATGTGATGCTCTATGTACTATTGCTATCGATCCACCCACGTGACACCCAAATACTTTATCCGCTGCATTTTGACTAATCTGGGGTGTCACAATAATGTCATTCAAGCTTATGGGCTTGGATGAACAGTGACCGCACACATATGTGCGGCCCACGGCCCGGCGTGGCGGACATAGGGTTAGACAAAATCGTATTCTGTCTAGGAATAGGTTTACTCCAAGGGAGGAGGATATTCACTACTAAAATTAGAAGATAACAATCATTCTAATTCTAGTAGTTATCCTTTCCTTGGGGCCGAAGTATCAGTGGCAGCCCACTAGGGTTCCACTGCCTATAAAAGGAACCCCCAAGGGTTCCACAAAGGTATTACGTCCTGAACTCTTAACTCACATAAAACCCTAACCGATTACTTACTCTCACGCCGGAGTCTAATCGTGGGAAACATTCCCACGGTAATCCTAACGCGTGTTGTTTAGTGTGCAGGATCCCAACCAAACAGTTCACTTGGTGCAGGAGCCGGAGCCCAGCCAACCCGAATTAAGCCTAATTCGGGTCTAGCAAGGATCACCCAACTTTTGCATCAACAAGTTGGCACCATCCGTGGGATCCATTACACTAAGCTAGAGCAAAACCTCATCTTGAATTCCCAATGACGAAGGGGCATCTGCAAGCTAATTCCAGGAACACGAATCCTGGAAATCGGAAGTCCCAAGGGGAAGGGATACTCATCCCCAATCAATCCCCTAGCCGCCCTGCAGGCGGGTCTGGTAACCATGGTGGTTTTCAGCCCTTGGGGGTGACGAGAACGATCTCCATAACACCCCCACCTACTTCAACCCTGGATAACCCTGATCCAGGGAGTGCGCCCCATCCTCCTAACAAGGAGCCGCGCATACCAGCAGTGGAGGAAGAAGTAGAAGTCCAGCCACTCAACGAGGAGGATCTCACTCGAGTTCTCACGCAGAACTTCGATAGGATCGTCCCGGGGATTGCATCAAGGTTGAATATAGGGAGGAACCTCCAGTCTAGACTCAAATTTGGCAACACCGGACCAATCACCTCTTCCCAAAATCAGAGGAAAAGGAAGGCCCGGCCTCAGGAGCGGAGCATCTTTGAGGAAACTCCTCAACCCAGGAATGTGTTCGAGCGCATAGGAGATCGCCTCATGCAGGAACTTACGCAATCTCAAGAAGGGGGAGATAGGTCTGACGGCTCACCTGAGCGACCAGATCGAGAGCTGGCCAAAGGCACCCGCCGCACAAGCGTGTGGGATAGGATGGACACGGGGAAAAAGGCTCCCGGCTCGTCTCAAAAAAGTGGTCCTCGCCCAAGAGATGGGGCACCACCCCTGTTTCCAGACCCATCAGGGGAGGACTCAGATGACCATCCGCCTAAGCGTCGCCGACCTAGGCGTACCCCTCCACCACCACCAAACGATGATGAGTATTATGGTGGCCCTTATTATCGAGATGCAGAGGCGGAGGATCTCTCCCGCCCGTGGTGTGAACCATGGGATGACCCTAAGCTCACCCGGCCATGGGCGGATCCCAGGGAAGACCCATTCACCCTCCGCATACGGAACTACTCCGAGGACACCAAACGTCGCATGCCGGCGTGTGTCAAGACCTATGATGGAACTGGTGATCCGGATGATCACCTTAAAATATTCGATACACATGCTAAGATTGAGCGATGGCCCATGCCTATATGGTGCCAAATGTTCAATTCGACTCTGATCGGTAATGCCCGTGACTGGTTTGAGGGACTCCCTCCATGAAGCATTGATAGTTTCACGGAACTACGCGTTGCGTTCAAGAATAATTATACTCAGAGGAAGAAGTATAATAGGGATCCGGTCTCATTGGCAACTGTCAAACAACGGCCGAGGGAGTCCACAGAAGCCTTCACTGAACGCTTCAATGATGAGTGCACGCGCACCAAAACAATGCCTAAGCTCCTGAAAATCTCTGACTACATGCACGCCATAACAGACAGGGAATTGATCAGGCGTCTCAATGACAAGCGTCCAGAGAGATATGATGACCTCATGTAAAGAGTCAGAAATTTCATAGAGGGAGAAACAGCTGTTGCCGGGGCTTACCCATCCAGAGGAAATGGGTACCGGTCAAACGACCAATCCCAGAGACGGTCGGGCGGTCAAGGCAATCAGAACAATAGCAAGGGCTCAGACTACAAGAGCCAGAACAAAGGAGGGAGACCGGACGATAAGTTTACCCCTTAAAGATGTCCTACCGGGAGATCTTATTGACGGAAGGGGCAAAATTTCCAAGGCCTCCCCCAATGACAACTCCGCCGGACCGTAGGCAAGGAAACCGCTTCTGCGAGTTCCATAATGACAAGGGCCATGGTACGGAGGAGTGTATCCAGCTCAAGAAGCACATTGAGTCACTGATCAAATCAGGTAAACTCAAGCACTTAGTTAAGGATTGGAAGGATGGAAAAGACAACAAGAAGTATGATAAGAAGGATCCCCAAAAGGACAAACCTTCGACCATATACATGATCCAATCCAGACAATGCCGCACGAGGCAGAAAGTTGGCCAAAAATTTTCACGCGGCAGGGAAATCTCATTCCCTCCCATCACAGCAAGCGATGTGATTGATGCGCCTCTCACAATTGAGATAAGCATTGGAACGCACAATGTTCGTCGCATGTATGTGGATGGAGGGTCGTCAGCAGAGGTACTGTATGAACACTGCTTTGTGCAGTTGTGCCCAGAAATAAGAAGCCAATTAGTACCGGCTACGGCGCCGCTCACTGGCTTTAGTGGAGACACTATCTGGCCGATAGGGCAACTGCGTCTGCTTGTAACCATTGGGAATGAGGAACACTCCACTATGGCGTGGATGAACTTCATGGTGATACACTCACATTCTCCCTACAATGGGATCATAGGCAGACCAGGTATTCTGCCTATACGGGCAGTACCCTCCACGGCACACGGAATGATCAAATTCCCTGTTGAGGGAGGAATCGTCACCATTTACAACACAATCGTACCAACATCTGAGTGCCATACCGTGACAACCCCGACCCCACCTGTTCCACCAAAGGATGGATCACCACCTCCTAATTGGAAGGTGGCAATTCATCCTGACTACCCGGAACAGGAGGTATCCATAGGGGGGCGCTCTGGGATAACGGCAAAAGGGCCATGTGCTCTCTTTTAAGTACATACCTAGATATATTCGCATGGGAGCCAAATCACATGACAGGCGTGCCACGTGCGATAGCAGAACATAAGCTCCAGATCCGCCAGGGGTACCAACCCATCAAGCAAAAGAAGCGTGGTCAGGCGCCTGAGCGCAGCCGAGTGATACTGGAGGAAGTACGGAAACTAGTGGACGCAGGCATCATGAGCGAGGTATACTACCACGAGTGGTTATCCAATCCGGTCATGGTCAAAAAACATGACGGAAGTTGGCGCATGTGTGTGGATTTTACGGATCTGAACAAAGCCTGCCCACAGGATTGCTACCCGTTATCGAAAATCGACTGGAAGGTGGAATCCCTATGCGGATATCCTTTTAAATGCTTCTTAGACGCATATAAAGGATACCACCAGATCCAGATGGTGGAGGAGGATGCAGAAAAAATGGCGTTCCATACGAGCCAGCGCGTATATTGTTATACGAAAATGCCGTTTGGACTAAATAACGCTGGTGCTACATACCAGCGGCTTGTGGACAAAGCTTTCGAATCACAGATAGGCCGCAACTTGGAGGTCTATGTGGATGACTTGGTCATAAAAAGCCATACGGAGGACGCACTTCTCCGGGATGTCCAAGAGACATTCGACACACTGAGAAGGATTAACATGAAGCTAAACCCAAAGAAATGCACGTTTGGGGCAACAGAGGGAATGTTCCTTATATATTTGATTGATCTAAACGGCATCAAACCTTGCCCAGAGAAAACGGACGCAGTGATACAGCTGCCATCCCCTCAGACACGGAAGGAGGTGCAATCCTTAAATGGGAAACTGGCCGGGCTAAATAGGTTCCTATCCAAATCCGCAGAGAAGTCATTACCCCTATTTAGGACACTCAAGAAGTGCATTAGAAAGGTAGACTTCTGGTGGACGAAGGAAGCGAAGGAAGCTTTTGGCCAGCTCAAGCAGCATCTTGCATCTCTCCCTATGCTAGTAGCTCCCCGACCAAAGGAGGAACTCATTATGTATCTCTCAGCCACTCATGGCGCAATAAGCGCGGTACTCATGACAGATAGAGATACATTGCAAACTCCGGTCTACTTCATAAGTAGAACATTACAAGGGCCGGAGATGAATTACTCCTCTATGGAAAAATTGGTGTTAGCACTAGTGTTTGCTACAAAGCGGTTGCGCTGATACTTCCAGGCACACCCAATTGTAGTCATTACGGACCAACCAATCAAGCAGGTCATTTCTAGACCAGATGTGGCAGGGAGGTTACAAAAATGGAGCATCTTATTGGGGGAGCACAATATATCTTATAGGCCAAGGACGGTTGTGAAAGGCCAGATCTTGGCAGATTTCCTGATTGAGAAGCCGGATGAGGAAGGGCCAATCGTTAAACAAGACGAGACTCCAACAGAACCATGGGTGTTATTCACGGACGGATCTTCGTGTACGGATGGGTCCGGAGCTGGTCTCATCCTCACAAATACGGAAGGAATGGAATTCACGTACGCCCTCCGTTTTGAGTTCACGGCCACCAACAACGAAGCGGAATATGAAGCATTAATTGCGGGTTTAAAAATCGCCGCTAGAATGGGAGTCCGCAACCTTGAGGCCTACGTGGAATCACGGCTTGTCGCGAACCACATTCTAGGTGGATATGTGGCTAAGGAGGACAACATGGTCAGGTACTTGGAAAAGGTCAAGTCACTAATCGCGGCTTTCAGTAAGTTTTCCATCAAACAGGTGACAAGAGGCGAGAACAAGAAGGCAGACGCTCTTAGCAAGATCGCATCCACGAGCTTCGCTCACTTGTCCAAACAAGTCTTGGTGGAAATACTCAAGGAGAAATCTATCACAGAAGGGGAGGTCGCTACTATAGTTGAGGAGAATGGACCTACATGGATGACCCCGATCATCAACTATTTGACTAGTGAGACCCTTCCGAATGATGAAAAAGCAGCGCGGCGCATCAGAAGGAAGTCGCAACACTTCGAACTCCGAGAAGGTATCCTTTATAAGCGCTCTTTCTTGCAGCCATGGTTGCGGTGTGTTGGACCACGGCAGGCTACCTATGTAATCAGTGAAATACATGAGGGGTTGTGCGGCATGCATGCAGGTCCACGATCCGTGGTAGCTAGAGCCTTACGGACAGGATATTATTGGCCTACCATGCACAAGGACGCGCGTGACATGATTCGCAAGTGTAGTGATTGCCAAGTGCATAGGCCAGTGCCGCGGCACCCGCAGCAGGAGCTTACACCTATCACGTCCCCATGGCCATTCTATAAGTGGGGAATTGACATTGCAGGACCATTTCCTGTAGCTGCGGGGGGAGTTAAGTTCTTGATTGTCGCGATGGACTACTTCACACGATGGATAGAGGCCAAGGCAGTCAAATCTATCACAGGCAAACAAGTTAAAAAGTTTGTTTGGGAACATATTGTGTGTCGTTTTGGCCTACCAGGAGAAATCATCTCGGATAACGGTAAGCAGTTCACGGACAATCCATTCAAAGACTGGTGTGCATCATTGAACATCAAGCGGCGCTTCGCGTCTGTTAAGCATCCGCAGACAAATGGCCTCGTGGAACGAGCAAATAGAAGCTTGGGAAATGGTATCAAGGCGCGTTTGGATGAACGAAGTGCCAAATGGGTCGATGAGTTACCACATGTGCTATGGGCGCATAGAACTATGATCAAAACAACCAACGGAGACACTCCATTTGCATTGGCCTACGGCACTGAAGCTGTTATACCAGCAGAAATAGGAATGCCAACCATCCGCACAGCGGAGGTTAACGTCGTCACGAACGACGAGCAGCTGCGAATCAACCTGGATCTTTTGGAAGAAAAAAGGGAGATAGCAGCCATCAATGAGGCTAAGTCCAAAGCTAAAATGAAGGCTTATTATGATGCCAAGGTCAAAGGTGTTTCTTTTCGGCCGGGAGATTATGTCTATCGTGCTAACGAAGCAAGTCGAGTGGAGAATACAGGAAAGCTGGGCCCTAAGTGGGAAGGACCGTATGAAGTCACGGAGGCCTTAGGACGAGGCGCGTACAAGTTACGTGACATGGATGGTCGCGACCTCGAACGCACATGGAACATTTCCAATCTCAAAAGGTGCTATCTTTGAAAGCTACGGCTTCCGCATGGGTGCTTCGCTACATGTGGCTTTAATGAAGAACCATGCGGTCTATCTGTTTTTCTTTTTATATTTGTTTAGTTTCCTTTCTTGTTTTCTAGGACTTGTCATTATTGTTCAAACAAAAAATGTAAACGTTCTAATAAAATGCCGTGGTGCCTAGCTAGCTCCACGGCTTGTTTCGTGCAAATCATTTTTTAGATTTTTTGTCAGTCGTATGAATTTTAGTTATTATTATAATATGTCATGTTTCATTCGTATGCATTCATTCAAATTACTGTACATGTACTATACGCCTCCAGGCGGGGTAAGAGGATTAAGTGAACCTACTAATTCAACTTGCCGCATAAAAGGGATGCAACCCCAGCCGCACGGATCATGTATCCTTACTAGACACCTTACTCACAAGACGTTGTGGTAAGTTTCGTATGCCGTACTCACGCAGTGCTCCGCATAGTAAAGACACACGTCGCATGTCTAGTAAATTATAGGCTTGTAGGTATTTTCCTTTTTTTTGCAAGACGTGACATATCATGCGGTATTGGCATACAATGTTCAAAATGATAATACACAAGTTTCAAAAACAAATAACAAAATGGCCGTGGTCATCACGGACTTCCATAAAAAAGGCAGTCATTTTACATGTGTCTTAGCCGTGTACATACACGGACGAATAAAAATACTAATCTTTACCACTGATAAATTACAAAGGGGGTATGAATTCCCCTATGTCCTTCTTCCCGTCTTCAATCAGAGCACGGAGGACCTCCCCACGAGCATCCTTCCCATCCTGGGCTTTTACCGCAATCGCATCCAATGCTTCTACAAGCAGTTTCTCACCTTTCATCGTTTTGGAGGCGGAATCATAAGTGGCCAAGGTCAAAGGGATGGGATCCGCAGTCAGCCAGGATATTATTGCCTCGTTTGGAGCGTCTCTAAGGGTCTCAAGCTCATCCAGGAGAGGGTGTTGGATCTCCGCCAAGGCATTCATGGACGCGGTCATATTATCCGCGGCTGAGGGATTGTGGTAGGGATGCTGCATGATGTCTTCATTTTTGCCTATCAGTTCTGCAGCTTTGACCAAACCCTCATGTCTACCACGGTCGATCCCATCGGATACGACCCCGGCAAATGCCTGCAATAGGTGTGGAGCTTCCAGGGCCCTGCTCACAGCAAGTCGCAGACCTTGCCCGATTATCCACCTACGTCCAGCTATAGCGGATAGTAGGGGAGGACATAGTTTCTCAGCACAACTTGCAGCCATCTTCCTTAGCTGCTCATCCGCTAAGGCAACCTGCTCTTCCAGGGTCGTCCGCGGCTGTGTCAATTCATCCTTCAGCGCATCACGCTCTTGGGCGATGTTGAAGGATTGTACAGTCACGGCTTTGGTAGCAGCTTCAGCCGCAGACACCTGCATATAAAAATTTTGAGTTATTACAAGGATATATGTTTTTTTGGGTCAAATGAGTACCCAAGGTTTAAGTATATGTACAAAAATTTCAAAAGTGTACCTTCTCATTTGATGCGGCTACAAGGGCTTCGAGCTCGGCAATACGCTTCTCTCGGGTGTCGGCGTGCTGGGCTTGCCCTTTTACTGTTGCTTCGGCTGTCAACAGCGTTGCTTGCAAGGACGCGATGGTCTTCTCGTTCTTCACGACCATTGCCTCACGACGGGCTATCTTCTTATCTGCCCGATTCACATTTGTAAGGGCCTTGATCAAGCGACGTCTCAAAGCGGCTCCCACTATCACTTGGTGTACGGACGACAAGTCAAATTGCTCAAGAAGGGCCTCATGATCCAACTCGTCTAAGTCTTGTGCGAGGACTGGCGGGGTAATGTGCTCGATAAATTCTGAACACTCAGATTCTGCTTCTAACCTTGTCAAGCTTGACAAATTCCATGCTAGGCGCAGGCTTTCTTCTGGCCCCTCGGGGTGTGGTTCCTTGGCGTGTGTCGCAGCAGGGGACGGGGGTTTGTTAGTTGGTGTGGGGGATGGATTCCTCCCTACTTCTTCCTCCTGCTCTACGGCCGACGGATTAGCCCTATTGTTGACATGGCAAAATTAGTCTATGCATTATATATTTCACAAAGTATAATGACATGACTGAATATTCGAAGGATACTTACGAGGTATCAATGGCAGGGTCTGGGCAGGTAGGAGCTACGGCACTCACGGGCGTGACTCGCAAGGCTGGCCCTCCCATGTTCGGGGTGGGATCGGCCTGAGCAGTCGAAGTACCACTCCCCTCTTGGTATTGCGGATGATCTTTCCTCAGTTTCTTTGGGGGAGCATTTGCGGCCCCGGCCTCATCTCCTATCTTCTTTGCCACCCTCCTGGTGGTCTTTCTCTTCCTGGATATGGGTGGGGCAGACCCGGAAGCTTGAGTGGTGTCTTCATTAGGATCATTCTCATCTTCCTGATGGGTCGCGGCCCCCTCCAACAGTGGTTCTTCACCATCTTCATTATGGAAATCCAATGGGGATTTCTCAATAATGGGCCCTCCTTCATCTGATCTGGGCTCGGACGTTTCTTCGAGCGACATGGTGCGGTCAGCGGTCGCCTCCAGCAGAGGGAGCTCATTCTCCTTCAGTGGCCGGAACCCTTCGGGCACCTTCATGGGGTCACCCTGGCGTATTAACTCGTGTAGATTCATTTCTGCGGACATTCATGAGTATGTGGGTTAGTAAGGTTCCACAAATATACATGGCGTTTCACATTTACAAAGTATAAAGTAAACCTACCCTCTCCCCGTTCAGTCAGGAAGCACGGATATAGGTCATCCCTCCCAAAGTAGCGGCGGCTTATTCCTACTAAGCACAGAAAGTGTTCCGGCAACCCTTTATGGAATTCTGTGCGGTGGGTATCTAGTATCTTTATGTCTTTGCTGCTATAGTCTTTGGCTTTGGGCGGATAGTCTTTAGGTGCTTTGGTTTTGAGTACGAAAGGGGTAGGGAATACCTTCTCATCTACAAAGAAGTAATGGTCGTACCAATTCTTAAGGGAGTCTAGAGGCTTCCTATACGTCATAGGGGCATTCCCGGGTCGTTTTTTAAACGACAGCCACCCATTCACTAGCTGGGGAAAGTAAAAGGCCCTAAAAAGGTTCACGGTTGGGGTTACACCCGGTTTTCATATTAAAGTCACGTATTTCCTTGGAAAACGTTGGCTCAGAACGGGAATTAATTTTCTCGGGCGTGATTTACAAGCCAAATCATGCAAAGGGATCAAGTTTACTTTACAACTTGGTCTAACACGAATTTGTGTACGTCTCAGTGCATTAATTTGTTAAAATAAGAGAAATCTTATTGACACCACGAATCAAACTTTTTCAAGAGATAAATTGGAAATGCTTTCATCACTATTTGACTCTTTAAACAATGACTACAGCTCTTTAAATAGAAAACGGGTCATCGTTTAAGGGGGAGAAAATAGTAAAATCATCTTCGTCATTAAAATTGATTTTCAAAAGTGATTGTGAAAATTAAGGGCTACATGGTAATTGAGTGGTTTTGCTTTAGAAAACGACTAGTGTTCGTTCTAAGTGATAGGCATTGCTTTTAGATATTGGAGATATGCTAATAGATGCATTTGCTAAATTGTGTGTACGTTTAACAAGAGTTAGGTGAAATGGAAAAATTAGAAACAAAAAGGAAAAGTTTAGAAAATGTAGGGACTAAAGTGATATAAGTTGAAAATGTCAAAAATTGACCTAAGTCAAAAAAAACAAAACCCCCGCCCCTCACTGTTTCTGATTCACTGTTTATCATCTATCTTGCCGCCATTGTTGAATACACACACACAAGCTCTTAAAAAACATCTCGTTTCATCCATCTAGATCCGGTTCTTTCAACTAAATAAGGTATATACATCAATATGTTAACTTCTAATCCTCATTTCTTATCATATAAATCTGTTAAACATGCTCAATTACTCAGTCTAATCCACTTAGGGTTTTTGATTAAATTAGGCTAAATTGATTAGGGATTTATGGTGGGTTTTGCTCGGAATAGGTTAAATGATGATTAAATTGCTTTAGATTGCCTTAGAAACTCACAAACGCGCTAGATCAAACATCTGAGTTTAGTTTGTAAAAGTTCCGGATGAACATGGCTTAAAACTTCCGAATGAAGGATTTCTTCTGAAAAACTTCCGAATGAGGAAGTTCCGAATGAGGAACTTCCGAATGAAGGAAGTTCCGAATGAAGAACTTCCGAATGAAGGAAGTTCCGAATGAAGAACTTCCGAATGAAGGAAGTTCCGAATGAAGAACTTCCGAATGAAGGAAGTTCCGAATGAAGAACTTCCGGATGAAGGAAGTTCCGAATGAAGAACTTCCGGATGAAGGAAGTTCCGAATGAAGGAATGTTCCGGATGAAGGAAGTTCCGAATGAAGAACTTCCGGATGAAGGAAGTTCCGAATGAAGAACTTCCGGATGAAGGAAGTTCCGTATGAAGAACTTCCGGATGAAGAAGTTCCGAATGAGGAGAAGTTCCGAATGAGGAAATGTTCCGGATGAAGAAGTTCCGAATGAGGAAATGTTCCGGATGAAGATGTTCCGAATGAGGAAATGTTCCGGATGAAGATGTTCCGAATGAGGAAAAGTTCCGTATGAGTTGTTTGATTATTCTTGTTTGCATGATATATATGTACTTGTTGTTTTATGAAATGTGTTATGCTTAGAAGTAAGAATGATATATATCTATATGCTTTTGTGCATCAACCTTTCATGTCTTATCTTAAGCAGATACAATGACTAATCCAACGGTACAAGCAATCCAAGAATCTAGAGAAGCCGATATTGCTAAAGCCCGAACCCTTAAGTTTATACCCAACAACTACCGGCTGAAGCAAGTCTCTAAATCCACCCACCATGGTTTTAAGGTCGCCATAGCCATTCTTGATAACTCTCATTTCAAGAACGCCCTTAGGAGTACAGCCTCGGTGCCTTATGAGTATATGTTTGAATTTTGGGCTACCAAGGAAATCACTTCGAACAAGATCACCTTCACCATCGACAACAAGCAGCAGACGCTCACAGTTTCAGACTTCCGTAAGATTCTTGGTATACGGGATACACCCAAGGGCATGTCATTCTCGAGGGATCCCACTAAAGATGAACTCGTGGAGTTATTTGAAGCACTTGGATGTCCGGAAATACGAGTTGCATCTGAGTTTACCACTGCTAAGGTGGGACAACCTTGGAGAGCATTGATGGGTATTCTCAGTAAATGTCTTACGCCAAAAACGAGTGGCCATGATGCACCGCGCAGTCCTATAATAAACCTCTTCTATGGCATGTACAAAGCTGCAAATTCAGATTATGCTTTGTTGATATGGGAAGAATTCACATTTCAACTCTTCTACAACAAGAAGCTGAAGACAAACTTCTTTCCTTATCCTCGGTTTATTAAGCTAATCATTAATTATTTTATGAAGCTTGATATTACTATTGATAGGCGTACAGCAGGTCGCTATCACACTGAAGAAGCTGATGATACTGTAGATCTGAGGCATGAAGGACCGTCTATTGGTGTGATTCCGGGTCCTATTCCTGATTACCTTCTATCTGATAAAATCAAAGGTTCTGCAGATTACAAGCTACTGCAGATAGAAATCCAGAGGCTGAAAGCAAACCTTCAAACTGGAGAAGACTCATCCACAACGGTTAAGAGTAAAGGTAAACGCAAACAACCAGCTGCGTTACCTGAACCCGAAACCAAGAAGAAGAAGACAGAGGGTAAGAAGGGAAAGGGTAAGGCTGATGAGATGGCTTTACGTGATGAAGAAGATATTGTTGATCCTACTATGGATAAAACCGAGAAACAAATGATGAAGATAGCAATTAAAAGGAGTAGGAAAGATACAGGCGGTAGTGGTTCAGGTGCTAGGGTAGATATTGAGGATGAGTACGTGGAACCAGATGATGTTGATGAGTTTGGGTCACCTGAACATTATTCCACTTCGAAGGAGCCATCAATCCCTATTTCAGCAAGTGTGGAAAAGGAACCTGTTGCTCCTACGATCATGGTGACAACTCAACCCTTAACAACTCAACCTCCACCCATACAACCCTTAACAACCAGACCGGCCTCAACACCATTTCTTCAACCACCGATAATTCCCATTCTTAGTACAGCAGTAACAACCGAGCCCATTCAATCAACCCAGAGCAGCTCTGCAACCTCTGCAATGGCTGCATTAGTGATGGCCGAAATGTTTGACAAACATGTGGATACTCACAAACGCGAAATGGATGAACTTCGCCAAGAGTTGCAAAGACGAGCTCAGAGGGAAGAAGAATCTAGGAAAGCCCAAGAGGAGATGATTGCTAGGTTCGCTTCAGATATGGAGTTGACTCGAAAAGCACATGCAGAAGAACTTGCTCGGGTTAAGCAGGCTGAGGCTGATAAGCATGCTGCACGTATTACCAGACTTCAAGCGATGAGGGATAAATATAAGGAACAAAAAGAAGCACTTGAAGCATCTGTGAAAGAAAGAGTGCAAGAATCCGTTGAATCCTTAATGCCTAATCTTCGTGATGAGTTGAAGACACTTGCTGCTGACAACTTGATGGTCAAATCATCCAACCCTTCAGAAGCCGCCTACAAGATTGCTTATGACCTGACGGATTTTGAATTGAAGAAGATCCTTAAGGCTCGTATGGTGGAACTTGGGTCGTTTGACAAGTCTAGGATTCAACGGGCTCTATATAAATCCCTGAATGATGCTATCATGGAGGATGATAGATTATTCAAAACGTTTGGAAGTGTGGTACCATATCACATCTTACCTGAGGAAGAAAGGGAAGAGAGTGAAGAAGAGGGTACGGGGGAAGAAGAGGAAGAAGAAGAAGAAGAAGGAGAAAAGGATAAAGACGATGACGAGGGTGGTGATGATGATGAGGATGATGAGGATAATGACGATGATGAGGATGATGATGATGGCGATGATGGTGGTGAGAATCAGGAGAGTGCTAGGGGTAGTAACGGGGATGACAATCAGGATGATGATGGGGGTGAACAACCGAAAGAGGGAGACAAGGTTACCAGCTCCAAGAAGACTGCTACTAAGACTGGAACCAAGTCCACAAAAGATGCAGCACAGAAGGACAAATCGACATCCTCAGAATCACGACGAACTAAGTGGCGCCACGATGTGAATGCCACTACAGCGTCATCGGTTCCTGGTATCTCTATCGCTGTATCTGTACCTATTACCACTAACCCCATTAGTTCTACTGTTGTTCCTCCTGTGATTGCAGAATCAGTGACGGAACCCGAAGCTGCACAACACTCTCCAGTTCACGACACTGCTGAAATGCCTGAAACTGAACCAACAGATGTTCGCACTTCAACTCCTCAACAACAAGCTCAACAATCTACGGTTCCTAAACCAAGCACAAGAGTTTGGGAAGACACGTTGGAGATAGACGAAACCGCACCACCACAGGCTTGGATCACGGCAGCAGCACAATATGATCCGATCACAGATGCTGACAAAGATGTGCTGTATCTCCGTATCCGAAGTCCGATTGACTTATGTGCATTTCTTGCTCATGAGTATAAGACTTCGGTTACTCCATCCTTGGTGAAGAAAGCGCTGCACGATAGGAGACTTCGCGCCAAAACCCGATTACCCCGAATGGAGTTCGAGTACTATGCCGATGAGATCCTAAAGGCTTTGAAAACCGTCCAACGGCCAGGACTTCATGAATCAGAAAGAGCTCCACCTCCAATGGATCCTGCTCAAGATAATCAGATTGCTCTTGACTTCTTCGTCACCAATGATCTTGAGTATCTTATGAAGGGGTCATCAAAGTACGCAACCTCCCTAACCTTGCTGAAAGCTGCCAACTGGGGGACAATACCCTATATCGAGGAAAAGGTAAATCGACTCTGGGTCCCAAAAATGAATCGTAATTATGATATGTATGCTGTCATAGGTGCATCTCATTGGGACGAACGAGTCCGAAGGGCGTACAGGGGTTGCTGCTTGGTCAATTCTGGAAGCATCGTTAGATCAGATATCCGCATCTCCAGCATCTTAGGAATGAAAACTGAAGCCAAGAACGGCTATTATCATGTGACGGAGATTCGCTTGAAAAGGGAGGATGACAGGGAATACAAAATCCAGCAAGGAGATTTTTCCATCATTCGCCTTGAGGATATCGAAGATATGCTGCTTCTGATGACCCGAGATCAACTTACACACATTCCTCGTGAAGACCTGATTGCTTTGAATACAGCACTTCGTATGTTCACACGAAGCGTTGTCATCAAGTCACGAGTTGAAGATCTTCAGTTGGGAGTCGAAAGCTATC
This sequence comes from Glebionis coronaria, assembly GCA_025667525.1. Taxonomy (NCBI): domain Eukaryota; kingdom Viridiplantae; phylum Streptophyta; class Magnoliopsida; order Asterales; family Asteraceae; genus Glebionis; species Glebionis coronaria. The sequence goes on from CM046878.1 coordinate 400,259,121, forward strand.
AGAGGAAGCTCAACTTAACCCGTCCTGTGAATCAAGTGCTACCTCAACATGTAGAAAGATGTCCATACACCGGCATTTCTGTCCCGAATTACGGAATTTTCTACTTAAACAGCAGAGGTTTGATGAAGTTTATGAGGGTGGGGGAGCTCCACAAGTATAGTGATGGAACTCTTATACAAGTCAGAGGAAAGTTGGAGCATCTGAACTCGGGTGGGACATTGCCAGAGATGACGGAGGATTGGCATCCGGGTTACCGGCAGATGGCGAAGTATGTGATCAAAAAGATCGATCAAAAGCTCCGTGAACGTAGATTGATGAGGAGCTTGGAAAGATTCGTGGGTGGAAGACCGTATTTAGTGCACCACAAGCTACTGCAACGATCCATCTAATGGGTCGTACATTTCAGGTCACTTTATATTGGTTTTCAATTGTGAATATGTATATTTGTGAATAATGTGCTTGTATGGCTTGTTGTAGTGTTAAGGTATGATAATTTTTCAAGAATTTCTCACGAGATTCTAAATCTTTCAAAATATGTCATACCAAAGCACTACAACTATCCCTTATTAACTTAAGGGGGAGCAATAACTTGTTCTATGGCCAAACATTGATTTCATTTTTACCCAAAGACCGGTTAATCCATTCAATATCCCAAATATTAATGGTTAACATTTTGGATAAGGGGAGAAAATGGGATTAAGGAGACGTAAGTGATACTTGGCTAAAAGATGAAAAAGACTTAACGATAATCCAACTTAATATGTGTTAAGCACGTGTTAAGGGGGAGCGTTTTTGATGAACAAAACACCTAAGGTACAAAACTTTTGATTTCAATATCACAAGTACCTTATGTGATTTTCAATGATTTTTCATGGTGGCAATTCCTTCCCAAAACACGCTTAATTCACGATGGATGTGGTGACAAAAGGGTGGTAGGAATAGGTTTAGTCCAATGATTCATCAGAACCGATGGAATCTTCCCAAGGACAATTCCCTAGATAGAATTAGAAGTCCTAGGAAAGATGGAGAAAGAATGTGAACGTAGCTGAATGCCGACCAAGTACTTAAGCTAGCACTGGAACAATCACAACAAGGTGCTAGTGATGACGTATTGGTAAGCATTGAAGGGGTTGAAGAATGAAAAAGAAATGTAAAGATAAAGGGTGTAAAGAAAGAAGCCCTCCTTACAACTTTAGGCAGAAACCGGGTCAATACATATGCTATTGAGGTCATTTTTGTTAATGATTCTCGGTATTGAAGAAAGACATCATGGACCCAGTGATGCAATGCACAACCCTTCCCCAGCTAACTCAAATATCTCTCAAAAGGTATTTGTTTTAATCACACGGAGATCAACACGTTATCTATTGGTTTATTCACTCCGAATAAACTGGTATTGAAAAGGTGGCACTCCTCTCCAGCCATCGCTCACTAAATCAAAACGCACAATCGAGTCTAGAGCCAAGAGATCATCAAAAGTCTCATTAGGACACTTTCCATTTATTCCTTGCTTTCTCACACACTGTGAAAAGTAAGAGATTTTCATGAGTCCTACGCAATATTCCTGTAATATTGCCAGAACATCCGAGTAATACGTAAGTATTACAATGAAGATGGAAATCCTGCTTGAGCCAACATCAAACAAGCTCATGGTAGGTTACACGTGCGGTTCTTTTAGAACCAATCTTGTGAAAAACTGGAAGGTAACAGTGGTTTAATTCTTAATTGAACTTAAACTCGTTCCAGGCCTCTTCGCATTATCATATGATCTTGCCAGAACACTCAGAGTGACTCTTTATTGACCACAGTGACGAGTGGAAATCCTTCTAGTGTCAACATCAAACAGCACTTGGTAGGTAACGTGCAAGATTCTTTATGAATTGAGCTCGTGACAACTGGAAAGCAACGATGGTGAAAATCTTAATTGAAATTCACTTGTTCCAGGTTTCATGAATTGACGGCTTTTAATCACAAGGATAATTTATCCAAGTGATTCACTCTTTATGTTCGCAGTCAGCTTTGGACGGTCGAATAAAGAGAACGGGTTCACCCGCGAAATCATGTCAGGAAGTTACTTAATTGAAACTATCCGTCACGGGTACGATATCTTATATCGTCCAACGGTCTTCACCGACCGGAGGTAAAATGCTACCGAATTAGAATAAAATGTTCAAAGCCATTTTATTCGTGTCGTTGCTGTGTACCTGTTAAAGACGGTGGCGTTGCTGTGTACCTGTTGAAGACGGTGGCGTTGCTGAGTACCAGTAAAGACGGTGGTGTTGCGGTGTACCTGTAAAAGTCATTCCCACATGCTTATGTCTTTTGCAACAAAGTTCAGCAAAAATTCAAGAAAGTAAAAGATGAAGTCTTCCGCTGTACCAAACTCTGAAGCTTTCAAGAATTCAACAAAAAGACGTAAGTGTGTGGAACATGAAGTCACGAGGAGGCAAAGTTCACAAGAAAGGCAAAGATCGCACGTGAAAGGCCAAAGAACAATGCTCTCAAGTCAAAGCCAAAAAGATCAAATCAACATATTCACAACAAAAGAAAGAAAAGAAGAAAAGACTACGAGCTAAAGAACGAAGACTTAGTATAGTATGCTAGGTTTAGAACTTTGTAACGTGGAGTGACCTCCCTTAGGGGGAGATTGTTAGAAATACGTTTTAACGTATATTAGAAGTATCGGTCACTCCACAATATGATTTATGTTGTAATAGCTCGTAGTTAGTAATTAGTTATTTAGTTGCTTATTAACTTAAGTAAGAACCGGTCCATGGGCTTGTCATGGACCGGCCCAAGCCCAATGTTAGGCTTGGACTATAAATACCCCTTTCCACTAAGGAAAGGGGTTGGTTGTTGTCATTTCTTGTTTTCCATATTAATAAAATACACATAGTTTCTCTCACTTTCTCTCTCTAACTTTCTCTCTCTAGAAATCAACAAACCCCTTCATAGATTCATTGATTATCAATATTCTACACGCAGGTATGGCATGTAATTTCAAACTGGTTGATTTTACACGCCCCTATGCAGTGAAGCTGGGTGATGTGGAAGTCATAGTACAATAGTAGGTCTACCAAGAATTTGGACAGGGGGATACGATAGTTGGCCGAGTCAAACAGGCGCGTGTACACGCCTATTTTCCCCGCCGGTGCATCCGTAATCGCTTCACCTTCACCTGGATAGGTGGGGTGTACGCTTTCGGGAATATAATACTTCGACAGAAAGTCGATGTATTTTTCCGCCGACATCACGTTAAGGACATCCGTGATAAGTGGGTTGTCCTTTACCATGTTTTATAAAAAGGTTTTTAAGGGCGTGATGATCTAACCTGCGGCGACGGAAGTCCGTGGAAAAGAAGGCAAAGTTTTGGAGGTAGAAGCTTGAGAATAACAATGGCGGAAGAAGGGGTGAGTTGTGTGTGTAACAAACACGCATACCAACTCTTATATAGGGTTGCCTCGGTTTCCGAGGTAACGTGGATGTTCGACACGTGTAGGCCACCACGCCTATCCAACAGATAGGATTTCTGACACTTCTACAAAATCAGAGGGGGACCCACGGGTCACTTCTTGGCAGTTTTACATGGCTCAATGATGTCATTAATGGTGCACTTTTGCAGGCGTGTGACTGGACAATTGACTACCATTAATGTTTTTATTCTTGTGTCGGGATATGCGGCTCTTACATAAGACCGCATTTAACGCTACATTTAATTTGTCTCGGCCGTTACGTGCGGCTGATGTGCTACTCAAAAAAATATTCCTAAGGTGGGCCGCCACGTGCGGCCAGAACAAAATTTTCAATATTTCTCCTTCCCTAGGTCTTTCTTGGTATGTCCGGAGAGCACCTTGATAGTCTAGAGGTTACGCCTACGGCTGTAACAACTAGACTGGGGGGACATGATGACGTATAGTCCCCAGCCGGGTCAGGAACCTGGCCCACGGGTACTACCCGTATCCGGCCCATCACAGATGGGTGGGAATAATGTCATTCAAGCTTATGGGCTTGGATGAACAGTGATCGCACACATATGTGCGGCCCACGGCCCGGCGTGGCCGACATAGGGTTTGACAGAATCGTATTCTGTCTAGGAATAGGTTTACTCCAAGGGAGGAGGATATTCACTACTAAAATTAGAAGATAACAATCATTCTAATTCTAGTAGTTATCCTTTCCTTGGGCCGAAGTATCAGTGGCAGCCCACTAGGGTTCCACTGCCTATAAAAGGAACCCCCAAGGGTTCCACAAAGGTATTACGTCCTGAACTCTTAACTCACATAAAACCCTAACCGATTACTTACTCTCACGCCGGAGTCTAATCGTGGGAAACATTCCCACTGTAAGCCTAACGCGTGTTGTTTAGTGTGCAGGATCCCAACCAAACAGTTCACTTGGTGCAGGAGTCGGAGCCCAACCAACCCGAATTAAGCCTAATTCGGGTCTAGCAAGGATCACCCAACTTTTGCATCAACATACATAAATTTGTGTTAGACCAAGTTATGAAGTAAACTTAGTCCCTTACAAGATTTTAAAGTAAACCTTGTCCGAGAAAATTATTTCCCGTTGTGGGCCAACGTTTTCATAAGAAATACGTGACTTTAATGCGAAAAGCGGGTTGCAGTCTGAAATAACTACAAGCCATAATGGGCATGTTTTAAAACTTGTACAACTTTTATACGGACTCTATTTTTGGCGCCGTGTCAATATTAATCGACATTTCTAAAGCCGTAAATATTCCCGTACTAAAAGACATGCCCAATTTGAAAACGAAAAATATTTTTGGGTTTTCTTGATTTTATATTTTTTTATGAATTTTCTATGTATTATATTTTTTTTATGGTTTTTCTATGTTTTATATTTTTTTTATTTTTCTTTTGTTGGTTTAAATATATACGATAATATACAAGATCACGATCAAAGGATACTCGTGGAATAGTTTACCACTACTATTCTTCAGATTCTTCTGCCAACTCCTTAAGTGTCGCTGGTGAGAATGATTTCATGCCTAGCTTTTCGATCAAAAACTCGATACGTCCTCGATCTAAGGCCTTTGTGAATATATCTGCCAGCTGATACTCAGTGTTGACGAAGTACAGTTCAATCACTCCATTTTCCACTTTCTCCTTGATGAAGTGGTAGCGGATGTCAATGTGCTTTGCTCGAGAATGTTGAACGTAATTGCAGCACAGAGCGATTGCACTTTTGTTATCACAGTACATCGGGATTTTGTTGAATCCAAGACCGTAGTCAGTCAATTGTGATCTCATCCAAAGAACTTGAGCACAACAACCAGACATAGCAATGTATTCAGCCTCCGTACTTGATATCGCAGCGCTTTTCTGCCTTTTTGATGCCCAACTAACAAGTCTATCTCCAAGAAGTTGCACACTGCCAGAAGTGCTATGTCTGGTATCTTGACACCCGGCATAATCCAAATCTGCATATGAAATTAGTGCAATAGAGGAATCCTTCGGATACCACAGACCACGATGAAGTGTTCCTTTTAGATACCGAAAGATCCTTTTCACAACATGTAAGTGCTTTTCGGTAGGCCGAGCCTGATACCGGGCACACATGCCTATAGCAAATTGCAAATCAGGCCTGCTAGCAGTCAGATAGAGAAGGGTGCCGATCATTCCACGGTAAAGTTTAGGATCGACAGCTATCCCTTCCTTATCTTCATCTAACTTGGATCTCTCCACCATTGGAGTATCCACGGGGTCACAGTTTGCAAAATGATATTTCTTTAATGATTCAAGAGAAAATTTGGATTGATTAATGAAGATGCCTCTAGGATTCTGAGAAATTTGCAACCCTAAGAAAAATGAAAATTTTACCATCATCGACATCTTAAAGCGTGTGGACATAATTTTCTCAAAACAGTCAGACAAACGTTGATTAGTAGCAGCAAATATTATATCATTAACATAAATTTGTACCAGTATTATGTCGTTGTCCTCCTTGAGAATGAATAATGCTGGGTCCACTTTGCCTTTGGAGAAGCCTTTGGAGATGAGATACGACGATAAGAGATCGTACCACGCGCGTGGAGCTTGTTTCAACCTGTAAAGAGCCTTCTTGAGCTTGTACACGTGATTAGGATACTCTGAATTGACGAATCCATTCGGCTGGCTTACGTAGACATATTCCCTTAATTCACCATTGAGAAATGCCGTCTTAACATCCATTTGGTAGACGATCTTCATGTGAGAAACATAAGCAAGGAATAGTCTAATTGCCTCCAATCGTGCAACATGAGCAAAGGATTCTTCAAAATCAATACCCAAAGCTTGTTTGTAACCTCTAGCAACCAATCTAGCTTTGTTTTTCAGCACACTACCTAACTCATCGAGTTTAACCTTGTATACCCACAACAATGTCAAGATTTCAACGTTGCTGGGTAACAGAACTAATTCCCACACTTCAAGACGTTGGAATTCATTAAGTTCCTCTTGCATGGCTTCAATCCATGATGATTCGGTCATGGCTTGTTGCCAGTTTTTAGGTTCAGTATCTGAAAGAAATGCATCAAAATAGAAATATAATGCATGTTCTTGGAGTTGATGGCGTGTTAATACTGGTCGATCGATGTCACCAATAATATTGCGGATTGGGTGATCCTTTGTCCATTTAGTGTTGTGAGTTTCAATCCGTGGTGGTCGGGAGTGAACAATTGCAGGAGCTTCCTCTGAGGTAGACGCACCGATAGGGTCTTCAGGTATATGTGAACCAAAGAAGGGAAGCTCTTGTAAGTGAGCATATTCCAAATCGTGATCATAGAGTTCCTCTTCAACATCATTAGGAACGAGTGGGGGTGAAGATTCAGGTGTTGTTTGTGAATTGGTGGGGGATGGGACATCTGGTTCAAGAGTAACAGTAGATGCCTCAGATAGATTTCCATTATCTTGAGCAAAAACTTCGGGAATCGGAGCTACTGCTACAGGTGCTGGAGAATCATTACTCGATGGATCAAAGAATTCATCAAACATAGGTTGAAATAACTTATCCCACTCGGACCTTGTAGGTGGTATAAATGATGGAGAAGTAGGATTGTTGGGAGTTAATCCGGAACTGATTGTACCGGTTCCCATCTCGTGTAATGCGAGTTCAGAGCTGTTTTGCTCAGAAGCCATTGCTGTCAGCTCATCAAAATCGACATCCAAAGTTTCTACTATCTTGCCAAGACGCCGGTTATAAATTTGGTAAGCTTTCTTTGCAGGCGAGTAACCAATGAAAATTCCAATATCAGCCTTCGGTTGAAGTTTTCCCAGATTCTCACTATTTGTATTTGGATAGCAAAGTGCACCAAACACATGAAGATATGAAATATCGGGTTTGTGTCCCTGAAGTAGCTCATATGGAGTTTTACCATGACGTTTGCGAATGATGGAGCGGTTTTGGGTATAACATGCGGTTGCCACTGCTTCAGCCCATAAGAATAAAGGAGCATTCGCATAAATCAACATAGTTCGAGCAGCTTCCATTAGTGTACGGTTACGTCTTTCAACGACACCATTTTGTTGTGAGTGCGAGCCACAGATGTTTCATGAGAAATACCAACCTTTTCATAATAATTTCGAAGAGTCTGATTAACGAACTCAATGCCGTTATCAGTCCGAATGCGGCGAACAATAGCATTACGACGTACTTGTATCATCTTTAAGAAAGTAATGATATACTCTGGTGCTTGATCCTTGGATGCTAAAATTTTTACCCATGTAAACCTTGAGAAATCATCCACTATGACGAGGATGTATCTTCTACCACTCACACTAGCCGTACGCATTGGCCCGCAAAGATCCATGTGCAAAAGATACAATGGTTCTTGGTTGGTGTCTTCTGCTTTAGATTTGTAAGATTTCTTGGTGCTTTTCCCCAATGAACATGCGGAACATAAGTGATTCTTGTCAAACTTAAGTTTTGGAAGACCACGAACAAGTTCGTTTCTAGCCAAATGGTTAATAGCATCAAAGTTAAGATGAGATAACCGTCGATGCCACAACCATGACTTGGTCTTAGATGCTTTGGAGAGTAGACAAACAGGAGAGGCGGCCATCATGTTTTGAATAGACAAAGTATAGAGATTATCCCCTCGAGAACCCTTTAACAAATCATTTCCTGCAAGATCGCGAATGAAGCAAGTATGTTGTCGAAAGGCTACTTCAAGGTTTGAATCGCAAAATTGTCCTACTGAGAATAGATTGTGACCAAGTCCCTCCACATAATAAACCCGTGAAATCGTAACATTCCCAATTTGGTATTCACCATAACCTATAATCTTTGCAATATGGTCGTTGCCGAATTTAACCGTTCCTAGAAACTTGCTGACGAAATTTCTGAGCATCGAGCGGTCTCCAGTCATATGTTTGGAGCACCCCGAGTCCAAATACCAAAGAATAATTTGGACGACCTGAAAATATTACCAAACACAGACGATGTATCGGATTCTAAATGTTCCTCTGAGTTAGCAGGTACAGATATAATTATCTTAGATTTGCTATCAGACGAAACTTTAGGCTTCCAGATTTTCTTACTAGTGGTTGGCTTAGATTCTAGTTGTCTAGTATTCTGAGGTACTTTTTGACTGGGGACATTACTACTGGTAGCCACAATAGTGGGGGCAGACCTAGTTAAAGGGCGCTTTTTCCATTTCTTAGTGCTAGTGTTCCTATTTAAACGACGCTTAGACCTAACTTCCGTGGATGTGATCCTAGTTAAAGGGCACTTAGTTCCATTAGCAGTAAAGGTCCTACCAGTGGGTTTCCATTGCCACCCAACATGGGTGAATTTCTTCCCCGTTGGAATCCATTCAAGATTGTTCTTAATAGCATACATTTCATTCACGTGATCAACAAGGCATAAATCATGACGCTGAGAAAACATGCATTCATTACAATTCCAACATTTCGCATTAGAATTCACATTTTGCTTAGGTTTACACTCATAAAGAGAACCTTTTGTCTTAGCTACATGATTATTTTTATTTAAAACTGAAATAACATTCCTAGGGTGCGCTTCTACTTTCTTCTTCTCAGTCCTATTAGTGGAAGGCTTGATCCGATCTTTCTTGTCTTGAGATCCTTTAGCCTTAGTGGACACAGTTACTCCTGTAGAAGCCAAGGGAACATTAGTTACAGATTTTGACTTAGCCTTGATGGGTGTGTTTAAAACGGGCTTAGCTCCTGGGGTCTTATTGAATGGAGTAATGGCAATGGTGGTTTGTTGTTTAGATGATACATATATCGGTTGCCCAATGTACTCTAGGTATGCTAAACAGTCCTGAACGCGATCCACATATAATAAAAGCTCATATACGCTTTGACTTGTGGGATCACGTTTACGCATTTCATCAATAATCTCTCTAGCTAGATCAGCATGTTCTAAAGCATTTTTCATATATGTGGCAAACTTAGTGGGACTTTTCCTAAATTTTGGATCCCGATATAGCACACGTGGGTTGGGTTTGGGAGCACTAGAGGTCGAGACAGAGACAGTAGCTGGATTATCAACACTTTCTCATCCTTTGAGTTGAAGTGTCTCCTTTAATTCTGCTATAACCATGTTTTTGTCTATGAGCTGAATTTTTAGGTCAGAGGATTCCTCACATTTCCTGTTCAGTTTGTCAATTAATGACTTTTGTTCTGTCGCATTAAAAGCGAGGCGTTCTTCTATTGAACCAGAATTTTGTGAGTCAACCTGCCTTACTTGTTCACTCTCTCCTAGTATAGAATTAATTCTATTTTCTTGGACATGATTCTTAGTCTCTGCAGCCTCTAGTTCCATTTTTGTTTCTAGTAATTCTCTCTTAATTCTCATCATCTCTTCTTCTAAATTCTGAACCATCTGAATCATCTTGTCACTTGTCTCAACGGAGTTTCCACCATCATTTAGTTTTGAAAGAGTTTCATTTTTAGATTGATTCTCAATTTCAAGAGATATAGAATGTTGTTGAAGCTCATTAAAACTTTTTGAGAGTGTATTATATGAATCTTGAAGCTTTAAAAATTCAGCGTTGGATTCATGACAAGAATGATTATCTATAGTATTCACATGTTCAACCGTATTCATAGATTCATGCACATCATCACAAATATTCACAGTAGAAATTTCATGACTATATTTAACAGTAACAACTTGCATCACTTTGAGAGACACCATATGTTCTAAAAAACGGCATATTCAGATAAAATCTTTTCCTTTTCAATTAAATGTTGTTCATAAGCATCATCCATTTTATTGAAAACTTTTTGAACTTCACCAATTTCAAAACTTAAATTACATGCTAGATCATAGACTCCTTGTTTAATATGGTCCACAAACGGAACGATCTCTTTCTCAAACACCGTTTTCATGTGTTCGAACACCCATTCTCCAGCGGTTTGAGCCGTTGAAGTCGTACATTCCAGAATGACCTTGTCAAACTCGGTAAGGTATTGCCCAATCTCTTCCAAGCTTCGCTTTACCGTACTAACCGGTGGAAGATTCTTAGGAATTTCCTTTGGTTGGTCCAAGTTAACGAGTGTAGGAATTATACTAAGGCATTCTCTAGTAGGCATGAAAGTGGATGTTTGGATAGTTCTCTTTTGCATATTAAAACGAATTCTAAGATCTATTGTGGCATTTTTTGCATTCATTTGAGCATAATCATATTCAGGATATGTAGAAAGTAATTTTAACCGCTTTTCATCATATGGTGGCATACTCTCAGAATCATTTGAGAACACAATCGGATCTAATGCCAATCCTAACTTGGTTGCATCATAAATTCGTGGGTTGTGGTTAAGCGCTTGCTTTGCATACCCTGGGTTAGGTGGTAAGTCTATAAGACGCGATAGATTGAACTCTTTAAATGATGCATGAAACAAGTGTACTAGATGTGAAGCGGCATATTGTTTTAAAATCTTAAGTTCCGATTCCATTATTCTTTCAGACGTCTTAATTTCCATTTCAATCTGTTCGGACTCAAGAATTTCAAAATCCGTTTGAAGTTGTTGAAAATTAGTAACGACTGACTCTTTTTCTTTAAGTTCATTCGAAAGATTTGTTCTTAAACTCTCAATTTCTAGCAGATTGTCCATTTGAACTTTCCTAAACCTATCAAATTCAGGATTGGTTAAGGTAGTGGACACAGGAGTCATTTCCAGGGTTTTAACCTTGTCCTTATGCAAAGCAAGCTCGGCCGATAAAGTCTGATTAGCATTAAGGGTTTCAAGGACTGCATTATTCATTTGGCTAAGCAAAGATGCCGGGACCATAACCAAATCAGGTTGAGCAGACAAACTGGTAGTCGTAATAGCTCCCGGTTGTGGTTCACTCAAAGTCTGAGGACTTTCACTGATATTGCTATCATTGTTTGTCTCGTCGATTGAGTTACTAACCACCGGAGGCTGTTCCGAATACTCGGACATTTGCTCAACTTGATAAGGTACAATACTAGTATCTGTAGCAGTATGTGGTACCTCAGAAATTGTATCAGCTCCATATAGTGAAAGGTTTGCCATAAGAGCTGCTTTGGCAGTGTTAAGATCATCACAATCAGAGTCATATGCATCCAAATCATCACATTGATATGCATCATTGTTGGTGATGACTGTTGTGAGACCATCAGTTTCCGCTACTCTTAGATCTGCAAGGAATGCCAATTCTTCTTCATCAAGTTCACGACCTTGGGCTTGAGCATTCACCAGGTAAATCTTCTCCTAAAACCATGTGCCGTCCCTTTTCCTCTTAGGCTGCTTGCACTCTCGGGCCATGTGCCCTTCCCCTTTGCAGTTGTAGCAAATAACCATCTTCATTTTACCAGGGCCGTTTGCTCTTGTAGAAGTAGTATTGGATAAACGTGCACCAGCAGTAGACAAATTAGATCTCCCTTGAAGTGGTTGCACCATGACTCTTCCGTCCTGAATTGTTGCCTGTTGTCGAGAGTTAGACGAGTTCCTTAACTGATTGTTAGTTGTTGCTGGACCTCTGTAACCTCGTTTGTTCAATGTTTGACTTAAATAAGCAGACATCAGAGCAAGGATATCAGTAGGGCTATCTCCTTGTCTAAATTCAGGGACAGGTATGTCATCTTCACAGTAGAATGCTGGTGCTACTTCAGCTACAATCTGATTGGTTAGAGCACTGACTTGTTGTGAGTAATGAGGTTGAGGAGCCTCAAGTTGTGGATAGGTACTAGCAAGGTTGGTGGGAGGTTGATACGGTGAATACTGGTGTGAAGCATAAGGTAATGGGTGTGAATCTCCTTGTGATGATGATGTTGCTGGTTGGTGATAAGATGTAGGCGGCGGTGGCAGAATCGAGTACTGTGGGAAGCTTGGTGTTTGATACACAGGTTGATATGAAGATTTGTGTCCTAAAGCAAGCTGAGAGTTGTGGTATGACAGTGTAGGATGGTTTGCCAATAATTCCATTGGTTCATGATAAGGTCCTTGAGAAATTCAGTTTTGGATCACATGCTTCTCATGTTGTTGTAAGAAAGCATAGAGTTGATCTAAATTGGAATTGTGTAGATCACGAATCATCTTGACATCAGTCACATATTGACTCCATTCAGGGGGTAGTGTGTTCAAAAACTTGGTGTTTAATTGAAACTGTTCAATCCTTAGATTATAGACATTCACGTCATTCATCAAAGTGGTAAAACGCCAGTAAAAATCATGAAGTGTCTCCCCTGGAAGGTATGTGAACCTATCAAACAAATCATACAGTTGACACTCTCGTTCTTGCTTAGTGAGAGATGACCCTTGTAGAAAAACCGCAAGTCGATCCCAAAGATTCTTTTCGACTGTATGTTCACTTACCATTCGAAAGATATCGGGTGGAAGGGCTTGAAGAATTGTCTGAACAGCCCTCTCATCGGCATCTGCAATGATTTTGTTGGCATTGGTTAACTCATGATACTCCCTTGGCCTTGTCACATTGTTGACGGTAACCTCTCCCCAATCTAATGGACCTTTATCAACTGATTGAAGCATAAGTCGACCATTTTGTTTGCCTATGATATACGTTCTCATGCGACCTTGCCATGCTTCAAATAAATCTTTGATGAGCAAAGGTGGGCGAGTATCGGTTCTCGAAATGATCGAGATATCGGTAAGTGAAGTCATAGTTGGCATATATGAGTGTGAATTCATGTTGTGATCCCTTGAAAAAAGATTATCAAAAATGATCGAGCAATGAAATAAGATTATGTGTTTTAATATTGTTTAAATAAAGATATTAAGATCTTTTGATTGTGTGTTTTTGTTAATGTCTCCAAATAAAAACAAAGATGGAAAATCCTCTAAGTGTTGAAAAAACTATGGCTGATCGTACTCTGATCGGACTCCCAGATCGTATTGCGATCGTACTCCCCTATCCTAGTGAGCTATCGTACTGAACAATCGTGCCCTGATCGTACCCTGATCGTAGTGACCCTGATCGCACCCTGATCGTAGTGAACCTGATCGCACCCTGATCGTAGTGAACCTGATCTTACCCTGATCGTAGTGAACCTGATCGCACCCTGATCGTAGTGAACCTGATCGTACCAAGCAATCGAAGTCTAGATCGTACTTTGGATCGTGCTGATGGATCGTACTAAGCAATGGATTCTGGATTGTACTTTGGATCTTACTTATGGATCGTACTACGTGATCGTACTGGTGGATCGTAGCGTGGATCTAAGTTATGATCGCAGTTAGATCGTAACAATGGATCGTGACTATGGATCGCAAGTAGAAACCCCCAGGGTTTATGCAAACACACAGTCAGATCGTACCCCTGAAAAATAGGCCGAGACTTAAGATCACCAAGAAAGAAAGGATTTTTACCTTGAAAAACGTGATTCTAACCAAACGAATATCACCAAATCGTTACTAGAACTATTTAGAAGATATGTAGATCACTTGGAATCAAAGAACACGAAAATTTTTTGTAACTTTTGGAAAAATCAATCAAAAACACATGAACACACTTAGAAAAGTATGAACAACACAAAACCAATCTTTATTTCATCCCATAGCTCTTGATACCAATTGTAGGATCGTTTTTTTCTAAGGATTAGGCATTGTTGGATTATCTATTGATATGAATGGGAAATGGAGGAACTTAGAGAAAGAAGAGAGAGAAAGGAGAGAATGAGAAGAAAGATGAAATGTGATTAAATGAAAAGTGTTCAACCCCTCCTAACATGCTAGGAGGGGGTTTATATAGCCCACCCTACATGTGGGCTATATGGGCTATATTGGATCACGAGCCCAATATCATTGGAGTGACTGATCCTTTCTAAATACGTAAAAACGTATTTCCAACACAAACCGAAGAATTTACTGCCTTAGCCGATCTCGGGGCAAGTATAAATTTAATGCCATTAAGTGTTTGGAATAAGCTATTATTGACCGACCTTACACCGACAAAGATAACTCTTGAGCTAGCAAATCGAACTCTCGCTTACCCCGTTGGTATTGCCAAAGATGTCTTTGTTAAAGTTGGTACCTTCACTTTTCTGGTCGACTTTGTTGTTGTTGGTTATGAAATGGACCCTCGTATTCCGTTAATACTTGGACGGCCATTCTTGAGAACCGGAAAAGCTTTAGTCGATGTTTCCGAAGGTGAACTCATCTTAAGGGTCGGGAATGATCAAAAAAAATTTAAGATGGGAAGATCACAAACAAATCCAATGCAAGAGAATCGGCGAATATGATTAATGTGCTTCAAGACGAGCTTGATACAACTCCTTTGGAAAGTACAAAGCTTGATGATTTTGTCGTCTACAACAATCCTCTTTTCGAGCCTATCTATGATAATCCACTTTTTCAAGAGAATGTGGAAGATTCTGAAGATCCTCTTCCCAATTTGGATGCCCCACCAATATATGATGCTCCACAAATCTATGATGATTCTAGTTCCGATGTGGATGATTATGATGATTTTGTTTCAGAGTATAAAGACATGCCAACTTATGATGATTTTAATGATGTTGATACTCTTTCGAGTGATTCTTCACATGATGACCTTGCTCCTATTTTTGCTAAAGATCCTTCACCAACAATGCTTGATCCTACTTTGGATGACTAATCATTTGAGGAGATTTTGCTACTTTTCTCAATACCTACTTCCCCAATGAGAATGATTCTCCTCCTTTGGACTTTGATTTTGGTCTTTATCCTCCTTTGGATATTAAGAAACCCGTTTCAAAGGAGAAGAAACCGGACGACACCGATATCCATAGTACCTATGTCTTAACACCTCTCTTTCCACCTTCTGAGGACGAGATTGTGCGGTTTATGGGCGAATCTTTAAGGTCTACTGAGTCTAAGTCTTATTTTCCCCTAAAGGAAAAGGTGTTCGATCCGGGTATCACGATTTTCAAGCCATCTCAGTATCCATCTGATGAAATAAAAGGAAAGATTTTTGGAAACAATGGAGCTATGCATACACTTCATCCTACTTTCTACCATCGTGCTCAACAACTGCTTTAGGGAACTTTGCCTATTCTTCTTTGGCTTGCCTTGTTCACCTTAAGCTTATGCTATTTGATGGACGAGAACCATATATTTGACCCCGATGGATGTTCTTCAAACTTCTTACCATTCTAATCAAGGTCGAGTCAGGCTCACGACTCGGTGAACAAAAACAAGCGCTTCTCGGGAGGCAACCCGAGTATATATCCTTTTTATCCGTTTTATAATAAGTGTAGGGGAGACCCTAGTATGTGTTTGTTGTTTTTCTTTCATATCATGTGCAGGGATTCGAGCTTTCAAAGATACATTCTTGATGACTTTTGACGACACGTGATTCCGTATCCCGTCTTCCCGGTTCTATCCTAAACTCTTTTGATTCTCTATTTTATATTCTTCAATATTAAAATAGGAATCACTTTAGTTGTCTCTTCCTTAGCAAGATTTAAACAACGTGCACAATGTAGGGGAGTTTACTTGCACATGCTTAAACATTAAGGTCAATGTTTATATTAAGTGTAGGGGGAATTTTATCGAAGTTAAGTGGGATTTTCCTTGTATTTGTCCTCATTTTAACCGTAAAATTGATTTTTCGACATTTTTCAAAAATTTTAATCTATTTTGGCCTATTTGTATTCTCCTTTGTTATCGTTATTTTCTTTCATTAGAATAAATTTCAATAAAATGGTTTTAATAAGTTTAGATGTCTTTGATATATTAGGCCCGTCATGAATCTTTTGACTCAACACGAGTTTACTTATCCAAGTTTACTCTAGCTAGTATCCTTAACGTGTTTAAGTCAAGTTTTGCTAGGCTTTATATAGGTGTAACACCCCATTTTTTATAATGGAATGTCACGTGTAATTATGGCGTGTCATCAAAGCATACAAGGATAAATGTATAAAACATTACATGACCAAAGGGATAACTGGAATCAAACATCGGTTCCCAAACATAATCCCAAAACATAATAAAGCAAAAGAAATGAATGAAAGACTAAACAAGCATAAGTATATGAAGGCAAAAAGGAGAAGAAGTCTCTAGCAGCTTCCATCCTATGCACGTTCCTCCAAATGCTCGAGTCTTTCCTAGGGTACCCGCCGTTTTGGGACATGGAAAGGAAAGTAACGGCTGAGCAAAATGCTCAGTGCACGGATATAGACATAGTATAAGTGACTAAAACATAATAGAGACTTAATAGCAGCGAAAAAGTATAAGTCCTGGAAAACCTGGAACATGTTCATAAAACTTGTTTTATAGTTTGGAAAGCCTTATGTTTATCTTATGAAAACTGTTTAACATATTTTACCATTAGCCAATTTAGGTCATGAAAATCCACCGTGCATGAATACTTGGAGGGGTGACCTCATCATGCAAATTAGAGGGGCTGCCTCTAATTTAATATACTGGTCTTGGGTAGGAGGGATCAGCTCCTTGTGAAGGATGCAAGGCACACACCACATTCACCATGAAATCCTGACTGAAAACATGTTACTAGGATGCACCCATACGCCCCACATGATAAATATAATATAAATGGCCAAAAGCTGAAGGGACGCCACGAGCAATCACTCCGCCGTGGTGAAGTCATAACATCAGTGCCTCTAATGTTATGGTTATGGTACCTCCATAACTAGGTGAAACTGGTCATGCATGTATATGGCTATAGGTATTCTTAATTAAACATAAGCAATCAAACACGTAACTTATACTACGGGAAAACATTTGGCTGCATACTGGGAATCCTAATAAGGAAAGAATGTCCATACTGAAAGGACGGAAATCCGTACCTTATGTCCAGTGAACGAAGAAGATGAACTGAGAGGAATCCTACTTCCGTATCACTAATGCTACATAAATACATACGTGTATAAGTTTCTTCTTACTAAATACGTAACTGGTTTTATGTCATGTCTTAGCTTATTTTATATGTTCTTATCATGTTTTACTGTTTAAAGCCTTAAACTGTGTTTATCTTATATTCTGTCTATTCTGATTAAGTATTTCTGGTATTTCATGTATTATTATACTTATTGTGTAATAATAAGTAACTTTCCAAAAATAGCAGGTTTCCTAAAATAGAAAGTTTCCAAAAATAGAAAGTTACCAAATATAGAAAGTTTCCAAAAATAGAAAGTTTCCAAAAATAGAAAGTTTCCAAAAATAGAATTACTGCTTAAAATAGATAAGTTTCTAAAAATATAAAGTTTCCATAAATAGATTAGCTGCCTTATTTAAATAAGTTTCCATAAATAGATTAGCTGCCTGAAATAAATAAGTTTCTAAAAATAGAACGTTTCCATAAATTGATTAGCTGCCTTATTTAAATAAGTTTCTAAAAATAGAAGTTTCCATAATTAGAAATAAGCTGGTTAAATAAGCTAAGTATATAAGCCTAAGTGTTTTCATGATTATTTTCTAAGTCATATTATATAGTGTATAGTTTAATAATTATTTCATGTAATTAAATTAAACTATAGGTTAAAATATTTAATTAAAGTATAACATGTTTTAATTAAATAAAGTTAAATACTTAGGTTAAAACATGTATTATTATTTATTAATAATATAACCTAAGTCATGTTAATTAATTAATTATAATCATGGTTTTTAAATAATTAATTAATTATAAGTCTAAAATATAAAAATACTTAGGTTAATTAATTTCATGATTATTAATAATTAAAATAACCTAAGTCATGTTATTAAATTAATCATGTCATTTTATTAATTTAATTTTTAACATAAGATCATAAAACATAAAACTAAACATACACCATGAACCGGATCTAGAATCAAAACCATGAACCGGACATGAAATCGACACCGTACCCCGAACCAACTCGGGGTACCCCTTGTCTTGAGGCTACCGTGGGACCCACACCAACCAACCGGGACCATATGGTCTCGGTGGTGGTCGGTTGGCCGAACCGAAACCCCCCTTGGGTTCGGTGTAGGCTGCGGCCAAAACAAACACCCCTTAAAACCATACTTTTGATTTTATTAAACCTCAATTTATGTTAGATCCATGTTTATTTATTAGGTTTTTGTAAAAAACATAACATGTTCTTGATTTATTAAAAGATCAAATCAAAAGAAAAGGTTTAAAAAGTATTTACCGAATTCGTGGATCAAAAGGACGAAGAACAAACACGGTCACCAACTAATATTCCAAGATCCAAGATCAACAAACACCTCCTTGTGGTGTTCTTAGGGTGGCGGCCAAAAAAGAAAAGAGGAGGGTTTTGGGTTTTTGCTAAAATCTTCTGTAATTGTAAAAATGAGTAGTGAAAAATCCTTTAACCCTTTTAGTAAAATTTTACAAATGGGCTTGGCCCATTTGTCCCTTGTAGCCGCGGGTAGGGGGCCCCACTTGGGGTACCCGTACCTTTTTCCGTGTCTCGATGTTAAGTTATTTGTTCGTGATTATTTGTGTTCGTGTTTTAAGTGTTCTCGTTACGTAAATATCGTGATCTAATATATTTAATTACGCTCGTAATAAATATATATACGTAATTAATAATAGTTCGTGTTTTAATTACGTTCATGATTTCATGATCGCATGTTCGTGATTAATTATTGTCAAATAATTATTACGTGCTCGTGCGTAGTAAATACTTATCGTGTTCTAACACGTACGTAATACGTAAAATCCTAACACGAAATCGTAATCATGCTATATTAGGAAAGTTTTAATCTAGTACGTACGATCTTAAGGGTACTATTCATGGTAAAAGCATGCGGGTTTTACATCTCTTCCCCCTAAAAAGAATAATTCGTCCCCGAATTATAGATAACGTAACTGGAAGCGAAACATACCCGAATCAGACTGGAAAGGTATGCAAAATAACGGAAATGAAGGTGACATGGTAGAAGGGAACATGGAACGTGACATGTCTTGAAAAGACATGGAACGTGACGTGACTGAAAGGACATATCTAATCGATAAGAGAAAAACGGATAAGAAGTCCGGATGAACTTGTCCGTTTCCAAGTGGCTTCCCTCTTGGAACAGTTCCTTCATAAGATCTTTACACGAATGATAAGTCTTGGTCCTCCTGACCTTGACTTGGAATACGAAGAAGTTCTCGGTTATCAACGTAAGGTAGATCCCCTAAATTCGATCGAGGGAATAAGAATTAATCGTGTAAGAGTAACTGAAACGTTACGATGAAAGACAATCTGACTTAACAGATAATTAGAAACGATGCGCGAGACATAAAGAAACGTAGTACGTGAAATTTTTTGAACGTGACACGTGAAAAATTTTGAACGTGCTACGTGGAGATATGGCGAGTGTAGTATGAGTACACATATCGTGATCCATGATACGTGTAACATATCTTGATCATGATATGAGGAACGTGGAATGAACATGACATGTGAAACATATCGTGATCATAGAATATAATGGTGGTAACGCCAAACGCTACAAGGTGAGACGTGGAATATGACGTGAAACGTCTATCTGATGATGGAGAGTTATACTAAACTTGGGTATGGTCTCTCAATTTCTTGCAAAACTTCCCAGAACGAAATGAACGTAAAATCGTAAGTCAAGATACCATCATGATTCTGAATGGTGTCATGAACGCGAGCGCGAAAACAAGTCGTGAAATTAGAACAAGGACGTGGACGTAAACAAGGAGCACAAATGCGAACCTTTGCCTGTCCCTATAACTGAGGGATTACCAAGTGATCGGATGAGCCTTGGCGTGGAATGTGTGTGATCAATCCGTTGGTTCTGAAATCCGTACGGATGTAAGGATTCTGCAGACTTGATTAAACTGTTGACAATAACCTAGATAGCATCATGCTTCTTCTGAGTTTCTTGAAATATGGTAACCAAAATCCATGGAGATCTTGTCCCATTTCAATTCACAATTTCATATGATGAAAACATCCCAGTTTGTTGGTGTCCTATCTTAACCTGTTGGTATGTCAGGTACTTAGATATGAACATAACTGTATCTTGCTTCGTAGGGCTTGATACATAGGAGTTTGCGAAACTCTGAGTTTCTGAATCTAGACTTCTCCTAGCGTAGGATTTTCTATAACACCTAATGTAGTGTAGGGTTCTCTCCTTTACGCATAAGCTGAGTCATGGTAAGATTAACCATGCAAATCCATGTGATCCAGCGTGTCACCGTAATCAAACAGAATTGATATTGGAAAAATTTCCAGGGTGAAATTTCTCTTGTCATAGAATTTGCAACATAGTGCAGATATGGTCTTCCTGTTCTTCTTCTAGGCTTAAAGGAAATCAGGTTATCCTTAATGAAAACACTGATGAATTTGCTTATGAGTTCATGGAAACTCAATTTATTAAGTCCATAATGCTGTTGGAGCATTGATGAGACTAATTCAAAATCAGAAATCGAGCATGATCGAGTCGTGCACGAATAGCAGTCTTGGACATGTCCTGCTCTTTCACCCGTCACTATTGGCAGCATGATCATGAATTCGATCTTGGATAAGTGATTAACACTATAAGGTTGATTGGACATGTTGTCAATACGTAGAGGAGAATAACGGTCATGAATGGTGATTTGTTTAAAAATCGACGGTAGTCGACACATAATCTTATGTTACCGTCCTTCTCCTTGAAGGTTCTTCTAGAGTGTAAGGGACAATTTTGGAATAATCCGTTGGTTATGCATACAAGGACTTCAGTAGTCGTGTCTTACTGACAGCTAGAAAGTTTAGCAATCATGGCTAACAAAGCACGTGCTTGGAAAGCATAGATAATTTATACAGATTTTCCTGATGGAGAATCAAGCTGAATGTATTCAGGGGCCTGAACACTACTGTACATAATTATGAATCGTAGCATGGTGTGCTGTTCATAGTCCATAATTAGGATAAACTTCATCTCGTGTATGTCCGAGGAAATGCGTTAGCAGCTTGGATCTCATCATTAAACTGAAGGAAACCCTTCGTCTGCGTGGGAATACGAAAGGCGTCCTTCATGGTCATGAATATATGAACTATGATAAAAGAAATGAAAGTGACATCGGCAACGTGACAGTTCTCACTGATGCGCCGATAATGGAATTGAAATTCTTGTGGCCTGATTAATACATGGCACAACAAAATAGATATACCCTTGGAGGGTACCCTGAATTTCTTAGAAATTTTCCATAGTTGGACGTGAGTCATGTGTCTTGACTTATTTCTTGGAACTATAAGCATGACATATGTCTTGACTGGTGTCCTTACATGTGTCATCAGGAGGTATACGTGAGACATGTGTCTTGACTGATGTCTTGACATGTGTCTTTAGAAAGTATACGTGAGACATGTGTCTTGACTGATGTCTTGACACGTGTCTTCAGAAAGTATACGTGAGACATGTGTCTTGACCGATGTCTTGACATGTGTCTCGAGATGTGAAACAAATATAACCACAATATAAGGTTATTATGCCAGAATTGGCGGATCGGTTGGACTACTAATCCTTGTATTTCTGGTCACGTCCGTGGCCAGAGTTTCGGTTGCGATTTCTAGGATAGTTGCTATCATAGTAGTGGTTACTATTGTAACACCCCCAAATTTATACAACTCAGTACAACGGAAGACTAGTTGGTGTTACGGGATAGCACATTACTCACATCATAGACAACACATAAAAATCGCGTCGTTTAATAATAAAAGCATTTCCATTCATAAATATCAAAGTTACATCGGTCCCAAGTCATTATATTTCATACAAAGTTTTACAAAATATTTGAATGGAAAAATATTGTTTAAGTGCGGGCCATGAATTCTTGTCGTCTTCCCGAGAATTACCTTCAAGTACCTGAGATAAAACATGTTAAAAGAAAAGGTCAGCGATAACGCCGAGTGAATTCATAGAGTTTAATAAATTTCTTCAATATAACTTTGGTATAAAATTAGTACCAAAAATCAATTCGTACAACTCATTGTAATAGGCCGTAAAATAGCCAAAATCATTTTATACAAATCTTTGTAATAGGCCATAAATTAGCCAAAGTCATTTTATATAAATCCTTATCGAAAATCATAATATAGGCATTTGCCTTAAAAATCATTATACGAGCCAATGTCGTAAAAACAATCATACAATACGTCTTATGACGTTGTATAAAATCAAATAAAAATCGTTATATGAATATGGTTATGAAAACCAAAATACAATCATAATATCAATAGTATGACCCAGTATTGCTAGTTAGGCAATACTTCGTAATTCGGAGCGTCTAGTAATATTTTGGTGATTGGATTATTATAAGCCGCATGACATTGTTACCTTACTAAAACCAAAACGGGTAGCTAACCCGATACCAATTTTTCCCATCTAAAGTAGCGTGTCGTCACAAAGGTCACGCTATTGAAATCTTCTCATACATAAATTCGCTTACCAATCAATGTGGCACGACGGGGATCAACCGTCAAGGCGCGAACTGGGGTGATCGTCCCCAAATAGTACTATTAAATGCATAAGCGTCTACCAACTCCCGGTAGTTCACAATTCATGCTAATGGGACTTTTAGTGACATAACCTAACTTTAATAATCTATTTTATTTCATCTATCGGGTCCATTAATCATTTATCGGGTCATACAATCGGGTCATTCAATCATTCGGGTCCAAAATCAATAAACAAACAATCGGGACAAATGGTGTCCTATTTTATAAAAACTAACATGTTATCTCCCTCGCGGGTTTATAAAACATTTATAAAAACATTTAAAATAGTGTGAGGCTATGAACTCACGTTGATGTGGGAAAGCGGGTTATCGGCAACTCGGACGTACGGTACGTGCTTCAATCACGGAAACCTATATAAATAATAATCGGTCTTAGACTCATGTCCAATGACTTTATAAAAATAACAATTATGTATAAATATGATGATTATATATATATGATGATCAAGTGGGTTTACATATTCTCGTTTACTCCTTTTAGTGTTATATGTCGATAACTTTTATATTAGTTTACTAGTTTTACCCGTTTACGTGTCTTAAGTCCAATAAGCTTATTATAAGTTATTTAACTTATTTGAATCCTTGTTATCAGTATGTATACTTTCCATGTTGGGCCCAAATGGGTTAAGCCCAATAAGTTCTTTTTACAAGTTTATATCTTATTTAGTCCAATTATTAGTCCAAGTATTAGTCCAATATGTTTACTTAGCTTGTTAATGTCCGTATGCCCTAAAGTTCGGGTTTTATCGGTTTTTACTTGTCATACATGTCTATATATCAGTATATAAGTTTTATAAAGTTTTCATTAGACGGGTCCAACCATCTAAGTTTTATTTAACAAAAACGTTAATTTTACGGCAATAGCCGAAAAAGTCGTAAAAATCATGTTTATAGTTTTTATTACTTATAAACATTATTTCACCACCATTTATATAATTTATCCATTTGATTACCCTTTTATATATATTTATATAAATAAGTTTTATAAGTTAGTGGGTTTTTATTTTACATTTTATATATTAAAATGTGAGTGCTTATATAATAGTATTATTCTTTAATTTCCAAAAATCTGATTTTTAACTTCATCTTCACCAAAACTGCCATATCTTGAGTTCTATATGGAGATAGAAGCTCAAATTTTTATCACATAAACTAAATGATATGTGCTACATTTAACTCTCCTATAGCTACTGTTGAATCATCTTCTAAATATTTTCTAAAAATCGTCCAAAACAGTAACTTCAGATTTACACCCTAAACTTGTTTTGATCATATCTCACTCATTACTTTGATTCCATTGCATGGCCAACTCTCACATTTGTACAAGACCCATGGCTTACTGTAAATCCATTCTACTTCATCATTTTATCAGTTTAAACATATGGTTCTTTACTGTTTTATACAGCCATCAAATTTAACCAAGATTTTAACCTTGTTTCTTATGGTTTTTCACCTTTTTATCCATGATTATCAACAACAAATCCCCACATAACATTTTTATCATCATATAATCATCATATACATATACAATAGGAAATAAAATACATGTTTACATAATCAAAATAACAAGAAGTTGAGGAGGACAATCTTTATACCACCAACTTGATGTAGGTTATGAGTTTGACATGGTTTTGGATGGAGAAACTTATGATGCACCAAGACCACCTTCATGACCACCATTCTTCATAGAAACCTTGTGGAAAATCAGCCCTCCTACTCCATGAAAACTCCTCCTTGGATGTTATAACTTGCACCAATCAATAGGGCTTCAAAAGGGCATCAACATGTATATGAATAACATGAGATTTTGTGGTTGATTTTTGATCAAATGAGGGTGTTGTTGTAAGATATGGACGGCCAAACTAGAGAGATGAGAGAAAGTTATGGTTGTTTTGCATGTTGTGAATGAATGGTATTGAGTTGCTAGTGGTTTTGTGAAGTTAGTGGGTGGAGTAAGCTTAAATGTTAAGCTACATGTAACAAGTGTAAGTTTCAAGCTAAAAATTTGACACCTAAGTGGTGTTAGCTACTTAAGGCCGGTTTTGGGAGTGGGGTGGGACAAGTGTCCCACTTGTCTCATCCCATTTATTTACGGGTACTCTCGATTCTAGTTTCCTCGATTTGCGTGCCCTCGGGTCGTTTTACGAAAAACGTTTTTATAAATTATGAATCAACGTCACAAAACGAATCCAATAAAAATTGTTTCATCAAAAACGGAGTTTGAAAACGTAAATAGGTAATCCTAAGGTTTCCGGTTTAGTCGTAAAGGACGTTAAAATAAAATCGTAAGTCCTAATCTCTTCTCGTAAATTTTTGAGTTTATGAACCAACTCAAATTTAAAACTCCAAAATAATATTCATGGAGAAATTTATTTTCTGAAATGTCGGACTGTCACCAAAGACGGTGTATGTAACCGTAAGCACGTAATGTTGAATCCTCCGGTTTAGACGTAGTCGATGCTACTCCAAGACGTAAATCCAAATTTCTTCCCAAAAATAAGTGAGTTCATATTGTATCATTAAAATAATATTTTCAAATAATATTGGAGAATAAAATATTGACCATAAATTGACGGATTGTCACAGCATTTACCCCTAAACAGGATCTTTGTCCTCAAAGATCATCATACCTTACTACTCGCTTCTTATAGAGTTAAAGCCATGTGGGTATTTCCTCCACATTCGGTCTTTTCTCACAAGTGTAATCCATTATATTACGCGAGTTTCTTCAAACATAACTATGGGAATAAGATCAGGCTTAATGTTGACTTACTTTCTCTATCCATGATGTTCACGGGTTTTTGATGAATGCAACTTTTCGCCGATCTAAGCTCTATTAAGAAGAATTCAGATTTTTAACTTGATAGATATTCCATCAAGTTCGATATACGAAACATAATTCACACAGTCTTCGAAGTCATAGGGTAGATCCAGCTTATATGCCTTTCAGACCAATATTTTACATCATCTCAATGGTCCCATACAACGGGGACTTATATCCATGATTTGTCAGATCATGAATTCATTTTTCCAAGGTTAAAAATTGTGGCATAGCTTCGCTACCCATTTGGCACTTCAAGATCTACATTTTACATTCACATAACCTCTTGCCCACTACCGGCTGTCAATAATCAAATCCTAATTTCAATATTCATTTCAGATCTCGCGGGTCGGGTATTTTGCAAGGATAGGTTCGCCATCATAGGAAACCTTAAACCTAAGAGACATGTCCAACTCACAATGGATGTATGTCGGATGTCTTCATCAACTCTTGCTTACAGATGCTCTAAGATTTAGATCCTAACAAGATTCGATCTTAATCCTAACAAGATGATTATCAATGATAATCTCTCCAAAGAAAACGATTATACGGTCTATTACCAAAGGTCAATCATTCAAACATAAAACAGCACTTATATTACTTTGTATCGTTACTTTACCTCGTCCCTTCGATTGGGGTGGTACATAGTACTCTCATCAAGGTTCGTTCTTAATGATTTCTGAGAAAATCTCTAGAAATTCGATGCGAAGCGAGGATCTTGATATAGATGATCGATACAGGCACGCTATGTTTACATAACTCTTTTGCATTTATCAATAACGAGAATGATATTAACAGATTTGGTCAGTCTATCGACGATGACCTAAATCGAATCAAATTCAGATGATGACCTTTGCAATAGCTAGATGTTTACTAATGTATGAGGCGATGTCTGCCTTCATAATTGCCATTAGTACAACTACTTCAGACAAAGATACTTTTAGTCATAAATGACATAAATAAAGTACTTATACTTACAAATTCCAACATAACTCTATCTCACAATCCTCTATATTTAGGCAACCACAAGTGGCCTTTAAAACATTTAACGCTATTGGCTTCTCAATTTTAATGGTTCACACTAGACGCAAACTCCATTTATTATCTGTATTATCCTTTTTTTTACAAACATCGTTTAATATTATTCGGCAATTTAGTTTGCACAATCATTATTAAGAAATATATCTTAATTGGTTCTTTATCCATTTTATATAATACGTCGGTATCTACATTCACTTCTCATGATGATATAATTATCATGTCCACAATTCACTCAGATATTCTTTCTATATTATGCGTCAGAAATTTCGTTCACTTTCCTCATGAAATAAATATCATAACCGTATTTATTCAAAAAAAAAAAAAATTTCTTCATATCTTTTATGTTTCATTTTCGTCTCAACTATCATTTTTATCAGTCTTTCTCAATCCGGCGTCTAAAGCGTCGATAATTATTATATGTAAATTAAATAATTATTAGTTAATTTTTATGAAGCGTAATCGTTTTAAATTTCTTAGTTCAACCAATTATATAAAATGTTCAAATTAAATTTGAATTTAATTAACAAGATTTTTGTTGATTTATCGAAAATATTTAATAAGATTCGTAAATGTTCGAAAAACCTTTGTTTATACTTTGGTCAAAGTTTTCTTAGTTTGAAAAGCAAAAATTGTCGTTTTAAGTTTTCAGCTTATGGTATAAATGGTTTTACTCAGTCCTTCTTAAGTTATCTTGAGGTATACACAAACATTTACCCCTAAACAGAAGTTTAGTTAAATGGTTTGTGTGTAAGGGAATAATCCCTTAAAATCATTTGTTAAAACATTTGTTAAATCATATTTCCATTTCTTTTTTTTTTGGTAAAATCCAAAGTCTTAAAAGGGCTCTTAATTTTGAAGAGTCTATATGCATACATCTTACCATTATTAATCCAACGGTCATTTTATGTAAAGGATTAAGTTTTTAATCCCTAAGCGTTAATGGTTCAAATCTTTGAAAAGTCAATATAGCTTCCATTATCTTATTAATCACACGGTTAAATCATGTAAAGTATTAAGTCTTTAATCACGTGTTAATTATTCAAGGTTCAGGTTTTCATTGTTCGGCCAATTCAGGGCAATCTATAAATAATTATTAACTCATTATTATTCTTATATACAAACAATTGGTCCTTAGTGATCTCAAGTATGAATTTATCAATTTACCGCCTACACACGTGATTCACCAAATTTATGAATGCTACATGTGTGTTGGTCAATCCAAACGACATCACGTGAAACTCCTAACGTTCATCACAAGTTCGGGACGTAGTGATTTGAATAGATAGTCTCTTTCACAGATGCGAAGTTGATGATAACCATGCTATGGATCAAATTTGCTTGAACCTTGTAAATGATCGAACAATTCTTCCATTTCGAGTTATGGATATCGTTTTCGATTGTCAATTTACTCAGTCACAGTAATCTATAAATATAAGGAATGATAACACCATAGCTCTTCAGGATGACAGGCTTGGTATAATAAAATCTTTCTCCGACAACTTTCTCAGTTGCACGGTAATTCCTTTAATTTAGATGGTGCTGACGTACAGTGCACAAGCCACAAGTGCAGCACCAGAAATATAATTAATACCAATTTCAACTTGCCTTAGTGGCGAAGGTCTAGTTAATTCATCAATAAATACCTCCTAAAGTTCCAGATAAGATAAACATCCTTTAATAAATTTATATTAGGTTCTTCTAGATTACAATATCTATAACTAGTTCACAACCATTCACGGTAAAATTTTAAGTCTAAATGCAGGATATGATCATCCATCAAGACTTATTTAGATCACTTTTGATAACCAACATCTTATCATTTAGGGGAATTCTACTCGAGTTCCCATCAATTAAGACAATGTCGTCATGTCATAATCAATCAATCCATTCTACCGGCATTATCAACTTTTCAGTTTCATTGCTGTAGATAAGATGTGAACTTCTCAAAAGACTAATAATAACTCATAATTCTTCACAAATTCAAGGATATATG
Source organism: Glebionis coronaria (assembly GCA_025667525.1). Classification (NCBI taxonomy): domain Eukaryota; kingdom Viridiplantae; phylum Streptophyta; class Magnoliopsida; order Asterales; family Asteraceae; genus Glebionis; species Glebionis coronaria. The sequence goes on from CM046878.1 coordinate 400,287,872, forward strand.
GAGACACTACTTTCATCTAAAGAGTAAGGTCTACGCATAATCTATGCGAGAGAATTTCAAATCAGATACAGATGAAAACATTTAACGAATATGAATATATCCCATGTTTTCATAATTTGAGTACGCATTCGAAAGCTCCTCGGATCGTTACCCAGGTCATTCAAATGAAATCAAATCAAAAGAAATGATAAGAACGTCGATACATCCAGTCGGGTATCAACACTCGGCAATCAGATACTTTTCCTAAGAATCTCACTACGGGAGAATTGGACAAGAAAGAATTGTCAATTGTCAAATAAGACAATTTCCTCAGATGAGTAAATTCGACTCAGAAGAATAGATGCTACAGGCACATATGTAGGTGTCCCTAACATTATGTCCTTGTTTTTCACTTCTTGTAGATCTCATAAATTTTAATCTTTCACAATCTTCAAAGAAAATTTAGTGTTTATTAATCAGTTTTATGGTGACTACTAATCAGCCTTGCATGGTCCATTCCAAATTGTATGTAGGCGCGCAACTATATACAATTTCAAGATTAACGATGCAATACTCAGTTCGTCAAAATTTTATCATCATGTTTATAATAAAAACATTTTCATGCTTAATTCTTTAAACAAGAATCAAAAATAAATTTACAATGATTTTCTTTGTTATGAAAACAATTAAGTTTTCCAAGGTGTTTTATAAACAACTTCATTTCGATAACAATCACTTATAAATCTCACTTTGAATAATCCTCTTAGTGATGAAAATTCAATTCTTCTCAAATGATACTGTTTTAACTTATAAAAACAATTAGTGATCTGCAAAAGAGTGATGAAAAGTTGTTCACCAAGAACTGACTACGATATGATAGGAAATGAGCTTAGCCAAATAATCATGAGGTTCATGACCTCGATGGCACTCAGGAAGAATAATTCACAATGTAACTCGATTCAAGATGAGTACTTGCTCAATGGTTGCATCACTAATGCGAACATTAGAAATAAGCAATAAAGGATAGATAACATCGATACATGTAGAATTTAGCAATCAAAGGTAGTATTTTTCATTAATCACAAACAAGTCAAAATTGTACCGTAACACATTACGTGTCACTATGTCATACAATTCTCAGAACTCATCCTACCAACTGATGTCACAGTTAAGTTAGGGATTATTTTTAAAAGATACCACAATGAATACTAATCTACAAGAGTCATTAGGTGTTCCACATGTCCCGGAAGATCCATCGGTCTCAATTCAGAAGAAGATTTCTTCAATTTATTTCTTGGACACTGGGCATCCTCGTTAGTGGACAATGGCCTAGGAACAACCCTTAACACAAAACCTACAATCAATTAAAACCTTATAATTCAATCACAAAACTTAACGACTTCCTCTAAACAATCTCATATTCCATACAGGTTAAGTTTTACTTTTATTTATTCAAGTTTCAACCAATTTTATACTCAATTCGATATTTTACCTCATTCTCCAATACTTTCAATCTTATTTTTCGGCTTTGTAAAGGCAATACAATCTCAATATGAATCAACACTTAATTTCCAATCCTATTAGCTCTTACAACAACAATTATCAAATGAGTCATTAATATGAAATGACTTGATCATTCAACTTAGACTTCTCGGAAAGGTATTAGTGGCATGAGGCTATTGGGTAATGGTTCCAATAACAGCCTCAAGTGCAACATTCACCCTTTCGATATCAATTTAAGAATTGGATGACAACGAATCAGATGACATCTTTCCAGGTGATCACGTTTTGTCAAACTCCACTATATAAGGAAAGATCGTCATGACATCGATATCAGATTTAATCTCGCCAATTCTTTTTCAATATCACAATCAACTAATATCTACATTTCTATGAATATCAACCATTTGTCAGGATCATAAATATCCACAACTTGGTTTAGATCTAGGATAGCTAGAATTCCTACGAGAATAGCTTCGATTAATTTACTAGGGAAGTTAGGGTTTCTTGTGACAATCTCCGTCGTATAAATACTTCGTATAAAAATCAAAATGATCATCAAACGATCATGTAATAAAATTACATCATATATATATATATATATATATAATCCAAGTTATATATATATCAAAATAACACTTCTCAGTCTTGGCCTTGTCGGTAACTCGGGAATTCTTCGGCACCGTTATAGTCAAAAGATTTTTAGACATTTTTAGAAAAATGTTTTTAGTTAAAAGATTTTGAAAAGTTTTATTCAAAACCTTAGTTTTAAAAATCTTTCGTTCTCTATAACGAGAGCTCTGATACCAAACTGTAACACCCCCAAATTTATACAACTCAGTACAGCGGAAGACTAGTTGGTGTTACGGGATAGCACATTACTCACATCATAGACAACGCATAAAAATCGCGTCGTTTAATAATAAAAGCATTTCCATTCATAAATATCAAAGTTACATCGGTCCCAAGTCATTATATTTCATACAAAGTTTTACAAAGTATTTGAATGGAAAAATATTGTTTAAGTGCGGGCCATGAATTCTTGTCGTCTTCCCGAGAATTACCTTTAAGTACCTGAGATAAAACATGTTAAAAGAAAAGGTCAGCGATAACGCCGAGTGAATTCATAGAGTTTAATAAATTCCTTCAATATAACTTTGGTATAAAATTAGTACCAAAAATCAATTCGTACAACTCATTGTAATAGGCCGTAAAATAGCCAAAATCATTTTATACAAATCTTTGTAATAGGCCATAAATTAGCCAAAGTCATTTTATATAAATCCTTATCGAAAATCATAATATAGGCATTTGCCTTAAAAATCATTATACGAGCCAATGTCGTAAAAAAATCATACAATACGTCTTATGACGTTGTATAAAATCAAATAAAAATCGTTATATGAATATGGTTATGAAAACCAAAATACAATCATAATATCAATAGTATGACCCAGTATTGCTAGTTAGGCAATACTTCGTAATTCGGAGCGTCTAGTAATATTTTGGTGATTGGATTATTATAAGCCGCATGACATTGTTACCTTACTAAAACCAAAACGGGTAGCTAACCCGATACCAATTTTGCCCATCTAAAGTAGCGTGTCATCACAAAGGTCACGCTATTGAAATCTTCTCATACATAAATTCGCTTACCAATCAATGTGGCACGACGGGGATCAACCGTCAAGGTGCAAACTGGGGTGATCGTCCCCAAATAGTACTATTAAATGCATAAGCGTCTACCAACTCCCGGTAGTTCACAATTCATGCTAATGGGACTTTTAGTGACATAACCTAACTTTAATAATCCATTTTATTTCATCTATCGGGTCCATTAATCATTTATCGGGTCATACAATCGGGTCATTCAATCATTCGGGTCCAAAATCAATAAACAAACAATCGGGACAAATGGTGTCCTATTTTATAAAAACTAACATGTTATCTCCCTCGCGGGTTTATAAAACATTTATAAAAACATTTAAAAGAGTGCGAGGCTATGAACTCACGTTGATGTGGGAAAGCGGGTTACCGGCAACTCGGACGTACGGTACGTGCTTCAATCACGGAAACCTATATAAATAATAATCGGTCTTAGACTCATGTCCAATGACTTTATAAAAATAACAATTATGTATACATATGATGATTATATATATATGATGATCAAGTGGGTTTACATATTCTCGTTTACTCCTTTTAGTGTTATATGTCGATAACTTTTATATTAGTTTACTAGTTTTACCCGTTTACGTGTCTTAAGTCTAATAAGCTTATTATAAGTTATTTAACTTATTTGAATCCTTGTTATCAGTATGTATACTTTCCATGTTGGGCCCAAATGGGTTAAGCCCAATAAGCTCTTTTTACAAGTTTATATCTTATTTAGTCCAATTATTAGTCCAAGTATTAGTCCAATATGTTTACTTAGCTTGTTAATGTCCGTATGCCCTAAAGTTCGGGTTTTATCGGTTTTTACTTGTCATACATGTCTATATATCAGTATATAAGTTTTATAAAGTTTTCATTAGACGGGTCCAACCATCTAAGTTTTATTTAACAAAAACGTTAATTTTACGGCAATAGCCGAAAAAGTCGTAAAAATCATGTTTATAGTTTTTATTACTTATAAACATTATTTCACCACCATTTATATAATTTATCCATTTGATTACCCTTTTATATATATTTATATAAATAAGTTTTATAAGTTAGTGGGTTTTTATTTTACATTTTATATATTAAAATGTGAGTGCTTATATAATAGTATTATTCTTTAATTTCCAAAAATCTGATTTTTAACTTCATCTTCACCAAAACTGCCATATCTTGAGTTCTATATGGAGATAGAAGCTCAAATTTTTATCATATAAACTACATGATATGTGCTACATTTGTCTCTTCTATAGCTACTGTTGAATCATCTTCTAAATATTTTCTAAAAATCGTCAAAAACAGTAACTTCAGATTTACACCCTAAACTTGTTTTTATCATATCTCACTCATTACTTTGATTCCATTGCATGGCCAACTCTCACATGTGTACAAGACCCATGGCTTACTGTAAATCCATTCTACTTTATCATTTTATCATTTTAAACATATGTTTCTTTACTGTTTTATACAGCCATCAAATTTAACCAAGATTTTAACCTTGTTTCTTATGGTTTTTCACCTTTTTATCCATGATTATCAACAACAAATCCCCACATAACATTTTTATCATCATATAATCATCATATACATATACAATAGGAAATAAAATACATGTTTACATAATCAAAATAACAAGAAGTTGAGGAGGACAATCTTTATACCACCAACTTGATGTAGGTTATGAGTTTGACATGGTTTTGGATGGAGAAACTTATGATGCACCAAGACCACCTTCATGACCACCATTCTTCATAGAAACCTTGTGGAAAATCAGCCCTCCTACTCCATGAAAACTCCTCCTTGGATGTTATAACTTGCACCAATCAATAGGGCTTCAAAAGGGCATCAACATGTATATGAATAACATGAGATTTTGTGGTTGATTTTTGATCAAATGAGGGTGTTGTTGTGAGATATGGACGGCCAAACTAGAGATATGAGAGAATGTTATGGTTGTTTTGCATGTTGTGAATGAATGGTATTGAGTTGCTAGTGGTTTTGTGAAGTTAGTGGGTGGAGTAAGCTTAAATGTTAAGCTACATGTAACAAGTGTAAGTTTCAAGCTAAAAATTTGACACCTAAGTGGTGTTAGCTACTTAAGGCCGGTTTTGGGAGTGGGGTGGGACAAGTGTCCCACTTGTCTCATCCCATTTATTTACGGGTACTCCTCGATTCTAGTTTCCTCGATTTGCGTGCCCTCGGGTCGTTTTACGAAAAACGTTTTTATAAATTATGAATCAACGTCACCAAACGAATCCAAAAAAAATTGTTTCATCAAAAACGGAGTTCGAAAACGTAAATACGTAATCCTAAGGTTTCCGGTTTAGTCGTAAAGGACGTTAAAATAAAATCGTAAGTCCTAATCTCTTCTCGTAAATTTTTGAGTTTATGAACCAACTCAAATTTAAAACTCCAAAATAATATTCATGGAGAAATTTATTTTCTGAAATGTCGGACTGTCACCAAAGACGGTGTATGTAACCGTAAGCACGTAACGTTGAATCCTCCGGTTTAGACGTAGTCGATGCTACTCCAAGACGTAAATCCAAATTTCTTCCCAAAAATAAGTGAGTTCATATTGTATCATTAAAATAATATTTTCAAATAATATTGGAGAATAAAATATTGACCATAAATTGACGGATTGTCACAACTATCGTCCTGTCTGTCAGTTCCATGATGGTCATTCTCATGACCGTGATTCATGTAACTATTCAGTTGAGTGGCCGGCTGGCACCGGTTTGCACTCATATGGCTGAAATGACAGCCGAATGACGTGTGACATGTAACTAAGAATTAGGTACAATGATTGATGGGAATTGTCTGATGGTGAAGCATCTTCTCGTCCAATTGCTTTGCTCCGAAGCCTTTGTCTTCGTCTTGTAGGATCTCCAGGTTGTGAACAACATCCGCATCTCGTAGCGTCTCCGAACGTCAGCAGCATCAACCTTTAGTAACATTTCCAAGTTATGAGCGGCATCAGCAATTTGTAGAGTATTAGCAAGTGAACATATGCCTGAGATGATTCAGAATCGACTAGCGAATACTCGTGCAGTATTGCAAGTGATATACACATGGATTTAGGTACGTGTAATACACATGGAACACGGTACATGGAGTACACGTTGAATGCACATGAAATGATCGGTATGGGGTCGATCATTTGTCATGATTTAAGGAAAGTATACCAGTTAAACGGTTAGGAAAACCATCATGATAACCTGGCAGTATTAGCATAGACATCATTCTGGTTATAACGGAAACGGTAAAGTGTGGTTACACAAAATTCAACGATGATTTGCCTGACAGCATGATCAATGAAAGCCAACCATGACTATCATGAAAGCATGATTCAATGAAATTTAACAATGTCTTGCAGGACAACGTAAATAACAAAAGAGGCGTAAAACATAATCAAGATGAAGACAGAATTATCATGAAGAAACATGAAACCATCTATCACGAAGAAGTGTATAACATAATCAGCATGAAACTAAAGTTAACCATGACAGTATGAAACATACTTGACATAAAAACATAATAACTTATGAGGGGACATGAAAAAAAAATAAATTTATGCCAATTTAAATCATGAGAAAAATTTTATGCATGAAAAATAGTGCATGAATGCGTAATGTAGTTTATAAAACCTTTATATGTGCGAGGGAACGCCTATGGGTTGGTTCCAAAATAAAAGACATGGTGAGGGGACGCCTATGGGTCGGTCCCAAAGTTAAAAGTTTCGATAAAAGCACATGCGGCTAAATAGGGCCAGTCCTGTACCAACCATTACTTAGTCATAATCCCTGCAACAATGATACATGAAACATAAATAAATGAAACTCATCTGTCAAAACTTATCAGAATTTTTTTATGTGACTAATTATGAACTACTGGGGTTCAGTCCACACAGCCACAGTTCTCGAGGAACATTATACATGAAACAATGACACATAACTAAATATGAATGACGGTTGTCCATCCATATTAGTAAAACAATATCGATGAAAACATCAAGGTTAAAACCTCAAGGTGCTGAAAACATCATGGTTAAAGCAACAATGCGCTGAAAACATCAATACGTAGAATAACAAACGTTGGCTTAGGAAGCTCCTGGTGACTACCCACTAGTCACATGTCGAGTTTTAGAGCCTACAGGTCGAAGCCTTGTCTCTGATACCATAATTGTAACACCTCATTTTTGATAATGGAATGTCACGCGTAATTATGGCGTGTCATCAAAGCATACAAGGATAAATGTATAAAACATTATATGACCATAGGGATAACCGGAATCAAACATCGGTTCCCAAACATAAGCCCAAAACATAATAAAGCAAAAGAAATGAATGAAAGACTAAACAAGCATAAGTATATGAAGGCAAAAAGGAGAAGAAGTCTCTAGCAGCTTCCATCCTATGCACGTTCCTCCAAATGCTCGAGTCTTTCCTAGGGTACCTACCGTTTTGGGACATGGAAAGGAAAGTAACGGCTGAGCAAAACGCTCAGTGCATGGATATAGACATAGTATAAGTGACTAAAACATAATAGAGACTTAATAGCAGCGGAAAAGTATAAGTCCTGGAAAACCTGGAACATGTTCATAAAACTTGTTTTATAGTTTGAAAAGCCTTATGTTTACCTTATGAAAACTGTTTAACATATTTTACCATTAGCCAATTTAGGTCATGAAAATCCACCGTGCATGAATACTTGGAGGGGTGACCTCATCATGCAAATTAGAGGGGCTGCCTCTAATTTAATATACTGGTCTTGGGTAGGAGGGATCAGCTCCTTGTGAAGGATGCAAGGCACACACCACATTCACCATGAAATCCTGACTGAAAACATGTTACTAGGATGCACCCATACGCCCCACATGATAAATATAATATAAATGGCCAAAAGCTGAAGGGACGCCACGAGCAATCACTCCGCCGTGGTGAAGTCATAACATCAGTGCCTCTAATGTTATGGTTATGGTACCTCCATAACTAGGTGAAACTGGTCATGCATGTATATGGCTATAGGTATTCTTAATTAAACATAAGCAATCAAACACGTAACTTATACTACGGGAGAACATTTGGCTGCATACTGGGAATCCTAATAAGGAAAGAATGTCCATACTGAAAGGACGGAAATCCGTACCTTATGTCCAGTGAACGAAGAAGATGAACTGAGAGGAATCCTACTTCCGTATCACTAATGCTACATAAATACATACGTGTATAAGTTTCTGCTTACTAAATACGTAACTGGTTTTATGTCATGTCTTAGCTTATTTTATATGTTCTTATCATGTTTTACTGTTTAAAGCCTTAAACTGTGTTTATCTTATATTCTGTCTATTCTGATTAAGTATTTCTGGTATTTCATGTATTATTATACTTATTGTGTAATAATAAGTAACTTTCCAAAAATAGCAGGTTTCCTAAAATAGAAAGTTTCCAAAAATAGAAAGTTACCAAATATAGAAAGTTTCCAAAAATAGAAAGTTTCCAAAAATAGAAAGTTTCCAAAAATAGAAAGTTTCCAAAAATAGAATTACTGCTTAAAATAGATAAGTTTCTAAAAATAGAAAGTTTCCATAAATAGATTAGCTGCCTTATTTAAATAAGTTTCCAGAAATAGATTAGCTGCCTGAAATAAATAAGTTTCTAAAAATAGAACGTTTCCATAAATAGATTAGCTGCCTTATTTAAATAAGTTTCTAAAAATAGAAGTTTCCATAATTAGAAATAAGCTGGTTAAATAAGCTAAGTATATAAGCCTAAGTGTTTTCATGATTATTTTCTAAGTCATATTATATAGTGTATAGTTTAATAATTATTTCATGTAATTAAATTAAACTATAGGTTAAAATATTTAATTAAAGTATAACATGTTTTAATTAAATAAAGTTAAATACTTAGGTTAAAACATGTATTATTATTTATTAATAATATAACCTAAGTCATGTTAATTAATTAATTATAATCATGGTTTTTAAATAATTAATTAGTTATAAGTCTAAAATATAAAAATACTTATGTTAATTAATTTCATGATTATTAATAATTAAAATAACCCAAGTCATGTTATTAAATTAATCATGTCATTTTATTAATTTAATTTTTAACATAAGATCATAAAACATAAAACTAAACATACACCATGAACCGGATCTAGAATCAAAACCATGAACCGGACATGAAATCGACACCGTACCACGAACCAACTCGGGGTACCCCTTGTCTTGAGGCTGCCGTGGGACCCACACCAACCAACCGGGACCATATGGTCTCGGTGGTGGTCGGTTGGCCAAACTGAAACCCCCCCTTGGGTTCGGTGTAGGCTGCGGCCAAAACAAACACCCCTTAAAACCATACTTTTGATTTTATTAAACCTCAATTTATGTTAGATCCATGTTTATTTATTAGGTTTTTGTAAAAAACATAACATGTTCTTGATTTATTAAAAGATCAAATCAAAAGAAAAGGTTTAAAAAGTATTTACCGAATTCTTGGATCAAAAGGACGAAGAACAAACACGATCACCAACTAATATTCCAAGATCCAAGATCAACAAACAACTCCTTGTGGTGTTCTTAGGGTGGCGGCCAAAAAAGAAAAGAGAAGGAGGGTTTTAGGTTTTTGCTAAAATCTTCTGTAATTGTAAAAATGAGTAGTGAAAAATCCTTTAACCCTTTTAGTAAAATTTTACAAATGGGCTTGGCCCATTTGTCCCTTGTATCCGCGGGTAGGGGGGCCCACTTGGGGTACCCGTACCTTTTTCCGTGTCTCGATGTTAAGTTATTTGTTCGTGATTATTTGTGTTCGCGTTTTAAGTGTTCTCGTTACGTAAATATCGTGATCTAATATATTTAATTACGCTCGTAATAAATATATATACGTAATTAATAATAGTTCGTGTTTTAATTACGTTCGTGATTTCATGATCGCATGTTCGTGATTAATTATTGTCAAATAATTATTACGTGCTCGTGCGTAGTAAATACTTATCGTGTTCTAACACGTACGTAATACGTAAAATCCTAACACGAAATCGTAATCATGTTATATTAGGAAAGTTTTATTCTAGTACGTACGATCTTAAGGGTATTATTCATGGTAAAAGCATGCGGGTTTTACAATAGGGAACTTTAAAACGCGAAAGTCTTAACTCTTACGGGTTAAGAACAAGAACTTTTCACAAGTTCCTATAATTGATCCTAGAAAGTCGTATATCAAGGGAACTTTAAAATGAAAATTCTAAACTTGAAAAAGTCTGTTGGGAATTAATTTGATGAGACAAAACAAGTATAATGAAACAAGAAGGGCTTATATGCAAATATCAAGCTTTACAAGAATATGGAGTCCTTTCATACAACAAGAAGGACTTATTAGCAAAAGATGGAGGGACTTCTAATGTAATTAAAGTTTTCTTGTAAGAAAAGTCTTGTATTCTAGTATATATAGAATACAATGACCGTAGGTTTTATTTATCCCATCATTCACAATGTAGTCTTAAAGTTGAGTCGTGTGTTCTAGACGTGTGTAACCTTGTAAACACGTCTAGGTTTGTTACTTGTAATCATTTAAAGTTTAATACAAGTAAACGTTGGAAAAGAAACACCTTGTTCATAATCAATGTTCTAATTCCGCTATGTTTATCATATGAACGTTGATTATCCTAGTAAGCTTAATCGATCCGTGATTTATGGTTTCCACAATTGGTATCAGAGCGGGTGGCTCTCGATACTAGGATCTAACAAGGTGTTCGGGTCGAAGAACGAAGAAAGCTTAAAAATCCGTCCATGATTTTATGTTCGGATCTCACTGAAAAACTGTTTTCAAACATCGATATCTCCTTCGTTAACCGTTGGATCCTCGTGAAATTCGCGCTGTAGGTTCTCGACACATGTGTCTTGAATCACACCGGAGCGATCGTCAATCTTATTTGTTATGGGTGAGTTATAGATCGTCGAAGTTGTCTGAAGAAGGAGGTATAAAATTTTCTGTTTTTGTTTTTTTTTATTGAATAAGATTTAGGGTTTTATCCCCTAAACCCTAGATCGATCTTGAAAACAGAAAAAAAAGTGTCGTGTTTATATTGTATTGCTGCTGTTAAGACGATCTAAGCTGTGATCGTGTTAGGGTTTTTATGAATAAACCCTAGATTGCTGTGTTTTGGCTATGATTTAATGTTGCTGTTGTGTCAAGACATATATTTATATCAATGTTACAAGTATAATCCTCACCTGATTGTTTTCAAGAATTGAAAAGCAAAGTTCAAAGAAAAGTGAGTACAGTATGTGTCAATGAGCAGCAAATTAAAGAAGACGTGATACAAGGGTTCAGTGTGCTCATATGTCAAAAGAAAAGAAGACTTGTTTCCTATTGGCTGCTACAAGTTATTATTCACGTGCTATTGGGTGAATAGGTTTGTTTGTATGTAGTAGCTTGGTCCAATGATAATAAAAAAAAAGGAAACTAAAGGTTGCTGGTACTGAAAAAGGAAAAAGGAATAAGATGTACAGCCATCAAGGGACGAATTGGTTATTGTTATGTCTAAGGGACGTGAGAAGTGTACCATATTGATCACGTCATGTGTAAAGCATACAAGGAAAAAGGAATTTGCTTTTGATATCATTCAAAAGAGGGCAGATGAAGTTGTGGGGTCAACGTAGCAAGATAGCATGTTGATCCTATGGTATTAATTTTTATTCGATCATGGGCTGAACAATGTTATCACATGTTTATGTTCTAATGAATATGTTTGGTCAATAAAGGAGTGGTTTAATTATCTTGGGTGATCAAGAATGGTAAAAAGCAGTGTGGATCGATTGTGATTTGCCAAGGTAAACATTATGGCTGCTGGTTCACGTGTTATTATTTGTAGCAGCGTGGATCAACAGATTTGAAGGAAGATTTGGTAGGAGTTTTATTCAAACAATAGTTTGTGGTTCCAGCAGCTAGCAACGATGGTGGTATACACTCTATCAAACCTAGGAAAGGAACACATGAGGTATTATTGTTTGTCTTCTACAGATTATTTTTTATTTGATCACCATTGTTTGCAATTCATCAAAGAAGTGCTGCCTGCGATAGAGGAAAAGGGGCCTATATGTGACGATGGTTTTTTTTTTTTATATATTTTTGGGTCCTGATGGTTTTTGTGTGAAAAAGTGAATTGAATAAAGATGTGATCGAATATTGGAAGTAGCAAAAGAAAAGGGAGTCACGTGATGTGGTTCCAAGTATTATTAAACAAATGCTTTCAAGATAAAGATGTGCTTTGTGATACTATAGGCATTGATTTAAGTAACAGCCAAAAAGATGATTGAGACGTGACTTATGGTTGTAGTACTTGTGGTCCAAAGAAGTGGTCCAATGGTATTTGCTTTCACACCATCAAAAGAAAAAGAAAAGTAGTCCTAGTTTATTTACGGTATGGATGCGTTTGAGATGAACGCAGCAAAGAAAAAGAGACGAAAGTAAGTTGTGTGTTCGTGAAGGCTACGCGATATATTGAAAAGGGAAAAAGATAGTGGCTGAGTCGAGCCGCTGACAGGAATAAAACACACGCTGACAGAGAAGACGCTGACACGTTATATTTGGACGCTGACAGCGTGTTGTCAGATATATGGTTTTCAAACGCTGACACGTATTGTCCGATATATGATTTTTAAGCGCTAACAAGTATCGTTCGATATCGGACAATACATACAGAAGATATATTGGATGACTCAGGATCTCGGACAGAACTGTCTGTTTAAATTTTTATGGCTCGTTTTGGAAGATTGTGTTTGGTGCAATGAAGTTTTATTGATTATGTGACAAGGCTAACCTTGCGGTTACATACCGACTTGGATTAGAAGCAGAACGCCGACAGAGGCAGCAGTTGCATAAAAGAAGAAGATGATATTGTACCTAGATGATTTTCATTGCAAATTGGAGGTTTCGATGAAGAGGTTTGATTATTGCTTCTTTGGTGTTGGAGTTGATTTTTGCAGGTTTGTATTTTATCATATCTCAAAAGACTCGCCTCTCTTTTGAGATAACTTGCTTGTTCTTTTAAATGTTTGGTGACGAAGACTTGTCAAATCTAGCAACTAGATACCTTGCTATCACTTAAAGGAGTTACATTATCGTGCTCAGTGTCTCACAAAGGATGAGGATTTTGACAAGAGATCGAGGTCTGCTTATATTTACTCTCATCATATAAGTTCGACGTCACATGGATAGTGCAAGATATAAGGTACAAGCTTGGGATATTCCACTTCTTCAACAAATAGGTTTTATTCGTTTTTCTTCATTCGTAATCTACAATTAGAGTCTACATGGTTCGTGATTCATTTACATGCACCACTCAAGGGGAAGCGTTTATTAGTTGTTTATCTTTAGAAGACCCCTATTGGATGAGACAAAAAGGGGAAGAAGATTCAAAGATCAAGGTATACAACTTATTTTTATGTGGTGATATGTTTTACAAGAAATCTTACTTTAAGAGGAAGCTTGTTTCATTCGTGAAAGATCAATATTTGAAGATTGGTTTTGTCATCATCAAATAGGGGAAGATTGTTGGGAATTAATTTGATGAGACAAAACAAGTATAATGAAACAAGAAGGGCTTATATGCAAATATCAAGCTTTACAAGAATATGGAGTCCTTTCATACAATAAGAAGGACTTATTAGCAAAAGATGGAGGGACTTCAAATGTAATTAAAGTTTTCTTGTAAGAAAAGTCTTGTATTCTAGTATATATAGAATACAATGACCGTAGGTTTTATTTATCCCATCATTCACAATGTAGTCTTAAAGTTGAGTCGTGTGTTCTAGACGTGTGTAACCTTGTAAACACGTCTAGGTTTGTTACTTGTAATCGTTTGAAGTTTAATACAAGTAAACTTTGGAAAATAAACACCTTGTTCATAATCAATGTTCTAATTCCGCTATGTTTATCATATGAACGTTGATTATCCTAGTAAGCTTAATCGATCCGTGATTTATGGTTTCCACAAAGTCTAAGAAATTGAAAGATCCTATAGATTACTTGAAAACCCAAAACTTTGATTTAATAGGCTAAGCATCCACGAGTCTCATTCCTTGAGATTTTAAATTGTGGAGAACGAGAGATGATAGAGTCAATTATAAGTTTGGTATTCTTTCATGAATTTATGTGAGTTAATTATGAGATTTTTCTCCCATCGCTTGTTAATAAATATAATTGCAATAAGTAAGGTTGTACGATTTGAAAATTTACTTAGCTTCTAGCACAAGATCGTTTAAAAGTTGCTCGGTATTAATTAGAGTTCAAAGCCAAGGCATAACTTATTGAAGCGGGATGCGAAGATTGGCGAGTCCGAAAAGGCCCGAGCAAGGCATGAGGGCTACATTTTGTTGCTAAAGATCCAAAAGTGATGTGAAGAATCATTTATCAAAAATCAATATGAAGGATCGAGACACAAGACGAAAAGCAAATACTCCCCTAAAGATCATGGAGAAGTCTATCCAAAAAGGCCCTAACAAGGTATGAGGATAAATAGATCCAAGTCCTAAAAGGAGGCGGATCGTTGTATATCAAAATCCCAAATAAATATTGGAGAAAAATGAAGAAGTCATGGTCCAAGTATGAAGAATCTCTCAAAACTTCAAGTGAAGAAATTTGTATTATGAAGAGAAGACCAGTATTTCATGAACGTCTCTCAAGATTTGAAGTATGAAGTCAATGCCAAATATCGATCCGAGAAAGGTCTCAAATCGTGAAGCGAATTATGCCAAGATATGAACTTTATGAGGTCCCGAGAAGCAGTTTTAAAAGATTTTGTCCTTTGGCTAACTATTGATTAAATCGTCCTACTTTATTTTCGGCCTAAATAAACTATCAAAATAAGTCAACAATGCATCTTCGTAATCATTCAAGACATAAATAAAATATAAGAGATACACCTAGTAATAAGGGAGTCTAAGTGAATAATTGGGCCACATGAGTTTGTGTTAGTTTGATAACTTATAATAACAATGATCTCGTTTTTAAGCTTAGTTTGGCGAACGCGAAACTTGAGGGTGATAAACATTCATGACATCCAAAGCCCTAATGTAAATCGTCGATCTCTTTACTTGTTTTCTTCCTTCAAATATTTTGTAATTTTCTATCTTTCTAAGTTTCCTTAATGTCTTTTGTTTAATAAAGGCCAAGGTGGGTTAATTATGATGGAAAATGTAAATCTTGCTTTGTAATTAATGCATTGCATGAGGGCATTGCAATGGTCAAGTGTATGGGATTTGATAGGTGTGAAAACACCCATCCTTTTACCACTTAACTATAATAATAACCAAGCAAACGTATATTTAATGTCGTAAAAGTCGGAGTTATGCGTGGTTTGTGTTTTTATTGTGTTTTAGGACCAACAGATGAAAAAGGAAGAAAACACGGGCAGTCACGGACTTTTATCGAAGAAAAAGACAAAAGACGAAGTCAAAAGATCAAGAGTGCAAAAAGAACGGAAGTCCAAGGCCTATTCTGAAGATTTATCAAAGAGAAATTCTAAAGACGGAAGTTTAATGAAGTCGAAGAACTCAAGTCTAATAAATGAAGAAATTATAAGACGAGTTCAATTTATCCATCGACAAATCCCGAGACATAGTCGAGAAAGACGAAGAATTTATAAGACGAAAAGACGAGAAGAAGAGAAAAGCATCAACACATGTTAATCCTCCTATAAATACCCTCCTAATGTGTCATTAGGAGGTGTTAGCTAATTTGACAAATTAGTCTTTTCAATTTATTTTCTTGCACTTTCATATTGTCATTTACTTAATTATTCTTAATTTCAAGATTATTTCAAGTAAGTTTGTTGAATCTTTATCTTTATTTTTAAGTTTTTCATTAATCTCTCATTCTACCTTTATTTTATTGTTTAATCTTATTGCTTATTTGCTTATTGTCATGCTTATTTGATTGTTCTTTATGTTTTATGTGTTTGATTGTGTTAGCTTATTGATCTTATAGCTTTTTGTGTGATTTTCTTAATTTTAATTAAGTGTTTTTAAAAGTTACTCCCTCTGTCCCAAAATAAATGTCCATTGTTTACTTTCGAAGTCAACCATTTTCAACTTTGACCTTAAATTATCGTGTTTGTGTTATATAATACTTGATACAAATCATAGGAATGGATTGAGTTTTAAATATATTTTTATTAGTATAACTTTCACCAAGTATTATATAACACAAACAAAATAATTTAAGGTCAAAGTTCATAAAAAATGACTCCGAAAGTCAAAAGTGGACATTTAATTAGGGACGGAGGGAGTATTTTATAAAAAGTTGATTTTAAATATTTTGATTATTTAGTGTTTTTAAAGTTATAAATTTTGGCTTATTTGCTTTTTCTTAAAATCATTTTGGTTAGGTTATTAGTTAAGTGCTTATTTGTTTTTAGCTTATTTTCATTTTGTCCATTTTTACTCATTCCGAACTAGTAAACCCTCATAACCCGAATTAGATCTAGATTTCATTTATTCCGACTTATATGCAGTTTGATTTTCCCAAATTACTTAGCATTCACTTATCCCGAATTATATAGGAATTTGGCACATTCTGGATTACTAATTGTATTTGTTTCCCAAATTAGGTACGAGATAGGATTCCGAATTAGGTCTATACCTTGATTCCGGATTAGGTCTCACTTGAATTCATTCCGAATTAGGTGATAAACTGCATATTCCGAATTAAATGGATGACTCGTATTCCGAATTAGATGCTAAATCTTCGACTCCGAATTAGGTCAAGGACCATGGATTCCGGATTATGTGAATGATGTGGATTCCGGATTAGGTTCGAAGGGAACATTCCGAATTACGTCTAAGATTCACATTCTGACTTAGGTTTGAGAATTGCATTCCGGATTAAGTGACACATTTTGATTCTGACTTAGGTTGCCACTTCCCATTCCGAATTAGATTGGAATCTCACATTTCGGATACTTTTAGAATTACACATTCCGAACTAGGTCTAGACTGTGTATTCCGAATTAGGTTAAGCACTTGGATTCCGACTTATTTTCTTGTTTAGTTTTAAATTGTTATTTTTCCCGCCAATTTTCTTAAGTGTTATTTTAATTGTTTTATCTTAGAATTATTTCAAGTTTGTATTTTTATAAAGTTTCAAATTTACTTTTCGTCAAGCTTTAATTTCTCGTCATTTACTTAATTACTTTTAAAGTCTTTATTTTTAGGTTTATCTTTAAAGCTTTAATTTTTTGCCGTTTTCTTTTTTAATCATTTTTCACTTTATTTACTTTGTCATTTATGTTAAAGTTTGCAATTTATTTTACTCAACGACAACCATTTCTTTTATCTACTAAAGACGACTGAGTCGCACTTTTAACCAGTAATCAATTCGATTAGACTAATTAACAAACAATTTTATACAGAAAATCATTACTATTATAAAGTCACGGCAATTGAAGAATCAAAGGACCTTACTACATTATCACTTGATAAACTTATTGGCAACTTTCATGAAATGATAATTTTGAAGGACACGGAAATAGTGAAAACCAAGAGTGAAAGAAAGTCTCTAGCACTCAAAGCCAAGAAGGTGCAAAGTGATCATGAGAGCTCTTCCTCGGAAAGTGATGATGAGGAATACGCTATGGCGGTTAGAGACTTCAAGGAGTTCTTCAAAAGGCGAGGTCAACATGTAAGACAACCAAGCAACGACAAGAAGGTATTTTCCAAAAACCGATTTGTTAAGAATGATAATGGTGATAGGAAATGCTTTAGATGTGGTGACCCAAACCACTTCATCGGTGATTGTCCCAAGCCATCTCGCGACAAGAATCACACGGCTTTCATTGGTGGTTCATGGAGCGATAGTGGTGAAGAATGTGACGATAATGCTAAAGACAAGAAGTGTCTCATGGCTCATTATTCCAAAGAGGTACATTCCGAAACCGAATATTATAGCAATGATAGTTCTTCACTAGACAATTTAGAATTAGAAAGTCAATATAACAACCTATGCAAACTAAGTCTAGAATTCATTGAAAAGAACAAAATGCTAAAATCAACTAGGACCAAGATTGAAAATGAGATTAGTGAGCTTAGTGATAAATTAGCTAAGCTTGAGAAAAATACGGAAGTTGATTTAGGTTGTTTAAATTGTGAACATCTTAGACATGAGAATGAAGATCTCAAAAGTACCTCCATTAAATTGGAAAAGTTCATGAAAGGTACTAGTGCTCTTGATGACATGTTAAATAGGTAAATTCATTCTAAACAAAGACTAGGCTTAGGTTTTAACACTAATGAAGCATCCACTAGTGAACCAATACAAGTTAGATTTTCAAAAAAACGATCCTCTGTCCACGGTTCACCTATTTAAGGTGCGGTTCCTTACAATTATGGAACCGCAGGGTGTGATAAGGAACCACGGACAGAATACAAGATTCTTGAAAATTCTCAACTTTCTGAAAAGTCCATTTTAGGTAAAGGGTCAAAATATCTTCTTGTTAGCAATGTTAAGTTACCTATAATTGATAAAAAGGAACTTGATAAATTCTACAAACCTTTAAGTAAACACCTAATGGGAATGAGAAATTTTTCAAGACAATCATCTACTCCTCCAAGAGTATGTAATGATTCAAGGCCTAGAAGTAGAACACCAACACCTAAAAGGAATGATCACTCTAAGTCAAGATATAGAAGTAAAACTCCAATACCTAGAAACGAAAATAAGTCTAGGTCTAGATCAAAGATTCCTAAGAGAAACAATGGACATCAAAATGCTCATATGAATTAGAATAACTTTCAACAATGTTTTTCTTCGTGGGGCATGTGTCCTTCATTCATGCATCCCAACTAAATGCAAGGGATGTTTAGAACTAACAACTCTGGACCCATAAGATATTAGGGACCAAATGTTTGATCTTGTATGTGTTACCTAGATATGCTTGGGAATCGATTTGGAGCCCAAAGAGTGCGTTAAGGATAGTGGTTGTTCTAAGAACATGACGGGTAATCGAAGTTTGTTCTCTACTTACAAAGCATATAATGGAGGTAACGTTTCATTCGCTAGTAAGCTACGTGGTAACATCATTGGCGAAGTTACGGTTTCTCTTGACTACATAACCATCAAAAATGTTGAAAACGTAGATAACTTAGGGTTTAACTTACTAAGTATAGGTCAATGTTTTTATAATAATTGTAAGGTCATCTTTTTAGAACATGATAGTGTAATCGTAAAAGATGGAAAGATCATTGGAAAAGGTGTTAGAAGCATGGGCTTTATGTCATGAAGGTCAATAGGAAGTCAAAGGACAACTTATGTCTAACGAATTTAGATGATAGTTCTACTCTTTGGCGTAGGAGATTAGGTCACGCTAATATGCGTTTAATTCAATCTTTAGTCTCTAAGGAGTTGGTAAGACATCTCCCCAAGATTAAGTTTGATAGTCACTTTTGTGATGCTTGAAAAGTTGGGAAGCAAGTTCACTCAAGTCACAAGGACAAGAATTTGGTATCGACCTCTCGGTGCATAGAGCTCCTACATATGGATCTCTTTGGACCTTCCGCCATACGGAGTTATGGAGGTAACATTTATACCCTAGTTAAAGTTGATGACTACTCTAGATTCACTTGGACTAGATTTTTGGCTTCTGAGAATGAAGTTTTCGATCATTTCGAAACCTTTAGTCGAAGGATCCAAAATCAACTAGGATGTTCAATTGTCTCTATTAGGATGGATCATGGTAGGGAATTTGATAACGAAGTGCAATTTGGAGCCTTTTGTGAAGCTCATGGTGTTACCCATAACTTCTCGGCTCTTCGCACTCCATAATCAAATGAGGTAGTTGAAAGGAAGAATAGGACTATCCAAGAGATGAGTAGGACAATGTTAAATGAGAAATCTTTGCCTCAAAAGTTTTGATTCAATGTCGTGGACACATCGACCTATATTCTCAATCGGACTCTTATTCGACCTTTTTTAGGAATGACCCCTTATGAGATTCTTAAAGGTAAGAATCCCTCATTAGAATACTTTAAGGTGTTTGGAAACAAGTGTTTCGTTCTCAACACCAAAGACTACCTTAGTTCGATCCAAAGTCATACGAAGGTATCTTTTTAGGTTATTCTCAAACTAGTAAAGCCTACATAGTCCTCAATAGAACGTCGGGTGTAATCGAAGAATCACTCAATGTGACATTTGATGAAACCCCTCCTTCATCTAAGACACCACCTTTGGTAGATGATGACTTGGATGAAGTAGACATAGTTAAAGCCAAAGAGGTTAGAAAATTAGGAGTTGAAGACCTTAATGTTGGGAAGGGAGTAAACATTAGGGAGTCTAAGGATCATGCTCTCAAAAACTTCATAGGCGACTTAAATCAAAGGACCCTAAGATCTCAAATCCTAGATCAAAGTAACTTCTTTTTTTTTCGTCTCATTGATTGAACCAAAGAATGTTAAAGAAGCTTTGATGGATGAGAGTTGGGTCATCGCCATGCAAGAAGAATTGAATCAATTCATTGCTAATGATGTTTGGGAACTTGTTCCTCCACATAGAAGTACTACCATCATAGTAACCAACTGGGTATATAGGAATAAGTTAGATGAGAACGGTGTTGTGTCTCGTAATAAGGCTAGACTTGTAGCTCAAGGCTATAATCAACAAGAAGGAATTGATTATGATGAGACATGTTCATCGGTAGCAAGGTTAGAGTCCATTAGGATCCTTTTAGCTTATGCTTGTGCATTAGATTTTAAGCTTCAACAAATGGATGTAAAGAGTGTGTTTCTTACCGGTTTGATCAATGAGGAGGTATATGTGGCTCACCTCATAATCGTACAAATATATGTTGATGACATTATATTTGTTTCAACTTGTCAAAGCTTGTGTGATGAATTTGCCAAAATCATGCATGACGAGTTTGAAATGAGCATGATGGGGGAACTTAACTTCTTTTTAGGACTCTAAATTAGACAAATAGACGATGGTATTTTCTTTAATCAATCTAAGTACGTTAAAGAAATGTTAAAGAAATTTGGATTAGAGGACTCTAGACCAATGAAGACCCCTATGGCCTCGGATACTAAACTCATCGTAGATGATGATTGTGAGTCGGTAGACAACACCAAATATAGAGGTATGATTGGTAGTTTTTTGTACCTAACGGAAAGTCTACCGGATATCATGTTTAGTGTTTGCCTTTGTGCTCGCTTCCAAGAGGCTCCCAAAACCTCTCACCTTGAAGTGGTTAAGCGTATCTTCCGATACATTAAGGGCAATATACATTTAGGATTATGGTATCCTAAAGGGACCGGCGTAGAAACCATAGTATACGCGGACTCAGATCATGCGGGAGACTATGTGGACCGAAAAAGCACTAGTGGAGTTTGTAACTTCATGGGTTGTTGTTTAACTTCTTGGTTCTCCAAGAAACAAACTGCTCTTGCTATATCCACCACGGAAGCCGAGTATGTGAGTGCTGGTAAAGCTTGCCAACAAGCTCTATGGATTAAGCAAGCACTTGTTGATTACGAGATTTCACTTAATGATGTTCCCATTATGTGTAACAATAAGGGTGCAATAGACCTTAGCAAGAATCCCGTGCAACATTCCGAACTAAGCACATAGAGATTCGTCACCATTTCCTTAGGGATAATGTTCAAAAGGGGAACATTTAGATTGAGAAGGTGACCTTGGTAGAAAACTTAGCCGACATCTTCACTAAGCCACTTAAGAGGGAACCTTTTAATTACTTGCGTCTAGGTCTAGGTTTAATGGAACATATTCCTTAATTGCGCATTTTTTATCGAGTCTTTTTCTCTTTTAAGTCTTTTCATTCTTTGAGTCATTGAGTATCTTAAACTCTTTGTGAAAAATTCCTCTTCTCCTTTTCAAAATTCTCAAAGTTCTTTCGAATATGGTCGAGAAATGTTTTTGCATTGTTAATTCAATCTAAAAACGATTTTCATAGCTTCTTGCTATTGATAACGAGCATACATAATTCATATGTATGGGTATCTCAAGTATAGAAAGAACAAAAATGAACTATGGGAGATCATTGTGTCATGACTATGTGTCTAGATTAGCACACCTCCAACTTCAATTTACTTTAAATCCATGTATTCTGGTCAAATCTTATTTGATGAGTTCTTGTGTGTTTTCTATGTCTATTATTGCTTTTTAGCATGTCTCTATGATAAGTTAGACTAGAAAATTAGGATTTGCTGAACTGGAAAATTCTCCTCATCCACCAAAACCAAGCTTCAGTAGGCGGTTCTCCAAATAACCCATGGATCCATATATATATGGAACCGCAGGTGGAGATAAGGAACCGCGGGTAGAGCTTCAAATTTTGAGTTTTTGTAACTCCAAATTTGTTCCAACACTTTTTGGAATTTTTGTTTCAAACCTTTGACCATCCCAAAATTGTCTTGTGCTTTCTCTATTTAACCCTAAGCATTTTTCATCCTTTCTCAAATCAAAATGTCTTATTCACTAAATGAAAGCCTTGATTCTCCTCCATTTTCCCCAATCTCTTTCAATCCATATTCACCCAAGAACACTCGAAATCATATTTCTTCTTCTTCTAAGAATATTGATTGTGGAACTTCTTCTCTTCCACCACTAGCCTTTTGTGTTCTTCCTCCCTTACATGATAGCCTCATGCATCATGGGACATATTTTCATTATTGTCAATATCAACATCTTGCTATGGCTCATATCTATGAGGAATTGAATTACATTAAGAGTCTCCTAGTCAAACCTCCTCTTCACTATGACTATGAGATTAGTACCAAGCCACCACCACCTCTTTCCGCTACTACTTTTTCTTTCATTTAAGTATGTGGATTGATTATCTCCAAAGACATCTAACTCACGCAAATCTTAGAGTTCTAGTTTAACTAGGATTAGATTTACGCTTTTCTTTTGGCTTGTTTTTTTTTCATACATCTTTGTATGATTTGTTTCCTTGTATCTTTCTTCATGTTTATTTTTAACATGACTTATCTTGGATCTTGGTTAACTTCTCTTTTCTTATATTATTTTTCTTCTTGTGTGACCTTTGTTATATCTTGTTGGGTATTTCTTCTCTTCTACTAACCCTTCTATGTATCTTGTCACCATAGCTCGATTCCCTGGTGCCCCAAGCAAGGGGAAGTAAGCACCAAGGGGGAGAATTTGCAAAGTCCTATTATTTTCTTCTACAAAGACTTTTGCAACCTTTTTGCTTCGACAAAGAGGGAGAAATTAAATAAACTCGTCTTCGAAAATCTTGTTTTTCATGTGATTAAGTTTATGTATTGTCGAAATGAAAAAGGGGGAGATTGTTAATGCAATGATGCCTAAAAACGTTACTTGCATTTTTTAGTCTCGCTTTGTTTTGATTATGACAATATATAAAAACAAGCATTTATAAAAACAATAAAAAACGCATTCTTGAGTTCAAGTATTTTTCATTTCAACCATTATCACTTAAGGTATGAACAAACAAGTTTTCATCTTAATTAAGTGATCAAGGATTTAATTTTCTTAAAACTCACCTTTTATTAAATGTGACAAAGTTTTTTATTAAACTTTATTTTTAAGAAAATGTTTTATGAAATTAAATATTTGAAAATTTGAAAATGGCATATTCTATATGGTTTAGGAATATCCCTTGTGGATAAATATTCCACCATATGTGACTACCTCACTAAAAGACAAAAGGGCATGGAGTTTACCTCCACGGTTCCTTAAATGCTTATGCGGATCCTTATCGATAAGGAACCGCAGGCACAATAAGGAACCACGCCCATAAAGAGCCGTTGGGTTTTTGTCTTATAAATAGTGGACCATTCTCATATTTTCTCTTCACCTCTTTTACACACAAAATTCCGGATTCAATCATACTTCTTAAATCATTCAGATCCTTGGTTATTTGGTTGATTACTACTTGTTTAGAAGTGAATCGTTCTCCTCCCATCTCTTCCTCTTCAAGTGCAAGAGAAGAACACTTTCATCCATGAAGTGTTGAGTCTACCTCAAGATCTATTAAAGATCAAGTTTTATTTATTCAATTTTATGTTGTTGTGAAGATCCAAATAGTTGTGTTATTTGGAAGTTGTGTTGTGAATATCCAAATAGTTGTGTCTATTTAGAAGTTGTGTATATAGTGTGGTTAATACTTAGTCCTGAAAGTATATTGGTGTAGATTGGTCCTAGCTAAGATTAGGGCTCGACTTTAGCTTAGAGTCGGAAATTGATTAGGAGACGTGTACGGTTTCTCCACCTTAAGGAGCTTGTTGATTAGTAAACTCTCGAGTAAGGAGTACTCGAGGAGTGGAGTAGGGACGAGGAGTGAGCTTCGTTACCGAACCACTATAAAGCCTTGGTGTTTGGTTTGATCTTTCTTTTCCTTATCTCTTTACATTAATTATTCTTTACATGTACATATTTGTGATTATTAGATTAGTTGCACTATTCCTTGTCCATATTATGTATAAGAAGATTTCACATATTTTCTCAAGCCTAATGTTTTTGAAAAGGATTCTTGAAAACCCATTTTTAACAAGTAAATTTAAGAAACTATTTAACCCTCCCTTCTTCTAGTTTCTACATAAAGCTTATTAACATCTTATTAACATTATAGCAAGTCTTATAAAATCATTATAATAACATCAAAGCTTAGTTAACATAGTGATTACCTAAGTAGCTCCAAAATGATTTCTAAGGCTTCTTATGAACACAACTTTCTACCGAAGCTTCAAGAGCTTCAATGGCTTCCTTCAAGACCTGTTTTCTGGTCATATAAGTACCTTAGAACCTTTTTAGAAGTGAAAATCAGAATGGGTATGGAGGTTAAGAGAAAATGGGGTACAAGTTCTAAAATGAGGGAATTCGTCCCTTTAATAGCCATTTCCAACACTTAGGCTCCAATATAAGGCTATGGACTTGTAAGGACTTTACATAAGTGAATAAGGGAATATACAAGAGTCAATGGAAGTCCAGTTATGAGTCATGGGAGCTAGGAGCAAAATATCTTGGTCTTGTGGTTCGTATTAGGTTGTGGCACCTTAAGGATGAGAATGAAGATGTGTAATCTTTAAGTAGGTGATTCACCTACTAGAAAATATCCCAAAATATCTATTTGATCTGATATTAGGTTTAAAAATGAGAGGGAAAGTGTTTAAACAAGGTTTTGGAGGGAAAAACCTAGTCGGGTAAAATTTCTAGGGCTTGTAACTTATTACTTTATAATTTTTATAATTTAGGACATAGGAGTGTAATTAGTGATGAATTAGTGTGTAATTAGGGTTTACACATTGTAATTATAAGGTTTGGGTCCTTGGTTTGAAGCTTAACTAAGGATTGAAGTGAAATTGGAAAGAAAACCTAGCTGAGTTAGGGTTTCTAATGATCTAGGGTTAAATATTTGTTAAAGTCATTATAATTCACTTAATTACTGATTTAAACTCAATTTAGATCCTAGACATTGTGTTTTAAGTATCCAATGAGTTTCCACACTTGGTTTGATAGGTTATTCAAAGTAAACATATCTAAAGAGTGAAAATACCTATTTTGACCTAATTTATATGTCATGCATTGACATGTTATACCTTGTGCTTTAGGCTAATTTTACATTATCATAAGATAATGTTATAACCTAAATGTAATACTATGAGTGTTGGTAGACTTGTCCTAAAATACTATGCATTGATTCTAAGTAAAATGCTTAATATAACGGTTTTTAGGTCATTAAGCCTAATGACTTTATACTGTGGGTAATTTTTAATCCCAATCAATCTATAACACAAGATATTTAGAGAGAGAAACTAGAGAGATGGTGGAAGGTTAATTCATTAGAGAGAGAAAGTGAAAGTCACCAACACCCTCTTCCACACATGGAAGAGGGTTTATATACCCACGAGCTTGGTGGGCTCATGGGCTTGTTTCTTGGGCTGGGCTTAGCTTGTCTTTGGGATTAGAGCCCCTAACTTATACAATATTAGCTTAAAGTCCAAGCCCGGTTATCCCGAATAACCGATTACAATACAAGACCTTTAACGACTAAGATGACCTATTACATTCTTGTTCGATTATATAAAATATAGGGCTAACAATCTCCCCTAATGTATTGGTCATCTTTAAAATGCAAAATATGATTGAGTGAATACATTCTTTTGGAGGCGATCTTCCTTCTTGGGTCTTGTATCTTGCTCTTGATCTTGTTTGTAACGGTTTTGTTCCTTCATGCCTTTGTGATCTTTATCTTGAGCCTTTGTCATTTGAATTTAAGTGCTTGAGATCTTCAAACTATCCTTGATAGTGTTCATCTTGTGCTCTTGTGACAAGATGACCTATTTCATTCTTAAGGATCTTGATTTTCTCCATTTTGTGCTCTTGTGACTTCTAAATCGACTTGTTCATACTTTGTTGATATCCAAAGGCTAACAATCTCCCATACAAATATAGTTGTAGTTATACCTTATGGTATCCATTGATTATCAGAGTAGCGGAAGTCTTTAACTTGTAGTATGAACATGTGAAGACGACTTCGGTTAGTACATAGCTATGCCACCTTCTTGATATGCAGCAACATATATAGACACAGACGAAATGGCTTTGAACATTTCACCCTAACTCGGTAATACAAAGATTGACACTAAGTATCCAAGTTTGTAATTCCGATCTTTTCGAATTGATTACTGGTAGAAAGTGCGACTCAATTGTTCTTGGTGGAAAATAAAAAGGTTTGGTTATCTATTTTAAACTAAAAATGAAAATATCGTTGAGTAAATAAATATGAAAGCTTTAAAAATTAAAACTAACAATGAAGACTTTAAAAATTGAAAAGTAATTGATTAAAACTTATAAAAATATAAACTTTAAATCTTTAAACTAACATAAGACAAGTTAGAAATAAGCTAAGTAAAAAGGCGGGAAAAGTAAAATTCAAAAACTGTAAAAACAAACCTTATCCGGAATAATATTCGGATTGTGATCAGTAGGCTTATCCGGAATAAGTTGGGAGACTTATCCGGAATGTTGGACAAAACCCTTGTTCGGAATAAAATTGTGATGCTTATCCGGAATAACCTTGAGCTTCTTATCCGGAGTCGTCTTCTTCTTCTTATCCGGAATAATGACTTCGTGAGCTTATCCAGAATGGTGGAAAAAAAGCTTATCCGGAATACTAAAAACACAGCCTTATCCGGAATAAAATTCTACAGCTTATCCGGAACTCGTCTTGGAGGTGTTATCCGGAATAATACAACTACTTCATATCCGGAATGACTTCCTCGGGTTATCCTGAATAATTGGTTGACAGCTTATCCGGAATAACTGTAACAGTAACTTATCCGCAATATTGAAGACTAAGAGCTTATCCAGAAAACTAATAACGTGGCTTATCCGGAATACTTGACATGCACATTATCCGAAATACTGGGGATATAGGACTTATCTGGAATAAGCTATAATGAAGCTTATCCGGAATGTAGAGGTGACTGATATCCGGAAAAAGAGGGTTTAGTACCTCTTATCCGGAATAATAGGGATATGACAGCTTTCGGAACAAAGGGGAAATTAGCAATAAGCAAAAATAAGCCAAAAATCAATAAGCACTTTACCAAAAGTTAAACCAAAATGATTTTAGAAAAAGATGAATAAGCTAGAATTTAAAGATTTTTAAAACTCTAAATAAGCTAGAAATCAAAAACAACTTTTTATAAAAACTTAAACTTATTAAAAACAACTTATTTCTAAAAACTATTAAGCATAAAGATTAAGAAAAATAAGCACTTTAAGAAACTTTTTAAGATCACTAATTTAATAAGAACAATCAAATAAGCTACACAATCAAATCATCAACAAGATTAAAATCAAACTGCATGATTATCAAGATTAAGTAAAAGATTAAGAAAGGTAGAATGAGAATTAAGATAATAAGCTTGATTGATTAAAGATTAAAATCAAATGATTACAAGATTAAAGTTGATAAAATTAGAAAACTAGAGAGAAAAAATAAAACACACTTAAAAAATTAAACTACAACTATTGAAAACCAAAAAATCTAACACCCTCCTAATGACATATTAGGAGGGTATTTATAGGAGGTGAGGAGACTACATGCTTAAGCTATCTAATTTCTTTCTTCTCGACTCGAATCGACTTAATCTTTGTCTTTCTCGACGTCGTCTCGGGATTTGTCGATATAAGTTGAACTTGTCCAGTAATTTTCTTCTATAATTAGACTTGAGTTCTTCGACTTCATTAAACTTCCGTCTTTAGACTTTTTCTTCGATAAATCTTCAAAATTGGCCTTGGACTTCCGTTCTTCTTGCATTCTCGATCTTTCGACTTCGTCTTTAGTCTTTTTCTTCGATAAAAGCCCGTGATAGCCCATGTTTTCTTCCTTTTGCATCTTTTGATCCTAAAACACAATAAAAACACAAACCACGCATAATTTCGACTTTTACGACATAAAATACACATTTTGGTCTTGTTATTATTGGAAATAAGTGGTAAAAGGATAAGTGTTTTCACACTTATTAAATCCCCTACACTTGACCATTACAATGTCCTTATGAAATGCACTAATTTCAAGGCACAGTTTACATTTTTCATCATAGATAACCCATCATGGCCTTTATTAAATGCTAAACACTAAGGAAACTATAAGAATAAAACAAGTAAGAAATCAAAGACTTACATTGGGTTTTTGGTTGTCATGAATGTTCATCATTCTCAAGTTTCACGTTCCCCATACCAAGCTTAAAAACGAGATCATTGTTATTATAAGTTAGCAAACTAACACGAACTCATGTGGCCCAATTATTTACTTAGACTCCCTTATTCCTAGGTGTATCTATTATATTTTATTGTTGTCTTGAATGATCACGAGGATGCATTGTTTGACTTATTTCGATAGTTATTTAAGCGGAAAACAAAGTGGGACGATTTAATCAATAGTTAGCTAAAGGACAAAATCTTTTAAAACTGTTTCTCGGGAC
The DNA here is from genome assembly GCA_025667525.1 of Glebionis coronaria. NCBI lineage: Eukaryota > Viridiplantae > Streptophyta > Magnoliopsida > Asterales > Asteraceae > Glebionis > Glebionis coronaria. The sequence continues at coordinate 400,317,000 of CM046878.1, forward strand.
CTCATAAAGTTCATATTTGGCATAACTCGCTTCAAGATTTGAGACCTTTCTCGGACCGATATTTGGCAGCGACTTCATACTTCAAATCTTTGAGAGACGTTCTTGAAATTATGGTCATCTCTTCATAATAGGAATTTCTTCTCTTGAAGTTTTGAGAGATTCTTCATACTTGGACCACGACTTCTTTATTTTTCTCCAATCTTTATTTTGGACTTTGATATACAACGATCCGCCTCCTTTTAGGACTTGGATCTATTTATCCTCATACCTTGCTAGGGTCTTTTCGGATAGACTTCTCCATGATCTTTAGGGGAGTATTTGCTTTTCGTCGTGTGTCTCGATCCTTCATATTGATCTTTGATAAATGATTCTTCACATCACCTTTGGATCTTTAGCAACAAAATGTAGCCCTCATGCCTTGTTAGGGCCCTTTCGGACTCGCCAATCTTCGCATCCCGCTTCAATAAGTTATGCCTTGGCTATGAACTCTAATTAATACCGAGCAACTTTTAAACGATCTTGTGCTAGAAGCTAAGTAACTTTTCAAATCGTACAACCTTATTTATTGTAGATAAATTTATTAGCAAGCGAGGGGAGAATAGGCTTATAATCAACTCACATAAATTCACGAAAGAATACCAAACTTATAATTTACTCTATCATCTCTCGTTCTCCACAATTTAAAATCTCAAGGAATGAGACTCGTGGATGCTTAGCCAATTAAATCAAAGTTTTGGGTTTTCGAGTCATCTATAGGATCTTGCAAACTCTTAGACTTTTTCAAGTTTAGAAATCGCATTTTAAAGCTCCCTTGATAAACAACTCTCTAGGATCAATTATAGGAACTTGCGAAAAGTTCTTGTTCTTAACCCGTGAGAGTTAAGACTTTCACGTTTTAAAGTTCCCTATATAAAAGCCTAGCAAAACTTGACTTAAACACGTTAAGGATACTAGCTAGAGTAAACTTAGATAAGTAAACTCGGGTTGAGTCAAAATATTCAAGACTATGAAAAATTTTAGAACACTTTATTGAAAATTATTCTAGCAAGGAAAGAAAATAACCATAACAAAGGAAAATACAAATATACAACTAGGCCAAAATAGATTAAAATCTTTTGAAAAATGTCGAAAAATCAAATTTTCCGGTTAAAATGAGGACAAATTCATGGAAAAGACCACTTACTTCGATAGAAGTCCCCCTACACTTGAGATAAACATTGTCCTCAATGTTTAAGCATGTGGGAGTAAACTCCCCTACACTTATGACATTGTGCACTTTGTTTAAATCTTGCTAAGGAAAGGACAACTATAGTGATTTCAATGTGAACATATAAGATATGAAATATTGAATCACGACAGTTTTAGGATAGAACCGGGAAGACGGGAACACGGGATCACGGTTCGTCAAAAGTCATCGAGAATGGATCTTTGAAGCTTTTAATCCTTGCACAAAAGAAGAAACAAGACAAAAAACACATACGGGGCTCCCCCTACACTTATTATGAAAACGGTAAAGGATAGATCAACGGGTTGCCTCCCGAGAAGCTCTTGTTTTTGATAACCGAGTCACGAGCCTGACTCGACTCAAAACTAGTTCATGGGAAACGTGGTGAGGGATGGAATCATTTCATGAGAGATGTCCTCACCAAAATACAACTTCAGACGCTGGCCATTCACCTTAAAAATGGGCCCATTTGGCTGAGAAAGCTCAATGGTGCCATAGGGAAAGACTTTGGCAAGTGAATGGACCAGACCAGCGGCTCTTCAACTTGCCCGAGAAGATCTTCAACCGAGAGTTAAAAAGTAAGACTTGATCACCAACGTGGAACTCTCGGTTCTTAATCCTTGCATCATGGATGATCTTGGTCTTCTCCTTGTAGATCAGTGAGTTCTCGTAAGCTTCATTCCTCAGTTCATTAAGCTTGTTGAGTTGAATTTTCTGAAGATCACCGGCTTTGTGGATGTCGAAGTTAGCCCACTTCAAGGCCCAGTATGCCTTATGTTCCAGCTCATTAGGGAGGTGTCATGCTTTCCCGTACACAAGACGATAAGGTGTACAACTAATCGGGGTCTTATAAGCAGTACGGAAAGCCCACAAAGCATCATCTAACTTATCGGCCCACGAGGCACGATGCTCTCCCACAGTACGTTCCAGAATTCGCTTCAGTCCACGGTTAGAAATCTCGGCTTGACCATTGGTTTGGGGATGATAAGTGGTGGAAAGACGGTGATTGACACCGTACTTAGCCATGACTCTTGCGAATTGATCATTGCAAAAATGAGTCCCGCGGTCACTGATAATAGCATGAGGAACACCGAATCGAGCAAAAAGTTGCTTCAAAGAGTTCACAACCACCCTCGCATCGTTCGTAGGGAGAGCCTTAGCTTCAACCCATTTAGAAACGTAGTCAACGGCTATGAGGATATACTTGTTCCCTTTAGAAGATGGAAATGGCCCCATAAAGTCGATACCCCATACATCAAAGATTTCACATTCTTGTATGAAATTTTGAGGCATCTCATCTTTATGTGTGATCTTGCCTTGTCATTGGCAAGCATCACAACGTTTAACCATGTCGTGAGTGTCACGATAAATGGTGGGCCAATAGAATCCAGAGTCGAATACTTTCTTCGCGGTGTAATTGGGACCAAAGTGACCAGCGGTGGGTCCTTTATGGAAAGCATCAAGGATTTGTACCGCTGCCGGCCCATCAACACATCGACGAATAATCAGATCAGCACATTGTTTGAAAAGGTAAGGGTCGTCCCAGAAATAGTGTTCAATGTCTTTAAAGAACTTTTTCTTTTGTTGGGACGTTAACCCTTCCTTGAGAATTCCACCCGCTAAGTAGTTTGCAATGTCCGCAAACCACGGGGTGTCATCAAGATTGGAGTTGATAGACATTAAGGCTTCAAGCGGAAAAGAGTCATTGATCTCTTGGTTCGGATGATCCCCTTGATAAGGATCCTCAAGTCTACTTAGATGATCCGCGGCTAGGTTTTCCGCTCCTTTTTTGTCACGAATTTCGATTTTAAATTCTTGAAGGAGCAAAACCCAACGAAGAAGTCTTGGTTTAGAATCTTGCTTAGTCAACAAGTACTTCAACGCGGAATGATCGGTATACACGATGGTGGTGGAAAGGACAAGATAGGGGAGGAATTTTTCAAAAGCATACACTACAGCTAAAAGCTCTTTTTCGGTAGTGGTATAATGCAATTGAGCCCTCGTCATTGTCTTGCTAGCATAATGGATTGGTTGGAAGTGTTTGTTCACTCTTTGGCCCAAAACCGCTCCAATAGCAAAGTCGCTAGCATCACACATCAACTCAAAAGGTAGCTCCCAATTAGGGGTAACCAAGACCGGTGCCTTAGTTAGCTTATCCTTAAGAAGTTTGAAGGATTCAAGACATTCTTTGGAAAGATGAAAATAGTATCTTTTTCCAAGAGGTGGGTCATCGGGCGAGCGATTTTATAAAAATCTTTAATGAATCGACGATAGAAGCCCGCATGACCAAGAAAACTTCTCACACCCTTCACGGTTGAAGGTGGAGGTAATTTGGCTATGACATCCACTTTAGCACGGTCCACTTCAAGACCGGCTTTTGAGATTTTATGTCCAAGCACAATGCCTTCTTTTACCATGAAATGGCATTTTTCCCAATTTAAAACAAGGCGAGTGTCTTCACACCTCTTAAGCATGCGTTCCAAATTGGCAAGGCAAGTAGAGAAGGAATCACCATAGACCGAGAAATCATCCATGAAGACTTCCATAGTTTCTTTAACCATGTCATGGAAGATAGCCATCATACACCTTTGGAAGGTCCCAGGAGCATTGCATAAGCCGAAAGGCATTCTTTTGTAGTCAAATGTTCCATAAGGACAAGTGAATGTGGTTTTCTCTTGATCTTTGGGATCGATGGGAATTTGAAAATACCCGGAGAAACCGTCTAAGAAGCAGTAATAGTCATTACCCGCTAGACGTTCAAGCATTTGGTCCATGAAAGGAAGGGGAAAATGATCCTTTCTTGTAGCATCACTGAGTTTGCGATAGTCTATACAAACTCTCCACCCTGTAACGAGACGAGTAGGAATCAACTCGTTGTTTTCATTGGGCACAACGGTGATTCCGCCTTTCTTAGGCACACAATGGACGAGACTAACCCATGGTGAATCGGAGATAGGGTAGATCATTCCCGCATCAAGAAGTTTGATAACCTCTTTTTTGATAACGTCATGGATATTAGGATTCACCCTTCTTTGGCTTTAAATAGTGGGTTTAAAGCCGTCCCCCATGAGAATTTTATGTGTGCAAAAGTGAGGATCAATTTCACGAATATCGGAGATTTTCCAAGCAATCGCTTTCTTGTGATTCTTCAGCACGGCGATGAGTCGAGATTTTTCTTCCTCTTTCAAGTCCTTTGCGATGATGACGGGTGACTTCTTATTGTCTTCAAGGAAAACATACTCGAGATGAGACGGTAGGTCCTTAAGCTCTAAATCCGGAGGATTTTCAATAGAAGGCGTAGTCAAATTCGGTTCATCGATAGAAATATCCTTAGGAGATGGTGGAGAAATATGGTCCTCACTGAGAAGTTTCTCAATGGTACGAATGTCTTCATCCCAATTAGAGGGAGAATCGTCATATTTTAAGTCCACATCTCCCAAAGTTTCTTCAAATTCTTTCAAGATGAAATCACTTTCTCCAAATGGAGTTAGTGATGGAGCAATAGAGGCAACGGCAACAATGGGAAGAGAAGAAGAACCACTTTTACAAGCGTCTTTGAAATGTTCTTCACAAGCCTCATCAAGAACGTCAATGAAATTAACACTCTCGTTTTCAGAGGGTTGCTTAGAAAGTTTTCCCATGTTGAAGACTATTTTATCGTCACCAACTCTCATGATTAATTCGCCAGCGGCAACATCAATGAGAGTGTGACCGGTCCTCGGGAATGGACGTCCAACGATTAATTGAACACGGGGGTCCATCTCGTAGTCAACGACAATAAAATCCACCAGAAAGGTGAATTTGTCGACACCAACGAAGACATCTTCGGCTATCCCCACTGGATAATCAACCGTACGGTTAGCTAATTCCAAAGTCATTCGTGTGGGGACTAGCTCGGGTAGAGATAATTGTTTCCAAACGCTTAAAGGCATTAAGTTGATACTAGCACCTAGATCGGCTAGGGCCATACAATTCTCTACCCCAGGGAAGTTGCAAGGAATCAAGAAACGACCCGGATCACCAAGTTTGGTTGGTAATTTCCTTAAGAGCACTACGGAGCAATTCTCATTAAGTTGGGTCTGAGCAATATCGAGAAGTTTCTCCTTATCACTGAGAAGATCTTTAAACATTTTAGCATATTTCGGCATATGAGCGAGAGCCTCAGCAAAGGAGATATTGAAATTCAGTTGTTTAAACATTTTAAGAAAGTTCGAAACCTGAATATCATCCTTGTTCTTCAATTTCTCTTTCCTCAACCTTGAAGGATAAGGTATATTGGGTTGAGATGAAGGCTTTGGGATAGAATTCTCACTCACGTCCTTGGGTGGTGGAGGGGTGGAAGTAGAAGGTGGTGGAATTGGAGAAGGAGACTCGTTTTCCTTGGTCACAATCACCGGTGTAGGTGTAGGAAGCTCGGGTTCCTTTAAACCTTTTCCACTGCGAGTGGTGATTGCTTTCATCTCCCCTCTTGGATTAGCAACGGTGTTACTCGGAAGAGAACCCGATCCAGAGGCTTGATTACTTTGGATGAAATTAGCCATCATGTTCCTTAAGTCATTCATTTGACTTGCCAAAGTGTTTCGCATATCAACTCGAAGATCATTTCCTTGCTTCACCATATCTGCTTTCAAGTTGAGCATTTCCCGCTGAAGATTTTGCACTATCGCATCATTAGTCCTCATGTAAGTTTCAACGTCTTGGTGTAATGCAGTGGGTTAGTTGGGAGGAGCATGGTAGGCAGGTGGTTGATAAGCAGGTTGTTGGTAAACTTGGTTGTTTCTTTGAGGTAGATATGGGTTTCTTTGGTTTTGATATTGATCTGGAGCACGTGGTTGGTTTTGATTGTTGCTATTAAGGTTGTTTGGGTTTTGAGAGGGAAAACCGGGAGATGAAAGAAAGTTGTTTGAGAGATAGCTGAGCAAATTGCGGTCACCTTGAGGACGTGCTTGATAGCTTCCTATAGAATAGGTACCGTTGGCGGCATACACATTTTCCGGATTTTCATGAGTCGAAGGACAATTGGTGTATGAGTGAGATCCCCCGCATATTTCACATGATTGAGTGAAAGCACTAGCTTGGGCAGTGATAGCTTTGGTATTGTTGGCGGCTTGGAGAGCAAGTGATTCAACAAGCGAAGTAAGCTTGTCAATTCTCTTGTCGCTCTCATTAGTGCTAGCACTAGCCACATTGGTCCGAACACTCTTGGTTTGCACTCTAGACTTGTTCTCAATAATATCCCAAGCGGCATTAGCAGACTTAACCAAAATGTTACCCCCCGAGGCACTATTTAGTGAATCTTGGTCATTCATGCTTAAACCATTCTAAAAAGTATTAATTTGATGTACTTTTGTTAAACCATGTTGTGGACACTTTCTTAAAAGTTCCTTAAAACGGTCCCAAGATTCACTAAATGACTCACCGTACTTTTGTTCAAAAGTAATGATTTCATTCCGCAAAGCGGTAGTACGTGAGGGTGGGAAAAAGTAGTTGATGAATTTGGTCTCTAAATCCGTCCACGTAAGAATACTTTGTGGCGGTTCCTTATCAAGCCAATGTCGGGCTTGTCCCTCTAAGGAGAAAGGAAAAAGTTGCAAGCAAATTACCTCTTGTGAAACCCATTATACTTAACCGTATTAGTGAGTTGAAGAAACCTTTTAATATGGTAATGAGGATCATCAATTGAACGCCCCAAGAAGGGTTGAGCAATGACCATTTGAATGAAGCCGGATTTAAGCTCGAAGTTATTGGCTCCAATCTCGGGTATGACAATAGCATCAGTGTTGCCTTCTACGTGCGATTACAAAAGCTCGATCATTGATTGATTGTCCATGGTGACAATAGGTGGAGTAATGACTTCGACTTGAGCTACTTTCTTCTTACGAGCACGAGTACGCATGCACACCTACAAAAAGAAAAGAAAAATAGACAAGAAATATTTTTGGTTTTTATATGTTTTTCTATTTTTTTGTATTTTTAAAAATTTTATTTTTTTTTTGGATTTTTGAATATTTTAAAGCAAGGAAAATAATGTTCAAAGATGAACGGATCCAAAAATCCAACGCATATCTCAATAAAAACCGTTAATCTTAACGAAAAGAGCCGGCAGCGGCGCCATTTAATACAAAGATTTTCACTAAGTATCCAAGTTCGTAATTCCGATCTTTTCGAATTGATTACTGGTAGAAAGTTCGACTTAATTGTTCTTGGTGGAAAATAAAAAGGTTTGGTTATCTATTTTAAACTAAAAATGAAAATATCGTTGAGTAAATAAACATGAAAGCTTTAAAAATTAAAACTAACAATGAAGACTTTAAAAATTGAAAAGTAATTGATTAAAACTTATAAAAATGTAACCTTTAAATCTTTAAACTAACATAAGACAAGTTAGAAATAAGCTAAGTAAAAAGGCGGGAAAAGTAAAATTCAAAAACTGTAAAAACAAACCCTTATCCGGAATAATATTCGGATTGTGATCAGTAGACTTATCCGGAATAAGTTGGGAGACTTATCCAGAATGTTGAACAAAACCCTTGTTCGGAATAAAATTGTGATGCTTATCTGGAATAACCTTGAGCTTCTTATCCGGAGTCGTCTTCTTCTTCTTATCCGGAATAATGACTTCGTGATCTTATCTGAAATGGTGGAAATATAGCTTATCCGGAATACTAAAAACACAGCCTTATCCGGAATAAAATTCTACAACTTATCCGGAACTCGTCTTGGAGGTGTTATCCGGAATAATACAACTACTTCATATCCGGAATGACTTCCTCGGGTTATCCTGAATAATTGGCTGACAGCTTATCCGGAATAACAGTAACAGTAACTTATCCGCAATATTGAAGACTAAGAGCTTATCCGGAAAACTAATAACGTGGCTTATCCGGAATACTTGACATGCACATTATCTGGAATACTGGGGATATAGGACTTATCCGGAATAAGCTATAATGAAGCTTATCCAGAATGTAGAGGTGACTGATATCCGGAAAAAGAGGGTTTAGTACCTCTTATCCGGAATAATAGGGATATGACAGATTTCAGAACAAAGGGGAAATTAGCAATAAGCAAAAATAAGCCAAAAATCAATAAGCACTTTACCAAAAGTTAAACCAAAATGATTTTAGAAAAAGATGAATAAGCTAGAATTTAAAGATTTTTAAAACTCTAAATAAGCTAGAAATCAAAAACAACTTTTTATAAAAACTTAAACTTGTTAAAAACAACTTATTTCTAAAAACTATTAAGCAAAAAGATTAAGAAAAATAAGCACTTTAATAAAACCTTTTAAGATCACTAATTTATTAAGAACAATCAAATAAGCTACACAATCAAATCATCAACAAGATTAAAATCAAACTACATGATTATCAAGATTAAGTAAAAGATTAAGAAAGGTAGAATGAGAATTAAGAAAATAAGCTTGATTGATTAAATATTAAAATCAAATGATTACAAGATTAAAGTTGATAAAATTGGAAAACTAGAGAGAAAAAATAAAACACACTTAAAAAATTAAACTACAACTATTGAAAACCAAAAAATCTAACACCCTCCTAATGACATATTAGGAGGGTATTTATAGGAGGCGAGGAGACTACATGCTTAAGCTATCCAATTTCTTTTTTCTCGACTCGACTCGACTTAATCTTTGTCTTTCTCGACGTCGTCTCAGGATTTGTCGATATAAGTTGAACTTGTCTAGTAATTTTCTTCTATAATTAGACTTGAGTTCTTCGACTTCATTAAACTTCCGTCTTTAGACTTTTTCTTCGATAAATCTTCAGAATTGGCCTTGGACTTCCGTTCTTCTTGCATTCTCGATCTTTCGACTTCGTCTTTAGTCTATTTCTTCGATAAAAGCCCGTGATAGCCCATGTTTTCTTCCTTTTGCATCTTTTGGTCCTAAAACACAATAAAAACACAAACCACACATAATTCTGAATTTTACGACATAAAATACACGTTTTGGTCTTGTTATTATTGGAAATAAGTGGTAAAAGGATAAGTGTTTTCACACTTATTACTCGGTAACGTTTTACCTTCGGTCGGTGAAGACCGTTAGACGGTATTAGGTACCGTACCTGTGATCGGGTAGATTCGATTAAAAACCTCCTTGACAGGGTTTCCCGGTGGTAGTAGCCAGTTCTCTTTACTCGACCGTCTCAAAGCAGACTTCGAACGTACAGAGTGAATCATAAGGATAAATTATCCGTCTGATTAGAGTTGTCAATTCAGAATTCCTGGAACAAGTTTGATTCTATAAGAATCACACCATTGTTGCTTTCTAGTTTATCACAAGCTCGATTCAGAAAGAATCTTGTTAGTCACCTACAGCAGTGTTGTTTGATGTTAACACTAGGAGGATTTACATTCGTCACTGTGAGCACTAAAGAGTGTCACTCTGAATGTTCTGGCAAGATCACACGGGTGTTAAGAAGAAACCTGGAATCAAGTTTGAATCAATTAAGAATACAAACTTATTTGCATTCCAGTTCTCACAAGTTTGATTTGTGTAGAATCACACAAGTTACCTACCATGAGGTTGTTTGATGTTAACTCAAGCAAGATTTCCATCTTCATCGTGAATCGTATCACTCGGATGTTCTGGAAATATCACAAGGATAGTGCGTAGGACTCGATTGTGTCCTAATGAGATAATAGATTGATCTCTTTTGGCTCTAGACTCGATAAGTGCATTTTGGTAATCGGAGGCTAGAGCAGACTGCCACCTTTTCAATATTAACTAACTCGGGGTGAGAAAGTCAATATATACGTGTTTATCTCCGTGACAATGAGACAAGTTTTTTTTAGAGAAACCCGAATAGCTAGGGAAGGGTTGTGCATTGCATCACTAGGTTCATGACACTTGTCTTCAATAGATGTGTTAACCCGGTTTCTGCCTAAGTTGCATAGAATATTCAACTCCTTTAATGCTTACCAATACGTCATCACTAGCACCTTGTTGTGATTTTTTTAGTTCTAACTTAAGTAATTAGTCTTTATTCAGCTTCATTCAACTCCATCTTTCCTAAGGACAACTATTTCTAGCTATGGAATGTCCTTGGGTAGATCCATCTGGTTCTAGTTGGATCATAGGACTTAATTTCCTATCCTAAACCATCTTTTTACTCCAGCGTTTCGTCGTGGATAGTAGGTTGTTATGGTATCGATCGTAACCATGAAACCATTGAAAACCATTCAAGGTGCTTGATAAAAATCAAAACTTTTAACACTTTGAAAGTTTTACATTTCCGAAATACTCCCCCTACACACATGCATCAATATTCGAAATAGTTTAGCATGTGAAGAGAAGAGTTGCACTTGAGTCTTTAAGATCACATGTTGCGATATATTACATTTTAATCACATTTTCTCTCCCTATCTCTAATATAAAAATATAATATTAGAGATAACAATTGATTAAAATGTGACAATTTCTGAAAATTATTAGGAGAGAAAGATGTGTGCACGCATAAATCATGGAACTTTTATAGTCGAGTTGCTCCCCCTCAACAATATATGTGTGTCTTGAAATAAAATTTGACAAAATTTTGGAAAAACGACACCACAAAATATGTTGAGGTACGGAGTTGAGATGCCTTTTCTGATATAATATATTACATTTGACAATTTTATACTATTTTCGGAATGTGTTGGATACATAAAATATGACAATTTCGGAGATGTACCCTGTAAAACCTCTGATTTTATCTTATTGACTTTGTCAACTATTGTACTTACTATTTTTGGAATCTATATAATTCCACTTTTATATGACTTATTAATAATCATATACTTTTGTCATACTATTATTTCATATTTATTTGTACATTTATATGAACTTTAAGTCTTTATTGACTACGTTGGCAATTGACTGGCCACATGATTGAACAAGGACTCGTCACCTCAGTACACACTTTTGATAAACTGTCATATTATTTACTTAATTTATTATGTATTTGGATTTATATTTATATGTATATATTTACATATACTTCATACTATGACCAAACACCTATCACGTTAAAACAATGTATATTATTTCACATTGTCACTTCTTTACTTTATTCAAGTAAAATAATTATAATGATATACTCATTATATACTTTCACCAAGTTATCTATAGGTTTAACCAAAATACCTAGAAACTTAACAAATACATACACTATAATACAAGGACTATTATTAACTCCCAGTACTTGATACAAAGCAACACATTTCTCCCAAATATGTATTGTGTGCCGTATATATGCAATCATACACTACCCTTAATCATGAAAGCTTACAAGTTACCATTATTAAGTACACTATGCCTTACAACTATGCCTTACACACACCATAACATTTCCATACATCACCTTAATTTTCTTACACTTCACCATACACATTGCACTACTGAGTGTCATATTTGTCCCCCTTTGACTTGAAAACACACGGCTAAAACAACAAAAAGGAAATGAGAGACTTTTCTATTTTGAGCATGTGTCTAATATGCATCATATCTTACAACATATCCTTATTGGGAATAAAATGTAGCCAGTTCACTTGAGCGCTGACAAGAGGAAAACAAGCGTTGATAGGAAGAAAACAAACGCTAACAGATCAAGCGTTGACAAGAAGAAGTCAAGCGTTGATAGGTTGAAGACAAGCACTGATAGAAAGATATGGTCTACGTGTATTTTGTTTCTAGTTTGTTTCTAGTAAAGATAAGTTCAACATTGTATTTTCTATAATTATCTTTACCTAGAATAGTTGATACGTAAACTCTTGTACAAGGCTTCTTATGTCTATAAAAGAAGACCTTTAGGTTATGTTTCATAATAAGTTTTCATACGTTAAACACTTTCATTGTAAGCAAGTTTGTTATTATCAATCAAGTGAAAGTTTTCTTACATCCTTTGTGTGTTCTTGTTTAAGTGTTAATTCCGCATAACACTTAGATTACTTTATACATAAACAAAGTTTCTCTACGTGTATAACTTGATCTAATCTCGTATACACAAGCTTAATCGATCTAAGTTTGGGATCAACAAGTGGTATCAGAGCTTGTTGAGAAACTTTTGATCTTAAAGAACACAAGAACCCTAAAATCACCAAAACCCTAATTTTCATAAAACCCAAAAAACATCATGTCCAATCCAGAAGTAACCTCTTCATCATCCTTACCAAACATCAAGATTCCCATGCTTGATGCAAACAACTTTGAGCTGTGGAAGTTCGACTTTGAGCAATATCTGGGGATCTATGACTACACTCTCTGGGAGATTATTAAATATGGAAACACATTCAATAAAGCTGAAAAGATTGCTAATGCCATTGCTGCAAGATCAGCTGTTGCTGGATGTTCAGAAGCAGATAAGAAAGAAAAACCTGATGATGGTAGAGTTGTGTCTGCTGAAGACATAGCAAAGAAAAGGGTTGATATGAAAACCCTAAACATTCTGAAACTCTCTTTGGGGCAAGAAAATCAGCAAAAATACAGAGGTTATGAGTCTGCAAAAGACCTTTGGGCAGCCCTTGAAGTTGCCTATGGTGGTAATGCTGATACTAAGGAAGAGAAGAAGAAGCAACTCATGTATGAGTATGCTGTTTTTAAGGCTCAACCTAATGAGAAGCTTAGCACTGTGAGAAGCAGACTGCTTGACATTACAAGCAAGCTGTCCTTCATGGGGACACAAGTTGGTGATGTTGACATTATTGCCACTTTTCTTAAAAGCCTTGGTGATGCGTGGAAGATTGAGGCAAGATCTATACTTGCCAATAACACTCACAAAAGTTCTACTTTTGATGATATCTACAACAAACTAAGGCTGTTGGAGAATGAAACTCTTTTGGAGCATGGAAGTAAGTCTACCAATAGTAACATGGCCTTCTTCTCACATAGTGAAGGTCAATTTGATCAGAAGGATTCATACATGCACCCAGTTACTGGATCAACATGTGTCAACGATGGATCATGTCCTGTCAACGCCTCACATTCAGACGATGACACATACAAAATTGACTCACCAAGAGTTAAGCCTGCTGGTTTGGATCTGGATACTATGTGTGCTTACATTGCTTCTTTGCCCAATGGTTCAGTGATTACATATAAGGACCTTGAGAAAATAAGTGATGAGCACTTGGAGGAGATGGATATAAAGTGGAACATGGCTCTTGCAAGTATAAGGGCAAACAGGTGGAATAGAAGGTTCAAGAAGAAGATGACCTTTAATGCAAACGACACTGCTGGATTTGATAAATCCAAGGTTGAGTGCTACAATTGTCATCGTATAGGTCACTTTATGAGGGAATGCAGACCTCCAAGAAGATCTGATGCTGGAAAACCCTCAAGCCAAATTGTTAAGGCTCAGGATCCTAAGGTCATTGTAGCAGTGCAAGAAAATGACGGTATTGGATGGGACTGGAGCTATTTGGCAAAGGATAGGGAAGAGGATAAAGCTTTGGTTGCTGAGATAGAATAAGTAGAGCATATTCAATATGCTCTCATGGCACACTCCTCCTCTTCATCAGATAATGAGGTATACGATGATGCTTTTTGTAGTAAGGGTTATCGTTTAAATACTGAAAAACTTAACAAAGAGGTTTTAAGATTGTTAGAAAATTTGAGTACTGAGAGATGCAAGTTGTCTAACTATCAAATTGCTCTCACTCAAACTGAAAAGACAGTTGAGGAGTATAAGAAAATGGAATTCGACCTAAAAGATAAAATAAATATCTTAAAACATGAGTTAAATGCTAGTAATGATGTTAGAAACATCATGGAAAGGGTTAATGCTGAATTATAGGCTAAGTTAGATGAGGCTATCAAGAATAAGGATAATGTTAACCTTAAAATTCAGAGATTTGATAAGGCCTCACAAACCCTAGGAGAATGTGTTCATAAACAGAGGGATCCTAAGGACATGACTGGGATTGGGATGAAATACTATACTGTTGTTCCACCACCAGCTGGGGACTTCTATGGTGTCCAAAGAAAGGACTTATCTTGGACTGGTTTACTAGAACTCCAATAAGAGGAATTTATTCCTCCACCAAGAGTCCTTACCCCAGTTGAAGAGTATAGGCAAAAGTTGATTGACTTGAATGAATGGAAGAAAGCCAACCCTACCTTATTTGTCAAGGGTGGCATGCTTTGTGATAGTCCAAATGAGTCAACCCCTATTAAAGTAACAAACCCTATCACTGGCAAGACTGTTGACCTTGGCTCAGACACTGATAGAAAACCTAGCATTAAGTATGCAGAAATGTATAGGAATACTAGGTCACCTAAAAGCCAAGTTAGTGATAATGGAACAGGCTTCTTCTCTTCTAGACCTAGAGTTGTGTCTAGAAAAGCCTGTTACACTTGTGGCAGCTTTTCACATTTAGCATATAAGTGTGTCAACACTTCCAAGGTCAACGCTGTTAAAAGGTCAAACATTGTCAGACCCAAAACTTTTGTGGAGCAAAGTCCACAAGTTGTTAGACCAGCCCCATTCTTTACTAAAAGGTCTAACACTCATGGACAAAGACCATTTCAGAAGACCAATACTTGGTCTAATAGGCAATGGGTTTCTGTAGCAAACCCTAGGTTCAACGATGACAAAGGTAATTTCAGCGTTGACAAGACCAAATCCAACGCTGACAAAAACGTTGCCAGACCTAAATATTTACAACCACAGGGTAAGGGGTCTAAAGCTTCTTCTAGCTTGACATGGAGACCTAAGCAAGAACAAAACCCTAATTCTAATGGGATTTCTATGACCTACAACATATTTAATTATATTTCAAAGGTCATTACAAAACCAATTGTGGTTAACTGGGTATTTCATCCAAAAAGGGATGAACAAAGGGTTGTTATGAGAACTAAGTCTGTTCTTGTTGAACAACCAGATGAATCCAAGTCTGCTTAGGCTTGGGTTCCCAAAGAGAACTAATTTGTTTTCTTTATGTGCAGGGCATTCAAAAATAGGTCAATAATTATGGATATTGGGACAGTAGATGCTCCAGGCACATGACAGGGAAGGAAGATTATTTAACTAACTTCACTCCCATTAAGGATGGTGATAAGGTTTACTTTGGAGGCGGGTATGGAACTATCATAGGAAAAGGAACTCTTCTCACTAAGAACTTGCCTTTTGAAAACGTGTTTCTGGTAAAAGAACTTGATTACAATCTTTTTAGTGTATCACAAGTCTGTGATAACAAAAATAAAGTTCTTTTTACTGATACTAAATGCTTGGTGTTGAGCAAGGATTTTAAACTTCCAGATGAGAAATATATTGACTATAGAACACCTAGGCATAAAGACATTTATAATGTGAATCTTAATGGTATTAGGAAGAATAATAATATGTCATGTTTTTATGCTAAAGCTACAGTTGATGAGAGTAATCTATGGCACAGGAGACTAGGGCACATAAACTTTAAGAATATAAACAGACTTGTGAGACTTGGTTTGGTTGATGGTTTGCCTGAAAAGGCTTTCCACAATGACCACTCTTGTGTTGCATGCCTTAAAGGCAAGCAGCACAAGGTCTCATTTAAGTCTAAACAGGTGAACTCTAGTTCTAAACCACTTCACTTGCTGCACATGGACCTGTTTGGTCCAACTAATATAGAGAGTTTGAATGGTAAATCATACTGCTTTGTCATCACAGATGACTTTTCTAGGTTTAATTGGACTTTCTTTTTAGCCATGAAAAGTGACACTGCCGATACTTTAATTGACTTTATTACCCAAATAGAAAAGAAAACTGGTAATGAAGTTAAAATTCTTAGAAGTGATAATGGTGGTGAGTTTAGAAATAAACTGTTGGATGATTTTTGTGCCAAGAAAGGGATTACTAGGCAGTTTAGTGTTGCCAGAACCCCACAACAAAATGGGGTTACTGAGAGAAAGAATGTTGATCCCAAACTTAGATCGATTAAGCTTTGTGTATACGAGATTAGATCAAGTACTACACGTAGAGAAACCTTTGCTTATGAATAAAGTAAGAAAGTGTTATGCGGAATTAACACTTGATCTAAAACACAATGATGTTAAACAAACTTTCACTTGTATTAGAATAATCGTACTTGGTTACAATGAAAGAGTTTAACTTGCGAATACTTATGAAAACTGATATTAAACATTAAACTAAAAGATCTTCTTTTATAGAACAAGAAGTCTTGTACAATAAGCTACGAATCAACTATTCTAGGTAAAGATAAACATAGAAAATACATTGTCGTCTCTATCCTTACTAGAAGTAATCTAGAATATAATAAACGTGTAGCTCACATCTTCCATCAGTGCTTGTCTTCAATCTGTCAACGCTTGACTTTAACTTGTCAACGCTTATGCTGTCAGCGCTCACTTTGCTCTTGTCAACGCTTAAGTTGTTCTTGTCAGCGTTCAAGTGTTCTGGCCTAAATTTATTCCCAACAATCCTCCCCTAAACTTGATATCCACTCTTATGATCAAGTTTCTGAATAAACATTAAGAACTTGGAGGAGTCTAACAAACCTTATCATATTGGTAATAAATAAATCTGATCAAATTCTTTGCCACGTCACTTGTATAGTCTATCTCCAACTGGGTGTCCTTCATCTTCTCCAAAACAGCCTTGGTTATGAAATACTGAGCATCTACAAGTAAATACTCAGCAAACTTTGTAGAACTCAAATGATATACACCTGCAGCTGAATACAACCTCCATTGAAGACCACTGAGGTCATCTTCAAGATCCTTCCATATTTCAGGATCTTCTTCTTTTATCCCACACATTCTTTTGAATGTGGTCCAAAGTTTTATTCCATTGGCTGAAGTTGGTGCTTCAGCCTCATACTTGGTCTCTAGCAACCTCCAAAGGTCTACCAAGTCTTCTCTGTCACAACTTGCAAATAAAGATATGAGAGTGGTAAAAGTGTGTACCTCCTTGCCAAATCTTCCAATTTTCCAGAATCCACATTCATCTTCCTCATAACTTACAATTGGATTTCTGGAATCTAGTGGTAACACATGCACCATATCTGAAGCTTCTAATGGGGAGAGCTTGAGGCTCTTTCTAATAATTGCTTCACTTGGATATAGTTGATTCATATCTTTTGGAAACTCAAGAATAAATCCCTTCTTTACTGGTCTAGGAACTATCATAGCTTTCTTGATTGCCATCTCTTCTGCAAGTTGCTCCTTTCTTTCATCTGAAAGAAGTCTGAAAGTGTTTTCTTCTTGCACTTTCACCCAAATAGGATAAGCCCTATGTTCCAACTCATCAAATGTCAAAGCCTTCAGCTTCTGATGTGTCCATCCAACTCCATGACATTTGAGCAACATAAAGTAGAGCTTCCTTCTATCCCTTTTCAACTCAGAGAGAATGTTGCTTGCCTTGTACTTCAACATCACCTTACAATCCTTCTGAACTCTAAGAAGAATTTCCAAACCCCATATCTGGTCTGAAATGGTCAAGTCTAGATTATCCATACAGCTTTCTTCCCAAGAATTGTACATCTGAACTACTTCTGGCATATCAAAATCAATTTGCAACTTCAAATCTCTCAGCTTTTCCCTAGCAAGCTCATCACCATACTCAAGTCTTTCTGGTTCAACAATCATCACACTTGAATCTGAGCTAGTTCCATCACTTTCTTCTTCAGAAGTCACAACAAATGGTGACTTTTCCTTCTCACCTTGTTCCATCATTTGCTCAGCCAATCTTCTATCAAATTCAACCTGAGCTGCATTCTTTGGAACAATTTCTTCTACCAACTTACCCTTACCCTTATCTGTTGGTTCAATTGTTGGTAGGGTAGATGATAATACCTGAGTAGGAACATCTTTGATGATAGATGATGACTGGAATACATCACCTCCATATGCAGATCTGTCAACGCCCAAATTTCCTCTATCAGCGCCCAAAATACTTCTGTCAGCGTCCAAACTTGTCTTGTCAACGCTCAAATATTTTCCCTCAGCGCCTTGTGTAACCTCTCTCAACATATCTGTAAATGATAAATTTAAATTGGTTGGAGAGATTAAGGACGTATCAAAACCTTTTTGTTCCTTCAAAGTAGTAAGAGCTTCAGCAATATCCAATGATTGACCATCTTGACTGCTCTTATCACTCAGATTTCTTTGATCTTCCTCCCCTTTGGAAGACTCCTCCATACCTCCCCTTGAATGAGCACTCTCCAAAACAACAATCCTCTCCCTCAATTCTTTGAGTTCAAGGCCTTGGTTACTGACAATTTGTACTAAGTCTGCATTTTGCTTTTGCAAGCTAATGCAGACAGCCGTCAATTCTAAAAGCGTCATTGGTTCCAGTCTGCCCTCTTCCAAAATGGGGATTTGACCTCCCAAGTCAAGTTCATTGGGCATGGATGAGGACTTAATTATGGTGGGACTGCCTTGGCCAGCCGCTAAGCCAGAACCAATAGTCTCAGCCTCATCCAGGTCACCAGCCACACTTGTGGTGGTGGTTCTCTCTGCTACATGGCTAGGACCACCAGAGGAGAACACTCCAGCAGTCCTTTGGCGTTTAATCAACCTATATTCAGGTGGTGTGGAAGATGGTGTAGAAGAAGGTGTAGATGTGGGTTGGTTAAGGGGTGTTTGGGATTGTGATGGTTGGGTGTCAGCGGTGGAAATAGGCATATCAACGCCCACATTAGATGTGTCAGCGTCGAAGGGATTTTGGTCTATTTGCATTTGGTCAGGTGAGGGTAAAGGTTCAGGGAAAGGTTCAAGTTGTGGTTGAGGGTCAATATGAGGTTGGGGGTCTGGTTGGGGTTGTGCTGCTGCAATAACAGCAAGCATGGCTGGGGTTAATGGTAGGTCTCTATGAGGTGGTGAATTCATCTTGGTAAAAATAGCCTTCTTTTGTTCAGGGATCTTATAAAAGTCATTGTGATCCCTTGAACAATATCTCTGAGCATCAAAAACCATTTGCAGAAAACGGGGATAAGCTAAAGTCATTTTTGTCCCCTTGTTTTTACACATTCCTTCAAAAATCATTTTAGACCAGTTATAATTTTGCCCTGTTGCAATACACACAATAGCAGTTGCAATGGATCTATTGATCTCATTGTGTGCAGTACATTTGGGACTCAAACATTGAAGGAGAATGTGAATTAGGTACTTCCAGGCTGGGGGAAATTCCTGCTTATGGTACTTATTAAGAGTACCTTCATCAGGAATAGGGTATCCCAAAGCCCTAAGCCCTTGTTCTATTCCAGATATGGGAAGCATGGTTATACCATCAGCATCATTAAGATGCAAGGCCTGGCGTACCAAGGCCTCAGTAACCACCCAAGGTCTCCCATGTACAATAGAATTCAATGTTGTCACTCCATTAACTGTTGAGGAACTGACAGTGTTCCAAAACTGTTTAATGTGTGTGACTAGAATGAGTGGTGCATGAGAAAGAGCATACCTTAATGGGGATGCATTCAAATACTCCACCATCTGAGTGTATTGAGGGAACAAAGTATTATCAGCAACAAGATAAGCAATCATGTTGTGTTGAGACTTGAACCCCAAATCCAATTCTGCTGAGTTAAATCTTGGTGCCATTGATGAAAGCTCTTAATTTGATGTATAAAAGATGAAGGTTGATAAGAGAAAAGTGTTAGACAAGAATTATAGATACCCTGTTTAAAATAGGAGCCAAATTTATAGGAGTGGATGAATGCACGTGATTGGCCCAAAAATAGGCAAAGATTTTCAAAAATCAATCATGAAAATATTGAAAAAGTTTATAAGTTATCTCATGCATTTAATGAAAGTAACAACTCCTAAAATTACGGCTTGAAAATATGTCAAAAAGTTACAACTGGGTAGGTCCCATTGATTGTCAACGGTCAAATATAACCCATCAACGCCCAACGGCTATAATCTTGTCAACGTTCGCCTAAAGCCATGTCAGCGTCCATTTTGGTCACAACAACGCTTGGTAAAATCTTGTCAGCGTCCAAAAATAAAATTGTTTTTAAAAAGTGAAAAATGACCTTAACAAGTAATTTATCCTAGAGAAGATAACCAAAAGCTGATAATTATCATAGGGCGGCAAGCACTGTCCAGTTATGCACACTTGCATAAGCAAGATAGACATAACAGTCCTCTAGTGTCCCTTGCTAACCAAAATTCTTAACAACCAAGTTACCTCATAAAATCCTTGTTACTTCAGGTAAAACCCATATCAAAAGGATTCCCAAGCCTCCCAACAGACCACAACCAATTCTAGGCCAAAAATGTCTTGGTAGCATGCAAAGTTGATATATTATGCATGCTACAGTGCCTCATGGTTTAGTAAAACTAACCCATACTCACCAGTGGACACAATCTAGAAGTGTGATGAGAGTATTCTAAGAATACCCAAGAGTCCTAAAGGTTCCTTAAACCTCCCCTCAAACTATGATACATGAGTTCTCAAAATATATATATGAACAATAAAAATTTATGTCAAGATAGGAATATAAATATTCCAACCATCATCCATAAACAAAACATGTTCAAATAGCTCTTCAAAGGTCCATAAGCAACTCTGTATCCAATGGCATAAAGCTACCATTACCTGCACATTTAGATGAAAACCACAAAACTAACATTTGTTGCTGACAGCGTCCCGACAACACTTATCAGCGTTGAAGAAATTCTTGTCAGCGTTAGACAATAATATCTCTCACAACGGCAAAATAACACTTGACAGCGTTACATTTACCTTTGTCAGTGTTAGCAAAATAAAGTGGAAAATCTAAATCATCACAAAGACCAATAACTATGCATTATCCTGTACATACTTTTACAAAAAGGTTCCAAAACACATATTAAGTGAGATTAACCATTCCAATATTTGTTACCAAATATTGAAATCTTCCAGCATCAAAAGGTTTAGTTAATAAATCAGCCACATTATCTTCTGTGTCTACCCTATCTGGTTGTATTAAACCTTTCTCAAAGCAATCTCTTATAAAATGATGTCTAATTTCTATGTGTTTGGTTTTAGAATGATGTACAGGATTTTTAATAATGCATAAAGTACTGTTATTGTCTACAAAAATCTTGGTATGCATAAAATTATACCCATAATCCAACAGCTGGTTCTGAATCCATAAGACTTGTCCACAACAAGCAGCTGCAGCAACATATTCTGCTTCAGTTGTAGAGTTTGCCACCACTGTTTGTTTCTTGCATTGCCAAGATATTAATCTGCTCCCAAGAAATTGGCATCCACCAGTTGTGGATTTCCTATCAAACTTGTCACCACCATAGTCACTGTCTGAATAAGCAATAAGGTCCAAGGGAGAATCTTTTGGGTACCACAATCCAAGATCTGGGTAACATCTTAGGTACCTAAAAATTCTCTTCACAGCAAAAAGGTGACATTCTTTGGGAGTCACTTGATGGCGTGCACATGCACACACAGCAAACATGATGTCAGGTCTTGAGGCTGTAAGATACATCAATGAACCAATCATTGATCTATAGTGCCTAACATCCACATCCTTTCCAGCTCCAATTTTTCCCAAGGGTGTTGCCTATCCATAGGAGTGGAAGCCTCCTTTTCATGTGGAGAAAAACCATATTTCTTCAAGATTTCAGCTACATACTTGTCTTGGGAGATGAAGATACCATCTTCTTTCTGCTGAACTTGTAAACCTAGAAAGAAGTTCATCTCACCCATTGCACTCATCTTGAATTTATCTGTCATGAGCTTGGAAAATTCCTCACTCATTTTTGGATCAGTAGACCCAAAAATGATGTCATCAACATAGACCTGCACAAGTAACACATGTTTTCCTTTCTTCTTTGTAAACAGTGTCTGATCTATGGTGCCCCTCTTGAAACCATTTTCCACCAAGTAGGTGGACAATGTACCATACCATGCTCTTGGGGCTTGGTGAAGTCCATACATTGCCTTCTTCACTCTATAAACCTTGTCTGGATTCTCAAGATCTTCAAAACCAGGAGGTTGCATTACATAAACCTCCTCAACAATTGTGCCATAGAGGAAAGCACTCTTCACATCCATTTGATAAACAGTAAAGTTCATGCAAGAGGCATAAGCTAAGAAAATTCTGATAGCTTCAATTCTTGCAACTGGTGCAAAAACTTCTTCATAATCTATACCTTCCTCTTGTGTATATCCCTGAGCTACCAAACGTGCCTTGTTTCTGACCACAATGCCCCTTTCATCTTTCTTGTTCCTAAGAACCCATCTTGTCCCAATTGGTCTCACATATCTAGGACAATCAACCAGCTCCCAAACATCCTGTATAGCAAATTGGTGAAGCTCATCCTGCATTGCTTCCACCCAACTTGGTTCCTTGAGAGCATCAAAAATTTTCTTGGGTTCTTCCTGTGACAGAAAACAGGCAAACAAACATGCTTGTACAAGAGGGGTATCAACCTTCTTGTGTATATTGGCAATAAATCCACCAAGACCTTGATGGGATCTTCTTGTCTGAACTGGAGCCATAACATCACCAATGATTTGAGATGTAGGGTGATCCTTTGCTGTGGAAGCAAGAACTCCTCCTTCAAAGAGTCTGGTGTCCTCAACTTCACGCTCCATGTTGCCAATATCTTCTTCCTCAGATTCTTCTTGATCAACAGAAATCCCTTCATGGACATTGGAAGGTCCACCTTGTTCAAAATGGGAAGAGAAAAGCTGTGTAAAGGTGTCTCCAAAGTCTGAACCTTGTTTGTCAGCGTTTGGGCTAACAACGCTTGAACTGTTGTTGTCAGCGTTGGAGCCATCAGCGTCTGAATTGGTCGTGTCAGCGCTTGATTTCCCTTTGTCAGCGCCTGAAGAATCATGCATGTTTGTATTTGGTGGTATTTGAACACCACCATTATCTTTCCTTGCAGCAGTAGCAGCAACATAATACTCATCTGTCCATATAGGAAGTGTAACAAATTCTTGTGTGGGAGATGATTTAACTGCTGGTGGTCCATCCTCCTTAGCAACCTGTATACCTGAAACATTACCAATTCTCTTTTCCAAAACACTTGAAGTTACCTTCACAATGTCTGGATCAGTAACAGGCATATAATTTAAAGCTCTAGATAAAGGTTCTAAGTCAAACAACCAATTTGGACCACTCTCAGGATCACTAGGTTTACTTTCTAAAAACCTAACATGTACCTTTTCAAGTATACGTTTTTCCTTTTTAATGTAAACCCTATATCCTTTACTCTGCACTGAATAACCCATGAAGTAGCCTTCATCACCTTTTGAATCAAATTTACCTAGGGCCTCACTAGTTTCTAAAACAACTACATGACAACCAAATGGCTTGAGAAAGCCAATATTGGGCTTCCTTCCCCAAAGTAATTCATAAGGTGTCTTATTATGTATCTTGTTGACCAATGCCCTATTTTGAACATAACAAGCTGTGTTAACAGCTTCAGCCCAAAAGGCTATAGGAAAGTGGGCATCAGCCAACATGGTTCTGGCTGCTTCAATAAGGGTTCTATTCTTCCTTTTAGCAACCCCATTTTGTTGTGAGGTTCTAGCTATGCTAAACTGCCTAGTAATCCCTTTCTTGGCACAAAAATCATCTAACAACTGATTTCTAAACTCACCCCCATTGTCACTTCTAATAATTTTGACCTCATTACCATTCTTCTTTTCAATTTGGGTAATGAAATTAATCAGACTTAGGGCAGTTTCACTTTTCTTGGCTAAAAAGAAAGTCCATGTAAACCTGGAGTAATCATCAGTAATAACAAAACAATATGATTTACCCTTCAAACTTTCTATATTAGTTGGACCAAAGAGGTCCATATGCAATAAGTGAAGTGGTTTAGAACTAGAGTGCACCTGTTTAGACCTGAATGAGACCTTGTGCTGCTTGCCCTTAAGACATGCAACACAAGAGTGGTCATTGTGGAAAGCCTTTTCAGGCAAACCATCAACTAAACCAAGTCTCACGAGCCTATTAATATTCTTAAAGTTTATGTGCCCTAATCTCCTGTGCCAAAGATTACTTTCATCTACTGAGGCTTTAGCATATAGACATGACATTTTATTATTTATCTTAATTCCATTAAGATTCACATTATATATGTCTTTATGCCTTGGTGTTCTAAAATCTATGTATTTCTCCTCAGGGAGCTTATAATCTTTGCTTAACACCAAGCACTCAGTATCTGTGAAAAGAACCTTATTTTTGTTATCACACACTTGTGATACACTAAACAAATTATAATCCAGTTCTTTTACCAAGAAGACATTCTCAAACCGTAGATTGTTGGTGACAAGGGTTCCTTTTCCAGTGATGGTGCCGTAGCCCCCTCCAAAGTATACCTTATCACCATCTTGAATAGGAGAGAAATTGGTCAGATAGTCTTCCTTTCCTGTCATGTGCCTTGAGCATCCACTATCCCAGTATCCATAATCATTGATCTTCTTCTGAATGCCCTGCACATAAAGAAAACACATTAGTTTTCTTTGGGAACCCAAGCCTTGGAAGACTTGGATTCATTTGGTTGTTCAACAAGAACAGACTTGGTTCTCATAACAACCCCATTTTCATCCCTGTTTGAATGAAATTTCCAGTTAACCCCAATTGGTGTTGACAATGCCTTTGAAATATAATGAAACCTGTTGCATGTCATAGAAATACCAGTAGAATTAGGGTTCTGGTCTTGTTTTGGTCTCCATGTTAAGCTAGTAGAAGCTTTAGACCTATTTCCCTGTGGTTGCAAATACCTAGGTTTAGCGGTGTTTCTATCAGCGCTGAAATTTCTCTTGTCAGCTCCCCGATTACTCTTATCAGCGTTGAACCTAGGGTTTGCTACAGTAACCCATTGCCTATTTGACCAAGTGTTTGACTTTTGAAAAGGTCTTAGGCCTTGTGTGTTAGACCCTCTAGAAAAGAATGGGGCTGGTCTAACAACTTGTGAACTTTTGTTCACAAAGGTATTGGGTCTGACAGTGTTTGACCTATGTTGACTTTTGTCAGCGCTGAAATGGTTCCTATCAGCGTTGACATTGGAAGCGTTGACACATTTGTAGGCCAAATGTGAGAAGCTACCACATGTGTAACAAGCTTTTCTAGACATAGTCTTAGGTCTAGAAGCAAAGAAGCCTGTTCCATGATTACTAACTTGGCTTTTTGGTGACCTAGTATTCCTATACATCTCTGCATATTTAACACTAGGTTTTCTAACAGTTTGTGGGCCAAGGTCAACAGCTTTGCCAGTGGTAGGGTGTGTGATCTTAATAGGTTTACGATCAATGGACTCATCAATTGGTATCATGTTTGGTGTGGGCTCATTTGGACTTTCACACAACAACCCTCCCTTAACAAACAAAGTGTGGTTAGCTTTCTTCCACTCTTCTAGGTCAGTCAGCTTTTGCTGATATTCCTCAACTGGGGAAGTCACTCTAGGTGGAGGAATAAACTCCTCCTCTTGGCATTCTGGCAAGCCAGTCCAAGATAAGTCCTTTGATTGGACACCATAGAAATCCCCAGCTGGTGGTGGAACAACAGTATAATTATTCATCCCAATCCCACTCATATCCTTAGAGTCTCTTTGTTTACTAACACACTCTCCTAGGGATTGTGTGGCCTTATCAAATCTCTGGATTTTAAGACTCACATTATCTTTATTTTTGTTAGCCTCCTCTAACTGAGCTATCAAATCAAGATTAACCCTATTTACTATATCTTGCACATCTTTACTCTGATGTAACTCATGTTTTAAGATATTTATTTGATCCTTTAAATCAAACTCCATTTTCTTATACTCAGATACTGTCTTTTCTGTTTGGGTAAGAGCAATTTGATAATTAGATACTTTGCATCTTTCAGTACTTGCCTCATCTAATAATTTAACTATCTCTTGTTTTAATTTTTCAGTATTTAAACGACAACCCTTAGAACAGAAAGCATCATCATATACCTCATTATCTGATGAAGAGGAGGAGTGTGCCATGAGAGCATATTCAGCATGCTCTTCTTTAACTTCAGCAACCAAGGCTCTGTCCTTTTCCTCATTCTTAGCCATCCAGCTCCAATCCCATTCTCCAACACCATCAATTTGTTGAACAGCAACCATAGCCTTGGGATCTGGGCTCTTAATCATTTGGCTTGAAGGCTTCCCAGCATCAGATCTTCTTGGAGATCTACATTCCCTCATAAAGTGCCCCATCCTATGACAGTTGTAGCACTCAACCTTGGACTTGTCAAATCCAGCAACATCCTTAGCATTAAAGGTCATCTTCTTCTTGAACCTTTTATTGAACCTGTTTGCTCTTAAACTTACAAGAGCCATAGTCCACTTGATGTCCATCTCTTCCAATTGTTCATCACTTATCTGCTCAAGATCTTCATATGTAATCCTTGAATCACTGGGCAAAGAAGCAATGAATGCACACACAGTATCTAGATCAAAACCAGCAGGTTTAATTCTATCAGCGCCATGATTGTGTGTGTCAGCGCTTGAGTACAAAGCGTTGACAGGATATGATCCAGCGCTGACAGACTGACATCCAGCGCTGACACCTTGAGATCCAGTGGCTGGATGTCCATAGAAGTTCATGGAATCAAATTGGCCTTCACTTTGTGAAAAGAAGGCCATGTTGCTGCTGGAAGATTTGTTATCACTCTCCAATTGCCATTCATTCTCCAACAGTCTTAGTTTGTTGAAGATGTCATCAAACCTGGAAGTCTTGTGGGTATTATTGACAAGAATGGATCTTGTCTCAATCTTCCATGCATCACCAAGGCTTTTGAGAAAAGTAGCATTCAATTCAGGATCATCAATCTGTTTTCCCATGAAGGAAAGTTGACTTGTGATGTCAAGAAGTCTACTTCTCACACTGCTGAGATTCTCATTAGGTTGAGCTTTAAAGACAGCATACTCATGCAAAAGTTGCATCTTCTTTTCTTCTTTTGTGTCAGCATTGCCACCATGTGCTACTTCAAGAGCTTCCCAAAGCTCTTTTGCAGACTCAAAGCGTTTGTACTTGTGCTGATTCTCATGACCTAGGGCATGTTTCAAGATATTCAAGATTTTCATGTCCACCCTCTTCTTGGCTATATCTTCAACAGCAACAGCTCTCCCATCTTCAGGCTTTTCCACCTTATCAGATTCAGGACAATTAGGAACAGCTGTCCTTGTGGCAATAGCAGCAGTAATCTTTGCTGCTTTATCGAATGTGTTCCCATATTCGATAATTTCCCAAAGAGTGTAGTCATGAATAGCTATGTATTGCTCAAAATTGGACTTCCAAAGCTCAAAGTTCCTGGCATCAAACATGGGAATTTTGATACTAGGGTTTGAGAAGTTGTTTTGTAGCAAAGCAGCAGGTTGATCTGTGCCAGACATGATGTTTTTAGGGTTTTGAGAATTTAGGGTTTTTAGGGTTTGGTGTTTTAGGGTTCTTGCGTTACTTAAAGATCAAAAGTTTCTCAACAAGCTCTGATACCACTTGTTGATCCCAAACTTAGATCGATTAAGCTTTGTGTATACGAGATTAGATCAAGTACTACACGTAGAGAAACCTTTGCATATGAATAAAGTAACAAAGTGTTATGCGGAATTAACACTTGATCTAAAACACAATGATGTTAAACAAACTTTCACTTGTATTAGAATAATCGTACTTGGTTACAATGAAAGAGTTTAACTTGCGAATACTTATGAAAACTGATATTAAACATTAACCTAAAAGATCTTCTTTTATAGAACAAGAAGTCTTGTACAATAAGCTACGAATCAACTATTCTAGGTAAAGATAAACATAGAAAATACATTGTCGTCTCTATCCTTACTAGAAGTAATCTAGAATATAATAAACGTGTAGCTCACATCTTCCATCAGTGCTTGTCTTCAATCTGTCAACGCTTGACTTTAACTTGTCAACGCTTATGCTGTCAGCGCTCACTTTGCTCTTGTCAACGCTTAAGTTGTTCTTGTCAGCGTTCAAGTGTTCTGGCCTAAATTTATTCCCAACAAAGAATAGAACCCTAATTGAAGCAGCCAGGACTATGTTGTCTGATGCTCACTTTCCCATAGCTTTTTGGGCTGAGGCTGTGAATATAGCTTGTTATGTTCAGAATAGAGCATTGGTCAACAAGATACAAAACAAAACACCTTATGAGTTACTTTGGGGAAGGAAACCTAATATTGGTTTTCTAAAACCTTTTGGTTGTCATGTAGTTGTACTAGATACTAGTGATGCCTTAGGTAAATTTAGTGCTAAAGGTGAAGAGGGTTATTTCATGGGTTATTCAGTGCAGAGTAAGGGATATAGGGTTTACCTTAAGAAGGAAAAACGTATACTTGAGAAAGTACATGTTAGGTTTTTAGAGAGTAAACCTAGTGATCCTGAAAGTGGTCCAAATTGGTTGTTTGACTTGGAACCTCTATCTAGGACTTTGAATTATATGCCTGTTACTAATCCAGACATTGTGAAGGTAACTTCAAATGTTTTGGAAGAACCAATTGTTGATGTTTCAGGTACACAGGTTAACGAAGAGGTTGGATCACAAGTGGACAAGTCATCTCCCATACAAGAGTATGTCACAATTCCCATATGGACAGATGCTTTTGCTGCTGTTGCTGCTGCTAGAAAGGATAATGGTGGTCCCCAAGTATCACCAATTAACAACATGCATGGTCCTTCAGGCGCTGACAAAGGCAAATCCGGCGCTGACAGGACAAATTTAGGCGTTGATGGCTCAAACGTTCACAACACCATTTCAGGCTCAAACGCTGACAATCTTGGTTCAGGCGTTGACAACACTTTTGAGCATATTTTCTCTTCTAATTTTGAACAAGGTGAACCTTCAAGCATACATGAAGAGGTTCATACAAATATTGATGGAAGAGAGTCTGAAGAAGATATTGGCAACATGGATGATGAGATTGAAGACAACAGACTTTTTGAGGGAGGAGTTCTCACTTCTACTGTGAAGAATCACCCTACTTCTCAAATTATTGGGGATGTAATGTCTCCAGTTCAGACTAGAAGATCTCATCAGAGTCTTGGTGGATTTATTACCAATATACACAAGAAGGTTGATACCCCTCTTGTTCAAGCATGTTTGTTTGCCTGTTTTCTGTCACAACAGGAACCCAAGAAGATGTTTGATGCTCTCAAAGAAGCAAGTTGGGTGGAAGCAATGCAGGATGAGCTTCACCAATTTGCTATTCAGGATGTTTGGGAGCTGGTTGATTGTCCCAGGTATGTCAGACCTATTGGGACACGATGGGTTCTTAAAAACAAGAAATATGAAAGAGGGATTGTGGTCAGAAACAAGGCACATTTAGTGGCTCAGGGATATACACAAGAGGAAGGGATAGACTATGAGGAGGTCTTTGCACCAGTTGCAAGGATTGAGGCTATAAGGATATTTCGAGCCTATGCTTCCTGTATGGGCTTCACTGTCTATCAAATGGATGTGAAGAGTGCCTTCCTCTATGGCACAATTGTTGAGGAGGTATATGTTATGCAGCCTCCTGGTTTTGAGGATCTAGAGAATCCAAACAAGGTGTATAGAGTCAAGAAAGCTTTGTATGGACTTCATCAGGGCCCCAAGAGCATGGTATGGCACATTGTCCACTTATTTGGTGGAAAATGGATTCAAAAGGGGCACCATAGACCAGACATTATTTACAAAGAAGGCTGGTAAGGATGTCTTACTTGTTCAGGTTTATGTTGATGATATCATCTTTGGCTCCACCAATCCAAAGATGAGTGAAGACTTTTCCAAACTTATGACAGAAAAATTCAAGATGAGTGCAATGGGGGAGATGAACTTCTTTCTAGGGTTACAAGTTCAGCAGAAAGAAGATGGTATCTTCATCTCTTAGGATAAGTATGTAGCAGAGATCTTGAAGAAGTTTGGCTTTTCTCCACATGAAAAGAGGGCTACTACTCCTATGGACAGAGAACACCCTTGGGGAAAGGTTGGAGATGGAAAAGATGTGGATGTCAGGCACTACAGATCAATGATTGGTTCATTGATGTATCTCACAGCCTCATGACCTGACATTATGTTTGCTGTGTGTGTATGTGCACGCCATCAAGTGACTCCCAAAGAATGTCACTTTTATGCTGTCAAGAGAATCTTTAGGTACCTTAGATGTTATCCAGATCTTGGCTTGTGGTACCCAAAAGATTCACCATTGGAGCTTATTGCATATTCAGACAGTGACTATAGAGGTGATAAGTTTGATAGAAAATCCACAACTGGTGGATGTCAGTTTTTTGGGAGTAGGTTGATATCTTGGCAATGCAAGAAACAAATAATGGTGGCCAATTCTACAACTGAAGCAGAGTATGTTGCAGCAGCTGCTTGTTGTGGACAAGTCTTATGGATTCAGAACCAGTTGTTGGATTATAGGTATAATTTCATGCATACCAAGATTTTTGTTGACAATAACAGCACTTTATGCTTTATTAAGAATCCTGTACATCATTCTAAAATAAAACACATAGAAATTAGACATCATTTTATAAGGGATTCTTTTGAAAAGCGTTTAATACGACCAGATAGGGTTGACACAGAAGAAAATGTGTCTGATTTATTAACTAAACCTTTTGATGCTGGAAGGTTTCAATACTTGGTAACAAGTATTAGAATGATCAATCTCACATAATATGTGTTTTGGGGTCTTATTGTAAAAGTATGTACAGGATAATGCATTGTTATTGATCTTTTTGAGGTTTTAGATTTTCCACTATATTTTTCTAACACTGACAAAGGTTACCTTAACGCTGATAAGTGTTATTGTGCCGTTGTCAGCATTATATTTGTCTAACGCTAACAAAGGTTTCCTTAACGCTGACAAGTGTTATTGGGGCGTTGTCAGCAACAATGTTAGTTTTGTGGTTTTTAATCTAAGTGTGCAGGTGGTGTTAGCATTGTACCATTGGATACAGAGTTGCTTATGGATCCTTGGAGAATCATTTGAACATGTTTTTATTTATGGATGATGGTTGGAATATTTTTATTCCTATCTTGACATAAATTTTTATGTTCATGCATATTTTTGGGCAACATATGTATCACAGTTTAAGGGGAGGTTTTAGGAACCTTTAGGACTTTTGGGTATTCTTATGATACTTTTATCACAATTCTAGATTGTGTCCACAGGTGAGTATGAGTTAGTTTTACTAAATCATGAGGCACTGTAGCATGCAAAGTTGATATACTATGCATGCTGCCAAGACTTTTTTTGGCCTAGAATTGGTTGTGGTCTGTTTGGAGACTTGGGAATGATTTTATCATGGGTTTACCTGGGAATTACAAGGAATTTTATGAGATAAATTAGTTGTTAAGAGTTTTGGTTAGCAAGGGACACTAGAGGACCGTTATGTCTATCTTGCATAAGCAAGTGTGCATAACTGGACAGTGTTTGCCGCCCTATAATAATTATCAACTTATATGTTATCTTCACTAGGATAAATTACTTTGTTAAGGTCCTTTTTCATTTTTATTACTTTTCTTTTTGGACGCTGACAAGTATTTTTCCAAGCGTTGTTATGACCAATTTAGACGCTGACATGGCTTTGGCAAACGTTGACAAGAATATAGCCCTTAGGCGTTGATGGGTTATTTTTGACCGTTGACACTCATTGGGACCTACCCAGTTGTTACTTTTTGACGAATTTTGGGGCCGTAATTTTTGGAGCAGATAACTTTTAGTTAATGCATGAGATAACTTATTTTCTTTTCAATATTTTCATCATTATATTTTGAAAATAGTTGCCTCATTTTTGACCAATCACATGCACCTATCTCTCCTATATATTTGGCTTCTATTTTTAAACAGGGTACCTCATATTCTTGTCTAACAATTTTCTCCTATACTTCATCTTTCTAAATTATTCACAAACAACTTTCTTCAACAATGGCACCAAAATTTAAACCAAGTGATTTAGTATTGGGATTCAGGAGTCAACACAACATGATTGCATATTTGGACGCTGATGACACTCTGTTTCCACAATACACCCAGATGGTGGCGTATTTGAATGCCTCCCCAATTAGGTATGCTCTTTGTCATGCTCCTCTCATCTCTGTCACACATATTAAACAGTTTTGGAACACCGTAAGTTCCTCAACAGTTAATAAAGTGACTACATTATTAGCTATTGTTCATGGGCGTACATGGGTGGTTACTGAAGCCTTGGTTCGCTAGGCTTTGCATCTTGATGATGCAGATGGTATAACCACCCTCCCCATTCATGAAATAGAACAAGGACTAAGGGATTTGGGTTATCCTTTCCCTGATGAGGGAACTTTAAACAAATATCATAAACAGGAGTTTCCCCCAGCCTGGAAGTACCTCATACATGTCCTCTTACAATGTTTGAGTCCCAAGTGTACTGCACACAATGAGATTAATAGATCAATTGCTAGTGCTATTGAGTGCATTGCAACTGGGCAAAAGTTTAATTATTCAAAAATGATTTTTGAGAGCATGTGTAAAAACAAAGGGAGTAAGATGACTTTGGCTTATCCAGATTTTTACAAATGGTTTTTGATGTGCAAAATTACTGCACAAGGGATCATGATGATTTTTATGAGATCCCTGTGCAAAAGAAAGCTATTTTTACAAAGATGAACTCACCCCCTCACCGTGAATTACCCCTCACCCAAGCTATGCTTGCTGTTATTGCAGCAGCACAACCCTAACCAGACCCTCAACAACAACTTGACCCAATACCAGAACCTTTTCCTTCACCTCAACACATGCAAATTAACCAAGAACCCTTTGACGCTGACACTTTAAATTTTGGCGTTGACAGGAGTAATCCAATCGTTGACACTTTTCCTTCACAAACCCAAACACCCCTTAACCTTCCCACATCCACCCAATCCACATCATCTTCTACCCCACCACAATATAGGTTTCAAAAACGCCAAAGGACTACTGGAGTGTTCTCCTCTAGTGGTCCTAGCCATGTAGCAGAGAGAACCACCACCACAAGTGTGGTTGGTGCTATGGATGAGGCTGGGACTATTGGTTCTAGCTTAGATGCAGGCCAAGATAGTCCTAACATCTTTAAGACCTCATCCACGCCCCATGAATCTAACTTGGGAGGTCAAATACCCATTTTAGAGGAGGGTAGATTGGAGCCATACACATTAATGGAATTGACGACTGTCTGCATTAGCTTGCTAAAGCAAAATGCAGACTTGGTACAAATTGTCAGTACAGAGTGCCTTGAACTCAAGCAATTGAGGGAGAGGATTGTCATTTTGGAGAATGCTAGCACAAGGCGTAGGATGGAGGAATCTTCCAAAGGGGAGGATGAGTAGATTAATGTGAGTGATAAAGGCTCACATGATGGTGAATCTTTGGGTGTTGCTGAAGCCCTAACTGAATTGAAGAAGCAACCAGGTTTTGTTAGATCTCTGGTAACTCCTACAAATTTAGACTTGTCTTTTACAACTATGTTGGAGCAAATTACAAGAGGCGCTGAGACAAGTAATTCGGGCGTTGACAAGCAAAATTTGAACGCTGACACACCAAGCGCTGACATGAGCAAATTGGGCGCTGACACAAGAAATTTGAGCGTTGACAGACCTGCAGATGAGGTTGATGTATTCCAGTCATCAGCTATCATCAAAGAAGTATCTTCACAGGTATTACCATCATCCTTACCCATCATTAATCCATTAGATAAGGGTAAAGGAATTATGGTAGAAGTAGAAGTTCTAAAGAATGCAGCACAGGTAGAATTTGATAGAAGGTTGGCTGCACAACTTGTGGAACAAGAAATAAAGAAGGTTGGTGAATCACCATTTGTTGCCACTTCAGAAGAACAAGAAGGAAGTGATGCAGCTAGTTCAGATTCAAGTGTGATGATAATAGAACAACCAGAAAGACTTGAATATGGTGATGATTTGGCAAGAGAGAAGCTTAGTGAGTTGAAATTGCAAGTGGATTTTGATATGCCAGAAGTTGTTCAGATGTACCATGCTTGGGAAGATAGCTGTATGGAGAATCCAGATTTGACTATTTCAGACGAAATATGGGGTTTGGAGATTCTTCTTAGAGTACAAAAAGATTGCAAGGTAATTCTGAAACACAAAGCTAGCAATGTTCTCTCAATGCTGAAGAGGGATAGAAGGGAGTTGTACTACATGCTACTCAGATGTCATGGAACAGGATGGACTCATAAGAAATTGATGGGATTATCCTTTGAAGAGTTGGAGTACAAGGCTTATCCCATTTGGGCAAAAGTGCAGGAAATGAATACTATCAGACTTCTTTCAGATGAAAGGAAAGAAGAACTTGCAGAAGAGATGGAGCTTAAGAAGGCAATGATTGTTCCAAGACCTTTGAAGAAGGGAGTTCCTCTTGAGTTTCCTACAGATATAGATAGATTGAAGCCCAGTGAAGCTGTTATAAGAAGGAGCATCAAGCTCTCACCTTTGGAAGCTTCAGATATGGTACAAGTGTTACCTCTTGATGCCAGAAACCCTATTATAAGCTATGAAGAAGATGCAAGTGGGTTTTAGAAGATTGGCAGGTATGGGAAAGAGGTACACACTTTTACTACACTTATATCTCTCTTTGCAAGTGTTGATAAAGAAGACTTGGTAGACCTTTGGAGGTTGTTAGAGGCCAAGTATGAGACTGAAGCTCCAACTTCAGTCAATGGAATAAAACTTTGGTCCACATTCAAGAGAATGTGTGGACCAACAGAAGAAGATCCTGCTGTTTGGAAGGATCTTGAGGATGATCTTAGTGGTCTTCAATGGCGTTTGTATTCAGCTGCTGGTGTTTATTATTTGAGCGCTACAAAGTTTGCTGAGTATCTTCTTGTAGATGTTCAGTATCCCATGTCCAAAGAAGTTTTGGAGAAGATGAAGACAACACAGCTGGAGATTGATTATTCAAGTGACGTGGCCAAAGATTTGATTAGGAATATTTATTACCAATATGATAAGCGTTGTAAGATTCCTCCTAGTTCTTAATTTTTATTCAGAAACTTGATTACTAAAGTAGATATCAAGTTTAGGGGAGGATTGTTGGGAATAAAATGTAGCCAGTTCACTTGAGCGCTGACAAGAGGAAAACAAGCGTTGATAGGAAGAAAACAAACGCTGACAGATCAAGCGTTGACAAGAAGAAGTCAAGCGTTGATAGGTTGAAGACAAGCATTGATAGAAAGATATGGTCTACGCGTATTTTGTTTCTAGTTTGTTTCTAGTAAAGATAAGTTCAACATTGTATTTTCTATAATTATCTTTACCTAGAATAGTTGATACGTAGACTCTTGTACAAGGCTTCTTATGTCTATAAAAGAAGACCTTTAGGTTATGTTTCATAATAAGTTTTCATACCTTAAACACTTTCATTGTAAGCAAGTTTGTTATTATCAATCAAGTGAAAGTTTGCTTACATCCTTTGTGTGTTCTTGTTTAAGTGTTAATTCCGCATAACACTTAGATTACTTTATACATAAACAAAGTTTCTCTACGTGTATAACTTGATCTAATCTCGTATACACAAGCTTAATCGATCTAAGTTTGGGATCAACAATCCTACATGATCTTTCCAAAGATACATAAGTACCATACCAAGATCCATCAAATATTCCTATTTCCTTAACAAATCCGAATATCCAAGATTCAAAAATCACACAACATAGAACACTTGTAATCTCACTTCCACTCTCTCTCAAACTCACGGCTATAATACCTTCCATCACCAAAATCCTTCAACATCCAATTACTACTTCATTTACTAAGGCAATCTATGTCTCTTTCATCCTAAATACTAATCATTGTCACTCCTACAACAACCTTGATCTCCAAGACAAATCCAAGTGTACTCACAAGCATAGAAGGTCACGGCTAGGATTTGATTCCGAGCATCCACCATTGTTGAAACCAAGCTCAAGTTACTACTCATTCACTATCCACTCCTAGAACTAACTAAACAAGCAAGTATCATGAAACCTATCTATTCTATATACTTCATTTTCATACACTTGAATATATATATATATATACATATCACTAATAAGAACTTAACCTAAAAAGAAATCTAAGCACACCTAGACCATTTTAGGTCGCGGCTTAAAATGATGTATCACCTTGTGAATGTAAAATCTTGTTAACTATAGTGATCACAATCTCATGAACATTCTTAACTAGAAAAATCATGAAAACCTAAGCATGTTGTAAAACTAGACGTGGGGTTCATCCTCATGGATTAGTGTGATGGTTAACTTTGTAATATGGATATATGCCTAGAATCACTAGATCTAAGTTACTAACTAAAAAGTTAACTAGTTTCCTTAATAGATTATTAAGCCCACTATTTAAGCCTTATAGAAATTAAGCCCATTAAGCCCACTAGAATAATCATACTTAAATAAACTTTGTTTTTATTAAATAATGATAGTATAAAACTTTTGTTGTGAAAAATATGATTTTATAAATTTTCGGATTAAAATGATCACTTTATAAAGTTTTCGGACTAAAAATGTAAATATAAAGTTTCGGATTGATTTTGTAAATTTAACAAGCTTAGGGACTTAATTGGACATATTTAGAAACTCATATTAACAAAAGTTAAAACCTAAGGACCTAGTTTGTATATTGCCAAGAGTTAAGGGTGGCATTTTATGCCATTCGAAACGTAAATCATAGTAGGAGGACTCATTTGTAATTAATGATAAGTTATGTTAAGTTGTGTAACTTGGTTAGAAACCTAGGGTCCCCTTTTGACACTTTCTGAAAGTATTAGGAGCCCTAGGGGCCTTTATTGCCAAAATAGAAAAGTTATACAAGCCCTAAACAAAACCTAGGGGCCATTTTGGCATTAGCCGAATCTTGTTTGGTGCCCTAGGGGGCGTTTATGAAACATTTGCTAAACCTAATTATAACCGAATACAATAAGGACCAAAATTGACAATACTTGAAACTTTAACAAGCCCTAGTTACACGTGTAACTAGGGAGGGACTAATTTTGGAATTACTTGAAACTTTTACAAACCCTAGGGGTATTATGGTAATTAACCGCGAGTAATTATATAAATCGAGGGACTAAAATGTAATTTACACAAACTATAACAAACACTAATTTACTATATATATACCAAATATTTAAAAATGTAAAACTTGAATAAATATAACGCTCGT
Source organism: Glebionis coronaria (assembly GCA_025667525.1). NCBI lineage: Eukaryota > Viridiplantae > Streptophyta > Magnoliopsida > Asterales > Asteraceae > Glebionis > Glebionis coronaria. Next base: position 400,354,318 of record CM046878.1, read on the forward strand.
TATTTTTCCCAAACTTATAATTTAATAATTATACAAACCTTCGGGAACGTTGAATTTATATTAAATTAAAATGTTACACATTTTTATAAACATTATTTATATACATTATATAAATTAAATATGGCTAACTTATAAAAATAAATATATTAATTATATTTATTTCTTTTCACTTTAAATATATATAAAACTTCCTTTTATAAATATTTAAATTACTTATAAACAATACAAGTACGAGAATATTAATTAAACAAATTAATTAATTAAACGATACTAATTATTTTACACTTAAAAATAAATACTTCTATAACTTGTACAACGATAAACTAAATTACAGATATCGTAATAAAATGCTTAAAACCAGTATAAGCATGCACATACTTGTTCTGAAACTTTTATGCATTATGTTATGCATTTACTGAGACCTTATATTTATTTAGGTCATTGACTGTATCGTGAGCATCACACCAGATTTTCTTGTGACTTATTGTTGTACTACTAAGGTGAGTTCATGGCCCCACTTTGTATATTAAAAAACTTTTAAAGCCTTTATGGGGAAGAAAACATGCAACATATTTTATTTGATGGACATAAACTGAACTACGAAACCTTTGATTACATTTTCCTATTGTAGATGAACCCGCATGACCCCTGCATCTGAAACTGTTAAAATTGTTGAATTGCCTGAATGTATAAATAGATCTATTTGGGATTGACCATCCCCATCTGGGTGAGTAGCGCTCACTATGCCTATGCCAGGACAACAGATGTTAAACATGTCGGAACTTTATATTGGGTGCATTTTTATTAATGCGAAGGGTCCTCATTTGTTGTGGACTTAACGTGTCAAGTCTCAGTTTCGGGCAATATGGGAATGTAATTACCGTTAAGTGTTGATGTTATGTGCATTACTACTTCAGTGAACGTTTATTGTCCAAACTCATTTTATTAAACCTGTGAATTCACCAACTTTATGTTGACTCTCTAAGCATGTTTTCTCAGGAAACTGAAGCAGGTATTGACGTGTATGGAATCAAGCATCATGATAGGCTGCATTTATAGAGCTCATCTAGGGTTTTATAAACTGGGAATGATTTCAACTACTGAATAATGTTTAAGACTATTTTAATAACATTTACACTTTTATTCATGTAATAAATGTAATGATAATCTTTTATATGTTGCTCTACATACTATCTGCTGTTGATCCACGTCACGTGACACCCAAATATTATTTCCACTGCATTTGACCAATTTGGGGGTGTCATAGAAATGGTATCAGGGCGATAGTTATAGAGAACCAGAACGAAAAATTAAAATAAATATAAAAATAAATTTTTTATATAAACTGGACTATAACTGCTTTAAAAATCTTTTGGGATTTTCGTGACTAGAATAGTTAAGCGTGTAGAGTATAGAGCATACATTTTTATGTGGCTAACTGTGCATTGATTATTAACATCCGGTTGATTAATCTTATAAGTATTAACGTAACGTTTAACTGGCAATGTTAAACGACACTATTATATAATTTAATCATAATTCCTAAAAACTTTTAACTTGAGTAAGATTATACTTACGTCAATTAAAACGATATTATTTTCAGATTCACTATGACATCACCTGCTGATACTCCAGCTGCTGTATCACCGACATCCGTCTTGCATGGATGGATATCCCGCTAGCGAGTTAGACGACAGTCACACTTCTGGTGACACCGCACTCGTTACTGCACTCATCTCTACTCCCCCTGTTTCACCTATATCCCCCGCTGGGGAGGAGGTTCAGCCGACTGCTGCCTTAACACCTTTACCACCAGCTTCCTCACTCTTGGGCTACGCACCCGAGTCTCTGCCACCTCGTAAGAGGAGGTACGAGGAACATGTCGACTCTACTTTTGAGGTCGGCGAGGCTTCCAGTGCGAGACGCGTGGACCCTTTTCAGGCCCAGGTTACTACACTGACTGCACGCCAAGCACAGGACGTAGCATATATTCATACTCTGCTATCTGTTGGACAGCTTGGACGCACTGCTCTGCAGACGCGTCAGGACCTTTTGTGTTAGACTGTTAGTGCTGAGGCGCACGCTGCTCGAGGAGCGTGGTCTACGACTTAACATTCTCTACATTGGTTGCTTGAGGAGAATGAGTCCCTTCATGAGCAGATCTAGACCCTGCAGAGTCAGCACTCTGAGACTCACATCACTCTCATGTCCATGGAGCAGACGCTTTCCATCTTCTTTGATCTCCAGGACGTCCGTCACCAGGGATTGACGACAGAGACTGATCATCTTTGAGGAGCTCAGCAGACCTTCAGAGACCAGTCCATAGAGGCACTTCGACTCCTTAAGGAGACCCGAGCCACCATGACCTCGATGCAGGAGGCCATACATGTACCAGCTGTCTCATCACCACTAGCAGCATCAACCATCTCGGAGGAGTCTGTCAGACACGAGTAGACTAGATGTGCTAGATCTTTTGTACATCATGATAAGCTTTTGGGTTGCATCCCATCTATCATGATATAGGACCTCATGTATTTGTACTTTCTTTTATCAGTTGTATCATTGTACTGTACTATTTAGATTAGGTATTCGTAGACGATTTACTCTAGATTATGTGTACCACCATCCCAGACAGGCGGGCTGTGCTCTGTCTTGGAGTGGTTGTATAATTTGTATTGTATTTCTATTGTAGAAATGGCATGTACTCGTCATATTTTGTTATATTTTGTACTGTATTATATTATGAACTTTTAACAGGTTATCCAATTTGTTGTGAAGTCTATGCATGAATTTCTTTTCATGTATTTATATATAAAAGACTGTGATAACACCTTAAACTAATGATTTCATTTTTGTGTATGATTATAGACAAATGATAATCACTAGAACGAACCCTAACGATGCCGACACTACCCAAAACGTCACTGCTGTCCAACTAAGGGAAATGATTGATCAAGGCATCGCAACTGCGATCGCCGCCAGCAGAAACATGGACGATAGCCAAAACTCCAATAACCGCAGGAATAATCAGACCACTAGGGGTTGCTCTTATCCCGACTTTCTAAAGTGTAAGCCTTCGTACTACAAAGTCAGAGAAGGTGTTGTGGAGCTGATGCAGTGGTTTGAAAGGTTGGAGACTGTGTTCCGCATCAGCGATTGTGCAGACGAGAACAAAGTCAAGTTTGCCACCTGCACGTTGCTTGAGAGTGCTCTTACTTGGTGGAACTCTGTAGTTTCTACTCTTGGATACGATGCTTCTTATGCTCTCAACTGGACTAATATAAAAGAGAGGATGACAGAGAAGTACTATCCAAGGGGTGAGATGAAGAAGTTTGAGATTGAGTTATGGGATCTCAGATGCAAGAACAATGACATCATTGCATACAATCAAAGGTTCCAAGAGTTGACTCTAATGTGTACCGGGATGTTTCTCGAGGTGGATGAAAAGATTGAAAAGTATGTTGTGGACTCCCTGACGGCATTCATGACAGCGTACTCGCATCTCGACCCACTGTTGTCGAGAATGCACCATTGAGTTCGCTACATAATTGATCAACAAGAGAGTCCGTACCATGTCTGAGAGGAACACTAAAAACAAGCGGAAAGCATATGAAAATTTCCATAGTTAGCACCAGTAGCCTCCAAAAAGGCCAAATGCTGGACAAGTTCACAGTGCTACCACTGCAGGAACTAGGTCCTATGTGGGTGCAAAACCCTTGTGCTCAAGATGCAACTATCATCATACTGTTGATAGCCCATGCCAGTCCTGCCACAAGTGTGGACAAGTTGGTCATTTTGCCAAAACCTGTCGAGTCAATGCTGTCACTCAGGTCCGACCCAACCAGAACACCAGGAACTACAACAACAGGGGCGGATACAATGCCCGTGGGAACAGGAATGGACAACAAGGAAACTGTAATACTGTCGGAGGGAATGGCAATGGACCTAAGAAGGGAGTTGTGTGCTATGAGTGTGGAGCACTGGGACATGTGAGACCAAGTTGTCCCAAGTTGGCCAACCAGAACAAGAATAGTGGAGGAGCTTTGTCAAGAGTGTACGTGGTCAGCAATGCAAAAGCCAACCCCGATTCAAATGTCGTTACTGGTACGTTCCTACTAAACAATCGTTATGCATCTGTTTTGTTTGATATTAGAGCAGACCGAAGTTTTATATCCACTGAATTTAGAGAAGTACTAGAAGTGGTCCCTACAATTTTAGATCACCGTTACTCCGTAGAATTAGCTGACGGTAAGACTGTAGATGCTGACACTATCATTAGAGGTTGTACCTTAAATCTTTCTAAACATCCATTCAACATCGACCTTATTCCCGTAAACCTTGGTAGTTTCGACGTTATTATTGGAATGGACTGGTTAGCGAGATACCGCGCAGTCATTGTTTGTGATGAAAAACTAGTTCGTATTCCGTGGGAAATGAAACTTTAATCATTCGAGGAGACGGTAACACCGACTTTACTGACACTAGACTTAGTGTTATCTCTTGTACTAAAGCCCAGAAATATTTGTTTAGAGGATGTCCTATCTTCTTGGCCCATATTTCTCAAACAGATGAGGAGGACAAACCCGAGAAGAAGCAAATCAAGGACGCACCCATCGTCCGAGATTTTCCCGAAGTCTTTCCTGATGAGTTTCCAGGCTTACCACCAACCCGAAAAGTGGAATTTCAAATCGATTTGATTCCCGGAGCTACACCTGTAGCTAAAGCTCCATACCGATTGGCAGCATCAGAAATGAAAGAGCTAGCTGAACAACTTCAGGAACTATCTGACAAAGGATTTATCCGATCTAGTTCCTCGCCATGGGGAGCCCCTGTGTTATTTGTCAAAAAGAAAGATGGTTCTTTCCTAATGTGCATCGATTACAGAGAACTGAATAAGTTAACTGTGAAGAATCGTTACCCGCTTCCTCGCATTGACGACCTATCTGACCAACTACAAGGAACAAGCGTGTATTCCAAGATTGAATTGAGGTCTGGATACCATCAACTAAGAGTCATGGAGGAAGATATTCCAAAAACAGCTTGCAGAACTCGTTACGGTCATTACGAATTCCAGGTTATGCCATTTGGGTTGACCAATGCACCAGCCATTTTCATGGACCTTATGAATCGTGTGTGCAGACCCTACCTGGATAAATTCGTGATAGTTAATAACTGGTTTAATCCTAGTATGAAAAGATTCGTTATTCCAGTCTTTTCGAATTGATTTACAGTTAAAAGTGTGACTCAGTTGTTTTTGGTTAATAAAAGAAGATTTGGTTATCTATTTCTAAGTAAAAAGTAAATGCAAGCCTAACGCTAATAAAATAAAAGAACTAATAAAAAGAATTGTATAAAAACAATTGATAAAACAAATAATAAAACGTGAATTAAAGCAAAACAATTAATAAAAATAAATCTAAAAGAAGAAATTAACTTTCGACTTGAAAATAAAATTTACTAAATGAAAAAGGAGAAAATAAAACTAAGTGGGTACTTTAAAGTTAAACGAGGCAAAACTTAAAGCGGGTACTAAATAAAAGATAAAACTTGAACTTTACGAAAAAAATATTAATTTTAAAATTAGACAAAAAATTCAACTAAAAATAGGTAACTTTCAGAAATAAAATCGGAACAACTTTCAGATAAAACTAAACGATTACGGAACAATACTAATTAATAAACAAGCAGGCAGGCTAGTAGCTCAAGCTAGCAACCTACCTGCTCATTTTTGTTGCCAATATAAAGAAAGCAAGCGGGAAGGCAACCATGTCAAATTTTAGGTTTGTTATACGAAATCATTTTTTAGCCTTATACGAAATAATTTCAACTAGGCATGTCAATGTTATTATGGTTATACGGAATATCTCATTTACGTTATCCGGGAAATACTTTTCACTCTTATACGGAATATTTTTTGTCTCCTTATCCGGAAAAACTTTTTATGTCGTTATTCGGAATATTTTCATATTCATATCCGGAAAAACTTTTTTACAAGTTATCCGGAATTTCTTTTTTTTGGCCTTATCCGGGATATCTGAATTGACGTGTTATCCGGAATCTGAAAATTGGAACTTATCTGGAATATTAGGGTTTACTAGTTCGAAATAATTAAAAATGACCAAAATGAAAATAAGCTAGAATCTAATAAGCACTTATATAAAAACTTAGCCAAATCAATTTTAAGAAAAAGCTAATAAGCCAAAATTTAAAAACTTTTAAAAATACTAAATAATAAAAATATTTAAAAACAACTTTTTATAAAATAAAATAATAAGCTCTTATTTAAAAACTTAACCAAACTGATTTTAAGAAAAAGCTAATAAGCCAAAATTTAAAAACTTTTAAAAACACTAAATAATAAAAATATTAAAAATACAACTTTTTATAAAAATTAACTAATAAGCACTTAATTAAAAATAAGGAAATTAACACAATAAGCACTAAAACACTATAAGCTATAAAAATAAAAAACATAAAAACCAATAAGTACAATCAATCAAAAACATCAATCAAACAAGAACATGAATAATTAAACTACATGATTATCAAAATCAAAACAAGATTAAAAATAAAGAGAAGTAGAATGAGAATGATTAATTGAAAAGCTTGAAATTAAGATGATTAAAGATCCAAAAGTACAAGATTAATGAAAAAGAATGAAAATTTAGATTACACCTACTCCTACTCTAATCTACTCCTAATCTAAAAACTAATTTCTAATTAACTAACACCCTCTTAATGACATATTAGGAGGGTATTTATAGGAGGAGTACATGTGATGCTTTCTACATTCTATCTTCTTGTCTCGACTCGATTTAAATTCTTTGTCTTTCTCGACGTCGTCTCGGGATTTGTCGATATAAATTGAACTCGTATTATAATTTTCTTCTTTAATTAGACTTGGTTCTTCGACTTCATTAAACTTCCGTCTTTATACTTTTTCTTCGATAAATCTTCAGAATAGGACTTGGACTTCCGTTCTTTTTGCACTCTTGATCTTTTGACTTCGTCTTTTCTCGTTTTCTTCGATAAAAACTCATGATAGCCCGTGTTTTCTCCCTTTTTCATATTTTTATCCTGAAACACAATAAAAACACAAACCACGCATAATTCCGACTTTTACGACATAAAATACACGTTTTGGTCTTGTTATTATTGGAAATAAGTGGTAAAAGGATAAGTGTTTTCACACTTATTAAATCCCCTACACTTGACCATTGCAATGCCCTCATGCAATGCATTAATTTCAAAGCACGGTTTACATTTTTCAACACTAAGGAAACTAAAAGATAGAAATATATACAAAACAAGTAAAGAAATCAAAGACTTACATTGGGGTTTTGGTAGTCATGAATGTTTATCATCCTCAAGTTTTACGTTCCCTATACCAAGCTTAAAAACGAGTCATTGTTATTATAAGTTAGCAAACTAACACAAATTCATGTGGCCCAATTATTCACTTAGACTCCCTTATTCCTAGGTGTATCTCTTATATATTATGATTGTCTTGAATGATCACGAGGATGCATTGTTGACTTATCTCGATAGTTATTTTGGTTGAAAATAAAGTAGGACGATTTAATCAATAGTTAGCTAAAGGACAAAATCTTTTAAAACTGCTTCTCGGGACCTCATAAAGTTCATATATAGGCATAACTCTCTTCACGATTTGAGACCTTTCTCGGATCGATATTTGGCATTGATTTCATACTTCAAATCTTGAGAGACGTTCATGAAATAATGGTCTTCTCTTCATAATAGGAATTTCTTCACTTGAAGTTTTGAGAGATTCTTCATATTTGGACCTCGACTTCTTCATTTTTCTCCAATCTTTATTTGGGATTTTGATATACAACGGTCCGCCTCCTTTTAGGACTTGGATCTATTTATCCTCATACCTTGTTAGGGCCTTTTTGGATAGACTTCTCCATGATCTTTACGGGAGTATTTGCTTTTCGTCGTGTGTCTCGATCCTTCATATTGATTTTTGATAAATGATTCTTCACATCACTTTGGATCTTTAGCAATAAAATGTAGCCCTCATGTCTTGTTAGGACCTTTTCGGACTAGCCAATCTTCGCATCCCGCTTCAATAAGTTATGCCTTGGCTATGAACTCTATTTAATACCGAGCAACTTTTAAACGATCTTGGGCTAGAAGCTAAGTAACTTTTCAAATCGTACGACCTTATTTATTGTAATTAAATTTATTAGCAAGCGATGGGAGAAAAATCTCATAATCAACTTACATAAATTCATGAAAGAATACCAAACTTATAATTGACTCTATCATCTCTCGTTCTCCACAATTTAAAATCTCAAGGAATGAGCCTCGTGAATGCTTAGCCAATTAAATCAAAGCTTTAGGTTTTCAAGTCATCTATAGGATCTTGCAACTTCTTAGACTTTTTCAAGTTTAGAATTTGCGTTTTAAAGTTCCCTTCATAAACGACTTTCTAGGATCAATTATAGGAACTTGCGAAAAGTTCTTGTTCTTAACCCGTAAGGGTTAAGACTTTCGCGTTTTAAAGTTCCCTTTATAAAAGCCTAGCAAAACTTGACTTAAACACGTTAAGGATACTAGCTAGAGTAAACTTGGATAAGTAAACTCGGGTTGAGTCAAAAGATTTACAACGTTTAAAAATTAAAACCACTTTATTAAAATTTATTCTAGCAAAGAAAGAAAATAACTATAACAAAGGTATAACTACTAGGCCAAAATAGATCAAAAATTTTGAAAAAATGTCGAAAAATCAATTTTCTGGTTAAAATGAGGACAAATACAAGGAAAAGCCCACTTAACTTCGATAGAAGTCCCCCTACACTTGATATAAACATTTTCCTCAATGTTTAAGCATGTGGAAGTAACCTCCCCTACACTTAGGACATTGTGAACTTTGTTTAAATCTTGCTAAGGAAGAGACAACTAAAGTGATTCCTATTTTAATATTGAAGAATATAAAATAGAGAATCAAAAGAGTTTAGGATAGAACCAGGAAGACGGGTACACGGAATCACGGGTCGTCAAAAGTCATTAAGAATGGAGCTTTGAAAGCTCGAATCCCTGCACATGATAAGAAAGAAAACAAGAAACACATACTAGGGTCTCCCCTTACACTTACTATAAAAACAGATAAAGATAGAGAGATAATCGGGTTGCCTCCCGAGAAGCGCTTGTTTTTGTTAACCGAGTCACGAGCCTGAATCGTCCCCGAATTAAATGGTCCACGGGGAACCCTCGAATGTAATACCGGGATCAAAGACCTTGTCCTCGTTCCTGGAGGAAATTAATAAAGGAGAGGCCGGAGGATAAGTCTTAGAGGGTAGAAAAGTCCTCTCAACATATGAAAAGTATGTGAGTTTGTGATCCACGGGAGGTGGGGTGGGTAAAGGAAGCACATTGTCATCCCCCAAAGACAATGGATGATCACTGAGCGGCAAACCCGTAAAGGTGTCAATCATGGAATGCTCAATGTCACCCCCTGGGTCAAAGCACTCATCCTCGGTAATGGTTTCTAAAGGTTGGGATAAAAGGTCCTCGGGAGGGGGACTTGGGACAATATCTTCATGCAGCAAATATCAAAAAGAATATTGATGGTTGTAAAAATACACTTGTTTAGGAAAACAAGGTAATTAGGGCAAGTATTAATAAGTGACTTAGGAAAATCACAAGTTATGACCCAAAGTGGGGATCGTTCTCAAGGAGGCTTGGTGTGTGTGTTAAGAAATGTTTAATTATGTGATTATATGATTATGAGAAAGGAAATAGAAATGAGATAAGAAGAGAATGACGGTTACGATGACGGATTACACTAAGACGAAAAGGTCGTACACGTAAAACCGTAAAAAGTACCAAAACTAAAAATTTGCCCTAAAAATTGCAATAAATTCTAAATAATGTATTGAGAGTTTACAAAAAATCAAAAATCACCCAAACCTTTTATTTAATTAAATAATGATTTTTTAATGCTAATTAAAGCCCTAAAAATCAGTTTAATTAACAAAAATCCCAAAATGAGATTTATCACTTCTTAAACCTTTAAAATACCCTAACTTAATTTAAAACTATTTTGAAATTTTTAAAATTAATTAAAACTATTTAAAAACAATTAAAAACAATTAAAGCTTAAAATAATTATAAAAATTAATCTAAGGACAATAAAAATATTCTAAAAGTTGTAAAATTCCTAACTTTATGTATTTAACCTAAGAAAAATGTAAAAACTTGAAATAACTAAATTTTAAATTTTAATAATAAAATAATAATAAAATAATATTAAAAATCCAAAATTTATAAAAAAATTCTAAAAACTTGAAAACTAGCTTAATTTAACCTAAATAAACAGAAAATGAAGTTGAAATTACAAAAATACCCCTAATGGGCCTAGGGAATGGGCTAAAAGTCAAAACAGACCCCTTAATGGGCTCAAATAGGCCCAATAAAAAAAATGTTGTCCAATTAAGCCCAAAAACTCCTATCTGACTCAAAATTTGATTTTAAACACAACTTTTCAAAGGCCCAAAAGCTGAAAATGTGAAATAAGCTGACTTATACCAAACAGCTTATTCTTAATGGGCTTTTTGGCCCATTAAGCTATAAGCTGATGCCATAAGCTCAAATTAGACACACAAGCTTCTTTTGAGTTGCTTAAGACTTCTGTAAAAAGAAATTTGAAAAAATTCCAAGGAATAAGCCTGAAAACGCAATAATCAATCTACAGTAAACGACAAAATAGTCGTTTTTTAGTTCTAGGCAAAAGCTTTTAAATTACTTAACTAAGATTAATCAACAAAACATTTTCAAAGAAGTTCACTCAGTAAGCTGAAATAAGCAAATAAGTACTTATGAAAAAGTCAAATGAGTTGATTTTCTAGTAAAAAGTCAAAGTCAAAGTCTAATAAGCTCCAGTTCAAACAAATGGGTCAAATAATGAAGATCTATCACAAAAAATAAGTTGTTGCAGGTCTGGAAATGCCAAAATGGCTTATTGATAAGCTAACTGAAAAATTGCACTAGCAGGGGCTAGTTTTGGGTGTTGAGCAGTGGAAAGTTTTTCCACTGCTTGACTTCTTGATTTTTTTGTCTTTAGTGACTTTTTTGGAGATTCAAGTTACACAAAGTCACCCAAATGATCAGTGGATCAAGAGGACTCAATAACAATCAAGAAATCACAATCACAATCAGCCAATTAGTACAGTTTAATCAAAACATCACCAGATATGCACCAGACATGAACACATAAGCAGTTATGAACTTATAAGCTGTTTTAGCAAATTTCAGCCAACCAAATTGCACCAAAAGCATACACAAGCTATAATAAACTTAAATGAACAAGTTTAAACAGTTTTCATGCAATGGTTCAAAGCCTAAATCAAGATTCAAGCAGATGAAGGTTACTGATAAACACTAACACAAGCATATTTTACTTTTGCTGATGCAATTGACCAACAAGCCAAATTCAATCACTCAGATCTATTACATATGTTATATTGATGATGTTTTAATAATTTTTAACCTTAAGCATGCATAAATTCTAGATTTTACCAAAATCCTAGGTCAAAAACATTTAAACTCAATGAGATATAGCACAATGTTTGATTTGAGGTTTTAAACCAAAAAAACTTGCAGCAAATAGCACTCAACCAAGTATTAAACAGATAAAAAGCAAATACACAAACTTCCAACCACAAAATAACACACAATGATCTTAAACAGGTAATCCCAAACACCCTTTTAACTTTTTAAATCCAAAATTTTCAAATCAAAAGTGTTATCCGATACCACCCAAGCCCAAATAAGCATAATAACAAGTAATATATGCTGATTTAAGCAAGATTAGACCATAAAATCAGCAAGAACACAAGTAGCACACAAATTCACCAAAATTCAAGATTTTAACAGATTTTGGGTAGATTGGTGTGTACCTCATGGATGTTCATCCACACCCACGAATTTTGAGCTTATGTACTAGCAAGAACAAGTACAAGCTTCCACAAACAACCCTGCTAAGAATCAACAAGGTTAGAAGCAAAATATGAAAATCAGAAAAATAGAAAATTCTTGATTAATGCAACCTTAGTTCCCCACACTTAATTATCCCTAAGTTATAAGCTTCACCGCACCTTGATAACTCAATATCAGGATGCTATGATCAGCCTTATAGCCAAAGAATTCCAAGGTTTGAACTAGACTTAGCAAAATATCAAGAAAAGTGGAAAATGTGCAAACTTTTGCACACTCCTTTTGAAAACAGGTTTAAGATTCAAGAACTAGTAAACATTAACAACAATAAACATATATTAAGAGTGGCACTTGAGCTTTCTTCAACAAATTCAAACACATTTCATTAAGATAAATATGTGATTTACAGATTTGTGAACCAAGGAAAATTCAAGAGCAAGGATAAATGTAATACCCTAAGGCCTTTATATAGGCTACAAACTAACTAGTAAATGCATAAAAACGTGTAACCCTAACTATGGAAGTTCCAAATTTGCCCTTGTGAAGTTTGAATATATGCTTGATCATGTGATTTTTTTGGCAGTTTGTTGTAGCTGGCATGTGAAAAATGCATCCAATGGCTTGTATCAAGCTTAAAAAGTAAGCTTCAATCCTAAACGCTGGATGTCTTGTGGTTTTTGGCAGTATCTTCAACCTTTGTAGCAGGGGAATCTCTTGTGGGGCTGCTGAGTGAGGTGGCAAGAGTTTTTAAGGTTGGTTTATGATTAAAACATCATTAATCATTAATCTGGATAGTATGGAAGCTTAATTTTTGCTTAAACAAAAATCCATAAATTCTTGTTCTTGAGTGAATAGTTGGGTGTTTGATCTATTTAAGGGGTGATTAGGATTTAAATTAGTGTTTAAGGCGCTAAGATTATTTAAGTAATAAACCGGGTTAGTGGATGGGTGAGGTGGAGTATTGGTGAGTTGTGATTGGTGGAGAGAGTGAGTGGGGCACGAGTCACCCCACCACTGGTCTAGGTTACTTAGGTTGTCTTGGCAGAAATCAGTCCTTTTTTTCCAAACTTTTTTCACTTTGTAAATAAATACCACAAATCCGGATTCCCTTTTGTAATAAAGTTTCACTTTTCACACTTTTGCCCCAAATACTTTTCCAAAGTATTTTCAAGGGTATTTCTTGCCATTTCTTGATTCTTGAAGGACTGATTTGGTATTTTCTTCAAGGATTATGGTCTTAACTTGTATATTTGACATTTTAGAGGACTAAAATTGCCAAGTCATGATTAATGAGGGACCATTTTTGCCAAGTCTTCAAAGTTAAGGGTCCTTTTGGTAATTTTGACATTTTCAAAGGACTAAATTTGTAATTCTTATAACTTGGAGTTCTTCATGGTATGTTTGACTTTGATAAGGACTAATATTGACATTTTAGTTTTGTTGAGGGACTAAAATTGCCAATTCTTCAGAGTGGAGGGCCCTTTTTGCAATATTGACAAACTTTAGGGACCAATCTTGTAATTATGAAGATACAAGGGTATAAAGTGTCAATTCTTCAATATTGGAGGACCCTTCTTCATAAATCTTCAAATCTTCAAGGGTTCTTTGGAAAATTCTTCATTAGGGCTTGGTTCAATGTGTGGCTTCGTTTCCCGTGTTCGTTTTTGCATGATTCTTGTGATCTTTTGTCATTTTCTCAATATCCGTACCTAAAATACACAAGCAACAAACACAAGCATATATTTGGGTATTTTCATGATATTTTATGCATTCTAAGCCCTTTTTGGACGATGAGACTATGTATAAAAGCAGTCTCATCACTCCCTCATACTAAACCATTGTTGTGCCCTCACGCAATGCTAGACTAAAGTATCGTAGCATCTCCAAATTTCATTTTTTATTTACTTTATTGAATGATAAACTAGCTACACTACTACCATTACTACTACTTGCCTTTTAGAAATAATGTATGATTTTCATCGCAAAATGGGACGTTTAGGTTCATAGAATAAGAACACGTGAATGCTTCGTTAAAAATAATTTCATCGTCCTCGATTTTCACCCTAATTCCATGCTAAACGTGCAACGAGATCATTGTCATTATAAGTTAGTAATGCTAACACTACTCATATGCCCTAATCACGTACTTATCCTCCCATTTTCCTAAGTTGTATCTCTTTTATTTTTTTTTGTCTTGAATGTTTCACGAGGATACATTGTTTGACTTATGCGATAATAGAGATTTAGGTCTAAAAATAGAGTCCTAACGGTGTAACCAAGACCATCAAATCAATAACCCCTCCTAATAGACAACGATGTCAAAAAATTAGGTCAACAAGAAGGATCGATAAACACGGTTTTATAACGGTTTTGAACATGAGACTTATTACCAAGACATTTATACGCCCCCTAACGGAAGGGCCTTATTATCATGTTTACCTCCATCTTTTATTCAACTTCTCCATGAAGCTTTTGTTATGACTTCGGTCTTGCCTTGCCTTTTATTATCCACCTCATCGGTAGTTTTATTAGCCAAAGACGTATATCCTCACGCTAAGGTGAATTTTGGATCTTAAAGCTTCAAAGATCAAGGCTTGATTCACTTTCAATTTTGCATAGATTTTTCGGCCTTGTGGGCTTCAAATTGTTTGCTTGATTTAGGTGAGCACTTGAAATATTATTATTGGGTGAATCTTTTGATTATTCGGGTGCCAATACTTCAAAACCGTGACGCTGGCGATACCTTAATGTCTTCCCAATTTAATTACACGGAAGCTACTAGAAAAGACTAGAAACCCAACAATCAAGACTAAACCGCTAAGTCAATATTTATTAAGCAAAAAATATTTACAAGCGAAGGGAGAATAAGCAAATAACGATAACACATGAGTTTTTGAAAGAATACGAGTACTCTACGTTTAGCATAGTAACTTATAATAAACCCTATCATTTCTCGTCCTCATATAAGAGACTTAGCCTAATGTGAAGTTAAGGAATCAAAGCTAAGTGCTCAACACACACGGTCGAGTAACAAATTACTCTTATTCTCGCCATCGGAAAATATACATTCGTGTCTTCAAACACTTATAAAACATGAGAAAATTTTTAAAATTTGGCCATTTTTAGCCTTATTTTTCAACAAAACGATAAACAAAAGGATAAACTTTGGAAAGCGTGAAGGTTTGGCAAGGCAAGTATCTATTCACCCCCCCCCCCCCCCCCCCCCATACTAAAGTTAAACATTGTCCTCAATGTTTCGAGTCTAGGGGTGCAAACACCCCCATACAAGAGACGTAGTCGAATGCCTAATCTAGCATGGAAAGGGTGTAACCGTTAAATTTAAAGTCGTTTATGAAGTGTGATAAAACCTAAGGTTAGAACATCAAAGGATATATCATGGATATTGAGAAAGTCTTCAAAGCAAACGATCGAGTGCTCCCATAAAACAAACATGAGAGGCTCCAATCGTGAAGATCATGATCATCTAAAATCCACAATTCACAAACAACCACGGAACAAAGGTTGGAAGGGCATAAATCCCCACACCTTACTACATTAGAAAGCGATAATATGTACATAGGATAAGCATGGGACTCTCCCACGAGGCACCTCATTTTTGATTACCGAGTCATGAGCTCGACTCGATCCCCTCAATACTAATTATCATTGGGGAAGGTGATTTGGTCGAGGTAGTTCAAGTATGGAACTTCCCCGCCAAAGTAGTGCTTCAACCTATGTCCATTCACCTTGAAATTGGGGCCATCATTTTGAGCTAGCTCGATGGTCCCATATGGAAAAACTTGAGTCACGGTGAATGGACCGGACCAACGGGATTTCAACTTACCGGAAAAGATTTTCAAACGAGAGTTAAAAAGCAAAACTTGATCCCCAATGTTAAAAACCCGGTTTTTAATTTTAGAATCATGCAACTTTTTAGTCTTTTCTTTATAAATTAATGAATTTTCATAAGCAATATCCCTTAATTCATCCAATTCATTTAATTGCATTTTCCGGTCTTTTCCCGCGGTCTCCATGTCATCATTACAATGCTTTAAGGCCCAATAAGCCTTGTGTTCGAGTTCAATTGGTAAGTGGAAATTCTTCCCATACACTAGCCTATAAGGAGTGCACCCAATGGGCGTCTTATGAGCGGTCCTAAAAGCCCATAAAGCATCGTCCAACTTATCCGACCAAGATTGTCGGTTTTCCCCAACGGATATCTCCAAGATCCTCTTCAACGCTCGGTTTGAAACCTCGACTTGCCCACTCGTTTGTGGGTGATAAGCCGTAGAAAGCCGATGTGTAACCCCATATTTCCTTAGGGCCCTTTCGAATTGGTCGTTACAAAAATGGGTTCCACGATTGCTTATTATCGCACGAGGGGTTCCAAACCGAGAAAACAAGCTTTTCAAAAACTTGACTACCACACAAGCATCATTGGTGGGCATAGCCTTAGCTTCCACACACTTAGATAGGTAGTCAACCGCGACAAGGATGTACTTATTACCACGATATGATGGGAATGGCCTCATAAAGTCAATGCCCTAAACGTCAAAGATCTCACACACTTGGATGATGTTTTGAGGCATTTCATCTTTTTGTGAGGCTTTTCCTTGTCGTTGGCATGAGTCACACGACTTCACAAGCTCATGTGCATCTTGGTAAATAGTAGGCCAAAAGAAACCGGCATTAAAGACCTTCTTAGCCATGAGATTAGCACCATGGTGACCACCCGTGGGTCCCTCGTGACAAGCTCTAAGGATATTAGAAGCTTCGGTACCAAAGACACAACGTCGGATAATTTGATCCGCACAAGTTCGAAACAAGTAAGGGTCGTTCCAAAAGTAGAACTTGATGTCACGAAAGAATTTTCGTTTTTCTTGAGTCGTCATACCCTTAATGATGAAGTTGCCCTCATGGTAATTTGCGATGTCCGCAAACCATGGGGTGGATGAATCAAGCTTAGAATTCACTACACCAAGTGTCTCGAGCGGAAATGTTTCGGTAATTTCGTTGGGCTCGTAAACACTTTGGTGAGGATCTTCCAAACGAGAAAGATGATCGACCGCTAGATTCTCGGCCCCTTTTTTGTCAACAATTTTGTGATCAAATTCTTGAAGGAGGAGAATCCAACGAAGTAATCTCGGCTTTGCATCTTGTTTAGCCATAAGATACTTGATAGCCGAATGATCCGTATACACTATGCATTTCGTCAAGACGAGATAAGGTCGAAATTTCTCAAATGCATACACCACGGCAAGGAACTCCTTCTCCGCTGTAGTGTATTTTAGTTGAGCCTCAATCATCGTCTTGCTAGCATAGTGAATAGGAAAGAAGTGCTTTTCATGATGTTGCCCCAATACGGCCCCAATAGCGTAGTCACTAGCATCACACATGAGCTCAAGGGAGGTTCCAATTGGGAGCAACAAGAATGGGAGCTTCCGTAAGTTTCCTCTTAAGGATTTCAAAGGCTCGTACACAATCTTTGTCAAAGACAAAACGTGCCTCTTTTTCAAGAAGATGTGTAATAGGTCGAGAGATCTTTGAAAAATCCTTGATGAATCGACGATAAAAGCCCGCGTGGCCTAGGAAACTCCTAACTCCCTTAACGGTTTTGGGATGAGGTAATTTGGCGATGACGTCTACCTTAGCTTGATCTACCTCAATCCTCGCTTTCGAGACCTTGTGCCCTAAGACGATTCCACTCTTAACCATAAAATGACATTTTTCCCAATTGAGCACAAGGTTGGTTTCCTCACAACGTTTCAACATTCTCTCGAGATTCGACAAACACGAAGTGAACGAATTACTAAACACGGAAAAGTCATCCATGAAGACTTCCATCGTCTTCTCGATCATATCATGAAAAATAGACATCATGCACCTTTGAAAGGTTCTCGGTGCATTGCAAAGTCCGAATGGCATTCTACGATAGGCAAACGTTCCATATGGACACGTAAACGTAGTTTTTTCTTGATCACGAGAGTCGATGGGGATTTTGAAGTAACCGGAAAAACCATCTAAAAAGCAATAGAAATCGTTTCCCTCAAGACGCTTCAACATTTGGTCCATGAAGGGCAAGGAAAAATGGTCTTTACGAGTGGCTTCATTCAACTTGCGATAGTCGATGCACACTCTCCATCCGGTCACGAGTCTAGTGGGAGTTAACTCGTTGGCATCGTTTGGCACAACGGTCATTCCTCCCTTCTTAGGGACACAATGAATAGGACTCACCCAAGGGCTATCGGAAATAGGGTAAATCATTCCCGCGTGAAGGAGTTTAAGGACTTCCTTTTTGATGACGTCGTGAATTTTGGGGTTCACCCTCCTTTGACATTGGATTGCGGGCTTGTAATCCTCCTCATTAAGATTTTGTAGGTACAAAATTTGGGATCAATCCCCTTAATGTCGGATAACTTCCACGCAATTCCCCCTTTGTGATCCTTAAGAACATCGACAAGTGCGGTTTTTTCATCATCCGAAAGTTCCTTCACAATAATAATCGGCAACTTGTCGCCCTCCTCCAAAAAGACATATTCGAGATGAGGAGGTAAATCTTTCAACTCGAGGATAGGTGGTTCCTCAATTGAAGATTTGTGCTCGATACTCATAACCTCCTCGGGTGGAGGAAATGGGAAATCGTTAAGAAAATCTTTGATAATCGAGAAGTCCTCATCATTGTCGAGGTCTTTGTCATAAGTACGTGGAACATCGAATTCTTCCAACGTAAAACCACCACCTTCAAATGGAGTGAAGGTTGGTGTCGAGTTATCAAGAATGGGATCTAACATAGTGGGATTGCCACTATTTTCATCATCACCAAAACCTAGAACTTCTTGTGAAAATTCCTCGCAAACCACGTCGATCATATCAACGAGGTTTATGGTTGCAACGGAATAAACATGAGAAATTTGAGAGTTTTGAGTTGCGTTTATAACAAGTTCCTCGTCGTTGAAACGTAAGGTGATCTTTCTAGCATGAACATCGATCAAAGCCATAGACGTATCTAAAAACGAACCACCTAAAATGAGAGGAACTTGAGGATCCGTGGGAATATCGACAACGATAAAGTCTACCAGATAATAGAACTTTTCCACTTTCACAAAAACGTCTTCCGCCAATCCACATGCGGGAATCGTGGAATGATCAGCCAACTCGATAGACATTAGTGAAGGAGTAAGATTAGGAAGATTGAGCGACTTGAAGATTGCAAGTGGCATCAAGTTAATGCTAGCACCAAGATCGGCCAAGGCATAGCATTCTTCCATATCTTGGATTGCACAAGGGATAAAAAATTTACCGGGATCACCGACTTTTTGAGGTATGCGATTAAGATAAACCGATGAACACCTAGACAATTGATGTAATTTCTCCTTGTTGTTTAACATACTCTTAAAGTTATCGGCAAATCGAGGCATCATGACCAAACCATCGGCGAAACTCACATTAAAGTGCAAATCACGAAACATTTTCAAAAAAGCTCAAATTGATAATTATCGCGCTCTTGTCGTTTCTCCTTTCTAAGTCTAGATGGATAGGGCAATGGTGGTGTGGGTTGAGGCATAGGCATAGCCTTTGGAATCTCGGGTTCCAATGTTGGTAATGGGTCAACCATAGGTGTGACATGAGCGGTACTTCGTGGGATATGCTCCTTTTCGACCACCACCTCGGGTTCTTCCTTAATTGCATCCTTCGTAGGAGCAATTGGTTGAGGAGTCAGTTCCTTAATTGTCTTACCACTACGTGTGGTAACTACTTTCATCTCACCCTTAGGGTTTGATACGGTGTTGCTAGGAAGACTACTCGACGACGGTTTATACATAATTGCCTCAAACATAGATGAAATTTTGTCCTCAAACATGGATTGCCTCTTCTCGGCTTTAATCATTTCTTGCTTAATTTCATGTTGCCCTTGTTACATTTTTTGTTGGTTTTGTTGTAACCTAGTTACATTTCCTTCCATCTTGTTTGTATGGATTATAAGCTCATATGCTAACTCATTTTTCAACTCTTTCTTCAAGTCGTTCTTAAACTCGGATCTTAGGCTAATGATTTCTCTTTGAATGTTGTCAAACCTAGCATCGTTCGCATTAGCGTATTCAACAAATTCATTTGGATGATCTTTCAATGTTTGCAAACTTTTGTTGTTGTTTTGGAAATCATTTTGATTTTTGTTTGAAACTTGATTATTAACCCCTTGATTACCATAGTTTCCCTTGTTGTAATTGTTTTTGAAACCAACTTGATTGTTGCGATAGTTGTTGTTAGCTTTTTGATTTGAACCAAAACCCGGTGGAGTCAATTGATTGGAGCGGGTAACTTGACCGTTTTGGTTGTAAGTTCCCGTGGCCGCGTAGGCACTCGAAGTGTTACCATCATTGGTAATGAACTCGGAGAAATCATGACCTCCACCACAATACATGCATGAAACCTCAACCGCTTTAGCTGTAGCGGGAGCACTTGGTTCTTCAACTTTGAACTCAATCAAAAGACCTTTAAGTTTATCAAAGATTTTGTTTTCCAAGTTCGCCTTAATTTGGCAATCATCGATGGTGGTAGACAAAGAAGGTGAAGCCGAAGACGAAGCCTTACGAACACTAGACGTGCTACGAGGACTATACACCTTAGATCTATTCTCAATTATCACCAAAGCTTCCTCAACCGTTTTACACAAAAAATTACCACCCGCGGCGGCATTTAGATAATCCCTTTCATGATCATTAAGTCCATTGTAAAACGTGTCAATTTGATGCAAATCGGAAAAACCGTGATAAGGGTACTCATGTAACATTTCCTTAAACCTATTCCAAGCCGTTGAAAAACTCTCATTAAATTCTTGTGAAAATTTTGAAATCTCGTTTTTCCAATGCGTAGTCTTAGAGGGCGGAAAAAATTGGTTCACAAATTTAGACACGAGATCCTTCCACGTCAATATAGAATTGGGTGGCTCTTTCTCTAACCAAATCTTAGCGGGCCCCGCTAAAGAATACGGAAAAAGCATCATCTTAATCGAGTCATTAGCAACATCCTTAAATTTGCAAGTGGCGGTAAGACGATTGAATTGGCGGATATGGTTGTGCGGGTTGTCCTTTTCATCACCACGGAATTTGTTGTTTTGGATCATCGACAACAAACCCGTTTTCACCTCAAAATTCTCTGCAAGGATAGCGGGAATCACAATAGCCTCTCCATAACCCTCGGTGGGTGCTTGAAGTAACTCCATCATAGTTCGATTCGCCATGGTTGGTTCTTCTCTTACAATGGGTTCGTCAATAGGAGACTCCTCACTAGAAAGATTAGGAGTAGGTGTTGACTCCTTTCGGTTTTTTTGTTTACGTGCACGTCTTGCTTGATTACGAGTAAGCATAAACGTCACGTACAACGTGGGGGGTGAGCAAAGAAGATTCTTTTTGGTGTTTTGTATTTTTCCAAATTTTTTTGTGGTTTTTGATTGTTTTTACTTTTTTTGGATTTTTGTGATTGTATTAAGTAGACCAAAATCTACAAATCTCCTCCTTAATAAAATCTCTTGATTAAAGAAGCCTCAAGGAATGAAAACGATCACGTGAAGTGAACGCCTTCGATGACTTTAAAACGTTGGTGGAACACCAAAATGTTCAAGAGGGTTTAATCAATGAAACCAAGAAAGTATATATGATACTTAATAATACTTTGGGCGGCAAAACCCTCGATTAGCTCTCAAAATCAAATACTCACAAGCAAGCGGGGAAACGAGGCGGCGCGAAGCACTTAAGAGCCTTTTTCCTTAGGGTATATATTATAATACCTGCCTTATACCCACATTATAGTTTGTATTTTTCAAAATCGAGCTTCACGAAAGTATTTATCTATTTTTGCCTTTTCTTTCTAGTTTGAGATTCGAATACAATGATTGGGTAATGACCTCCCAAGTCAAGGTTGTGTTTTCAGACTTTTGGAGTACTTGTGAATTTATTGTTCTACGTATACAATATAGTAATAGTATTCACACAAAAAACAAAAAACCGATAATACGTATTAGTAGAGTGCTACTAATACAATAGATATTATGGCTATATATAAAAACAAAAATTGCCAAATCAAAACACAACACGCCTACCCGGCAGTGGTGCCAAAATGATAGTTGTAAAAATACACTTGTTTAGGAAAACAAGGTAATTAGGGCAAGTATTAACAAGTGACTTAGGAAAATCACAAGTTATGACCCAAAGTGGGGATCGTTCTCAAGGAGGCTTGGTGTGTGTGTTAAGAAATGATTAATTATGTGATTATATGATTATGAGAAAGGAAATAGAAATGAGATAAGAAGAGAATGAAGGTTACGATGACGAATTACACTAAGACGAAAAGGTCGTACACGTAAAACCGTAAAAATTACCAAAACTAAAATTTGCCCTAAAAATTCCTAAAAATTGCAATAAATTCTAAATAATGTATTGAGAGTTTACAAAAAATCAAAAATCACCCAAACCTTTTATTTAATTAAATAATGAGTTTTTAATGCTAATTAATGCCCTAAAAATCAATTTAATTAAAAAAAGCCCAAAATGAGATTTATCACTTTGCAAACCTTTAAAATACCCTAACTTAATTTAAAACTATTTTTGAAAATTTTAAAATTAATTAAAACTATTTAAAAACAATTAAAAACTATTAAAACTTAAAATAATTATAAAAATTAATCTAAGGACAATAAAAATATGCTAAAAGTTGTAAAATTCCTAACTTTATGTATTTAACCTAAGAAAAGTGTAAAAACTTGAAAAAACTAAATTTTAATTTTTAATAATAAAATAATAATAAAATAATATTAAAAATCTAAAATTTATAAAAAATTCTAAAAACTTGCAAACTAGCTTAATTTGACCTAAATAAAAAGAAAATGAAGTTGAAATTACAAAATACCCATAATGGGCCTAGAAATGGGCTAAAAGTCAAAACAGACCCCTTAATGGGCTCAAATAGGCCCAATAAGAAAAATGTTGTCCAATTAAGCCCAAAAACTCCTATCTGACTCAAAATTTGATTTTAAACACAACTTTTCAAAGGCACAAAAGCTGAAAATGTGAAATAAGCTGACTTATACCAAACAGCTTATTCTTAATGGGCTTTTTGGCCCATTAAGCTATAAGCTTATGCCATAAGCTCAAATTAGACACACAAGCTTCTTTTGAATTGCTTAAGACTTCTGTAAAAAGAAATTTGAAAAAAGTCCAAGGAATAAGCCTGAAAATGCAATAAGTAATCTACAGAAAACGACAAAATAGTCGTTTTTGAGTTCTAGGCTATCCCAAGAGCTGATTCAAATTGCAAAAGCTTTTAAATGACTTAACTAAGCTTAATCAACAAAAAGTTTTCAAATAAGTTCACTCAATAAGCTGAAATAAGCAAATAAGCACTTATGAAAAAGTCAAATGAGTTGGTTTTCTAGTAAAAAGTCAAAGTCAAAGTCTAATAAGCTCCAGTTCAAACAAATGGGTCAAATAATGAACATCTATCACAAAAAAAAGTTGTTGCAGGTCTGGATAAGCCAAAATGGCTTATTGATAAGCTAACTGAAAAATTGCACTAACAGGGGCTAGTTTTGGGTGTTGAGTAGTGGAAAGTTTTTCCACTGCTTGACTTCTTGACTTTTTTTGTCTTTAGTGACTTTTTTGGAGATTCAAGTTACACAAAGGCACCCAAATGATCAGTGGGTCAAGAGGAGTCAATAACAATCAAGAAATCACAATCACAATCAGCCAATTAGTACAGTTTAATCAAAACATCACCAGATATGCACCAGACATGAACACATAAGCAGTTATGAACTTATAAGCTGTTTTAGCAAATTTCAGCCAACCAAATTGCACCAAAAGCATACACAAGCTATAATAAACTTAAATGAACAACTTTAAACAGTTTTCATGCAATGGTTCAAAGCCTAAATCAAGATTCAAGCAGATGAAGGTTACTGATGAATACTAACACAAGCAAATTTTACTTTTGCTGATGCAATTGACCAACAAGCCAAATTCAATCACTCAGATCTATTACATATGTTATATTCATGATGTTTTAACAAGTTTTAACCCTAAGCATGCATAAATTCTAGATTTTACCAAAATCTTAGGTAAAAAACAGTTAAACTCAATGAGATATAGCACAATGTTTGATTTGAGGTTTTAAACCCAAAAACTTGCAGCAAATAGCACTCAACCAAGTATTAAACAGATACAAAGCAAATACACAAACTTCCAACCACAAAATAACACACAATGATCTCAAACAGGTAATCCCAAACACCCTTTTAACTTTTTAAATCCAAAATTTTCAAATCAAAAGTGTTATCCAAGACCACCCAAGCCCAAATAAGCACAATAACAAGTAATATATGCAGATTTAAGCAAGATTAGACCATAAAATCAGCAATAACACAAGTAGCACACAAATTCACCAAAAATCAATATTTTAACAGATTTTGGGTAGATTGGTGTGTACCTCATGGATGTACATCCACGCCCATGAATTTTGAGCTTATGTACTAGCAAGAACAAGTACAAGCTTCCACAAACAACCCTGCTAAGAATCAACAAGGTTAGAAGCAAAATATGAAAATCAGAAAAATGGAAAATTCTTGATTAATGCAACCTTAGTTCCCCACACTTGATTATCCCCAAGTTATAAGCTTCACCACACCTTGATAACTCAATATCAGGATGCTATGATCAGACTTATAGCCCAGGAATTCCAAGGTTTGAATTAGACTTAGCAAAATATCAAGAAAAGTGGAAAATGTGCAAACTTTTGCACACTCCTTTTGAAAACAGGTTTAAGATTCAAGAACTAGTAAACATTAACAACAATAAACAAATATTAAGAGTGGCACTTGAGCTTTCTTCAACAAATTCAAACACATTTCATTAAGATAAATATGTGATTTACAGATTTGTGAACCAAGGGAAATTCAAGAGCAAGGATAAATGTAATACCCTAAGGCCTTCATATAGGCTACAAACTAACTACTGAATGCATAAAAACATGTAACCCTAACTATGGAAGTTCCAAATTTGCCCTTGTGAAGTTTGAATATATGCTTGATCATGGGATTTTTTTGGCAGTTTGTTGTAGCTGGCATGTGAAAAGTGCATCTAATGGCTTGTATCAAGCTTAAAAAGTAAGCTTCAATCCTAAATGTTGGATGTCTGGTGGTTTTTGGCAGTATCTTCAACCTTTGTAGTAGGGGAATCTCTTGTGGGGCTGCTGAGTGAGGTGGCAAGAGTTTTTAAGGTTGGTTTATGATTAAAACATCATTAATCATTAATCTGGATAGTATGGAAGCTTAATTTTTGCTTAAACAAAAATCCATAAATTCTTGTTCTTGAGTGAATAGTTGGGTGTTTGATCTGTTTAAGGGGTGATTAGGATTTAAATTAGTGTTTAAGGCGCTAAGATCATTTAAGTAATAAACCGGGTTAGTGGATGGGTGAGGTGGAGTATTGGTGAGGTGTGATTGGTGGAGAGAGTGAGTGGGGCACGTGTCACCCCACCACTGGTCTAGGTTACTTAGGTTGTCTTGGCAGAAATCACCCTTTGTTTTCCAAACTTGTTTCACTTTGTAAATAAATACCACAAATCCGGATTCCCTTTTCTAATAAAGTTTCACTTTTCATACTTTTGCCCCAAATACTTTTCCAAAGTATTTTCAAGGGTATTTCTTGGCATTTCTTGATTCTTGAAGGACTGATTTGGTATTTTATTCAAGGATTATGGTCTTGACTTGTATATTTGACATTTTGGAGGACTAAAATTGCCAAGTCATGATTAATGAGGGACCATTTTGGCCAAGTCTTCAAAGTCAAGGGTCCTTTTGGTAATTTTGTCATTTTCAAAGGACCAAATTTGTAATTCTTGTAACTTGGAGTTCTTCATGGTATGTTTGACTTTGAGAAGGACTAATATTGACATTTTAGTTTCGTTGAGGGACTAAAATTGCCAATTCTTCAGAGTGGAGGGCCCTTTTTGTAATATTGACAAACTTTAGGGACCAATCTTGTAATTATGAAGATACAAGGGTACAAAGTATCAATTCTTCAATATTGGAGGATCCTTATTCATAAATCTTCAAATCTTCAAGGGTTTTCTTTGGAAAATTCTTCATTAGGGCTTGGTTCAATGTGCGGCTTCGTTTCCCGTGTTCGTTTTTGCATGATTTTTGTGATCTTTTGTCATTTTCTCAATATCCGTACCTAAAATACACAAGCAACAAACACAAGCATATATTTGGGTATTTTCATGATATTTTATGCATTTTAAGCCCTTTTTGGACGATGAGACTATGTATAAAAGCAGTCTCATCAAATATCCCCCTCCGTGTCATCATCATCAATACCCGGAGGTATTGAGAGAATGTCGATTTCCTCCATAGTTGTATCATTATTCTCAACTGAAGTAATAGACGGAGGTAAAGACTCAGAAATAGGAGCAGAATTCAACGCTTCAATTTTAGCAATAAGAAGATGAACTTTCAGTAATTTTTCACGAAGAATAACGTCTTCCACCTCATCTACAAGACCAAGTTCAGTGATGAACTACTCGTAAGTCGGAGAGAATAAATCAACATCGCCCTCATCTCCCGGAGGAGATTGAGAAATTTCAAAGGTGAAATTCTCATAGCATGGAGAAAAATCATCATCATTACGAGCGACCTCGTCCGTAAGCTCAGCAAAAGTAGGGACATCACCAACCTCGTCAAATAAGTTTTCGAGACCAAATTCACTAATCTCACTCGATGAGTCACAATCCTTAGACGCATTTGGGATATCAAGAGTAGGAGTAGTAATCTCAGAAGATGGGTTGAGATCATAGATATCATCCTCGTCATCATCATAATAGTAGTATGGACGCACAAAAGGAGGAGTATAATCACTAAGATTAGATACTTGCTCTTGTCGTCGTTGCTCCGCCCTTGCTTCGCGTATGCTATCTAATTCTTGTTGAACGTATTGAAGTGTATTCAAAAAAATGGCTCGTTCTTCTTCACTCATTCCAACAGAAGGTTGATGATCGAGGGTGTATGGTGGGGGCTCAAAATTACGAAAACCGGAATAATAGCACGCATGTGGTCCATCATAGATCATCGGTTGAAAAGAATTAGAACACGGATTTGGCTCATAATAATTCATCGGCTGACAAGAAAAGGTATCGTGAGGGCCCCCACAATGATTGCAACACGGGTATTGAGAGAAACCCGGTGCATTTTGTTGATATGGATCGTCATTAGGGCTGTAAACGAACTGAACGTCCAGCGAACCGTTCTTCGATCGTTCGCCAAAATTCGTTTATGTTCGTTTATTTAACAAATAAACGAACACGAACAAGATTTTTGGTCCGTTTAGTTAAATAAACGAACGTGAACAAAGGCTTCGTTCGTTCATTTACGTTCGTGAACGTTCGATTATGTCCGTCCGATTACGTTCGTTATGTTTGATTAATATCCCAAATGTTAAAAAAAATAATAAACTAGATAACAAATATTTATAAATGTCTAACAATAATATATTACTAATATAGTACTTGGTTAAGTATTTATAATTTTTCTTAAATTCTATATTAGAGCTAGAAATGGAAAGACATGATTACTGAGATGAAAAATAAAGAATATTTTGGGATATGATGATTATATAAGTATATAATACGATGAAAGAATATTTTGGGATATAATGATTATATAAGTATATAAAATGATGATATGGATCGTCTAAAGTAAAAACTTTAGATACATGGTCGTTAAGCACATTTATATATCACCGTTTACGTTCGTCTATGTTCGTTCGATTACGTTCGTTTAAGTTATATGAACGAACATAAACGAACATGAACAAGTTCAAATCTAAATAAACGAACATGAACAAGTTCAAATCTAAATAAACGAACATGAACAATAATTTTTGTCCGATTAAGCGTTCGCGTTCGTTTATTTGTTCGGCTAAAATTAAATAAACGAACATGAACATACCTTCGTTCGCATGCGTTCGGTTCGTTTATAGCCCTAATCGTCATATATGGGAGAGGGTGAAATAGTGTCATTAGAAGAGAAGAATGAATTGAAGTATGAATTGATCGAATTGCACGATAGACAACGGCCAAATTTGTAACTAGGGATATCCATTCCACACCGTTCGCATGAACACCATTGACAGGATTGACTACCAGAAGATGGTCTTCCACACCCTACACAATCAACAAACGAATCCATTAATCACAATAGATAAGGAAGAAGAATATTTTTGGTGCAAAACTTTTTGAAAAGAAATGCTTTTTATGATTATTCGAATGTTTTTGGGATTTTTGAATTTTTTTTTGGCAAGAAAAATAACGTTCAAAGGTGAACGGATCCCAAAATCCAACGCGTCTCTCACAATAAACCGTTAATCTTCACGAAAAGAGCCGGCAGCGGCGCCATTTAATAACTGGTTTAATCCTTGTATGAAAAGATTCGTTATTCCAGTCTTTTCGAATTGATTTCCGGTTAAAAGTGCGACTCAGTTGTTTTTGGTTAATAAAAGAAGATTTGGTTATCTATTTCTAAGTAAAAAGTAAATGCGAGCCTAACGCTAATAAAATAAAAGAACTAATAAAAAGACTTGTATAAAAACAATTAATAAAACAAATAATAAAACGTGAATTAAAGCAAAACAATTAATAAAAATAAATCTAAAAGAAGAAATTAACTTTCGACTTGAAAATAAAATTTACTAAATGAAAAAGGAGAAAATAAAACTAAGTGGGTACTTTAAGGTTAAACGAAACAAAACCTAAAGCGGGTACTAAATAAAAGATAAAACTTGAACTTTACGAAAAAATATTAATTTTAAAATTAGACGAAAAATTCAACTAAAAATACGTAACTTTCAGAAATTCAATCGGAACAACTTTCAGATAAAACTAAACGATTACGGAACAATACTAATTAATAAACAAGCAGGCAGGCTAGTAGCTCAAGCTAGCAACCTACCTGCTTATTTTTGGCGCCAAAATAAAGAAAGCAAGCAGGAAGACAACCATCAAATTTTAAGTTTGTTATACAACTAGGCATGTCAATGTTATTATGGTTATACGGAATATCTCATTTACGTTATCCGGGAAATACTTTTCACTCTTATACGGAATATTTTTTGTCTCCTTATCCGGAAAAACTTTTTATGTCGTTATTCGGAATATTTTCATATTCATATCCGGAAAAACTTTTTTACAAGTTATCCGGGATTTCTCATTTTTGGCCTTATCCGGGATATCTGAATTGAGGTGTTATCCGGAATCTGAAAATTGGAACTTATCCGGAATATTGAGGTTTACTAGTTCGGAATAATTAAAAATGACCAAAATGAAAATAAGCTAGAATCTAATAAGCACTTATATAAAAACTTAGCCAAATCAATTTTAAGAAAAAGGTAATAAGCCAAAATTTAAAAACTTTTAAAAATACTAAATAATAAAAATATTTAAAAACAACTTTTTATAAAATAAACTAATAAGCTCTTATTTAAAAACATAATCAAATTGATTTTAAGAAAAAGCTAATAAGCCAAAATTTAAAAACTTTTAAAAACACTAAATAATAAAAATATTAAAAATGCAACTTTTTATAAAAATTAACTAATAAGCACTTAATTAAAAATAAGGAAATTAACACAATAAGCACTAAAATACTATAAGCTATAAAAATCAAACACATAAAAACCAATAAGCACAATCAATAAAAAACATCAATAAAACAAGAACATGATTAATTAAACTACATGATTATCAAAATCAAAACAAGATTAAAAATAAAGAAAAGTAGAATGATAATGATTAATTGAAAAGCTTGAAATTAAGATGATTAAAGATCCAAAAGTACAAGATTAATGAAAAAGCATGGAAATTTAGATTACACCTACTCCTACTCGAATCTACTCCTAATCTAAAAACTAATTTCTAATTAACTAACACCCTCCTAATGACATATTAGGAGGGTATTAGTTAATTAGAAATTAGTTTTTAGATTAGGAGTGATTAGAGTAGGAGTAGGTGTAATCTAAATTTCCAT
Source organism: Glebionis coronaria (assembly GCA_025667525.1). Lineage (NCBI taxonomy): Eukaryota > Viridiplantae > Streptophyta > Magnoliopsida > Asterales > Asteraceae > Glebionis > Glebionis coronaria. Next base: position 400,384,349 of record CM046878.1, read on the forward strand.
GCTTTTTCATTAATCTTGTACTTCTGGATCTTTAATCATCTTAATTTCAATCTTTTCAATTAATCATTCTCATTCTACTTATCTTTATTTTTAATCTTGTTTTGATTTTGATAATCATGTAGTTTAATTAATCATGTTCTTGTTTGATTGATGTTTTTAATTGATTGTGCTTATTGGTTTTTATGTGTTTGATTTTTATAGCTTATAGTGTTTTAGTGCTTATTGTGTTCATTTCCTTATTTTTAATTAAGTGGTTATTAGTTATTTTTTATAAAAAGTTCCATTTTTAATATTTTTATTATTTAGTTTTTTTAAAAGTTTTTAAATTTTGGCTTATTAACTTTTTCTTAAAATCAATTTGGTTAAGTTTTTAAATAAGAGCTTATTAGTTTATTTTATAAAAAGTAGTTTTTAAATATTTTTATTATTTAGTATTTTTAAAAGTTTTTAAATTTTGGCTTATTAGCTTTTTCTTAAAATTGATTTGGCTAAGTTTCTATATAAGTGCTTATTAGATTCTAGCTTACTTTCATTTTGGTCATTTTTAATTATTCCGGACTAGTAAACCCCAATATTCCGGATAAGTTCCAATTTTTAGATTCCAGATAACACCTCAATTCAGATATCCCGGATAAGGCCAAAAAAAAAGAAATTCCGGATAACTTGTAAAAAAGTTTTTCCGGATATGAATATGAAAATATTCCGAATAACGACATAAAAAGTTTTTCCGGATAAAGAGACAAAAAATATTCCGTATAAGAGTGAAAAGTATTTCTCGGATAACGTAAATGAGATATTCCGTATAACCATAATAACATTGACATGCCTAGTTGAAATTATTCCGTATAAGGCTAAAAAAAGATTCCATATAACAAACCTAAAATTTGACATGGTTGCCTTCCTGCTTGCTTTCTTTATTTTGGCGCCAAAAATGAGCCGGTAGGTTGCTAGCTTGAGCTACTAGCCTGCCTGCTTGTTTATTAATTAGTATTGTTCCGTAATCGTTTAGTTTTATCTGAAAGTTGTTCCGATTTTATTTCTGAAAGTTACGTATTTTTAGTTGAATTTTTCGTCTAATTTTAAAATTAATGTTTTTTTCATAAAGTTCAAGTTTTATCTTTTATTTAGTACCCGCTTTAGGTTTTGCCTCGTTTAACTTTAAAGTACCCACTTAGTTTTATTTTCTCCTTTTTCATTTAGTAAATTTTATTTTCAAGTCGAAAGTTAATTTCTTCTTTTAGTTTTATATTTATTAATTGTTTTGTTTTACTTTACGTTTTATTATTTGTTTTGCTCCTTTATTATTAGTTATCTGTTTTTGGTTTATTTTTATTACGTTTCGCTTTTACCTTTTATGTAGAAATAGATAACCAAACCTTTTCTTTTATTCACCAAAGACGAATGAGTCACACATTTAACCGGTAATCAATTCGAATTGAATCGAGACGAACAAATTTTAAAAGTTTTAAAGTCATTTTAATAACTGGATTTTCCTCCGTTAAAAATATCGTTGTTCTAGTCTTTTCGAATTGAAAAAGGGGAAATGTGCGTCTCAGTCGTCCTTTGGTGGGAAACAATAGATTGTCGTTGTAGTAAAGTAAAATTGCAAGACTTTAAAGTAGACGACGGTTAATTAAAGCTAAAACTAATTAAAACGTAAATGGTGCAATATTAAAACTTTTAAAAGTAAATTAATTAAATGACAAAACTTAAGACTCGACGAAAAATAAATTTGACAATGTAATAAAAATGCAAACTTGAAATTTTAAAAATAAAGAAAAACAATTTAAATAACACTAAAGAAAAATACGGGAAAATAAATGCTTGAAAATAAAAAAGGAGTAAACAAACCTAAGTCGGAACCCGAAATACTGTCACTATCCGGAATACCAAACTTACTCTGCTTATCCGGAATCTGGGATGAGATCTCTATTCGGAATAAAACTGTCACTTTTATCCGGAATACGTTTCCAAATCCTTATCCGGAATCTGCCTCCTTTCTCTTATCCGGAATTCAAGATAATGCTGTTATCCGGAATACCAAACCGAAGCCCTATCCGGAATAAATCCAACTATCCGGAATAATAATCAAGATGCTTATCCGGAATCCTTTGCTGAAGCTTATCCGGAATAACCAAAGACGCTTATCCGGAATACGTTCATGTGGCAATCCGGAATATTAGATCCGAAGCTTATCCGGAATTCCCTCAAGTAGTCACTATCCGGAATAAATTCATGACACTTATCCGGAATACGGAAACTTTTCCTTATCCGGAATTCCCTGGATCTGCTTATCCGGAATGTCGTTTTGGCTAATATCCGGAGTATGAAAAACTCCCTATCCGGAATTTCCCTTATGCTTACAATCCGGAATAACTCTTTGGGAGGCTATCCGGAATAATACAAGTGATGCTATACGAAATACTAGGCTTATGAAAACCCGGATAACAGTAAGAAGCAAATAAGCTAAAAACTAAAATTAAGCTAAAAACAAATAAGCACTTAACTAAAAACTTAACCAAATTGATTTTAAGAAAAAGCAAATAAGCCAAAATTTAAAAACTTTTGAAAACACTAAATAATAAAAATATTTAAAAACACTTTTTATAAAAAATAACTTTTAAGCACTTAATTAAAAATAAGAAAAGCACACAATAAGCTACAAAATCAATAAGCAAACACAATCAAAAACATAAAAACATGACAATTAATCAAATAAGCGTAACAATAAGCACATAAACATAAAGATTAAATCAAGAGAAGAAAGGTAGAATGAGAGATTAATTAAAAACTTGATTAAAATTAAGATTCAACAATTAAAGTAAAAGCAAGAATTAAAGAAACTTATAAATTTAAGGTGCAAGACAAGGTAATTAAATGACAATTAAGTAAATGATATTAAGAAAAGTACAAGTAATTAAATGGAAGAACTATGTGTTAAATAGCCAACACCTCCTAATGTGTCATTAGGAAGGTATTTATAGGTGATTAGGGAATGTTAGCATGTGTTGCTTCTTTCTTTCTTTTCTCGTCTTTTCGTCTTCTAAATTCTTTGACTTTTTCGACTTTGTCTCGTGATTATTTGAACTCGTCTTGTAATTTCTTCATTAATTAGACTTGAGTTCTTCGGCTATATTAAACGTCCGTCTTTAGACTTTTTCCTCGATAAATCTTCAGAATAGGCCTTGGACTTCTGTTCTTTTTGCACTCTTGATCTTTTGACTTCGTCTTTTGTCTTTTTCTTCGATAAAAGCCCGTGAAAGCCCGTGTTTTCTTCCTTTTTCACGAGGATGCATTGTTGACTTATTACGATAGTTATTTAGGCTGAAAATAAAGTAGGACGATTTAATCAATAGTTAGCTAAAGGACAAAATCTTTTAAAACTGTTTCTCGTGACCTCATAAAGTTCATATCTTGGCATAACTCGCTTCACGATTTGAGACCTTTCTCGGACCGATATTTGGCAGCGACTTCATACTTCAAATCTTGAGAGACGTTCATGAAATAATGGTCTTCTCTTCATAATAGGAATTTCTTCACTTGAACTTTTTGAGAGATTCTTCATACTTGGACCAAGACTTCTTCATTTTTCTCCAATCTTTATTTGGGACTTTGATATACAACGATCCGCCTCCTTTTAGGACTTGGATCTATTTATCCTCATACCTTGTTAGCGCCTTTTTGGATATATTTCTCCATGATCTTTTGGGGAGTTTTTGCTTTTCATCGTGTGTCTCGATCCTTCATATTGATTTTTGATAAATGATTTTTCACATTACTTTGGATCTTTAGCAACAAAATGTAGCCCTCATGCCTTGTTAGGACCTTTTCGGACTCGCCAATCTTCGCATCCCGCTTCAATAAGTTATGCCTTGGCTATGAACTCTAATTAACACCGAGCAACTTTTAAACGATCTTGGGCTAGAAGCTAAGTAACTTTTCAAATCGTACAACATTATTTATTGCAATTAAATTTATTAGCAAGCGATGGGAGAAAAAGCTTATAATCAACTCACATAAATTCATGAAAGAATACCAAACTTATAATTGACTCTATCATCTCTCGTTCTCCATAATTTAAAATCTCAAGGAATGAGACTCGTGGATGCTTAGCCAATTAAATCAAAGTTTTGGGTTTTCAAGTCATCAATAGGATCTTGCAACTTCTTAGACTTTTTAAAGCTTAGAATTCGCGTTTTAAACTTCACTTGATAAACAACTTTCTAGGATCAATTATAGGAACTTGCGAAAAGTTCTTGTTCTTAACCCGTAAGAGTTAAGACTTTCGCGTTTTAAAGCTCCCTATATAAAATCCTAGCAAAACTTGACTCAAACACGTTAAGGATACTAGCTAGAGTAAACTTAGATAAGTAAACTCGGGTTGAGTCAAAAGAATCACAATGACAAAAATTAAAACCACTTTATTAAAAAGTTTCTAACAAAGAAAGAAAATAACAATAACAAAGTAAAACTACTAGGCCAAAATAGATCAAAAATTTTGAAAAATGTCGAAAAATCAAATTTTCCGGTTAAAATGAGGACAAATACAAGGAAAACCCACTTAACTTCGATAGAAGTCCCCCCTACACTTAATATAAACATTGTCCTCAATATTTAAGCATGTGCAAGTAAACTCCCATACACTTAGGACATTGTGCACTTTGTTTAAATCTTGCTAAGGAAGAGACAACTAAAGTGATTCCTATTTCAATAATGTAGAATAGAGAATCAAAAGAGTTTAGGATAGAACCGGGAAGACGGGTACACGGGATCACGGGTCGTCAAAAGTCATCAAGAATGGATCTTTGAAAGCTCGAATCCCTGCACATGATAAGAAAGAAAACAACAAACATATACTAGGGTCTCCCCTACACTTATTATAAAAACAAATAAAAAGGACAGATACTACGGGTTGCCTCTAGAGAAGTGCTTGTTTTTGTTAACCGAGTCGTAAGCCTGACTCGACCTTTATTAGCATAGGAAGAAGCTTGAAACACATCCACCGGGATCAAATACATGGTTTTTATCCATCAAATAGCACAAGCTTAAGGCGAACAAGGCAAGCCAAAGAAGAGTAGGCAAGGTTCCCTTAAGCAGTTGTTGAGCACGGTGGTAGAAAGTAGGATGAAGTGCAAGCATATCTCCACAAGTTCCAAAAATCTTTCCTTTTATTTCATCAGATGGATACTGAGATGGCTTGAAAATTCCAATACCGGGATCGAACACCTTTTCCTTTAGGGGAAAATAACACTCGGGCTTAGTAGACCTTGAAGAGGATCCGCTCATAAATCGCACAATCTCATCCTCAGAAGGTGGATAGAGAGGTGTCAAGACATAGGTACTGCGGATATCGGTGTCGGCCGGCTTCTTCTCCTTTGAAACAGTTTTATTCATATCCGAAGGAGGATAAAGAGCATCATCATAGTCCAAAGGAGGAGAATCATTCTCATTTGGGAAGTAGGTATTGAGAAAAGTAGCAGAATCTTCCTCAAATGAGTAATTACCCAAAGTATCAATAGTGTTTGGTGGAGGATCTTCATCAAAAGTAGGAGTAAGGTCATCATGAGAAGAATCACTCGAGAGAGTATCAACATCATCAAATTCATCATAAGTGGGCATGTCTGGATACTCTGAAACAAAAGCAGCATAATCATCCCCATCGGAACTAGAATCGTCATCATAGTCATCATAGATCGGTGGAGACTCAAATATTGGTGGAGGATCTAAATTGAAGAGAGAATCATCCACATCATCTTGGAAAAGTGGATTGTCATAGCAAGTATCGAAAAGAGGATTGTTGTAGACGACAAAATCATCAAGCACATTAATCATATTCGCTGATTCTCTTCCATTGGGTTTGGTTGTGATCTTCCCCATTTTAAACACTTGTGCATCATTCCCGGCCCTTAAGATTAACTCACCTTAGGCAACACCGACTAAGGCTTTTCCGGTTCTCAAGAATGGCCGTCCAAGTATTGATGGAATACGAGGGTCCATTTGATAATCAACAATAACAAAGTAGACCGTAAAAGTGAAGGTGCCAACTTTAATAAACACATCTTCAGCAATACCAACAGGGTATGCGAGAGTTTGATTTGCCAGTTCAAGGGTCATGCGGGTGGGTTTTAGGTCAGGTAAGGATAATCTTTTCCAAACACTCAACGGCATTAAATTAATACTTGCCCCGAGATCTACTAATGCCATACAATCATCTAATTGAGGGAATGAGCAAGGAAACATAAATCGTCCGGGATCTCCTAGCTTTTTGGGAAGTTCTTTGAGGAGAATCGCGGAACAATTTTCATTTAAACGTGTGTTTGCCAGCTCAACCAATTTCTCCTTCTTGTTAAGCAACTCTTTAAACATCTTGAAGAATTTGGGCATTTGGGCCAGAGCTTCAACAAGGCTAATCGTAATGTTTATGCCGGCAATCTTGTTCAAAAAGTTGGAAACTTGAACGTCATCTTTAGTAAGAATTATAGCCTTGTTCAGCCGGGAAGGGTAAGGAATGTTGGGTTTAGGTGGTGTAGGTGTAGCGGGTAAAGGTTGAGATGTTGAAGGTTTATAAGTGGAGGGTGGGGTTGGTGAAGGGTGTTTCTTAGGTACTTCGTCATTAAGAGGTGGAGACAGTAATGGAAAACTAATACTAGGCATGGAAGTAGGTGGGATAAATGGTGGTGGAGGAGGTGTGGATGGAGTAACTGGGGAGGGATAGATGGTCCTACTAAGGTTGCTCCACTGCGTGTAGTAATAGCACTCACATTAGCTCTTGGGCTGGTGATAGTATTTGAAGTAGAGGGTTGAGGAGTTGGTAAGAAACTAGCCAGCATATTCTTCAAATCATTTGTTTGAGTGCTAAAGGAGGTTTGCATATCATGTCGAAGCTCGGTTCTAATATCATTCCCTTGCTTAGTGATATCTCCTTTCATGTTGATGATTTGGGTTTGCAGATTCTTGATTAGCTCTCCTTGGGTCTTCATGAAAGTTTCCACATCATGCTTAATGGGTGGTGCTTGTTGAGCGGGTGGGTGATAAGGATTAGAAGCTCAAGGTGGGTTTGGGTTGCTTCTATTGTAGTTATTGGGGTTGTGGTTTTGAGGAGAAAACCCGGGTGAAAGAAAGTTGTTAGAACGGTAACTTAGCAAGTTACGATCACCTTGAGGTCGAGCTTGATGGTTTTCTGTTGAATAGTTACCATAAGCCGCATACACGTCATGAGTAGAAGGACAATCAGTGTATGAATGTGGACCGCCACAAGTCTCACAAGAAAGTGCTACAGCTTTAACTTGCTGTTTTTGATTTGTAGCCAAAAGTTGCATGTTTTTGCTCATTTCGACCATTGCGCGGGTCAATTCGGTGATATCAGGGTTTGAAGAAGTAGAAGAAACATTGAATCTCGGGTTTGATCTTGAGGATGCGGATGAACCCCAATTTTTGTGATGAGTAGTCATGTTCTCGATAAGCTCTCTACACTCCTCGGGTCTTCTTTTCATAAATGTGCCACCAGCGGCTGCATTAATCGTATCACGATCACGAAAAGTTAAACCATTGTAGAAAGTATCAATTAAGGTGACGGGGAACATGTTGTGGTTTGGACATCGATCAGTCAAAACATTATATCGTTCCCAAGCATCAAAAAGTGATTCATCAGGTTCTTGTGTAAATCCACTAATTTGATTTCGAAGGCTCGTGACCATGGATGGTGGAAAGTAGCGCGACAAAAATCGTTGAGTCATCTCGTCCCAAGTATGAATTGAATTCTTCGGAAGACGATCAAACCATTTTTCGGCATGGTGGGATAAGGTGTGTGGAAATAGGTGAAGGCGAAGAAAATCCATAGTAACCCCGGGCAACTTCATGCTTTGAGTAACGGTAATTAATTTGTCGAGGTGTTTGTTGGCATCATCATCCGGTAATCCGAGAAATGGACAAGTGTTTTGAACTTGTTGGATCATGTGATGCTTCAACGACAACTCCGGAGCCATGATTTGCATCAGCGCAATCGGTCCTCCTCGTCCATTCATCGTTGGTTGACAAAGCTCCTCCATCGTTCGAAGATCGGGTGGGGGAACATTGTTGTTATTATTATTGTTGAGGTGGGGTGGATTTTTTTTGTTGTTCACACCAGCCATATCTAAATCTTCACGAGTCTCGGTCTCAGAATAAGATGAAGATCCAGTACGCATACACATGCAAAAGATGAAGAAAAAGAAACCAAAGAAATAGAGAATATATATGTACGTGTAAAAATAAAAATAAAAATCGTTTTGGATTTTTGAAAATTTTTTATTTTAATGGATTTTTAACAATTTTTAATTTTTATGGATTTTTGAAAATTTTTGAGCAAGAAAAATAACATTCACGGGTGAACGGATCCCAAAATTCAACGCTTCTCTCACAGAAAACCGTTAATCTTTACGAAAAGAGCCGGCAGCGGCGCTATTTAATAACTGAATTTTATTAGGTTGAAATCATCTCGTCTCGATTCGAATTGATCGTGGTTTACGTGACACTCTTTTCGATTCGATTCGAGTTGAAATCCCCGGCAGCGGCGCCATTTAATAACTGGTTTAATCCTAGTATGAAAAGATTCGTTATTCCAGTCTTTTCGAATTGATTTCCGGTTAAAAGTGCGACTCAGTTGATTTTGGTTAATAAAAGAAGATTTGGTTATCTATTTCTAAGTAAAAAGTAAATGCAAGCCTAACGCTAATAAAATAAAAGAACTAATAAAAAGACTTGTATAAAAACAATTAATAAAACAAATAATAAAACGTGAATTAAAGCAAAACAATTAATAAAAATAAATCTAAAAGAAGAAATTAACTTTCGACTTGAAAATAAAATTTACTAAATGAAAAAGGAGAAAATAAAACTCAGTGGGTACTTTAAAGTTAAACGAGGCAATACCTAAAGCTGGTACTAAATAATAGATAAAACTTGAACTTTACCAAAAAAATATTAATTTTAAAATTAGACGAAAAATTCAACTAAAAATACGTAACTTTCAGAAATAATATCGTAACATCTTTCAGATAAAACTAAACGATTACGGAACAATACTAATTAATAAACAAGCAGGCAGGCTAGTAGCTCAAGCTAGCAACCTACCTGCTCATTTTTGGCGCCAAAATAAAGAAAGCAAGCAGGAAGGCAACCATGTCAAATTTTAGGTTTGTTATACGGAATCTTTTTTTAGCCTTATACGGAATAATTTCAACTAGGCATGTCAATGTTATTATGGTTATACGGAATATCTCATTTACGTTATCCGGAAAATACTTTTCACTCTTATACGGAATATTTTTTTTCTCCTTATCCGGAATAACTTTTTATGTCGTTATTCAGAATATTTTCATATTCATATCCGGAAATTTTTTTTACAAGTTATCCGAAATTTCTTTTTTTTGGCCTTATCCGGGATATCTGAATTGAGGTGTTATCCGGAATCTGAAAATTGAAACTTATCCGGAATATTGGGGTTTACTAGTTCGGAATAATTAAAAATGACCAAAATGAAATTAAGCTAGAATCTAATAAGCACTTATATAAAAAGTTAGCCAAATCAATTTTAAGAAAAAGCTAATAAGCCAAAATTTAAAAACTTTTAAAAATACTAAATAATAAAAATATTTAAAAACAACTTTTTATAAAATAAACTAATAAGCACTTATTTAAAAACTTAACCAAATTGATTTTAAGAAAAAGCTAATAAGCCAAAATTTAAAAACTTTTAAAAACACTAAATAATAAAAATATTAAAAATGCAACTTGTTATAAAAATTAACTAATAAGCACTTAATTAAAAATAAGAAAATTAACACAATAAGCACTAAAACATTATAAGCTATAAAAATTAAACACATAAAAACCAATAAGCACAATCAATCAAAAACATCAATCAAACAAGAACATGATTAATTAAACTACATGATTATCAAAATCAAAACAAGATTAAAAATAAAGAAAAGTAGAATGAGAATGATTAATTGAAAAGCTTGAAATTAAGATGATTAAAGATCCAAAAGTACAAGATTAATGAAAAAGAAAGGAAATTTAGATTACACCTACTCCTACTCTAATTTACTCCTAATCTAAAAACTAATTTCTAATTAACTAACACCCTCCTAATGACATATTAGGAGGGTATTTATAGGAGGAGTACATGTGATGCTTTCTTCATTCTATCTTCTTGTCTCGACTCGATTTAAATTCTTTGTCTTTCTCGACGTCGTCTCGGGATTAGTTGATATAAATTGAACTCGTCTTATAATTTTTTCTTTAATTAGACTTGGTTCTTCGACTTCATTAAACTTCCGTCTTTAGACTTTTTCTTCGATAAATCTTCAGAATAGGCCTTGGACTTCCGTTCTTTTTGCACTCTTGATCTTTTGACTTCGTCTTTTCTCGTTTTCTTTGATAAAAACTCGTGATAGCCCGTGTTTTCTCCCGTTTTCATATTTTTATCCTGAAACACAATAAAAATACAAACCACACATAATTCTGACTTTCACGACATAAAATATGCGTTTTGGTCTTGTTATTATTGGAAATAAGTGGAAAAAGGATAAGTGTTTTACATGTGATGCTTTCTTCATTCTATCTTCTTGTCTCGACTCTATTTAAATTCTTTGTCTTTCTCGACGTCGTCTCGGGATTTGTCGATATAAATTGAACTCGTCTTATAATTTTCTTCCTTAATTAGACTTGGTTCTTCGACTTCAATAAACTTCCATCTTTTGACTTTTTCTTCGATAAATCTTCAGAATAGGCCTTGGACTTACGTTCTTTTTGCACTCTTGATCTTTTGACTTCGTCTTTTCTCGTTTTCTTCAATAAAACTCGTGATAGCCCGTGTTTTCTCCCTTTTTCATATTTTTATCCTGAAACACAATAAAAACACAAACCACGCATAATTCCGACTTTTACGACATAAAATACACGTTTTGGTCTTATTATTATTGGAAATAAGTGGTAAAAGGATAAGTGTTTTCACACTTATTAATAGTCTTCATTGATGATATACTCATTTATTCCAAGAATGAACAAGAACACGGGGAACACCTTGCACAAGTACCAAAGGTACTCAAGGAGGAACAACTCTATGCTAAATTCTCCAAATGTGAATTCTGGATTCCCAGAGTGCAATTCCTCGGTCATGTCATCGATTGTGACGGTATTCACGTAGATCCATCAAAAGGTCGAATATGTCAAAGATTGGGTCTCACCTAAGTCACCGACAGAGATCTGCCAATTTCTAGGCCTTGCGGGGTATTACCGTAGATTTATCGAAGATTTCTCAAAAATAGCCAAGCCAATGACCAAACTCACGCAGAAAGGAATAAAGTTCGATTGGGGAGAGAAGGAAGAATCAGCTTTTCAGCTGATTAAGCAAAAGTTGTGTAGTGCACCTATATTAGCCTTGCCTGAAGGCAACGATGATTTCGTTGTATATTATGATGCTTCACAAAAAGGTTTAGGTGCAGTGTTGATGCAAAGAATGAAAGTGATCGCCTATGCTTCAAGACAACTAAAGAAGCATGAGAAGAACTACACCACTCACGATCAAGAATTGGATTCGTGGTATTTGCTCTCAAAATTCGGAGATATTACCAATACGGAACGAAGTGCACAGTGCATACTGACCACAAAAGTTTGCAACACATATTGGATCAGAAGGAGCTGAACATGAGACAACGCCGTTGGATTGAGCTATTGAGTGACTACGACTGCGAGATTAAATACCACCCCGGTAAAGCAAACGTGGTTGTTGATGCTCTAAGTCGTAAGGAAACTGAACCTTCTATGAGAGTTCAGGCATTAGTTATGACAATCAGTTTGGATCTACCCAAACAGATTTTGGAAGCTCAGACTCAAGCTCAATTACCTGAAAACCTCGTGTAGGAAGACGTCGAGGGAATGCTTAGAACTGACCTTACTAAGGAGAAGCTAGAGCCAAGAGCAGATGGAACCCTATGCCTTCACGGAAGAAGTTGGTTACCTTGCTATGAAGATTTGAGGAACGTGATCATGCACGAATCTCATAAGTCTAAATATTCTATACATCCTGGATCTGAGAACATGTATCAGGATATGAAGAAATTATACTGGTGGCCAAATATGAAAGCTGACATCGCCACCTATGTGCAGAAGTGTTTGACATGTTCACGTGTCAAAACTGAACACCAGAGACCATCGGGTTTACTTGTACAACCCGAGATACCGAAATGAAAGTGGGACAACATCACCATGGACTTTGTCACCAAACTCCAAAAGTCATCTCACGGTTACGATACTATCTGGGTAATCGTCGACCGACTCACCAAGTCAGCTCATTTCCGGCCAATTAGGGAAAATGATTCCCTGGCAAAACTCGCAAAGACGTACCTGAAGGAGATAGTGACCAAACATGGAATACCAGTCTCAATAATCTGTGATCGAGTCGAGACGGCAGGTTCACATCGAACTTTTGGAAGGCTTTCCAACGAGCCTTAGGTACCAATTTGGACATGAGCACCGCTTATCATCCGCAGACTGACGGTCAAAGTGAACAAACCATCCAGACTCTAGAAGACATGCTACGAGCATGTGTGATTGATTTTTGTAATGGATGGGTTGACCACATTCCTTTGGTGGAATTCTCCTACAATAACAGTTATCATGCCAGTATTAAGGCTGCCCCTTTTGAAGCACTATATGGTCGAAAGTGCCGTTCACCTGTGTGCTAGGCAGAAGTAGGTGAATTTCAGCTCATTGGACTAGAGTTAATCTAGGAGACTACAGAAAAGATCGTGCTCATAAAGCAAAGAATTCAAGTTGCCCGTGATCGACAAAAGAGCTACACGGACCGGAAACGCAAACCTATGCAATTTGAAGTAGGTGACCGTGTCATGCTCAAGGTATCACCTTGGAAGGGTGTTGTACGCTTTGGTAAACGTTGAAAAAGGAATCCACGTTATGTCAGCCCTTTCAAAGTAATAGCTAGGATCAGGGAAGTAGCTTATCATTTAGAGTTGCCACAACTGAGTCGGGTACACTCTACTTTTCACGTGGCTAACCTAAAGAAGTTCTATGCTGAAGAACCATTGGCTATGCCATTGGAAGGAGTTCAGTTTGACGATAAACTCCAGTTCATAAAAGAACCAGTAGAAATCATGGAGAGGACGGTTAAGAAATTGAATCGTAGTCGCATCCCGTTGATCAAAGTACGTTGGAACTCGAGGAGAGGTCCTGAGTTCACTTGGGAACGAGAAGACTCGTTCAAAACCAAGTACCCACACTTGTTCACCTGACCGGTGACTTCACCTTAAGCTTTGAGGACAAAGCTAAAATAACGGGATGGTGCTGTAAAACCTCTGATTTTATCTTATTTACTTAATCAACTGTTGTACTTACTATTTTTAGAATCTATACAATTCCACTTTTATATGACTGATGAGATGGCATTTATACATGATCTCATCGTTCTTTTCGGGCTTTTAATGCATAAAAATGTCGTAATATACCATATATATGCTTGTGCTTGTTTACTTGTGTATTTTAGGTATGGATATCATGAAAAAGACAAAAGATCACAAGATACAAGGAAAAACGGACACGAGAAACGAAGCCGTACAAAGAACCAGACCCTAATTCATGGAATATTCAACAAATACCCTTGAAGACTTGAAGACATACAAGATTGATCCTCATTGAATGAAGAAATGACACTTAAAACCCTTGTATATTGATAATTACAAGTTTGGTCCCTTAAGTTTGTCAAAATTACACAAATAGTCCTTAACTTTGAAGAAATGGCAAGTTTAGTCCCTCAACAATTTCAAATTGCCAATTATGGTCCCTCATGAAGTCAAAGATACATTGAAGACCTTTGAAGATCAAAAATGTCCAAGATCAGCCCTTGAAATATCTCAAAATGACAAAAACAACCCTTCGAAACCTTTTTCCAAAGTTTTGTGCCAAAACTGCCAAAGTGTGAAAGATATTAACAAAGGGATATGAGTTTTGTTGCTAAAAAACACGTTTTACACACTTTCTGAAAACACAAGGGCCAAAGTTGTATACTTGAAACATTCAAATGAAGAAATGCGCCAAACAACTTCCAATCCTACAAAAACGGATCAAAAGTTACTACTGTTCACCCTATGAACCCAATAACTATCTTCACTAAAACAAAGGGTAAAATGAAATTACCCTTACCCACACTTGATTCACACGCCTGAAATCCCATCCCAACCTTAAAACACTCACTCCCGCTCACCAAGAGGCCCCACCACCAAAACCGTTTCACCATCATGTGCCAACTTCCTCTCCAAGGCTTGCCACGTGTCAAGATCAACAGCTGAGATCCTTTGCTTCACCCCAAAGCTACTTTAAACGTCTAGGATCATTTTGGACAACTCACAACCAAGAATTATCTAGAAGACTCAAGGGCATTTTAGAGAAATTAGTGCTAGGGTTTGTGAATAGTGTTTAGCCAGGCATTTGCCTATAAAAGGAGACCTCAACATGTGAGAGTCCCTTTGTTCCAGTTTTACCTTTTAAACTTGTAATTCCTTTTTGAAATTTATAAAAGTTGGTATTTTGAGAAAATTGTAATTCCTTTTTATGTTTTTGAAAGTTGGTGTTGTTTAAAGGTGATTTTGAGTTCCATTTGTTGTTATAAGTGTGCTTGAATCATTTGGTTCAAGGACGTTTATGTTTGGTAAGGTTTTCAAGTTTGAAAAAGCTTGAAAAGTGGTTTCTGAATTTGCTTATTATTGTGTACTAATCCTTAACCATAAGCTATAAGCTCTTGCAAGCTTGTTGACACCAAGCTTGTGAAGGGATTAGGGCCTTTGGTTGGGCTGTTTGTTCATTGTGTTGAAGAAATCAAGCCCTTGAGTTTCTGCTTTGAAACATCAACCAAGGCATTCATCATCTTTGTTATTGAAGTACCTTGGTCTTGTTCTAGTTGTTGAACAAGGTCCAAGGAGCATAGCTGGCTCTCCTAGGATGTTATGGAGGGCAGGTATAATCCCTTGATTACATTTCCTCTAAAAATTTCATGTTACTGCTTGTTTTGTACTTTGGCATATGATTTGTTGATTCTGTGTTTGTGCTCTTTGTTTTATGGTTGTAATCTGTTAGTTGTCACCTAGTGTAGCTATTTGAAGGATAAAATCAGTAGGTTGTGTTTAAAAATCACAAGTTGCTTTGAAAAGTGGTTGATTAAGGACTGCTTGGGATTACTGGTTTATAAGGCCTTGTGGCCTTCAGCCCTTGGTTCTTAGGGTTTGGGAGGTCTAAACAAATCATTTTGAACAAGTTTTAGTCATTGGTTTAGTTTCTGAAAGTTTGGAAAAGGGATTTGAAGTTTTGCAAAAATCTGATAAAAGTGTTGTTGAAATTGGTCAAACACATCAGATCCAATAACTTCTTTGTTTGTTGGATTTAAGGTCTGAAATCAGTGATGAGACTGCTTTTATACATGGTCTCATCGTCCAAAACGGCCTTAAATTGCATAAAATATCATAAAATACGCCAAATATATGCTCGTGTTTGTTACTTGTGTATTTTTAGGTACGGATATTGAGGAATTGGCAAAAGAATACAAGAATCAATCAAAAACGAACACGGGAAATGAAGTCGCACAATGAACCGGGCCCAAGTTTGGATTTTGCAAAATTACCCTTGAAGTTTGAAGAATTGGCAAAAATGGCCCCTCATCTTTGAAGAACTTGTCACAATTGACCCTCCATTTATCAATTGTACAAGTATGGACCTTAATATTTGAAGATATTACAAGATCAGTCCATCAAGTTTGAAGATTATGCAAAAGATACCCTTGGAAAAGTTTTTGGAAAGTTTTGTGCCAGTTTTGACAACTTGGCAAAAGTTGATAAAGCTAAATCAAGCACTGTTGGGGTTTTATTACAAAGTGGAAGAAAAAGGATAACCTGGGGACCAAATGTGCCAAACCACCAAACCTACCCACCCACTCAGCTTTTGCCACCTCATCACAACCCACCCACCAACCCAATTACCCATACCCAAACCCGACCCTACCCAATACCTTACCCAGTTTATTAATTAAAACCTGGTCAACAGTCAACCCACTTAACCCCCTCCCTTCCCTCCATAACACACTTTTAAAAAGTGTTTAATCCCAAAACAAATCAAACCCCCCTTTTAAAAACCCAAGAACCCTAAAAACACCCAGATTAATTAAGCTATAAATCAAAGGGATATTCACCCTAACTCTCCAGTTCCTTGATTAATGTCACTCTCACCAAAACCCACCTCACCAAACACCTCCACATGGTCTGTGGGACCTCACCCAAGCCTCCCCTGCCCATCTCTTTCACACAAAACCCAATGCCCCGACCAACTGGACGATTTGGATGATACTCCTTGTCCTCCAAGTTCAAACCAACGTCCAAGATGCATTTTCCAGCTGTCATATCACATGTATCACTTTTGACCAAGAATGAAGACAAAGACTTCAAGGGCAAAATCGGATTTCCATACATTAGGGTTTTCAGCTTGTAATATTTTAATCCTAGTTCTAGAATCATCTCTAGAGTAGTATAAAAGGAGCATATGGTTTGTATATGCCCTTTGTTCCAGCTTTTAGCAATATCTCTTGTAATTCCTTTTTTAAGAAAATAAAATTGTGGTGTTTGTTGGATACAAGTGTAATTCCCTTTTATTGTTTTTAAAAAGTTTGTGTATTGAGCATATGCTAAAGCTGAGTTCCACATTAAGATTTGAGAAGGAGTTTGTGTTTAAGATTTTCAAAAAGGTAGTTTTAAAAGAAAGTTTTAAGGTTTTGAAATCAAGCTTTTGAAGTGAAAGTGGAAGAAGTTTTGATTTTGGACTTAAGATTTGTTGTTAAAACGTGTTTGTAAGGTTGAAGAAGTTTGAGAAAGATTTTTAAAAGGAAAAAGTAAAAACAGAAACTATATTGTACTAGTTTGTTTTGCTTTTTTTTGATTTTTCAGGTTGAGGCTGTTGATTGTTGAAGGTTCTGCTCCAACCCGTGTTGGAAGGAGGTGGAATTGCTTCCACAAGGGACCTTGGAAGTAAGGTCCCTAGGTAAAACCCTTTACCTTGTTAAAATTTCAGAAAAATTGTGACTTATGTGATTTGAATGAGTATTGGATAATTGTTGTTAAGAGTTGTTTGAATTGTGTTCTATTAGGTTTATATGCATGATAGATGCTAGTTGAACAAGTTTGAATAGGTTTTGTTAGGTTTTACTTTGTAAAATCTTGGTTTCAGTATTTAAAGGGGTGTTTGGATGCAAGTTTTAGCAGGCTATAAATCTTGATTTAGCTTTTTATAAGGTGTTAGGGTACTTGATTTAGGTTAAGATAAGGTGTTAGTAATTAGTAAGTTAATTCGGAACCAAGTTAGAAGTTATTTGTGTGGTTTTAAAGTAAAAAGATTAAGCAAATTTGCATGACCACTATTCTGCCAGTTTTTGATGATATTTTGGTTGCTTGATCCTTGGTTTCTGTGAAGTATTGGGATATTTAAGTTGATGCTTTTGTTTGTGCATGATTTGAAGTAGGTGTATGCTAAGTTTTAAGCTTTGTAGTTCACTAGTGTGTTAGTTATAAGCTCATATAGCCCACTGTTATAGCTTATTCATCACAGAAACTTTACATGAGCCTGTTTTGACCTATGTGTGCTTGATTTGCTTATTTTGTGGTATTGAGTGCTTTGATTTTGTGTGTTACTGACTCCTTGAGCTTCAATAAGCTCAAGGGTGCCCATTGTTGTCCAAAGCAATCATCACATAATCATTGCCAAATCCCTTTTGGCTCACAAGTGTGCACTCACACTTATTCATCAAGTGTTCAAGTACTGTCCACGTTTTTTTTGTTAGTCATTGGGTTAATCTTTGCATAAAAGTGAATGTGATTGAGTTTACAAGTCATTAAGTGTCACTGTGTTGGTTGGAAAAAGTTTAAAAAGCAAAAAAAAATACTAGCTGCGCCGCAAGACCTACTAGTTGCGGCGCAACTAAAGGAGCTACTGACCAAAGTTGCTTTCGTTTCACAAGCTGCGCCGCAAGACCTACTAGTTGCGGCGCAACTGAAGGAGCTATTGATCTAGGTACTCCCGTTTCGCTAGTTGCGGCGCAAGACAAAAGCGTTGCGGCGCAACTAAGTGACAAAAAGGGGGGGTTTCAGGATTCGAACCCTGGTCACCACGCTCACACACCAACAACTCACCACTGCGCCCTAGGGTCTTTGACTACTAGGGTGTGGTTTTGTTATTTACTTAACCTGTTTTTCTCTTGACTTTTATTAAATAAGCCGTAGGTCTTTAGCTTAATTCTAGCTTATTCTTTAAGCTTATTTTACGTTTCTTATTTTTCCTAGGTAAGTTATAGCTTTATTGATTTTTCTAAATTGGTTTCACTTTTTTCCCATTATTAGTTTATTTTTTAGAATTTATTTAATAGACGTATTTTATTAAATCATTAAAAAATACCAAAAATAGTTTTATTTTTAGGAAAAATAGTTTTTAGGTTTTAAAATATATTTTTGAGGTTTACATGTGAAAAAGTTTTCAAAAACTTTAATTTTTGATTTTATTTGATTTTAGGTTTTTTATTAAACTTTGAAAATTAATATAAAATTCATTAAGAGGTTTTAGAAACTTTAATTTACATTTTCTTCTTAGTTAAGATATTTAGGATTTTTGAGAATTTTTTAGAATTTATTTGAGGACTTTTAATTTTTTAGAATATTTTAATATTATTTTATTCAATAAAATAAAAAGTTTTATTTTAATTTCTTTTTCATTTTTCCTAGATTCTATAGCATTAATTAGGACTTTTCCCATTTGTAGAATAATTTTTAGGCTTTTCAATTAATTTTTAGATTTAATTTAAGATTTAATACATTTTAATAGTTTTTAGGAGTTTAAAAATAGTTTAATTTGGTTTTAAAATTTTTAAAAATAGTTTTTAGTTTAATTAAGTCATTTTTGAGGTTTACAAACTATAAAATCTTGTTTAGGGCTTTTTAATATTTAAAAGTGATTTTTAGGGCTTTAATTAGCATTAAAAAGTCATTATTAAATTAATTAAAAGGTTTTGGCAAGTTTGAATTTTTTTTGTAAACCCTTAGAATATTATTTGGGAGTTTTTAGTAATTTTTAGGAATTTTTTAGATTAAAATTTTAAATTTTGTGTTTTTTTACGTTCTTCGTCGTAACTTTCTAATAGTATTTTTGCCTTATTTTTCTAACTTTTTTCGTCTTCGTCATTTTCTCTTCTTTTCTTCTCATTAATAATCGAAAACATAATCAATCATTCATTACACAACACACGTGCCTCCTCGAGAGAACGATCCCAACTCATAGGGTCATAACTTGTGATTTTCCTAAACCACTCGTTAATACTTACCGCTTTTTGTGTTGCTTTGTTTTTCCTAAAATAAAGTATATACAAAACCACTACTATCAAAATGGCGCCGCTGCCGGGGAGGCGTGTTGTGTTTTGATTGAAAAATTGTTGTTTTTATATATTAGCCATAAATATAATTGTATTAATAGCACTCTATTAATACGTATTATCGTTTTTCGGTTTTTGTGTGAATACTATTAGTATATTGTATACGTAGAACAATAAATACACAAGTACTCCAAATACGTGAGCAATCACAACCTTGATTCGGGATTTCATCACTCGATCATTGTATTCGAATCTCAAACCAAAGAAAAAAGGCAAAAATAGATAAATACTTTCGTGAAGCTTAATCTTGATAATACAAACTATAAGGTGGGTATAAGGCGGTTGTATTTCACAACCTAAAGGAAAAAGGCTCTTAAGTGCTTCGCGCCGCCTCGTTTCCTCCGCTTGCTTGTGCGTATTTGATTTTGAGAGTGAATCGAGGGTTTTGCCGCCCCAAGTATTATTACATATCATATATATTTTCTTGGTTTCATTTGATTAAACCCTCTTGAACGATTTGGTGTTCCACCATCGTTCTAAAGTCATCGAAGGCGTTCACTCCACGTGATCGTTTTCATTCCTTGAGGCCTTTTTAATCAAGAGATTTGATTAAGTGAGGAGATTTGTGGACTCATTGTCTACTTAATATATTCACCAATTCCAAAAAGTTAATACAATCAAAAACCACACAAAAAAATTGAAAAAACACAAAAAACCAAAAAGAATCTTCTTTGCTCGCCTTCTCGTTGTACGTGACGTTTATGCAAACTCGCTCTAAAGCTAGACGTGCTCGTAAACGAAGAAACAAATCACTCACTCTTTCTAGTGAGGAGTCTCCTATTGACGAACCCATTGTACGAGAGGAACCAACCATGGCGAATCGAACTATGATGGAGTTACTTCAAGCACCCACCGAGGGTTATGGAGAAGCTATTGTAATTCCCGCAATCCTTGCGGAGAATTTTGAGGTGAAAACGGGTTTGTTGTCGATGATCCAAAACAACAAATTCCGTGGTGATGAGAAGGACAATCCTCACAACCATATCCGCCAATTTAATCGTCTTACCGCCACGTGCAAATTTAAGGATGTACCACACGATGCCATTAAGATGATGTTGTTTCCTTACTCGTTAGATGGACCCGCCAAGATTTGGCTTGAGAAAGAACCGCCGAATTCGATTTTGACATGGGCCGATCTCGTGTCTAAATTTGTGAATCAATTTTTTCCACCATCTAAGACAACACATTTGAAAAACGAGATTTCACGTTTTACACAAAGACCTAATGAAAGTTTTTCAATGGCTTGGGAGAGATTTAAAGAAATGCTACATGAATGTCCACACCATGATTTTTCCGAATTGCATCAAATTGACACTTTTTATAATGGGCTAAATGAACATGAACGAGATTATTTAAATGCCGCCGCGGGTGGTAATTTTTTGTGCAAAACTACCAATGAGGCTTTGAAAATCATAGAAAATAGGTCTAAGGTCTATAGCCCTCGTAACACACCGAGTGTTGCCAATTTGGGCTCGTCATCGTCTCGTTCCATTAATGCCTTGCAAGATGAAGCAAATGAGGAGAATCGGTTTTTCGATAGGTTTTCGACTCTTATGTCTCATTGGAAAGCTCAAGAAGCTTCAAACACCGCTTCGGTTAAAGCGGTTTCTAAAAGTTGTTTGTCGTGTGGGGGAGCTCATGATTTATCCGAGTGCATTACCGCGGATGGTAACACTTCGAATGCTTTTGTAGCCACGGGAACTTATAACCAAATAGGTCAAGGTTCACGTTCAAATCAAGCTCAACCCAATCAAAATGCTAATAATTATCGCAACAACAACAACCAAGGTGGAAATTACCAAGGAAATCAAAGAAATTATAACAAAGGTAATTACCAAAGTGGAAATGGGCAAATTTCAAACCAAAACCAAAACCGTGATTTTCAAACTAATGCCCAAGGTTTTCAAAACGATCACACCAAAAATCTTCAAGGAGAATTTTTGAATTATGCTAAGGCTAATGATGCTAAGTTTGACAACATGCAACGTGAAATGGTTAGCTTAAGATCCGAATTGAAAAATGAGCTTAAAACCGAACTTGCTAATGAACTTAAAACTCATGCTAATAAAATGGAAGGAAATGTCACACGACTCCAACAAAATCAACAAAAAATGGAGCAAGGACAACATGAGATTAAGCAAGAGTTGTTGAAAGCGGATGCTAGGCAATCTAAGTTTGAAGATCGAATGGCTAAAATGTTTGAAGCTATCATGTGTAAGCCCTCTTCTTCGGGTGGTCTTCCTAGTGATACCATCGTGAACCCGAAAGGAGAATTGAAGGTTATTGCCACTCGTAGTGGTAAAACTTTCAAAGAACCCATTTCTCGTCCAAGTACTTCTATGGAGAAGGAAAAAGAGAAAGAACCCGAGGTCATGGTTGAAAAGGAGCACATTACAAGCCCACGAAGTACCGCTCAAACCACACCTACGGTTGAACCAATACCCATTATGGAACCCGAGATTCCAAGGCCGATGCCTATGCCTAATTTGCCCCAACCCACACCACCTTTACCCTACCCATCAAGACGAGACAAGGAAAAGGCACAAGAACGAAATAATTATCAATTTGAACTCTTTATGAAAATGTTTCGTGACTTGCATTTCAATATAAGTTTTGCCGACGCCTTAGTCATGATGCCTCGATTTGCCGCGAACTTCAAAAGTATGTTGAATAACAAAGAGAAATTGCAAAAATCGTATAGTTGTTCTTCGGTTTTTCTAAGCCGCATACCTCAAAAAGTCGGTGATCCTGGAAAGTTTTTAATCCCATGTGCTATCCAAGACATGGAAGAATGCTACGCCTTGGCCGATCTTGGTGCTAGTATTAATTTGATGCCTCTCGAGATTTTTAAATCGCTCAATCTTCCAAATCTCACTCCTTCAAGAATGTCAATCGAAATGGCCGATCATTCTACGATTCTAGCTTGTGGAGTTGCCGAGGACGTCTTTGTGAAAGTTGGGAAATTCTATTATCCCGTGGACTTCATTGTTGTTGATATTCCCATCGATCCTAAAGTTCCGTTAATTTTAGGTCGATCTTTTTTGGATACCTCGAGAGCACTTATCGATGTGCATGCAAGAAAAATCACTCTTCGTTTCAATGAGGAAGAACTCGTCATTAATGCAACCCAAAACTCCACGCTTTCTCATGTTTATTCAATCACATCTTTGTACAATGTCAATTCCACCAAAAACATGTGTCAAAGGATTTCAAATAGAGTTTTAGGAGTTGATAAAAATGAAGTTCCGTCCCCTCCGCCGATGGAGGTTAAGAGTGTTAAGCCTTCGATACCAATCTCGAGTGATTCTTCGGATGATGAATACGTTGATCCCGATGGGGAGGTTTTCTTTGTTGACAAAAGATTTGAAAACTTGCCACCACCTAAACCAAAACGCTTTCAAAATGTGAGAATTTTTAGTGTGACTAATATTGTTTTAGATACACCAAATATTTTTGACATAATTAAATCGGGTTTTCACAAGGAGAATTTCAAAGATGAAAAAGGAAAATATTTTGAATCTAATTTAAAAGATTTTTCTACTATTCTAACTCCGTCATCACCGCGTGTCTTGAGTACTACAAGCTCGTCTTCTCCTTTTGACGATGCTTTGTGTGGACCTAGTGTGGGGGAAGCCCCTTATGTTTCCTCCCCTTTCTCCACCGAGGACGAGATATTCGATCCCGGAATTTCATGTAAAGGGAAATCTCGGTCTTCCACCGATGCAATAAATGGAAAATCTTTTCATTTGATTGGTGCGAGTCTACCTCGAGTAGCTCAATGTTATGACTTACCCATTGTCCCACCCTTCTATTTCTTCTCATCTATTTTCTTCTATCCCATTGGGATTTGTGTTGGAGTTGTGTTGTCTCGTCTTTCATCCGAAAACGAGGACGCTATCTTTGACCCCGGTATACGTTTATCGGATTTTTAAAGTACTCCACGTGCTTTTGGGCCTTGTTTATCATGTAAGCCCCACCAAAAATTGACCAAACCATGATTATCCCTAAATGATCACATTTATGGGGATTCGAGTCGAGCTTTTGACTCGGTTATCAAAAACAAGGTGCCTCGTGGGGGAAACCCATGCCTATCCATGTACATATTATTGCTTTCTAATTAGTTTAATGTGAGGGGATTTGTGCCCTTCCAACCTTTGTTCCGTGGTTGTTTGTGAATTGTGTCTTTTAGATCATCATCTTCACGATTGGAGCCTCTCGTGTTCGTTTCATGGGAGCACTCGATCGTTTGCTTTGGAGGCCTTTCCCAATATCCATCATGATATATCCTTTTATGTTCTAACCTTAGGTTTTATAGCACACTTCATAAACGGCTATTACTTATTGGTTACACCCTTTCCATGCTAGATTAGGCATTCGACTACGTCTCTAGTATGGGGGTGTTTGTACCCCTAGACTCGAAACATTGAGGACAATGTTTAACTTTAGTATGGGGGGGTGAATAGATACTTGCCTTGCCAAACCTTCACGCTTTCCAAAGTTTATCATTTTGTTTATCGTTTTCTTGCAAAATAAGGCTAAAAATGGCCAAATTTTAAAATTTTTCTAGTTTTTTATAAGTGTTTGAAGACACGAATGTAGATTTTCCGATGGCGAGAATAAGAGTAATTTTTGACTCGACCGTGCGTGTTGAGCACTTAGCTTTGATTCCTTAACTACACATTAGGCTAAGTCTCTTAAATGAGGACGAGAAATGATAGAGTTAATTATAAGTTACTATGCTAAACGTAGAGTACTCGTATTCTTTCAAAAACTCATGTGTTCTCGTTGTTTGCTTATTCTCCCTTCGCATGTAAATATTTTTTGCTTAATAAATATTGATTTAGCGGTTTAATTTTGATTGTTGGGTTTCTAGTCTTTTCTAGTAGCTTCCGTGTAATTAAATTGGGAAGACATTAAGATATCGCCAGCGTCACAGTTTTGAAGTATTGGCAACCCTAATAATCGAAAGCTTCTCCCAATAATAAGATTTCAAGTGCTCACCTAAATCTAGCAAACAATTTGAAGCCCCACAAGGCCTAAAATCTATGCAAAATTGAAAGTGAATCAAGCCTTAATCTTCGAAGCTTTAAAGATCCAAAATTCGCTTTAGCGTGAGGATATACGTCTTTGGCTAATAAAACCACCGATGAGGCGGATAATAAAAGGCAAGGCAAGACCGAAGTCATAATAAAAGCTTCATGGCGAAGTTGAATAAAAGATGGAGGTAAACCAAAGATAATAAGGTCCTTCCGTTAGGGGGCGTATAAAAGTCTTGGTAATAAGTCTCATGTTCAAAACCGTTATAAAACCGTGTTTATCGATTCTTCTTGTCAACTTAATTTTTTAACATCGTTGTCTATTAGGAGGGGTTATTGATTTGATGGTCTTAGTTACACCGTTAGGACTCTATTTTTAGACCTAAATCTCTATTATCGCATAAGTCAACAATGTATCCTCGTGATCATTAAGACATAATAAAATATAAGAGATACAACTTAGGAATAATGGGAGAATAAGTACGTGATTAGGGCATATGAGTAGTGTTAGCATTACTAACTTATAATGACAATGATCTCGTTGCACGCTTGGCATGGAATTAAGGTGAAAATCGAGGACGATGAAATTATTTCTAACGAAGCATTCACGTGTTCTTATTCTATGAACCTAAACGTCCCATTTTGCGATGAAAATCATACATTATGTCTAAAAACGCAAGTAGTAGTAATTGTAGTGTGTAGCTAGTTATCATTTCAATAAAAGTCATAAAATTAAATTTTGGAGATGCTTTGATACTTTATTCTTAGCATTGCGTGAGGGCACGGCAATGGTTTAGTATGGGGGAGTGATGAGACTGCTTTTATACATGGTCTCATCGTCCAAAACGGCCTTAAATTGCATAAAATATCATAAAATACGCCAAATATATGCTCGTGTTTGTTACTTGTGTATTTTTAGGTACGGATATTGAGGAATTGGCAAAAGAATACAAGAATCAATCAAAAACGAACACGGGAAATGAAGTCGCACAATGAACCGGGCCCAAGTTTGGATTTTGCAAAATTACCCTTGAAGTTTGAAGAATTGGCAAAAATGGCCCCTCATCTTTGAAGAACTTGTCACAATTGACCCTCCATTTATCAATTGTACAAGTATGGACCTTAATATTTGAAGATATTACAAGATCAGTCCATCAAGTTTGAAGATTATGCAAAAGATACCCTTGGAAAAGTTTTTGGAAAGTTTTGTGCCAGTTTTGACAACTTGGCAAAAGTTGATAAAGCTAAATCAAGCACTGTTGGGGTTTTATTACAAAGTGGAAGAAAAAGGATAACCTGGGGACCAAATGTGCCAAACCACCAAACCTACCCACCCACTCAGCTTTTGCCACCTCATCACAACCCACCCACCAACCCAATTACCCATACCCAAACCCGACCCTACCCAATACCTTACCCAGTTTATTAATTAAAACCTGGTCAACAGTCAACCCACTTAACCCCCTCCCTTCCCTCCATAACACACTTTTAAAAAGTGTTTAATCCCAAAACAAATCAAACCCCCCTTTTAAAAACCCAAGAACCCTAAAAACACCCAGATTAATTAAGCTATAAATCAAAGGGATATTCACCCTAACTCTCCAGTTCCTTGATTAATGTCACTCTCACCAAAACCCACCTCACCCAACACCTCCACATGGTCTGTGGGACCTCACCCAAGCCTCCCCTGCCCATCTCTTTCACACAAAACCCAATGCCCCGACCAACTGGACGATTTGGATGATACTCCTTGTCCTCCAAGTTCAAACCAACGTCCAAGATGCATTTTCCAGCTGTCATATCACATGTATCACTTTTGACCAAGAATGAAGACAAAGACTTCAAGGGCAAAATCGGATTTCCATACATTAGGGTTTTCAGCTTGTAATATTTTAATCCTAGTTCTAGAATCATCTCTAGAGTAGTATAAAAGGAGCATATGGTTTGTATATGCCCTTTGTTCCAGCTTTTAGCAATATCTCTTGTAATTCCTTTTTTAAGAAAATAAAATTGTGGTGTTTGTTGGATACAAGTGTAATTCCCTTTTATTGTTTTTAAAAAGTTTGTGTATTGAGCATATGCTAAAGCTGAGTTCCACATTAAGATTTGAGAAGGAGTTTGTGTTTAAGATTTTCAAAAAGGTAGTTTTAAAAGAAAGTTTTAAGGTTTTGAAATCAAGCTTTTGAAGTGAAAGTGGAAGAAGTTTTGATTTTGGACTTAAGATTTGTTGTTAAAACGTGTTTGTAAGGTTGAAGAAGTTTGAGAAAGATTTTTAAAAGGAAAAAGTAAAAACAGAAACTATATTGTACTAGCTTGTTTTGCTTTTTTTTGATTTTTCAGGTTGAGGCTGTTGATTGTTGAAGGTTCTGCTCCAACCCGTGTTGGAAGGAGGTGGAATTGCTTCCACAAGGGACCTTGGAAGTAAGGTCCCTAGGTAAAACCCTTTACCTTGTTAAAATTTCAGAAAAATTGTGACTTATGTGATTTGAATGAGTATTGGATAATTGTTGTTAAGAGTTGTTTGAATTGTGTTCTATTAGGTTTATATGCATGATAGATGCTAGTTGAACAAGTTTGAATAGGTTTTGTTAGGTTTTACTTTGTAAAATCTTGGTTTCAGTATTTAAAGGGGTGTTTGGATGCAAGTTTTAGCAGGCTATAAATCTTGATTTAGCTTTTTATAAGGTGTTAGGGTACTTGATTTAGGTTAAGATAAGGTGTTAGTAATTAGTAAGTTAATTCGGAACCAAGTTAGAAGTTATTTGTGTGGTTTTAAAGTAAAAAGATTAAGCAAATTTGCATGACCACTATTCTGCCAGTTTTTGATGATATTTTGGTTGCTTGATCCTTGGTTTCTGTGAAGTATTGGGATATTTAAGTTGATGCTTTTGTTTGTGCATGATTTGAAGTAGGTGTATGCTAAGTTTTAAGCTTTGTAGTTCACTAGTGTGTTAGTTATAAGCTCATATAGCCCACTGTTATAGCTTATTCATCACAGAAACTTTACATGAGCCTGTTTTGACCTATGTGTGCTTGATTTGCTTATTTTGTGGTATTGAGTGCTTTGATTTTGTGTGTTACTGACTCCTTGAGCTTCAATAAGCTCAAGGGTGCCCATTGTTGTCCAAAGCAATCATCACATAATCATTGCCAAATCCCTTTTGGCTCACAAGTGTGCACTCACACTTATTCATCAAGTGTTCAAGTACTGTCCACGTTTTTTTTGTTAGTCATTGGGTTAATCTTTGCATAAAAGTGAATGTGATTGAGTTTACAAGTCATTAAGTGTCACTGTGTTGGTTGGAAAAAGTTTAAAAAGCAAAAAAAAATACTAGCTGCGCCGCAAGACCTACTAGTTGCGGCGCAACTAAAGGAGCTACTGACCAAAGTTGCTTTCGTTTCACAAGCTGCGCCGCAAGACCTACTAGTTGCGGCGCAACTGAAGGAGCTATTGATCTAGGTACTCCCGTTTCGCTAGTTGCGGCGCAAGACAAAAGCGTTGCGGCGCAACTAAGTGACAAAAAGGGGGGGTTTCAGGATTCGAACCCTGGTCACCACGCTCACACACCAACAACTCACCACTGCGCCCTAGGGTCTTTGACTACTAGGGTGTGGTTTTGTTATTTACTTAACCTGTTTTTCTCTTGACTTTTATTAAATAAGCCGTAGGTCTTTAGCTTAATTCTAGCTTATTCTTTAAGCTTATTTTACGTTTCTTATTTTTCCTAGGTAAGTTATAGCTTTATTGATTTTTCTAAATTGGTTTCACTTTTTTCCCATTATTAGTTTATTTTTTAGAATTTATTTAATAGACGTATTTTATTAAATCATTAAAAAATACCAAAAATAGTTTTATTTTTAGGAAAAATAGTTTTTAGGTTTTAAAATATATTTTTGAGGTTTACATGTGAAAAAGTTTTCAAAAACTTTAATTTTTGATTTTATTTGATTTTAGGTTTTTTATTAAACTTTGAAAATTAATATAAAATTCATTAAGAGGTTTTAGAAACTTTAATTTACATTTTCTTCTTAAATAAGATATTTAGGATTTTTGAGAATTTTTTAGAATTTATTTGAGGACTTTTAATTTTTTAGAATATTTTAATATTATTTTATTCAATAAAATAAAAAGTTTTATTTTAATTTCTTTTTCATTTTTCCTAGATTCTATAGCATTAATTAGGACTTTTCCCATTTGTAGAATAATTTTTAGGCTTTTCAATTAATTTTTAGATTTAATTTAAGATTTAATACATTTTAATAGTTTTTAGGAGTTTAAAAATAGTTTAATTTGGTTTTAAAATTTTTAAAAATAGTTTTTAGTTTAATTAAGTCATTTTGAGGTTTACAAACTATAAAATCTTGTTTAGGGCTTTTTAATATTTAAAAGTGATTTTTAGGGCTTTAATTAGCATTAAAAAGTCATTATTAAATTAATTAAAAGGTTTTGGCAAGTTTGAATTTTTTTTGTAAACCCTTAGAATATTATTTGGGAGTTTTTAGTAATTTTTAGGAATTTTTTAGATTAAAATTTTAAATTTTGTGTTTTTTTACGTTCTTCGTCGTAACTTTCTAATAGTATTTTTGCCTTATTTTTCTAACTTTTTTCGTCTTCGTCATTTTCTCTTCTTTTCTTCTCATTAATAATCGAAAACATAATCAATCATTCATTACACAACACACGTGCCTCCTCGAGAGAACGATCCCAACTCATAGGGTCATAACTTGTGATTTTCCTAAACCACTCGTTAATACTTACCGCTTTTTGTGTTGCTTTGTTTTTCCTAAAATAAAGTATATACAAAACCACTACTATCAATCAGGTTTGGGAATAGTTTAGGTGATAAGCTATCTATTGGTTATCTGGTTGTTGAATTTTGTGGCTTATTGAGTGTGCTATAGCTTATCAAAGTTGGCTAAAGTGGTCATTTGCATCAGCAAAGTGACCACCTCATTTTGTGTCTGCATTTGTTATCCTATTGTATGCCTTGTGATTTTGCTACTTGGAACTTGTTTAACTGCTGCTTGTGAGTGGATTTTGCTATTTGGTGTGCTTTGTATCTGGCTTATAAGCTAACTGGCTTATTAAGCCCTTATTTCCAAAATCTGCCATCAAAAGGTCAACTGACCTCTTGATTCACAAGGCCTCCTCCTTGAGTCCTTCACAAAAATTGCTTATAACAAGCCCAAATACCATTCCTGATCATTTGGTGAACTTTGGAGTACTTTGACTTTTGGTCAAATAAGCACAAATTGGCTTATTTTTGAGAACTACTTATTGGCACATGCAACAACTTGGCTTTTGTAATAGAATCATTTTTCTTAGCTTAATAACAAATCTGGAAGGTTACAAGTCTTTTGGTTAAGCTTTTGCTAGAAAACTAGCTTATTTGGCTTTTTCAGCCAGCTTATTGGTTCTTACAGCTTATTCTACTTGGCTTTTTGTGATTTTCTTGATTGATTATTCTTAGTTAAGCTATTTGTGAGCTTTTGCAACAAACTAGAGCTTCTGAGGTGCCCTAAATCTCAAACCCGACTATTTTGTCGTTTTGTGGATTTATACTTTACTTATTTCTGGCTTATTGAGTGTGCTTTTTCAAAATTTCTTTTTACAGATCTCATAAGCATCCCAAAAGAAGGTTGTGTGTCAAATTAGAGCTTATGTCATTGGCTTATTGCTTAATGGGCTGAAAAGCCCAATAAGGATAAGTTGTGTGCACAATAAGCTGTGATAAGCTCACATTCAGCTTTTGGGCCTTTAGAGTTTTGTGCTTAAAATTAAATTTTGAGTCAGATAGGGCTTTTCCAAGTCAATTGGGCCAAGTTTGACTTTTTGGGCCAAAACCCCATTAAGGTTGACTGTTTTCGGTCTTGGCCCATTTGAGGGCCCAATAGGGGTATTCTGGTCATTTCACTTTGATTTTCTGATTATTTAGGTTAAATTAAACTAGTTTGCAAGTTTTTAGAATTTTTATAAATTTTGGATTTTTAATATTATTTTTCAAATTTCACATTTTCCAACTTTTTACATTTTTCTTAGCTTAAATACATTAAAATAGGAATTTAGCAACTTTTAGAATAATTTTATCACTTTTAGATTAATTTTTATAATTATTTTAAGTTTTAATAGTTTTTAAATCATTTTAAATAGTTTTTGTTAGTTTAAAATTTTCTAAAAATAGTTTTTAATTAGGTCATTCTAGAGGTTTACCAATTGAAAAATCTTTATTTGGGCTTTTTGATAATTTATTTGATTTTTAGGGCTTTAATTAGCATTTAAAAATTGAATATTTAATTATTTAAAAGGTTTTAAAAAGTTTTGATCATTGGTAAACTCTTAGTTTATTTATTTTAATTTTTGGTGAATTCTAGGTAATTTTTAGAATTAATTTTTATTTTTGTAGTTTTTACGATTTTACGTTTGTCGTTGTAGTAGTAATTTTCACGTCTTCGTCATCTTCTTTTCTCATCCCTTTCTAAACCAATCATTAATCACAAACATTTAACAAGTTTTTCACACACATATACCTCCTTGGGAAACGAACTTCATTGGGTCATTAGTGCTTGATTTTCCTAAATCATCACTCGATACTTACCGCTCATTTACTCTCTTTTGTTTTCCTAAACAAGAGGTGTAATTTACTACAATCATTTTGGCGCCGCTGCCAAGGAGGTGTGTCGTGATTAATTTGCATTGTTGTTTTTAATACTAACCATAAATAGTATTTGTATTAGTAGAAATCTACTAATACGTCTTATCGGTTTTCTTAGTTTTTCTTGTGAAAATATTATTACTATATTGTATTAAGTATCACAACAAATAAACAATATCTCCAAAAATGTGAAAACACAACCTTAATTGGGATTTGATCTCCTAATTATTGTATTCGAATCTCAAACAAAAAGAAAAAGGCAAAAATAGATAAATACTTTCGTGAAGCTCGATTTTGAAAAATACGAACTATAAGGTGGGTATAAGGCGGGTATTATAAAATATACCCTAAGGAAAAAGGCTCTTAAGTGCTTCGCGCCGCCTCGTTTCCCCGCTTGCTTGTGAGTATTTTGAGATTGAAGGCTACTCGAGGGTTTTGCCGCCCAAAGTATTATTACGTATAATATATTTGCTTGGTTTCTTTGTGATTAAACCCTCTTGAAAAATTTGGTTTTCACCAAAGATCTAAAGTCATTCGAAGGCGTTCACTCCACGTGATCGTTTTCCTTTGAGGCTTCTTTAATCAAGAGTTTGATTCGATGAGAGATTTTGTAGATTGTTGTCTACAAAGATACACCAAAATCCAAAAAAAAATTAAATACAATCAAAAACACAAAAAAAATTGAAAATTCACAAAACACCCAAAAAGAATCTTCTTTATTCACCTCCCATTCTTCGTGAAGTTTATGATCACTCGTAATCAAGCAAAACGAGCTTGTAAACGTCTTCAAAAGCAAGCAAATCAAGAGACGTTGATTGTAGAACAACCTCCAATTGTTGAACCTATTGTAGAACAAGAAGTCGTCATGGCTAATCGTACTATGATGGAGTTGCTACAAGCACCCACCGAGGGTTTTGGAGAGGCCATTGTGATTCCCGCCATCCTTGCGGAGAATTTCGAGATTAAGACGGGATTAATGTCGATGTTGCAAGCAAATAAGTTTAGAGGTCTTGAGAAAGACAACCCGCACTATCACATTAGGAATTTTAACCGTCTCACTGCTACTAGCAAGTTTAAGGATGTTCCACATGACGCCATTAAGATGATGTTGTTCCCATACTCGTTAGATGGACCCGCAAAAACTTTGCTTGAGAAAGAACCGCCAAATTCGATTTTGACATAGGGTGATCTCGTTTCTAAGTTTGTGAACAAGTTTTTTCCACCATCTAAAACAACACATTTGAAAAATGAGATTTCACGATTTGTGCAAAGAAATAATGAAAGTTTTTCAATGGCATGGGAACGCTTTAAAGAAATGTTACATGAATGTCCACACCATGATTTTTCGGAATTGCATCAAATTGATACTTTTTATAATGGGCTTAATGATCATGAACGAGATTACTTGAATGCCGCCGCGGGTGGTAATTTTTTGTGCCAGACGACAAATGAGGCTTTGAAAATCATCGAGAATAGATCTAAGGTTTATAGCCCTCGTAACACACCGAGTGTTGCCAATTTGGGTTCGTCATCGTCATCATCATCTCGTAGCATTAATGCCTTACATGATGAAGCTAATGAGGAAAATCGGTTTTTTGATAGATTTGCTAATCTTATGTCCCATTGGAAAGCTCAAGAAGCTTCAAATTCCGCTTCGGTTAAAGCGGTTGCTAAGAGTTGTTTGTCTTGTGGTGGAGCTCATGATCTTTCCAAGTGCATTACCGCGGATGGTAACACTTCGAGTGCTTATGTAGCAACGGGAACTTACAACCAAAACGGTCAAGGTTCCCGCCCAAATCAAGCTCCACCAAATCAAAATGCTAATAACTATCAAAACAGCAACCAAGGTGGTAATTACCAAGGCAATTCACGTAACTACAACAAGGGGAATTATCAAAATGGGAATGGACAAGTTACTAATCAAAACCAAAACCGTGATTTTCAAAACACTACACAAGGTTTTCAAAATGCTCACACTAAAAATCTTCAAGGATAATTTTTGGATTATGCTAAAGCAAATGATGCTAAATTTGATAACATGCAACGTGAGATGATTAGCTTAAGATCCGAGTTGAAAAACGAGTTTAAAAATGAACTTGCTAATGAACTTAAAACACATGCAAATAAAATGGAAGGAAATGTCCAACGTCTTCAACAAAACCAACAAAAGATGGAATTAGGACAACATGAGATTAAGCAAGAATTATTAAAAGCGGTTGCTAGGCAATCAAAATTTGAGGACCGAATCGCTAAGATGTTTGAAGCAATCATCTGTAAACCCTCTTCCTCGGGTGGTCTTCCTAGTGATACCATTGCAAACCCGAATGGGAGAAATAAAGGTTATTACTACACGAAGTGGTAAAACTTTCAAGGAACCGATCTCTCGTCCAAGTACTTCTACGGAGAAGGAAATCGAGAAAGAACCCGAGGTGATGGTCGAAAAGGAGCACATTACAATCCCACGAAGTACCGCTCAAACCACACCTACGATTGAACCAATACCAATTGTGGAACCCGAGTTTCTAAGGCCGTTGCCTAATGTCCAACCCACACCACCTTTACCCTACCCTTCGAGACGAAACAAAGAGAAGTTGCAAGAACGTAACAAACAACAAATCGAGCTTTTTATAAATAAATTTCAACAAGTGCACTTTGATGTGAGTTTAGCCGACGCGTTGTTGTATATGCCTCATTTCGCTTCCACTTTTAAAAGTATGATGAGCGATAAGGAAAAGCTTTCAAAGCTTGCTAATTGTTCTTCGGTTTATCTTAACCGCATACCAGAAAAAGTTGGTGATCCCGGAAAGTTTCTCATTCCTTGTGACATACAAGATATGAAAGAATGCCTCGCCTTGGCCGATCTTGGTGCGAGTATTAATTTGATGCCATTTTCCATTTGGAAATCGCTTTCGCTTCCGGCTCTTATTCCTTCGAACATATCTATCGAGATGGCCGATCATTCTACGATTTTAGCATGTGGACTAGCCGAAGATGTTTTCGTGAAAGTGGGGAAGTTCTACTATCCCGTTGATTTTATAGTAGTTGACATCCCCGCGGATCCTCAAGTTCCTCTAATTTTAGGTCGTTCATTTTTAGACACTTCGAGATCGCTTATCGATGTTCATGCAAGAACTATCACTTTGAGATTCAACGAAGAGGAACTTGTTATAAACGCTACTCAAAACTCGAAACCTTCTCATGTTTATGCAATCGCTACCATCAATCACATTGACATCGTTGATGTGGTTTGAGATGAGTTTTCACAAGAAGTGTTAGGTTTTTCCGATAGCTCGTCAATTGGCAATCCCACTATTTTGGATCCAATTCTTGCTAATTCCACGCCAAATCTCACTCCATTCCAAGGAGGCGATCTCACTTCAAATGAAATCGACAATGAAGATGAGGTGTTGATTAGTGAGGATACTTCTATTCCACCATTTCTTCCACCGATGGAAGTTATGAGTGTTGAACCAAAATCTTCAATCGAGGAACCACCTATCCTTGAATTGAAAGATCTTCCTTCTCACCTTGAATACGCATTCTTGGAAGGTGATGACAAGTTGCCGGTTATTATTGCAAGAGGTCTTGCTAATAATGAAAAAACCGAGCTCTTGAAAGTTCTTAAGGCTCATAAAGGGGCAATTGCGTGGAAAATATCCGACATTAAGGGTTTTGACCCAAAATTTTGTACTCACAAGATTTTAATGGAGGAGGACTACAAACCCGCAATTCAAAGTCAAAGAAGGGTGAATCTCAAAATTCACGATGTCATTAAAAAGGAGGTCCTTAAACTCCTTGACGCGGGAATGATTTATCCTATATCCGATAGCCCATGGGTGAGCCCAATCCATTGTGTCCCTAAAAAGGAAGGAATGACCGTTGTGCCTAATGAAAACAACGAGTTAATTCCCACTCGTGTTGTGACCGGTTGGAGGGTGTGTATTGACTACCGAAAGTTAAATGACGCCACTCGTAAAGACCACTTTCCTTTGCCCTTCATGGATCAAATGTTGGAGCGACTTGCGGGAAATGAATTCTATTGCTTTTTAGAGGGTTTTTCCGGTTACTTTCAAATCCCTATCGACCCTCGTGATCAAGAGAAGACTACTTTTACGTGTCCTTATGGAACGTTCGCTTATTGTAGGATGCCTTTCGGACTTTGTAATGCACCAGGTACGTTTCAACGGTGTATGATGGCGATTTTTAACGATATGATCGAGAAGTTGATGGAAGTGTTTATGGATGACTTCTAGGTGTTTGGCAATTCGTTCACGTCGTGTTTATCTAATCTCGAGAAAATGTTAAAACATTGTGAAGAAACCAATCTTGTGCTTAATTGGGAAAAATGTCATTTTATGTGTAAACAAGGAATCATCTTAGGACATAAGGTGTCGAAGGCGGGGATTGAGGTCGATAAAGCTAAGGTAGACGTCATCGCCAAGTTACCTCATCCCAAAACCGTTAAGGGAGTTAGGAGTTTCCTAGGCCACGCGGGCTTTTATCGTCGTTTCATCAAGGACTTTTCGAAAATCTCTCGACCTATGACACACCTTCTCGAGAAGGATGCTCCTTTTAATTTCAATGAGGATTGTGTTAGAGCTTTCGAAACTCTCAAAAGGAAACTTAACGAAGCTCCCATTCTTGTTGCTCCTAATTGGGAATTACCCTTTGAAATCATGTGCGATGCAAGTGATTATGCTATAGGGGCCGTCTTAGGGCAACGTTATGACAAGCATTTCCGTCCTATCCACTATGCTAGTGAGACGATGACCGAGGCTCAATTAAAGTACACCACAACGGAAAAAGAATTCCTTGCCGTGGTCTATGCTTTTGAGAAATTCCGACCTTATGTCGTCTTAACTAAAAGCATCGTGTATACCGACCATTCGGCTATCAAGTATCTCTTAGCTAAGCAAGATGCTAAGCCAAGATTGATTCGTTGGATGCTCCTCCTCCAAGAATTTGATGTCCCCGTGCTTGACAAAAAAGGAGCCGAGAATCTAGCGGCCGATCATCAATCTCGTCTAGAAGATCCTCACAAAGATGTTTTCGAGAACAAGGAAATCACCGAAACATTTCCTCTCGAGAGTCTCGGTGTAGTGAATTCTAAAGACACCACCCCATGGTTTGCCGACATTGCAAATTACCATGCGGACAATTTCATAATCAAGGGTATGACGACACAACAAAAACGAAAATTCTTTCGTGACGTCAAGTTCTATTTTTGGGACGACCCTTATCTCTTTTGAGTTTGTACGGATCAACTCATTCGACGTTGTGTGTTTGGTGCCGAAGCTTCTAATATCCTTAGAGCTTGTCACGAGGGACCCACGGGTGGTCACCACGGTGCTAATCTCACGGCTAAGAAAGTGTTCGATGCCGGCTTCTTTTGGCCTTCTATCTATCGTGATGCACACGCACTTGTAAAGTCGTGTGATTTGTGACAACGTCAAGGAAAATCGTCTCAACGTGATGAAATGCCGCAAAACATAATTCAAGTGTGTAAGATTTTCGACATATGGGGAATAGACTTTATGGGTCCGTTCCCATCGTCTCATGGCAACAAATATATCCTCGTCGCGGTGGACTACCTTTCTAAGTGGGTGGAAGCTAAGGCTTTGCCTACTAATGATGCTCGTGTGGTAGTGAAGTTTTTGAAGCAACTATTCTCTCGGTTCGGAACCCCTCGTGCTATTATAAGCGATCGTGGAACCCATTTTTGTAATGACCAATTCGAAAAGGTTCTAAAGAAATATGGAGTTACTCATCGTCTTTCTACGGCTTATCACCCGCAAACGAGTGGGCAAGTCGAGGTTTCGAACTGAGCTTTGAAGAGGATTTTAGAGAGGTCAATTGGAGAAAACCGTTCTTCATGGTCCGACAAACTCGATGACGCTTTATGGGCCTTTAGGATCGCTTATAAGACACCTATCGATTGCACTCCTTATAAGTTAGTCTACGGGAA
Organism: Glebionis coronaria; assembly: GCA_025667525.1. Taxonomy (NCBI): domain Eukaryota; kingdom Viridiplantae; phylum Streptophyta; class Magnoliopsida; order Asterales; family Asteraceae; genus Glebionis; species Glebionis coronaria. The sequence goes on from CM046878.1 coordinate 400,421,513, forward strand.
GAATTGTCATTTGCCCATTGAGTTGGAGCACAAGGCATATTGGGCCCTTAAGCATGCAAACTTTGACTTGAAGACCGCGGGAGATCACCGGAAAATACAATTAAATGAATTGGATGAATTAAGAGATAATGCTTATGAAAATTCATTAATTTTTAAAGAAAAGACTAAAAAGTTTCATGATTCAAAGATTAAAAACCGGGTTTTTAACGTTGGCGATCAAGTGTTACTTTTTAACTCTTGACTTAAGATATTTTCCGGTAAATTGAAATCTTGTTGGTCGGGTCCGTTCACCATTACACAAGTGTTTCCTTATGGGACCATCGAGCTAGCTCAAGATGATGGTCCTAACTTCAAGGTGAATGGACATAGGCTTAAGCACTACTTTGGTGGGGAAATTCCTTCAATGGTTGCCCTCGACCAAGTCACCTTCCCCAATGATAATTAGCATTGAGGGGATCGAGTCGAGCTCATGACTCGGTAATAAAAAATGAGGTGCCTCGTGGGGGAGATCCCATGCTTATCCTTTATGCTTACTATTCACTAATAAGGGGACTTGTACCCTTTCAACTCGTTGTCTCGTGGTTGTTTGTGATTGTGTTATCTAGATCATCATCTTCATCTACGATTTAAGACTCTCGTGTTCGTTTACGAGAGCCCCCATCGTTTGCTTGAATAAGTTTTTCACGAATCCATGACATATCCTTTATTGTTCTAACAATTATCTTTTAGCATACTTAATAAACGGCTTTAGATATATTGTTGATCACCCTTTCCATGCTAGATCCTAAGCATTCGATTCTTCGTCTCTAGTATGGGGGTGCTCCACCTTTAGACTCGAAACATTGAGGACAATGTTTTCTTTTAGTATGGGGGGGTGAATAGGTACTTGCTTTGCTACGCCCTCACGCTTTCCAACTTTCATTATTTTGTTTTTGTTGCTAATAAGGCTAAAAGTAGCCAAATTTTAAAATTTTTCTTAGTTTTCATAAGTATTTTTAAGACACGAATGTATATTTTCCGTTGGGTAGAATAAGAGTTAATTTTTGACTTGATGGGCATTTGGAGCCATTTACATTCCTTAACCCGCTCAATTCAAGTTTTGCTAGACTTTTATATAGGGAGCTTTAAAACGCAAAAGTCTTAGCTCATTCGGGTTAAGAACAAGAACTTTTCGCAAGTTCCTATAATTGATCCTAGAAAGTCACTTATCAAGGGAACTATAAAATGCATTCTCTAAACTTGAAAAAGTCCAAGAAAGTGCAAGATCCTATAGGTGGCTTGAAAACCCAAAACTTTGATTTGATATAGTCTTAACGAAAGCTAATCCAAATTTGGCCTAATTTTGACTTGCATGGCTAAGTATTCACGAGTCTCTTTAATTAGAGGTCTTTATATAGTGAAGAACGAGAAATGATAGAGTTAGACAAGTGATCATGCTAAACGTAGAACATGAAAGTGTTCTTTTAAAAACTCATATGTTTTTAATTGTGGCTTTTTCTTCCCATAAGATCAATGCATTAGGAATAAATCATAATTGCAATAAGTAAGGTCGTACGATTTGAAAGGTTACTTATCCTCTAGCACAAGATCATTTAAAAGTTGCTCGGGGTTGAATAGAGTTCATAGCCAAGGCATAACTTATTGAAGCGGGACGCGAAGATTGGCGATTATCCAAAAAGGCCCTAACAAGGCATGAGGAGCTCTATTTTTTGCTAAAGATCCAAAGATGATGTGAAGTATCATTATTCCTAAATCAAAGGATCGAGACACACGACGAAAAGCAATTACTCCCCTAAAGATCATGGAGAAAGTCTATCCAAAAAGACCCTTACAAGGTATGAGGATAAATATATCCAAGTCCGAAAAGGAGGCGGATCGTTGTAATATCAAAATCCAAAGTAAAGATTGAAGAACAATGATGAAGTCGTGGTCCAAATATGAAGAATCTCTCAAAAACATCAAGTGAAGAAATTCCAATATGTGAAGAGAAGACCATAATTTCAAGAAAGTCTTCCCAAGATTTGAAGTATGAAGTACATGCCAAATATCGGTCCGATAAAGGTCTCAAATCGTGAAACGAGTTATGCCAAGATATGAACTTAAGGAGATACACGAGAAGCCGTTTTAAAAGTGTTGGAAATACGTTTTTCCCAATAAAGTCTCGGTCACATCTTAGTTAGCATAGATCACGAGATATAGACTATTTAGAACTTTGTCTCTTGGAGCGACCTCCCTTAGGGGGAGATTGTTAGAAATACGTTTTTACGTATTTATGAAGGATCGGTCGCTCCAACGATAATTATGTAATGGGCTCGTGATCCATGTAGTTAATGTATAGTCCATATAGCCCACATGTAGGGTGGGCTATATATATCCCCTCCTAGCATGTTAGGAGGGGTTGTTGGTTGTTCATTTACACACTTTAATCATTCCATCTTTATTTTCTCTCTCTAACTTTCTCCCTTCTCTCCTTTCTCTCTCTACTCCTTTATCCCCTTTCTTCATCTTCTTTATATATATCCTTTAATCAACCAACTTAATCCATCAAATCAATCACATAGAATAGGCCAATAATCACGTAGACCTTCAATTGGTATCAAGAGCCAAGGTTTGATTGGTTTATTCTTGCTTTTATTTCTTTTTGATTTTGGTGGGTTTTGATTTAATCAAGCTTTTATATTAAAAAGTTTGTATTTTTATATATAAAGTTTGTGTTTTTTATGTTTCAAATCATAAAAAGTTTGTATTTTTCATATAAAGTTTGTGTTTTTATGGTTTAAATCATAAAAAGTTTGTATTTTTTATTGTTTTTAATCACAAATTTCTATAAAAAGTTTGATTTACTCATTTTATATAAAAATCACAAATTTTTTGTTAATCATCAATTTCCATAAATCGTTTGTATTTTTTTATTGTTTTTAATCTATCAATTTTATCAATTTCTAAATTTTTTATCAATTTTATCAATTTTTTTTATTGTCAAGTTTTTGTCCAACTATCTTTCTTTATATTTTTTTTATTATTTTATTTTTATTTTTATTTTTATTATCATTTTTATCAGTTTTCTATCTGGGTTTCTGTCAATTTTTGGTCAACTGTCAATTCTGTCCAAATCTTTCTGTCCAACTCAGTCCCAACAAAACTGTCATTCTAAAAGTTCCGAATCAAACCACAAGTTCCGGGTGAACAAAAGTTCCGGGTGAACAGAAGTTCCGGGTGAACAAAAGTTCCGGGTGAAAGAAAAGTTCCGGGTGAAAGAAAAGTTCTGGATGAAAGAAAAGTTCCGGATGAAAGAAACTTCCGAATGAATGACACTTCCGAATGAATGACACTTCCGAATGAATGCCACTTCCGAATGAATAAAATTCAAACATAACGGGAACCTTTTTTGACTCGACACCAATTTTCGACCAACACTCAACACTTGGACTCAAACCCACTCGACTCGACTCCAAACCCACCCTCGACCCTCGACTGGCTCACTCATCCTCTCGTTCCCCTCTCGTCTCTCGACTAACTAACAACACATCCAAACTGCTACGACTCGACTCCAACACGACCCTCGTCACACCATCGTTCAAAACCTCACAACCTCACCCAAACACAAAACACACTGACCCAACTCAACCCCGACTATCAATCTCGACCCTCACAACAATCTTGAGCCTCATACAAACACTCGACTCCCTAACCAGCCTAACACTACACCTTTTGACTCAAAACCTTTCGACAGACTCCCTCACACACCCTCGGACACACACCCACAAACAATTTTAATCCCATCGTCACAGACTCATCTTTCAATCTACTAGACTTAAAACCCATTTTTGTTTCGAAATAAAATAAAGATTTACAACTTGCTAAAATCACAACCTTGACCCATTTTGTTTCGGTTTGAAAGTTGTCTCAAAACAAAAGGACTCTATCCTTTTTTATCAAACGTCATAAACGACTCAACAACTCTCCACAACTCTCTCGACTCACACCAACACCCTCACAAACCGACACCTACACTCATCTCTCATCTCACACCCACTGGACTCACCGAAACCCTCAACAAAAACTCGATCAAAACCAACATGCAATAGAATGACTCGACAGATGAGAGAGACCATGATTAAACGCAAACAATAGAAAACCTACCCGAGACCCCCCTTTAAGGATCTTGAAGATCTTCTTCACGTCTGGTGATAGAGCTTGTTATTTGCGATCAAGTTAATTCGGTGTGATTGAGAGTAGATAAGAGAGAAACTAGGGTTGAGGAGAGACAGAAAGACTTGATCTGTGTTTGTTTGTTTTTAGGAGAGAGCGTTTAAGAGAAGAAGAGAATGGGACGGAGGTTTTGAGGTATATGAGAGAGAGATTGTGTTTGATCATTTTGAGGTGGGTACACTTTTGAGAGTTATTAAAAGTCAAGATATATCAGACGGAGAAACCAAGGGACTTTAAAGATTTAGGCCACGTTTCGTTTCAATTGGATACACGTGTATCACTAAATGCCGCATAATTTTTTCAAAGTTGCCTTAATTGAAAAGATTTTTTTTAAATCGTTTCTTATATCAGATTTGTTTTATTCGTATTATTTTCCTAATTTTATTTTAGTTAAGTATATTTTGTTAAACGTTTAGTTAAGTTTTTCTTTAGTTTCATATTTTTATCCTTTTATATTTTAGAAAGTTTTTTTTAGTTAAGTTATTTTTTTGCAATTTTTTTTTTATTATTTTTTTGAAAACTTTCATTTTTGGATATTAACTTTTATTTTTTATTTTCTATTTTTGATAATCAATTGATATTTTTATTTTTATTCAAAATTTTATTTTTATGATATTAAGTTATAGTCGTGACAATGTGATTAAGTGCCAAGGTTTATTTTGCTGACGGATTTTTTTCATCGGGTATTATTATTTGAAATTGACGACGGATTTTTCATCAATCAGTAATTCTTAACGTAATTGTTCATCGATTTTCAATGGACTCGACACTTAAAGAGGGAGACTTGCATCGAATGCACGACAAAGCTAGAGAAAGTGGTATAAATTCATTTCAAATGCTTCAATATCATCTAGTTACTCTTTCATGGCTTCAAGGAGGGAGCGAATTTGTGACAATCTTTGGAAAAGATCGTCATATATTCATCGACTCAATTTTCACCACTTTGACCGAACTCGCCGAGCAACTCAACCGTGACAACTTTAATCACTCTGCATCGGCTCTTGCATATAAGGCTCTTGTGACACAACTCACGCCTTTCCTCCAATTCAATATCATCAAGCCTGAAAGTTCAGTGATTTGCCAATCATTTCTTCGAGATACACATACCGAGCTTCGTGTCTTCCGTGATACAATTTTGAAACTCATGACATCAGTCTCGTCTTCGATTTATGAAAGATCTCGACTTCAGCAAAGGTATGATAATGGAGTGCAAGACTCTTCGATGCAAGAGGAAACTGGTCATACGGTTGACAACTTGGAGCACAACGATGGCAAGAGCACGGAATCGGACGGTCAACATGATACCAGTGGCACGTCAGGGAATGTTCACGAGATCCTTCTTGATGACGCCTTACCCGTTTATGACGAAGAGCCTGCAAACATGGTACAATGTAATGTTGTTTATGATGTATATGCTGATGAAATGCCGCATATTGAGCATTCTGAACCTAATTATGACAAACATGGGATGGAAAAGAGTGATAGCAATACCACTTCTGATTCATCCGATGTCAGTCATAATGGGGGAGAGATTGTTCAGAATGCTAAACATCATGATAATTATCCTATAACTGCTTCATTGACTGCTTCTGATTCCAAGATTAAAGAGCTCGAAACGATCGTAGCTCGGCAATCAAAAGATCTTGAGGATGCCAAACTTGAATTTTCTAAGAAAACGGACAAATTTGAAACATATTTTGAAAAACTTGAAAAATCAAATATTGTTCTTGAAAGAAAATTAGATCAAAAAGTGTTAGATTCTAAAGCTGAAAAGGATAATCTTTTGAAACAAATTCAACTGCTTGAATCTAAGTTGGCATCCCAAGATAACTTGCTCAAAGAAAATGAGACTTTAAAGGCCCAAGTACAGGAAAAGGTTTTTGCTATAGCTGCGTTGAAAAACGAGTTAAGGAAAAGTAAAGGACATAGTGTGGACACTAAGCTTGAAAAACCATCAATCTTGGGGAAACCGCCTACAAATCAGTTCGTCAGACAACCGATTGTCAGACAACCTACTGCATTTAGATCCGAGCGATCACTATCCTCGAGACCGCGGTTTGCCTCCCAAGTTGATTTGGGTCATATTTCTAGAACAGTCACTCCACCAACTAGGCCTAATGTGACTAAATCAGTTTTAGCAAGACCTCATCACATGATTGCCCCTAGTTCCTCTAAGAATAGTTCAATGAACACGTCTAGAACTAGTTCAACTGATGTGCGCCATGATTTTGGTCAAAGGGAAGCTATTCAAAAAACACATGTAAGAGATAGCAATGTCCAACCTAGTCAGATGCCTTCTAGATTACCCAACACTGCTAACCGTAGCATGTCATCTCCTAGGAGCGTCGATCAATCATCTAGGAATTACTCGGACATTAAATATGCTACTTGTAAAACATGTAGAAAATGTGTCTTTACGGCAAATCATGACTCCTGTATCAAAAAATTGCTTAATGAGGTGAACTCCCGTGCTAGACTTAAATCCCAGTGGGTTGCAAAAATCAAACCCATTGGTAAAATGTGGCGCCCCACTAGTAGAACTTTCACTCTTGTAGGAAACGAGTGCCCTTTAACTAGGATAGTCTCCGATTCTACTAAGACTACTAGGGAGGAAATTGCAAAGGATGATACATCACTTAAGCCTGAACTTAAGGTTTTCTATAAAAGGAAACGTTTGCCAACTAAGACAAGTGAATCATCCCCTCAGGCCACCTCTGACACAAGAAAAAGAAAACCGTGAACCCCCACGTGCTTCTAAAATAGATATCTCTAACCCATGCAAAAGTATACAAACTCCTAATAAGAATGCAGGTACCAAAGTTGATGTTCCAAAAGAACGAAGCGATCCAATCATTGTATACCGTTCAACTAAGGACACTCTTAGAGTTTGGTTGCTGAAGAAGCAGATATCGGAGAAACAAATGTCTCAGGGGATTCATGGTTAAGCTGAATCAAGGACTTACAGTCACATAACAGACTGTAACTCGATCTCAAAAGACAGGAAAGTTCATCCCGATGATGACTTATCCAAAAAACGAGAAATTCATTTTTCTCGGGCATGAGCTTATGTTAAAAACATTCCACGTTTTTAAGCTCATGCATAAGGACTTATAGTCACATCACAGACTATAACTCGCTCTTCAAAGAAAGGAAAGTTTATCGCCGATGGTAAACTTATCCTAACAACGAGAAATTAAGTTTTCTCGGGCATGAGCTTATGTTAAAACATTCCAAGTTTTTAAGCTCATGCATAATGGCTCCTCGTTAAATGACAGACGACGACCCGGACTTCAGAGACAGGGAAGTTTATCTACGCAACGATAACTTACCCTATTAACAAGAAATTAAGTTTTCTTGGACACGAGCTTATCCTAAAACCATTCAAAGGTTTTAAGCTCGTGTATATGGTTTATCATTAAATATCAGATGGTAACCCGTTCTTCATGTAAAGGAAAGTTTATCGCCGATGATAAACTTATCCTAACAACGAGAAATTAAGTTTTCTTGGGCATGAACTTATATCAAAAAACATTCGAAGTTTTTAAGCTCATGCACAATGACTTACAGTTAAATGTCAGACTGTAACTCGAACTTCAAATAAAGGAAAGATTATCTTTTATGATAACTTATCCTCATAACGAGAAATTAACATTTCTCGGTCATGAGCTTGTATTAAAACATTCGAAGTTTTAAGCTCAGAAAGGAAAGTGTATCTTTTAAATAAGAAAACTTTTCCTCATAACGAGAAATTAACCTTTCTCGGTCATGAGCTTTCCGTTAAAACAATCAAAGTTTTCAAGCTCATGAAAACGACTTCTAAGTAAATGCCAGCTTAGGACTCGTTCTTCAGATAAAAGGAAAGTTTATCGCCGATGATAAACTTATCCTTAACAACGGGAAGTTTACAACTTCTCGGACTTGAGCTTGTTTTGTAAGATATTCAACATCTTAAGCTCAAGTAATTGGTTTTCAAAACTTTGAACACAATTTTTCAAGAATTTTTCAAAAGGTTTTTCTAAATCTTTCAAAATTGTGTGTTCAAAAACGTTTTGATAAAATGAGCATGTCTTCTAGAATCGATAATATTTACGAACCTAGAAATGTCATTCAATAATGACACGGGGTTGTAGATAAAGTTCGAGCAAAAGTTTAAAAGATTTAAAACATGCTCCATATGGTTTGCTATTATTTCAGATAGCAACCCGCTTTTCATAATCAAGTCAAGCATTTCACCGGAAAGCTTTGACTCAACAACGGGAATTAATTTTCTCGGGGACGTGACGAGGTGACCAACATTCGTGAACTAGAACCATGTGAATCTTTCATATGATGTTCTCCATCATTCAGGTTCTACCTCGTAAATTGTTAATCTTGTGAATTCATTATCATATATGATCTTTGCACGTGATAAATACCTTACACTTGTGTTTAAAAGGTATTTAATTTACGTTTCAGCACACCCTCATTAATTTGAGGGGGAGCTTGTGTAATTCATGAAGATAATTGGACTTGCATTTTTCTTCCCAAATTTTCTTAAAATGCTATTAAATTAATTGATATTAAAAACATCGATTGGGTTAATATTTTTAATATGGGGGAGAAAATGTGATTTAATATGGGATATGATCAATCATAAATGGTTTGACTTAACGTGATAGCTCATCCCGACATGTGCAAAATGTTTTCGGATATCGTGGCATATGTTAAGGGGGAGCAAAATGGATTTGCACTTCAAAATGGATTTCATGGTGACATACACTTACCCAAAACATCTCTATTCACGATGATGAAGATTGTGGTGACATAAGGATAGTAGGATAGGTTAAAGTCCAATGATTCCTCTAGAACCGGAGGAATCTTCCCAAGGACATTCCATAGCTAGAAATTGTAGTCCTTAGGAAAGATGGAGAAAGATTGTGAGCGTAGCTGAATGCCGACCAAGTACGTAAGTTAGCACTGGAACAATCACAACAAGGTGCTAGTTATGACGTATTGGTAAGCATTGAAGGGGTTGAAGAATGAAAAAGAATTGTAAAGATAAAGGGTGTAAAGAAAGAAGCCCTCCTTACAACTTAGGCAGAAACCGGGTCAATTCATATGCTATTGAGATCATTTTTAATGATTCTTGATATTGAAGAAAGACATCATGGACCCAGTGATGCAATGCACAACCCTTCCCAGCTAACTCAAATATCTCTCAAAAGGTATTTGTTTTAATCACACGGAGATCAACACATTATCTATTGATTTATTCACTCCGAATAAATTGGTATTGAAAAGGTGGCACTCCTCTCCAGCCTCCGATCACTAAAAAATCCAAAATGCACGATCGAGTCTAGAGTCATTTGAGATCATCAAATATCTCATTAGGACACACTTTCATTATTCCTTGCTTATTCACACACTGTGAAAAGTAAGAAAGATATTAAGAGTCCTACGCAAAATCTTCATGATCTTGCCTGAACATCCGAGTAATACGAAAGTATTTACAATGAAGATGGAAATCCTTCTTGAGCGAATATCAAAAAGCTCATGGTAGGTGACTTGTGCGATTCTTTATGAATTAAACTTGTGATAACTGGAAAGCAACAGTGGTTTAATTCTTAAATGAATTTAAACACGTTCCAGGCCTCTACGCAATATCTTAGTGATCTTGCCAGAACATTCAGAGTAATACTATTAAGTATTTACAGTGACGAATGGAAATCCTTCTAGTGTTAACATCAAACAGCACTTGGTAGGTAACTTGCAAGATTCTATATGAATCAAGATAGTGACAACTGGAAAGCAACGATGGTGCGATTCTTAATTGAACTTCACTTGTTCCAGGAACATGAATTGACGGCTTCAAATCATGCGGATAATATTATCCAAATGATTCACTCTTTACGTTCGGAGTCAGCTTTGGACGGTCGAGTAAAGAGAACGGGTTTACCCGCGAAATCTTGTCAAGGAGGTTCTTTATTGAAACTACCTGCCACAAGTACGATATTTAATATCGTCCAACGGTCTTCACCGACCGGAGGTAAATTGCTACCGAATTAGAATGAAATGTTCAAGGCCATTTCATCCGTGTATATTGTTTGTTGCTTTCTGTCTTATGCAGCGTAACAAGAAGGTGGCATTGCGGTGTACAATCCAGAAGAAGTCGTCACCACATGCTTATACTACATATAATTAGTACTTCAACAAATTCAAGAAAGCCTGAAGGTCAAGTCTTCCGCTGTATCAAACTCTGAAGCTTTCAAGAATTTAAAAGTATAAGTATGTGGAACATGAAGTCACGAAGAGGCAAATATCACAAGTGAAGAATGCACAAGGTCAAGGCAAGGAAACATGCTCAAGACTAAAGTCAAAGATCACATCAAGCATATTCACAAGAACAAGATCGAAGACTCAAGCATAGATGCTAGGTTTAAGATTTTGTAAAAAGATGTGACCTCCCTTAGGGGGAGATTGTTGGAAATACGTTTTTCCCAATAAAGTCCCGGTCACATCTTAGTTAGCATAGATCACGAGATATAGACTGTTTAGAACTTTGTCTCTTGGAGCGACCTCCCTTAGGGGGAGATTGTTAGAAATACGTTTTTACGTATTTATGAAGGATCGGTCGCTCCAACGATAATTATGTAATGGGCTCGTGATCCATGTAGTTAATGTATAGTCCATATAGCCCACATGTAGGGTGGGCTATATATATCCCCTCCTAGCATGTTAGGAGGGGTTGTTGGTTGTTCATTTACACACTTTAATCATTCCATCTTTATTTTCTCTCTCTAACTTTCTCCCTTCTCTCCTTTCTCTCTACTCCTTCATCCCCTTTCTTCATCTTCTTTATATTTATCCTTTAATCAACCAACTTAATCCATCAAATCAATCACACAGAAGAGGCCAATAATCACGTAGACCTTCAAAAAGATTTTGTCCTTCGGCTAACTATCGATTAAATCGTGCTACTTTGCTTTCGGACTAATAACTACTCAAATAAGTCAATATGAATCACTTGTGATCCATGACAAATAGTTAAAAAATGCTAGTAACCGATTTCTTTTTATAATAACGAGGATTGCGGGGAGAAAAAGTATTACACAATTTGGACGTATGAGTAGTGTTAGCATTGTGACTTGTACCAACAATGATCTCGTTTTTGCACTTAGCATGGAATGTATGACAATCAAGGATGACAAAGTTTACTCTAAGGAACATTTGCTTGTTTCTATTCTTTGACCCTAAAGTCACCTTTGTGATGAAAATCATATGTTATGTCTTTACACATTTTCGTAGTATGTTGCAAGTCTTTTACTCTTCAATAAAGGTTAATAAAATTGAACTTTGGTGATGCTTAGATACTTTATTCTAGCATTGCGTGAGGGAACGGCAATGGCTTAGTATGAGGGAGTGATGAGATGGCATTTATACATGATCTCATCGTTCTTTTCGGGCTTTTAATGCATAAAAATGTCATAATATACCATATATATGATTGTGTTTGTTTACTTGTGTATTTTAGGTATGGATATCGTAAAAAAGACAAAAGATCACAAGATACAAGGAAAAACGGACACGAGAAACGAAGCCGTACAAAGAACCGGACCCTAATTCATGGAATATTCAACAAATACCCTTGAAGACTTGAAGACATACAAGATTGATTGATGTATCGTGGATAGTATAGTGATAATTTGGATACGTTATAGGGTAAATTAGAAAATTGCCTTTAGGAAAAAGTAATAGACTAATAATACCAATGACGAATTCAATTAAACACGTGAGTGAGTCGAGTTCGTTGTACACGAAGATCTTATGAATTTGAGACGTTTTGCTTTGATTTGGACAATCGATTTGAATTGGTTTTCGGTTTTTAAACTACAATTAAAATCTACAATTTAAGCTATTTAAAATAATTCTAAAGTGCATGAATCGTAAACCCCGCCTATTTTAAAATTCTACAAATAATTAATATTTAAAAATAAAACTAATTAAAAATTTAAACTAATTAAAAATCTATAAAAATATAATCTATTTAAAAATTATAACTTTTAATCTATTTAAAAATCTAATTAATCTTTTTTAAAACTAATTTACCTTATTTAAAAATACTTTTAACAAATCTAAATTAAAAACTATATTTATTTAAATCTAAAGTTAAAAAAAATCTAATTAATAAAAATTTAAAATAATTAAACTTTTTAAATAAAAACATTTTTTTATTTTTTTTATATATTTATTGTTTTGATTTACTAAAATAAAATACTTTAATAAAAAGATTTTTTTTAAAAGTTTACTTAAAATGAAATTAAAACGAATTAAAGTTTTGAAGCGATCTGTTACCAAGACGTCTTAGTGGGAATAACAAGAGCATCTATGAATACTCAAAGTTTCATATCCGAAGCGAGTTTTCAAGAAACCGCTCGGGTTTTAGCAAAAGCAGCTCTCCTGGGGCGTATCGATTGGTTGAAAGGCCTGAAAGAAAACGTTGTTCTGGGGGGAATGATACCTGTTGGTAGCGGCTTCAAAACACCATCATATAATAGAAAATCTGCCAAGCTACAAAAACACTATATAAATTCACTAGCAGAGAGAAAAATCAAAAAGGGACTCAGCCCAGATGGTAAACACACTGGTCTTCTAGATGGGAGGTCTCGAGTTTGAACCCCCCAAGAGTGACATATTTTTGGATTTTATTTCTTTTGACAGATTATACAAAGATAAGTCTCAGGAAAGACTTGTGTAATGCTAAAGATCAGCTGATAGGAATCAGCACTTGAACCTATCAGTCAATGGGACTGATAAGCTTAAACTTAGTTAAGCTTTAATTCAGCAGTAACAATCAAACTAAATCATGTAATCCGCAGGCAATAAAATCATCCAAGCAAGCAGATTAACTAACTTCTAAAACTAAAAGCAGTCATTAATATTTGTCTTTTTAGTTCGTTTTTCTCGGTATCGATTCGAATTGATATAACTATCCAAGCTCAACTTGATTGTTTTTGGTAAACTAATTTGGTATCTATCACTACTTGGCAAATAGCACGTAAAAATGTAAAAATACTATCTAGTTACGTATATGTACTAATCTACAAAACACATTGCAAGTACGACATTTAAATGCACAAATTCTAAAAATGTAAATGCAAATTTTGTAAAAACTAATTTTTATAAACTTGGAAACACTAAGTTTTATTAATACCTAAAAACCTTATTAAAACAAGTTTACAAAAAAAACTAAGTAGTCTACTGTGAAACTTAAATTGCCAACACTGTTAACTACAGATAGGAATTAAGCCCGAAAATTATTATAATAAGGCCCAAAATCGACTTAAGCCCAACAGTCTAACAAATCTTTTACTAATGAAACTAAACCAAACGAATTTGAACTAACAGTACAGTCAACTTAACCAAAATATTAACTAAAAGGACCTACAGCTCCATGTTCAACTAACTGGCTAATAAAACAGGACTGGCACTGAAATGAAGGGAATGCAAGTGAGGGACTAAATGTGTCTAATTCGAAACTCAACGAAAAACTTAAAAACTAACAGATTCAAGGTTCGACTCTTAGCTACAGCTACCGTTTTCTAACAATAAACTAAGGAATTATCAGATCCTAACAAATATTGCATATAATGAAATCATAGATCAGGTTCAAAACAAACTAGCAGAAACTAATCTCTACACTACAACTATAACACAAATTTTAACTATGTTTATGCAGAGAAATCAAAAGCATGATCATAGCTAGTTGACTGAACGAGATCGTAGAACAAAAACATGTACCATTCAATCAGATATAGCAGACTTACAGAAACTTATACTACGACTAAATCTACTAGCAGTTTACACTAATAATGGAAGAAAACTAAAAATGCGCTTAACCTATTCGTCCGTCGTTTAGTCCGTTGAGACGAAGCATGGCGCTGAGCCGGCTTGAACTAATCGTAACGTCGTTAAGCTATCTACTTGCTATCGAACTGAAATTAAAACCGCTTCACCAGCTATTCTGTCACTATAATAGCCATCCAAACGGACCTTTTATAAGATGCAATCAAAATCAACACACCAACTGCTCTGCTCAAATCCAAAAGCTGGAAATATCATAAGCTCGAAAACTACAACCTGCAAAAGATTTGAAAAACGCAATTCTATTCTAACAGGATAAGCGATACAGAATACTCAAAGATCGTAAAGAATTAATGGAAAAAGAACTTTGGAACTAACACTTATAAGCTGTGAGCTTATCAAACCGTATAACAGTCTTGATAAAAAAACTTTACAGAAAACTATTGAGTAGCTTATAAAAGCAACCAAAAAACAAACACTCCTACTGATACTAGAAGGCACTATAACATGAAGTAAAAAGCTGCTCAAAAGCTGGTAAGACTCTTGCGTTTAAGAAACTTGAGAAGAAAAGTGAGCCTTAACCGAATTCATAACAGAATTATCACTCTATTGAACCACTACTAACTGAATTTCTTCAACCCTATGAAATGTGATTAAACTGCTAACTGAATAACAAGTAACTCAAACAGATTTGAAACGGATTTCAACTATCTTTCATAGCAATATCTACTATCAAATCCAGATTCACAAAAACAGAAGAAAAAGAAAAGATTAACAGAGTTTGAAACCAAGAGCTTGATTTTCATTAACGGAAAACTAAGTTAGTTAAAACTAATAACAGACAATGTAACTGATTAAGCTTCTAAAAGTAACAATAATAGAAAAGAACAGGAGTTGAGAGAAAAGATATAGAAAAGTTAAAGCTTTCATTAATGGTGAAATACGGTTACAGAACTAACAACGTAACTGAATTAACAGATTGATCTTAACAAAATATCTAACTACTAATCTACTCCTAACTATGTGTAAATCTACACCTAGTCTAACCGTTCCAAATGAAGGTCTTCATCTCTTATTTATAGCCGTCGAGTGGGGAGATGGTGACTTCAATGACGTGTCTTGGCCAATCCAGTATGGACACGTGTAAAATACGAGGATTAATCGAACTCGTTCTTCATCATCTTCACATTTGGGGGTTTCTTCGTCTTCGACTCTTGATCTAATTAAATGGTACCACCATGTAGAGGAAAGAAAGGTGATCATTTTTGCTGTTGAAGGCTTCGCTTGAATCTTCATGGATCTTTCTTGATTTGTGATTGCAGGTAATGGAGAAAAGGAGAAAGATGAAAGGTTTGTTTCTCTCTCTTCGAAGAAGACGAAGACGTTTGTGTTTGTGTATTTTGACCGGTCTTGGTCAAATGACCAAGTAGATATTAAACTTTTCACTTAATTTGCCATTTGGTCCTTCCATTCTTCTTTCTTTTCTAATGTGTATAGAACTTTTAAGTCAAATCTACTTTTCATCCTTTGTTTTGTTGAAAGTACAACTTAAGCCCTCGATCTTGGTAAATGATGGCAAGTATGGTCCTTGAAAGCTCTTTCGTCTTTTTCTTCGTCTTTTGATAAAATAAGTCCTTGAAAACGCGTCTTTGTTCCAAAATGTATCTTTCTTACCTGAAAACACATGAAACACAAATACACGCATAATTCTGATATTTTACAGTTAAAATAATGTATTTGACTGTGTTTTGAGTGGTTTTTGGATCATTATTGATGAGTGTTTTCACACTTATCAACTCCCCTCCACTTGACCATTGCCATGACCTCATGCAATGCAGCATTTTAAAGCTCTAAAATACACTTTTCTCATAATTAACCCACCTTGGCCATTTTATGATTTAATAAACTAAACTATACTACATGATGAATGGTTTTGAATATTTACAATGCAATGCAAAGAAAACAATTCTATTTATATATTTTGAATTTATAAATGGTTTTGATGGAAATAACTCATAAAGAAATCATTGACTTTGATTAGGGCTTGGGTACCATGGACACTTATCATCCTCAAGTTTCACTTTCCCCATACCAAGCTTAAAAATGGGATCATTGCATTCACAAGTAAAAAGTGCATCAACTTATTCATGACAATTAAATGTGGAACCGGTTATTATTTGAGCAAATTGCTTGAAGGCAAATTTGTCATTATTTAAAGCGTGAAGTATAAGAAATGTAAAATCCAAAAATAAGGAAGCACAGTTTTAATCCTAAGTAATCCTCTCATCCATTACTTGAAAAACCGCTCACAATTACTACAAGTCCGTTCCAAGAATAATAAGTCATTCGCCTTATGTGTAAAATCCTCATGTCATGCTTTCATAAGTAGCTACACACTCGCTAAGGAAAGAAAAATAAAACTCACGCAATAATTTACATCCGCCATCTTTTTGAGACTTTGGATCTTCAACCCCGCAACCCGTCAAGGTAATATTGGATTGGAGCAATCTATTGAATCTCCGCAACCCGTCAAGGTAATATTGGAACTCAATAGTCACTATAATTAACACCACACTGCCCCTCTTGGGAGTCTTGTATATATATATTTTTTTTTCTTTTTTTTTTCTTTTTTTTTCTAGCCACTCATTTTTTTTTTGTAAGCCGCTCTTATTTTTCTTTATTCCTCACTAAGAAATTTGAAAAGAATAAAAGGAAAAACACCCGCTAAATATTGAGCATGACATAAGTCTAGTACACATAAACCGTTCTAACTTAGAATCTTAATACGTACTCATACCAACCATGAATGATTAGACAAAAATGCATAAGAGATTACAAATCAGTTAAAACCGTTCTTGATTATTTATTAACAATTATATACATGCGAAGAAAATAGATGTTAAGAAGAGAAGGGTTTAGCCACAAGTAATCATCATGAAGTTTATCTAGCCCTTTTATACTTGCTTCAACTCTATCATTTCCCATTCTCCACAAATTTAAAATCTCAAATAATGAGATTGGTGGATGCTTAGCCTAATAGACCAATGAAGGACTACATGGTTAAGGATACTAGCTAGAGAATGCTTAGATAAGCAAACTCGGGTTGAGTCAAAATATCCATGGCGGGCCTAATATGTCAAAGAAGTCTAAACTTGTTAAACCATGTTTTTATTATATATTTTTTTCCTTTTTATATATTTTTGAATAAAAGAAGAAATATATACAATGCAAATGTGTTATGCAAAATGATTGATGCAAAAATTATGAATGCATATTTTTGGTGGCCAAAGTAGATCAAAAATTTGAAAAATGTTTAAAAAATTAATTTTCCCAATTATCATGAAGTTAAGGCAATGGTCTAGGTAAGGTCACTTTGATAGAAGTCTCCCCTACACTTAAGATAAACATTGTCCTCAATGTTTAAGAGAATTGGAGTGAACTCCCCTACACTTATTACATTGATTACTTTGCTTAACCCAAGTTAAGGAAAAGACAACTAAAGGTTATTCATTTTAAGCATAAGTGTTTAATATCACAATAGCAAAAACTAATCGAAGTGAACCAGATACACGGGCCTCCTCCATAAGCTCCAAGCATGAAATGTGAGAGAGAAACCCTTGAAACAAACACCAAAAGACGAAGAAAGGCACCCCTCCACTTCAACTCTACTATAACATCCTCTTAATTAAACCTAACCTATTGAAAATCTACTCTACGTTTTCTAACCTAGTTATTCAATGCTTGAGTTTTTTTTAACCCTAAGTCGCTAGCTCGACTCGGCCCCGAATTAAGTTGTCCTTGGGGAAACATCATGGAGACTAAAGGATATCCACTTTGAAGCACATCTCACATGATAACCTCAAACTTAGCACGTTGCCATTTACTATAAGATTTACAATATCCGCCTCGATAAATGGAACGGTCCAACGTGTCTCCAGTTTGTCCAACATACGAAATTTCTCAAATAGGAAGAACCCCAGGATCAAATACATAGTTTCCATCTCTACATTCGAACGACTCCAAAATAGGTAGCATCACCAAAGTAAGCTCATACAAGAAGCCTATATCAATCGAAATCACACTCTTAAGTCGAGTAGATGAAAACCAAGGTGTCTCAAATTTACGTATCCCAGGATCAAAAACCTTTCCCTTCATGGGAAAATAAGAAGATGAACTCGTATCAACCATATAAGATTCCCCCTTAGTGATCAAAGCATCATGAGAATATGAAGGTGTAGGCATCAAAACATTCATAACTAGTATATCCATGTTGGGCTCATCATCATCATCAAAAGGTGGGTAATCTTCCATAGAAGGCATAGCGAAAGGAGGATCAAAATTAATAGTGTCTTGTGAAGGAGGTGTAATTTCTATGTTCCCAAAAAGCAAGTTCTCACTAAGACGAATCTCCTCTTCCCAACTAGAATCACTATCATCGACCTCAATATCAATATTAGCAAGAGTATCCTCTATGGTGGCATCAATCTCCATAAAAGAGTCCATATCAAAGGTTTTGAGTTCTAAAGGTGCCTTAGATGAAAAAGTATCAATCTCTAAGAGGAAAGGATCTTCATCAATAACAACCTTCAAGGGTGGGAGGGTGGGAACATAAGGCTCAAAAGGAGGTGTATTAATGAGAGAATCACTCAAAGGGATTATATGATCATGAAAATCAATAGGTGTATCCTCTAAAACCAGTGAAGGATGATCAATCAAGGGTTCTTCTTCTATAGACTCATTATTAGGTTCTTCACACTCCTCAAAAAGTGGGTTATCAAAACATGTCTCAAAAAGAGGATTTGAATGTATCACAAAATCACTTAGAGGAATAGGTGAAGAAGTCATAGAAGAAATGGAGTCATCATCATCAGAAGTAAAAGACTCATCACTATCATAAGGATCATCAAAGGTTTCATCACAAGAATCATAAGGTGGTAGAGGAGAAGGATCCACTTTTCCTATAGGAGCAAACTCTTCATCCAAATTAGGAAGGTCATCTTGACATGAAAAGTCCTTGGATAATATATCATAAGATGCCTCACTAGAATCACAATCATCATCCTCTACTTGTGGCAAGACTTGCAAAAACTCTTCCTCAATCTCATTATCCCTTTCTTTGAACAATTCATCAAGATCAAAATCACCAAAATCACTAGTAGTAGCATGAAGGTCAACATGTGATGAAATCTCAATGTGATCATGAGAAGAAGAAGTATCAAGACAAAGCTCATCACATGGTTCATTTGAAACACACTCAAGCTCTCTTTGGATTGGGATAAGGTTCTCAACACTAGAAGCGGTTAATACATCCAAATCGGTATTTGTATTAGTGCTAAGAGGCTCGTCCCCCATGGTTAAAGAGTCGGTGGGTTCCACATGAGGTAAAGGTGATGAAGGTGTGTCATCATTAAATGTCATACAAATCGAAGGTTCCTCATCATCTTCATCTAATAAGCATTGTTTAAGCAAATAAGCACGATTAGCAATGTATTCTTCTTTTATGCCTTTCTCTTCTACTTTTTCGTCTTTTGCTAAGAGCAAAGTACGTAACTCTTGCTTAAGTTGACGATATTTAATGTTCAACTCGTCACCAATGTCCGCGTTATTAGATAGTTTCATCTTCGCGTTATTAAAAAGAAAAAAACATCTTTTCATGTATCCGCATATTCTCCTCGTCTATTTCCTCAAAGCTCATGGTTTTTATGCGTTCACGTTCCTTTTTATCAATCTTAACGAGTAAATCATCTAAATCTTTCTTGAGGAACTGAGAGGATTTGTTCACCGATTCTCTATAAATGTCACTAAATCTCTCGATATTAAACCATTTGTTCCTTACATCATCCTCAAGAGACATAATTTCTTCCCTTAACCACCGAGATTCTTCTCTCATTTCCTCGATACTCATCTCTCTCATACGTGTAAAAGCCTTTAATCTATATCCATCGTTTCTTCCTTGTTGCTCGACTAGAAAAGAAAGCTCATTGAGATCACTAAGAGCATAAGAAGGCGGATCCCTTGGTCGACAATCATAACCATAATGGGGTTCTTTTCCACAAAACTCACATGAATAAGTCGAAGAATAGGGTGCAGGTGGATTTCCATAATTAGGTGAATTATAGGTTTGAAAAGAGTCTTGATTATGAAAGTTATCATGATCGTAACCTTGAAAATTCCTTTCATTTTGAAAACCCTCATAATGTGAAAATCCTTGATTTTGAAAAGTATCTTGATTATGGCATGGAAAATTTTCATCATTTTGAAAGCCTTCATTGTTTGAAAATCCTTGATTATGAAAGGTTTCTTGATTATAGCCTTGAACATTATCATCATTTTGAAAACCTCCATAATTGGAAAATCCTTGGTTTTGAAAGGTTTCTTGATTATAGCCTTGAAAATTATCATTATTTTGAAAACCTCCATTGTTTGAAAATCCTTGGTTTTGGTAAGGCGCATCAAAGGGTTGATCACGAAATGATGATGGATTTTGTGATGAAAAACCGGAATATCCCATATAGTCATTACAAGTGTAGTCCATTTGAGTGTTAGGTCGAAAATTAGGGTTCTCGGTTCCATTATAAGCATATCCCTCCCTATAATAACCATTATTTTGATCACATAAATAAGTATCGTGTGGACCACCACAAGTCGAACAAGGCGAATAATTAGCGTTGGCGGATCGTTGTTGCAAAATCTCCAACATGGAACGAGTATCCATGTGTAACAAGGTGGCCGAATGTATATACAAGTAAAATGACGTTTTAAAAGCTTCCTCGGGGAAGGAAGTAATACACCAAAGGTGGTATGTTTACACGTGTGCGAGTACACGTGTAAGTAAACACGACGAATGAGGGAGTAGCCCTCGGTCGACTTTGAAGAGAAAAGGATTATCCTCTTCGAGGTTTGATATGAAATATACACAAGAAAGTATATATATAATTACTACTTGGGTGCAAGACCTCCAATAAAGCCTTCCTTCTTAGAATACGCACTAGTGAACAGGGGGTTAGGTGGCGCGAAGCACTTAAGTACCTATTGACACTTAGATGGCATTTTATAGCACATCGCCTTTCTATTCACTTTGTAGTTTTTATTCTTCGAATTATTGCCTATTGGAAGTATATATCTATTCTTGCTTAATTAAATTCGATCGATACACGTGTCAAGGACCGGAACGCCCCCTAACACGGTGTATTGCCTCGGCAATACTTATGGAGAATATGTATGTTGGTTGTTCTTATACGTATACGTATTTACATATAATAATATATAGAAAATATTTTTGTATTTATTTGATTTTTTAAGAAAAATACTATATGTACGTAAAAACGATGAAAACGATATAATATATATTTTTTTGTTGTAATCTTTTAGGAAAAAGATTACTTTTTGGATTTTTTTTTATTTTTTTGGTTCAATTCTTTAGGAAAAGAATTGATTTTTGTGATTTTTTATTTTTTTGTATTTTTATCTTTTTGATTTTTTTTAACTTTTTGATTTATAATACGTAAAAATAACGTTCACAAAGTGAACGGATCCCAAAATTCAATCGTCTCACTCGAAACCGTTAATCTTCACGAAAAGAACCGGCAGCGGCGCCATTTTAATATTTGTCTTTTTAGTTCGTTTTTCTCGGTATCGATTCGAATTGATATAACTATCCAAGCTCAACTTGATTGTTTTTGGTAAACTAATTTGGTATCTATCACTACTTGGCAAATAGCACGTAAAAATGTAAAAATACTATCTAGTTACGTATATGTACTAATCTACAAAACACATTGCAAGTACGACATTTAAATGCACAAATTCTAAAAATGTAAATGCAAATTTTGTAAAAACTAATTTTTATAAACTTGGAAACACAAAGTTTTATTAATACCTAAAAACCTTATTAAAACAAGTTTACAAAAAAAACTAAGTAGTCTACTGTGAAACTTAAATTGCCAACACTGTTAACTACAGATAGGAATTAAGCCCGAAAATTATTATAATAAGGCCCAAAATCGACTTAAGCCCAACAGTCTAACAAATCTTTTACTAATGAAACTAAACCAAACGAATTTGAACTAACAGTACAGTCAACTTAACCAAAATATTAACTAAAAGGACCTACAGCTCCATGTTCAACTAACTGGCTAATAAAACAGGGCTGCACTGAAATGAAGGGAATGCAAGTGAGGGACTAAATGTTTCTAATTCGAAACTCAACAAAAAACTTAAAAACTAACAGATTCAAGGTTCGACTCTTAGCTACAGCTACCGTTTTCTAACAATAAACTAAGGAATTATCAGATCCTAACAAATATTGCATATAAAACTACCAAATTCTTCAACTGCATTAAACAGAAATCAGCAAAATCTAAACGTAGAATGAAATCATAGATCAGGTTCAAAACAAACTAGCAGAAACTAATCTCTACACTACAACTATAACACAAATTTTAACTATGTTTATGCAGAGAAATCAAAAGCATGATCATAGCTAGTTGACTGAACGAGATCGTAGAACAAAAACATGTACCATTCAATCAGATATAGCAGACTTACAGAAACTTATACTACGAATAAATCTACTAGCAGTTTACACTAATAATGGAAGAAAACTAAAAATTCGCTTAACCTATTCGTCCGTCGTTTAGTCTGTTGAGACGAAGCATGGCGCTGAGCCGGCTTGAACTAATCGTAACGTCGTTAAGCTATCTACTTGCTATCAAACTAAAATTAAAACCGCTTCACCAGCTATTCTGTCACTATAATAGCCATCCAAACGGACCTTTCATAAGCTGCAATCAAAATCAACACACCAACTGCTCTGCTCAAATCCAAAAGCTGGAAATATCATAAGCTCGAAAACTACAACCTGCAAAAGATTTGAAAAACGCAATTCTATTCTAACAGGATAAGCGATAGAGAATACTCAAAGATCGTAAAGAATTAATGGCAAAAGAACTTTGGAACTAACACTTATAAGCTGTGAGCTTATCAAACCGTATAACAGTCTTGATAAAAAAAAACTTTAAAGAAAACTATTGAGTAGCTTATAAAAGCAACCAAAAAACAAACACTCCTACTGATACTAGAAGGCACTATAACATGAAGTAAAAAGCTGCTCAAAAGCTGGTAAGACTCCTGTGTTTAAGAAACTTGTGAAGAAAAGTGAGCCTTAACCGAATTCATAACAGATTATCACTCTATTGAACCACTACTAACTGAATTTCTTCAACCCTATGAAATGTGATTAAACTGCTAACTGAATAACAAGTAACTCAAATAGATTTGAAACGGATTTCAACTATCTTTCATAGCAATGTCTACTATCAAATCCAGATTCACAAAAACAAAAGAAAAAGAAAAGATTAACAGAGTTTGAAACCAAGAGCTTGATTTTCATTAACGGAAAACTGAGTTAGTTAAAACTAATAACAGACAATGTAACTGATTAAGCTTCTAAAAGTAACAGTAATAGAAAAGAACAGGAGTTGAGATAAAAGATATAGAAAAGTTAAAGCTTTCATTAATGGTGAAATACGGTTACAGATTCTAACTAACAACGTAACTGAATTAACAGATTGATCTTAACAAAATATCTAACTAACTCCCAACTATGTGTAAATCTACACCTAGTCTAACCGTTCCAAATGAAGGTCTTCATCTCTTATTTATAGCCGTCGAGTGGGGAGATGGTGACTTCAATGACGTGTCTTGGCCAATCCAGTATGGACACGTGTAAAATACGAGGATTAATCGAACTCGTTCTTCATCATCTTCACATTTGGGGGTTTCTTCGTCTTCGACTCTTGATCTAATTAAATGGTACCACCATGTAGAGGAAAGAAAGGTGATCATTTTTTCTGTTGAAGGCTTCGCTTGAATCTTCATGGATCTTTCTTGATTTGTGATTGCAGGTAATGGAGAAAAGGAGAAAGATGAAAGGTTTGTTTCTCTATCTTCGAAGAAGACGAAGACGTTTGTATTTGTGTATTTTGACCGGTCTTGGTCAAATGACCAAGTAGATATTAAACTTTTCACTTAATTTGCCATTTGGTCCTTCCATTCTTCTTTCTTTTCTAATGTGTATAGAACTTTTAAGTCAAATCTACTTTTCATCCTTTGTTTTGTTGAAAGTACAACTTAAGCCCTCGATCTTGGTACATGATGGCAAGTATGGTCCTTGAAAGCTCTTTCGTCTTTTTCTTCGTCTTTTGATAAAATAAGTCCTTGAAAACGTGTCTTTGTTCCAAAATGTATCTTTCTTACCTAAAAACACATGAAACACAAATACACGCATAATTCTGATATTTTACAGTTAAAATAATGTATTTGACTGTGTTTTGAGTGGTTTTTGGATCATTATTGATGAGTGTTTTCACACTTATCAGTCATGTATCCATTTCAAATTATAACAGCAGACTTAATTAACTGATCAAATCTATCAGTCAATCTAATACCTTAGAAAAATCAGTATAAAGCTAAATTAAAGCTATAACAGATCAAGATTTGGTCACAATTCAAGTAAACAATTTAGCTAGCACAGACTCACAAACTTACTCAATCAAAAACGGATAGTTGAAACTTTAACAAGAATCAACAGGATAACGATATAACCAGTAACTCAAACCTAAAAACATAATTTAATTAGAATGCAAGAAAAATCAAAACTGAACAGCGTACTATTAAAATCTATTCATGACTAGCAGATTAAAAGCCCAATTTCACTTACTCAAGTACTAACTCAATCAGAAAA
This sequence comes from Glebionis coronaria, assembly GCA_025667525.1. Taxonomy (NCBI): domain Eukaryota; kingdom Viridiplantae; phylum Streptophyta; class Magnoliopsida; order Asterales; family Asteraceae; genus Glebionis; species Glebionis coronaria. Next base: position 400,446,309 of record CM046878.1, read on the forward strand.
ACAAATCTAAACAGCAACCTTCAAAAACAGATTATCCAGTTCACTCTAACTATGCAAACTCAAATCTCTCAACATATGATAATATAAAGGCAGATAGCAAGAAGAAACAGTCAAATCTTAGACATTAAATCATTTAAGTTCACCTAAGCATTTAACTCAACACAAATTTGAAGCTATAATGAAAACTGAAAATAAGAGATCCAACACCTTTTGACGAACCATTGAGCAGTAGGATAGCGCTGAGCTACCTAAGATCCGAAACTAGACCACCATTCTCCATTATCCGAACACCATAAACGAACAACAGAATCGACCAGCATCATTTATATATTAAAATTATCCAGTGGGGATAATTTTTAATCCAATTTTTATTTTCTTAATATTCAATCGAAGCTATTATTTAAGCTTGATTAAATATCTCAAACATCATTAACACAGATTAGATTGAAGTAACTGTAAGATTAATTTTAATAGAAAAACAAGAAAATAAAATAGAGAAGTATTTTGATCAAAACGAATTTTTATTAATATCAAAAGCTGTTACAATACTGAGAAAAGTAAACTACAAATTAGCTAAAACTAATTCTGCATAATAACTTTAGAAACTAAAAAAAGGATAAAAATTACAATAGATTGGGGGGTTTTTATAGCCTCCCAAGGCTGTTGATGAAGAGAATATCCGGATATTCTTGGAATATTCCACTTGATTTCTTGGCCATTGATCTTTAATTTCTCTTTCTTTCTTTGATCGGATGGCTGTGATGATTCAATCTAGCACACGGATTGCCAACGTGGCATCCGTGTGCTAGTTGTGCTTCTTTCTTGTTTTCTGATTGGTGGAAAAAGCTAGATGAGGTGTCTCGTCCAATAACCTTGTGCCACGTAGCTCTCCCGTTCCTCTCATTTTCTTCCTATAATCATGGGGGTTTTATTCCCCTTGGTTTGAATTAATTAAGTGCATAAAAAGCCCTTTAATTGATTCACTTTTTACTGGCTAGGGTTTGATGCACAGTAATTTTAACTGGTATTTAAGGGTGAGATAAATGGGGAAGAAGGTTAGCATAGGTTACATCAAAAGAATTATTTATTGTGAGAAAGTGGGTGAAAGGAAAAGGTGCTCGGTTTTATTTAAATGAAAACAGTGAGTGGATAAATATATGTGGACGTGATGTATGTTTGTGAATGGGTGGGTGAATAAACGTGTGAAGAAGACACGTTTTATTTTGACCAAAACAAACGACTGAATCTTCCAATTTGTTTTAATAACTTATTAAAACCAAATAGTTTACACAAAAACGACCTTTACACATTGTTTGGGCTTTGAGATGGGCTTTGAATATTCCCATTAAAACGACTTTGGGCTTCTAATGATTTTGGACCCAAACATTATATACTCAATATTGCTTTGGGCTTATTGAGCTTTTGACCCAAAAGTCCAACAATACTTCTCAATCAGCCTAATAATTAGGCCCATTAAGCTAATGTGGGACCCACTTGACCCATAAACTCGATAAATGATGAAATCCGCTAAATTGGACTCGGTTTTGGCTTCCTTGATCTTTTCCTTTAAACTCGTGCCGATTTTTTGCCGGTTTTTTGCGAACTTGGTACCTACACACATTCAAACAAGAAAACAACATATCCAAGGCATATTTGATACATTTTGTGCAATATTTCTTTGTTTTAAGCTACAAATGATATGAGTATTTACACTCATATCAAATTCCCCCATGCTAAGCAATTGTCGTGTCCTCACGCAATGATAAAATTAAACTATATCTACACCATTATTCAACTTAAGACACTTTATTTTGCAAAGACATAATGTATTGCTTTCATTATTGAAAAATAACTTTTAGGATCATAAAACTCAAATAGATTCATCGTCCTCGACTTTTCACTTTTCCATGCCAAGTGCAAAAACAAGATCATTGTTATTATAAGTTGGTAGACTAACACGAACTCATGTGGGCCAATTATTCACTTAAACTCCCTTATTCCTAAGTGTATCTCTTATATTTTATTGTTGTCTTATTTCGATAATTTATTAGGCCGAAAATAAAGTGAACGATTTAATCAATAGTTAGCTAAAGGACAAAATCTTTTAAAACTGCTTCTCGGGATTTCATAAAGTTCATATCTTGGCATAACTTGTTTCGTGATTTGAGACCTTTCTCGGACCGATCTTTGGCAGTGACTTAATACTTCCAACCTTGAGAGACGTTCACAAAATAATGGTCTTCTCTTCATAATATTTCTTCACTTGAAGTTTTGAGAGATTCATACTTGGACCACGACTTCTTCATTTTTCTCCAATCTTTATTTGGGATTTTGATTAACAACGATCCGCCTCCTTTTTGGACTTGGCTTCATTTATCCTCATACCTTATTATGGTCTTTTTGGATAGACTTCTCCATGACTTTTGGGGAGTATTTTGCTTTTCGCCGTGTGTCTCGATCCTTCATATTGATTTTTGATAAATGAATCTTCACATCACTTGAGATCTTTAGCAATAAAACATAGCCCTCGTGTCTTGTTAGGACCTTTTTGGACTCGCCAATCTTCGCATCCCGCTTCAATAAGTTATGCCTTGGCTATGAACTCTGATCCATACCGAGCAACTTTTAAACGATCTTGGGCTAGAAGCTAAGTAACTTTTCAAATCGTTCAACCTTATTTATTACAATTAAATTTATTAACAAGTGATGGGAGAATAGGCTCATAATTAACTCACATAAATTCCCGAAAGAATACCAAACTTATAATTGGCTCTATCATCTCTTGTTCTCCATATTGTAAAATTTCAAAAATGTGAAATCAATGGATACTTAGCCTATTAAATCAAAGTTTTGGGTTTTCAAGTCATCTATAGGATCTTGCATCTTCTTATACTTTTGCAAGTTTTAGAATTTGCGTTTTAAAGTTCCCTTGATAGACGACTTTCTAGGATCAATTATAGGAGCTTGCGAAAAGTTCTTGTTCTTAACTCGTATGAATTAAGACTTTCGCGTTTTAAAGCTCCCTATATAATAGCCTAGCAAAACTTAATTCAAATACGTTAAGGAAAAGCTAAGGTTAAAAACCGAGTCGAGTCAAAAACTATTCTTATTGAAAGCCTACATTCGTGTCAAAAACACTTATTTTCTTTATTAAAACTTAAAAATAACACAAAAAAATTTTAAAATTTTATTGAAAAATGAGAAAAACAATACGTTTGGACACGACAAAAGCAATTGCAAGTGATTATATCGATTGACTCCCCCATGCTAAAACCAAAAATTGTCCTCAATGTTTCTTAGCTCAAGAGTAACACCCCTTGCTAAAACACGAAGAGTCTAATGCAAAATCCTAGCATGGAAAGAGCACGCAAATCTATAAGCCGTTTATTAATTATGCCTCAAGATAAAACGTAAGCCGATAAAAATCAAGGGATAGAAAGTGTGCCCCTTTTGGCATTCAAAGAATGGAAGATCAAGTGGACCGGCAAAAACCGAACACGAGAGTCTTCAAATATAAGGGTCATACCTAAGATCACAACAAAACACGAGCACGAGCTTGAAAGATCAAGCCTTATTAGGTGTTAGAAAATAGAAAGAGGATAGAAAGTACTCATTTTTGTTCACCGAGTCATGAGCTCGACTCGATCCCCGCATTCATTGGTCCTTAGGGAAAGTGGTGAAAACCGGCATATTAGGATAAAATCCATGATAAAGCGCGATGCCGGGGTCAAAGATCTCATCCTCGTTGTCGGATGACAAACGAAAGGATAAAACTCTAACACAAATCTCTAACAAGAGATGGTAGTCATAAACAATAGTATGGATGTAGCATGCTCCACGAGATAAACTCTCACCAAGATGATCGAAAAATCTTTCAATTATTACATCGGTGAAAGGCCGAGATTTCCCTAAATCAACGATTCCGGGGTCGAATACCTCATCCTCGGTGGAGAAAGGAATAGACAACAAGGTGTCTTTCCCCCATGCTAATCCTAAGTCATATGAAGCACATGGTAATGGTGGTACAAAAGTCTCAACACTAGTGGTTTCAACTTGCATGACTTTGTAAACCTTTTCAATCTTAGGAATGTGAACAAAGGGGTCATGGTACTCAATATGAGTCACATGAAAAACCCGCACATTAAGATCAACGCGAGTGGGAGGGAGATTGGGAATAAAGTAAGTTTCTCCATCCGAGTCGATATACTCATCATCACAAAAGGTGTGAGATGGAGGAGGTATGATGTTCTCAAAATCCTCTTGAAACAATGGATTATTGTTCAGTGAAGCTTCAAATAGAGGATTTGAGTAAGTCACAAAAGTGTCGTCATTCTCGTCATCACAAGAAATTTCCGACAAAGTATCGAGTGTGTCACACTCGGATACAAGATCATCATTCTCATTTGAAGGCAATTCATCGGCGAATTCCTCGAGAATGGTAGGTAAAACACAAGAATCACGTTCGATCTCGAGATCAGAAACGTCTTCACTTCCCCGTGGAAGTGGATCAATGATAGCAAAAAGTTCATCGACGAACTTATCCAACGAATAGTCACTAACCTCACTCGGTGTGAAGCTAGGAATCAAAGGCTCTTTAATTGAAGATTGTGCCTTAGGAACTTCAACATGATCCATAGAAGAGAGTAAAAATGAGTCCATTTTCAAAGATTGTTCAATTAAAGCAATGTCACTCTCGGGATCAAAATTCTTACTAACAAACTCACTAGCATCAAATGGCTCACTTAAGTAATCATCAATTTGTTTTTCAATCTTATCATCCTCGTGTGGAGTGAGTATAGATGAGGTAACATTACAACATGATTCAACAAAATTAGGTTTATCAATTTCTACACTTTCCAATTTCTTAGGAACCAATCTTGGAATTTTTTCCGGTTTGAAAATCATATGTTTATCCCCATGAAACAATTTAAGATCCCCTTCTTTCATATAAACTAAAACACCGGCCGTACACAAAAATGGTCGTCCTAAAATTATAGGTGCACGAGGATTCGGCTCATAATCAATGATAGCAAAATCGGCTAGGTAAACGAACTCCCCCACTTTAACAATGACATTTTCCGCTATACCAACCAGTCGAGTGGTGGTGCCATTAGCAAGCTCAATGATCATTCGAGTGGGCATAAGTCGCAAATAGTCAAGAGTTTTCCAAATGGCTAGGGGAATAACGTTAATACTAGCTCCTAGATCGACTAGAGCTTTGCATTCCCCAAGCTCATCGAAAACACAAGGTATCAAGAAGTGACCCGGATCATTATATTTCTTAGGAAAGAGATCAATGAAATCCGAGGTACTAATCACATTTAAAGTAGCCTTGGTGACATTCCAAAAGGTTTCTTTAGGTGGCACATAAAGCTCAAGCTTCCTTTCTAAATTATCATAAGCGGTGATAGCCTTAAGCTCTCCCCTCGGGTTAGGTATGGTATTACTAGGTAAGAAATCCGAAGAAGATGACGGTTTAGACATAAATCCCTCAAACATCGAAAGCAATTTATTGTGACCTTGTTCCAAATTTTGTTGCATACGATTTTGACTTTGCTCTAAATTTTGTTGCAAATGATTTTGACCTTGCTCGAACATTTGCTCAAATCTTTGTTCCATTCTTTGTTGATTAAGCTCAATCTTGTTATTTTGCCCCTTTAGTGTATTTTGAAACTCATTTTTCAAAGTTGCCATTTGTCCTTGAATATTATTTTGCAAAGCTTTCATATTTTCCTCATTTGACTTCATGTAACTTGACAAATCATTTTGATTATTCCCTTGAAAACCTTGATTGTTTTGATTAGCATTAAACCCATTTGCTTGATTAAAATTCCCTTGGTTACCACGGTTAAAATTATTCCCATTGTTTCCATTGTTGTACCTATTTTGAACCGGTGGAAAACCCGGTGGAGCAACATGATTTTGACGAGGAACTTGACCGTTGGAGCCATAAGTTCCCGTCGCGGCAAAAGCACTAGCTTGATCAAACCCCGCGTTTAAACAAGCATAATTAGGATGTGCTCCACCACATGATACACAAACATTCCCAAACATATTAATCGATCCATGAGGATTCTTCCTAATCTCACTCAACAAAGTCGCAAATCCACTATCAATCTTAGAGTCCAATCTAGCAATCTCGTGATTAGATGAATTCACATTGGAAACAACCGGTGTGTTTCGTGAATATTGTGCCCTAGACTTATCCTCAATTATTCTCCACGCGTCTCTCGGTGTTTTTCTTAAAAGATTACCACCCGCGGTGGCATTTAAATAATCTTGTTCAATCATATTAAGCCCATTATAAAAATTATTTATTTGATGCAATTCCGAGAAACCGTGGTGTGGACATTGTCTTAACAAATCTTTAAATCTCTCCCAAGCAACCCCAAACGATTCATGCACTTTTTGTTCTAATCTAGTGATCTCATTCTTAAAGTGTGTTGTCTTAGAAGGTGGAAAGAAATAATTCATAAATTTTGACACTAAATCATCCCATGTTAAGATCGAACTCGGTGGTTCTTTCTCATACCAAAGCTTAGCATTACCCTCGAGCGAGTACGGAAAAAGCATGAGCTTAATCACGTCATTCGGCACATCTCTAAACTTGAGAGTCGATGTAATTCGATTAAAATTCCAAATGTGAGAATGCGGGTTATCGGTCTCATTGCCACGAAATTGGTCGGCACGAATGAGCGATAAAAGACCCGTCTTAATCTCAAAATGATCCGCCAAAATAGCCGGCACAACGATTGCTTCCCCATACCCTTCGGTGGGTGCACGGAGCAATTCCTCCATTGTTCGGTTATAGGCCATCTCTACAACAATAGGTGGAAGCTCGGGTTCCACTATTCGTTGTTGACGATTTCTATTTCTACGAGGAATATTTTCAAGCCTATTAAAATCTATCACAAGTCGAGAAGAACGTAATTGCATACACAACAAAGACGAGAATTTAGAGGATTGAAGAAAAGAAATTAGACAAGAAGAAGATTATTTTTGGTATTTTATTTGGTATTGCTCAATAAAAAATGATCGATAAAAAACAAGGAATAAGGATAACTACTATGGAAGTAAATTACCCTCGGTCGACTTTGAAACGATAGGTGAAAACCTAAACGTCTCGAGGTTCAATAAGTAAAGAACAAAAAAAATAATATTTATTACTAATTGAGTCGGCAAACCAATAATAGGTTGTCCCTCTCAATATACGTACAAGCAAGCGGGGAAACGAGGTGGCACAAAACACTTAAAAACCTTTATCCTTAGACGGCCTTTTATAGCACGTCGCCTTATACCCACCTTATAGTTTGTATAAATCGAGTTCAAACTTCTTATTAGTATTTATCTATTTTTCCTTTATTTTTGTTTTGGATTCGAACACAATAGCTAGGTGATGAAATCCCAACTAAGGTCTTATTTGAAAGATATGTAAATTTATTGTGCTACGTAATACAATATATTATTCACAAAAAACGAGAAAAACGATACATACTATATAATAGAAAAATAACAAAACTTTCCGAGGACGGAAAGGGTCTTCAAATCAACGATCAACAAATCTCCACAAAGACGAATCGTACACAAGATCCCCGGCAGCGGCGCCAAAATTTTTGATGTATCGTGGATAGTATAGTGATAATTTGGATACGTTATAGGGTAAATTAGAAAATTACCTTTAGGAAAAAGTAATAGACTAATAATACCAATGACGAATTCAATTAAACACGCGAGTGAGTCGAGTTCGTTTTACACGAAGATCTTATGAATTTGAGACGTTTTGCTTTGATTTGGACAATCGATTTGAATTGGTTTTCGGTTTTTAAACTACAATTAAAATGTACAAATTTTAAGCTATTTAAAATAATCCTAAAGTGCATGAATCGTAAACCACGCCTATTTTAAAATTCTACAAATAATTAATATTTAAAAATAAAACTAATTAAAAATTTAAACTAATTAAAAATCTATAAAAATATAATCTATTTAAAAATTATAACTTTTAATCTATTTAAAAATCTAATTAATCTTTTTTAAAACTAATTTACCTTATTTAAAAATACTTTAAACAAATCTAAATTAAAAACTATATGTTGGGAATAAAATTGACCAAGTCCCTAGACGCTGACAAGAGGAACTTGGACGCTGACAAGAGTAAACAGGGCGTTGACAGATGAGACGCTGATAAGAATTATCAAGACGCTGACGAGAAGAATCTTAACATAAAGACAAGGACTAAATCTGTCAATGATGAATTCTTCAAGCTGGTGGACAAAATATTAAGATAAGAATTCAGAATATATTCTTAATGTTTAAAAAGATTTAGTCAATATTTTATTTGAGTATGTTTATCTTGTGTCTCTTCCTAAAATAGTTGATCTTAGCTTTTTGTACAAGGCTCCTTAAACCTATAAAAGGAGGCCTTAGGGTTAGACATAAGACACATCTCACATACATCTTTTTCACACACCTCTTCCACATATCTCATAACACTTTCATTGTAATCATTCATTGATATTATTAATCAAAGTGAAAGTTTCCTTTACTTTGTTTTGTTCGTTGTTCTAAGTGTTAAATTCCGCATAACACTTAGATTACTTCATACATATCAAAAGTTTCTCTACGTGTATTACTTGATTCAATCTCGTATACACAAGCTTAATCGATCTAAGTTTGGGATCAACAAGTGGTATCAGAGCTTGTTGAGGAACTTTTGATCTTTGAAGAACACCAGAACGATACACGAACACCAAAACCCTAATTTTCTCAGAAACCCTAAAAACACCAAAACCCTAACAACATCATGTCTGAAGCAATAACCACCTCCAATTCACCCTTACCAAACATCAGGATTCCCATGCTTGATGCAACCAACTTTGACTTATGGAAGTTCAACTTTGAACAATATCTGGGGATCTATGACTATACACTCTGGGAGATTATTGAATATGGAAACTCATTCAATAAGGCTCAAAAGATTCTTGATGCCATTACTCAAAGATCAGCTGTTGAAGGATGCCCTGATGAAGATAAGAAAGAAAAACCTGGAGATGGTAGAGCTATAGGTGCTGAAGATATTGCAAAGAAAAGGGTTGACATGAAAGCCCTAAATATTCTGAAAGTCTCCTTGGGACAAGAAAACCAGCACAAATATAGAGGCTATGAATCTGCTAAGGATCTTTAGGAAGCACTTGAAGTTGCATATGGTGGCAATGCAGATACTAAGGAAGAAAAGAAAAAGCAACTTCTGCATGATTATGCTGTCTTCAAAGCTCAACCCAATGAGAAACTGAGTAGTGTGAGAAGCAGATTGCTTGACATCACAAGCAAGTTGTCCTTCATGGGGACACAAGTTGGTGATGTTGACACCAATGCTACCTTTCTTAAAAGTCTTGGTGAGGCATGGAAGATTGAGGCAAGATCTATTCTTGCCAATAATACTTACAAGAGCTCCTCGTTTGATGACATCTACAACAAACTAAGACTATTGGAAGATGAAACTCTTTCAGCACATGGAAGCAAACCTAGCACCAGCAACATGGCCTTCTTCTCTCATAGTGAAGGTCAATTCAATCAGAAGGACTCTTTTTTGCATCCAGTTACTGGATCATCATTTGTCAGCGCTGGAACAAGTCCTGTCAACGTCTCTTTTTCAGACGCTGACACATTCATGAATGACTCCCCAAGAGTTAAACCTGCTGGTTTGGATTTGGATACTGTGTGTGCTTACATTGCTTCTTTGCCCAATGGTTCAGTGATTACATATGAGGACCTTGAGCAGATAAGTGATGAGCACTTGGAAGAGATGGACATCAAGTGGAACATGGCTCTTGCTAGTATAAGAGCAAATAGGTGGAATAGAAGGTTCAAGAAGAAGATGACCTTCAATGCTAAAGACACTGCTGGATTTGATAAATCCAAAGTTGAATGCTACAACTGTCATCGTATGGGGCACTTCATGAGGGAATGCAGATCTCCTAGAAGATCTGATGCTGGTAAACCCTCAAGTCAGGTTGTTAAAGCTCAAGATTCCAAATCCATGGTTGCAGTTCAAGGAATTGATGGTACTAGATGGGATTGGAGCTATCTGGCTAAGAATGCTGAAGAGGACAAAGCTTTGGTTGCTGACATTGAAGAAGAAGAGCATGTTGAATATGCTCTCATGGCACACTCCTCCTCTTCATCTGATAATGAGGTATATGATGATGCTTTTTGTAGCAAAGGTTGTAGGTTAAACACTGATAGACTTAACAAATAGGTGTTAAAACTAAAAGATGACATGAGCACTGAAAGGTGTAAATTGTCCAATTACCAACTAGCTCTTACTGAAACTGAGAAAACGTGTTTTGAACATGGCTGTTTACATTATATTGACTAAATCTTTTTAAACATTAAGAATATATTCTGAACTCTTATCTTCATATTTTGTCCACCAGCTTGAAGAATTCATCATTGACAGATTTAGTCCTTGTCTTTATGTTAAGATTCTTCTCGTCAGCGTCTTGATAATTCTTATCAGCGTCTCATCTGTCAACGCCCTGTTTACTCTTGTCAGCGTCCAAGTTCCTCTTGTCAGCGTCTAGGGACTTGGTCAATTTTATTCCCAACAATCCTCCCCTAAACTTGATATCTACTCTAGTAATCAAGTTTCTGAATAAAATAAAACATACAGAGAGGATTCTTACAAACATACTTATCCCTGAATTTGAGTAATAATAAATCTCGAAAAGTCAATCACTCAAATCACTTGTATAGTCAGCCTTCACTTGGTCTTAATCATCTTCAACACCTGTAGAGTCTTTGGAGCTTTCTTTATTACTTTTGTCACTCAAATTCGATTGCTCCTCCCCTTTTTAAGACTCCTCTCCAAGATCAATATACAAGGACGGAACCAAGAACATCCTCCTTGCATCAGCTTCCAAAACAACAAGTCTAGCAGTTCAAAACTGTGATCCTTGACAATTTGTACCATTTCTGTATTATGCTTTTACAAGCTAATACAGATTTTCGTCAATTCCATTCATGTCAAAGGTTTCATACTGTCCTCATCCACATTCGGGAAATGAATCCTCAATGTTGATTCATAGGACATGGGGATGGACTTACTGATGATAAGACTGACTTGACCTGCATTAAAGCTAGTGCCAATAGTCTCAGCCATCTCCATAACACTATACACCCTTGTGAAAGTGATCTCTACTGCTACTAGATATCAATCACTAGGAAAAACATCTCAATGATCATTAGGCTTCTAGATATCCAAAAATTTGAAAAATGTAAGGGTGATGAAATGTTTTGGGTCTATAAATCAGTTTAGAAATGACACCAACTGAGATGAAATAGCATAAAATAGACTTGAGAATGTAGAAAACTTTAGTTAGAACATAGACAAAGGTAATAATCCTAAGGAAATTAACTAGACTCTAATAAGCAAGAGTGACAAACACTGTTCATGCATACACTCATGCAAAAGCATGATAGACACACATGAACTCTAGAGTCCTTTGTTCACAAATGCCCCAAAGAGAATGTTAACTCATATAAAACCTTTGCAACTGCCCAAGTAAGCCCAAAAATATATCTAACCCAAGTCACCCATACGACCACACCCAATTCTAGGTCAAAAGTCTTGGTAGCACGCATGTTTAAATAAAAACGTGAATGCTACAGTGCCTCGAGGTTTAGAAATTTCAACAATTCCATAAGGAAAAGTCTTAACTATTTCTAACCCCCACTCACCAGTGGACACAATCTAGAATTGTGATAAGAGCATTCTAAGAATACCCAAAAACCTAGAGGTTTACCTCCCCTTAACAGAAGCATACAAATCATTATATGTGAAGAAGCAAAATTTTATCTCAAGATAAGAATGTAAACATTCCAACCATCATAAATAAAAGTTTGCAACTCTGTATCCATCCAAATGTAGCTCCACTTTCCTGCATAGTTAGACAAAAACCACAAAAACACACACCAACAGAGGCTACCCTATCCCATGATAATGGGTAGAGATAACATGTCAGTGGATAAAAATAATATTAGTGGAAAGACCAACAATGCATGTTCCTTGAGCATCCACTATCCCAATATCCTTGATCATTAACCTGCTTTTGAATAGGCTGCTCAAAAAGAAAACAAATTAGTTTTCTTTGGAGATCCAAGCCTTATCAGACTTGGATCTGTCTAGTTGTTCAACTAGAGTGGTATTATTCTTTACCATAAATGCCTGTTCATCCCTTTGTGACCTAAGCACCCAATTTTTTCCAATGATACTAGTAATGACCTTCTCAATATATTTAAATCTATTGCAAGTCATTGAAATACCATTAAAACTAGAGTTTTGCTCTTGTTTAGGTTTCCAAGTTATGTGGGATGATGCCCTAGACCCTTGACCCTTACTAACCAAGTATCTTTATTTATATGGTCTAAAATAAGGTCTCATACCAAATTTGGAGCTGTCAACGTTGCATTTGTTCCTGTCAGCGCTGAATTTATTGCTGTCAGCGCTGAATTTGTTCCTGTCAGCGCTGAATTTTTTCTTGTCAGCGCTGAATTTGTTCTTGTCAGTGCCCAAATTAGGGTTTGCTACAGGAACATACTGTCTGTTTGACCAAGTGTTGGTCTTTTGAAAGGGCCTCTGTCCATGGGTATTAGCTGCCTTAGAGAAGAAAGGAGTTGGTCTAGTAGCCTGTGGTCTAGTGTGGACAAAAGGTCTATGATTGACATTGGATGACCTATTGCCAGCGAATGAATTGTGTCCACTGACACAATTATAAGCCAAATGAGAAAAGCTCCCACATGTATAACAAGCCTTTTTAGACACAAACTTAGGCTTAGACTTGTAAAACCCTGTCCCATTAATACTTTCTTGGCTTTTGAGTGACCTAGGTTTCCTATACATTTCAGCATATTTAACACTAGGTTGTTTCTTAATTGGGGAGCCAAGATTAACAGCTTTTCTAGTGATGGGATTGGTTACAGTGATAGGTTTAGATACTACTGGACTCTCAATGGGTGTAGGCACGAATGGACTCTCACTAAGCATCCCACCCTTAACAAACAAAGTGGGGTTAGCCTTCTTCCATTCTTCTAGGTCAGTAACCTTTTGTTGATATTCCTCAACTGGGGAAAGAACTCTAGGTGGAGGAATAAATTCCTCTTCTTGGAGTTCTGGAATACCAGTACAAGAGAGATCCTTTCTATGGACACCATAGAAGTCCCCAGCAGGTGGTGGAACGACAACATATTCTTTCAACCCAATCCCAGACATATCCTTAGAATCCCTTTATTTATTAACACATTCTCCTAGGGTTTGTGTGGCCTTATCAAATCTCTGAATTTTAAGACTCACATTGTCTTTATTCTTATTAGCCTCATCTAACTTAGCTATTAAATCAACATTAACCCTATTCACGATATCGTTAATATCATTACTTTGATTTAACTCATGTTTTAAGATATTTATTTTATCTTTTAAATCAAACTCCATTTTCTTATACTCAGAAACAGTCTTTTCAGTTTGAACAAGTGCCACTTGATAATTAGATAACGTGCATCTTACGTCTGAAAGATCTGATTTTAATTTTAAAATCTCTTTATTAAATTTTTCAGTATTTATCCTACAAGAAGAGTCATCACATACCTCATTATTAGATGACGAAGATGAGTTGGAACTTGAAGTAGACTTCGCCTTGACTGAAAACATCATCAGATTCTTTTTCACCTTCTTCCTTAGCCTGGTTCACCTCATGATATTGGATCTCGTTCTTCAAATCAAAGTTTCTCAACAAGCTCTGATACCACTTGTGGAAACCTTGGTTTCCGGATCTTTTAAGCTACTAGGAATGATCATTGTTCATATGATTATACAATCAAAGCGGAATTAGAACAACAATCATTAACAAGGTGTTTAGGCACAAAACATGAATTAAAACAATAGGATTGTTCATTATATTAATAACAAACAATCACTAGACGTGTATACATTGAATCCTACGTCTAGTCGACACACACTTTAGGTTTACATTGTGAATGAATTATATAAATAAAACCTATGACCCTTGGTTCCTTTTATAGTGTAAGGATTAGGGTTTACAAGAGATAAGAATGAATAAACAAGTAAATATTCTATTTAAATAAACTTATGCAGAATATCTTTTGCATGTTTATCTAAATAGAAGCTTCCATAAGCTTCTTTGTCAACGTTTTGTCAATGCTTGAATTGCATGTGACAATGCTTGAGCCATCAACGCCTAATTTCCTCTTGTTAACGCCCAAATTAGTCTTGACAACGCTTAGACAATAACTTCACGTTTTCTTCATTTTTGAGTTTCTGCCACATCAACTTTTTGACCCAACACTATATTTATTTAAATCTAAAGTTAAAAAAATCTAATTAATAAAAATTTAAACTAATTAAACTTTTTAAATAAAAACATTTTTTTATTTTTTTATATATTTATTATTTTGATTTACTAAAATAAAATACTTTAATAAAAACATTTTTTTTTAAAGTTTACTTAAAATGAAATTAAAACGAATTAAAGTTTAATAATAGAAAATCTGCCAAGCTACAAAAACACTATATAAATTCACTAGCAGAGAGAAAAATCAAAAAGGGACTCAGCCCAGATGGTAAACACACTGGTCTTCTAGATGGGAGGTCTCGAGTTCGAACCCCACAAGAGTGACATATTTTTGGATTTTATTTCTTTTGACAGATTATACAAAGATAAGTCTCAGGAAAGACTTGTGTAATGCTAAAGATCAGCTGATAGGAATCAGCACTTGAACCTATCAGTCAATGAGACTGATAAGCTTAAACTTAGTAAAGCTTTAATTCAGCAGTAACAATCAAACTAAATCATGTAATCCGCAGGCAATAAAATCATCCAAGCAAGCAGATTAACTAACTTCTAAAACTAAAAGCAGTCATGTATCCAATTCAAATTATAACAACAGACTTAATTAACTGATCAAATCTATCAGTCAATCTAATACCTTATAAAAGTCAGTATAAAGCTAAATTAAAGCTATATCAGATCAAGGTTTGGTCACAATTCAAGTAAACAATTTAGCTAGCACAGACTCACAAACTTACTCAATCAAAAACGGATAGTTGAAACTTTAACAAGAATCAACAGGATAACGATATAACCAGTAACTCAAACCTAAAAACATAATTTAATTAGAATGCAAGCAAAATCAAAACTGAACAGCGTACTATTAAAATCTATTCATGACTAGCAGATTAAAAGCCCAATTTCACTTACTCAAGTACTAACTCAATCAGAAAAACAAATCTAAACAGCAACCTTCAAAAACAGATTATCCAGTTCACTCTAACTATGCAAACTCAAATCTCTCAACATATGATCATATAAAGGCAGATAGCAAGAAGAAAAAGTCAAATATTAGACATTAAATCATTTAAGTTCACCTAAGCATTTAACTCAACACAAATTTGAAGCTATAATGAAAACTAAAAATAAGAGATCCAACATCTTTTGACGAACCGTTAAGCAGTAGGATAGCGCTGAGCTACCTAAGATCCGAAACTGGACCACCATTCTCCATTATCCGAACACCATAAACGAACAACAGAATCGACCAGCATCATTTATATATTAAAATTATCCAGTGGGGATAATTTTTAATCCAATTTTTATTTTCTTAATATTCAATCGAAGCTATTATTTAAGCTTGATTAAATACTCAAACATCATTAACACAGATTAGATTGAAGTAACTGTAAGATTAATTTTAACAGAAAAACAAGAAAATAAAATAGAGAAGTATTTCGATCAAAACAAATTTTTATTAATATCAAAAGCTGTTACAATACTGAGAAAAGTAAACTACAAATTACCTAAAACTAATTCTGCATAATAACTTTAGAAACTAAAAACAGGATAAAAATTACAATAGATTGGGGGGGTTTTATAGCCTCCCAAGGCTGTTGATGAAGAGAATATCCGGATATTCTTGGAATATTCCACTTGATTTCATGGCCATTGATCTTCAATTTCTCTCTCTTTCTTTGATTGGATGGCTGTGATGATTCAATCTAGCACACGGATTGCCAACGTGGCATCCGTGTGCTAGTTGTGCTTCTTTCTTGTTTTCTGATTGGTGGAAAAAGCTAGATGAGGTGTCTCGTCCAATAACCTTGTGCCACGTAGCTCTCCCGTTCCTCTCATTCTCTTCCTATAACCATGGGGGTTTTATTCCCCTTGGTTTGAATTAATTAAGTGTATAAAAAGCCCTTTAATTGATTCACTTTTTACTGGCTGAGGTTTGATGCACAGTAATTTTAACTGGTATTTAGGGGTGAGATAAATGGGGAAGAAGGTTAGCATAGGTTACATCGAAAGAATTATTTATTGTGAGAAAGTGGGTGAAAGGAAAAGGTGCTCGGTTTTATTTAAATGAAAACAGTGAGTGGATAAATATATGTGGACGTGATGTATGTTTGTGAATGGGTGGGTGAATAAACGTGTGAAGAAGACATGTTTTATTTTGACCAAAACAAACGACTGATTCTTCCAATTTGTTTTAATAACTTATTAAAACCAAATGGTTTACACAAAAACGACCTTTACACATTGTTTGGGCTTTGAGATGGGCTTTGAATATTCCCATTAAAACGACTTTGGGCTTCTAATGATTTTGGACCCAAACATTATATACTCAATATTGCTTTGGGCTTATTGATCTTTTGACCCAAAAGTCCAACAATACTTCTCAATCAGCCCAATAATTAGGCCCATTAAGCTAATGTGGGACCCACTTGACCCATAAACTTGATAAATGATGAAATCCGCTAAATTGGACTCGGTTTTGGCTTCCTTGATCTTTTCCTTCAAACTCGTGCCGATTT
Source organism: Glebionis coronaria (assembly GCA_025667525.1). NCBI lineage: Eukaryota > Viridiplantae > Streptophyta > Magnoliopsida > Asterales > Asteraceae > Glebionis > Glebionis coronaria. The sequence continues at coordinate 400,463,188 of CM046878.1, forward strand.
TTTGCCGGTTTTTTGCGAACTTGGTACCTACACACATTCAAACAAGAAAACAACATATCCAAGGCATATTTGATACATTTTGTGCAATATTTCTTTGTTTTAAGCTACAAATGATATGAGTATTTACACTCATATCATTGATCCTCATTGAATGAAGAAATGACACTCAAAACCCTTGTATATTGATAATTACAAGTTTGGTCCCTTAAGTTTGTCAAAATTACACAAATGGTCCTTCAACTTTGAAGAAATGGCAAGTTTAGTCCCTCAACAATTTCAAATTGCCAATTATGGTCCCTCATGAAGTCAAAGATACATTGAAGACCTTTGAAGATAAAAAATGTCCATGATCAGCCCTTAAAATATCTCAAAATGACAAAAACAACCCTTTGAAACCTTTTTCCAAAGTTTTGTGCCAAAACTGCCAAAGTGTGAAAGATATTAACAAAGGGATATGAGTTTTGTTGCTGAAAAACACGTTTTACACACTTTCTGAAAAAACAAGGGCCAAAGTTGTATACTTGAAACATTCAAATGAAGAAATGCGCCAAACAACTTCCAATCCTAAAAAAACGGATCAAAAGTTACTACTGTTCACCCTATGAACCCAGTAACTATCTTCATTAAAACAAAGGGTAAGATGAAATTACCCTTACCCACACTTGATTCACACGCCTGAAATCCCATCCCAACCTTAAAACACTCACTACCACTCACCAAGAGGCCCCACCACCAAAACCGTTTCACCATCATGTGCCAACTTCCTCTCCAAGGCTTGCCACGTGTCAAGATCAACAGCTGAGATCCTTTGCTTCACCCCAAAGCTACTTTAAACGTCTAGGATCATTTTGGACAGCTCACAACCAAGAATTATCTAGAAGACTCAAGGGCATTTTAGAGAAATCAGTGGTAGGGTTTGTGAATAGTGTTTAGCCAGGCATTTGCCTATAAAAGGAGACCTCAACATGTGAGAGTCCCTTTGTTCCAGTTTTACCTTTTAAACTTGTAATTCCTTTTTGAAATTTATAAAAGTTGGTATTTTGAGAAAATGGTAATTCCTTTTTATGTTTTTGAAAGTTGGTGTTGTTTAAAGGTGATTCTGAGTTCCATTTGTTGTTATAAGTGTGCTTGAGTCATTTGGTTCAAGGACGTTTATGTTTGGTAAGGTTTTTCAAGTTTGAAAAAGCTTGAAAATTGGTTTCTGAATTTGCTTATTATTGTGTACTAATCCTTAACCATTAGCTATAAGCTCTTGCAAGCTTGTTGACACCAAGCTTGTGAAGGGATTAGGACCTTTGGTTGGGCTGTTTGTTCATTGTGTTGAAGAAATCAAGCCCTTGAGTTTCTGCTTTGAAACATCAACCAAGGCATTCATCATCTTTGTTATTGAAGTACCTTGGTCTTGTTCTAGTTGTTGAACAAGGTCCAAGAAGCATAGCTGGCTCTCCTAGGATGTTGTGGAGGGCAGGTATAATCCCTTGATTACATTTCCTTTAAAAATTTCATGTTACTGCTTGTTTGGCATATGATTTGTTGATTCTGTGTTTGTGCTCTTTGTTTTATGGTTGTAATCTGTTAGTTGTCACCTAGTGTAGCTATTTGAAGGATAAAATCAGTAGGTTGTGTTTAAAAATCACAAGTTGCTTTGAAAAGTGGTTGATTAAGGACTGTTTGGGATTACTGGTTCATAAGGCCTTGTGGCCTTGAGCCCTTTGTTCTTAGGCTTTGGGAGGTCTAAACAAGTCATTTTGAACAAGTTTTAGTCATTGGTTTAGTTTATGAAAGTTTGGAAAAGGGATTTGAAGTTTTGCAAAAATCTGATAAAAGTGTTGTTAAAATTGGTCAAACACATCAGATCCAATAACTTCTTTGTTTGTTGGATCTAAGGTCTGAAATCAGGTTTGGGAATAGTTTAGGTGATAAACTATCTATTGGTTATCTGGTTGTTGAATTTGGTGGCTTATTGAGTGTGCTATAGCTTATCAAAGTTGGCTGAAGTGGTCATTTGCATCAGCAAAGTGACCACCTCATTTTGTGTCTGCATTTGTTATCCTATTGTATGCCTTGTGATTTTGCTTCTTAGAACTTGTTTAAGTGCTGCTTGTGAGTGGATTTTGCTATTTAGTGTGCTTTGTATCTGGCTTATAAGCTAACTGGCTTATTAAGCCCTTATTTCCAAAATCTGCCATCAAAAGGTCAACTGACCTCTTGATTCACAAGGCCTCCTCCTTGAGTCCTTCACAAAAATTGCTTATAACAAGCCCAAATACCATTCCTGATCATTTGGTGAACTTCGGAGTACTTTGACTTTTGGTCAAATAAGCACAAATTGGCTTATTTTTGAGAACTGCTTATTGGCACATGCAACAACTTGGCTTTTGTAATAGAAATCATTTTTCTTAGCTTAATAACAAATCTGGAAGGTTACAAGTCTTTTGGTTAAGCTTTTGCTAGAAAACTAGCTTATTTGGCTTTTTCAGCCAGCTTATTGGTTCTTACAGCTTATTCTACTTGGCTTTTTGTGATTTTCTTGATAGATTATTCTTAGTTAAGCTATTTGTGAGCTTTTGCAACAAACTAGAGCTTCTGAGGTGCCCTAAATCTCAAACCGACTATTTTGTCGTTTTGTGGATTTATACTTTGCTTATTTCTGGCTTATTGAGTGTGCTTTTTCAAAATTTCTTTTTACAGATCTCATAAGCATCCCAAAAGAAGGTTGTGTGTCAAATTAGAGCTTATGGCATTGGCTTATTGCTTAATGGGCTGAAAAGCCCAATAAGGATAAGCTGTGTGCACAATAAGTTGTGATAAGCTCACATTCAGCTTTTAGGCCTTTAGAGTTTTGTGCTTAGAATTAAATTTTGAGTCAGATAGGGCTTTTCCAAGTCAATTGGGCCAAGTTTGACTTTTTGGGCCAAAAAGCCCATTAAGGTTGACTGTTTTTGGTTTTGGCCCATTTGAGGGCCCAATAGGGGTATTCTGGTCATTTCACTTTGATTTTCTGATTATTTAGGTTAAATTAAACTAGTTTGCAAGTTTTTAGAATTTTTTATAAATTTTGGATTTTTAATATTATTTTAATATTATTTTTCAAATTTCACATTTTCCAACTTTTTACATTTTTCTTAGCTTAAATACATTAAAATAGGAATTTAGCAACTTTTAGAATAATTTTATCACTTTTAGATTAATTTTTATAATTATTTTAAGTTTTAATAGTTTTTAAATCATTTTAAATAGTTTTTGTTAGTTTAAAAATTTCTAAAAATAGTTTTTAATCTTTTTAGGTCATTCTAGAGGTTTACCAATTAAAAAATCTTTATTTGGGCTTTTTGATAATTTATTTGATTTTTAGGGCTTTAATTAGCATTTAAAAATTGAATATTTATTTATTTAAAAGGTTTGAAAAAGTTTTGATCATTGGTAAACTCTTAGTTTATTTATTTTAATTTTTGGTGAATTTTAGGTAATTTTTAGAATTAATTTTTATTTTTGTAGTTTTTACGATTTTAAGTTTGTCGTTGTAGTAGTAATTTTCACGTCTTCGTCATCTTCTTTTCTCATCCCTTTCTAAACCAATCGTTAATCACAAACATTTAACAAGTTTTTCACACACATATACCTCCTTGGGAAACGAACTTCATTGGGTCATTAGTGCTTGATTTTCCTAAATCATCACTCGATACTTACCGCTCATTTACTCTCTTTTGTTTTCCTAAACAAGAGGTGTAATTTACCACAATCAATGACTTATTAATAATCATATACTTTTGTCATACTATTATTTCATATTTATTTGTTCATTTATATGAACTTTTAGTCTTCATTGACTACGTTGGCAATTGACTGGCCACATGATTGAACAAGGACTCATCACCTCAGTATACACTTTTGATAAACTGTAACATTATTTACTTAATTTATTAAGTACTTGGATTTATATTTATATGTATATATTTACATATACTTCATACTATGAACAAACATCTCTCACGTTAAAACAATGTATATTATTTCACATTGTCACTTATTTACTTTATTCAAGTAAAATAATTAAAATGATATACTCATTATATACTTTCACCAAGTTATCTAAAGGTTTAACCAAAATACCTAGAAACTTAACAAATACATACACTATAATACATGGACTAATATTAACTCCCAATACTTGATACAAAGAAACACATTTCTCCCAAATATGTATAGTGTGCCGTGTATATGCATGCATACACTACCCTTAATCATGAAAGCTTACAAGTTACCCTTATTAAGTACACTATGCCTTACAACTATGCCTTACACACACCATAACCTTTCCATACATCACCTTACTTTTCCTACACTTCACCATACACATTGCACTATTGAGTGTCATATTTGTCCCCCCCTTTGACTTGAAAACACACGACTAAACCAACAAAAGGGAAATGAGAGACTTTTCTATTTTGAGCACGTGTCTAATATGCATCATATCTTACAACATATCCTAACATATCCTACACGATCTTTCCAATGATACATAAGTACCATACCAAGATCCACCAAATCTTCTTATTTCCTTAACATATCTGAATATCCAAGATTCAAAAATCACACAACGTAGAACACTTGCAATCTCACTTCCACTCTCTCTCAAACTCACGGCTATAATACCTTTCATCACCAAAATCCTTTAACATCCAATTAAGACTTCATTTACTTAGGCAATCTATGTCTCTTTCATCTTAAATACTAATCATTGTCACTCCTACAACAACCTTGATCTCCAAGACAACTCCAAGTGTACTCACAAGCATAAAAGGTCACGGCTAAGATTTGATTCCAAGCATCCACCGTTGTTGAAACCAAGCTCAAGTTACTACTCATTCACTATCCACTCCTAGAACTAACTAAACAAGTAAGTATCATTAAACCTATCTATTCTATATACTTCATTTTCATACACTTGAATATATATATATACATATCACTAGTAAGAACTTAACCTAAAAATAAATCTAAGCAAACCTAGACCATTTTAGGTCGCGGCTTAAAATGATGTATCACATTGTGTAATGTAAAATCTTGTTAACTATTGATCACAATCTCATGAACATGCTTAACTTATAAAATCATGAAAACCTAAGCATGTTGTAAAACTAGACGTGGGGTTCATCCTCATGGTTTAGTGTGATGGTTAACTTTGTAATATTGATATAAGCCTAGAATCACTAGATCTAAGTTACTAACTAAAAATGTTAACTAGTTGCCTTAATAGATTATTAAGCCCACTCTTTAAGCCTTATAGAAATTAAGCCCATTAAGCCCACTAGAATAATCATACTTAAATAAACTTTATTTTTATTAAATAATGATAGTATAAAACTTCTGGTGTGAAAATTATGATTTTATATATTTTCGGATTAAAATGATGACTTTATAAAGTTTTCAGACTAAAAATGTAAATATAAAGTTTCGGGTTGATTTTGTAAATTTAACAAGCTTAGGGAATTAATTGGACATATTTAGAAACTCATTTTAACAAAAGTTAAAACCTAAGGACCTAGTTTGTATATTGCCGAGAGTTAAGGGTGGTATTTTATACCATTCGAAACTTAAATCATAGTAGGAGGACTCATTTGTAAATATTGATAAGTTAAGTTAAGTTGTGTAACTGGGTTAGAAACCTGGGGTCCCCTTTTGACTCTTGCCGAAAGTATTAGGAGCCCTAGGGGCCTTTATTGCCAAAATAGAAAAGATTTACAAGCCCTAAACAAACCCTAGGGGCCATTTTGGCATTATACGAATCTTGTTTGGTGCCCTAGGGGGCGTTTATGAAACATTTGCTAAACCTAATTATAACCAAATACAATAAAGACCAAAATTGACAATACTTGAAACTTTAACAAGCCCTAGTTACATGTGTAACTAGGGAGGGACTAATTTTGCAATTACTTGAAACTTTTACAAACCCTAGGGGTATTATGGTAATTAATCGCGAGTAATTATATAAATCGAGGGACTAAAATGTAATTTACACAAACTATAACAAACCCTAATTTACTATATATATATACCTAATATTTAAAAACGTAAAAGTTGAATAAATACAACGCTCGTTATTTTTCCCAAACTTATAATTTAATAATTATACAAACCTTCAGGAACGTTGAATTTATATTAAATTAAAATGTTACAAATTTTTATAAACGTTACTTATATACATTATATAAATTAAATATGGCTAACTTATAAAAATAAATATATTAATTATATTTATTTCTTTTCACTTTAAATATATATAAAACTTCCTTTTATAAATATTTAAATTACTTATAAACAATACAAGTACGAGAATATTAATTAAACGATACTATTTATTTTATATTTAAAAATAAATACTTCTATAACTTGTACAACGATAAACTAAATTACATATATCGTAATAAAATGCTTAAAACCAGTATAAGCATGTACAGACTTGTTCTGAAACTTTTATGCATTATGTTATGCATTTACTGAGACCTTATAATTATTTAGGTCATTGACTGTATCATGAGCATCACACCAGATTTTCTTGTGACTTATTGCTGTACTACTGAGGTGAGTTCATGGCCCCACTTTGTATATTGACAAACTTTTAAAGCCTTTATGGAAAATAAAACATGCAACATATTTTATTTGGTGGACATAAACTGAACTACGAAACCTTTGATTACATTAGCCTATTGTAGATGAACCTGCATGACCCCTGCATCTGAAACTCTTTAAATTGTTGAATTGCCTGAATGTATAAATAGATCTATTTAGGATTGATCATCCCCATCTGGGTGAGTAGCGCTCACTGTGCCTAGGCCAGGACAACAGATGTTTAACATGTCGGAACTTTATATTGGGTGCATTTTTATTAATGCGAAGGGTCCTCATTTGTTGTAGACTTAACGTGTCAAGTCTCAGTTTCGGGCAATATGGGAATGTAGTTACCTTTAAGTGTTGATGTTATGTGCATTACTAATCCAGTGAACGTTTATTGTCCAAACTCATTTTATTAAACCTGTGAATTCACCAACTTTATGTTGACTCTCTAAGCATGTTTTCTCAGGAAACTGAAGCAGGTATTGACGTGCATGGAATCAAGCATCATGATACGCTGCATTTATAGAGATCATCTGAGGTTTTATAAACTCGGAATGATTTCAACCACTGAATAATGTTTAAGACTATTTTTATAATATTTTCACTTTTATTCATGTAATAAATGTAATTATAATCTTTTATATGTTACTCTACATACTATTTGCTGTTGATCCACGTCACGTGACACCCAAATATTATTTTCGCTGCATTTGACCAATTTGGGGGTGTCACAGAAATGTTATCAGAGCGATAGTTATAGAGAACCAGAACGAAAAATTAAAATGAATATAAAAGTAAAATTTTTATATAAACTGGACTATAACTGCTTTAAAAATCTTTTAGGATTTTCGGGACTAGAATAGTTAAGCATATAGAGTATAGAGCATACATTTTTATGTGGCTAACTGTGCATTAGTTATTCACATTCGGTTGATTAATCTTATAAGTATTAATGTAACCTTTAACTGGCGATGTTAAACGATACTATTGTATAATTTAATCATAATTCCTAAAAATCTTTTGAGAAATTCTTGAAAAATTGTGTTCAATGGTTTTAAAATAAATTCCGATTTACATGAGCTCAAAACTTTGAATGTTTTGTGACTATCTCATGACCTAGAAAAATTAATTTCCCGTTTTGAAGGATAAGTTATTATCCGTGATAAACTTTCCTTAAGGTGAAGTTTGAGTTCTAAGCTGACATTTACTTAGAAGTCATTTTTTCATGAACTTAAAAACTTGGAATGTTTTTATAGGAAGCTCATGACCGAGAAATATTAATTTCTCGTTGTGAAGGATAATTTTTCGTTCATGATAAAATTTCCTTTATGTGAGGTCCGAGTCCTAAGTTGTGATGCGCTTAGAAGTTACTGTGAGAAAGTATCAAGCAGATTCATTTGCCAGAACCTCCAGGTCATCTGGAGTCATATACTTCATACCAAGACGGCCAACGAGATACTCAAACCTATCTGGCGATAAATCTTTTATAAACAAGTCTGCTATCTGGTACTCAGTTCTGTCAAGGTATAATTCCACGATACAACGTTCCACATGTTCCTTGATGAAGTGATATCTGACGTCGACGTGCTTAGTGCGGGAGTGTAGAACCGGATTGCAAGAGATGGCTATGGCCGAATTTGTAACACCCCCATAAATCGGGTATCACAGTGGTGGATCGATGAGCAAATAGCTTACAAAGCACAGATCATAATTATATTATTTTTGAAATACAATTGATGTATACATTGAATTGGTACAATCATTTAAATCGTTGAATAACATTTTTATGAATATCCCAGTAAAAGATAATCACCCGTCATTTTTATGCTCCTAAATGATCCTCAATCCATGCTCAAATAATCTTGCTAAATAACCTGTGCAAAACATACTAAAGGTGGTCAACATAAAGTTGGTGAATTTACAGACTTTAACAGTTTATTAGTTTGGGCATGCATTAAGCAAAGAAGTGACAATGCACAAAGCATTCTCACTAAAATGTAAATAATATTTGTTTATTATTATTAAAAACTGAAGCTTTACCTCCATAGTCCTCAACAGATGAGGACGTAGTGTCTCACTAAGAGACACCCATTCCAGTTCCAACATGGTATACGTCTGTTGTCCCGGCCAAGGCACAGTGAGCATGACTCACCCAGACGGGGATGGTTAATCCCTAATAGATCTATTTATAACATTTGGGCAATTTACAACAATTTAACAGTTTCAATAATAAACAATCATAGACAAGTTTATACAATCCGGTTATGTCCATTATATGTTTGCATATTTTCTTTCCCAAAAGGGAAAGATTTATCAAGAGTTTATATGGGGCTGTAAACTCACCTGGGAGTAGGTAATAGCTGTTTAATATGAATATCCAAATAAAGCTCACGCCAAAGTTATGTGATTGTTGTATTTTTACCACCCTTTAGGAAAAGGAAGGCAATAAGGGTAAGTATTAACAAGCGGTTTAGGAAAACCACAAGTTATGACCCAATGAAGTGAGTTCGTTCTCGAGGAGGCTAGTGTGTTGTGAATTGAATTGATTTTGATTGATGATTTTATTAAGAAGAAAAGAAAAGAAAATAGAAATGAGAAAGAAAGACGGTTACGAAGACGGATCGAGCTAAGACGAAAAAGCGTTAACGTAAAACCGTAAATAGTGCAAAAATTAAAATTTTAACCTAAAAATTCCTAAAAATTACTAAAAATCCACAATAATATTCTAAGAGTTTTCAAAAAAATCAAAACTTGCTAAAACCTTTTAATTAATTAGATAATGACTTTTTAATGCTAATTAAAGCCCTAAAAATCACAATTAATTATTAAAAAGCCCTAAACAAGATTTTCAAGTTTGTAAACCTCAAAAATGACCTAATTAAGCTAAAAAGTATTTTTTTTTAAATTTTAAAACCAAATTAAACTATTTTTAAACACTTAAAAACTATTAAAATCAATTAAAACTTAAATTAATTCTAGAAAATAATTGAAAAGCCCTAAAAATATTTGGAAAGTTACAAAATTCCTAGTTTAGTGTCTACAATCTAGGAAAAATGAAAAAAGTAGAAAAAACAAACTTTCAATTTTTAATAAGAAAATAATAATAAAATAATCAAAAAAATTCAAAGTTTATAAAAAAATCTAAAAAATTACCAACAATCTAGAATATTATAACTAAGACAAAAATGCAATTAAAAGTTTCTAAGTCCTATTTAATAATTTTATATTAAATTTTAAAGTTGATTAAAAACCCTAAAATCCTATAAAATCAAAAATTAGACTTTTTGAAAACTTTTTTAGCTGTAAACCTCAAATTACTTAAATAAAACCTAAAAACATTTTTTATAAAATTTTAAATCTACTTTAGCTATTTTTAAATTAATTAACTAAATACGGGTAATTAAAAATTAATAAAAAATAAATAAAGAAAGGGAGAAATGCAAACTTAGGCTAGAAAAATCCCTAACCTAATACTAATCCTAGGAAAAATGTTAACCAGCTAATAAGCTAAGCCAATAAGCCTGGAATGGCTTATTTAGCTACGGCTTATATAAGAAAAGCCAAAACACAAACTCCTTAAGTAAATTATGAAACCAACCTTGGTCAGTAAAAGACCCAAGGGCGCAATGGTAGTGAGTGTGTGTTGTGAGGGGGATGGCGCAGGTTCGAGTCCTGGCCAGTCCTTTTTGAACTTTTTATATATTTTTTTAAAAACTTTAAAACACAAAACAGTAACTTACTTAACTTAAAAACACACTTTTTAGTCAAAAACAAACAAGAATTAAGCTGAAATGAAATCAAAACGTGCCCAGGTAGCACTTATAACTGATGAACAATAAGGAGTATTCTTCACATGTGCAGATAATCAAGAGGGCTTGATTTGTGTAATTTGAGTTGGTTTTGATGGACAATAGGGCACCCCTACACTCAGTTGGAGTGTAGGGAGTCAATGCAAACACAAGAAACAACAAGATCAAACAGAATCAAGCACAATAGGCACAATCAAGTTTCTGATATAGCTTACTCAAGTCTGAGGGTATTTGCTGGTTTTATAGGTCAAAATAGTGAGATTCAATGGCTCCTAATTTGCACACAAGTTCTCCAAACAGCATATAAGCAATTCACAAACCTCAAATGTCCTATCTCCTAACAGATTATCAACTTGATGAACAAATTCCAACCAATTTAATCACTCAGGACACTTTTCTGATTTTGACTAGTATTACCAAAAACTAAGCATACAAACCTGATTTCAAACCCTCTAATCTGAAACCTAAGTGCATATATCATATAGCAATAACCAAAGAAGTGTTTTAAAAAGGATTTAACACAATAATCTTATAACAGTTCTTGGCTAATCCCTTAATCCAAACACCCCTTTAAGTTACTGAAAATAAAATTAACAAACCAAATCCTTATAAAATCCAACCAAACTGATTACAAATGATCCTAGCATGCATACAATCAACTAATGAAAAAATTCAAACACTTAAACAACTCTTATCCAATCTTCATTCAATAATCACATAAATACCAAATAACTAAAAAAATGTAAATGGGGAAAGAATTTTACCAAGAGGGACCTACATCCAGGTCCCTCAGTGGTTGCTTAACCACCTCCAAATAGGCTGGGGCCTATGCAGAACCTTGAACAAAACAATCAACAAAACCTGCTAAGAAAAATAATGAAGAAAGCATAATATGGACTTTCTGATTTTGGAACTTTCCAAACCTTTTTCACAACTGAAAACCTTGGAACAATGAACACCCTTTTTTAAACAAGTAACAATATCAGAAATCCAGGAATCAAATTCCACTTTCACTTCATAAGATCCTTGGATTTCTGATAATTTTCAAACAACTTCTGAAAACCCTTTTTTGAAAATCCAATAAACACAAAGTGTTTAAGCAATAATAATGTGGAACTCAGAATTTCAAGCATGTACCAAATTTCAAAAAAACAATAAAAGGAATTACGATTTATCAAAAAAAATACCAACTTTATAATATTTTAAAAAAGGATTACAAATGCTTGAAAAAATCTGGAACAAAGAAATAGGAACACATGTCGTCCCTATTTATACAAGTAGATAGAACAATCTAGATATCTAAAACCCTAATGCTTTAAAGCCCTAAAATGCCCTTGGACTTTTGACTGAAAATGGTCAAATTTGTTCCTCATGTGATGATGTTGATGTAGCCAGCTTGCAAAGTGATCTTGGAGCGTTTATATGTCCTTGGGGACCAAGGACTACCATCCAATCGTTGGTTTGGTCGGGTATTAGGTTTGGAGACGAAAGTGATGGGCAGGGGAGGGTCCCACAACCACATGGGTGTGTTGTGGATGGAATCTGGGTTGTGGGTTGGGTTTGTATGATGGTTAATCAAGGTTCTAGAAATCCTAAGCCAAAAACCCTTTGTATTAAGGTTAATTGGACCTGGGATAGATTAGGGTTCGTGTGGGATTATGGAGGGGTTTAATCCAAAAAGGGGAAAAGATTTATTTAAAAATCTTGTTTAGAGGGAAATAAGGGGGGTTTGACTGGTTATGTTTGACCAGGTTTATTTAATAAACCTGGGTTGGGTTGATTACGGGTTTGGACTGGGTAGGGTATGGATAATGGGTAAATGGGTGGGTATGGTGAGGTGTCAATCACTGGTTGGGTGAGGAAGTTTAGTTGTCTGGCAGTATTGGCCCCCAAGGTTTCTTCTTTCTTCCATGTTGTAATAACAGCACCAATCTTCTTTTCCCTTTGTAATAAGTTTGCAATACTTGTCATTTTTGGCACATTCAAATAGAAAACTTTAATCAAGGGTCTTTAATGCACATTCTTCATTCTTCAAGGGCTGCTTTTGTAATATCTTGATAATTTAGGGACCCCAATGCAATAAATGAGATTTGCAAGGGTATAAATTGCCAAGTCTTCAAAAATGAGGGACCAATCTTGTACAATCTTCAAACTTCAAGGTCATAATTGGAAATTCCAGATTTGGGTCCGGTTCATTGTGTGGCTTCGTTTCCCGTGTTTGTTTTTGAATGATTCTTGTGATCTTTTTGCCTTTTCCTCAATATCCGTACCTAAAATACACAAGTAACAAACACGAGCATATATTTGGCAGTTTTAATGATATTTAATGCATTTTAAGCCCGATTTGGACGATGAGACCATGTATAAAAGCAGTCTTAACATTATGCCTAATCAAATAGTACAGTCTTAATAGATAGTACAAAGGACATACATGTAATAAGTATGTTTTAATAAGTTCTTGGACATTGCATAAGTTTTATGATTATTTATAAAACTTTTTAGTTGAACACTTAGTCATTTTAAGTGAAAAATCCAAGTTGACACTTTTAGCCCATCTTAAGCCCAATAGTGGTCCACTACCCAAGTATATGACTTAAGTCCATTTTAAATTCAGTATACTACTCTAAATTGGTTATTAATCTTAGGTCCAATAATGGCCCAATAGCCATTACAAGTGTAAGTTGGGCTTTTATGGCCCAAGTCCACTTTGTACAGTTTTTGGGTTCTAAAACACATCACAACCACATACACTTAATATTTTACGTTGGTCGGGTCTCGGGTCATCTAGTCATCAGTATATATATAAGTCCAAAGTCCTCGACATGTGGGTCCTACCATGTCGGTTTATATAAAAATCATCACATTTTACGCTAATGAGTTATAATCTGTTTATTATAATTTTTCTAGATATGTCCCGCTAATTTGTTCATATCTCTTGAACCGTAAATCATCTAAGTGTGTACTTTTTACCCAAACCATTATTAACTCATGTACTATACTTATTATAAGTCTAATTACCCCATATTTATAAATTAACCCATTTCTTAACTTAGAAGAGTTGGTTGTTTTTGGGCAGCCAAACTCGTTTTCACCATTTTGGTCGCCATTTCCAAGCCGTAAGGAACTGGTAAACTATCCAATTGATTCTACTTGTTCATGATTTTATCTACAACCTACAGTCTTACCTTTTTCAATGATTCTGGGTTCCTATATGAGAAAATAGTCCGTGAAGACAGTATGTTCAGATCTGACTAGTTTTTACTATTTTGGCCACCTTTTCCAAACCGTAAATAATTGGTAAACCATCCAATTGATTCTAGTTCTTCATGATTTTATCTGCAACTTTTAGTTTTACATATTCATAGGTCAGTGTACAAATTTTACGAGAAAACAGTCCATCAAAACGGTATGTTCAGATTTGACCTTGTTTCGTATTGTGGTCATATCTTGCTTTCTATAATTCGTCACGGGACGAGCCACCCAGGGAATTAATCACAAAACAATTATCTATATTAATATTTAAGTTTTCAGTATCCCAACCCCACTGATTTTGACATGCAATCTGTTTTTGCAACGGTTCAAAATTGTTATAAATCAAATCGTTAATAAGGCTTGTTTAGTCTTTATTTTTAGTGTTCAAAATTTCATATACAATGTCCCAATACTCATTAATCCATTTCGTACATATAAATATATATATATATTCGTAATATACATATGATGAAGTAAATACAAGGAATGATAAATAAGAACGAGATGTAGATCTTACGAGACTTATTAAAGTCGTTGTACTAGTGAGCGAGCAAGTAACCATCCAAGATCTTGTCACACTTGATGCAACCACCATACATGGATAGATCCGGGCTAGATCTACAAGTTTTACTTGATGCATGTATAGATCCTGTCTAGATCTACATGTTTTACTTGATGCATGTATAGATCCGGGCTAGATCTACATGTTTTACTTGATGCATGTATAGATCTGGGGTAGATCCATACGTTTTACTTGATGCATATGTAAATCCGGGCTAGATCTACTTATTTTACTTGATGCTACCATCATGCATGTATAGATCCACCATGGAAATAAAAGAAAATCTTGAAAGTTGATGCATGTAGGTGATCTTCATACCAATGTGTAATCTTGAGATTTCCAAGATGGGTCTTTGATTTGTTTTTGAAGATTCAAACAAGAAAATCAAAAGTTTGATGATCATTGTGGGTTGGGGGTTCACGACTCAAGGAAGAAAGAAAAGAGAGAGAGAGAGAGAGAGAGAGAGAGTTTTTGGGTGTGTGTGTGTGTTTTGTGTGAGAGACAATGAAACATAAGAGGGGACATCACCCTTATATAGGGAGGGAGGAAGTGTGACATGTGTCACCTACTTAAACATTGTCCAATGAGTAGCAAGAAGGTAGGGGACATGTTGGACATGTATCACCAACCTAAAATTTTGCCCAATGGGGGAGTGAGATGTGTTGGTGGCTTGTCTAGTGGGCCAAAAGGGTTGTTGGGCTCCTTAAATCTCTTGTTGGGCTTATCAAGCCCATTACTATCCAAGGCTTAAGTAGTTGGGTTTATAAGGCCACAAATGGGCCTAGAGTGTATCTTGTATTCTAACTTACGTTATTACACGGTTCGGGCCACGTTCGAGGTTTATGAATTTTTTATTCATCTTACGAGGATTTGGTAATTGATCCAAAAGTCATTTTTCCAATCAAATGGAGTATTTATATGACGTATAAATACGAAGGACGGGTTTGTTTATTTAAACGACAAGTATTTTTCATTTATCTTTTGTATAACGTAAGGATCGTTTTAGTAGAAATACTTCTCATTTAAGCATTCCGTAGATAAATGTAATATTTAAACAATTTAATCAAATTGTTTATCAAGTATTTCTTGACAATAATTTATGTAGTTAAATTATTGAATTGTCGGTACGCGGTTTGTATGACTTTTGTCAAATTCTCAAATCCGATGATTTTTCTATGGTTCAAAAAGGGTTTTTGAAACATACTCCATTATTATTTAATGAACGAAAAATCTCGAGTTTTACACCATCCACATGCCACCTTGAGTTTCGTCCTTGAAATTTGATTATTACTACTAGGTTGAGAAATGATCTAGGATCATTGAGTAGATTTTTATTACATTATTCTCATGGTAAAATCATGGATTTTACAGCACCACCCCGTTATTTTAGCTTCGTCATCGAAGCTATCAAAAACTTTGTCATCTGTTAGGGTATAGATGTCATAGATCTAAAGGTTCGTCTTAGACATGCTCAGAAACAAATGGTGCCAACAATGTAAGGAGATAGTTATTCGGATTGCTATATAAGTTCGATTGGGCAGTATCTGAGAGATGCTACCATTATGGATGAACATAAAGCAGTGCAAAGAGATCTTTATCCGGATCGTTCTATATATCCGATTGAGCAGTAATTGGATGTTGCTACTATTATGGATTGATAGTATTATCCGAAGGTTTGACCTTTAATCCGATATAGCGATAGAAGCTCACGGATCAATTAGTGATAATTAAGAGAGGGCAAACTTTGGAAGTTGTCAACTAGGAAAAGTCGATGTGGTGTCAACTATACTTAGTTGGTTAATCTCTTGACGATAGCTTGTTTATTTGGAAAACCTACAAGCCAGGATTGGAGGTTGGAGAGGGTTCCGGAGTTAGACATGTTGGTCATGTTTAAGTCCGGATCGCTGCTTTGGCCATGACCCATGAGCAGAACATGACGGACGTCCACAGCCTATTGATAGCAGGCCAGGTGGAGCACACTGTCATGCATGAGCGCATAGACTCTCTCTTGGACCATATGGGCAGATGCCCTGATAGCACGAGGTTTTTGGGCCATGAGGCCTTGCAGTGGTTGTTGGAGGAGAACTACTCCCTCCATCGGCATAATCACACCTTGGAGGGGGGTCTTCAGCATAAGACCCACACTTCTCTTACTACACAAGGGCAGTTCTTGTCTTCCTTCTTTGATCCTGCAGCTGTTTGTCATGATGGAGTGACAGCAGAGACTGCCTACCTTCGAGGAGTCGTTGGCAGGCTGCGGTCCCAGTTGTTTATTGCACTCAGTTTGCTTAAGGAGTCCTGATTGGCTTATAGAGGTATTGCAGAGTACCCTGTCGGCACCTGCAGCCTTACCAGCCCTACCAGTACTAGCCCTATCTAGCAGACCTGTTGGGTAGGATTTGAGTAGATGTACTAGATCTTTTGTTTACCATGATAAGCTTTCGGGTTGTATTCAAGATATCATGCACAATTCACGAGTCACTTAGAAGTTTAAGAAATCATTCACCAAATCACAGTAAGTCTTGTGATGATACATTGTAAAGGTAGTTTATTAAAATATAGTATGATGAATGATAACGTTAATGAAGTCGGTGACGTGTGTAGAAACCCAAATTTCTAGGGGTTTTACCCCACCCCGTTATTTTAGCTTCGTTCTTGAAGCTAAAAATGAAGTTACTTGTTCAGGGAACAAGTGAGAGTACTTTTGCTTGAGCGGGTAATCTTGTGAACTCAAGTTTTAAGTTTACAAGGTTGGGTTGACTAGCACAAATTCGTCTTAAGTCTTGGTTTTCATTGGATATGCCTCTGGGGCCCCAATGTGTCTGGATGAGCGTAGATAACAGTTCATTAATGTTACTACTAGTTCTTCAAGAGATTTTTAAGTCTATTAAGCTTTAATAGGCTGATGCGATGTCAAGTTGGAAATATAGCTTTGGCTGGTACCGCTCTTGCGTCAACAATTTTGACGCGAAGGGCTTCCCGATATACTTCTAGCCTGTGGAAGGCAACATTAGCTTGACACCAAGCTTCTCTTAGTGATAAGGCTAAGATTATTATTGGTGTTACTTGGGTAGGAAGTTACAAAGAATCTGATTCATTTGTGACTGAGCTGGGGCATAAGTTGCATGGAGAAGAAGTACTTCAAATGATGGAAATCAAAGAAGATACCAAGAATAAAGAAGTGTGCATCCCTGGTGAGATGCTGAAAGGGTCATGCATCTACTGTTGGTGGTTCCAAAAATTGCACAAATTTCGACTTCTGAAAGGAGGAAGTCATTCATGTCAAGGCTAGTTGGACAATGGTATTGTCGAACTAATTGGATCCGAAGAGGAAAAAGATTGTCCAAAAGAGTTTTGGACATCCAATAACGCTTTTTGGTTGATGATGAACATAACCCTATAAAATATACCCATTGAGAGTTGGGCATGTCTTTTATGCTTGGGTTTGTCTTCCTCGTCAACTTAAGAAATGTGGTTTAAGAAGATAGTGCATCCTCTTACCAAGTATTTCTGGTCTTCGGTACAAGAGATGACACTAAGTCTAATGTCAAACAGTCTGTGTTACCATCACCTCGAATGATAAAAGTTTCGTTTCTCAATTGCAGATGAACCAGCTTTCTTTTCTGTGACTCTCCAAAGGGGTTAAATGAAACGGAAGTGGGCACTCCCGAAAAGGGTTCAAAATGCAGCGGAAAAGAACTCTCCCTAAAAGGGTCAGATGCAGCGGAAAATAGACACTCTCAAAAGATTCAACGGCAGCGGAAAATGGACACTCCCCACGGAGTCAAATGCAACGGAAGATAGACACTCCTAACGGGGTCAACTGCAGAAGAAGTGGGTACCTCCAAATGCAATGGGAAAAGAACACTCCCAAAAGGGGGTCGAATGCAGTGGAAAAATGGATACCCCCAAAAGGGTCAATTGCAGAAGAAATGATATATGCGTTAAGGATAAGCCAAATATCAAGAGCAAGATGCTATGATCCAAAAGAGATGAACACAAGTCTTCCTAGGTTTCTAGATGGTGATGATGATGTAATAACGAAAAGATATCACTGGAGGAATTCGCGGATCAGAAAGGATACGTTACTTAGTTGGATAAATAACATCAATAATGAGTCATGTCGAATATATTTAAGCTCATGTGATTATAAATTTCTATTTACATCGATAAGCGTCCTTATCCATGTAAGGTGAAATTTACAACTTCATTCGGTGACCTATGATTTCTTTATTCAAACGAACAAGCGTCCTTACTTGTTTCAATAACGATTTCATAGACCACCTTACCTAAATATTCCCAGCAAGTCTTATTATTTAGGATAAATATAACATCTAAGATAATAGATATTATTAAGATACTTTACAGCCCGTTTAGTTATAACTTTTGTCTTCGGGCGTCCCATTCCACCGTGATATGAATTTTATAAGTAAACTTCTGGTCCGGTGGCTCATGATATCACCTTTAGACGTCCCATTCCGTCTAAAGACGTAATCATAATTAACTTAGGATCAAGAGTCTCAGGTCCCATATGTAAAATATAGGATCATAAGTACCTTGATTTTGGGTCCCACCGCATCATTTAAAGATGCAAATTTATCCAAATAATACCATATGATATTATAAAAAAACATGCGTATATGAGTCGTTAATAAGTCGTGTTCCGTAGATATACGTACAAAATCATAAGTGAAAAAAAATACATGTTGACGCGTGATAACGTGCGTGAGAGTACGCATCAAACAAGGAGTTCATATGTATAATATAATATATAATAATATAGTACAATCATAAGCATAGGCATTATATCGTATAGTTCCTTCTAATAAGGTTGATAGTTGTAATTTAGCACTTGTTTAGGAAAACAAGGCAATTAGGCTAAGTATTAACAAGTGACTTAGGAAAATCACAAGTTATGACCCTTTGTGGGGATCCTTCTCAAGGAGGCTTGGTGTGTGTGTAATGAAATGATTAACTATGTGATTATATTGTTATGAGAAAAGAAAATAGAAATGGGAAAAGAAGAGAGTGACGGTTACGATGACGGATTACACGAAGACGAAAAGGTCGTATACGTAAAACCGTAAAAGCACCAAAATTAAAAATTTACTCTAAAAATTTCTAAAAAGTTGCAATAAATCCTAAATAATGTAATAAGAGTTTACAAAAAAAAATCAAAAATCACCCAAACCTTTTATTTAATTATATAATGATTCTTTAATGCTAATTAAAGCCCTAAAAATCAATTTAAATAATAAAAAGCCCAAAAGAGTTTTAACACTTTGTAAACCTCTAAAACAACCTAACTTAATTTAAAACTATTGTTGAAAATTCTAAAATTAATTAAAACTATTTTAAAACAATTAAAAACTACTAAAACATAAAATAATTATAAAAATAAATCTAAGGACAATGAAAATATTCTAAAAGTTGCAAAACTCCTAACTTTATGTATTTGAACTAGGAAAAATGAAAAAAGTAGAAAAAACTAACTTTTGATTTTTAATAATAAAATAATATTAAAAATCCAAAGTTTATAAAAAAATTCTAAAAAATTACCAAAAATCTAGAAAAATGCAACTAAGACAAAAATGTAAACAAAAGTTTCCAAAACCTTTTTAATAATTTTATATTAATTTTTAAAGTTTATTAAAAACCCTAAAATCATATAAAATCAAAAATAAGTTAATTTGAAAACTTTAATTGATATAAACCTCAAAAATACTACTAAAAACTTAAAAACTATTTTTCCAGATTTTTAAAACACTTTTTCCTATTTTATATTTACTTTCTAAAATTAAAACTTAAAATAATCCCAATAAATTAACTACACACGTAAAAAATAAACTTTTTAAGCCAAAAAGTCTTAAACCTAATAAAGAACAAAGGAAAATTCCTAACTGGTGAAAAGCTAAAACAAATAAGCTGAAAACAGCTTATTACTAAATTGCTTGCTTAAATAAGCCAAATACACAAACACCTTAAGTATTTAATGATGCAAAAGGTTACCAGTCAAAGACCCTAGGGAAGATGGTAAACGCGTTTGTGTGTAAGAGGAGTGGCGCAGGTTTGAGTCCTGGCCACGTCCTTTTTGTTAAAATATTTTTTTTATTTCTTTTTATAAAACTTAAATCCAGTAACTTACACTACTCTAAAACAACATAAATGTATTAAATCAAACAAGATTAACCCTAGTAATCACAAGAAAACGTGCCCAGTTATGAGGAAAATGCTACAGTAACAACAAAACCAAAAGCAGTTGTATCCGATATCTGATGAAACAAAGAAAACTAAAAAACAAGTGACGTTCTCTGATGGACAAGAGAAGTCAATATGCTATGGGTGCCCTTTTTGGCTAGATCTTGATGGTTTGTTGGTTGTTTTGGCAAGACAAGGCACCCTCACAACCAGTTGGGTTATGGGGAGTCACAATGAGCAATAAAAAAGACCAAGTTAACACATAAGATCAATTACACAAGGCAAATCACTAGCTGAAAATCATAAACAAGCATATGGGCCTCTTTGCTGATGTAGTTAGCACTTTGGGTGAGCTTTGGCTTACAAGATCTTGCTCAATTCAATTCCAATACACAGCAAGACTTAAAACAACCCTAAACTAACAGCTCTCCTAACAACTAACAAGATCAGATGGCACAGTTTATCAAGAATGAGACAGAAAAAATACACTTGCTGATTTCCTCAATGTTTTATCACAATTTTACCGTACAACCTTTGTTATAAGCATACCAATCTGAAAATAACACTAAACCTGATCTAACAAAACCAAAGTAGGTGTGATTAGACATCATTAACTAGCTCAATGTCACTTCAAACTAACCAAGACCCTTAACCCAAACACCCCTTTATCTTTCTGATTTAGCAATTTTACAACGTGATTAAGCACATAACCTATCTAATTCAGATTTTAACAATCCTAGCATGCATATAAATCCAAATACAACCTAATCAACCAATAAAAACTACAAATCAACAAGGCTTACTCAATAACATACAAAAGCTCACAAAGAATACCATAAAACTAGCCTAAAAGGTACAAGCTTAATACCAGAGTTTTATGCTTTCCAAGAGGTTGTTTAGAAGCTTATGTGAGCTTATGGATGAGTAGAGGATCCCTGTTGGTAGGTCTACAGCAGACCTAGGTATTTCAATATCTTCCAAAAAAAGAGGTGAAAGAA
This sequence comes from Glebionis coronaria, assembly GCA_025667525.1. NCBI lineage: Eukaryota > Viridiplantae > Streptophyta > Magnoliopsida > Asterales > Asteraceae > Glebionis > Glebionis coronaria. The sequence goes on from CM046878.1 coordinate 400,484,625, forward strand.
ATGAATGGAGATGGAGTGCTTGGCTATTGATTCTTCCCTGCACAACACCACAAGACCAAATAGAAGATTCAAATATCAAATGCTACAAGCTTTTGGCTTGTAGCTTTTGATATAGTGAGTGTGAACAATAAGTGGGTCAAAAACAACAAAAAGGTTTTTCACCTCACAATGCTTTTTACCCAAGCACTATACCCACTGAATCTTGATATCTCCAAGATATCAGGGTTCTATGGTCATATAAGAGCCCAAGTAAAACAGCTTATGTGGTCTTTGAACCTATTTGCTAACCTAGAAAACAGATTTCCAAACTTGAGACTTCCCTTTTTGAAAACTCAGTTTACAAAATACTCAACAATTCAATGTGGAACTAAGCTTGTTTTTCTTGTAGACACCAACTTTTAAAACAATAAAAAGGAATTACAGGTTTTTAACAATACCAACTTCTATTACTTTTTAAAAAGGAATTACAAAAGCAGAAAAACAAAAACTGGAACAAGGGAAAATAGGGGCACAACACACCGCTATTTATACTATACTACTGAAGATTCTAGAATTACAATAAAAATACAGAAACAACTAAACCCTAGCTCTTGAAAATCCGGATATGCCCTTGGAATCTTGACTGAAAATTGGTCAAATTGGCTTCTTGTGACTTGAGAGTGATAGCTAGCTAGTTGAGATGATCTTGGGCGTTTAAATTATACTTTGGAACCAAGGAATGGCTGTGAGCCATTGATTGTGAACAGTGTCACGTGAAGGATGTAGCAGGGGAGGGGACAAGAGGTACCAGGGTCATTTTATGGGTTGGGGGTTGTGTTGAGTGTGGGGTTGAGAGTAAAACCCCCAAAGTTAATTGGGGTTAGGTTAAAAATTAGGGTAATTAAAAACTGGGTTTTTTCTAGGGTTTAAAGGATGAAGGTGATAAATAGTTAAGTGTTTTATTTGTTTTGGGTTAATTAAGTTTAAAAAACAGGTTTACCACCAATTTTTCAACTGATTTAATAATCAGTTAAAAAAAAGGAGTGGGATTTGACACTACAAGAAAATGAAGCTATTGTAGCATTTTAAAAGCAACACTTTTAATATTGTTGTCTTATACACTTCAATAATAATAAAGCAACATTTTACTAAATAAGTTTTGCATTTAAGGATCTAAGACAACATTATTTTATAAGTGTTGCATCTTTTATTGTAAAATACAACACTTCATAAAAGTGTTACATTTTTTAAGAAAAAGTACAACACTTTGGTTTAAAGTGCTACAAGTTTTGTTCAATGGTACAACATTGTAAAAGTGTTGTCAAGAAAGTGTGGCCTTTACATACGTTTTAGATCAAGGACTAACGTTGTTATAATATAAATTTTTTGATGAACATGACTAAGAACCTCCATCGTGTAGATTAACGCACTTAGTATTTTGGATTTTGATAATATACTACAACATTCATTGAGATAGAAGTTATAATTTTTAGGTTAGTCTAATATAACAATATTTTTTTGTATAGTGTAGTGGTATGTGGGTATTCTGGATGCGGATCGTATATTTAGATTTAGATTTAAGTTCATTTGGATACCAAACTTTATTTGGATACTAAGGGACTAATCTCCACCACTCATCTCCATCTTAATCTAATGGATAAGATTAAACATAAAACCAATTTCCTCTTTTTTTTCAAACATTAATATCTTTTAAACCGTCAATCGTTATACGAAAAAAAATATACCATTACGACGGTCATTTAATTATCTTTCTACAGATATGCTATATGATATACTTTCGACAAATTATTTTTTTTTTGTTTTTTCCGTAATTTATCATATATGATACTGAATATCATATATGATAGTAACACTGGTATCATATATGATATAACTTATCATATATGATATAAACCAATATCATATGATATAAACCAATATCATATGATATAAACCAATATCATATATGATTCTGTAATAATTTGTAACATAACACTAATATCATATATGATAAAACACTATTATCATATATGATATTTTACGCAAATTTAAAAAAAAAGCGATTTTTTTTTTCTTCAAAAGTATATCATATTGCATATCTGTAGAAAGCTAATTAAATGCTCGTCGCGATGGTATATTTTTTTCCGTTTAACACTTAACAGTTTAAAAGATATTTAAGTTTTAAAAATAAGTGAAATAATTAAATACTTTTAATCTCAACCATTAGATATGATAAGGATGGATGGTGGGGATGAGTCCCTTAGTATCCATGATAGATATGATATCCAAAATAACTTGACTCTTAGATTTATATCATCTTTCATCACCAATGCCAATTATTTCATACAATATTAGTTAAAGAAATGTTCCGAGTAAATTCAGCACTCAATCATTGAACTAACGGTAACAATCTTTATAATAGATGATCAGTCCTTATACAATATATAAATTAAGTCATACCTACCATTAAGGGTGTCAGTAGGGTCGGGTTGACCCGACCCGAATTTAAACCCGACAAGGATAATCAAGTCGGGTGAAATCGAGTTGTTTATTGACCCGACCCGCTAACCCGATAGTGTTATTGGGCCGAGTTAGGTTGAATTAATTTTTTTTATCGGGTTATCGGGTCAACCCGATAAGACCCAAAAATTAGTTTCATTTTTCTTACTAAATTACATGAATGATGAATTTAATACTTTATTGGTAAAATGTTGGTATTTAATATAGTGCATATTGCATTTTGGTCTAAAATTTATGTGTTTGTTTACTCTGTGTTGTCTGCAATCTTCAATAACATTCGGTACTGTTAAGATGGATTTTTGAAATTTGCTTTGTTGAACTTATGCTAGTGTGTCAATTCAACAAAAGAATACACAAGTCTCGTGACTTGCTAATGAAATAATCTTGCAAATAAGAACACCTTTTTATATGGAGATGCTACATGCAATTTCATACCCATTTGACATTACTGTTTTATGTTTGATATTATTTGAAATCAGATCAAATGTTTGTCACTCCGTATACCTCACATTAATGTTATTGGTTGCTCATTTTTGGTATAACCCGATTAACTCGAACCACCCGACCCGACATATCCCGACCCAATATCACCCGAACCCGATAACCCGATTTCTTATCAAGTCGGATTGCGGGTGAGTTTCTAAAAATCAAAACCCGACTCAACCCGACCCGACAAAACCCGATTACTCGATAACCCGACCCGATAACACCCCTACCTACCATGAAGCCGTTAGTATTTCTAGGATTTCAACAAAATTAGAAAACACATTTTTGATTCTCAACCTACAGAACACACTTTTTCAGGATTTAAATACAAGGAAGATGCGTATACACATATAAAGAGTTGGTCACATTGGAACCAAAGCGGGGAGCAGAAACTGAATAACGCAATCTGTAGAAAACCTAGACTGAAACGGAACGAAATTCGACTCAGGTCGGCTCGAGTTTTGTCAGTTTAGTTGGATCGGTTCAGGTTTAGAGAACAGGAAACGAAATGCAATTTTTTTTGGAGCGATAGTGCAGCATCACTTTTTTCTTTCAAATAATGTAGTAGCAGCAAAATGGACAAAATGCATTTACAAAATGCAAAGCACATGTTCCATAGTAATTACAGTAGTTAATACTTGTAAAAATGAGTAGCCAAAATGCCAAGTACAAGTTCGATCTATAGCAGCAAAATGGGTAGCTAGCAACTTGTCTAGAAAGGCTGGGTAAAATCTCTTTACAGCTAGTCATACTTAATCATTGATCCACGCCCACTTGTATATAAAAATTCACTTAAATCTAAAAAATTATTACCTTGTAGGCAGGTAAAAAACCTCCTTGTGCTAGCTGGTTTTTCTCTATTAAGTCATTAGCAGCAACCATGCTTTCCATCTCAAAATATGGCACATCAATGCCTTCCATGTGTCTTTTTTGTTAATTAGGGTCAAGTTTAGAAGACAAAATGCTGAGCCGATACGTACACGTGTAGGCGATTGCTTCTGTATTTACACTGTCATCAAATGTTTGAATAAAGATAATCAAATAATCAGTTAATTAACATAAAATACATGCAAGTAATCTTGCGTTCATATTAATGACCCGACTTAAAACATTAAATTTCTGATATTTAAAAACTCATTTGACAAAAGAGGCTGTTTAGTATTGCTAATTTAAGTGCTTATTTGCCTATGTTAGCAAAGATATGCACTTATGAGTGCTTGGATGTCACTGCGTATCTGCTTGTTGTAATGTAAATAAGCAGTTAACAATAAGTAGGTTGATAGTTTAAGTAGTAAAGCACTTCACTATAACCAATAATCATTTTACTTACTTCTTACTTGCAGTAGAACCAAAGTTTAGAATAATTGCAGCAGACCCAAAAATGAGGTATGACTCATGAGTACTAAAAAAGTAACATTATTCTTAATAAAAAAGTTGCTGTACCTCTCCATTGGCTCAATCAAGTTACCTCTTCCCAGTAGATAACTCCTGAAAAAACATAATGAAGCAACTGGGATCAATTGATCACTTTTCGATTTGGTAATTATTCCAATGTATTCAAGAAGCTAAATTTAGGTACATATAGTATGTGAAACAAGTATAGTTAAATGGAATTCTCACCTGATTAATAATGTGAGCCATATTACTCGAAATAAAAGTACGCAAGAAATATTAAGCTGTCACATCCTATATACATAATCAACGAAACAGCAAACTGAATAATGTGAGCCATATTACTCTAATGTAACAACCACATAACTCTCGTTAGATATCACCGACATTGTCTTCATCTCCTGGCATCCAATCCCATAATGTGTCATCATAATCAGAATCGTCCGCTTGATCATTAATTTCTTCCACATCGGCTAAACTTGCATTTGCATCAACGACAGTATGAGGCATGTCATTTCTCAACAATTCAGTATCATGCTCAATAGTTTGTGCCACACGTTCTAGCCTATTCTCAGTAGGCTCGCACCAATACGAGTCACCTGCATTTTCACTACTTTCTTCCTCTAAGTCAAAGAGGTCTCTTGGAACCCTACTCACTAAATAATGCAAACCATTCTGCATAGGATCTGGCACATAGAATACCTGGTGCACTTGGGAAGGCATAACAAAGGGATCATCTGAACAACATAACTTGTTAAAATTAACACAACTTAAACCAAGTTCATCTTTCTCAACTTGGTACCACTCACAGCGAAACAAAACAACTTTAAACTTTGACGAATAGTCGAGTTCGATTATTTCTAAAACTCTACCATAGTACTCAACATCACCCACAACTGGATTTTTGTCCCTCGAACTTGCAAAACTAGGAGTTGAAGATGTAACTGAAACACCGCTATTTTGAGTCTTGCATCTATCATCACGTGATTTTGTATGAAACCTATACCCTTTGACATAATATCCATGAAACCTCCTCGCTATCGGACTAGGGCCCTTAGCTAGCCAAAAAATATGATATGGCACGTTATTGTATATTACCTTGTCTTTCAACCATTCGGCAAATTGATGACTATGGTTTTGTGCTCGTGCCCATCTACTTTTTCGTGGTTGGCTATCAATATGTTGCTGGTGTTCACTGTATTATGTAATTCATTCACACAAAAAAAAAATTAGTTAAGAAAATTTTATGTTAAGATATAAATTACAAAGTTTAAAACAGAAGGAGGGTTTATAAACATGTTACTTACTTTATATACTCATCAATCTCAGTACAATCAGAATTGAATAAGGCGTAACGATGTGCTTGTTCACTTAAAGTTTCATCTAGAGTGAAAACCTTTCCTTTTCTTCGTTTCTTACCTCCAAAAGGATGACCTGAGTTCACAAATACTGCTCCACCAGATTCATTTGTGCGAGCTAAAGAATCAAGATCTTCTACACCCTTATTGAGTTTTGTTTTTACTCCTTCATTCATATAACGTGAACAAAAAGTCAAACACTCTTCTATCAAGTACCCTTCAGCTATGGAACCCTCTGGTCGACTCTTGTTCCGCACATATGACTTTAACTTACACAAGTATCTTTCCATAAAGTACATCCATCTGTATAGCACAGGTCCACCAAGCCTAACTTCATTCACCAAGTGAATAGGTAAGTGGACCATTATGTCAAAAAAGGCCGGTAAGAATATTTTTTCAAGCTCACATAGTATTTCTGTTATTTCTAGTTGTAATCGGTCTAGTTCTTGGGGCTTTATAACCTTGCTGCATAAACTTCGAAAAAAATCGCCCAACCTAATTAAAGGCATTGCGACATGCTTGGGTAATGACTTTACCACTGCAACTTGTAGCAAGTAATGTAATAAAATGTGAGCATCATGACTCTTGTAACCCGATATTTTCCTTTCTGAAGTACGAACACAATGCGCTATATCTTATGCACAACCATAAGGCAGTTTTGCTTCCTTCAAAGAACGACAAAATATGTCTTTCTCTTTTGGCGACATAGAAAAACATGCTTTCTGAAAATAACATGCTCATTATCGTTCGATAATTGTGGCTGTAGTCTTTCTTTTATGCCCAAATCTATAAGATCAAAGAGAGCTTTTGCATGATCCTTTGTCTTCCCATTTATATCCAACAAAGTCCCAATTGCCAAGTCATGTGTTTAGCTGTTTCTGAACACATATAAAGTCTTTGTAGCCTAGGCTTTAAAGGAAAGTGTCACACTACCTTAGTTGGAACCTTTAACTTTTTCCAGATGGTTCATCTTTACTTTCTTTCCATTTGGAAGCGTTGCATACATGACATGTATCAGCATCTTTGTAAGTATCCCAATATAGCATGCAATCATTTGGACACGCCGGTATCTTCTCATAATCAAGCCCCAAATCTCTTATAATACTTTTAGCTTGAGTAAAGTTAGCTGGAATGTTTACTTTTGGAATTGCCTCCTTTAAGAGTTTTAGGAGCTCATCAAATGCGACATTACTAAGCCCATGAAGCGTCTTGTAGAGTAATAGCGTAATAATGAAAGATAACTTTGAAAAAGTTTTACAACCAGGAAATAACTCTTGCTTTCCCTCTTCCACTAACCGATAAAACTTTTTGGCTTCTTCATTTAGGCCTTCGTGTACATTATTATTTGTTTTATCTAGGGTATCATGAAATCTATCATGTAATAACTCATCCATGTTGTCATGCATGGTTGTATCATCTTCAGTAACAGTATTAGCTCCAGTATTAGTTCTTGTTTTTGTGGGGGGACCTCTCCATGAAAACTCCACACATAGTAATTTCTTACAAATCCTTGTCCTATTAAGTGGTCTTTTACCTCTTTTCTACTACCCCAGAAACGGTTTCTACACCGTTTGCATGAACAATGAATTTCACCTCCCCTTGCCGACTTAGCAAAAGCAGCATCAAGAAATTCCTTAACTCAATCTTCAAACTCAGGCAATCTTCTAGGGTAATACATCCATTCTCTACCATCATTCCCCATATCTCAATGTACTGAACAAAACATTCTCTACCATCGTTAAATGATCATAATCTGATATATTAACGAAAGTAAAAAGACTAAAGGTTAAAACATACATATCACAAATCTGCTTTGCGGCATTTAAGGTTTTTAAGTACTGAATTAGAGATTTTGAGTACTTTAATTTTTTTTTAGAGATTTTGAGTCAAAAGTATCAGCTATATCTTTTTCTATTACGAAAAAGTGACTTAAGATCAATGTTTTAAAACCCGGTTTTTTTATTGACCCGGTCAAGTCACCGGTTTACCAGGTCACCGGTTCAACCGGTTGAACCGCCGGGTCGAACCGGTTTTAAAAAACCCACATTTTGATGTATATTTATCTTTACTAGTAATGTTTAGAATATAAACAGACATATACTAGCATTACTTTGTTTCTTATATCCAATTTAAGAGGCCCCCCCAATTAATTCTATTCAATAAATATGATATCAACAACCTGCCTCACGTGTCATCTTTGATCACCACATATGTTGTATGTTATCTTTTCCCATCTTTTTTAGTTTGACAAAACAAGAACTCATATCTTTTCTCATCTTCATCAACAACTCATCACCACCCCCCAACACACACACAGCAGCGTACGAGTCAACATACGTAGACAGATCTTCAACATACGCAGACAGATCTTCAACATACGTAGACATCAATTTCATGCACTACTACTTATCATTCATAGACAGATCTTCAACATACGAAGACATCGGAGCAGCGTACGAGTCAACAACACAATCAAACTTGTCAAATAACATCATCTGATGTTAGATCTTTTTTTTTACTTTGATATGTATTGAACCGCCGGTTTCCGGTCAGACGGTACAAACCGGGTCGGTAAAAACCCGGCGGTTCAATCCGGTCCGAGTTTTGATAAAAGCCCGGCTTACAACGGCCCGGTCATCACTCTGGTTCCCGGTTCAACCGGTTAAACCGGCCGGGTCAAACCGGTTTTTAAAACACTGCTTAAGATCCTAATTGAATATACAATTACAATGGCCCTAGACCAACTACAATTGTCATTTGTCAAAACATCCTAATTCCTTAATCTAAGTTGTAAAGTTACAAGCAAACTTGGCATAAATTATATACAATAGCATAGATTAACTGATTAAGTCTACAAACAACACTATCACACTAAAAACTAAAACTAAAAACTAAAATTCTCATTTAAACATTTCATCAAACATTTGGCGTTCACATATGTAAATGTGTAACAAATAAAAAAAATTGATAAATCATTAGTAGCAAAGAAAGAAAAACAAGATACGAAACTTACTATGCAAACAAGATGGTGAAAGGATAGATATATGCACAGTTTTTCTTGTTATTGGTTTGTCTACTCAAACCACCAATAACCGTCAAAGTTAAGATGATTATTAGAGAATATTGAAATGAACTGGTCAAAGGGGAGCAGTTAACCCAGTGAGAATAAACAGGAACAAATTAACAAAATAAAGGGCGGGAATAACATGATAATTGTGGAAAATGATGGGCGGGAAATGACATGAAAATTGGGAAAAAAAAGGGCGGGAATGATATATGCCAGTATAACTTTTAATGCATAAACTTTTTAAAATAGTAAAAACCAAAAAATAATTTTTATATAAATTTTTTAAAATTTATAAGTTTTTATATAAACATAAAAACTAGAATAAAAATGATTAGAAAAAAAGTTTATAAAATAAAATTTTCAAATAAATTAAAATTTTACACTTTTTGGAGTAATTTCAATATCCTTTATTTTGGGAATTCGGAGAATTTTAAATTCCTTTTTTAGTCATACCAAACACAATATTTAGGGGAAATTAAAATGTAAAAATTTTGAATATCCCCAAATATCATTCAATATGCCCCAACCAAACGGCACCTTAGGTATTTTTAAAGTAATATTTTAAAAATCAATTTATTAATTGGTACGATTACACGATTCGGTCACGGTTCAATCGTATTTTTACTTAAAATTGAGGTCCGTTCATCCGATCAAGTCATGATTCAAGTGTTCGATCAACATGGTCAATCCGGGTTTTAAACAAAACAATTTATCTAGGTTATTTTGATAATATTTTAAAAATCGGTTTACTGATTGGTACGGCATACTATTCGGTTATGGTTCAACTGTGTTTTTTACTCAAAATCAAGGTCCGTTCATCCGACCGAGTCACGATTCAAGTGTTCAATCAACATGGTCAATCCGGGTTTTAAAGCATGGGTCATTTAGGTAAACCCGAAACAAATTAGCAAAACATATTTAACCAACATCTGAGTTGTTAACATTCAGGTTAGTCGGTTCAACATGCAAACTCGATCGAATAGTCTTGATTTGATTCATGAGAAGTCCATATTTTGAAACCTCTTAAACGACGAACTTGAACGATTTTTTTTCATTGTCTCTCATTTTAACCAATAGGGCATAAAAATAATGATATTCATTAAAATTAGCGAACTCAAACAATATTGATCGAATTAGGATTTTTTTTGTTATGTGATAGTGCTGACTTAATTGATGCAACTATAGTAACTTAACTTACAAGGGTCTCGTGCGTAACTTATACTCTCCTAATAACCATGCTAATGGTCATAACTTAAACATTTATGGTCTATTTGCAAAACCTAATTATTACCCGTTCTTGATATTTGTTGGTTAGTTAGCGGAGTTGATTGAACTAAGTAACTTTTACATGGAGTCGCTATGTGGTTCCTAATAATTATTGGGGACACGAATATGATTATGGCGTATAGGTCTTAGTTAGGGACAATGGGGTACAATTAAGCAAATTCACCTGAAACCGAGCCGGGTCGACGACCTAACCGAAACCGACTTTTTTAGTTTTAGTTTATACATGTATACCCCGTTCGGTGCTTGGTCGGAAATTTTCATTAATTTGTTCTTGGTCGGTTTCATTTTTTGTCGGTTCAAGTAGGTTCTGGCCCGTTGCTCAACTCTGAAAATTTACTAATTTTTTTTTATTAATGTCATGTTTTAAACACCGGGTTGCCCACTCAGTTGAAATGTGATCGGTTAAGTGACCGGATTCTAGTTTTGAGAAAAAACATGATTTAATCGTGACTTGACGACTAGACGAGAAAAAGTAAGGATGAGAGCAATTCGGTACGGGACCGGTACGAAATAAAAAAATCCCGATTTTTCTTTACCAGTACATATATCTGAATCTCCTTTGATACAAGATTAGTGCGTAACGTTTTAGAGAGAAATTAAATTGAGAGCATTAAATCAGGACGAGATTGGTACCAAGCTCGTCCTTAATAAAAAAAGTAAAAGACATTAAAAAAAATATTAATGTTAATACAAAATAAATACTCGGTCAACATTTTTTATCATAGTATAAATACAAAGAAAATAAATAGTATTGGATAACCGCATTTCATCTCTCTTCTCCAAACCTTTAGCCATGAATTCAGTAACTACCAATTGAGCCTCCTTTCAGGTTACTGTAAACCCAATCGCCCCTACCTTTCTCTCAAATTAGCTAATCTGTTTGTGAGACCTCATTTCAGCCGGAATAACAGGTAAAACCTTAGAATCTCATCAATTTTTTTTGTTTTATCGTGTCTATTTTTATCTTGATTTTTGTGGGATTTGCATATAAGTGGATCAATAGATAGTTAGCCTATGAATTAAGATTTGTGTGGGGTTACTGTTGGTTTTATTTTCATATCAATATTAGGATTGACTTTGACCTTATAGCCTTAATATGATATTTGATTTTACCAATACAACATCTGTGATCATTTTCTGCATAATTATACAAGTGACCGGTGACAAAACAGTTAAGTAATTTTTCTGCTTATGGTATTGTTTGGTAAGTTTTCTTTTTTATTCCTTTTTTGGATCCTTTTTATGGATTATGTGATTTGGGTATGGTTGACTTTATTGATTTCATATGTGATCTAGTCATTTACTGATTTTTAAGGTTCATTAGGCATTGGTTTTGAGTTTTTACTAACTTGTTTTGATTTATTATACGTGGTTCGGGTTGTTTTGATTTGTTATACGTGGTTCTGGTTGTTTCCTGAATTTACTAACTTGTATTGATTGAATGTGTTTGGTTTGGCTTTGTACTTTTGTTTTGATGTCTTTGAGTTGGGAGTAAGTGAATGAGAATATCAAGTCAGAATCACCTCTAAAACATCACACTTCAACTTTAGAAGCATATCCAAACACTCCTTAGTGTTTTAGTTATGCTGATTTGTCCAGTTAGGCTTATTGTGCTAACAGTAGCAGCTATATGCTCATCCCATAAGAAGTTGATCAATAATGAGGACAAATCATGTTTTGAGGTGACAGAATGGGCGGGTTGGTTAATGTGTCAAGAAGGTTAACTTGCTATTTTCGGTAAGGGAGGAGGGGATGTCAGGATGACATGATAACAAAACAGACAAGTAAAAGCTTTCAATTAATATTGCGATTTGGTGCATAAATAATCATCCATATGAAGATACGAAAGTGGTTATCTATTTATGCTTTGAATCTAAAAAACCCAGGCCCAATCACCTCGCTTTTGCAATCATATACAGAATTTACAACCTACAGCAGGAATATAGTAGGCAAGTGTTAGTGTGTAATAGGTTTCTTTTATTATGAAATACTTACAGGGTCATATACAGATTATCACACACAATATCTCATTGCAGGTTTACAGGGAGATACATCTCTGATATTTATTGGTAATCTGACACTTCAGGTCATGGAAAAACAATAACACACAAAATTAATTAGGCAAAGATGAGATGAATCAAGCTATACATCTCGTTAGCTAATCACATATACATGTTCATTTTTTTAGGCTATCAATGTAATAAAACGTTCACATATGGTAGCTCATGTGTGCTCATACTTTTTAATATGTTGCTTAACTTCTTCAATTGAGATATAAAGTTGAACCCAAATAGAAAAAATAACAAATAAATTGCTGATACTAATGTTTTGTTTTAATTGCAACAGGTCAGATATGGGGAAAAAAACAATCACGGCCAAAGTGCACTGACACATATAAGTGATTATGAGAGGATTAAATTGTTAAGGGTTCAAGAAAACCAAGAGAGGTTAAGACAGTTGGGGATTAAAAACATGGCAAATTCTTTGACAAGTTTAGTAGATAGCCAAAAGCCAAAGAAAACAAAAAAGAATCCAACGACCAATAGTGAGAGAGATACCAAACTTTTTCGTGAAGAAGTTTCTGGAAGTGTTGTAGCGGCCAAAATGGTAACTAATTGAGATACATTTTATTGTTATATTTGTATACATTTTAACAAATTTGTTCTCTAACACATATTTATGTTTATACAGCAACATCGCTTACAGTTTATTCCGCCATTATCCATGAACAAATATGCCAACTTAGCAAAGAAACGCATTGTTGATCCTAATGACTCCCGCACCTTACATGTTGAGGAAGGATGCGAAGGACATGAAACTTTCCCGATTCTAGTGCGTCAAAAAAGAGTAGGTTACAACAATGTGACGAAGCTAATGAACAAAATCTAGAATTTGTTGATGCAAGTGCAACAAAAAAGAATCAACCGAGATCAAAACTCACCATGGGTGAGTTCTTATTAAACACTAAACGGTCACAAATGCAAAGGGGTGTGTTGAAAAAGAATACAACAAAGCCCAATTCTACTACAACAAACATTTCAAGTGGATCAACGAGACACCTATTTCACGAACACGCCGATGATGTGGATGTCTTAAGATCTCAAGGTACCTATATGATTTAGCAGCCACAAACTTCAAAAATTAAAATGATATATTTGTTAACCTTTTTTCCTGTGATTACAGACTTGAATGAAAGAGATATAGATGAGGTAAGCAAGCAGCAATCAAGAACAAATGTCACTAGAGGTGAACTATTATTAAACAAAAAAGGCTCACAAATGCAAAGGGGTGTGTTGAAAAAGAATACAACAAAGCCCAATTCTGCTACAGCAACCATTTCAAGTGGACCAACGAGACAACTCTTTGATGAAGACACTAATGATGATGATGTCTTATTATCTCAAGGTACCTATATGATTTAGCAGCCACAAACTATAAAATTTAAAACAATATATTTGTTAACCTTTTTTTCTATTATTACTGATTTGAACAAAAGAGATATAGATGAGGTAGGCAAGCAACAATCGAGAACAAATGTAACCATGGGTGAAATATTATTAAACAAAAAAGGCTCACAAATGCAAAGGGGCTTGTTGAAAAAGAATGCAACAAAGCCCAATTCTGCTACAAACATCTTAAGTGGACCAAGGAGTCAAACAGTTGAGGAAGACAACGAGGATGAGGATGACTTAATATATCAACGTACGTACATGATTCCGCAGCGAGAAACATCAAAATTTAAATAATATAGCAAGATAATAGGGCATTTGTCAACCTTTTTTTGTCATATTTACTTTTCTATGATCACAGCTGTTAATGAAACATATAGAGAGGATGGAGGCTATGAAGACGATGAGAATGAAGACATGGAGGATGATCTGAGATTGGGTATGTGGATTATTTTTATATTATTTTAATTCGTGTAATTCATCATAATATGAATACATAGCTTAGACATAACAACAACTATTATTTACCTTACTTTATATGTTAATGAAGGTGATGAAGAATTCGTTGAAGATGATGAGCATGAAAACATGGAAGCTGATGAAGGATCCGATGGCAGTGAGGATGAGTTTGAAAATGAGGGTGCTGAACTTGAAATACTTCAAGTCGACGTATCACAAAAGGGAACAGGTTTAACATAAATACTATAGGATTTGTTTTGCTTGTTATGCATTTGTAGATAAATTGAGGTCTTTTATATTGATATTACGACCTAGTTTTAATAAGTTGTATACCTTTACTTTATATACATTACAGCCTCACACTCACATTCCTCTGTAGAATAACTTAGTATATGTCTGGTGTTTTAGGTATCTCTACAACTAAGAAAAGAGGACCAACAATGATGCATAACATACACACACGAGAATTTGATAATCGTGAGGTTATCATATGCATTGAATTTAAACAACCTATCGGACCTTCAACCAAAGAGAACGATGTAGTAGGAAAATTCTCTCGGTTTTTGGGAACAATATGTAACACCCCCAAATTTACTCAATTCAATACAGCGGAAGACTCGTTGGTGTTACGGGATAGCACATTACTCACATCATAGACAACACTTAAAAATCGCGTCGTTTAATAATAAAGCATTTCCATTCTTAAATATCAAATTTACATAGTCCCAAGTCATAGTCATTTCATACAATTTTACAAAAGATTTGAATGGAAATTGTTATTTAAGTGCGGGCCATGAATTCTTGTTGTCTTCTCGAGAATTACCTTCAAGTACCTGAGATAAAACATGTTAAAAGAAAAGGTCAGTGAAAACGCCGAGTGAATTCATAGAGTTTAATAAAACCATCAATATGTTGTCGGTATAAAATTATTACCGAAAATCATTTTGTACAAATCTTTGTAATAGGCCATAAAATAGGCAAAGTCATTTTATACAAATCTTTATCAAAATCATAATATAGGCTTTCGCCTTCAAAATCATTATACGAACCATTGTCGTTAAAAACATCATACAATACGTTTTATAACGTTGTATAGAGTTGAATAAAAATCGTTATATGAATATGGTTATGTAAAACCAAAACACGAACATAATATCAATAATAAGACCCCGTATTGCTAGTCAGGCAATGATGAGACTGCTTTTATACATAGTCTCATCTTCCAAATAGGGCTTAAAATGCATTAAATATCATCAAAATACCCAAATATATGCTTGTGTTTGTTGCTTGTGTATTTTAGGTACGGATATTGAGATAATGACAAAAGATCACAAGAATCATGCAAAAACGAACACGGGAAACGAAGCCGCACAATGAACCAAGTCCTAGTGAAGACTTTCCCAAGATCAACCCTTGAAGATTTGAAGAATTATGAAGAAGGGTCCTCCAATTATGAAGAATTGACCCTTTATACCCTTGTATCCTCATAATTACAAGTTTGGTCCCTAAAGTTTGTCAAAATTACCAAAAGGGCCCTTAACTTTGAAGAATTGGCAAGTTTAGACCCTCAACAAAGCTAAATTGTCAACCAATATCATCCACAAAGTCAAATATATCATGAAGTCCTTCAAAGTACAAGAAATGACAAGTTTGGTCCTTTGAAAAATCCAAAATTACAAAAAGGACCCTCAACTTTCAACAATTGGCAAAAATGGTCCCTCATTTATCAAGACTTGGCAATTTCAGTCCTCCAAAATGACAATTATACAAGTCTAGACCATTATCATTGAAGAAAATACCAAACCAGCCCTTGAAGAATTCAAATATGGCAAGAAATACCCCTGAATTCATGTTACAAAAGTTTATGGGCCAAAAGTGCAAAAAGTTCAAAGTTGATAAGGCTTAAATGGGCGCTGACAGAGTTTTGATTGCAAGTGACAAGAAGAAAGGAAATAAGGGACCAAAAGGGGCCAGACAATAAACTTACCTAGACCAACCAGCTCTTGCCACGTGCCCCACTATCTCCTCTCCACCAATCACATTGCTCCCTGCTTCCACCTCACCATCCACTCACATTTATTTATTAAACTAATCCTAACAGATTAGTTTAAACTGGCGCTAAACACCCAATTTAAAAACCAAACGGATTAAAAACATGTTCTTGGTGTTCTTGGCACAAATTGGGCATTTGCTAATTACCAACAATTAAACTCCCATAATGTGCAGATTTGTGATTAAGGGTCCTATAATCACAACCCAACCTTAAAACTTGACACCTCACCACCCCTTTTGTCTCCTTGTGTATGCCCTGCTCCACACCCATGCATACTGCCAAAAAGGTGGCAGCAATCCAACGTTTGAGATACATGCTTACTTTCTAAGCTGCATATACACCCTTGGATGCTCTCACACATGCCAGCTACCACTACACAACAAGAAAAGTCACATGATTCTCCAAAGAAGACAAAGACCTCAAGGGCATTTTTGGGACTTTAGCACTAGGGTTTACACGTTTTGCAGCTTGCTAGGACCTTGTACACCCTCTATATAAAGGGTCTAGTTCATTTCATTTGTTCCTGCTTTTGGTTTTTCCTTTGTTCAAACACTTGTAAATCCTTTTTCAGTTTAATGAAATTGAGTTAAGTGATTTGAAGAAAGACCAAGTGCCATCTTTATTCTGTTGTTTATGTTCTTAGTTTACTGCTTTTGAAGTTTAAAACCTGTTTTCAAAAGAGGAGTGTGCACAAGTTTGCATATTTTCCTCATTTTCTTGATATTTTGCTAAGTCTTGTTCCAATCTTGGAATTCTTGGGCTATAGGGCTGATCATAGCATCCTAACTGAGTTGGTTAAGGTGTGGTGAGGCTTATAACTTGGGGATAATCAAGTGTGGGGTAACAAGTTTGCATCAATCAAGATTTTTCCAAGTTTCTGATTTTTCATGTTATTGTGCTTAACCCTTGTTGAATCTTAGCAGGCTTTTGTGGAAGCTTGTGCTTGTTCTTGCTAGCACATAAGCTCAAAATTCGTGGGTGTGGATGTACATCCATGAGGTTTGCTTACTTAATCTCCAAATCTGCTTAAAAAGTGATTTTTGGTGATATTTGTATGAATCTGTTGTTCTTGTGAATTTTGTGGCGTGTTCTTGCTTGAATCTGTTATTTAGACTTGTTTGAGTGTTAATTGATGCTTGGTTGGCCTGGAATCTTGCTTTGCTTTTGAAAATCTTGATTTGAAAAAGTTAAAGGGGTGTTTGGGTCTACTGATTTGTGCTTGTAATCTGATTTTGTGTTAAGGGAAAGTGTTGTTTATGCTTTGTATCTGATATACCTTTGTTTGAGAGTGTTTTGCTGCAAGTTTTTGGGTTTGAACACTTGAATTGATCAATCTGCTATTAAGACCTTGTTTCTGCTTGTTTTGACCTAAGATTTTGGGAACACTTAGTGTGTATGCATGCTTAGGGATAAAAGTGGTTTAAACAAAGTTAACATAACCTGTTTGAAAGATTTGAGGTGTTGAAATTGGCTTGTGTGTCAAATACATCAGCAAAAGTTAGAAATCTGCATGTGTAGTGTTCATCAGTAACTTTCATAGCTTGGATCTTGCTTAATTCTTTGAACCAGTGCATGAAACCTGTTTAGACTTTCTTATTGGAGTTTATTATAGCTTGTGTGTGCATTTGGTTGAATTTGGTTGGCTGATTTGTGCTAAAACTGTTCTTGAATGCTAAACTGCTCATTGTTCATGTCTGTGCTATATCTGGTGATAGATTGATTAAACTGTATCAATTGGCTGTTTGTGATTGTGTTATTTTGCTTGTTATTGACTCCTTTTGATCCAAAGATCAATTGGGTGCCTTTGTGAAAACTGAATCCAAGAAAAAGTCACTAAAGACAACAAGTCAAAATAGTCAAGCAGTGGGAAAAGTTCCCACTGCTCAACATCCAAAACTAGCCCCTGCTAGTGCAATTTTGTCATCAGCTTATCAATAAGCTATTCTAGCTTATTCTGACTTGCAACAACTTATTTTTTGTAATAGATCTTCATTATTTGACCCATTTAAGTGAACTGGAGCTTATCAGACTTTGACTTTGACTTTTCACTAGAAAACCAACTTGTTTGACTTTTAAGATAAGTGCTTATTTGATTTTCCAGCTTATTGAGTGTGCTTATTTGAAAGTTCTTTGGTTTTTAAGCTTAGTTTTGTCAAAAGAAGCATTTTGCAACTTGAATCAGCTTCTGAGGTGGTCTAGATCATAAAAACGACTATTTTGTCGTTTTGTGAATAAGTTGTTGACTTGTTTCTGGCTTATTGAGTGGTCTTATTTGAAATTTCTTTTTACAGAAGTCTTTGTTAGGTCAAAAGAAGGTTGTGTGTTAAATTTTAGCTTATGGCATCAGCTTATAGCTTAATGGGCCAAAAAGCCCATTAAGAATAAGCTGCTTATTATAAGTTAGCTTATTTCACATTTTCAGCTTTTGGGCCTTTGGAAAAAGTTGTTTAAAATCAAATTTTGAGTCAACCTGTGCTTTTTGAGCTTATTTTGAGCACTTTTTCTTATTGGGCCTTAATTAAGCCCAATAAGGGACTGTTTTGGGTTTGACCCATTTTCTAGGCCCAATAGGGGTATTTAGGTAATTTCACTTTCATTTCTGAGTTATTTAGGTTAAATTAAGCTAGTTTGCAAGTTTTTAGAATTTTCTATAATTTTTGGATTTTTAATATTATTTTAATATTATTTTATTATTAAAAATTAAAAGTCTGATTTTCTAGGTTTTTATATTTTTCCTAGGTTCTGAACACTTAATTAGGATTTTTGCAACTTTCCAAATATTTTTTAGGTCTTTTAATTATTTGTTATAATTAATTTAAGATTTAATTGATTTTAGGAGTTTTTAATTATTTAAAAATAGTTTTAATTGATTTTAAAATTTTGAAAAATAGTTTTTAGCTTAATTAGAGTATTTTTGAGGTTTACAAACTTGAAAATCTTGTTTAGGGCTTTTTGATAATTAATTTTGATTTTTAGGGCTTTAATTAGCATTAAAAAGTCATTATCTAATTAATTAAAAGGTTTTTGCAAGTTTTGATTTTTTGTAAACTCTTAGAATATTATTTAGGATTTTTGGTGATTTTTAGGAATTTTTAGGAATTAATTTTAATTTTGGTGGTTTTTACGTCTTTACGTGTACGCCTTTTTAGACTTAGTTTAATCCGTCTTCATAACCGTCATTCTCTTCTAATCCCTTTTCTATTTTTCTTTTCTCAAATATAATCACAAATTAATCCAAATCATTACACACATAACACACTAGCCTCCTTGAGAACGAACTTAATTGGGTCATTCACACACGGTTTTCCTAAATCGTCGTGCTCACTTGTCCTATTTATTGCACTCTTTTCCTAAAGGTGTAGTTTCACTCAACATCAATTTTGGCGCCGCTGCCGGGGAGGCGTGTTGTGTTTTGATTTGGCATTGTTGTTTTTATACTAACCATAATTAGTATTTGTATTAGTAGCACTCTACTAATACGTATTATCGTTTTTCAGTTTTTGTGTGAATATTATTACTATATTGTATACGTAGAACAATAAAAACACAAGTACTCCAAATACGTGAGCAATCACAACCTTGACTTGGGAGGTCATTACCCAATCATTGTATTCGAATCTCAAACCAAAGAAAAAGGCAAAAATAGATAAATACTTTCGTGAAGCTTAATCTTGAAAATACAAACTATAAGGTGGGTATAAGGCGGATATTATAAAATATATCCTAAGGAAAAAGGCTCTTAAGTGCTTCGCGCCGCCTCGTTTCCCCGCTTGCTTGTGAGTATTTGATTGTGAGAGTGAATCGAGGGTTTTGTCGCCCAAAGTATTACTAAGTATCATATATATTTTCTTGGTTTCAATTTGATTAAACCCTCTTGAACGATTTGGTGTTCCACCATCGTTCTAAAGTCATCGAAGGCGTTCACTCCACGTGGTCGTTTTCATTCCTTGAGGCTTCGTTAATCAAGAGATTTGATTAGTGAGGAGATTTGTGGACTTTTTGTCTACCTAATACATTTCACCAAGTTCCAAAAAAAGGTTAATACAATCAAAAACCACAAAAAAAAAATTGAAAAAATACAAAACACCAAAAAGAATCTTCTTTGCTCGTCCCCTCGTTGTACGTGACGTTTATGCTAACTCGAAATCAAGCAAGACGTGCTCGTAAACGAAAAAACAAATCCATCACTCCAAACAATTCTAGTGAGGAGTCTCCTATTGACGAACCCATTGTAAGAGAAGCACCAACCATGGCGAATCGAACTATGATGGAGTTACTTCAAGCACCCACCGAGGGTTATGGAGAGGCTATTGTAATTCCCGCTATCCTTGCGGAGAATTTTGAGGTTAAGACGGGTTTGTTGTCCATGATTCAAAACAACAAATTCCGTGGAGATGAGAAGGACAATCCTCACAACCATATCCGCCAATTCAATCGTCTTACCGCTACTTGCAAGTTTAAGGATGTGTCTAACGACTCGATTAAGATGATGCTTTTTCCGTATTCCTTAGCGGGGCCCGCAAAAATTTGGTTAGAGAAAGAGCCACCAAATTCTATATTGACGTGGAAGGATCTCGTGTCTAAGTTTGTAAACCATTTTTTTCCGCCCTCTAAGACTACGCACTTGAAAAACGAGATTTCAAAGTTTTCACAAGAATTTATTGAAAGTTTTTCAACGGCTTGGAATAGGTTTAAGGAGATGTTACATGAATGTCCTCATCACGGTTTTTCCGATTTGCATCAAATTGACACGTTTTACAATGGACTTAATGATCATGAAAGGGATTATTTGAATGCCGCCGCGGGTGGTAATTTTTTGTGTAAAACGGTTGAGGAAGCTTTGGTGATTATTGAAAATAGATCTAAGGTGTATAGTCCTCGTAGCACGTCTAGTGTTCGTAAGGCTTCGTCTTCGGCTTCACCTTCTTTGTCTAATACCATCGATGCTTGCCAAATTGAGGCGAACTTGGAAAACAAGATTTTTGATAAGTTGAAAGGACTTTTGATTGAGTTTAAAGTTGGTGAACCAAGTGCTCCCGCTACGGTTAAAGCGGTTGAGGTTTCTTGCATGTATTGTGGTGGAGGTCATGATTTCTCCGAGTGCATTACCAACGGTGGTAACACTTCGAGTGCCTTTGCGGCCACGGGAAATTATAACCAAAACGGTCAAGTTTCCCGCTCTAATCAAATGACTCCACCGGGTTTTGGATCAAATCAAAATGCTAACAACTATCGCAACAATCAAGTTGGTTTTAAGAACAATTATAACAAGGGAAATTATGGGAATCAAGGGGCTAATAATCAAGTTTCAAACAAAAATGATTTTCAAAATAACAACAAGAGTTTGCAAACATTGAAAGATCTTCCAAGTGAGTTTGTTGAATATGCTAGTGGTAATGATGCTAGGTTTGACAACATTCAAAGAGAAATAATTAGCCTAAGATCCGAGTTCAAAAACGACTTGAAGAAAGAGTTGAAAAATGAGTTAGCTAATGAACTTAAAATCCACACCAACAAGATGGAAGGAAATGTCACTAGGTTGCAACAAAACCAACAAAAGATGGAACAAGGGCAACATGAGATTAAACAAGAGATGCTTAAGGCCGAGAAAAGGCAAACCGAAGCCGTATTGAGGCAATCTAATTTTGAAGATAAAATCTCGTCTATGTTTGAGGCAATAATGTGTAAACCGTCGTCAAGTGGTCTTCCTAGTAACACCATATCCAACCCTAAGGGTGAGATGAAAGTGATTACCACACGTAGTGGTAAGACACTTAAGGAGCCGATTCCTCAACCAATTGCTCCTACGGAGGAAGCAATTGAGGAAGAACCCGAGGTGGTGGTCTAAAAGGAGCATGTTCCAATCCCACGAAGTACCGCTCATACCACACCTACGGTTGACCCATTACCATCATTGGAACCCGAGATTCCAAAGGCTATGCCTATGCCCCAACCCACACCACCCTTGCCTTACCCATCGAGACTTAGGAAGGAGAAGCGTCAAGAGCGCGACAACTACCAATTTGAGCTTTTTATGAAAATGTTTCGTGAGTTGCACTTTAATGTGAGTTTCGCCGATGCCTTGGTCATGATGCCTCGATTTGCCGCTAACTTTAAGAGTATGTTGAACAACAAGGAGAAATTGCACCAATTGTCTAGTTGTTCGTCGGTTTATCTTAATCGCATACCTCAAAAAATCGGTGATCCCGGTAAATTTTTGATCCCTTGTGCAATCCAAGACATGGAAGAATGCTTCGCCTTGGCCGATCTTGGTGCTAGCATTAACTTGATGCCACTTGCAATCTTCAAGTCGCTCAATCTTCCTAATCTTACTCCTTCACTAATGTCTATCGAGTTGGCCGACCATTCCACAATTCCCGCATGTGGTTTGGCGGAAGACGTTTTTGTGAAAGTGGGGAAGTTCTACTATCCCGTAGACTTCATTGTTGTTGACATCCCCACGGATCCTCAAGTTCCTCTTATTTTAGGTCGTTCGTTTTTAGATACGTCTATGGCTTTGATCGATGTGCATGCTAGAAAGATCACCTTACGTTTCAACGACGAGGAACTTGTTATAAACGCAACTCAAAACTCTCAAATTTCTCATGTTTATTCCGTTGCAACCATAAACCTCGTTGATATGATTGACGTGGTTTGCGAGGAATTTTCACAAGATGTTCTAGGTTTTGGTGATGAAGAAACTAGTGGCAATCCCACTATGTTGGATCCAATTCTTGATAACTCGACACCAACCTTCACTCCTTTTGAAGGTGGTGGTTTTACGTTGGAAGAATGCAATGTTCCACGTACTTGTGACGAAGACCTCGACAACGATGAGGACTTCTCGATTATCAAGGATTTTCTCAACGATTTCCCATTTCCTCCACCCGAGGAGGTTATGAGTATCGAGTCCAAATCTTCACTTGAGGAACCACCTATTCTCGAGTTGAAAGATTTACCTCCTCACCTCGAATATGTCTATTTGGAGGAGGACGACAAGTTGCCGGTTATTATTGCGAAGGAACTTTCGAATGATGAAAAAACCGCACTTGTTGATGTTCTTAAGGCTCACAAAGGGGCGATTGCGTGGAAGTTATCCGACATTAAGGGGATTGATCCCAAATTTTGTACCCACAAAATCTTAATGGAGGAAGATTTCAAGCCAACAATCCAAAGTCAAAGGAGGGTAAACCCCAAAATTCACGACGTCATCAAAAAGGAGGTCCTTAAACTCCTTGACGCGGGAATGATTTACCCTATTTCCGATAGCCCTTGGGTGAGTCCTATCCATTGTGTCCCTAAAAAGGGAGGGATGACCGTTGTGCCAAACGATGCCAACGAGTTGATTCCCACTAGACTCGTGACCGGATGGAGAGTGTGCATAGACTATCGTAAGTTGAATGAAGCCACTCGAAAAGACCATTTTCCCTTGCCCTTCATGGACCAAATGTTGGAGCGTCTTGCGGGAAACGATTTCTATTGCTTTTTAGATGGTTTTTCCGGTTACTTCCAAATTCCCATCGATCCTCGTGATCAAGAAAAAACTACGTTTACGTGTCCATATGGAACGTTTGCTTATCGTAGAATGCCATTCGGACTTTGCAATGCACCGGGAACTTTTCAACGATGCATGATGGCTATTTTTCATGATATGATCGAGAAGACGATGGAAGTCTTCATGGATGACTTTTCCGTGTTTGGTGATTCCTTTACTTCGTGTTTGTCGAACCTTGAGAGAATGTTGAAACGTTGTGAGGAAACCAACCTTGTGCTCAATTGGGAAAAGTGTCATTTTATGGTTAAGAGTGGAATCGTCTTAGGGCACAAGGTCTCGAAAGCGGGGATTGAGGTAGATCAAGCTAAGGTAGACGTCATCGCCAAATTACCTCATCCCAAAACCGTCAAGGGAGTTAGGAGTTTCCTAGGCCACGCGGGCTTTTATCGACGATTCATCAAGGATTTCTCAAAGATTTCTCGACCCATTACACATCTTCTTGAAAAAGAGGCACGTTTTGTCTTTGACGAAGATTGTGTACGAGCCTTTGAGATCCTTAAGAGGAAACTTACCGAAGCTCCCATTCTTGTTGCTCCAAATTGGAACCTCCCCTTTGAACTTATGTGTGATGCAAGTGATTACGCTATTGGGGCCGTTTTGGGGCAACGTCATGAAAAGAACTTCTTGCCTATCCACTATGCTAGCAAGACGATGACCGAGGCTCAACTTAAATACACTACAACGGAAAAGGAGTTCCTTGCCGTGGTGTATGCATTTGAGAAATTCCGACCTTATCTCGTCTTGACAAAATGCATAGTGTATACGGACCATTCGGCTATCAAGTATCTCATGGCTAAACAAGATGCAAAGCCGAGATTACTTCGTTGGATTCTCCTCCTTCAAGAATTTGATCACACCATTGTTGACAAAAAAGGAGCCGAGAATCTAGCGGCCGATCATCTCTCTCGTTTGGAAGATCCTCACCAAAGTGTTTACGAGCCTAAGGAAATCACCGAAACATTTCCGCTCGAGACACTTGGTTTAGTGAATTCTAAGCTTGATTCTTCTACCCCATGGTTTGCGGATTTTGCAAATTACCATGCGGGTAACTTCATCGTTAAGGGTATGACGACTCAAGAAAAACGAAAATTCTTTCGTGACGTCAAGTTCTACTTTTGGAACGACCCTTACTTGTTTCGAACTTGTGCGGATCAAATCATCCGTCGTTGTGTATTTGGCACCGAAGCTTCTAATATCCTTAGAGCTTGCCATGAGGGACCCACGGGTGGTCACCACGGTGCTAATCTCACGGCTAAGAAGGTGTTTGATGCCGGCTTCTTTTGGCCTACTATTTACCGAGATGCACAAATCCTTGTGAAGTCTTGTGATGCATGCCAACGACAAGGAAAAGCCTCACAAAAAGATGAAATGCCACAAAACATCATTCAAGTATGTGAGATCTTTGACGTTTGGGGTATAGACTTTATGGGGCCGTTCCCATCATCTCGTGGTAATAAGTACATCCTCGTTGCGGTTGACTACCTATCTAAGTGGGTGGAGGCAAAGGCCTTGCCCACTAATGATGCTCGTGTGGTAGTTAAGTTCTTGAAAAGTTTGTTTGCTAGGTTTGGAACCCCTCGTGCGATCATAAGCGATCGTGGAACCCATTTTTGTAATGACCAATTCGAAAGAGTCTTAAGGAAATATGGGGTTACACATCGTCTTTCTACGGCTTATCACCCACAAACGAGTGGGCAAGTCGAGGTTTCAAACCGAGCATTGAAGAGGATCTTGGAAAGATCCGTGGGGGAGAACCGACAATCTTGGTCGGATAAGTTAGACGATGCTTTATGGGCCTTTAGGACCGCTTATAAGACGCCCATTGGGTGCACTCCCTATAAGCTTGTGTATGGAAAGAATTGTCATTTGCCTATCGAGTTAGAACACAAGGCTTATTGGGCCCTAAAGCATTGTAATGATGATATGGAGACCGCGGGAAAACACCAGAAAATGCAACTAAATGAATTGGATGAATTGAGAGACATTGCTTATGAAAATTCATTGATTTACAAAGAGAAAACTAAAAAGTTGCATGATTCAAAAATTAAAAACCGGGTTTTTAACATTGGGGATCAAGTTTTACTTTTTAATTCAAGATTGAAAATATTTTCCGGTAAATTGAAATCCCGTTGGTCCGGTCCATTCACCGTAACTCAAGTGTTTCCTTATGGGACCATCGAGCTAGCTCAAGATGATGGTCCTAACTTCAAGGTGAATGGACATAGGTTGAAGCACTACTTTGGTGGGGAAGTTCCATCCTTGAACTACCTCGACCAAGTCACCTTCCCCAATGATAATTAGTGTTGAGGGGATCGAGTCGAGCTCATGACTCGGTAATCAAAAACGAGGTGCCTCGTGGGGGAGTCCCATGCTTATCCTATGTACATATTATCGCTTTCTTAGTCTAATGTAGCTTACGTGTGGGGATTTGTGCCCTTCCAACCTTTGTTCCGTGGTTGTTTGTGATATGTGAACTTTAGATCATGATCTTCACGATTGGAGCCTCTCGTGTTCGTCTTAAGGGAGCACTCGATCGTTTGCTTTGGAGACATTTCTCAATATCCATGATGTATCCTCTGATGTTCTAACCTTAGGTTTTTAGCACACTTCATAAACGGCTTTAAATTTAACGGTTACACCCTTTCCATGCTAGATTAGGCATTCGACTACGTCTCTAGTATGGGGGTGTTTGCACCCCTAGACTCGAAACATTGAGGACAATGTTTAACTTTAGTATGGGGGGGTGAATAGATACTTGCCTTGCCAAACCTTCACGCTTTCCAAAGTTTATCTTTTTGTTATCGTTTTTGTTGCAAAATAAGGCTAAAAATGGCCAAATTTTAAATTTTTCTCATGTTTTATAAGTGTTTAAGACACGAATGTAGGTTTTCCGATGGCGAGAATAAGAGTAATTTTTGACTCGACCGTGCGTGTTGAGCACTTAGCTTTGATTCCTTAACTACACATTAGGCTAAGTCTCTTAAATGAGGACGAGAAATGATAGAGTTAATTATAAGTTACTATGCTAAACGTAGAATACTCGTATTCTTTCAAAAACTCATGTGTTCTCGTTGTTTGCTTATTCTCCCTTCGCATGTAAATATTTTTTGCTTAATAAATATTGACTTAGCGGTTTAGTTGGGATTGTTGGGTTTCTAGTCTTTTCTAGTAGCTTCCGTGTAATTAAATTGGGAAGACATTAAGGTATCGCCAGCGTCACGGTTTTGAAGTATTGGCACCCTAATAATCGAAAGCTTCACCCAATAATAAGATTTCAAGTGCTCACCTAAATCAAGCAAACAATTTGAAGCCCCACAAGGCCGAAAAATCTATGCAAAATTGAAAGTGAATCAAGCCTTAATCTTCGAAGCTTTAAAGATCCAAAATTCGCTTTAGCGTGAGGATATACGTCTTTGGCTAATAAAACCACCGATGAGGCGGATAATAAAAGGCAAGGCAAGACCGAAGTCATAATAAAAGCTTCATGGCGAAGTTGAATAAAAGATGGAGGTAAACCAAAGATAATAAGGCCCTTCCGTTAGGGGGCGTATAAAAGTCTTGGTAATAAGTCTCATGTTCAAAACCGTTATAAAACCGTGTTTATCGATTCTTCTTGTCAACTTAATTTTTTAACATCGTCGTCTATTAGGAGGGGTTATTGATTTGATGGTCTTAGTTACACCGTTAGAACTCTATTTTTAGACCTAAATCTCTATTATCGCATAAGTCAAACAATGTATCCTCGTGAAACATTCAAGACATCATAAAATATAAGAGATACAACTTAGGAATAATGGGAGAATAAGTACGTGATTAAGGCATATGAGTAGTGTTAGCATTACTAACTTATAATGACAATGATCTCGTTGCACGCTTAGCATGGAATTGGAGTGAAATCGAGGACGATGAAATTATTTCTAACGAAGCATTCACGTGTTCTTATTCTATGAACCTAAACGTCCCATTCTGCGATGAAAATCATACATTATGTCTATAACACAAGTAGTAGTAATAATAGTATTAGTATAGCCAGTTTATCATTTAAATAAAGTGAATAAAATGAATTTTGGAGATGCTTTGATACTTTATTCTAGCATTGCGTGAGGGCACGACAATGGTTTAGTATGGGGGAGTGATGAGACTGCTTTTATACATAGTCTCATCTTCCAAATAGGGCTTAAAATGCATTAAATATCATCAAAATACCCAAATATATGCTTGTGTTTGTTGCTTGTGTATTTTAGGTACGGATATTGAGATAATGACAAAAGATCACAAGAATCATGCAAAAACGAACACGGGAAACGAAGCCGCACAATGAACCAAGTCCTAGTGAAGACTTTCCCAAGATCAACCCTTGAAGATTTGAAGAATTATGAAGAAGGGTCCTCCAATTATGAAGAATTGACACTTTATACCCTTGTATCCTCATAATTACAAGTTTGGTCCCTAAAGTTTGTCAAAATTACCAAAAGGGCCCTTAACTTTGAAGAATTGGCAAGTTTAGCCCCTCAACAAAGCTAAATTGTCAACCAATATCATCCACAAAGTCAAATATATCATGAAGTCCTTCAAAGTACAAGAAATGACAAGTTTGGTCCTTTGAAAAATCCAAAATTACAAAAAGGACCCTCAACTTTCAACAATTGGCAAAAATGGTCCCTCATTTATCAAGACTTGGCAATTTCAGTCCTCTAAAATGACAATTATACAAGTCTAGACCATTATCATTGAAGAAAATACCAAACCAGCCCTTGAAGAATTCAAATATGGCAAGAAATACCCCTGAATTCATGTTACAAAAGTTTATGGGCCAAAAGTGCAAAAAGTTCAAAGTTGATAAGGCTTAAATGGGCGCTGACAGAGTTTTGATTGCAAGTGACAAGAAGAAAGGAAATAAGGGACCAAAAGGGGCCAGACAATAAACTTACCTAGACCAACCAGCTCTTGCCACGTGCCCCACTATCTCCTCTCCACCAATCACATTGCTCCCTGCTTCCACCTCACCATCCACTCACATTTATTTATTAAACTAATCCTAACAGATTAGTTTAAACTGGCGCTAAACACCCAATTTAAAAACCAAACGGATTAAAAACATGTTCTTGGTGTTCTTGGCACAAATTGGGCATTTGCTAATTACCAACAATTAAACTCCCATAATGTGCAGATTTGTGATTAAGGGTCCTATAATCACAACCCAACCTTAAAACTTGACACCTCACCACCCCTTTTGTCTCCTTATGTCTGCCCTGCTCCACACCCATGCATACTGCCAAAAAGGTGGCAGCAATCCAACGTTTGAGATACATGCTTACTTTCTAAGCTGCATATACACCCTTGAATGCTCTCACACATGCCAGCTACCACTACACAACAAGAAAAGTCACATGATTCTCCAAAGAAGACAAAGACCTCAAGGGCATTTTTGGGACTTTAGCACTAGGGTTTACACGTTTTGCAGCTTGCTAGGACCTTGTACACCCTCTATATAAAGGGTCTAGTTCATTTCATTTGTTCCTGCTTTTGGTTTTTCCTTTGTTCAAACACTTGTAAATCCTTTTTCAGTTTAATGAATTTGAGTTAAGTGATTTAAAGAAAGACCAAGTGCCATCTTTATTCTGTTGTTTATGTTCTTAGTTTACTGCTTTTGAAGTTTAAAACCTGTTTTCAAAAGAGGAGTGTGCACAAGTTTGCATATTTTCCTCATTTTCTTGATATTTTGCTAAGTCTTGTTCCAATCTTGGAATTCTTGGGCTATAGGGCTGATCATAGCATCCTAACTGAGTTGGTTAAGGTGTGGTGAGGCTTATAACTTGGGGATAATCAAGTGTGGGGTAACAAGTTTGCATCAATCAAGATTTTTCCAAGTTTCTTATTTTTCATGTTATTGTGCTTAACCCTTGTTGAATCTTAGCAGGCTTTTGTGGAAGCTTGTGCTTGTTCTTGCTAGCACATAAGCTCAAAATTCGTGGGTGTGGATGTACATCCATGAGGTTTGCTTACTTAATCTCCAAATCTGCTTAAAAAGTGATTTTTGGTGATATTTGTATGAATCTGTTGTTCTTGTGAATTTTGTGGCTTGTTCTTGCTTGAATCTGTTATTTAGACTTGTTTGAGTGTTAATTGATGCTTGGTTGGCCTGGAATCTTGCTTTGCTTTTGAAAATCTTGATTTGAAAAAGTTAAAGGGGTGTTTGGGTCTACTGATTTGTGCTTGTAATCTGATTTTGTGTTAAGGGAAAGTGTTGTTTATGCTTTGTATCTGATATACCTTTGTTTGAGAGTGTTTTGCTGCAAGTTTTTGGGTTTGAACACTTGAATTGATCAATCTGCTATTAAGACCTTGTTTCTGCTTGTTTTGACCTAAGATTTTGGGAACACTTAGTGTGTATGCATGCTTAGGGATAAAATTGGTTTAAACAAAGTTAACATAACCTGTTTGAAAGATTTGAGGTGTTGAAATTGGCTTGTGTGTCAAATACATCAGCAAAAGTTAGAAATCTGCATGTGTAGTGTTCATCAGTAACTTTCATAGCTTGGATCTTGCTTAATTCTTTGAACCAGTGCATGAAACCTGTTTAGACTTGCTTATTGGAGTTTATTATAGCTTGTGTGTGCATTTGGTTGAATTTGGTTGGCTGATTTGTGCTAAAACTGTTCTTGAATGCTAAACTGCTCATTGTTCATGTCTGTGCTATATCTGGTGATAGATTGATTAAACTGTATCAATTGGCTGTTTGTGATTGTGTTATTTTGCTTGTTATTGACTCCTTTTGATCCAAAGATCAATTGGGTGCCTTTGTGAAAACTGAATCCAAGAAAAAGTCACTAAAGACAACAAGTCAAAATAGTCAAGCAGTGGGAAAAGTTCCCACTGCTCAACATCCAAAACTAGCCCCTGCTAGTGCAATTTTGTCATCAGCTTATCAATAAGCTATTCTAGCTTATTCTGACTTGCAACAACTTATTTTTTGTAATAGATCTTCATTATTTGACCCATTTAAGTGAACTGGAGCTTATCAGACTTTGACTTTGACTTTTCACTAGAAAACCAACTTGTTTGACTTTTAAGATAAGTGCTTATTTGATTTTCCAGCTTATTGAGTGTGCTTGTTTGAAAGTTCTTTGGTTTTTAAGCTTAGTTTTGTCAAAAGAAACATTTTGCAACTTGAATCAGCTTCTGAGGTGGTCTAGATCATAAAAACGACTATTTTGTCGTTTTGTGAATAAGTTGTTGACTTGTTTCTGGCTTATTGAGTGGTCTTATTTGAAATTTCTTTTTACAGAAGTCTTTGTTAGGTCAAAAGAAGGTTGTGTGTTAAATTTTAGCTTATGGCATCAGCTTATAGCTTAATGGGCCAAAAAGCCCATTAAGAATAAGCTGCTTATTATAAGTTAGCTTATTTCACATTTTCAGCTTTTGGGCCTTTGGAAAAAGTTGTTTAAAATCAAATTTTGAGTCAACCTGTGCTTTTTGAGCTTATTTTGAGCACTTTTTCTTATTGGGCCTTAATTAAGCCCAATAAGGGACTGTTTTGGGTTTGACCCATTTTCTAGGCCCAATAGGGGTATTTAGGTAATTTCACTTTCATTTCTGAGTTATTTAGGTTAAATTAAGCTAGTTTGCAAGTTTTTAGAATTTTTTATAATTTTTGGATTTTTAATATTATTTTAATATTATTTTATTATTAAAAATTAAAAGTCTGATTTTCTAGGTTTTTATATTTTTCCTAGGTTCTGAACACTTAATTAGGATTTTTGCAACTTTCCAAATATTTTTTAGGTCTTTTAATTATTTGTTATAATTAATTTAAGATTTAATTGATTTTAGGAGTTTTTAATTATTTAAAAATAGTTTTAATTGATTTTAAAATTTTGAAAAATAGTTTTTAGCTTAATTAGAGTATTTTTGAGGTTTACAAACTTGAAAATCTTGTTTAGGGCTTTTTGATAATTAATTTTGATTTTTAGGGCTTTAATTAGCATTAAAAAGTCATTATCTAATTAATTAAAAGGTTTTTGCAAGTTTTGATTTTTTGTAAACTCTTAGAATATTATTTAGGATTTTTGGTGATTTTTAGGAATTTTTAGGAATTAATTTTAATTTTGGTGGTTTTTACGTCTTTACGTGTACGCCTTTTTAGACTTAGTTTAATCCGTCTTCATAACCGTCATTCTCTTCTAATCCCTTTTCTATTTTTCTTTTCTCAAATATAATCACAAATTAATCCAAATCATTACACACATAACACACTAGCCTCCTTGAGAACGAACTTAATTGGGTCATTCACACACGGTTTTCCTAAATCGTCGTGCTCACTTGCCCTATTTATTGCACTCTTTTCCTAAAGGTGTAGTTTCACTCAACATCAGGCAATGTATCGTAATTTGGTGCGTATAGCAGTATTTCGTTAATTGGATTATTATAAGCCGCATGACATTGTTACCTTACTACAACAAACAACGGGTAGCTAGCCCGAAACTCAATTTACCCATCTAAATTAGCGTGTCGTCGCAATAATCACGCTTGTGTAAATCTTCCCATACATAAATTCGCTTACCAATCAATGTGGCACGACGGGTATCAACCGTCAAGGCGCGAACTGGGGTGATCGTCCCCAAATAGTACTATTATATGCATAAGCGTCTACCAAATCCCGGTAGTTCACAATTCATGCTAATGGGACTTTTAGTGACATAACCTAATTTTAATAATCCATTTCATTTCATCTATCGGGTCATATAATCATTCATCGGGTCATACAATCATTCGGGTCCAAATCAATAAACAAACAATCGGGACAACTAGTGTCCTATTTTATAAAAACTAACATGTTATCTCCCTCGCGGGTTTATAAAACATTTCATAAAACCATTTAAAAGAGTGCGAGGCTATGAAATCACGTTGATGTGGGAAAGCGGGTTATCGGCAATTCGGATGTACGGTACGTGCTTCAACCAGGGAAACCTAGACAAATAATACTCGTCTTAGTTTTGTCCAATGACTTTATAAAAATAACAATTATGTATACATATAATGATTTTATACATATGATGATGATCAAGTGGGTTTATATATTCTCATTCACTTATTTTTGTGTTATGTGTTGACAACTTTTATATTAGTTTACTAGTTTTACCTATTTACATGTTTTAGGTCCAATAAGCCTATTATAAGTTCTTTAACTTGTATTAATCCATTTTATACTTGTATTATCAGTATTTATACTTTACATGTTGGGCCCAAATGGGTTAAGCCCAATAAGTAATTTTTATAAGTGTTTAACTTATTTAGTTAAATTATTAGTCCAAATATGCTAACTTAGCTCGTTAATGTCCGTATGTCATATAGTTCGGGTTTTATCGGTTTTTACTTGTATTAGGTACTTATACATCAGTATATGACTTTTAAAAACTTTACATTAGACGGGTTTGATCGTCTAAGTTTTAATTGGCGAAAAACGTTAATTTTACGGTAATAGCCGAAAAAGTCGTAAAAATCATGTTTATAGTTTTTATACTTTTAAATCTTATTCAACTACCATTTTTATAAAGTGTCCATTTTATTTAACCTTATACATATTTATATAAATGAAATTCATAAGTTAGTGGGTTTTAATTTCACATTTTATACTATATTATTTGAGTGCTTATATAATAGTATTAAACATTAATTCTTCAAAATCTGATTTTTAGTTTCATCTTCACCATTTTTATCATATCTAGAGTTCTACAATGAGTTAGAAGCTCATTTTTGGATGGCATGAACTTCATATTATGTGATACAAATAATTTAGTTATAGCTACTGCTCATTCTATGTTTAACTATCCTTAACAGTCTCTACAAAACAGACTATTCAGATTAGCACACTCATCTTGTTTTGATCATATCTCACTCATTTTGATGATTCCATTGCATGGCCAACTCTCACATGTGTATGACATCTAATACTTACTGTAAATTGATTCCACCATGCCATTTTATCAGTTTATCATTTGGTAACTTACTGTTTTTATACAGCCATCATATTTAGCAAGATTTTAACCTTGTTACCTATGGTTTTCCAACTTTTTACCCATGTTTATCAAATCTATCACCACCAAATCCCCACATAATATTATTAATCATCATTCATCATCATATAAATATACATAAATAAAGAAAATACAAGATTACATAATCAAAATAACAAGAGAATAGGAAAAACAATCTCTATACCACCATTAGTGATGAAAAGATGAGGTTTTTGATGAACAAGACTTGGTTTTGGGTAACCAATCTTATGAGATATCAACACCACTTCTAGGATAACCAAGTATTTGTAGATTCCTACAAAAATCATCCCA
This sequence comes from Glebionis coronaria, assembly GCA_025667525.1. NCBI lineage: Eukaryota > Viridiplantae > Streptophyta > Magnoliopsida > Asterales > Asteraceae > Glebionis > Glebionis coronaria. The sequence continues at coordinate 400,518,579 of CM046878.1, forward strand.
TGTTCTTCATGAAAACTCCTTGAGAAATCAGCCCCAAACTCCCTTGAAAACTCCTTTTTACATGTTAAGATCACCTCCAATCTTCATAACTTCAATGGGTTTTCATCATATGTAAATTATACATATGATTCCATGGTTAAATTTTATCAAATGAGGGTTGTTTTGGATGAATACGGGACGGAATAGAGAGAGTGAGGGAGGAGAGTATGAGTGGTTTGCATGAGATGGGATGTGAGAAATGGTTTAGGAAAAGTGGTTTCAAGGAATTAAAAGACAAGTGGTAAACTTCTTTAGGAAGTTTTGACACATATAGTGTGTGTTGTAGCTTATTTAGATGCCACATGTATGGGGGTGGGCAAGTGTAAACTTGTCCCATCCCCATTAATTTACGGGTACTCCTCGATTCTAGTTTCCTCGATTTGCGTGCCCTTGGGTCGTTTTACGAAAAACGTTTTTATAAATTATGAATCAACAGCACAAAACGAATCTAATATAAATTGTCTCATCAAAAACGGAGTTCGAAAACGTAAATATGTAATCCTAAGGTTTCCGGTTTAGTCGTATAGGACGTTAAATTATAATCGTAAGTCCTAATCTCTTCTCGTAAATTTGTGAGTTTATGAACCAACTCAAAATTAAAATCCCAAAATAATATTCACGGACAAATTTATTTTCTGAAATGTCAGACTGTCACCAAAAACGGTGTATGTAAACGTAAGCACGTAACGTAGAATCCTCCGGTTTAGACGTAGTCGATGCTACTTCAAGACGTGAATCCAAATTTCTTCCTAAAAATAAGTGAGTTCATAATATAACATTAAAATAATATTTTTAAATAATACTAGAGAATAAAATATCAACCAGAAATTGACAGATTGTCACAGCATTTACCCCTAAACAGGATCTTTGTCCTCAAAGATCATCTTATCTTTCTACTCGCTTCTTATAGAGTTAAAGCTATGTGGGTATTTCCTCCACATTCGGTCTTTTCTCACAAGTGTAATTCATTACAATACGCGAGTTTCATCAAACATAAATATGGGAGTAAGATCAGGCTTAATGTTGACTTACTTTCTCTATCCATGATGTTCACGGGTTTTTTATAAATGCAACTTTTCGCCGATCTAAACTTTACCAAGAAACAATCAGATTTTCACTTGATAGACATTTTATCAAGTTCGATATACTAAACAAATTCACGCAGTCCTTGAAGTCCTAGGGTAGATCCAGCTTATATGCCTTTCAAACCAATCTTTTTACATCATCTCAATAGTCCCATACAACGGGGACTTATATCCCAGGATCTTCCAGATCATCAATTCATTTTTTCATGGTTAAAATTTTTGGCATAACTTCGCTACCCATCTGGAACTTCAAGATCTACATTTCATATTCACATAACCTCCTGCCCACTACCGGCAGTCAATAAACAGATCCTAATTTAAACAATCATTTCAAGTCATGCGGGTCGGGTATTTTGTAAGGTTAGGTTTGCCATCATAGAAAACCTTAAACCTAAAAGACATGTCCAACTCACAATGGGTGTATGTCAGGTGTCTTCATCCCAACTCCTACTTACAGATGCTCTAATATTTATCCTCACAAGATTCGATCTTGATCCTAATACGATAATTATCAAGGATAATCTCTCCAAAGGAAAACGATTTTACAGTTTATTACCAAAGGTCAATCATTCAAACATAGAACAACACTTATAGTATTTTGTATCGTTACTTTACCTCGTCCCTTCGATTGGGGTGGTACAAAGTACTCTCATCAAGATTCGTTCTCAATGACTTCTGAGCAAACCTCTAGAAATTCGATGTGAAGCGAGGATCTTGATAGAGATGATTGATACAGGTACACCATGTTTACACAACTCCTTTAAATACAAAAGAGTCAATTTCTTCATCAAGAATATATCATTAACAGGAATGATATTAGCAGATTTGGTCAGTCTGTCGACGATGACCCGAATCGAATCAAATTAAGATGATGACATTTGCAATAGCTAGACGTTTACTAATGTATGAGGCGGTGTCTGCCTTCATAATTTTCCATCAGTGCAACTTCTTCAGATAAAAATACATTAAATCATAAATGTCATGAATAAAATACTTATACTTACAAGATTCCAACATAACTATATCTCACAATCCTCCATATTTAGACAATCACAAGTGGCCTTTAAAACATTTAACGCCATCGACTCTTAGTATTAATGGTTCACATTAACCGCGAACCCCTTTTTATTATCTATATTATTCTTTTTTTTAACAATCATCAACTATTTTTAACTTGTTCGGCAATTTATTTTGCATAGTCATTACTAAGGAATAAATCCTAATTGATTCTTTATCCTTTTTACATAATGCGTCAGTATGTACATTCATCTTTCCTGATGAAATAATTATCATGTCCACAATTTACTCATAAATTCTTTCTTCATATTTTCTATGTTTTAGTTTCGTCTCAACTATCATTTTTATTAGTTTCGCTCAATCCGACGTTTAAAGCGTCGATAAATATTACAAGTAATTAAATAATAAATATTTAATTTTTATGAAACGTAAATGTAAAAATTATTAAATTTCTTAGTTCGACCAATTATAAAAATGTTCAAAATAAATTTGAATTTAATTAACAAGATTTTTGTTGATTTATCGAAAATAATTAATAAGATTCGTAAATGTTCGAAAAATTCTTTGTTTATACTTTGGTCGAAATTTTCTTAGTTGAAAAGCAACAATTGTCGTTTCAAATTCAAGTCAAGGTTTAAACGGTTTCCTCAATCCCTCTTAGGTTGTCTTGAGGTATACACAAACATTTACCCCTAAACAGGAGTTTAGTTAAATGATTTGTGTATAAGGGAATAATTTCTTAAAAATCCCTTGATAAATTATTTGTCAAAACATATTTCCACTTTCTTTTTGGTAAAACCCAAAATCTTAAATGGCTCAAATTATTGAAGACTCAATATATTCCATTTTTCATTAATCACACGATCAAATAATGTAAAGGATTAAGCCTTAAATTACATGTTAAATATTCAAGGTACAGGTTTTCATTGTTCGGCCAATTCAGGGCAATCTATAAATAATTATTAACTCATTCTTATTCTTATAAACAAACAGATGGTTCTTAATGATCACGAGCATGAATTTATCAAATTATAGTCTACACACATTCACCAAATTTATGAATACTACATGTGCATTGTCAATCCAAACGATATTACGTGAAACTTATAATGTTCATTACAAGTTCTGGATGTAGTGATTGGAATAGATAATCTTTTTCGCGGATGCGAAGTTGATGATAACCATGCCGTGGATCAAATCTTTAAAACATACACTAGAACCTCGTATATGATCGAACAAATCTGTCATCTTGGGTAGTGGATATAGATTTTAATCATCAATTTACTTAGTTTACGGTAATTCAACAAATATAAGGAATCATAACACCATAGATCTTCATGATGACGAGCTCGGTAGAATAAAATCTTTCTCCGACAACTCTCTTAGTTGTACGGTAACACTTTCGATTCAGATGTTGCTGAAGTACAGCGCACACGCCACGGGTGCAGCACCGGGAATATAATCAGTACCAAATTCAACTTGCCTTAATGGCGAAAGTCTAGGTAATTCACCAGCAAATACCTCCTAAAGTTTCAGATAACATAAACATCTTTTAATACATTCATTTTAAGTTCTTTCTAGATTACAAGGTCTATGACTAGTTCATAACTATTCATGGTATAATTTCAAGTCTAAATGCAGAATATGGTCATCCATCAAGAATTATTTAAATAACTTTTGATAATCAACATCTTATCTTTTAGGGGAATTCTACTCGAGTTCCCATCAATTAAGACAATGTCGTCATGTCATAATCAATCAATCCATTCTACTGGAATTATCAACTTTCCAGTTTCATTACCGTTGATAAGATGTGAACTTCTAAAAAGACTAATAATAACACATAATCATTCACAGATTCAAGGATATTAGGATACATAACTAACCTTAAAAGAGTAAGGTTAACGCATAATCTATGCGAGAGAATTTCAAATCAGATACAGAAGAAAACATTTAACGAATATGAATATATCCCATGTTTTCATAATTTGAGTACGCATTCGAAAGCTCCTCGGATCGTTACCCAGGTCATTCAAATGAAATCAAATCAAAAGAAATGATAGGAACGTCGATACATCCAATCGGGTATCAACACTCGGTAATCAGATATTTTTTCAAAGAATCTCACCACGGGAGAATTGGTCAAGGAGGGGATATCAATTGTCAATTAAGACAATATCCACAGATGAGTAAATTCGACTCAGAAGAATAAATAGTACGGGCACATATGTAGGTGTCCCTATCAATATGTCCCTATTTTGCACTTTTTACAGATCTCATAAAACTTAATCTTTCACAATCTTCAAAGAAAATTTAGTGTTTATCAATCAATTTTATGGTGACTACTAATCAGCCTTGCATGGTCCCTTCAAATTGTATGTAGGCGCGCAACTATATACAATTTCAAGATTAACGATGCAATACTCAGTTCGTCAAAATTTTATCATCATGTTTATAATAAAAATATTCTCATGCTTAATTCTTGAATAAGAATCAAAAATAAATTTACAGAAATGTTCTTTGTTATGAAAAACAATTAAGTTTTCCAAAGCGTTTCATAAACAACTTCATTTCGATAATGATTACTTATAAATCTCACTTTAAATAATTCATGTGGTGATGAAAATTCAATTTTTCCCAAGGGATACTATTGTATCTTATAAAAACAATGAGTGATCTGCAAAAGAGTGATCAGGAGTGGTTCACCAACAACTAACTACAATATAAAAGGAAACGAGCTTAGCCAAATAATCATGAGGTTCATGACCTCAATGGCACTCAAAAAGAATAATCAACAACGTAACTCAATTCGAGATGAGTACTTGTTCAATGGTTGCATCACTAATTTAATCATTAGGATGAAGAAATAAAAGATAGATAACATCGATACATGTAGGATTTAGCAATCAAAGGTAGTCTTTTCATTAATCACAAACAAGTCAAAATTGTACCGTAACACATTACGTGTCACTATGTCATACAATTCCAAGAACTCATCCTACCAACTGATGTCTCAGTTAAGTTAGTGATTTTTAAAAGATACCACAATGAATACTAATCTACAAGAGTCATTAGGTGTTCCACATGTTCCGAAAGATCCATTGGTCCCAATTCAGAAGAAGATTTCTTCAATTTATTTATTGGACTCTGGGCATCCTCGTCATTGGACAATGGCCTAGGAACAACCATTAACACGAATCAACAATCAATTAAAACCGTATAATTCAATCACAGAACTTAACGACTTCCTCTTAAAAATTTCTAATTCCATACAAGTTAAATTTTACTTTATTCAAATTTCAATCAACTTATACTCAATGCAATCTCCTACCTCATTCTTCAATACTTTCAACCTTATTTTTAGACCTTAATAGGGCAATAAAAGTTCAATATGAACAACACTTAATTTCCAATCCTATAGCTCTTACAACAATAGTTATCAAATGAGTCACTAGTATGAAATAACTCGATCATTCAATTAGACTTCTCGGAAAGGTACTAGTGGCATGAGGCTTTTGGGTAATGGTTCCAATGACAGCCTCAAGTGCAACATTCACCCTTTCGATTTCAAATTTAAGAGTTGGGTGACAACGAATCAGATGACACCTCTCCAGGTGGTAACGTTTTGTCAAACTCCACTCTATAAGGAAAGATCGTCATGACATCGATATCAGATTTAATCTCGCCAATTCTTCTTCAATATCACAATCAACTAATATCTATATTTCTACGAGTATCAACCATTTGTTGGGATCATAAATATCCACAACTTGGTTTAGATCTAGAATAACTAGAATTCCTACGGGAATAGCTTAGATTAATTTGCTAAGGGAGTTAGGGTTTCTTGTGACAATCTACGTCGTATAAATATCTCGTATAAGTATTAAAATAATCATCAAACAATCATGTAATCAAATTACAATATATATATATATATAATCCGAGTTATATATATATATATATATATATATATATATATATATATATATATATATATATATATATATATATATATATAGATAGATATATTAAAATAACACTTCTCAGTCTGGCCTTGTCGGTAACTCGGGAATTATTCGGCACCGTTATAGTCAAAAGATTTTTAGACATTTTTAGAAAAATGTTTATAGTTAAAAGATTTTGAAATGTTTTGATCAAAACCTTGGTTTTAAAAATCTTTCGTTCTCTATAACGAGAGCTCTGGTACCAAACTGTAACACCCCCAAATTTACTCAATTCAATACAGCGGAAGACTCGTTGGTGTTACGGGATAGCACATTACTCACATCATAGAAAACGCTTAAAAATCGCGTCGTCTAATAATAAAGCATTTCCATTCATAAATATCAAATTTACATAGGTCCCAAGTCATAGTCATTTCATACAATTTTACAAAAGATTTGAATGGAAATTGTTATTTAAGTGCGGGCCATGAATTCTTGTTGTCTTCCCGAGAATTACCTTCAAGTACCTGAGATAAAACATGTTAAAAGAAAAGGTCAGCGAAAACGCCGAGTGAATTCATAGAGTTTAATAAAACCATCAATATGTCGTCGGTATAAAATTATTACCGAAAATCATTTTGTACAAATCTTTGTAATAGGCCATAAAATAGCCAAAGTCATTTTATACAAATCTTTATCAAAATCATAATATAGGCTTTCGCCTTCAAAATCATTATACGAACCATTGTCGTTATAACATCATACAATACGTTTTATAACGTTGTATAGAGTTGAATAAAAATCGTTATATGAATATGGTTATGTAAAACCAAAACACGAACATAATATCAATAATAAGACCCCGTATTGCTAGTCAGGCAATGTATCGTAATTCGGTGCGTATAGCAGTATTTCGTTAATTGGATTATTATAAGCCGCATGACATTGTTACCTTACTACAACAAACAACGGGTAGCTAGCCCGAAACTCAATTTGCCCATCTAAATTAGCGTGTCGTCACAATAATCACGCTTATGTAAATCTTCTCATACATAAATTCGCTTACCAATCAATGTGGCACGACGGGGATCATATAATCATTCATCGGGTCATACAATCATTCGGGTTTAGGTCCAATAAGCCTATTATAAGTTCTTTAACTTGTATTAATCCATTTTATACTTGTATTATCAGTATTTATACTTTACATGTTGGGCCCAAATGGGTTAAGCCCAATAAGTAATTTTTATAAGTGTTTAACTTATTTAGTTAAATTATTAGTCCAAATATGCTAACTTAGCTCGTTAATGTCCGTATGTCATATAGTTCGGGTTTTATCGGTTTTTACTTGTATTAGGTACTTATACATCAGTATATGACTTTTAAAAACTTTACATTAGACGGGTTTGATCGTCTAAGTTTTAATTGGCGAAAAACGTTAATTTTACGGTAATAGCCGAAAAAGTCGTAAAAATCATGTTTATAGTTTTTATACTTATAAATCTTATTCAAATATCATTTTTATAAAGTGTCCATTTTATTTAACCTTTTACATATTTATATAAATGAAATTCATAAGTTAGTGGGTTTTAATTTCACATTTTATACTATATTATTTGAGTGCTTATATAATAGTATTAAACATTAATTCTCCAAAATCTGATTTTTAGTTTCATCTTCACCATTTTTAACATATCTAGAGTTCTACAATGAGTTAGAAGCTCATTTTTGGATGGAATGAACTTCATATTATGTGCTAGAAATAAGTTAGCTATAGCTACTGCTCATTCTATGTTTAACTATCCTTAACAGTCCCTACAAAACAGACTATTCAGATTAGCACATTCATCTTGTTTTGATCATATCTCACTCATTTTGATGATTCCATTGCATGGCCAACTCTCACATGTGTATGACATCTAATACTTACTGTAAATTGATTCCACCATGCCATTTTATCAGTTTATCATTTGGTAACTTACTGTTTTTATACAGCCATCATATTTAGCAAGATTTTAACCTTGTTACCTATGGTTTTTCATCTTTTTACCCATGTTTATCAAATCTATCAACACCAAATCCCCACATAATATTTTTAATCATCATTCATCATCATATAAATATACATAAATAAAGAAAATACAAGATTACATAATCAAAATAACAAGAGAATAGGAAGAACAATCTCTATACCACCATTAGTGATGAAAAGATGAGGTTTTTGATGAACAAGACTTGGTTTTGGGTAACCAATCTTATGAGATATCAACACCACTTCTAGGATCACCATGTATTTGTAGATTCCTCCAAAAATCATCCCTTGTTCTTCATGAAAACTCCTTGAGAAATCAGCCCCAAACTCCCTTGAAAACTCCTTTTTACATGTTAAGATCACCTCCAATCTTCATAACTTCAATGGGTTTTCATCATATATAAATTATACATATGATTCCATGGTTAAATTTGATCAAATGAGGGTTGTTTTGGATGAATATGGGACGGAATAGAGAGAGTGAGGGAGGAGAGTATGAGTGGTTTGCATGAGATGGGATATGAGAAATGGTTTAGGAAAAGTGGTTTCAAGGAATTAAAAGACAAGTGGTAAACTTCTTTAGGATGTTTTGACACATATAGTGTGTGTTGTAGCTTATTTATATGCCACATGTATGGGGTGGGCAAGTGTAAACTTCTCCCATCCCCACTAATTTACGGGTACTCCTCGATTCTAGTTTCCTCGATTTGCGTGCCCTCGTGTCGTTTTACGAAAAACGTTTTTATAAATTATGGATCAACGGCACAAAACGAATCTAATGTAAATTGTCTCATCAAAAACGGAGTTCAAAAATGTAAATACGTAATCCTAAGGTTTCCGGTTTAGTCGTATAGGACGTTAAATTATAATCGTAAGTCCTAATCTCTTCTCGTAAATTTGTGAGTTTATGAACCAACTCAAAATTAAAATCCCAAAATAATATTCACGGACAAATTTATTTTCTGAAATGTCAGACTGTCACCAAAAACGGTGTATGTAAACGTAAGCACGTAACGTAGAATCCTCCGGTTTAGACGTAGTCGATGCTACTTCAAGACGTGAATCCAAATTTCTTCCCAAAAATAAGTGACTTCATAATATAACATTAAAATAATATTTTGAAATAATACTTGAGAATAAAATATCAACCATAAATTGACGGATTGTCACACAATAGCTCGTACTTATAGTTATTGTCCATTGACTTGTAGTTCATGGCACAAAGTGCCTGACAAGGACAGAATGTGGGAGTATGTGTTGGTATGTTTATATGTTTTTATACCCTGCCTATATGTATAATATTTTTCCTTTTGTTTTTGTACTAACTTATAGTAACTCTTTGGTTTAGGAAAAATACATTGTGCCCGAGGAGGCTAAATCTCATGTGCTGCAGTCTATTGGAGCGTTATGGAGGGGATACAAATCTAGGCTCAAGAAAACGCACTTTTATGACCTCAAGGACAACACCACTAGATTAAAGCAACGTCCAAAAAGCATCCCAGAAAAGGATTTTATACAGTTGCTTCGCTTATGGAATACTAAAGAAGAACAAGTAACTTGTTACTCCTAATTATTGCCTTAAAATTACTTACCTCGAATATTTCTTTTCAATAATAGTTTCTTTTTATATGTTTATAAATCTAATGTACAGAAGCGTTGTTTAATCGCAAAGAAGCGTCGAATGTCGTAAAAAAACTTGCATACAGCTAGTCCAAAAAGTTTTGCAAGGATTCGTGAGGATCTAGTAAGTAGTCTTTGTTTTATTCATGATATGTGCTTTAATTTAAGCGCATTCCCACCTATGATATTAACTTGTTGATTTTATTTGTTGTGAATACAGAAAAATAAAGATCCAAACAAGGAACCCCCGAGCTTAACCAAAATGTTTGAGTGCACACGTGAAAGGAAAGAAGGACATTTATATGCTGATACGTATGATGACACAAAAAAGCTCATTGTAAGAAATGCTATATTATTAATATATTTAATTGTACTGTTAGTTTGTACTAGTAATAAGCTCGGTAAACTTTTTCCCTTATTAATGAAGGAACAAATGAAGAACTACAACACTCAAGAAGAAGACGGAAGTGGTGAAGATAGAAGTTCATCTGTAGATCCTTTTCTTGCTGTGATGAACAAAGAGTACAACGGACACCGTAGACTTTTTGGTAGGGGTGTTACAAACAAGTTAATAAAGAAGGTGAATGGGAGTGAGACATCATATATAGTTCCAGGGGAGCTTATGGAATCTGTGAGAACTAATATAGATACTGAAGTAAATCGGTTGGCTGAAATGCGAAAACAAATTAAAGATGATCATGAAAAGAAGAAGCTCGAGATAGCAGAGGAACATAAAAGAAACAAAGCTGAACTATAAGATATGCGTAAAGACATTGAAGACCAACGTGACAAACTTGTTGAAGATGCGTTCGCTATGCTTATTCAAAAGTTACCTGCTGGAATTGTTAAAGAGTTTTTAACATGAGCTATCATATATGTTGGGTGCAAGGTACGTCCTTAATTTATAATTCTGCATATAAATCATGAGTTAATTTATTGAACTAGTATAATTAAATTTCATACGCCGCATTGGTTTAAAAAAGAAGCTACCTTGATATTGGGATAGGTAATTGTCATATGCGAGGGGGTTGAGTGTTGGTACCTAATAATACAAGTACATACAATAGCATAAGTAAGGTAGCAGAACTGTTTCGAAACCAGAATTTGTAGCAAGACCTGTAGCATTTGTAGCTAAATGTTATATAGTGGTACTACGTACACATCTATAACATGTGAAGAGCATTGCGTGTTAGGTCACCATTTTATTTATGAATTGAACAATTCACTTTGGTCACTCGTATCATACTAAGATCTATATTATTAGTTTTTTTGGTGTAAAATATGTTTATATAAATCTATATCATCATGCGTGTAAACTAATCGTATTTTCTATTGGACCAGGCAGCTTCATATTGGACCAGGCAACGTCGTTTCATAGTACTTCAAGATGCATGTGGAGCTTTAAAAAGATGAAGTCAAGATGGCTATGATTATAATTTGAGTGCCTTTTCTTCTATTCAATAGAACTTTTATGTTGGTTATTTTAAATTACACGGTTTGTTCAAAGTACAACCCGAATGTTATCTATGGTGTTTTCGTATTCATGTGGTTGAACTTGGGAATAATTAATGCATTATTAGACCTTTTTCCTTTTTAAAAAACCTGTATGATACCAATATCGCATATACTTAGCACTGTATTGTGTGGTCAAACGATGTTGTTACTAATCATTATGAAAGTGTCGCCTTATGTTAAAGAAAACATCTAGAAGTATTGCATTTCACAGAATGAAATGTTACATAATTAGATGTAATATTGGGTAAGTGTTGCAATTTAATTTAAAAGTGTTGCGATTGTGCGAAAAATGTTGCATTTCAATTTGGAAAAGTGTTACACTTAAGTAAAAAATAATAATTTTTGTGTAAAAAAGTGTTGCACTTTGGTATGTAGAGTGTTGCATTTTAGTCTAATGAGTGTTGCAATTCAGAGTGAAAGTGTTACAACTGAGTGTAAAAAGTGTTGTATTTGAGTGTAAGAAGTGTTGCATCTTAAAGTATCACATTGGCAAAACATAGGCAGCACATTAAAAAAGTGTTGCACATTCTAATGAAAAGTGTCACTTATACCTAAGGCGACGTTGCATAACATAGCACTTAATAAAGTGTCACATTATGAATAATGCAACATTTTTAAGACATAATACAACACTTTACGAGTGTTACTTTAACCCTATTTTCTGTGGTTTTGATTGGTGGATGGTGGGTAGTGGGTGACGTGGCGGTTTATGAGTGGGTGAGGGAAGTTTTGTTGTCTGGCCCAATTGCCCCCTTGACTCTCTTCATCTTGCCTTTTAAGTTTAGAAACTTGTCAACGCCCAATTTCTTCATAACAACTTTCATCAACTTGCTGAAAATGGCCCAATATACTTTCAAACTTTGAATAAGGACCATACATGCAATATTTGCATTCTTCAAGGGTTAATAATGTCATGTCTTGAAACTTTAGGACCAAACTTGTAATAATTGAGGTTTACAAGGTTCTAAAGTGACAAGTCTTCAAAAAGTGAGGGACCAATCTTGCCAATCTTCAAATCTTCAAGGACTTCTTTGGAAATTCATGATTCGGGCCCGGTTCTTTTTGCGGCTTCGTTTCTCGTGTTCGTTTTGATTGATTCTTGTGATCTTTTTGTCATTTCCTCAATATCCTTACCTAAAATACACAAGCAACAAACACAAGCATATATATGGGTATTTTGATGATATTTAATGCATTTTAAGCCCTATTTGGACGATGAGACTATGTATAAAAGCAGTCTCATCACTCCCCCATACTAAAACATTGCCGTGCCCTCAAGCAATGCTATAATAAAGTATCGTAGCACCTCCAAAATTCATTTTTATTCACTTTATTGAACGATAAACTAGCTACACTACTTGCGTTTTAGACATAATGTATGATTTTCATCACAAAATGGGACGTTTAGGTTCATGGAATAAGAACACGTGAATGCTTCGTTAGAAATAATTTCATCGTCCTCGATTTTCACCCTAATTCCATGCCAAGCGTGCAACGAGATCATTGTCATTATAAGTTAGTAATGCTAACACTACTCATATGCCCTAATCACGTACTTATCCTCCCAATTTCCTAAGTTGTATCTCTTATATTTTATTTTGTCTTGAATGTTTCACGAGGATACATTGTTTGACTTATGCGATAATAGAGATTTAGGTCTAAAAATAGAGTCCTAACGGTGTAACCAAGTCCATCAAATCAATAACCCCTCCTAATAGACAACGATGTCAAAAAATTAAGTCAACAAGAAGGATCGATAAACATGGTTTTATAACGGTTTTGAACGTGAGACTTATTACCAAGACTTTTATACGCCCCCTAACGGAAGGGCCTTATTATCTTTGGTTTACCTCCATCTTTTATTCAACTTCGCCATGAAGCTTTTATTATGACTTCGGTCTTGCCTTGCCTTTTATTATCCACCTCGTCGGTAGTTTTATTAGCCAAAGACGTATATCCTCACGCTAAGGCGAATTTTGGATCTTTAAAGCTTCAAAGATTAAGGCTTGATTCACTTTCAATTTTGCATAGATTTTTCGGCCTTGTGGGGCTTCAAATTGTTTTCTTGATTTAGGTGAGCACTTGAAAGCTTATTATTGGGTGAAGCTTTTGATTATTCGGGTGTCAATACTTCAAAACCGTAACGCTGGCGATACCTTAATGTCTTCCCAATTTAATTACACGGAAGCTACTAGAAAAGACTAGAAACCCAAAAATCCCAACTAAACCGCTAAGTCAATATTTATTAAGCAAAAAAAATTTACATGCGAAGGGAGAATAAGCAAATAACGAGAACACATGAGTTTTCGAAAGAATACGAGTACTCTACGTTTAGCATAGTAACTTATAATTAACCCTATCATTTCTCGTCCTCATTTAAGAGACTTAGCCTAATGTGAAGTTAAGGAATCAAAGCTAAGTGCTCAACACGCACGGTCGAGTAAAAAATTACTCTTATTCTCGCCATCGGAAAACATACATTCGTGTCTTCAAACACTTATAATACATGAGAAGAATTTTAATATTTGACCATTTTTAGCCTTATTTTGCATCAAAAACGATAAACAAAAAGATAAACTTTGGAAAGCGTGAAGGTTTGGCAAGGCAAGCTTCTATTCACCCGCCCATACTAAAGTTAAACATTGTCCTCAATGTTTCGAGTCTAGGGGTGCAAACACCCCCATACTAGAGACGTAGTCGAATGCCTAATCTAGCATGGAAAGGGTGTAACCGTTAAATCTAAAGCCGTTTATGAAGTGTGCTATAAACCTAAGGTTAGAACATCAAAGGATATATCATGGATATTGAGAAAGTCTTCAAAGTAAACGATCGAGTGATCCCATAAAACGAACACGAGAGTCTCCAATCGTGAAGATAATGATCATCTAAAATCCACAATTCACAAACAACCACGGAACAAAGGTTGGAAGGGCACAAATCCCCACACGTTAAACTAATTAGAAAGCAATAATATGTACATGGATAAGCATGAGAATCCCCCACGAGGCACCTTGTTTTTAATAACCGAGTCAAAAGCTCGACTCGAATCCCCATAAATGTGATCATTTAGGGATTATCTTGGTATGGTCAATTTTTAGTGGGGCTTACATGATAAACAAGGCCCAAAAACAACCAGTATTAAGGACTAAGTCCTTTGATGGTGCAAAATACCGGGATCGAAGATGGCGTTCTCGTTTTCATTGGAAAAACAAATCAACGCCAGTTCATCATGTGTCAACACAAACCCAAAGGGTTTTAAGAAAATAGATGAGAAGAAATAGAAGGGTGGGACAATGGGTAAGTCACAAAAACCATGAGCTACTCGAGGTAGACTCGCACCAATCAAATATAAAGATTTTCCATTTATTGCATCGGTGGAAGACCGAGATTTCCCTTTATAAGCAATTCCGGGATCAAATATCTCGTCCTCGGTGGAGAAAGGGGAGGGAACATAAGGGGCTTCCCCCACACTAGGTCCACACAAAGCATCGTCAAAAGGAGAAGACGAGCTTGCTGTACTCAAAACACGAGGTGATGACAGAGTTAGCATTGTAGAAAAATCTTTTAAATATAATTTAAAATCTTTCCCTTTTTCATATTTTAAACTCTCCTTATGAAAACCCGACTTGATTATGTCAAAAATATTTGGTGTTTCTAAAGAAATGTTAGTCACACTAAAAATTCTCACATTTGAAAACCGTTTTGGTTTTGGTGGTGGTAAGTTCTCAAAACGTTTGTCAACAAAGAAAACTTCCCCATCGGGGTCAACATATTCATCATCCGAAGAATCATTCGTGATTGGAATCGTAGGCTTAACACTCTTAACCTCCACCGGCGGAGGGGACGTAAAATCGTTTTTATCATCAACTCTTAAAACTCTCTTAGAAATCCTTTTGCAAATGTTTTTGATGGGATTAACATTGTTCAAAGACGTGATAGAATACACATGAGAAAGTGTGGAGTTTTGAGTTGCATTTATGACGAGTTCCTCCTCATTGAAACGAAGAGTGATTTTCCTAGCATGCACATCAATAAGTGCTCTCGAAGTATCCAAAAATGATCGACCTAAAATTAGAGGAACTTTAGGATCGATGGGGATGTCAACAACAATAAAGTCCACGGGATAGTAGAACTTTCCAACTTTCACGAAGACGTCCTCGGCTACTCCACAAGCTAGAATCATAGGATGATCGGCCATCTCGATTGACATTCTTGAAGGAGTGAGATTAGGAAGATTGAGCGACTTAAAAATCTCAAGAGGCATCAAATTTATACTAGCACCAAGATCGGCCAAGGCGTAGCATTCCTCCATATCTTGTATTGCACATGGAATTAAAAATTTACCGGGATCACCGACTTTTTGAGGTATGCGGCTAAGAAAACCCGAAGAACAACTAGACGACTTTTGCAATTTCTCTTTGTTATTCAACATACTTTTAAAGTTTGCGGCAAATCGAGGCATCATGACCAAGGCGTCGGCAAAACTTATATTAAAATGCAAGTCACGAAACATTTTCATAATAAGTTCAAATTGATAATTATTTCGTTCTTGTGCCTTTTCCTTGTTTTGTCTTGAAGGGTAAGGTAAGGGTGGTGTGGGTTGAGGCATAGGCAACGGCCTTGAAATCTCGGGTTCTACTATTGGTATTGCTTCAACCGTAGGTGTGGTTTGAGCGGTACTTCGTGGGCTTGGAATTTGCTCCTTTTCTACCACCACCTCGGGTTCTTTCTCTTTTTCCTTCTCTGTAGAAGTACTTGTACGAGAAATGGGTTCTTTGAAAGTTTTACCACTACGAGTAGTAATAACCTTCAATTCTCCTTTCGGGTTTACGATGGTATCACTAGGAAGACCACCCGAAGAAGAAGGTTTACACATGATAGCTTCAAACATTTTTCCCATTCGGTCTTCAAACTTAGATTGCCTAGCATCCGCTTTTAACAACTCTTGCTTAATCTCATGTTGACCTTGCTCCATTTTTTGTTGGTTTTGTTGGAGATGTTGAACATTTCCTTCCATTTTATTAGCATGAGTCTTAAGTTCATTAGCAAGTTCGTTTTAAGCTCGTTTTTCAACTCGGATCTTAAGCTAACCATTTCACGTTGCATATTGTCAAACTTAGCATCGTTTGCTTTAGCATAATTCAAAAATTCTCCTTGAAGATTTTTGGTGTGATCATTTTGAAAACCTTGTGTGGTAGTTTGAAAATCACGGTTTTGGTTTTGGTTTTGGTTTGAAATTTGCCCATTTCCACTTTGATAATTACCCTTGTTATAGTTACGGTGATTTCCTTGATAAGCACCAGTTTGATTGTTTCGATAGTTGTTAGCATTTTGATTTTGGGGAACTTGATTTTGGCGGGAACCTTGACCGTTTTGGTTATAAGTTCCCGTGGCTACATAAGAATTCGAAGGGTTACCATCCGCGGTAATTCACTCGGAAAAATCATAAGCTCCACCACACGAAATACAACTCTTGGCAACCGCCTTTACCGATGCGGAATTCAAAGCATCTTGTGCTTTCCAATGAGTCATAAGCGTCGAAAACCTATCGAAAAACCGATTCTCCTCATTTGCTTCATCTTGCAAGGCACTCATGTTACGAGACGACGATGAACCCATAGTGGCAACACTCGGTGTGTTACGAGGGCTATAAACTTTAGACCTATTCTCAATGATTTTTAAAGCCTCATCGGTCGTTTTGCATAAAAAATTACCACCCGCGGCGGCATTTAAATAATCTCATTCATGATCATGAAGCCCATTATAAAAAGTGTCAATTTGATGCAATTCGGAAAAATCATGGTTTGGACGTTCATGTAACATTTCTTTAAACCTTTACCAAGCCATTGAAAAACTTTCATTAGATCTTTGTGTAAATCGTGAAATCTCGTTTTTCAAATGTGTTGTTTTAGATGGTGGAAAAAATTGATTCAACAATTTAGAAACGAGATCACCCCATGTCAAAATCGAATTTGGGGGTTCTTTCTCGAGCCATATCTTGGCGGGTCCATCTAACGAGTATGGAAACAACATCATCTTAATGGCATCGTGTGGTACATCCTTAAACTTGCTTGTCGCGGTGAGACGATTAAATTGCCTAATGTGATAATGTGGGTTGTCTTTTTCTTGTCCGTGAAACTTGTTGGCTTGAAGCATAAACATTAAACCCGTCTTGATCTCGAAGTTCTCCGCAAGGATGGCGAGAATCACAATGGCCTCTACAAAACCCTCGGTAGGTGCTTGAAGCAACTCCATCATAGTACGATTAGCCATGATAGCTCCTTGTTCTACAATAGGTTCCTCACTTGGAGTCTCTTCACTAGAAAGATTAGGAGTAGGTGTTGACTCCTTTTTTGTTTTTTCGTTTACGTGCACGTCTTGCTTGATTACGAGTAAGCATAAACGTCACGTACAACGTGGGGATGAGAAAAGAAGGTTCTTTTTGGTGTTTTTAACTTTTTCAATTTTTTTTGGATTTTTGATTGTTTTTACTTTTTTTTTGGTTTTTGGAATTGTATTAACTAGACAAAAATCTACAAATCTCCTCCTTAATCAAATCTCTTGATTAAAGAAGCCTCAAGGAATGAAAACGATCACGTGAAGTGAACGCCTTCGATGACTTTAGAACGTTGTTAGAACACCAAAACGTTCAAGAGGGTTTAACCAAATGAAACCAAGAAAGTATATATGATACTTAATAATACTTTGGGCGGCAAAACCCTCGATTAGCTCTCAAAATCAAATACTCACAAGCAAGCGGGGAAACGAGGCGGCGCGAAGCACTTAAGAGCCTTTTTCCTTAGGATATATTTTATAATATCTGCCTTATACCCACCTTATAGTTAGTATTTTTCAAAATTGAGCTTCACGAAAGTATTTATCTATTTTTGCCTTTTTCTTTGGTTTGAGATTCAAATACAATGATTGGGTAATGACCTCCCAAGTCAAGGTTGTGATTTCTCAGTACCTATGAATGTATTGTTCTACGTATACAATATAGTAATAGTATTCACACAAAAATCGAAAAACCGATAGTACGTATTAGTAGAGTGCTACTAATACCAATACTATTATGGTTAGTATATAAAAACAACAATTTTCAAATCAAAACACAACACGCCTCCCCGGCAGGGGCGCCAAAATGATAGTTGTAATTTAGCACTTGTTTAGGAAAACAACGCAATTAGGGTAAGTATTAACAAGTGACTTAGGAAAATCACAAGTTATGACCCTTTGTGGGGATCGTTCTCAAGGAGGCTTGGTGTGTGTGTAATGAAATGATTAACTATGTGATTATATTGTTATGAGAAAAGAAAATAGAAATGGGAAAAGAAGAGAGTGACGGTTACGATGGCGGATTACACGAAGACGAAAAGGTCGTATACGTAAAACCGTAAGAGCACCAAAATTAAAAATTTACTCTAAAGATTCCTAAAAAAATTGCAATAAATCCTAAATAATGTAATAAGATTTTTAAAAAAATCAAAAATCACACAAACCTTTTATTTAATTAAATAATGATTCTTTAATGCTAATTAAAGCCCTAAAAATCAATTTAATTAATAAAAAGCCCAAAATGAGTTTTAACACTTTGTAAACCTCTAAAACAACCTAACTTAATTTAAAACTATATTTGAAAATATTAAAATTAATTATAACTATTCTAAAACAATTAAAAACTATTAAAACTTAAAATAATTATAAAAATAAACCTAAGGACAATGAAAATATTCTAAAAGTTGAAAAACTCCTAACTTTATGTATTTGAACTAGGAAAAATGAAAAAAGTAGAAAAAACTAAATTTTAATTTTTAATAATAAAATAATAATAAAATAATATTAAAAATCCAAAGTTTATAAAAAAATTCTAAAAAATTACCAAAAATCTAGAAAAATGCAACTAAGACAAAAATGCAAACAAAAGTTTCCAAAACCTTTTTAATAATTTTATATTAATTTTTAAAGTTGATTAAAAACCCTAAAATCATATAAAATAAAAAATAAGTTAATTTGAAAACTTTAATTGATGTAAACCTCAAAAATACTACTAAAAACTTAAAAAATATTTTTCCAGATTTTTAAAACACTTTTTCCTATTTTATATTCACTTTCTAAAATTAAAACTTAAAATAATCCTAATAAATTAACTACACACGTAAAAAATAAACTTTTTAAGCCAAAAAGTCTTAAACCTAATAAAGAACAAAGGAAAATTCCTAACTGGTGAAAAGCTAAAACAAATAAGCTGAAAACAGCTTATTACTAAACAACTTGCTTAAATAAGCCAAATACACAAACACCTTAAGTATTTAATGATGCAAAAGGTTACCAGTCAAAGAACCTAGGGCAGATGGTAAACGCGTTTGTGTGTGAGAGGAGTGGCGCAGGTTCGAGTCCTGGCCACGTCCTTTTTGTTAAAATATTTTTTTTTATTTTCTTTTTATAAAACTTAAATCCAGTAAGTTACACTACTCTAAAACAATAGAAATGTATTAAATCAAACAAGATTAACTCTAGTAATCATAAGAAAACGTGCCCAAACACAAACCCAAAGGGCTAATAATGTCATGTCTTGAAACTTTAGGACCAAACTTGTAATAATTGAGGTTTACAAGGGTCTAAAGTGACAAGTCTTCAAAAAGTGAGGGACCAATCTTGCCAATCTTCAAATCTTCAAGGACTTTTTTGGAAATTCATGATTCGGGTCCGGTTCTTTGTGCGGCTTCGTTTCCCGTGTTCGTTTTGATTGATTCATGTGATCTTTTTGTCATTTCCTCAATATCCGTACCTAAATTACACAAGCAACAAACACAAGCATATATATGGGTATTTTGATGATATTTAATGCATTTTAAGCCCTATTTGGACGATGAGACTATGTATAAAAGCAGTCTCATCAAAGGTATATATATGTATATATACATAAAACAACAAATTCAAACATTTAATGAAATGTAGTTCTCTAGGTTAAACATTCCAATTTGTACGTTTGTTGTAATTCCATATTCATTATGTGGCCAGTCAGTTGCCTAAGCAGTCAAAATAGACTAACATGTTCATAGATATTAAACAACTACGAAAAGATAGTATGCTCAGGTAGGAAGAACACTTCATGAAATTAAGCAAGTTATAATAGTTATCAAATAGTACAGGTAACAAGCAGCGTAAAAGCTTAAACAAACGTATCAAGAAATCACGAAGAAAGTGAAAATCATAGTATAAGATTTTGAGAATTTATTTGGATTTTATTGCGATATCCACTTGTTTTTAGGCATTTCATTTATGTTACTGTATTTTAGTTAAACATATAGTTGTACAAGTATTATTAACTTCCATTTTAGATTTGTTATTAATAATATCATTTAAGTAAAAGTATTTCACTTACAAGTATGGTATTTTACTTTTGTAATCTATGTATCTCAAGTTTCATAAAGCTTATATGAAAAGTTAATAAAAATAATAGTAGGTTATTAAATTCAATTCATGTACCTGAATTTCCACAAGTTAAGGATTAACCCTTTTTAATTACCAGTTTGATAAAGTGACGGTTATAGTCCTTTTTAAATTTTGGATTCATTTAAGTTTCTAATTCACTTGATGAAGTAAAGGACTTTAGGGTTTGCTAAATTTTCGGTTATTTTTAAAACAAGTCCCTCTATATTTTACCAAATGTACACTTTCCGGTTCTTAACAGCTTTAGTCTTTAGGGTTTCTAGTATTTTCGGGAGATGGTGAAAATAGTCCCTCTATTTAACATTAGGTTTTATAACTTCCAATAAGTGGCGAACTAATCCTTAGGGCTTCTAAATGTTTCGGCTAATTACATCATTAGTCCTTAGAGTCATAAAATGACGGTTTAATCTTCCAAGAATTTACAAAGTGGTCCTTAAGGTCTAATAAGTCATGAATGGCATTTATTAATCCCTACACTTTAAAATATTTGCAATGTTAGTCCTCGTAGTTTCTGTTTTATCAAGACAAGTTTCAATTGTCATGGTTTTAAGCCATAAGTTTTATAAACTAATGTTCTTTGTCTAAAGGTTTTTATAAGTTATATCTTTAGTATAAAAAACTATACTTAAGTGTAAAGTTACTAAGTGAGCTTATTAAGTGCACCAAAAGAGCTAATGGGCTTCCCAAACCCTTATTGAGCTTACAAGATCCATTAACAATTCTTATGAGCTAAGGATTTCTTAATGGGCTTAATTATAGTTTTAGATCCATCAATGTCAGAGTTTTACTACATAGGTCCATAAGACAATAAATGGGCCTAATGGTCTTCCTAATGGGCCTAAACATATTTTAGTCCATTAATAATTCAAGGTTTGCTAAGTGGGCTTGCTAGGCATTAAATGGGCCTAATATGCTTAGTTAATGGTTTGGCTATATGGTATTGGTCCTATAGGGCCTATTCAAGTTTTGGGTTACAGTTACTTGTGCTTAACTAGTCCATTAATAATACTTAACCATTTATCTAGGTGTGAAGTTTATGAAACCTTACAAGCTTATTGGTTCTTAAAGATTAAGTCTAGTTCTCCAAAGAAAAATTTATAAAATCTAATTTTAGATTTTTCCCCAACTTTTTATTAGATTTTTCAATATTTATAAAATCTAATTAGGTTTACTAAAGGTTTATAAAAATCTAGTTTAGATTTCCCCCAGGATTTTGCAAGACGCATATTATTCAGTTAGATTTTTATAAAAATCAATTTAGATTTTCCAAGATTGAGTAAAATAGATAGATAAATTTAGATTTTTAGAGACTTAAAAAAATCTTCTTAGACTTTCTTACGGGTTCTAGATATTCTGTTAGATTTCTAATGTTCCCGAAGTTTTTATTTAAATTTCCATGTGTCTATTATGTATTAGATTGTTCGTGGTTATAATGCATTGTTCGGTACATCATACTTCAGAAGCCATTCTATAAACGTTTGAGGAGCGAGGGCACTTTAAATCGTAAACCCAACCACTCAGGCCAAACGTAATATCGAGATGGAACATCTTTAGTATAAAGCTCCCTACTAACATGGCATGTTTATTTGTTTTATTAAGTATCTTGAGTATTTAATATTTCTATAATAAACATTAAATAGCTATATTACGTAAATACGTACAAGTTAGCATCTAATACAATCAACAATTACGAATGCATAGAATAATGAATGCGCACTTAAATAATATAGTTATGCATGCTCTCTATGCTATATGCTCTCTAAGTATGTCCCAAAAAAATCCCAGAAAGGTTTTTATAAAGTTATAGTCCAGTTTTAAATAAAAGAAAAATATTTTTATTCTTATTTTATTTAAAAATTAATCTGGTTCGCTATAACTAAAGCTCTGATACCATTCTCTGTAACACCTCCATAAAGCGGGTATCACAGTGGTGGATCGATGAGCAAATAGCTTACAAAGCACAGATCATAATTATATGATTTTTGAAATACGATTGATGTATACATTGAATTGGTACAATCATTTAAATCGTTGAGTAACATTTGTTATGAATATCCTAGTAAAAGATAATCCCCCGTCATTTTTATGCTCCTAAATGATGCTCAATCCATGCTCAAATAATCTTGCTAAATAACCTGTGCAAAACATACTAAAGGGGGTCAACATAAAGTTGGTGAATTTACAAACTTTAACAGTTTATTAGTTTAGGCATGCATTAAGCAAAGAAGTGACAATGCATTCTCACTAAAATGTAAATAACATTTGTTTATTATTATTAGAAACTGAAGCTTTACCTCCATAGTCCTCAACAGATGAGGACGTAGTGTCTCACTAAGAGACACCCATTACAGTTCCAACATGGTATACGTCTGTCGTCCCGGCCAAGGCACAGTGAGCATGACTCACCTAGACGGGGATGGTTAATCCCTATTAGATCTATTTATAATATTTGGGCAATTTACAACAATTTAAAAGTTTCAATAATAAACAATCATAGACAAGTTTATACAATCTGGTTATGTCCATTATATGTTTGCATATTTTCTTTCCCAAAAGGGAAAGACTTATCAAGAGTTTATATGGGGCTGTAAACTCACCTGGGAGTAGGAAATAGCTGTTTAATATGAATATCCAAATAAAGCTCACGCCAAAGTTATGCCTAATCAAATAGTACAGTCTTAATAGATAGTACAAAGGACATACATGTAATAAGTATGTTTTAATAAGTTCTTGGACATTGTAACACCCCATTTTGGAAATGGAAATATCACAGTAATTATGGCGTGTCATCAAAGCATACAAGGTAAAATGTCTAAACATTATTTGGCCATATAAAGGAAAATACCGGAATCAAACATCGGTAGTGCAAAAGTACAGCTCATCAC
Organism: Glebionis coronaria; assembly: GCA_025667525.1. NCBI lineage: Eukaryota > Viridiplantae > Streptophyta > Magnoliopsida > Asterales > Asteraceae > Glebionis > Glebionis coronaria. Next base: position 400,542,169 of record CM046878.1, read on the forward strand.
ACACAAACATAGTATAGTAAAGGAAAAAGGACTAAACAATGTCCAAAGCATAAGTATCATAAAGAAAGGAAATGCATAATGTAAAGAAGGCTAGACAGCTTCCAGTCCATATACGCGTACTCTTAGTGTCTACGAGCGTCCCTGAGTACCTGCCGTTTTGGGAACATAGAAAAGGAAAACGGCTGAGCAATACGCTCAGTGCACGGATGTACAATAAAGCATGAATAGAATAAGCATATAACATAATAACAGCGGAAGAAAACTAAGTCCCGAGTAACCTGGTTAAGTCTTAATAAAACTGGTTTTATAGTTTGAAAGTCTTATGTTTATCTTATAAAAACTGTTTGTCATAATTTTACCATTAGCAATATAGGTCATGAAAATCCACCGTGCATGAATAATTGGAGGGGTGACCTCATCATGCAAATTAGAGGGGCTGCCTCTAATTTAATATACTGGTTTTATGGGTAGGAGGGATCAGCTCCTTGTGAAGGATTCAAGGCACACACCACATTCACCATGTAATCCTGAATAAAACGTGTAACTAGGATGCACCCATACGCCCCACATGATAAATATAAATAAATGGCCAAAAGCTGAAGGGACGCCACGAGCAATCACTCCGCCGTGGTGAAGTCATAACATCAGTGCCTCTAATGTTATGGTTATGGTACCTCCATAACTAGGTGAAACTGGTCATGCATGTATATGGCTATAGGTAATCATATATAAACATAAGCAATCAAACACGTAACTTATACTACGGGAAAACAGGTGGCTGCATACGGGGAAATCCTAATAAGGAAAGAATGTCCATACTGAAAGGACAGGAATCTGTACCTTATGTCCAGTGAACGAGAACGATGAACTGCGAGAATCCTACTTCCGAAACACTAGTGCTACATAAATACGTACATGAAATAAGTATCTGCTTACTAAATACATAGCTGGTTTTATGTCAGGTCTTAGCTTATTTTATATGTTCTTACTATGTTTTACTGTTTAAAGCCTTAAACTGTGTTAAATCTTATATTCTGTTCATTCTGATTAAGTATTTCTGATATTTCATGTGTTATTATACTTACTGTGTAATAACAAGTAACTTTCCAAAAATAGCAGGTTTCCTAAAATAGAAAGTTTCCAAAAATAAAAAGTTACCAAAAGTAGAAAGTTTCCAAAAATAGAAAGTTTCCAAAAATAAATTTACTGCTTAAAATAGATAAGTTTCTAAAAATAAAAAGTTTCCATAAATAGATTAGCTGCCTTAAATAAATAAGTTTCTAAAAATAGCTGGTTTCCATAAATAAATTAGCTGCCTTATTTAATTAAGTTTCTAAAAATAGAAAGTTTCCATAATTAGAAATAAGCTGATTAAATAAGCTAAGTAAATAAGCCTAAGTGTTTTCATGATTATTTTCTGAGTCATATGATATATTGTATAGTTTAATAATTATTTCATGTAATTTAATTAAACTATAGATTATAATATTTAATTAAAGTATAACATGTTTTAATTAAATATATTAAATAGTTAGGTTAAAAATATGTATTATTAAATTTTAATAATATAACCTAAGTCATGTTAATTAATTAATTATATCCATGGTTTTTAAAATAATTAATTAATTATAAATTTTAATAATATTAATACTTAGGTTAAAATAATTTCATGATTATTAATAATTAAATAACCTAAGTCATGTTATTAAATTAATCCCATCTTTTATTAATTTAATTTTAACATAAGTTCATAACATAAAAAAAACTAACATAAACATGAACCGGATCAAAGCTTAAAAACATGAACCGGACATGAACCGACACCGTACCCCGAACCAAATCGGGGTACCCCCTTGCTGCCGTGGGACCCACATGCACCAACCAAGACCATATGGTCTTGGTGGTGTCGGCTAAGCAAACTGAAACCCCCTTGGGGTCGGTTGCAGCCTGCGGCCCAAAACAAAACACCCCTTAATCGACCCTTTGATTCAATTAATCATCAAAACATGTTAGATCTATGTTTAATTAATATGTTTTTATAAAAACACCACATGTTCATAATTAATAAAAAGATTAAATTAAAAGAAAAGGTTTAAAAAGGTTTTACCATATTCGTGGATCAAGGGAATGAAGAACAAACACGAACAAACAACAAAACTTCAAGATCCAAGATCAAAGAATCACCTTGTATGGTGATTCAAGGGTGGCGGCACAAAGAGAGGAGAAAGAGAGGGTTTAGGTTTTTCTTGAAATCTTCTGTAAAGTGATTTTGAGTAGTAAAAACTAATTAACCCTCTTTTAGTAAAAATAGGTAATGGGCTTGGCCCATTACTCTTGTTTTGGCCGCGGGTAGGGACCCCCCCATGGGGTTCCCGTACCTCTTTTCGTGTCTCGTTATTTAGTTACTCGTTTGTGTTTAATTATGTTCGTGTTTTAAATGTTCTCGTTACGTAAATACCATAATCTAATATATTTAATTACGCTCGTAATAAATATATATACGTAATAAATAATAGCTCGTGTTTTAATTACGCTCGTGATTTCGTGATCGCATGTTCGTGATTAATTATTGCTAAATAATTATTACGTGATCGTGCATATAAAATACTTATCGTGTTCTAACACGTACGTAATACGTAAACTCCTAACACGTAATCATAATCATGCTATATTAGGAAAGTTTTTAACTAGTACGTACGATCCTAAGGGTATTATGCATGGTAAAAGCATGCGAGTTTTACAACTCTTCCCCCCTAAAAAGAATAATTCGTCCCCGAATTATAGATAAAGTAAACTGGAAAAGAAGAACATACCCGAATTCAAAATACGAAATGATGGTAAGAAGCCCGGATAGACTCCTCCGTTTCCCAAGTGGCTTCCCGCTCGGTATGATCCCTCCATAGAATTTTGACGAATTGAACCGTCTTCTTTCTCATGACTCGTTCTTGTCTGTCAAGAACTCGTTCGGGTTCTTTTATAAAAGTGAGATCTTCACGTATCTGTTCTAGTGGATACTGAACCATGTGAAGGGGATGATATTGGTAACCTCTGAGTAAGGACACATGAAACACATTGTGCACATGCGAAAGCTGCGGAGGCAACGCCAATCGGTAAGATACTTCACCGACTCGTTCAATGATATCAAACGGTCCGATGAAACGAGGATTGAGCTTCCCTTTAATCCCGAAGCTTCTAACACCACGTGCCGGCGAAACCTTAAGGAAGACTTGATCTCCTACGTTAAAGTGTAAATCCTTACGATGCTTATCGGTGTAACTCTTCTGACGTGACCGTGCCTCCTGAATTTTCTGCCTAGCTACTGCGATCTTCTCATTTGTCATTTCTATGATTTCTGGTCCTTCGAGTGTTCGCTCGCCAACCTGATCCCAGCAGATTAGGGAGCGACACTTTCTGCCATACAACATCTCAAATGGAGCACACTTGGTGCTTGCGTGCCAGATGTTGTTGTATGCAAACTCCACCAAACATATGTATTCGTCCCAATCACCCGTCCATTCCAACGCACATGACCTCAACATATCTTCCAATGTCTGAATGGTTCGCTCCAACTGTCCGTCCGTTTGAGGATGAAAAGTCGTGCTAAGCTTAAGTTGTGTACCCCAAGCTTTCTGCAGACTTTTCCAAAAGCGCGAAGTGAATCGAGGATCTCTGTCTGAGACGATGCTGGATGGTGCACCGTGGAGTCTCGTGATCTCTCGTCTATACGTATCTGCGAGTTTACTTACCGGATCTTCCTTGCGGATCGGTAAGAAATGAGCTGATTTGGTAAGTCGATCAATGATAACCCAAATCGCATCGTGCTTCCTTTTGGTAGGCGGAAGACCGGTAACAAAATCCATGGTGATTTTGTCCCACTTCCACTCTGGAATATATAACGGTTGAAGGAGACCGCCAGATCGCTGATGCTCGATCTTAACCTGCTGGCAGGTAAGACATTTGGAGATGTAAGAGGCCACATCCTGTTTCATACCACTCCACCAAAAGTACTGCTTGATGTCATGGTACATTTTAGTCGAACCAGGATGTATCGAGAATGGGGAGCTATGAGCTTCAGCTAGCAAAGCTTCCCAGAGTTCTTGGTCGTCAGGAACACAAAGTCTAGTGCCCTGCCATACGATACCATCTGCATCTACTCTGAATTCCGTCTGCTTCTCCAAATTCTGTACTATCGCCCAGATTTCTCCGTCATCCTTCTGAGCTTCCTTGATCTTAGATAGTAACTCGGGTTCTACTCTAAGATTAGCCCAGTAACCGTGCTGTCCACGTATCATGATCTCGATGTCTAGTCGCTCCAAGTCTCTGATGACTTCTTCTTTGATTTTAATGCCGTTGATCATTCTGGACTTCCTGCTAAGAGCATCTGCCACTACATTTGCCTTTCCGGGATGATAGTGCAGATTAATGTCATAATCCTTCAACAGCTCTAACCATCTCCTCTGCCTCATGTTCAATTCACGCTGAGTGAAGATATACTTCAAGCTCTTGTGGTCCGTGAAAATGTCACATGATTCTCCAAATAAGTAGTGTCTCCATATCTTCAATGCAAACACGACTGCAACAAGTTCCAAATCGTGTGTGGGGTAATTCTCTTCATAAGGCATAAGCTGCCGTGAAGCGTACGCGATCACTTTCCCATGTTGCATGAGAACACAGCCAAGTCCCTTCCCCGATGCATCGCTGTAGATTTGAAATCCACCCGTACCATATGGTAGAGTAAGAATAGGTGCAGATACTAACTTCTGCTTCAGGTCTTCAAAGCTCTTCTCTTGATCTTCAGTCCAGACGATTTTCTCCCCTTTCCGCATCAGTTTGGTCAATGGTAGTGCTAGGCGGGAAAAGTTCTCTACGAACCTACGGTAATAGCCAGCTAAGCCTAAGAAACTACGGACTTCCGTCGCTGATGTCGGCCTTGGCCACTTAGTGATGGCCTCAACCTTCGCTGGATCCATAGTGATTCCTTCTGCTGATACAATGTGACCTAAGAATGCCACCTTGTCTAACCAGAACTCACACTTGGAGAATTTAGCATATAGCTGCTTCTGGCGAAGAATCTGTAGTACTTTACGAAGATGGTCTTCGTGTTCCTCCTTGGACTTTGAGAAAATCAGGATGTCATCGATGAAAACAATGACGAACTTGTCCAGAAATTCATGGAAGATTCTGTTCATCAGATCCATGAACACTGCTGGAGCATTTGTCAGGCCAAATGGCATAACTACAAACTCGTAGTGGCCATAGCGGGTAAGAAAAGCAGTCTTAGCGATGTCCTGCTCCTTGACCCGTAGCTGATGATAGCCTGACCTAAGATCGATCTTGGAGAAGTGTTTGGCCCCTTGGAGTTGGTCAAACAGATCGTCAATGCGTGGCAGTGGATACCTATTCCGAATGGTAATCTTGTTGAGCTCGCGATAGTCTATGCAAAGACGCATACTGCCGTCCCTCTTCTTAACAAACAAGACCGGTGCGCCCCATGGAGATGCGCTCGGTCGAATGAAACCTCGTTCTAGAAGTTCTTGCAGTTGATCCTTTAGCTCTTTCAGCTCTATGGGAGCCATGCGATAAGGAGCCTTGGAGATTGGTTCAGCTCCTGGAACCAGTTCGATACCGAATTCCACTTCTCGTGCAGGTGGTATGCCCGGAAGTTCTGCTGGAAACACATCTTGGAATTCCGACACTATTGGTTGATCCTGAATCAATGGAGATTCAGCATCCATGTCGTGAACCGTAGCTAGATAACCCTCGCAGCCATGTGACAGTAGTGCACGCGCTTGCAGGGTGGATATGACTTGTACAGACCGTCCGGGTATGAACACATTATGAATGTACTCTGGTGCATTAACATCACCGAAGATAACTCGATATGAATGGCAGTCTATGGTAGCATGATACTTGGATAGCCAATCCATGCCCAAAATCATGTCGAAGTTATTCATGTCCAGCGGAAGTGCGTCGACAGGTCGAACCTTATCATCAAATTCTAGGGGAAGACTCTTGTATACATGAGTGATTAATACAGAGTCCCTCAAGGCGTGGATATAGTAAGCCTATTTTCTAGTGGCAAGGGAGGCATCCTAATGTTCTTAGCATAAGCAGTAGAAATAACAGAGTAAGTAGCACCCGTATCGAAAAGAACACATGCAGCACGACCATACATATACAAGATTCCAGTGATGGTACCTGTAGACTTGTTGGCTTGGTCTCGAGATGTCGTGTAGACACGCCCGGCAGTAAGAGGCGGCTTGGTATCAGCATGTCCCGATGTACCCTCCATCTCGCCCTTACGGCAATCCTTCATAATATGGCCAGGAAGACCACACTTGAAGCACGCATCAGTATTACGGCGACATGGTCCTGGGTGCCTACGGTGGCAAGTAGAGCAAAGAGGATGAGTGTATCCTCCAGCAGGTGCTCTGGCTGGCTGAGGACCTGATAAAAACATTTTACATGAGACATAATAGTTGGGTAGAAAGCACGAAGCGGATAATCGTAAGATTGAATACCAGTGATAGCTGGACGGCTAGGCTGCGAACCTCTCTGGTTCTGGTCCCTACCGTTTCCATGGTTCCTGGTAGAAGTTTGCTAAAGTGTCAGAATATGAGTTATAACATAAAACATAAGAAATTTCGTAAGTATTAGGACCTGCTGTTGAGTAGCCGGTAGAAGTCCGGCGTTGTTACGGTAATTGTCATTACCGCCACGCCTATCCGTAGCAGAACGGTCATTAGTCTGACCATTTCCCTTGGGCTGGTGAGGCTGCTGCTGAGTAGCCGGCTGAGACCGGTCCCCAGTTTTCTGCCTGGAAGATATAGTTAAAGAGATGAATAATTGGCATATGGAAAGTATACGGATTGGTCACCGCTTGAATACGAAGGTTTACCTCTTGTCGGGTCTTTCTGCTTCCCCGAACTCATCCCTCTCCTACAGCATCTCCAGTTTCTGTGCTGCATCGGCCACTTGTCCTACAGTATTGAACGTAGCACACACCAGATTGTTTGCGACCGATGTGCGAAGAGCCCATCTGAAGTGATGTGCCTGCTCTTCAGGAGTACCTGCTGCCACACCAAGGAAACCAGCCAAGCGAAGAAAGCGCTGCATAAACTCATTGCTATTCTCCCCAGCTCTCTGACGGATCCCATGGTACTCTCTCTTGAGCTTGTCCTGCTCAGCCTTGGGAAAGAACTTCTCCATCACCCTGTCCTTGAACTGAGCACAAGTCAAACCAGCAACCCACTCATCACCACCTTCAGATTGCATCAATGCTAACCACCAGTTGAGTACATCGCCTTCGAACCGATAGAATGCCAACCTCGCTTTGTATGCGGGGTCACAGCCCATAGCGTTGAAAATCTTCTCGATGTGAGCCAACCAGCTTTCAGCATTGCTGGGGCTATCTGTCTTCTCAAAAGCTCGAGGGCGGAGCTTGTTGAATCTCTCTAGCCATACTGCTAATGTCACTGGAGGAGGAGGAGGAGGTGGCTGATTGTGCTGCTGATTGTTGGCAGCTTGAACTTCAGGCCGGATGTCATTCCTAAGTTGAGGAAGCAAGGCTTGCATGGTAGCCTGAAATGCAGCATTGAGCTGCTCCTGTTCGCGTGTGAGAACCATCTGACAGTATAACATAAAACATATGATTAAACAGTTCAAAACATAAAATATAAAATATATACATGAAAAAAAAAATTATACTAAAAATTTCACGAGAAAAATTTTATGCAAGAAAATTTTTGTATGAATGCATGATGCAGTTTTATGAAAACTTTGTATGCTCGAGAGTGAACACCTCTGCTCAGTTCACCCAAAACAAAAGACATATCGAGGGGACGCCTATGGGTCGGTCCCAAATCTAAAAGTTTCGATAAAACACATGCGACTAAATAGGGTCAGTCCTGTACCAACCATTACTTAGTCAAAAACCCTGTAACAATGACATGTATATGTATGCTTAAAAAATGATGAATGCATGAAAACAACTGTCAGTTCTAGGAAGACCGTAGTGACTACCCACTAATCACAGGTCATATTTGAGGTCCTACAGGTCGAAGCCTTGGCTCTGATACCATAATTGTAACACCCCATTTTGGAAATGGAAATATCACAGTAATTATGGCGTGTCATCAAAGCATACAAGGTAAAATGTCTAAACATTACTTGACCATATAAAGGAAAATACCGGAATCAAACATCGGTAGTCCAAAAGTACAGCTCATCACACACAAACATAGTATAGTAAAGGAAAAAGGACTAAACAATGTCCAAAGCATAAGTATCATAAAGAAAGGAAATGCATAATGTAAAGAAGGCTAGACAGCTTCCAGTCCATATGCACGTACTCTTAGTGTCTACGAGCGTCCCTGAGTACCTGCCGTTTCGGGAACATAGAAAAGGAAAACGGCTGAGCAATACGCTCAGTGCACGGATGTACAATAAAGCATGAATAGAATAAGCATATAACATAATAACAGCGGAAGAAAACTAAGTCCCGAGTAACCTGGTTAAGTCTTAATAAAACTGGTTTTATAGTTTTGAAAGTCTTATGTTTATCTTATAAAAACTGTTTGCCATAATTTTACCATTAGCCAATGTAGGTCATGAAAATCCACCGTGCATGAATAATTGGAGGGGTGACCTCTACATGCAAATTAGAGGGGCTGCCTCTAATTTAATATACTGGTTTTATGGGTAGGAGGGATCAGCTCCTTGTGAAGGATGCAAGGCACACACCACATTCACCATGTAATCCTGAATAAAACGTGTAACTAGGATGCACCCATACGCCCCACATGATAAATATAAATAAATGGCCAAAAGCTGAAGGGACGCCATGAGCAATCACTCCGCCGTGGTGAAGTCATAACATCAGTGCCTCTAATGTTATGGTTATGGTACCTCCATAACTAGGTGAAACTGGTCATGCATGTATATGGCTATAGGTAATCATATATAAACATAAGCAATCAAACACGTAACTTATACTACGGGAAAACAGTTGGCTGCATACGGGGAAATCCTAATAAGGAAAGAATGTCCATATTGAAAGGACGGGAATCCGTACCTTATGTCCAGTGAACGAGAACGATGAACTGCGAGAATCCTACTTCCGAAACACTAGTGCTACATAAATACGTACATGAAATAAGTATCTGCTTACTAAATACATAGCTGGTTTTATGTCATGTCTTAGCTTAGTTTATATGTTCTTACTATGTTTTACTGTTTAAAGCCTTAAACTGTGTTAAATCTTATATTCTGTTCATTCTGATTAAGTATTTCTGATATTTCATGTGTTATTATACTTACTATGTAATAATAAGTAACTTTCCAAAAATAGCAGGTTTCCTAAAATAGAAAGTTTCCAAAAATAGAAAGTTACCAAAAATAGAAAGTTTCCAAAAATAGAAAGTTTCCAAAAATAAATTTACTGCTTAAAATAGATAAGTTTCTAAAAATAGAAAGTTTCCATAAATAGATTAGCTGCCTTAATTAAATAAGTTTCCATAAATAGATTAGCTGCCTTAAATAAATAAGTTTCTAAAAATAGCTGGTTTCCATAAATAAATTAGCTGCCTTATTTAATTAAGTTTCTAAAAATATAAAGTTTCCATAATTAGAAATAAGCTGATTAAATAAGCTAAGTAAATAAGCCTAAGTGTTTTCATGATTATTTTCTAAGTCATATAATATATTGTATAGTTTAATAATTATTTCATGTAATTTAATTAAACTATAGGTTATAATATTTAATTAAAGGATAACATGTTTTAATTAAATATATTAAATGCTTAGGTTAAAAATATGTATTATTAAATATTAATAATATAACCTAAGTCATGTTAATTAATTATTTATATCCATGGTTTTTAAAATAATTAATTAATTATAATTCTTAATAATATTAATACTTAGGTTAAAATAATTTCATGATCATTAATAATTAAATAACCTAAGTCATGTTATTAAATTAATCCTTTCTTTTATTAATTTAATTTTAACATAAGTTCATAACATAAAAAAACTAACATAAACATGAACCGGATCAAAGCTTAAAAACATGAACCGGACATGAACCGACACCGTACCCCGAACCAAATCGGGGTACCCCCTTGCTGCCGTGGGACCCACATGAACCAACCAAGACCATATGGTCTTGGTGGTGTCGGCTGTGACAAATCTAACATTTTCAGGTAGTTAAATATTTTCTCGTATAATATTTTGAAACTTATTTTTATGTTGGTTGACGAACTCACAATTTACGGATTTAAATTTGGGCTTACGTGTATAATTTGGCGTCTTTTACGACTAAACCAGAAACCTTAGGATTACGTATTTACGTTTTTGAACTCCATTTTTGATGAGACAATTTTTATTGGATTCGTTTTGTGACGGTGATTCATAATTTATAAAAACATTTTTCGTAAAACGACCCGAGGGCACGCAAATCGAGAAAACTAGAATCGAGCAATACCCGTAAACTAGTGAGATGGGACAAAACACTTTGCCCCATCCTACTAGCTTACATGGGACGGCAAGAACACATCACCACACATAGGTGGCACAAAACTTAACTTGTTTATACAAGTGTAAGCTCATGCTTACACTTTAAGCTAAACTTCCACCAAACTTAACAAAACCAACAAATGGTTTTCATTTCACCATTTCACCCATGCATTTCACTCTCAAAACTCTCTCAACCTTCATCTTTGTGCCGTCCCAACTCAAGCCACAAACACCATCTTTGATCTTTTCTAACTACAAACCACATGTTTACTAGTCCTATTAAGGTGTTTCCTTGAAACCTTGATCATTTGGTGGCCATATAACCAACTTTGGAGGTGATTTGCTTGTGTCCTAGGGCTGATTTTCCAACATATGATCTTGCTATTTGATGGTCTTGGAGATACTTGTTGTGTTCATCAAGTTCTTGCCTTCCTAAAACAAGAAATCCACTTGGATTGGTAAAGAAGATCATCCTCTACATTTTTCTCTTATTATTTTGTAAAGAACAAATGTATTTTCTTTCATTTTGTATATGTATATGATGTATATATGATGATAAAAATGTTGTGTGGGGATCAAGTGTTGATAAACATGCTTAAAAATGATGATAACCATAAGAAATGAAGAAAAAATCATGTCTAATTAGTTGGCTGTATAAAAACAGTAGATAACTAAATGAAGAACTGATAAAAATGCATGGTTTGATCTATTTACAGTAAAGTAGATGATGTTATACACATGTGAGAGTTGGCCATGCAATGGAATCAAAATAATGAGTGAGATATGATAAAAACAAGTTAGGTGGTACAATCTGAATAAGCAGTTTTGTAGGGACTGTTAAGGCAACTTAGACTCAAAATGGGCAGTAGCTATAACTAAGTTATATTTAGCACATATTATGAAGACGTTGTCATCTAAAAATGAGCTTCTAAGTCATTGTAGAACTCTAGATATGATAAAAATGGTGAATGTGAAGTTAAAAATCAGATTTTGGAAATAATGTTTATTATTATTATATAAGCACTCACTTTATAATTTATAAAATGTAAAGTATAAACCCACTAACTTATAAAACTTATTTATATAAATGTATAAGAGGTTAATTAAATGGGTAAAATATATAAATGGTGGTAAAAATAATATTTATAAGTAATAAAAACTATAAACTTGATTTTTACGACTTTTTCGGCTATCGCCGTGAAATTAACGTTTTTCATCAAATAAAACTTAGACGACCAAACCCGTCTAATGTAAAGTTTATAAAAGATATATACTGATGTATAAGTAACTAAGACAAGTAAAAACCGATAAAACCCGAACTATAAGAATTACGGACAATTACGAGCTAACTAAACCTATTAGACTAATAATTGGACTTATAAGATAAAAACTTGTAAAAAGAATTATTTGGGCTTAACCCAATAGGGCCCAACATGAAAAGTATATATACTGATCATATAAGTATATAATGGGTAAAAACAAGTAAAAGAACTTATAAAATACTTAATGAACTTAAAATAGGTAAAATCGGTAAAACTAGTGAACTAGTAAGACGATACTAAAACGTAAACACTAAAATGAGTAAATGAGGATTTATAAACCCACTTGATCATCATCATATGTACAATAATCATATATATGTATATTGTTATTTTGATAAAAGTCATTGGACCGAGTCTAAGACCGATTATTATTTATATAGGTTTCCGTGACCGAAGCACGCCCGTAGCCGATAATCCGCCTTTCATTAACAACGTGAGTTCATAGCCTCGCACTCTTTTAAATGTTTTATAAAATGATTTGTAAACCCGCGAGGGAGATAACATGCTAGATTTTTATAAAAATAGAACACAAGTAGTCCCGATTGTATGCTAAATGAGATGGACCCGAATGATGCTATGACCCTTTATTCGAGACTAAAAGGATTATTAGTAGTTAGGTTATGTCACTTAAAGTCCCATTAGCATGAATTGTGAACTACCGGGTTTTGGTAGACGCTTATGCATTTGATAGTACTATTTGGGGACGATCACCCCAGTTCGCGCCTTGACGGTTGATCCCCGTCGTACCACATTGATTGGTAAGCGAATTTATGTATGAGAAGATTCCATAGCGTGATTTTTGTGACGACACGCTAACTTAGATGGGCAAATTGTTTGTCGGGTTCGCGGCCCGCTGTTTTCACAGTAAGGTAACAATGTCATGCGGCTAATAATAATCCTATAATCTATAATCTATACGACATGTATAATCTAAATAAACGATGACGACGCTATTACGATGAATATATTACCTATCATGGTAATATAGAGACTACGATCTCATGGACGGTTTCAGATGTATGCTTGATTTATATATTGCCTGACTAGCAATATGTGGACTTACTTCCGATATTATACTTGTGTTCTGATTTTAAATGATTGTAAATGATTGTTTTATATAACGGTTTTCATTAAACTCTATGAATTCACTCGGCATTCGCTGATATGATTTTTGCATGTTTTCTATCTCAGGTGCTTGAAGGTAATCCGGATGGAGATCGACTCTGATGGCCCACACTTAATATTAAAAATGTTCATTCGATCTGTGTTTTGTAAACTTAATGACCTGTATAATTTGGGACCTGTTGTACACTTTTAAACCTTTTTATCGAATGAATGTTTGTTAAACCTTGTACAACCATTTTTATGTGTTGTCTATGATTGGAGTTATTGTGCTATCCCGTAACACTCTGAAAGACCCTTCCGCTGTACCGATACGAAAAATGAGAGTGTTACAGTTTGGTACCAGAGCTCTCGTTGTAGAGAACAAAAGATTTTAAAAACCAAGGTTTTGAACAAAACTTTTCAAAATCTTTTGATAATGAACATTTGAGAAAATAATTGAAAAATCTTTTGACTATAACTGTGCCAGAGATCTCCGACGTTACCAACAAGCCCTATTGAGAAGATATATATTTTGATATATATAATTTAGTTTATATATATGTATATATCGTGATTTCATTATGTAATTGTTTAACTTGTATGTTATCCTAATACGAGATAAATATATATAAATGCAGATTGTCATGGCTGACCCTAATATTCCTGTAGAAAACCATGCTATTCCCGAACCTAATATAGAAGATGATCCTTATTTAGACTTAGTAGATTTTGATATTGATGATGAGGAGGAACCATTTGAGGATCCCGAGCCCGAGTTAGGACTAGGAGATCAGATTGCCCCTCAGGTTGACTTAGTAGAGAATGAGATTGAGAATGTGGGTAATGAGAATGTGGGTAATGAGAATGTGTAGATTGAGAATGTTGATATTGAGAATGAGGATGAGATTGGGTTAGATGAGTTAGATGATGAGATTGACGACGAGGATGTCGAGGAAGATGTAGGTATAGAGGTTGAGGTTGATGACGATGAGGAAGCTGAGCTTATATATCCGTATGATGTTCCAGAAGGCGAGCCTTTGCCCCCACCAGTTTGTTTTTCTGATTCCGAGGATGAGTTACCTAGGGATGAAATGTCTGAATCGTCTGAATCTGATTCTGAATCAGAGGAGGATGAGGATGACGATGCACCTGACGGTACTAATGGTATTGCTACTCGTAGACGTGAGATAGGAGAGTCGTCTAGTGCTCGAGAGGCTACTCATATTGATGGTCTTGCACCATGGGCCTTGAGACGTGATCTAGATGCTTCCCGTGTTAAGAGTTGTGTGACAGAGGTTGGATTAGGTGTTGTTCAGACTCAGGTTGCTTATTTGGAGTCGAAGGCAAAGATTGGCGAGAAAGAGCGGGAATTGCTTAGTCTGGATTTGAGTGATGTAGAACGTGGGTTGAATGAGGCTTTTAGGAGGTTATCGGTGTTGGAAAGTGGTGAGTATGTGGATATGAAGAGAAAGGTAAACACTATGGAAATTCAGTTGAGTGTGGCTCGTGCGATGCGTGAGAAAGCTGAAAAGGAGTTGAATGTATCCGTGGGTTGGAACAGTAGATTTTATGCCGACATGGTTGAAAGAGGAGTAATCCGTAAGCGCCCAGCTGAAGATGTGTCTAGTGATCGTCCGGCGAAGATCCAGAAGACGATGGATGATGGACCATCTGGCGGTTCTCAGTAGACCAGTCTGTATTTAGTAGTGACCTTTATATCTTTTGTGCTTGTAGCTTTGACCGAACCGACTTGTTAGTAGTAGACTTGGCACGAATTTTGAGTGTATATAATGCTAGAACTTTGATATGGATGTACTAAGACAATACTTTTGTTTCAGATCGAATGAAATATGTATCTTGTCTTGAATTCCATATTATGCCTTATTTGTATCTTGATTATGAATTCGATCCATATTATATGAATCCTTTGTTGGGTGAATGCTTAATGCTTTGAAATTGTGGAATTATAGAACTATGCCGCCCAAGAAGGCTGTGACTGAGGATGATGTACGTAGGATTATTACGGAGCAAGTTACCGCATCTATGACTGAATTCATGGCAAATGCTAGAAATGAAGCTGGCGGTAGTGGAGCTGGCGGTAGTGGAGCTGGCGGTAGTGGAGCTGGCGGTAGTGGAGCTGGCGGTAGTGGAATTGGCGGTACTAATGTGAATGTGAATGCTAATAATGTGAATGCTAATGCTGGAGGAAATGTAGGAGGACTTGGAACGAATGCACCTGAAGTTGGTGGTTGTACTTATGTGACGTTCATGAAGTGTGAACCTCTACCTTTTAATGGAACTGAAGGTGTTGTAGGACTAAGCCAGTAGATCGAGAAGATTGAATCGGTGTTTAGGATTAGTAAGTGTAAGGAGGAAGATAAGGTGACTTTTGCTATGGCTACTCTTAAAGGTCGTGCGTTGACTTGGTGGAACGGGAGAATTGCTTTCATGGGTCTTGATGCTGCTAATGCTACTCCTTGGGCTGAAATCAAGAAGTGGATGACTTTGGAGTTTTGTCCTCGTAGTGTGATCATTAGGTTAGAACAAGAGTTGATTCATCTGAGAATGAAAGGTGTGGACATTGATAGTTACACGAATCGATTCCATGAGTTGGCCTTGCTATGTCCTCGATTGGTTGAACCCGAAGAGATCCGAATTGAGCAATATGTGAAAGGGTTGACCAGGAATATCCGGGGGGACGTGACATCATCGAAACCACTTACCATTGATGATGCTGTTCGAATGGCTTACCAACTCATTGGACAGATAATTCAGGATAAGGAAGATGAAGCCCGTGTAGGTGAGAAAAGAAAGGGAGACGGTGAGCGTGTAGATAGAGGTGATTATAGGAAGGATTTCAATCGCCGTCAGAACCAGAGAAAGGGGAATGCAAATGCTATTACCAACAATGCACCGCGCAACGATGATAGATGTCCTAAGTGTGGCAACAAGAGGCATCCTGGCGACTGCTGGAAGTGCCGAAATTGCGGAAAGCTTGGACACAAGGTTGAAAGGTGTAAGAAGGGAACAATTTGCTTCAACTGTAATGAAGAAGGTCATAGGAAATCGGAATGCCCCAAGTTGAAAGCGATTGTACTTGGAAGAAACCCCCAGGGTGGTATCTACCAACTTGGAACAATTGAGGTGAAGAAAGAGGATCCGAATGTCGTTACCGGTACGTTTTTACTCAACAATCATTATGCTGTTGCTTTATTCGATTCGGGTGCCGATAGGAGCTTTGTATCCACTAAATTTAGTGCCCTTATTGATATTGAACCTGTTGAGATAAGTACCAGTTACGAGGTGGAATTGGCTGATGGTAAATTAGTGAAAACTAATAAGCTATTAGAAGGATGCTCTCTAAATCTCTTGAACCATTCCTTTCCGATTGATTTGATGTTGATAGAATTAGGTAGTTTTGATGTTATTATTGGTATGGATTGGTTGTCGTTGAATAATGCTACTATTTTATGTGGAGAGAAGAAGGTTAAGATTCCTCTTAGGAATAGGACGTTAGTAATTGATGGTAGTCGAGGTGAATCCCGTTTGAAAATCGTTTCATGTATTAAAGTCCAAAAGTACATCAGGAACGGCTGTGAGTTATTCTTAGCTCAAGTGACCGGGAATGAGTCTAGGGAGAAACGATTGGAAGATGTACCTATTATTTGTGAATTTCCTGAGGTATTTCCTAAAGATTTACCAGGACTTCCACCGATAAGGCAAGTAGAGTTTTGAATCGATTTAATTCCTGGTGCTGCACCGGTGGCACGTGCGCCTTACCGATTAGCCCCTTCTGAATTAAAGGAGTTATCTGAGCAACTTAAGGAGTTGTCTGATAAAAGTTTTATTCGACCGAGCTCGTCGCCTTGGGGAGCTCCAGTCTTGTTCGTTAAGAAGAAGGATGGATCTTTTCGTATGTGCATTGATTATAGGGAACTGAATAAGTTGACAATTAAGAATCGATATCCTTTACCTAGGATTGATGATTTGTTTGATCAACTGCAAGGATCTAGTGTGTATTCTAAGATAGATTTGCGGTCAGGATATCACCAACTTCGCGTCCGTGAAGAAGATATTCCTATAACTGCATTTAGAACTCGTTATGGACACTATGAATTTCAAGTAATGCCATTTGGGTTAACTAACGCACCTGCGGTTTTCATGGATTTAATGAATCGAGTGTGCAAGCCCTACTTGGATAAATTTGTGATTGTGTTTATTGACGATATTCTAATCTATTCTAAGAATGAAGATGAACATAGAGAACATTTGAGGATTGTTTTGAAGTTGCTGAAGGATGAAAAGTTGTATGCTAAGTTTTCGAAGTGTGATTTCTGGTTGGATTCTGTGCAATTTCTTGGTCATGTGATTAACAGAGATGGAATTCATGTTGATCCTGCAAAGGTTGAAGCTATTAAGAATTGGTCTGCACCGACAACGCCAACGGAAGTGCGACAGTTCTTAGGATTAGCTGGCTATTATAGGTGATTCATTAAAGAATTTTCTTTGATAGCTAAACCCTTGACTAAGCTTACTCAGAAGAATAAACCTTTCGTTTGGGGAAGTGATGAAGATGGAGCATTTCAGACATTGAAGCAAAAATTATGTAGTGCGCCAATCTTATCATTACCCGAAGGGAGTGAAGATTTTGTAGTGTATTGTGATGCATCTATTAGAGGTTATGGAGCTGTTTTGATGCAGAGAGAGAAAGTGATAGCTTATGCTTCTAGGCAATTAAGGAAGAATGAGGAGAACTATACTACTCATGATCTTGAGTTAGGAGCTGTGGTCATTGCTCTTAGGTTGTGGAGACATTATCTGTATGGCACCAAGTGTACGGTATTCACCGATCACAAAAGCCTACAGTATATTCTCGACCAGAAAGAGTTGAACATGAGGCAACGAAGATGGATAGAGTTGTTAAGTGATTATGATTGTGATATAAAGTATCACCCAGGAAAAGCCAATGTTGTTGCTGATGCGTTGAGTAGGAAAGATAGAGAGCCTATCAGGGTGCGTTCTCTAGTCTTGACCGTGCACAATAATTTGCCTGAGCAAATTAGAAATGCGCAAATAGAAGCTTGTAAGAAGGATAATTTTGTTAATGAAGGGTTCCGAGGACAAGGAGATCCTTTAGAGGTTAGAGCTGATGGAGTGAAATGTTTAAGAGGTCGTATGTGGATACCTAAGTTTGGAGGCTTAAGAGATTTGGTTATGTTAGAATCCCATAAATCTAAGTATTCCATTCATCCGGGATCTGATAAGATGTACCATGATTTGAAGAAGTTGTATTGGTGGCCGAATATGAAAGCTGACATAGCTATGTATGTTCTTCAATGCTTGACTTGTGCTAGAGTCAAAGCTGAACATCAAAAGCCATCAGGACTACTTCAACAACCAAAGATTCCTGAATGGAAGTGGGAGCGAATTACGATGGACTTTATCACCAAGCTTCCTAGAACATCATCTGGAAACAATTCGATTTGGGTTATTGTCGATAGACTGACCAAATCAGCACACTTCATTCCGGTTAAGGAGCAGTTCTCACTGGAGAAGCTGACTCGAATATACCTGGATAATGTCGTATGCAAGCATGGAGTGCCTGTATCGATCATTTCAGATCGAGATCCTAGATTCGCATCGAATTTTTGGAAATCTCTCCAAAGATCTTTGGGAACGAATCTCGACATGAGCACTGCTTATCACCCCCAGACTGATGGGCAGAGTGAAAGGACGATACAAACACTGGAAGATATGTTGAGATCTTGTGTGTTAGACTTTGGTAAGAATTGGGATAAACATTTGTCGTTAGCAGAGTTTTCATATAACAATAGTTACCATTCTAGTATTAAGGCTGCACCGTTTGAAGCTTTGTATGGTAGGAAGTGTAGATCTCCTGTATGTTGGAGTGAAGTTGGGGATACCCAGCTCACGGGACCGGAATTGATCCGGGAGACTACGGAGATGATAGTTCAGATTAAGAAGAGGTTGTTGACTGCCCGTAGTAGACAGAAAAGTTACGCGGATGTGCGGCGGAAGCCAATGGAGTTTGAAGTGGGTGACCGAGTAATGTTGAAAGTATCACCATGGAAAGGCGTTATAAGATTTGGAAAACGAGGAAAATTGAATCCCCGTTATATTGGACCCTTTAAGATTCTATCTAGAGTAGGTCCGGTGGCTTACAAACTAGAGTTACCCCCAGAACTTCATGGTGTTCACAACACATTCCATGTATCTAATCTGAAGAAATGTCTAGCAGTGAGTGATGAGAAAATTCCGTTAGGTAAGGTTCGAATAGATGGGAAGTTGCATTTTATCGAAGAGCCCGTAGAAGTTATGGACCGTGAGGTAAAGCAACTGAAACAAAGTCGGATACCTATTGTCAAGATCCGATGGAATTCAAGGCATGGACCGGAGTATACTTGGGAACGAGAGGATGAAATGTGGAAGAAATATCCGCACCTCTTCGATTTCAATAAGAAATGGACATCCAAATGAAATGGATCACGAGGACGTTGATCCCTTTTAGGAGGAAAAGCTGTGACAAATCTAACATTTTCAGGTAGTTAAATATTTTCTCGTATAATATTTTGAAACTTATTTTTATGTTGGTTGACGAACTCACAATTTACGGATTTAAATTTGGGCTTACGTGCATAATTTGGCGTCTTTTACGACTAAACCAGAAACCTAAGGATTACGTATTTACGTTTTTGAACTCCGTTTTTGATGAGACAATTTTTATTGGATTCGTTTTGTGACGGTGATTCATAATTTATAAAAACGTTTTTCGTAAAACGACCCGAGGGCACGCAAATCGAGAAAACTAGAATCGAGAAATACCCGTAAACTAGTGAGATGGGACAAAACACTTTGCCCCATCCCACTAGCTTACATGGGACGGCAAGAACACATCACCACACATAGGTGGCACAAAACTTAACTTGTTTATACAAGTGTAAGCTCATGCTTACACTTTAAGCTAAACTTCCACCAAACTTAACAAAACCAACAAATGGTTTTCATTTCTCCATTTCACCCATGCATTTCACTCTCAAAACTCTCTCAACCTTCATCTTTGTGCCGTCCCAACTCAAGCCACAAACACCATCTTTGATCTTTTCTAACTACAAACCACATGTTTACTAGTCCTATTAAGGTGTTTCCTTGAAACCTTGATCATTTGGTGGCCATATAACCAACTTTGGAGGTGATTTGCTTGTGTCCTAGGGCTGATTTTCCAACATATGATCTTGCTATTTGATGTTCTTGGAGATACTTGTTGTGTTCATCAAGTTCTTGCCTTCCTAAAACAAGAAATCCACTTGGATTGGTAAAGAAGATCATCCTCTACATTTTTCTCTTATTATTTTGTAAAGAACAAATGTATTTTCTTTCATTTTGTATATGTATATGATGTATATATGATGATAAAAATGTTGTGTGGGGATCAAGTGTTGATAAACATGCTTAAAAATGATGATAACCATAAGAAATGAAGCTAAAATCATGGCTAATTAGTTGGCTGTATAAAAACAGTAGATAACTAAATGAAGAACTGATAAAAATGCATGGTTTGATCTATTTACAGTAAAGTAGATGATGTTATACACATGTGAGAGTTGGCCATGCAATGGAATCAAAATAATAAGTGAGATATGATAAAAACAAGTTAGGTGGTACAATCTGAATAAGCAGTTTTGTAGGGACTGTTAAGGAAACTTAGACTCAAAATGGGCAGTAGCTATAACTAAGTTATATTTAGCACATATTATGAAGAAGTTGTCATCTAAAAATGAGCTTCTAAGTCATTGTAGAACTCTAGATATGATAAAAATGGTGAATGTGAAGTTAAAAATCAGATTTTGGAAATAATGTTTATTATTATTATATAAGCACTCACTTTATAATTTATAAAATGTAAAGTATAAACCCACTAACTTATAAAACTTATTTATATAAATGTATAAGAGGTTAATTAAATGGGTAAAATATATAAATGGTGGTAAAAATAATATTTATAAGTAATAAAAACTATAAACTTGATTTTTACGACTTTTTCGGCTATCGCCGTGAAATTAACGTTTTTCATCAAATAAAACTTAGACGACCAAACCCGTCTAATGTAAAGTTTATAAAAGATATATACTGATGTATAAGTAACTAAGACAAGTAAAAACCGATAAAACCCGAACTATAAGAATTACGGACAATTACGAGCTAACTAAACCTATTAGACTAATAATTGGACTTATAAGATAAAAACTTGTAAAAAGAATTATTTGGGCTTAACCCAATAGGGCCCAACATGAAAAGTATATATACTGATCATATAAGTATATAATGGGTAAAAACAAGTAAAAGAACTTATAAAAGACTTAATGAACTTAAAATAGGTAAAATCGGTAAAACTAGTGAACTAGTAAGACGATACTAAAACGTAAACACTAAAATGAGTAAATGAGGATTTATAAACCCACTTGATCATCATCATATGTACAATAATCATATATATGTATATTGTTATTTTGATAAAAGTCATTGGACCGAGTCTAAGACCGATTATTATTTATATAGGTTTCCGTGACCGAAGCACGCCCGTAGCCGATAATCCGCCTTTCATTAACAACGTGAGTTCATAGCCTCGCACTCTTTTAAATGTTTTATAAAATGATTTGTAAACCCGCGAGGGAGATAACATGCTAGATTTTTATAAAAATAGAACACAAGTAGTCCCGATTGTATGCTAAATGAGATGGACCCGAATGATGCTATGACCCTTTATTCGAGACTAAAAGGATTATTAGTAGTTAGGTTATGTCACTTAAAGTCCCATTAGCATGAATTGTGAACTACCGGGTTTTGGTAGACGCTTATGCATTTGATAGTACTATTTGGGGACGATCACCCCAGTTCGCGCCTTGACGGTTGATCCCCGTCGTACCACATTGATTGGTAAGCGAATTTATGTATGAGAAGATTCCATAGCGTGATTTTTGTGACGACACGCTAACTTAGATGGGCAAATTGTTTGTCGGGTTCGCGGCCCGCTGTTTTCACAGTAAGGTAACAATGTCATGCGGCTAATAATAATCCTATAATCTATAATCTATACGACATGTATAATCTAAATAAACGATGACGACGCTATTACGATGAATATATTACCTATCATGGTAATATAGAGACTACGGTCTCATGGACGGTTTCAGATGTATGCTTGATTTATATATTGCCTGACTAGCAATATGTGGACTTACTTCCGATATTATACTTGTGTTCTGATTTTAAATGATTGTAAATGATTGTTTTATATAACGGTTTTCATTAAACTCTATGAATTCACTCGGCATTCGCTGATATGATTTTTGCATGTTTTCTATCTCAGGTGCTTGAAGGTAATCCGGATGGAGATCGACTCTGATGGCCCACACTTAATATTAAAAATGTTCATTCGATCTGTGTTTTGTAAACTTAATGACCTGTATAATTTGGGACCTGTTGTACACTTTTAAACCTTTTTATCGAATGAATGTTTGTTAAACCTTGTACAACCATTTTTATGTGTTGTCTATGATTGGAGTTATTGTGCTATCCCGTAACACTCTGAAAGACCCTTCCGCTGTACCGATACGAAAAATGAGAGTGTTACATCGGCTAAGCAAACCGAAACCCCCTTGGGGTCGGTTGCAGCCTGCGGCCCAAAACAAAACACCCCTTAATCGACCCTTTGATTTAATTAATCATCAAAACATGTTAGATCTATGTTTAATTAATATGTTTTTACAAAAACACCACATGTTCATAATTAATAAAAAGATTAAATTAAAAGAAAAGGTTTAAAAAGGTTTTACCGTATTCGTGGATCAAGGGAATGAAGAACAAACACGAACAAACAACAAAACTTCAAGATCCAAGATCAAAGAATCACCTTGTATGGTGATTCAAGGGTGGCGGCACAAAGAGAGGAGAAAGAGAGGGTTTAGGTTTTTCTTGAAATCTTCTGTAAAGTGATTTTGAGTAGTAAAAACTAATTAACCCTCTTTTAGTAAAAATTGGTTATGGGCTTGGCCCATTACTCTTGTTTTGGCCGCGGGTAGGGACCCCCCCATGGGGTTCCCGTACCTCTTTTCGTGTCTCGTTATTTAGTTACTCGTTTGTGTTTAATTATGTTCGTGTTTTAAATGTTCTCGTTACGTAAATACCATAATCTAATATATTTAATTACGCTCGTAATAAATATATATACGTAATAAATAATAGCTCGTGTTTTAATTACGCTCGTGATTTCGTGATCACATGTTCGTGATTAATTATTGCTAAATAATTATTACGTGATCATGCATATAAAATACTTATCGTGTTCTAACACGTACGTAATACGTAAACTCCTAACACGTAATCGTAATCATGCTATATTAGGAAAGTTTTTAACTAGTACGTACGATCCTAAGGGTATTATGCATGGTAAAAGCATGCGGGTTTTACAGACATTGCATAAGTTTTATGATTATTTATAAAACTTTTTAGGTGAACACTTAGTCATTTTAAGTGAAAATCCAAGTTGACAATTTTAGCCCATCTTAAGCCCAATAGTGGTCCACTACCCAAGTATATGACTTAAGTCCAGTTTAATTCAGTATACTACTTTAATTGGTTATTAATCTTAGGTCCAATAATGGCCCAATAGCCATTACAAGTGTAAGTTGGGCTTTTATGGCCCAAGTCCACTTTGTACAGTTTTTGGGTTCTAAAACACATCACAACCACATACACTTAATATTTTACGTTGGTCGGGTCTCAGGTCATCTATTCATCAGTATATATATAAGTCTAAAGTCCTCGACATGTGGGTCCTACCATGTCGGTTTATATAAAAATCATCACATTTTACGTTAATGAGTTATAATCCGTTTATTATAATTTTTCCCGATATGTCCCGCTAATTTGTTCATATCTCTTGAACCGTAAATCATCTAAGTGTGTTCTTTTTACCCAAACCATTATTAACTCATGTACTATACTTGTTATAAGTCTAATTACCCCAAATTTATACTTTTCATAGCTAATTAACCCATTTCTTAACTTAGAAGAGTTGGCGGTTTTTGGGCAGCCAAACTCGTTTTCACCATTTTGGTCGCCATTTTCAAACCGTAAGAAACTGGTAAACTATCTAATTGATTCTACTTGTTCATGATTTTATCTACAACCTACAGTTTTACCTTTTTCAATGATTCTGGGTTCTTATATGAGAAAACAATCCATGAAGACAGTATGTTCAGATCAGACTAGTTTTTACTATTTTGGCCACCATTTCCAAACCGTAAATAATTGGTAAACCATCCAATTGATTATAGTTCTTCATGGTTTTATCTACAACTTTTAGTTTTACATATTCATAGGTCAGTATACAAATTTTACGAGAAAACAATCCATCAAAACGGTATGTTCAGATTTGACCTTGTTTCGTATTTTGGTCATATCTAGCTTTCTATAATTCGTCACGGGACGAGCCACCCGGGAAATTAATCACAAAACAATTATCTATCTTAATATTTAAGTTTTCAGTATCCCAGACCCACTGATTTTACATGCAATTTGTTTTTTCCACGGTTCAAAATTGTTATAAATCAAATCGTTAATAAGGCTTGTTTAGTCTTTATTTTTAGTGTTCAAAATTTCATATACAATGTCCCAATACTCATTAATCCATTTCGTACATATATATATATATATATATATATATATATATATATATATATATATATATATATATATATATATATATATATATATATATATATATATATATATATATATATATATATATATATATATATATATATATATATATATATATATATATATATATATATATATATATATATATATATATATATATATATATATATATATATATATATATATATATATATATATATATATATATATATATATATATATATATATTGATATATATATATATATATATATATATATATATATATATATATATATATATATATATATATATATTTATATATATATATATATATATAGAGGGAGGTTAATGTAAGAGCTTTTTTAAAATTGTAAAAATGAGAACTAATCTAAAACACCACTAAAATATTGATACATAACCATTTTACTAATACTACACCAAAATATACATTATTTATACAACTAAACACTCTACCGACTAATAAACAATGGATAAGTGTGTAATAAATTACTGATACACAATTAAGAATGTGATACATATACATCAAAATCTCAAAAAGTTAATATCTTATACATAAATTGGTACACTTGATACACAACCACCACTAAATAACTTGATACATACTACCAAAACATGATACGTATCACACTTCGAATCAAAATGTATCACTTATATTTCACCAATTTTTAAAAGAAAGCCCATTGAATCTTTAAAAATTATGTTTTTACTTAATCATGGTTTAAAATTGTTTCTAATAGAGTGTCATTTGTGAGATTTTGATTGGTTCTCATTTTTAAAACTTTAAAAAGTTCTCATATGATCCAAATTCTATATATATATATATATATATATAAATATATGTATATATATATATATATATATATATGTATATATATATATATATATATATATATATATATATATATATATATATATATATACATATATATATATATATATATATATATATATATATATATATATATATATATATATATATATATATATATATATATATATATATATATATATATATATATATATATATATATATATATATATATATATATATATATATATATATATATATATATATATATATATATATATATATATATTCAGAATATACATAAGATCAAGAAAACATAAGGAATGATAAATAAGAACGAGATGTAGATCTTACGAGGCTTGTCAAAGTCGTTGTACTAGTGAGCGAGCAAGTAACCATCCAAGATCTTGTCACACTTGATGCAACCATCATGCATGGATAGATCTGGGCTAGATCTACAAGTTTTACTTGATGCATGTATAGATCCGGGCTAGATCTACATGTTTTACTTGATGCATGTATAGATCCGGGCTAGATCTACATGTTTTACGTGATGCATGTATAGATCCGGGGTAGATCCATACGTTTTACTTGATGCATATGTAGATCCGGGCTAGTTCTACATATTTTACTTGATGCTACCATCATGCATGTATAGATCCACCATGGAAATAAAAGAAAATCTTGAAAGTTGCTGCATGTAGGAGATCTTCATACCAATGTGTAGATCTTGAGATTTCCAAGATGGGTCTTTGATTTGTTTTTGAAGATTCAAACAAGAAAATGAAAAGTTTGATGATCATTGTGGGTTGGGGGTTCACGGCTCAAGGAAGAAAGAAAAGAGAGAGAGAGTTTTTGGGTGTGTGTGTGTGTTTTGTGTGAGAGACAATGAAAGAGAAGAGGGGACATCACCCTTATATAGGGTAGGAGGAAGTGTGACATGTGTCACCTACTTAAACATTGTCCAATGAGTAGCAACAAGGTGGGGACATATTGGACATGTGTCACCAACCTAAAATTTTTCCCAATGGGGGAGTGAGGTATGTTGGTGGCTTGTCTAGTGGGCCAAAAGGGTTGTTGGGCTTATCAAGCCCATTCTATCCAAGGCTTAAGTAGTTGGGCTTATAAGGCCACAAATGGGCCTAAAGTGTATCTTGTATTCTAACTTACGTTATTACACGGTTCGGGTCACGTTCGAGGTTTATGAATTTTTTATTCATCTTACGAGGATTTCGTAATTGATCCAAAAGTCATGTTTCCAATCAAATGGAGTATTTATATGACGTATAAATACGAAGGACGGGTTTGTTTATTTAAACGACAAGTATTTGTCATTTATCTTTTGTATAACGTAAGGATCATTTTAGTAGAAATACTTCTCATTTAATCATTCCGTAGATAAATGTAATATTCAAACAATTTAATCAAATTGTTTATCAAGTATTTCTTGACAATAATTTATGTAGTTAAATTATTGAATTGTCGGTACGCGGTTTGTATGACTTTTGTCAAATTCTCAAATCCGATGATTTTTGTATGGTTCAAAAAGGGTTTTTGAAACATACTCCATTATTATTTAATGAACGAAAAATCTCGAGTTTTACACCATCCACATGCCACCTTGAGTTTCGTCCTCGAAATTTGATTACTACTACTAGGTTGAGAAATGATCTAGGATCATTGAGTAGATTTTTATTACATTATTCTCATGGTAAAATCATGGATTTTACAGAATTTGAGTCACAATACATAGGTATTTTATCAAAGTGGAAGCTATAATCCATAAGTTGAGTTCTCATCCAAAGGACTTGAGCACAACACATGGATAGAGACACATACTCTGCTTCTGCGGATGACAACGAGGTGCAATTCTGCTTCTTTGACGACCAAATCACGATCTTGTCTTCCCTCCTAAATTGTACGCCACTAGAAGTGCCCTTTCTAGTATCAAGACAACCTGTATGATCAGAATCTGAAAAAGATATTAGATGAAAACCGGTTTCCTTCGGATACTAGATTCCCATGTGAATGGTATTCTTAAGGTATCGAAAAATCCGTTTAACCTCCTTGAGGTGATTTTCAGTAGGTATGGCTTAATATCGTGCACAACAAGATGTGGCATGATGAATATCAGGCTTGCTGGCTGTAAGGTACATAAGAGACCCGATCATACTTCGATATCGCATTTGATCTATGGGAGGTGAGTACAAGTCAGCGTCTAGGGATGAGGTCGACAATGGTATACCAACGCGAGCACATGAGGTCACACCATGCTTTTTAAGTATCTCTTGAGCATACTTATCTTGGTTAATAAAGATACCACGTTGGGATTGATTAATCTAGAGGCCTTAAAAAATTTTAGCTCCCCCATCATTGACATTTCAAATTTTTTATGCATTAGTTTTCAAAACGTTTTGAAAGTTTTGGTTCGTAGAACCAAAAATAATGTCATCAACATAAACCTGCACCAACAATATGTCATCCCCATATTTATTAATAAAGAGAGTAGGGTCAATAGAACCTCTAGAGAATCCTTTGGAAACCAAAAAGTTTGATAGTTCTTCGTACCACGCCATTGGAGCTTGTTTAAGTCCATATACAGCCTTCTTGAGACGGTAGACTTTGTCAGGATGATGAGGATCAACGAATCCTTCAGGCTGATTTACATACATTTCTTCTTTCAAATGGCCGTTGAGAAAAGTTGTTTTAACGTCTATCTGATAAACCGTGAAGCCCTTATGTGCAGCATAAGCAAGGAATATCGTGACTGCTTCCAAACGAGCGACTGGAGCAAATGATTCATCAAAATCTATTCCTTCTTGTTGACGGTCTCCCTTAACCATAAAATGAGATTTGTTTTTGATGATTGTGTGTTCTTCATCCAATTTGTTATTCCAGATCCATCTGAAGTCGAAAACCAATGTTCCATATGGTCTGTCAACAAGTTCACATACTCCAAGTCTTTCAAATTGATGAAGTTCGTCTTGCATTGTTTCAATCCACGCATAATCAATCATGTCTTGTTTGATGTTTGTAGGTATAGTGAAACTCACGGTGAGTGTATACATATATAAATCGCCATCGGTTTCGAGTTGTCTGCTTGTTCGAACCAGATGTGAAGGATTTCCAATAACTTGTACCAATGGATGATCACGTGTCCAATGGTGAGTGGATGGATATTGTTGATAGAATGTGTGCATGTTTGACGGATCAACATGTTGAGTAGAAGACTCTCTAACTTTGTGTACCGGTGTACCGAATGGGTTGATAAATTCGTCTTCGTCGGACTGCGCATCAACTACTTGATCATTGTTTTTTCCTGCTACATTGACGGTTGGTGATGTTGGTTGTATGACGGTTTTTTGAGTTTGTTTAGTATCCAATGGAATTGTCTCTTGAGCAACGGTTGCTGAAGTAGAAGCAGTTGTGTTTTGTTGACTAGTTTCGGGTGCATCAGTAGTATTGACAACGAAAGGCTTTGACACAACTTGATTGTTTCCATATTAATATTCATCAAACATTGTATCATATAAATCAGCCAACTCATTCATTTTCGTCTTATCCGTCGAGTCTGCTGTAGGAATATTTGTTTGACATTCTTGCACGGGACGTACACTGTTTTGTGTAGGTGCTGTCGCTGGATATTGAGGTGCGAGACTTAAGCTGTTTTGATCAAGTACCATTTGTGGCAATTCTTCAAAGTTCACATGAATTGTTTCGACAATACTCCTTGTTCTATTGTTATAGACTCGATATCATTTCGACAATGTAGCATACCTCACAAAAATACATGTATCACCTTTTTCTTTCATCTTGTTGAGATTCTCACCGTCTTTTAGAATGTAGCATAAAGATCCAAATACGTGAAAGAATTTAACAATAGGTTTCCTGCCATTGATGATGTGGTATGGTGTCTTTTCATTCCTAGGGATTACAAGAGAACGATTCTGAGTATAACAGGCAGTTGCAATTGCCTCAGCCTAGAAGAATAGTGGTAATTTTGATGTAGAAAGCATTGTACGAGCTGCCTCCACCAAATTACGGTTCCATTTTTCGACAACTCCGTTTTGTTCAGGAGTTCGAGCAATTGAGGTTTGGTGTTCTATGCCTTCTTCTTGAAAGTAGGCTTGCAGAGTCTTGTTCAAAAATTCAGTACCCCTATCCGTTCTTATCCTTAAGACTTGAGCTTGAAGATTGCGTTGTATCATATTGAAAAGTTTTTGAGAACCTCCGGTGTTTCATCTTTGGACCATAAGGAGTAAGTCCATGTATATCTGGAGTAATCATCAACAATCACGAGAATATACTTTTTCCCATTAATACTCTCTACACACATGGGGCCACATAAATCCATGTGTAGAAGTTCTAGTCATCCTTTTGAACTTGGGGTATTCTTGGTTTTTAAAGACTTTCGTTTTGCTTTCCCTAACTCACAAAAAGAACAAAGATGTTATTTGACGAATTTTAACTTAGGAAGACCGGTCAGAATATCATTCTTCGAAAGCAAGTTGATGGTGTCAAAGTTGAGATGTGACAATCGTTGATGCCATAACCATGCTTGAAAGGATGAAGCTTTAGCTATTAAGCAAATTGGATTTTGTTGAACATGTGTCTTGAAGAGTTACTGTGTAGAGGTCAGAACCACGAGAACCTGTAAGAATGTCATTCCCATCTTAAAATCTAACATAGCAAGTAGTTTTCCGAAAAACCACTTCCAAATCTACATCAAAAAGTTGACCAACCGAGAATAAATTATGATTCAGTCCCTCGACGTAATAAACCATTTTTATAGTGATATTCCCTTGAACCAAATCGCCATAACCAAGTATCGGTGCAAACTGATCATTTCCAAACCTCACCGTACCCAAAAACTTCTCCACGAAGTTACTAAGAAGCTTGAGATTGCCTGTCATGTACTTTGTGCACCCGGAGTCCATTATGAATATAATGATTTCGACGAGCTGCATAAGAATTAGAATAGAATGTAGAGTTTGACAAATGAGATCCCTTGATAGAAGTGGGTTCCAAAATATTAGTAGGCCTAGATGCAAATGCTAAAGGCAAGCTAACATTCATAGACCCAATTACAATAGTGGTTATCTTAGGTACCCATTCATAAAGCTTCTTTAACCTGTTTTGTTTACGCAGAGTAGTGGATTCTAACGCACTTAGTTTCTTAAGTGGTTGAGCATTAGATTGGTTCAAAGTTCTTGTGGGTTTTCTAGTCCTAGTAGGCACAAGAATAGGCTTCCCAGTTCTAGCATTCACGCCATTATAATTGAAAGCACAAGCATCATGATTGAAAGTAAGAACACATTTTCCACATTTAACACAAGCAAAATCAACATTCTAGGTCTTAACATTTAAACCGTCATTACATGTAGTTGCAGACGTTTTATTCTTAGAAAACTTAAAATTCCTACGGTGGTCTTCTACTTCCAACTTCTTTCCTTGACTATTGTTAGGCATGACCTTATCTTGCATTCTAGTGCTCTTAAGATGTGGTCCGCTAACGCTAGTAGTGGGAATTACTCCTGTAGAAGAAGACACACATTGATTAGTTTTCCTAATATTCTGAGGTAACCGCGATGTTCTAGTTTGAGTGGGCCTAGTGGTCATCTTATACATTCTTGGTGCTATCACATTTGTGCTCTTATCAGTTCCTAGCTTAGGCAAAGTCTTTGGAGGTTTTCCCAAAACAGATGATTCAGGGCATTTAACCGCATTCGGTTGATGAACAGCGGATGGTTACCCAAATCAGACTTTCCTTTCATTTTCTCAATGAGTTTTTGTAATTCACTGATGGCTATGTCCCTTTCTTGTAGCTGAGCTTTCAAATCATTTATTTCGAAACTTTTTTCATTGAATGGACGACAAGAAGAAGCTTCTTGACACTTTTTGTGATTATGAGATTGATCATCACTTTGTAAAGAAAGTTCAAGAGTGGTAATTTTTCTCAAAATTAAAAAATCTTTTCTCAAGTTCTTTGTTTGACTCAATCTATTTTTAAAGCTCAACCTCAAGATTTTGACATTTATCAACAACTATAACATTCAGATGGTCAATACGATAATATTCTCGCGAAAGTCGATCAGTTTCATTAGAAAGTTGGGTTTCTTGTTTCTTTAATTTGGTTTGAATAAAATCAAGTTCGTCTTCAAGAGATTTAACATATCTTAAATCAGTTATCATTTCCTCAGTGAGAGCATTATAAAACATTTCCACATTATTTGAAAGATCATCAATGGATGGAATAATACATTGTTGAATGACGACTTCTACTTGTGGGTTAGGTTTAATATTCCAAACGGTATCTCTAGAAAACTTTTCATAATCGACGACACCTTTGTATAGATTTAAAACCCCTTTTTTTATATTCACAAATTGCTGAACACTTTTACTTTTCTCATCCATTTACGTTTTTCATGCGAAATTTGTTTTTCTAACAAAATTGATTGCTTTTTGAAACCCCTTTTTAAAGAAACATTCTTTTCCGTTTCATGACTCGTTGGTGGAATATTTGTAAAAAACTCTTGTTCTTTTGAAAGTTCTTTTTAAGGAACAAACTTAATATGATGATTAGAATCAGAAAGGTTTATCAAATCACTTAAGTTGGATAGACTTTCTTCGTGATGACGATTGATTTCGTCGCAGTCAGGGGAAAGCATAAGGGAAAGATTATCATTATAAAAACCGATATCATAAAGAGCAGGCTTGATACTTTGAACTCTCTTGAGATATTTAGGCTTAACAAAACACGTTTTCATATTTCTATTTAGCATGTTCATAGTTTGAATAGACTGGCGCGCATTGTAAACAATGTTGTTTAATGTTTCGACTCTCTTTTCCAAAGCAAGCCACTTTTCAATATCCTTTTCTTCACGAGTTTTATAAAACTCAGTTTGTTCTTTGTTAACCGACTCTAATTCAGAAATCTGGAGTTTATGTAACATTAGTTGTTCTTCAAGTTCCGATATCATTTGTTTTGACATATGAATTTCATGTGTTACTTCAGAACAATATTGTTCGTTAAGCACCTTACGTTCATATACCAAACCATTAGCTATAGCAACTCGTCGATCAGCTTCTTTACATAATCACACTCTTTAAGCCTATCTATCTCCTCGGCTAAGGATGTGTTTTCTTGCTTCAAATTTTTATTAGCCTCTTTGTTTTCATCAATTTCATGTTTCAAAGTATCATTAATAGACGCAAGCAAATCACGATCCTCATCTGATTCAGTATCTTGAGCAGCATTACCGTCATCATTACACATACGCTGTGAATCCGTAGAGATATTGATATCCTCCGTGTCCATTACATATGTGTCATTGATGCTTTTAGGTTGTTTAGGATGCCATCGTTCATTAGCAAACACATTATAGTTATCGTATGATGGTACCTTTTCAAT
This sequence comes from Glebionis coronaria, assembly GCA_025667525.1. Taxonomy (NCBI): domain Eukaryota; kingdom Viridiplantae; phylum Streptophyta; class Magnoliopsida; order Asterales; family Asteraceae; genus Glebionis; species Glebionis coronaria. The sequence goes on from CM046878.1 coordinate 400,575,072, forward strand.
TGGCTCAATATTAAAGATAGGTCCAGAATTGTTAGCAATCTCTAGAATCACTTCTTGAATCTTTGCCATGTACACATAATGTGCCTCCAACTCTTGATCATCGGCTTCATCATTAGTGTCGTCACGCCAGTCAACTTCATCTGCTGTGAGTAGAATCCTTGCTTTCTCTTTCTTACACATCAACATCTTTTCCTTGTGATATGCAGAATCCTAAACCCGTTTTGGCTTCTTACATTCTCTAGCCATATACCCAAATTCCTTTCAATTAAAGCATTGAATCCTAGTCTCCCGCACAACCGGAGTGCCTACATTTTCTCTAGCCCTAACTTGATTCGACATCCGCTGGTTATCATACCTTGCATTACGATCATACCTTGGAGTATTGTCAATTTCCATATATCAAGAATTGGATGATGATCTGAGGTTGTTGTTGGTAGGTTTGTAGATTTTCTTATATGTTGTGGCGAGGAAAGACATGAGTTCCTCAATCTTCTTGTCCCTTGAAGTTTGTTCATCGTCATTGTCTCCATCTGACTCGGTGTCATACTTTGGAGGTAGAGTGGGGACAATTGCTTTTGCTTTGTTTCTAGCAGTAGCAAGAGGTTTGGTGGATGAGCTTGATGGCCTTGAGGAATGAGAAGGTGCTTGTTGACGGTGAACGGGTTTTGTTGAAGTAGCAGCCACAAAAGCAATAGAGTTAGCACACCGTTCTGCCTTTTCAGTCCTAAGTTCATTCACTTCATTCTGACGTTGTTTCAAGATATCATAAAGTTTGTGATAAGAGATAGTCTTGATATCTTCCCTTTGTTTAACCAAAGTAACAAACCTTTGCCATTCCGGTTTGAGTTAAAGTAAAAACTAAACATTGGCATGATGATTGGAGATGGTGCACTGATGTCTGACAAGCTCATTCATCATTTTGTAGAATCTCGAGTAATATGAGTCAATGGATTCACCATCTTCAGATGTGAATTTTCCGAACTCCCAAAGTAGATTAGTCTCGAGATCCTAAACATTGATCGACTCACCTTGCTTCAATCGATGAATTGCATTCCACATTTCCATAGCATTAGGACATGCATCAACCGCTGAATAGATATCGTTATCAATTCCAACGAGTATGTAGTTCACAGCATCAACTTCAGCTTGGAGAAGTTTCCTTTTCTTAGCAGGACATGTGTCGAAGTTCTCCATGACTCTTGTAGTTGATGTAGTACCATATGTATTTTGTTTGGTAGTTGGTCTGAATTCAATGATGGGAGGTGAATTTTCAAGGCAATGACGAAGAGCAGTTTGGTTCTCTTTAGTGTCGAGAAATCAAAGGAAACGAGAGCTCCACTAAATGTAGCAACCAGCTGTCAGCACAGGTGGATTACCATTGCCACATTGTTCCAAAAGAACTTGATTAGCGTTCGCATTGTTGTTGTTTTTTGACATGGTAAATGCTTGTGAATGGATTACAGATTTTAGTGGATTTGTTGTGATGAGGTGTGGTTAAAATTTCGAAGCGTTCCGAGATTCTTCAGTCTGACAATAAATTCCCCAGTCTGACAAAATGGTAGATCGAAAAATTTTGTATCACCAAATTTTGAAAACGAGTTAGAAATAGCCAAAAACTAGTATAGAAAAAATTTGATTTTACTTGACCTAAAATTTTAACTCTTTTTTGGTAAACAATGATCCGGGACTAGTCTAGATAGTGGCTAAGTCTAAAAAATACTCAAACAAAATTTTGTAGTGTTATAATCTCACAATTGTAACACCCCCTGATGGTCAAATGTAACGGAATAGTACATGGGGTGTTAATTGAGTGGATCGATAGCACACAGTATATAGAGCAATGATCATAATAGTCATTTGAAACATATTACATGAATTAATTGTACACACTTAGTATCTTGTTTGTAAAATCACATTTATTATAAAACTGAAGTAAATATCCCAGCCCAATGGTAGACATGATGCTCCCTAAAATGCTGGAATCCAATGCATGAACCAGCTTTATTTTCCTTAGAAAACATATAGAGTAAAATGTGGGGGTCAACACGAAGTTGGTGAATTCATAGGTTTAGTTAAATAAATAAATTACTAATATGCCAAACACCACGATCATAGTAGGACAATCACAGCCCAATACTATAGTAGTTCCTACTGCCCTGTAATAGAAGCTAGATAGATGATGCTCAGTACGCCCATTTGGGTCTATCCTGATGTTGTTCCCTCAGTCCGACAATGGAATAAACCTGTTGCTTGGCCTAAGCGTTTCGTGATAGCAAGTCACGCAGTCCGGGTGTTGTCAATACCCGAATAGATCTATTCATACATTTCGCGCTACACTATTAACTATTACAGTCCACAGGCATGGGGCAAACAATAGGCAATAAATTGTTGTTGTCATCAGTGCGTGTTTTCATATTTAAATATATATAGTTTTTGTATGTTTTCTCCCCCAGTTATAAAATAGTAAAGATGGGGCCATGAACTTACCTTAGTGGTAATGATGTGAGAATGATGTCACAGAATAAACTGGCACAATATGATCACGAACTGGAGAAATTACCTAAGTAATTTTAAGTGCCTTAGTAAATGCAAAATAATAATGCATGATGAATGTATGGTTGAAAATGCATGATCACGAATTAGTAAGCTATTCCGTTTGTTTAAGTGTTTACACTTATAGTGAATTGTGAACATATATTTTTTAGTTTCTAAAATATATATAAATTTTCTAGTAAAATGGGTAATAAATCAAATAAATAGATTTTTATATTACTTAAATTATTGTAAGAAATAAAATACAATTTACTTTTCTTAAGGCTTCAAAAATATGGTTAATGGGATTTATCAGTTTATAAGGTTTCGCGAATAAACTTAGTAATTTATTTAATAATCCAAATAGCCAAGTTAATTCATCAATAAAATAATTTATTAATCACTTTAATTAAATTAAATTTACACTTGTGTCCTCGTTATTATAACCATTTACAAAAATAACCTTTAAGGTTTCGTTCGTTAAATATTTTGCGTCGTTAGTCCTTGTCCGTTTTATTTATTTTCAAAAACGCCCCTAGGGCTTATAAAACTTTGGGGAAATGACCAAACACCCCCCCCTACGTTTCGGAAATAATTAAGTTTGGGTTAGGGTTTGTTTTAAGTTTTCAAAATGACACAATTGGTCCTTGAAGTCTCGAAATATTCAAATATAATAGTTAGGGCTTGTAATAAGTTTCTAAAATGATACCTTTGGTCCTTGAGGTCTTGAAGTATTTAAATATTTAGGTTAGGGTTTGTAATAAGTTTCTAATATGGCAATAATGACCCTTGAAGTCTCGTAATATTTTTAAAAAGGGAAACTAGGGCTCATATTAAGTTTCAACATTGGCACAATCAGTCCTTTTGGTTTCGTTTAACTCTCGGTTTAAAACAAACGCACCCTAAACTTTTGGAAATGACACATTCGACCCTTGCATTTCGATAAAGTCACGAAAGCACATACACATGTTTTATTAAGTTATAAAATCGACCTTAACTTTCACCAAATGGCAATAAGGGTACGAAAAGAATCCAAAACGGTTTTGGGCTTGACTGGCCCAAAGGTCTTGGCTTGGGTTAAATGGGCCAAATGGGCTTGTTTAATTAACTAATAATTTACTAAGTGGGATAGTAACTATAACTTACTTATTGGGCTTATATCTAAATACTACTTGGCTTATAAATAAGTTTTGGGCTTATTTACATTCGGCTTATTAGTGAGCTTATATGCCTCGGCTGATTTATTATTCTTAGGGCTTATATGAGCTAGTTTATATGTTTCTAAGTCTCGGCTTATATAGATTTTTAGGGTTTACATGACTTGGCTTATATAAGGTTTTAGGTTTCGGCTTATATAAGTTTTTAGGGTTTCAATGTCATGGCTTATATAGTTTCTAGGTCTAGGCTTATATTAGGTTTTATAGACTTATATGACTATCTTATATAGGTCTAGGCTTATATGAATTATGGGCTTATATAGGCAATGGCTTACATGTTTTATCGGCTTATATATGCTTATATGTTTCGGCTTATATTACATTTTATAGACTTTTATGACTTAGTAATCTAATTAGGGCTTATACTAAGTTATTTATGCATATTCTTACAATTCCTTATGGTTTTGAAGCAAGATTGTCCATGGACATCATATAAGCCGTGGGCTTATATGTTGTTAAGGACTTGTTTAGTTTTAAATGTATGCATGTACTCCTAACTCCATTTTTATAGTGTTTACATGCATGACAAGTAAAAATGAGTAAGGAAAAGGTTTAGAGAAGTCTCATACTTACTTGTTTCAAGAAAACGTGGTGATGACAATGGTTTAGGAGTTCTAGACGTTGGGTTCTTCTTATAAGTGACCTAGGATGATCTTGGACTTGACTTGAATGCTAAAAATCTTGGATAACATGCACTAAATGCTTGGTGAAGACCAAGAATAGGTAGAAGTAAATGCTTGATCTCGTCTAGGGGTTTTGGTTGAGAGGATATCCGAATATGGGATGTGTAAGTGATATGTGAAGTTCAAATGTTTGCTAAATATCTAAATGTGAGATTGAGGGGTGTGGTTCGGGGCATATACACGTCTAAGAGAGAGTGTGTGCATAGATATGGTAAAATTTGATGTGTACTAAGTAAGTACAAGGTTTAATGAGCCAAGATGTACACTTGACCCCAAAATGCCTTATGCTATCGCATGTTTAACAAACCAAGGGGATAAAGTGTGACTTGCATAGTGTTAGTGATAAATGGAGAGGTTGTACAAGCAAAAGGGATGTGTTGTTTGTTCTATCACACGTCTAGTGCCAAAGTGGGAGTGCTAGGTGTCTTATTTTCCTTATACATGCATAGCTAAGTTAGTACATTTTTTAAATGCCCAAAATTGTACATGGTGCCTTGGTTTTGAAGTTGTAACCGACGGTATTGGTTTAGTCAAGGGGAAAAGGAGTGTTTAAATAGTGTATGGTTTAATGAGATGTGTTGTACAAAGTCTAGAAAGTCAAAAGTGTGATTGGTAAAGGTTTTTGGTATGTAATGTTATGTATAATGTATACATTCGGCTAAAAAGTGAGTCTAAGGTATTTTTTGTTTAAATCTTATGTCTAATTATAGTTACTAGGAGTGTAGGTATAGTATCGTGTGAGTAGGTTTAAGTCTAGGTTAATTTTGGTTAAGTAATCCTTGGTGAAAGTATGGTCATATTTAAATGAGAAGATAATTTACTTTATTAAAATGTATGACAACTTAGTTTAAATAAGTTAGAGTGGTTAAAGGTAATGTTTAATAATAAAAACAGTTGATGTCGTAATGTAATGTCATTCATGATGCGAGGAAAATATATATATAATATATATATTAAAGCTTTAAAATAATCCTTAAGTAAATGTTATTATTTGTGATCATGAGTTTGGATTTTTATAAACCAATATGATGAATGCTTATGATTATAAGTTCAGGTGACTTAAATCTCCCAAAAGAAGTGATTGTTTACTGTCCCGCATGCTCATAAAACATAGTCATACAAATGTGGCTGTGTTCTTATGATTAAATACTCAACATCATAATGTATGCTATGTGATTAAATGTTTTCATGTTCTGATGATTAAAATAATGTATGCTCATGTATGATGCATATGATTACTCAAACGATTTCATGCAAAGGTGGTAATATATATACAGATATCATGAGGTGACGTGTACAGTGATGACATAGTCAAAACCTGAAATTTACAGGTTTTACAGCATTAACCCTTTATTTTAGCTTTGTCCTCAAAGCTTAAGATGACGTTATTGCTCAGGTGAACAGATGTGGATACTTAGCTCTAAATGAGTCTTCACGTTCCCAGGTGAACTTAGGACCTTTCCTAGAGTTCCACTGAATCTTAACTAACGGGATTTGGCTTCGCTTTAGCTTCTTGACTACTCTCTCCATGACTTCCACCGGTTCTTCTATGAATTGAAGTTTGTCATAAAAGTGGACTCCCTCTAATAGCATGGCTAGCGGCTCATCCGCGTAGCATTTCTTCAGGTTTGAGACATGGAATGTAGAGTATACCCGGCTCAACTGCTGGAGCAACTCTAAACGATAAGCGACTTCACCGATTCTGGCAATCACTTTGAAGGGTCCTACGTAACGTGGATTTAGTTTCCCATGTTTCCCAAATCGTACAATGCCCTTCCAAGGTGATACCTTTAGCATAACATGGTCACCTACTACAAACTCCATAGGTTTTTGTTTCCTGTCTGCATAGCTCTTCTGTCTATCCTGGGCAGCCTGAATTCGTTGTTTGATGAGAGCGATATTCTCAGTCGTCTCTTGGATTAGTTTGGGTCCAGTCAGTTGAAATTCCCCCACCTCTGCCCAGCATACGGGTGATCTACACTTGCGTCCATAGAGGGCCTCAAATGGTGCTTCTTTGATACTGGCATGGTAGCTGTTCTTATAGGAGAATTCAACTAATGGTATATGTTCGACCCATCCTTTCCCAAAGTCGATCACGCATGCTCTTAGCATGTCTTCTAGGGTTTGGATTGTTCGTTCACTCTTACCGTCATTCTGCGGATGATATGTCCAAGTTTGTTCCTAAACTTCGTTGGAAGGCTTTCCAAAAGTTTGACGTAAATCTACCATCTCGATAACAAATGATTGAGACTGGTATACCATGTCTAGTAACTATTTCCTTCAGGTACAACGTGGCTAACTTGTTCAGAGAGTCATTTTCTCTGATGGGCAGGAAATGAGCTGATTTTGTGAGTCGATCAACGATTACCCAAATTGTATCGTAACCGTGAGATAAAGTAGGAAGTTTGGTAATGAAGTCCATGGTGATGTTGTCCCATTTCCATTTTTGTATTTCAGGTTGAACTAACAAACCAGATGGCCTCTGATGTTTTGTCTTTACTCTGGCACAAGTCAGACACTTCTTCACGTATGTGGCAGTGTCCGCCTTCATGTTCGACCACCAATAATTTCTTCACGTCCTGATACATCTTTTCAGTTCCGGGATGTATGGAGTACTTGGACTTATGAGATTCGTGCATGATCACGTTTCTCAAGTCTCTGTAACATGGTAACCAACTTCTTCCGTGTAAACATAACGTTCTGTCTGCTCTAGCTTCCAACTTCTCCTTGCTTAGGTCAGTCCTAAGCATTCCTCCTATGTCTTCCTTTCCGATGTTTTTAGGCTTCTGTGCTTGGAGTTGAGCCTCTAATATCTACTTGGGTAGATCCAAGCTAATGGTCATAACTAGGGCTCGAACTCTCATGGGAGGATCAGTTCATTTTCGACTTAGTGCATCTGCAACTACGTTGGCTTCACCTGGGTGGTATTTGATGTCGCAGTCATAGTCACTGAGCAACTCTATCCAACGACGTTGTCTCATGTTTAGCTCCTTCTGGTCTAGGATATGTTGCAAACTCTTGTGATCAGTATGCACTGTGCACTTTGTTCCATACAGGTAGTGTCTCCAAATTTTCAAGGCAAAAACTACAGATCCAAGCTCTAGATCTTGAGTAGAGTAATTCCGCTTGTGCTTCTTCATTTGTCTTGAAGCATAGGCAATGACTTTCTGTCTCTGCATCAATACAACTCCTAAGCCTTTGTGTGAGGCATCACAGTAGACAACGAAGTCTTCGTTGCTTTCTGGTAGGGCTAAAATGGGTGCACTTCATAATTTCTGCTTAATGGTTTGGAATACAGCCTCTTCTTTTTCTCCCAGACGAATTTTATGCCTTTCTGAGTAAGCTTCGTCATAGATTTAGCTATCTTAGAAAATCCTTCTATAAATCTCTGGTAGTAACCGACAAGACCTAAGAATTGGCTAATCTCCTTTGGTTAAGTGGGTGATGCCTAATCCTTCACGGATTCGACTTTCGCGAGGTCCACTTGAATTCCCTTGTCATTGATCACATGACCGAGGAAATGCACTTTAGGAATCCAAAAATCACACTTTGAGAATTTTACGTACAACTTCTCTTCCTTAAGTAATTTTAGCACTTGAGCAAGATGTTCTCCGTGCTCTTGCTCATTCTTGGAATAGATGAGTATGTCGTCGATAAACACGATCACGAACTTATCCAGATAGGGTCTGCACACTCGATTCATGAGGTCCACGAATATGGCTGGAGCGTTGGTCAGGCCAAATGGCATGACTTGAAATTCATAATGACCGTAACGAGTTCTGAAAGCTGTTTTCGGTATGTCCTCTTCTCTGACCCTCAACTGGTGGTACCCCGATCGTAGGTCGATCTTGGAGTATACACTTGATCCTTGTAACTGATCAAATAGGTCGTCGATTCGTGGTAGTGGGTAACGATTTTTCACAGTTAACTTATTACGTTCTTTGTAATCGATACACATTCGGAAAGATTCGTCTTTCTTTTTGAAAAAAAGTACTAGAGCTCCCCAAGGTGAGGAACTGGGTTTGATAAAACGTTTGTCTGACAGTTCTTGAAGTTGTTCAGCAAGTTCTTTCATCTCGGTTGGTGCTAATCGGTATGGTGCTTTAGCTACAGGTGCAGCTCCTGGTATCAAGTCGATTTGAAATTCCACTTGACGAGTCGGAGGCAAACCAGGTAAGTCGTCAGGGAAAACTTCGGGATAATCGCGGAAAATTGGTATGTCCTTGATTTGTTTCTTCTCTGGTTCCTCTTCTTTGTCCGTTTTTGAAAGATGTGCTAAAAAGATAGGCCATTCTTTTAGTATATACTTCTGGACTTTAGTGCATGAGATAACACTTAGTCTGGTGTTAGTTCTATCTGAATTTCCTTCTCCTCGAACAATTAGATTTTCTTTTCCCCATGATATACGGACTGGCTTTTTGTCGCACACAATGGTTGCGTGATATTTGGCTAACCAGTCTATACCAATGATGACGTCGAAACTACCCAAAATTAAAGGTATCAACTGAATGTCGAATGGGTGATTTAGAAGATTTAAGATACAACCTCGTAAAATAGTTTTAGTTTCAATGATTTTACCGTCTGTTAACTCGACTATGTAACAGTCATATAACGGTGTAGGTGTGATGTCTAGTAAGCTACTAAATTCTGTGGATATGAAACTCCTATCGGCTACCGTATCAAATAAAATAGTTGCATAACGATTGTTTAGAAGGAACATACCGGTAACCACATTGGAGTCTGGGTTGGTCTTGGTGTCTTCTATCACATAGACTCTAGACGGTGCTCCTCCTTTATTCTCGTTCCTAACTGCTCGCTTTGAGCAACCAGGCTTGATGTGCCCGATTTCCCCGTAACCATAGCAACGAACTTCCCTACGAGCCATGCTACCGCTACCAGTGTGCTGGCGGTTTCCCTGTTGTCCATTTCCGCAGAAGTTCTGACTGTTGCCATTGTGGGTCTTGTAGTTGGTGCTGGAGTTGTTCCTGATGGCTGGAACATGGGTGTTGCCCTGTCCGGGTCTTCGACATCCAGCAGTAGAGAAATGATGGAAATTGCACTTGGAGCACTTTGGCTTGTTGCCTATATATGGTGGTGGTACTAAGGAAACAACATTATAGATCTGGCCCAAGTTTTGTTTCTTTAGTGGTTGGGCCTGATGATGACTACGGTAGTTATCCTCAACTTTTCTCTTGTACTCAGACTGCCTAAGCACATGATCACGTCGCCGTTTGTTCATCAGCTCTGTGGCAATATTCTATGGCACCCTCGACCGTAGTGGGTCGGGATGTGAGTACACTGTCATGAACAGAATCAGGAAGTCCATTGACGTACTTTTCTATTTTGTCCTTCACGTTTGGGAACATTCGTGTACACATCAAGGTCAGCTCCTGAAACCTCTTATTGTAAGCCGTGATGTCATGATTTGAGCATTTGAGGTTCCACAAGTCAATCTCTAGTTTCTTGATTTCACCCCGAGGACAGTACTTCGTGGTAAGTCTTTCCTTTAATGCATTCCAGGTCATCCCATAGGCTTTATCATGCCCGAGGGTAGCAACTAGAGAGTTCCACCAGGTGAGAGCATGTTCCAAGAAGGTACATGTGGCAAATTTCACCTTGTTTTCTCCGTTGCAATCACTAATGCGGAATACCGTCTAGGTCCTTTCGAACAATCGCATGAGTCCTACTACCCCTTCCTTTCCCTTGAAGTAACTGGGCTTGCATTTCAGGAAGTTGGGATAGGTACATCCTCTGGCAGTTCGATCTCTGGCATTCGAGTTTTGACTGTCGCCCTGGTTTCCGCTGGGGGTGTGTTTCCCTAGCGGCTAGGGCATCAACAATGCTTTGACCGATAAGCACTCTAAGTTGTGCTTCTGAAATAGTCGCTGAGGGAGCAGCGTCATGATTCTGTCGAGGGACTCTTTGTACCATTGTTCTATCATACACAAAGATGAGATTTATTAGTTAGTCAGTAGGAGTATTATATTAAGCTACATGAAAATGGATATGCATAGAATTCACAACAAATTGGATAACCTGTCAAGAGTTCATAATAATATAAATTCAAACAAACAAGTAAGCGATAATATGTCAGTACTGGTGAACATCAATATGATACAAATACAACCAATCTAAGACAGAGATACAACAATCCTGTCTGAGATAGTGGTACATATGTTTGTAGTACAACAAAAGATAACCTACCTACTAAGGTTAGGTGCTACGATACAGATACAACTGAAATGAAAATACAAGTACCAAAGACCTAAATCATGCGAGCTGAGATGCAACGCAATGCTTGTCATGATGTACAAAGGAATCTAGCCTACAATGGTATGGTTGTCTGCATGTGCGGGTGATCCAGCTGGTGGTGTAGGTGCACGATAATCCGGCATGCGAATCATCTCTCTCCTGGTCTCTCGGGAGAATCTCATGGTCTCGAGCAACTGGTGCTGACGTGCAGTATCGGCACTCCATAGATGATCCGTCTCCGCAATGACTCCCTGATGGGGAAGATCTGCCAGGTCTATGAAAGTCCGGAAAGTCTCCTCCTGTGTGAGGATGGCAGCCTGGGTCTCGTACGAGTGACCCTCTAGTGAAGCTAGCCGGTAATGGAGGTAAGCAACCTCATCCAACAACCACTGTATGGTCCCCTGGGTCATACCCAGAGAACTCTGAGTGGTGTATGACTCACCAGCCACGGCCCAGTAGAGAGAACTATATCTCTCCTAAAGCACGGCGCGACCCTGCTGGTCCGCCTGTAGTAGGGCATGAATAAGTGCGGTATCATGCGCCTGCAGGGCCACAAGTGCATCGACTTGTGCCTGTAAGGCGCCAAGACTGGGTTGTCTATCTCCTGATCCCTCCTATCTCGAAGGTCGAGTCAGGAATAGATCACGCCTCCACTTGCGAGGTGGTAGAGCACTGGTGGGGTAAGAGCGATGCGCGGAAGGTGGTGGCAAAGGTGGTAAGGAAGGTACAACCTGATCCATCTCTCTAGGAGGAGATGTAGGTACTACAAGCAGTGGTGAAGTAGGGGATACAGTAGGTGGTGATGGGGTAGGTGAATCTGAAAGTATAATGACTCCATCTGGCTGGTCACCTCTAGACTCGGTGTTAGATGCAGGTCCAGCAAGTACCGATGTCGGCGATAATGGTGGGATGGTAGGAGCCATGAGCTCCTCGAAGGTAGTCACGATAGTAGGTTGCGTCATGATATCTGAAAATAGCATTTCAAAGTTGAGTAATTTTTTAGCTTACACAATTCAAAAAGTTTTAAAATGCATATGCGATGCGGTTCATTGCCTTTAACTAAGCTCGTTAAAAGTATGAGTAGATACTTAGGTGATTTATTAACTCGAAGGTTATAAATCAGTGTGAGGTTAGTTCACATAATATGCATGCTCTATATGCTATATGCCTTAACTTATAAAGGTTCCCCAAAAATCAACTTTCTTTTTATTTCATTGATTTTAAAAGTTCAGTTATAGTCCAGTTTAAAAAAAAATAAAATTTTTATTATCGATCGGGTTCTCTATAACTATGCGCTCTGATACCATTTCTGTAACACCCCTTGATGGTCAAATGCAGCGGAATAGTACATGGGGTGTTACTTGGGTGGATCGATAGCACACAGTATACAGAGCAATGATCATAATAGTCATGTAAAACCCGCATGCTTTTACCATGAATAGTACCCTTACGATCGTACGTACATGATTAGAACTTTCCTTTTATAGCACGTTTACGTTTCACGAACAAGAATTACAAGTATTACGTACGTTTATATCACGATAAGTATTTATTACGTATTAACACATGATAATTATTTCAATAATAATTATAATCACGAACATACGAACATGAAATCATGAACGTAAATAATCAGGAGCTTAATATTACGTATGTATGTATATTTATTACGAACACGAATAAATATATTAAGTCACGAACGATAACTAATTAAATCATGTAGAACACGAACACGAGAACACACTTATTATTTAGACTCGAAAAATGTTCGTGTTACCCCCATGTGGGCCCCTACCCGCAGCTACAACAAGACAAAAGGGCCAAGCCCATTAATTTTTACTAAACAAGGATTAAGGAGAAAAGTTATTTTCATAATAATAAAAATTTAGAAAAAGCAAGAAACCCTAAAATCTTTTTCTTCCTTCTCTTTGTTCTTGGCCGCCGGGTTTAGCACACACAAAAGGTGTGTTTGGTTTGATTTTGGTGTTCGATTTATTACAAGGATCGTTGTGTGTTCATCCTTCTTTGATTCACGTGATCGGTATAAACCCTAAACCTCTTTTCTTTTTATGTTTTGATTAATAAATCACATGAAATCATGAATCTTTTTAATAACAAATTAAAAACAAGTAAACACATGCTAATTAATCATGGGGTAAATTAATTAAGGGTTTAAGGGGTGTTTGTTTTATGGCCGACGCATGAACCGAGACCCAAGGGGGTCTAAGTTTGTTTTTTAATCGCACCACCGACACCTCAAGGGCTCGGTGTGGTGACTTGTGTCTCGACAGTAGGAAAAAGGGGAGACCCCAACCTCGATCGGGGCATGGTTGTGCTCGGGTGGGCCACGGCAGCAGGGGGAACACCGGCTAGCCGGTGGGAACCCATGCTAGCCGGCGGCTAGTTTGACCAAAGGGTGCATTTAGGTCCGGTTCACGGGTTAAAACACGGGTCCGATTCACACATGTTTAGATTAAAACACGGTTCGGTTCATGGGTTATATTTTTTTACAAGATTAATTATATGTACAAGTTTATTTTTTTACAAGACTTAAATTAAATTAATTAAAAACATGAACATGATTAATTTAATTTTCATGTTAGGTTATTAATTTTATTATTAATAGATGAATTTTAACCTAAGTATTTTTCCATTTAATTAGACTATATGATTAATTAATTATTAAAATCATGACTTATAATTAATTAATTTACATGACTTAGGTTATATTATTAATAGATAATAATACATGTTTTAACCTAAGTATTTTACCTTTATTTAATTAAACCATGTTATATTTAATTAAATACTTTAACTTATAGTTTATTTAATTCACATGAAATAATTAATAAAATATACTATTTAATTACATGACTTAGAATATTAATCAGTAAACACTTAAGCTTATTTAATTAGCTTAATAATCCAGCTTATATCTTTTTTTTTTTTTTTTTTTGAAAGGCAAATCCAGCTTATATCTAATTATGGAAACTTTCTATTTTTAGAAACTTATTTAATTAAGGTAGCTAATCTATTTATGGAAATTTTCTATTTTTATAAACTTATCTATTTTAAGCAATCTATTTTTGGAAACTTTCTATTTTTGGAAACTTTCTATTTTTGGAAACTTTCTATTTTTGGAAACTTTCTGTTTTTGGAAACTTTCTATTTTGGAAACTTTCTATTTTAGGAAACCTGCTAATTTTAGAAAGTTACTTATTATTACACAACAAGTATAATAATACATGAAATACAAGAAATACTTAAACAGAATAGACAGAATACATGATAAACACAGTATAAAGCTTAAACCAGTAAAACATGACATGAACATATAAAACAAGCTAAGACATGTTATAAACCAGTTATGTACTCAATAATCAGATACTTATACACGTATGTATTTATGTAGCATTAGTGATACCGAAGTAGGACTCTCTTCCGTTCGTCTTCTTCGTTCACTGGACACAAGGTACCGATTCTCCGTCCTTTCAGTATGGACATTCTTCCTTATTAGGATTTCCCGTATGCAGCCAACTATTTTCCCCAGTATATGTTCTATATGTTTTTGAATTGCTTATGTTTAATTAGAATACCTAAAGCCATATACATGCATGACCAGTTTCACCTAGTTATGAAGGTACCATAACCATAACACTGGAGGCACTAGTGTTACGACTTCACCACGGCGGAGTGATAGCTCGTGACGTCCCTTTCAGCTTTTGGACATATTATTATTATCAGGTGGGGCATATGGGTGCATCCTAGTTTACATGTTTTCAGCAGATTATTCAGTATGAATGTCGTGTGTGCCTTGCATCCTTCACAAGGAGCTGATCCCTCCTACCCAAAACCAGTATATTAAATTAGAGGCAGCCCCTCTAATTTACATGACGAGGTCACCCCTCCAAGTATTCATGCACGTTGATATTTCATGACCTATATTGACTAATGGTAAATATGTTAAACAGTTTTTACAAGATAAACATAAGGCTTTTCAAACTATAAATCCAGTTTTACTAAGATATAACCAGGTTATCCAGGACTTAGTCTTTTCCGCTGCTTCATTTTATATGCTTATATTCTTCATGTTTTACTTGTATATCTGTGCACTGAGCGTTATGCTCAGCCGTTTTCCTTTTCATGTTCCCCAAAACAACAGGTACCCAGGGACGCTCGTAGACTTTAAGCGTCCGTGCATATGGATTGGAAGTTTCCTAGCCTTCTTTACTTTATGCATTTCTTTATACTTTGATACTCATTTCCATGGACATTGTTTAGTCCTTTCATTTATAGTACTTATGTTTATGTATGATGAGTTCTACTTTTAAGATACTAATGTTTGATTCCGGTATTTCCTTTATGGTCATGTAATGTTTAGACATTTATCCTTGTATGCTTTGATGACACGCCATAATCACGCGTGACATTCCATTTATCAAAATGGGGTGTTACAATTATGGTATCAGAGCCAAGGCTTCGACCTGTAGGCTCTCAAAACCCGACATGTGATTTGTGGGTAGTCACTATGGTCTTCCTAGAACTGATAGTCGGTTTCATGCATTCATCATTTTCATGCATACATATATGTCATTGTCGTAGGTTTATGACTAAGTAATGGTTGGTACAGGACTGGCCCTATTTAGTCGCATGTGTTTTATCGAAACTTTTAAATTTAGGGCCGACCCATAGGCGTCCCCTCGCCATGTCTTCTGTTTTGAGTGAACTAACTATAGGCGTTCACTCTCGCGCATACAAAAGTTTTCATAAAACTGCATCATGCATTCATATACTAGTTTTCCTGCATAAAAATTTTCTCATGATTTATTGGTATACATTTTTTTTCATGTATATAGTTTATGTTTTAATCAGTTTAAACCATGTATTTTATGTTATACTGTCAGATGGCAAACACACACAATATTCGGGAGATGGTTGCAGCTACCAATGCAGACTTGCAAGACATCCTTCATCAGAATGACAACTATCTTCCCCCACCTCGCATCTTCCCCACGGAAGGAAGGAATAGGCTCATGAGAGAATACTACACCATTAGACAACAACCTAAGGAAAACAACAATGATTTCATGCAGCGTTTCCTTCGGTTCGCTGGTGTCCTGAGGGAAACCGCGGGCACTACTGAAGAGCAGGCACAACATTTTCGTTGGGCTCTTTCTCCAAGGATTGCCAATAACCTAGAAGGTGCTCCGTTAAACACGATGGCACAAGTGGCCGATGCAGCACGTAAGCTGGAGATGCTGCAAGAAAGAGATGAGTTCGGGGAAGCAGAGAGACCCGATAATAGGTAAACATTCGTATTCAAGCGGTGACCAATCCGTATTCTTTCAGTATATGTCAGTATATCATCCCTTTAAATTGTATCTTCCAGGCAGAAGACTGGGGACCGGTCTCAGCCGGCTACTCAGCAACAGCCTAATCAACCCAAGGGAAACGGTCAGACTCACGATCGTTCTTCTACGGATAAGTGTGGCGATAATGATAATTACCGTAACAACCCTGGACACTCCAACAGCAGCAGGTCCTTATAATTACGCATTTTCTTATGATTACATGATAAAACTCTTAATTCTGACACATTAGCAAATCTTCTACCAGGAATCATGGTAACGGGAGGGACCAGAACCAGAGAGGTTCACAGCCTAACCGTCCGAACCAGAGAGGTTCACAGCCTAACCGTCCAGCTATCACTGGTATTCAATCTTACGATTATCCGCATTGTCCTTTGTACCTATTATCATGTCTCATGTATGTTGTTTTTATCTGGCTCTCAGCCAGTCAGGACACCTGCTGGAGGATACACTCATCCTTTTTTCTCTACTTGCCACCGTAGGTACCCAGGGCCATGTCGTCGCGACAGCGACACATGCTACAAGTGTGGTATTCCTGGCCACCGCATGAAGGATTGCCGCAAGGGCGAGATGGAGGGTACATCGGGACATGCTGATATCAAGCCGCCTCCTACTAGTGGACGCGTTTACACGACATCTCGCGATCAGGCCAATAAGTCTACAGGTACCATCACTGGAATCTTGTATATGCATGGTCAAGCTGCATGTGTTCTATTTGATACGGGTGCTACTCACTCGGTCATCTCTACTGCTTATGCCAAGAATGTTAGGATAGTCCCCATGCCACTAGAGAATATACTGTGTATTTCCACGCCTTTGAGAGACTCTGTACGTATAACCCATGTGTACAAGAGCCTTCCCCTAGAGTTTGACGACAAGGTTCGTCCTGTTGACGTACTTCCGCTGGACATGAATGATTTTGACATGATTTTGGGCATGGATTAGCTAAGCATCATGATACCATAGACTACCATTCATATCGCGTCATCTTCGGTGATGTTAATGCGCCAGAGTACATTCAAAACGGGTTCGTACCCGGCAGGTCTGTACTAATCATATCAACCCTGCAAGAACGTGCATTACTTTCACATGGTTGTGAGGGTTATCTAGCTACTGTTCATGACATGGATGCTGAATCCCCATCAATTCAGGATCAGCTGATAGTGTCAGAATTTCCAGATGTATTTCTAGAAGAACTTCTGGGCATACCACCTCCACGTGAAGTAGAATTTAATATCGAGATCATCCTAGGAGCTGAGCCGATTTCCAAGGCTCCTTATCGCATGGCTCCCATAGAATTGAAGGAGCTGAAGGATCAACTGCAAGAACTTCTGGAACGAGGTTTTATTCGACCGAGTGCATCTCCATGGGGCGCACCGGTATTATTCGTTAAGAAGAAGGAAGGCAGTATGCGTCTTTGCATAGACTATCGCGAGCTCAACAAGATTACCATCAGGAATAGGTATCCACTACCACGTATAGATGATATGTTTGACCAACTCCAAGGGGCCAAACATTTCTCCAATATTGATCTAAGGTCGGGTTATCATCAGCTACGGGTTAAGGAGCAGGACATCGCCAAGACTGCTTTCCGTACACGCTATGGCCACTACGAATTTGTAGTCATGCCATTTGGCCTTACCAATGCTCCAGTAGTGTTCATGGATTTGATGAACAAAATCTTCCATGAATTTTCGGACAATTTCATCATTGTCTTCATCGATGACGTCCTGATTTTCTCTAAGTCCAAGGAGGAACACGAAGACCATCTTCGTACAGTACTACAGATTCTTCGCCATAAGCAGTTGTATGCTAAATTCTCCAAGTGTGAGTTCTGGTTAGACAAGGTGGCATTCTTAGGTCACATTGTATCAGCAGAAGGAATCACGATGGATCCAGCGAAGGTTGAGGCTATTACTAAGTGGCCAAGACCGACATCAGCGACTGAAGTCCGTAGTTTCCTAGGCTTAGTTGGTTATTATCGTAGGTTCGTGGAGAACTTTTCCCGCTTAGCACTACCATTGACCAAACTGATGCGGAAAGGGGATAAATTCATCTGGATTGAAGAACGAGAGAAGAGCTTTGAAGAGCTGAAGCAGAAGTTAGTATCTGCACCGATTCTTACTCTCCCATCTGGTACAGGTGGATTTCAAATCTACAATTATGCATCGGGGAAGGGATTTGGCTGTGTTCTCATGCAACATGGGAAGTGATCGCGTATGCTTCACGAAAGCTTAAGCCTTATAAGGAAAATTACCCTACGCATGACTTGGAACTTGCAGCAGTCGTGTTTGCATTGAAGATATGGAGGCACTACTTGTATGGAGAATCATGTGACATTTTCACGGACCACAAGAGCTTGAAGTATATCTTCACTCAGCGTGAATTGAACATGAGACAGAGGAGATGGTTAGAGCTGTTGAAGGATTATGACATTAATCTGCAGTATCATCCCGGCAAGGCGAATGTAGTGGCAGATGCACTTAGTAGAAAGTCTGGAATGATAAACGGTATTAAAATTGAGGATGAAATCATAAGAGACTTGGAGCGACTAGACATAGAGATCATGGTACATGGACAACACGGTTACTGGGCTAATCTTAGAGTAGAACCCAAGTTACTCTCTAAGATCAAGGAAGCTCAGAAAGACGATGGAGAAATCTGGGCGATAATTCAGAATTTGGAGAAGCAGACAGAATTTCGAGTAGACGCAGATGGTATCTTATGGCAGGGCACGGGAACTTGTATTCCTGATGATCAAGAATTCCGGGAAGTATTGTTAGCTGAGGCTCATAACTCCCCATTCTCTATCTATCCTTGTTCGACCAATATGTACCATGACATCAAGCAATACTTTTGGTAGAGTGGTACGAAACAGGAGGTTGCAACTTACGTCTCCAAATGTCTTACCTGCCAGCAGGTTAAGATCGAGCATCAGCGGTCTGGCGGTCTTCTTCAACCGTTAGATATTACAGAGTGGAAGTGGGACAAAATCACCATGGATTTTGTTACTGGTCTTCCGCCGACAAAAAGGAAGCACGATGCTATTTGGGTTATTGTTGATCGACTTACCAAATCAGCTCATTTCTTACCGATCCGCAAGGAAGATTCGGTCAGTAAACTCGCCGATACTTATAGAAAGGAGATCATGAGACTTCACGGTGCTCCATCTAGCATCGTCTCAGACAGAGATCCTCGTTTCACTTCGCGATTCTGGAGAAGTCTGCAGAAAGCTTGGGGTACACAACTTAAGCTTAGCACGACTTTTCATCCTCAAACAGACGGACAATCAGAGCGAACGATTCAGAAATTGGAAGACATGTTGAGGTCATGTGCGTTGGAATGGACGGGTGATTGGGACGATTATATATGTTTAGTGGAGTTTGCATACAACAACAGTTGGCACGCAAGTATCAAGTGTGATCCTTTCGAGATGTTGTATGGCAGAAAGTGTCGCGCCCCAATCTGCTGGTATCAGGTTGGTGAGCGAACACTTGAAGGACTAGAAATCATAGAGTTGACTAATGAGAAGGTCGCAGTAGCTAAGCAGATACTGCAAGAAGCACGGTCACGTTAGAAGAGTTATGCAGACAAGCATCGTAGGGACTTACATTTTAACGTAGGAGATCACGTTTTCCTTAAGGTGTCGCCGACACGTGGTGTTAGACGTTTTGGATTATAATGGAAGCTCAGTCCTCGATTTATCGGACCGTTTGATGTCATTGAGCGAGTCGGTGAAGTATCTTATCGTTTAGCGTTACCTCCGCAGCTTTCTCGTGTTCACAATGTGTTTCATGTGTCCTTACTCAGAGGGTACCAGTATCATCCCCTTCACATGGTTCAGTATCCACTGGAACAGATTCGTGAAGATCTCACTTTCATAGAAGAACCCGAACGAGTTCTTGACAGACAAGAACGAGTCATGAGAAGGAAGACGATTCCTTTCGTCAAAATCCTTTGGAGGGATCATACCGAGCAGGAAGCCACTTGGGAAACAGAGGAGTCTATCTGGGATTCTTACCCTCATTTCATATTTTGAATTCGGGTATGTTCTTTTTTTCCAGTTTACTTTATCTATAATTCGGGGACGAATTATTCTTTTTAGGGGGGAAGAGTTATAAAACCCGCATGATTTTACCATGAATAGTACCCTTACGATCGTACGTACATGATTAGAACCTTCCTTTTATAGCACGTTTACGTTTCATGAACAAGAATTACAAGTATTACGTACATGTATATCACGATAAGTATTTATTACGTATTAACACACGATAATTATTTCAATAATAATTATAATCACGAACATACGAACATGAAATCATGAACGTAAATAATCACGAGCTTAATATTACGTATGTATGTATATTTATTACGAGCACGAATAAATATATTAAGTCACGAACGATAACTAATTAAATCACGTAGAACACGAACACGAGAACACGAGAACACACTTATTATTTAGACACGGAAAATGTTCGGGTTACCCCCATGTGGGCCCCTACCCGTGGCTACAACAAGACAAAAGGGCCAAGCCCATTAATTTTTACTAAACAAGGATTAAGGGGAAAAGTTATTTTCATAATAACAAAAATTTAGAAAAGCAAGAAACCCTAAAATCTTTTTCTTCCTTCTCTTTGATCTTGGCAGCCGGGTTTAGCACACACAAAAGGTGTGTTTGGTTTGATTTTGGTGTTCGATTTATTGCAAGGATCGTTGTGTGTTCATCCTTCTTTGATTCACGTGATCGGTATAAACCCTAAACCTCTTTTCTTTTTATGTTTTGATTTATAAATCACATGAAATCATGAATGTTTTTAATAACAAATTAAAAACAAGTAAACACATGCTAATTAATCATGAGGTAAATTAATTAAGGGTTTAAGGGGTGTTTGTTTTGTGGCCGACGCATGAACCGAGCCCCAAGGGGGTCTCGGTTTGTTTTTGATTCGCACCACCGAGACCTCAAGGTCTCGGTGTGGTGACTTATGTCTCGGCAACAGGAAAAAGGGGAGACTCCGACCTCGGCCGGGGCATGGTTGTGCTCGGGTGGGTCACGGCAGCAGGGGGAACACCGGCTAGCCGGTGGGAACCCATGCTAGCCGGTGGCTAGTTTGACCAAAGGGTGCATTTGGGTCCGGTTCACGGGTTAAAACACGGGTCCGGTTCACACATGTTTAGATTAAAACACGGTTCGGTTCATGGGTTATATTTTTTTACAAGATTAATTATATGTACAAGTTTATTTTTTTACAAGACTTAAATTAAATTAATTAAAAACATGAACATGATTAATTTAATTTACATGACTTAGGTTATTAATTTTATTATTAATAGATGAATTTTAACCTAAGTATTTTTCAATTTAATTAGACTATATGATAAATTAATTATTAAAATCATGAGTTATAATTAATTAATTTACATGACTTAGGTTATATTATTAATAGATAATAATACATGTTTTAACCTAAGTATTTTACTTTTATTTAATTAAACCATGTTATATTTAATTAAATACTTTAACCTATATTTATTTAATTCACATGAAATAATTAATAAACTATACTATTTAATTACATGACTTAGAATATTAATCAGTTAACACTTAAGCTTATTTAATTAGCTTAATAATCCAGCTTATATCTAATTATGGAAACTTTCTATTTTTAGAAACTTATTTAATTAAGGCATCTAATCTATTTATGGAAATTTTCTATTTTTAGAAACTTATCTATTTTAAGCAGTAAATCTATTTTTGGAAACTCTCTATTTTTGGAAACTTTCTATTTTTGGAAACTTTCTATTTTTGGAAACTTTCTATTTTTGGAAACTTTCTATTTTAGGAAACCTGCTATTTTTAGAAAGTTACTTATTATTACACAACAAGTATAATAATACATGAAATACAAGAAATACTTAAACAGAATAGACAGAATACATGATAAACACAATATAAAGCTTAAATCAGTAAAACATGACATGAACATATAAAACAAGCTAAGACATGTTATAAACCAGTTACGTACTCAATAATCAGATACTTATACACATATGTATTTATGTAGCATTAGTGATACCGAAGTAGGACTCTCTTCCGTTCGTCTTCTTCGTTCACTGGACACAAGGTACGTATTCTCCGTCCTTTCAGTATGGACATTCTTCCTTATTAGGATTTCCCGTATGCAGCCAACTGTTTTCCCCAGTATATGTTCTATATGTTTTTGAATTGCTTATGTTTAATTAGGATACCTAAAGCCATATACATGAATGACCAGTTTCACCTAGTTATGGAGGTACCATAACCATAACACTGGAGGCACCAGTGTTATGACTTCACCACGGCGGAGTGATAGCTCGTGGCGTCCCTTTCAGCTTTTGGCCGTATTATTATTATCAGGTGGGGCATATGGGTGCATCCTAGTTTACATGTTTTCAGCAGATTATTCAGTGTGAATGTCGTGTGTGCCTTGCATCTTTCACAAGGAGCTGATCCCTCCTACCCAAAACCAGTATATTAAATTAGAGGCAGCCCCTCTAATTTGCATGACGAGGTCACCCTCCAAGTAATCATGCACGTTGATATTTCATGACCTATATTGGCTAATGGTAAATATGTTAAACAATTTTTACAAGATAAACATAAGAAAAATAAAATACAATTTACTGTAAGAAAAATAAAATACAATTTACTTTTCTTAAGGCTTCAAAAATATGGTTAACGGGATTTGTCAGTTTATAAGGTTTCACGAATAAACTTAGTAATTTATTTAATTATTCAAATGGCCAAGTTAATTCATCAATAAAATAATTTATTAATCACTTTAATTAAATTAAATTTACACTTGTGTCCTCGTTAGTATAACCATTTACAAAAATAACCTTTAAGGTTTCGTTCGTTAAATACGTTGCGTCGTTAGTCCTTGTCCGTTTTATTTATTTTCAAAAACGCCCCTAGGGCTTATAAAACTCTGGGGAAATGACCAAACACCCCCCCTATGTTTTGGAAATAATTAAGTTTGGGTTAGGGTTCGTTTTAAGTTTTCAAAATGACACAATTGGTCCTTGAAGTCTCGAAATATTTAAATATAATAGTTAGGGCTTGTAATAAGTTTCTAAAATGACACCTTTGGTCCTTGAGGTCTCGAAGTATTTAAATATTTATGTTAGGGTTTGTAATAAATTTCTAAAATGGCTATAATGACCCTTAAAGTCTCGAAATATTCAAAAAGGGAAACTAGGGCTTATATTAAGTTTCAACATTGGCACAATCAGTCCTTGTGGTTTCGTTCAACTCTCGGTTTAAAACAAACGCACCCAAAACGTTTGGAAATGACACATTAGGCCCTTGAACTTCTTTAAAGTCACGAAAGCACATACACATGTTTTATTAAGTTATAAAATCGACCTTAACTTTCACCAATTGGCAATAAGGGCAAAAAAAGTCTCCAAAATGGTTTTGGGCTTGACTGGCCCAATAGGGTTTCGGCTTGGGTTAAATGGGCCTAATGGGCTTGTTTAATTAACTAATAATTTACCAAGTGGGCTAGTAACTATAACTTACTTATTGGGCTTATATCTAAATACTACTAGGCTTATAAATAAGTTATGGGCTTATTTACATTCGGCTTATTAGTGAGCTTATATGCCTCGACTTATTTATTATTCTTAGTGCTTATATGAGCTAGTTTATATGTTTCTAAGTCTCGGCTTATATAGATTTTTAGGTTTTACATGACTTGGCTTATATAACGTTTTAGGTTTCGGCTTATATAAGTTTTTAGGGTTTCAATGTCAAGGCATATATAGTTTCGAGGTCTCGGCTTATATTAGGTTTTATAGGCTTATATGACTAGCTTATATAGGTCTGGGCTTATATGACTTATGGGCTTATATAGGCTATGGCTTACATGTTTTATAGGCTTATGTATGCTTATATGTTTCGGCTTATATTACATTTTATAGACTTTTATGACTTAGTAATATACTTAGGGCTTATACTGAGTTCTTTATGCATATTCTTACAATTCCTTATGGTTTTGAAGCAAGATTGTCCATGGACATCATATAAGCCGTGGGCTTATATGTTGTTAAGGAATTGTTTACGTGTTTTAAACGCATGCATGTACTCCTAACTCAATTTTTATAGTGTTTATATGCATGACAAGTAAAAATGAGTAAGGAAAAGGTTTAGAGAAGTATCATACTTACTAGTTTCAAGAAAACTTGGTGATGACTATGGTTTAGGAGTTCTAGACGTCGGGTTCTTCTTATAAGTGACCTAGTATGATCTTGGACTTGACTTGAATGCTAAAAATCTTGGATAACATGCACTAAATGCTTGGTGAAGACCAAGAATAGGTAGAAGTAAATGCTTGATCTTGTCTAGGGGTTTTGGTTGAGAGGATATCCGAATATGGGATGTGTAAGTGATATGTGAAGTTCAAATGTTTGCTAAATATCTAAATGTGAGATTGAGGGGTGTGGTTCAGGGCATATGTACGTCTAAGAGAGAGTGTGTGCATAGATATGGTAAATTTGGATGTGTACTATGTAAGTACAAGGTTTAATGAGCCAAGATGTACACTTGACCCTAAAATGCCTTATGTCGTCGCATGTTTAACAAACCAAGGTGACAAAGTATGACTTGCATAGTGTTAGTGATAAATGGCTAGGTTATACAAGCAAAAGGGATGTGTGGTTTGTTCTATCACACGTCTAGTGTCAAAGTGGGAGTTCTAGGTGTCTTATTTTCCTTATACATGCATAGCTATGTTAGTACATTCTTTAAACGCCCAAAATTGTACATGGTGCCTTGGTTTTGAAGTTGTAACCAGCGGTATTGGTTTACTCAACGGGAAAAGGAGTGTTTAAATAGTGTATGGTTTAATGAGATGTGTTGTACAAAGTCTAGAAAGTCAAAAGTGTGATTTGTAAAGTTTTTGGTATGTAATGTTATGTACAATGTATACATTTGGCAAAAAAGTGAGTCTAAGTTATTTTTATGTTTAAATCTTATGTCTAATTATAGTTACTAGGAGTGTAGGTATAGTATTGTGTGAGTAGGTTTAACTCTAGGTTGATTTTGGTTAAGTTTGGGATGCTTGGTGAAAGTATGGTCATATTTAAATGAGAACATAATTTACTTTATTAAAATGTATGACAACTTAGTTTAAATAAGTTAGAGTGGTTAAAGGTAATGTTTAATAATAAAAACAGTTTATGTCGTAACGTAATGTCATTCATGATGTGAGGAAAAAATATATATAATATATATGTTAAAGCTTTAAAATAATTCTTAAGTAAATGTTATTAATTGTGATCATGAGTTTGAATTTTTATAAACCAATATGATGAATGCTTATGATTGTAAGTTCAGGTGACTTAAATGTCCCAAAAGAAGTGATTGTTTACTGTCCCGCATGCTCATAAAATGTAGTCATACAAATGTGGTTGTGTCCTTATGAATAAATACTCAAAATCATAATGTATGCTATGTGATTAAATGTTTCCATGTTCTGATGATTAAAATAATGTATGCTCATGTATGATGCATATGATTGCTCAAAAGATTTCATGCAAAGGTGGTAATATATATACAAATATCATGAGGTTACGTGTACAATGATGACATAGTCAAAACCAGAAATTTACAGGTTTTACAACAATAACCCAAAGATCTCGCAATATCCTAAAGATCTCGCAATAGCCCAAAGATTTCGCAATATCCCAAAGATCTCGCAATATCCCAAAGATCTCGCAATATCCCAAAGATCTCGGAATATCCCAAAGACTCGCAGTAACTAACAGATCTCGCAATAACTGAAAGATCTCGCAATAATCTTAAAGATCTCGCAATAACTTAAAAGATTTCGGAATAATTCAATATTGTGAAAATAGTAGATCTCGTAATAACTCAATATTGCGACAATAGAACAACTCGCAATAATGTTGAAGATTCTGCAATATGGGATTCCTGAACCCTAATTTTTGCGAGAATAGAGATGAAGATTCCGCAATAACTAGAAAAGATTCTACAATAATGGTAAGAAAACGTGGTTTTTTGCCAAAATCGAGCCAAATGCCCCCAAAATTTTGTATTAGATCCAAAGTAACCAAATCCCTACCACAACTATGTAGGTGATTCCTAAAACACAAAAAACAAAAAACAAATTGGGACGTGGGTTTTTGGATAAAAAAGACACGAAATCCATAAAAACAAACCACGAATCTTCAATCACTTATCTACTATAGGCTCTGATACCAAATGTTAATCCCAATCAATCCATAACACAAGATATTTAGAGAGAGAAAGAGAAGAAAGTAGAGAGAGAAACTAGAGATATAGTGGAAGGTTAATTCTTTAGAGAGAGAAAATGAAAGTAACCAACACCCTCTTCCACAAATGGAAGAGGGTTTATATACACACGAGCTTGATGGGCTCGTGGGCTTGTTTCTTGGGCCGGGCTTGGCTTGTCTTTGGGCTTAGAGCCCCTAACTTATACAATATTAGCTTAAATTCCAAGCCCGGTTATCCCGACTAACCTATTACAATACAAGACCTTTAACGACTAAGATGACCTATTACATTCTTATTCGATTATATAAAATATAGGGCTAACAGTAGTTAATGTTTATATCATTATGTAAACTTATTCTAGGTCTCATATTTTATGTTTGTGACCTCTAATAATTCTACACACTTAGTTTAAGGGTTTGTATAGGGTAATCATAACCTAGGTGCAATTAGGTTAGCTTATAGTTCTATGCTTCATTAACTTATACATTGTGCTTTAGTAATTTTTAACTTAACTTGAAATAAATGTATGATCCTAATATGATACTTAATTGAGTTTTATAATTGGTTGTAAAAGATAAGACTCTAATTCAATGTGAAATGGATTTTAGGTGCTAATCCAGGTTACTAGGTATATATACTTGTACTTAGCTTTAGATGACTTGTACTTAGTATTCTATAATCAAATATCTCTTCTATACGATAGATTATAACTTATACATTTGTATTTGATATTCATATATAGATATTGTGTAATTATATTACTTAAAATATTATTTTACAAGGGATTTCTAGGGTTTCTAAGGCTCTTCTTCATACTATATCCATATGATTACTTTCAGAAGTTAGACTTGATATATACATATTATTTACAACATATAGACATATGTTGAAGTGGCAATTGAGATAATGAGAACCCATATATTCTACAAATCAGTCATATATCACATTATAGAACAAAAATTTCTTAGCAAGTTCACCTCTTAATGTATTACCAAATGGGAAATATACATATATTGATATTACATTAGCAAAATCTATTGGATGTTATACCCAAGAAAACAAGCAGGAACATATCTCCTTATAGAAGTTATAGAAGTCAGTTACAAGAAGTTTGTTTAGACTATCATCGAGGAAAATGCTTTCGTTCAGTGTGTCGTTGTTTCATGAACCTGACCCAGGAGTCAATGTGGAATAAGAACAAGAAGCAGTACCACTGCCACAACATAATAGATAAGTTTGAAAGAATAAGATATATTCTTGATTTTGGGTTCGGTGTCTAATTTTCTACTTCTACTTCAATAATATTAATATTTTTGATTATATTAATTGTTCTTCCTCATAGTTAGTTGTGTGAAATATGTTTTTATAGTATTTCTTATACTCGATTATATATTGAATTTGTGTATTGTCTGTGTTTATAGGAATGAAAAGATTTAGAGATAAGGATATATGTTTGTTAAACGAGCTGGAGTTAATAATGTTAGATATATGTTGGTTTCATATCTTTCTATTCATTAAAAAATTTAGACTAGACTCGTGTTTTGATTTATTATGTTTTTAGTCGTTTGTTTGCTCATTGGAATTATTGATATCTAAGGTCACTGTAATCGACAAGCTTAAGCCATAGACAAAGACCTTATCATCTACGTTTTGTCTAAAGGAACTGGAAGGCCCAACTCATACATTTTAATTTCACTTTGACTTTGGAAGCACCGTTAAAAGACCCAACTTTATTCTCGACAGGGTTTTTAAAATCGCTACACTTGCTTTACTTGAACCAGTCCTGACACAAATATCCCAATCACAAATTGTTACTAGCAGTCACACCAAGATCCATTTTATAAGCTTTCTGGGTCATCTAGAAAAGAAGTTCGAGTCATTTTGTCTATTTTCAGTGGAACTTTACAGATGGAAAGATCGTCATGAAATTAGGAAAATGTTCTTCTGTGTCTCCAACTCATCAGCTACTTCGTGCTTTTAATTATTGAGCAAGATTAATTTAAATAAGAAGCCGGAAAAGTGTCTCTTAGAAGTCTATATGAAGAGGTCGGATTGGTTAGGTAACACCTTAAAGAGGTTAAATTGTATGACAGTTTGAAATTGTTTGAGTTGTTGTGTCAGCTTGTTTCTTTCTGTTTAGCGTCTAATGAATAAAATATATTAAAAATGATACTATACTGCGATAATGATGCAAATCTGCAATTTATTAGTATTTGTGTTTTGTTATAATAACGGTAATGTTGTAGCATGAGAATCTTAAGCTTGAAATGCAACGAAGTTGCAAGATGGTCGTTTCAAAGTTTGGATAGATGATGTTGATCCATCTAGCCTTATTGAGCCAGGGAGCATGTCTATCATCTATCCTTACTGAGCTAGGGATCATGATAGACAGGTCAAGGCAGTTACAATATCAGTTGTTTCACATTCTGATAACATACAAGCTATTAATGTTTTGGTTACACATATCTTCAAGTATATGATGAACAGATCTCGTTAATTTTTTATATGTTTATATTTTATTCATTTTTTTATGGTACCAAAATTACATGACCTTAGGCTAAAGGGAATTGTCAGCTAAAAACTCACCGTCACCTCAGCGCTACATCAACTTCCTCTCTCCACTCACCCAACATTTAACACCCCCAAATTACATTGCGCAACAGAAATACACATATGGGTGCTAAACTCAAACTTCATGACACAAAACACTTTAAACGATCTCAAACCGTACATTTGAACTATAAAAGGATATAAATTAACCATGGTCTAAAACCGTCAATCGCAAGTAAAACAATCTTAGAATTATCAGAGTAACATTTAGGTCCCCCAAAGATCTCGACCAGTCAACAAACATTTTTACCAAAATTCATGACCATACATTATTAATTTTATAACAAAAGGGAAATAAATCAGCTTTAGACCCAATCACTACAAAAGCAACCCGCAATCCTTCTCCAGCAAGCTCCGTCATCAATCAACTTCAATCACCTGAAATACATGCTTAAAATGATCAACACAACGGTTGAGCGAGTATATAGGTTTATCAAATCATCATTTGAACACAAGAGAAAAATCAATCTTGATCATGTAATAGAATTGTTGTATATACAATCTATTATTCAGGAATTCTGGCTTATATCAATAGCTATAGAATTGTATTAAGCTCATGACACTGACCACTTAACTTAGTCACCCACGCCTAAAGCCGGCATGACTATATGAACTCCAATGCCCCTACTAGGGTATTAGTTTCAAGGTATACCACGTTCTTATTCTCGTAAATTATCATTCCCAAAGGTTACTCAGCGTAAAGCCCTAGTCTCAGATAGGCTCGTCAGCCCAATAGTACTATCATTTGAATAAGCGGCTATTCCCAACTCACAACATCAAGTCAGAACATAGTTAACGACTCATGAATTTAGGGACTTTTTCAACTTGGGTACTTATACAATTCAAGGCAACATCAGGCAACAACAGGCAACATTCGGGTCCAAACAATCAATCATGACTTGTGTTCATTTTATTTTCAAATAGCATGTGTCCCCCTCATGGGTTTTAAAATCATTCAAAACAAGTACAAAGAGAGGCTATAGACTCACCTTGAGTAATAGCAGTAGCAAGACGACCTTCGACGATTGTTGATGCCCGATAAACACAAAAAACCGCAACCTATCAAATAAGGCACGTTCATTAATAATAGACTCGAATATAACCCATACATAATAACATCAAAATAAAAATCATAATATTACGACAAACCCGAAAGAAAACAATGCAAGTGATACTATTACTTCATTTTATATGTTTACTCTATTAGTCTATTCTTTCAATAAAAATCTGCCGATACATACCAAATGTACGAGCTCATTTACCCCACTTAAACACGTCAAATATTTATGATACTACTAAGAGATCTCACTTAATATCTATAGAAAGTCCTCTTAAAAGCCCATCTAAAGATTTTACTTTTAAAGTTCCCTGCCCGACACATTTTTGAACTACAAAAACCAGGCAGTTTTACGTCACCGACTCAAACAACTATTTTGACCCTTCTAAACAATCCCGTTTACAAATCCGACACTTGAGTTTGAAAATAGACTCACAACCCTAGGTTTACAACCTAACATCAGACCTTGAACATTTTTACAACTCATTCTATAGTCCCCGAGATTCGATCCAAATATCGACAACAACTTCGGATTGTGTCGATACTCGTCTCCCGGTACACGAATAATCAAACCATCATAAGTTCTTGCTCGTTTGGAGCTAGAAGCTATACTTTATATCAAATCAAAGCTAATCGAATTCTCTACAACCCTAAATTAGTTTAACCATTTTAAAAATACAAGGCATCCAAAAACAACCTTTTACCTACTAATCTAAAACACCTCTCTAAAAGTCACACTAAATCAAACTTTTGGTCAATCCCAACCATTTTTCTCATCATCCTACACTCCTAATATCAACATATCTTAAACATATCACTTGTATCAAGCATAAAAATAAAAACCCAAAAATCAAAATCAATCTTTTTCCTAAAAACAACATGATCATCACATGACTATCAATAGATAAAGGGTTAATATACAAAGAAGTTACTAAACTTTCCAAGAAATTTGTCCTAAGGTAACGAACGTTTATTTTGTGTTTCTAAGTTACTAATGTTCATATGACCGGTTGATTAAGTTACTCACTTATCAAAAACGTGATATTTATGTTACTTCACATGAAAAAAAAGACATTTATGTTACTTAACTTATCAAAAAACATGCTTTGAGGTTACTAAGATTAACACTAAATTATAGTGATGTATAGTTTAGTAAAGTTTAGTAACTTAGAAACACAAAATAAACGTTCGTTACCTTAGGACAAATTTCTTGGAATGTTTAGTAACTTTTTTGTATATTAACCCATAGATAAATACATGCAAGATCATCTACCCATCATAACATCCTAGTTCATAATCAAAAATTTAAAACCTCATGCATGTTGAAGATTTTTGTATCATTAGAATCACCTTGAAATTTTAGAGATGAGATATTGATTAGTTTCAATTAAAACAAGATAAATTTGAAGATCAAATGGTGTTTTGGTTGGGTGGATGTCACGGCTAGAAGAGAAAAGAAAGAGAGAGCTGGAAAAATTTTGTTAACTATGTGTTTTATGAGTGGAAAGTTAGGTGAAAGCTTTATATATGGTGGGTGGAAGGCTAGTTTTGTCAGTCTTGCATAGTTTTGGACCAAAATGCAATTAAATAGTTTAAAGGGTAGAAAATATATATTGTAAATTTTGAAAATATTTATGAGGCTCGGGTTTCGTAAAAATACTTCTCAGAAATTATAACGCACTCAAAATATGATAATAATATAGTCCCGGTACGACTTAATACGAAATTAAAAACAAAAACGTCAAAAATATAAACGTCGAAATAACAATTAATAAAACATGAAATCTCGGGCATCCGTCGATACCGTAATCACTAATAATCCTCGCAATTAGTAAAAAGGTAGAAATAAGACTTCCAACGTCGGTTTTAAATTAAACCATCAACCGTCATATCATTCAAGCTCATCAAATATTTCAAAAATATTCGTAAAATAATATTAAATAATGACCTCGGGTTCGGGTTATCACATCCTACCCTCCTAAAATAGAGCGACGTCCCCGGCGCTCGGCCCCTCTTATACTCACATTCCATAACTCTAGAACAAAATAGAACTCGTTCCTTAAAGAAATCATCATGCTTCCTTCACAAATTCAGATCCACACCTAGAATTCTTGTATCCTCACAATATAATTCTTACTATGCTTCAATCTCTTAAGAACTTTTCACAGTTCTCTTTATGAAAAGCAACTTATCCTCAAGTTGAATTCTCTCCTTGTTTCTCAAAACAAATTTCACCCTTCATATCGACACCTTAAGCATAACCACGTTTCCCACTTTCAAACTCCATCGATTTCCTTCGATTACCAACATAACTCTTCAGACAACTCCTTGTTACTAATAAACGATCCTTAACCTATACAATCTTATCAATAGTTGCCAACATCAGTTATAGTTCAGTCATTTAATTCTTCCTACCTTACTTCAATGCATAGAAAACCTAACTTACATCTACAACTCACAATCTTTAATCTTCACAATTTGAAATCCTTTATGAACCTTCAAACAGTATAGCCTCATTACTAGCATGATAACCATTGTCATATAAAAATTCCACCAATTCTTATGTCAATCACACACGCACAAGTATATCGTCCAATGTTCGAATCGTCCTTTCACTTTGTCCATCATTCTCTGTATAACACACAGTACTCAACTCAACTTTCACCTTTACCCAAACCAGAATGTATCGATTACTTGAATTGTGAGATTCCTTCATCACTAAGTCTCACTCTCTCAATATACCATGTCTCACTTGACTTTACAGCAAAATGTTTTCCATAAGTTTGACAAAATGTTGAAACCACTTACCTTGACATCCTTCTCAATTCAGACCACTAACTTAAAATTTCCATATCCTTTCTATCAAGTCCACACTTCTTGTCATCACCAAAACTCAAATCCTAGAGGCTTTTTTCCTTTTTCTTCCTGATAAGTGCATCAGCTACCACATTCGCCTTTCCCGGATGGTAACAAATCTCGTAGTCATAATGACTCACATTCATAACCACCAACATACTCAAATACTCGAATATACAATTGGTAATCCTCTACTCATTTCCTTTATCATCCCAAGAAATTTATTATGAAGCAAGCTCTTATGATCCTTAATTAATACACGCTTGATTCCATACAAGTAATATTTCCTACAATCTCAAAACAAACACCACAACTACATAGCCCTTATGAAACACATCACAACCAACTATAAATCATTCAGATCTTTCCAACCATGACAACATCAATGCAGAACAAGACTTACGCTTTAGTGTTCAGAATGTAGCTTCCTAATCTGATAAGGATCATATCTCAAAACTTACAAATTTAGATGTATAAGTGGTACTCACACATCCAATTATTCTTAGTCAGCTTAATCAATGGTTTAATAATCAGTGAAAACCTTTCGATAAACATCCGATAATACACAGCTTAGACCAAGGAATTAACAGATTTCTGTCGGTGTCGTTGGTACCGACCAATCCTTAATCGTTTCAATCTTGACAAGATCTTCACGAATACCTTTGTTGTCAATCAACTGCCTTAGAAAACGTAAATATTTCAACCAACACTCACACATAGGTAACTTTACATACAACTTTTCTTTTTCCAATCATTCCAAAATTATCCTCATATGCTACTTATGTTCCTCATTTCCTCTTGGAATAAAATGGAATATCGTCATTAGATTAAATGACTAACTCATCCTAATACAACTTACACACATGATTCACCAAGTTCATGAATACGGTAGACGCGTTCGTCAATTCCAAAAACATCACTTGAAAATTAAAGTACCCACATCAAGTACGAAAAACAACTATAGGAATATATTCTTCCCTAACTCTAAGTTGATGATAACCAGACCTCAAAGCGATCTTTTAGTACACCCTGGACCCTTACAATTAGTCAAATAACTCAATACGCCTAGGATTGACGTCTCATTTGTTAAGCTCACGATAGTCGATACACATCCAAAACAATCCATCCTTCTTGCCAAACAACACAGGCGATCACCACTATAATGAAACTTAATCTAATACATCCCTTATTCATCTATTCTTGCAAGTGATCGGATAACCCTTTTCTACTCCGACGGTGCCAATGATAAGGCGTACGAATACTACACAACGAAACGCAGAAGCACTACACAATGAGACGCAGGAGAATTACACATATCGCTTACAACACTCAATCGATACGAATCTACACTTCATGATACGGTAGTAACTCTGCAAAATTTCAGGAAAAAACTCAAAATACTCTCGAATCATTAACAGATCTCCCAACTTCTCCTCAACTACCCTATCACTAATTACCTGAGCTAGAAATATATCACATCCCTCTTCCACCTACTTCCTCATTTTTCAACAAGACACACTTCCCAAAAGGGATAGTTCACTCATCACCTTTCACAATCAACACTCAGCTTCTCAGCAAAATCTAAACTAGCAGCTATCAATTTATGGTGAAGATTGGTTCAATATCAAACATCAGCACTACGCAAAACTAACCAATTTATGCCAGTAATCTACATCTAGGAATCCAAATTTATGAGCATCAAGTCGATATTAAACACTTACTTCCCTAAATTCAAGGAACACTCTATGTATTGAACTAATACTAACAACCTTTCCATCGGTTAACTCTATATCATAGGTAGTTATTAATCTTACTAATTCTCTGTTGATAAAGCCACTAGATCTTTACATTTCAAAAGCTTCTATCTAATCTAAAATCAAACATCACACTAACATAAGTAGTGTCAAATAAGAACATACCATTTACAACGTTCAGACCTTAAGGTTTGTCAGCATCACCCAAAACGTAAGTTGGAGCGGCAGCATTCCTATCTTGTCGATTTCCTTTCCTTGGACAATTCCGTTGCTTGTGTCCTTCCTCACCACAGCGAAAACACATCACAATTCCAGGGGTACTAATTCTACAGACTAATTCTATTGTCCTATACTTAACAGCTTTATGACCAGGTTGCCCTAACTCTAGTTGCAAATGTGGATAACTACCTTCATGGTATAAAATACATTACACACTTGGGATTTATCTTGTTATTTCCAAACACAGTGGCAGCACGAATCCCATCATTCCTTCCATAGTTTAAATAATGGTTTTGGTTCTGTCTTTGGTTATTGTTACTACAGTAGTCCTCACAATTCTGACCTTGATTCTGGTTGGACTGAGCAGATTCCCACTTTCTCTTATTGTTTCCATTAATGCTATCTTTCTTATCTCGCACTTTCATGTCCATTAAAGCATGCGCCATCTGAACAGCTTCATAGAAAGATTTAGGTCTTGAAGAAGTAGTCTCATCCTTGATAGTACTAGGCAATCCTTTAATGTACTGCTTCATTGTCTTACTGTCATTCACAAAAGTATCAGGACATAGCAAACATAGCTCAGAAAACTTCCTAGTATAAGCGGTAATATCATCGTTTCTTAATACTAAGTGCCTCAATTCGTATTCCAAATTTCCTAGTTCATCCTCAGGGAAAAACCTAGCAGTCAATAGTCCTTTAGTCATGGTCCATGTCCTACCATTAGCTACAACCAATCCTAAAGTAGTCACTTGGTTATTCCACCATCTTAGTGTACCATCCTGAAATGTAGGAGTAGCAAATTTCACCTTATTAGTTTTTGGACACCCACTAATCTCAAAAGTACTCTCTTTCTTATAAATCCATCTATGTAATTCTAATGCACCACCAGTACCGCAAAACTGAGTAGGACCGCACTTCTTAAAACTAACATACGTACATTCTCTTGAAACTTACAAAACAGCATCAACACTCCCATCTGGATCAGTAGCATCTTCATTATTCTCAGCAGCATCATCATTATTCTCATCAGCATTAACTTCAGCACCATTATCTCTAGCACAATTAACTCCAGCATCTTGATTCCTTGCAGCAAGATCAGCTTCAAGTGCTCTAGCAATAGCTTGCTCGATCATAGTGTTCACAATAGTAGTGGTTAGCTTTACCGACATATTTCAAGAAACTTAGTCACGTGAATCACCACTAATGACAGAAATATGGTTCCCCTACTCCTTCTTCCATCATCACAGAAGAAAGAAACATGATAAGTATACATATCAAGATAAAAGAAGGATTTCTTTATCAGGACATCTCATAGATACTACATGCACGAACAACATAACTACAATGGTTCATCAACAAAAACTCAAAAGAGTTAATAAAGACACATCATAGATCATGAGGGTAATTTACATTGTGTTGAGGATTCAACAAGACAGTGGCAATGTATGTTACTACAATCATTTACCGAACAAACTTAGAAGATAATAAGTTTCATCATAATGCTACAACACAAGGTTTAAATAAGTTCGATCATAAAAAGAAAATAAGATACAAAGAAATCCATCACGCGATTAGTTCCTTAAACATCCGCTCCTCATCCTTCTTATCATTGTTGTCAGCTTCATCACACTAGTCTATTTACCCTTTTTCACTTCAAAGTCGAGTCCCTAACATGATGGCAGCTCACTCTAAAAATTCAAATACTCACCCCTACATGGGAGATTAATTACAAAGCAAGTCTTAGTACGACTTTCAACATTCCTAAACTTCCAAGCTTAACTCAGAATTGATCTCACATGAGACTCCCACTCACTCATCCTTTCAAACCTTACCTACTTCTCTTTAAACCTTTCAATTCAAGCACACAAATTCATCACAATCGACCTAAGACTAGCAATCTCATCCATATTCTAAGTCCTAACAAACTCAAATCTCCACATACCAAATACAACCTTTGAAACAACTCTTCTTTCACATCAACCTTCTAATCACACGAGTTTCAACCACGTATATCTCATCAATCAACCGATAAACCTTTTTCATACCAAATACAAGTCGCAAGAAATCAGTTGTAAAATCGTTAATCATCTAGTTTACTGTCCTAGACCGTCGGCAGTATATAAGGTCATTATTCAAAATTATATACATATGTATTGCATAAGAAAATTACGATAACAAGTACTCAACGTACTTTCAACAACATCAATACATCATCATAGTATTTACTTAATAAATACTCTAAAAATCATTTCAGTTTTAAGGGATACATCTATCTATAAAACAATACAAAACAAATAATCTTATCGGAGCCTTGTTGAGAAGTTGCGTGCTTTTGTAAAATATTTTCGACACCAAAGGTATAGTTTAGGAAATTTTTCAAAATCGACCTAATTCGCTATAACTAAAAGCTCTGATACCAATGTTTAACACCTCCAAATTACACTGCGCAGCGGAAATACACATATGGGTGCTAAACTCAAACTTCATTACACATAACACTTTAAACGATCTCAAAATCGTACATTTGAAAGATATAAGGATATAAATTAACCATGGTCTAAAACCTTCGATCCCAAGTAAAACAATGTTAGAATTATCAGAGTAACATTTAGGTCCCCCAAAGATCTCGACCAGTCAACAAACATTTTTACCAAAATTCATGACCATACATTATTAATTTTATAACAAAAGGGAAAGAAATCAGCTTTAGACCCAATCACTAAAAAAGCAACCCACAATCCTTCTCCAGCAAGCTCTGTCACCAATCAACTTCAATCACCTGAAATGCATGCTTAAAATCATCAACACAACGGTTGAGCGAGTCTATAGGTTTATTAAATCATCATTTGAACACAAGAGAAATATCAATCTTTATCATTTAATAGAATTGTTGTACATACAATCTATTATTCAGACATTCTGGCTTATAGCAATAGCTATAGAATTGTATTTAGCTCATGACACCGAGCCCTTAACTTAGTCACTCACACCTAAATCCGGCATGACTATATGAATTCCATTGCCCCTACTAGGGTATCAGTTGCAAGTTATACCATATTCTTATTCTCGTAAATTATCCTTCCCAGAGGTTACTCAGCGTAAAGCCCTGGTCTCATATAGAGTCGTCAGCCCAATAGTACTATCATTTGAATAAGCGGCTATTCCCAAATCACAACATCAAGTCGGAACATAGTTAACGGCTCATGAATTTAGGGACTTTTATAACTTGGGTACTTATAAAATTCAAGGCAACATCAGGCAACAATAGGCAACATTCAGGTCCAAACAATCAATCATGACTTGTGTTCGTTTTATTTTCAAATAGCATGTATCCCCTTGCGGGTTTTAAAATCATTCAAAACAAGTACAAAGCAAGGCTATAGACTCACCTTGAGTAATAGCAGTAGCAAGACGACCTTCGACGATTGTTGATGCCCGATAAACACAAAAAACCGAAACCTATCAAATAAGGCGCGTTCATTAATAATAGATTCGAATATAACCCATACATAATAACATCAAACTCAAAATCATAATATTACGACAAACCCGAAAGAAAACAATACAAGTCATACTATTACTTCCTTATATATGTTTACTCTATTAGTCCATTCTTTGGATAAAAATCTGCCGGTACATACCAAAACGAGCTCATTTACCCCACTTAAACACGTCAAATATTTATGATACTACTCATAGGTCTCACTTACTATCTATATAAACTCCTATTAAAAGCCCATCAAAAGATATTACTTTTAAAGTTCCCTATCCGACACATCTTTGAACTACAAAAACCGGACAATTTTACGTCACCGACTCATACAACTATTTTGACCCTTCTAAACAATCCCGTTTACAAATCCGACACTTGAGTTTGAAAATAGACTCACAACCCTAGGTTTAGAACCTAACATCAGACCTTGAACATTCTTACAACTCATTCTATAGTCCCCGAGATTCGATCCAAATATCGATAACAACTTCGCATTGTGTCGATACTCGTCTCCCGGTACACGAATAATCAAACCATCATAACTTCTCGCTCGTTTGGAGCTAGAAGCTCTACTTTATATCAAATCGAAGCTAATCGAATTCTCTACAACCCTATCCAGTTATTCTAACCATTTTCAAAACATAAGGCATCCAAAAAACAGCCTTTTACCTACTGATCTAAAACGCAACACTAAAAGTCACACTAAATCAAACTTTTTATCAATCCCTACCATTTCTCATCATCCTACACCCCTAATATCAATATATCTTAATCCTATCACTTGTATCAAGCATAAAAATAAAATCACAAAAATCAAAATCAATCTTTTCATAAAAGCAACATGATCATCACATGATTATCAATAGATAAATACATGCAAGATCATCTACCCATCATAACACCCTAGTTCATAATCAAAAATTCAAAACCTCATGCATGTTGAAGATTTTAGTATCATTAGAATCACCTTGAAATTTTAGAGATGGGATATTGATGAGTTTCAATCAAAACAACATAAATTTGAAGATCAAATGGTGTTTTGGTTGAATGGATGTCACGGCTAGAAGAGAAAAGAAAGAGAGAGATGGAAAAAATTTGTTAACTATGTGTTTTGTGAGTGGAAAGTTAGGTGAACGCTTTATATATGGTGGGTGGAGGGCTAGTTTTGCCAATCTTGCATAGTTTTGGACCAAAATGAAATTAAATAGTTTGAAGGGTAGAAAATGTATATTGTAAATTTTGAAAATATTTACGAGGCTTAAGTTTCGTAAAAATACTTCTCAGAAATTAAAACGCACTCAAAATATGATAATAATATAGTCCAGGTACGACTTAATACGAAACTAAAAAAAAAGTCAAAAATATAAACATCGAAACAACAATTAATAGAACATGAAATCTCGGGCATCCGTCGATATCGTAATCACTAATAATCCTCGCAATTAGTAAAAAGGTAGAAATAAGACTTCCAACGTCGGTTTTAAATTAAGCCATCAACCATCATATCATTCAAGCTCATCAAATATTTCAAAAATATTCTCAAAATAATATTAAATAATGACCTCGGATACGGGTTATCACACAACCCACTTTACAACCTTACTGGTGGTGAGAAGGTCATCGCCACGTCATACCATTTTTTTTCTTCTTAATTATTTTAAGAGTAAAGTAAAAACGTAAATAAAAACGTGAATGTACATGTAAACACTTATTATTCGAAATTTTTAAACATTTACACAATATATAAAACATAAAGTACTAAAATTCAAATACAATAGCAAATTAAATAAACTACTAGATACATAAAAAAAACAAATACGTAATACAATTAGTCAGTTTATGGATCCAAATCTGATAACCGCCAAGAAAATTACCATCGGAATTGCTGTTGGTAAGCTTCTTCCCCTAACTTGCTCCTCCTACTCCCTTTGTGTCTTATCTTGTTCCTCCAATGATTCTCTCAATACATGTTCATCATAGTAAAGTTGACGGGACTAAATGTCATTAAGTAAGTCATTTGAGTTATTTAGATAGGGTGGAGCGGGAGAAACATATCGGCGTCGGTGTTGTTGTGATGATGAACCGATATGAGCTTCAGACGTAATTTCTTCATTTTTGTTGGGAGTGATGTTATTCAGCCATTCTATTTTATGTTTAATTCGAGTCCATTTTTGACGACATTCTAAACCACGCTCTTTGCATGTTGAAATCATTGTTATATTATTTTTAAGAAACGTGTCAATTAAAACACGTTTGTCTGAGAAAATATCATGACACTTCTCATACGTAGTGCGTAGTTTGATTTTACTTCGTGAGCAACATCAAAATCAAAAGCTAACGTTGTAAGTGAAAACTGACGATGTTGTTCTTCATTGATTTGTTTTTGAATCATATCTTTAATCTCGTCAACGATGTGTGAAAGGGAGCACACCATTTTGATTTTTGAAATTGTGTGTAAACAATATTAAAAATTAAAAAGTATTTGTAGATAGTAAATGAGATAATGTGGTATTTATAAAGGAAAAAAAAGTAAATGTTTTAAATATAACGTTTATATACAAAGTATTTAAGTGAAGAGATCACCGTAGTGAGTTAAACCCATACGCGAGTTATATACTCAGGGTGGTAACCCATGCGTGAGTTCCTTACTCACCGTGGAAAGTCACCCCACTCTGTTTACTCTTACAATTGACCACAATGCGTTGTTAATGACACTACAATTTTTCATTTTCAGTTTTTAAACACTATGACATAGTAATGACACTTTCTCTGCTTATGTAAGCATGATATCACTTTGAGTTCATTATGTAAATAATGACTAAATGGACCATCTCTAATGTGTATATAGGTTATGGACAATAGGTATACTTCTCTTTTATATAGAATTAATGGCAAGTACACTATGTCGCATGGCTTCAGAGTGCTAAGCAAGCATTGGAGGAAGTTGTTAGAGCATCTACAATGACCATAAGTCTTAAAGTCTTGATGCCTTAAATGTCATAATGCGTTATGATTTAATGCTTGAAGACTTTGATATATGACTTGGTGTTTACCAAATCATTCACAAAAATATTTTTAAAAACCTTTTGCCACGATGCAAGAAAGTCTTAAAGATGACTTTTTAAAATAGTAAAAAGATATCCATATATTTTACCATTGCTCATGCTCTTGTATTGCATGTGAAGCCCCACGGCTTTTTTTCGTTGCTTTTGATTTTATTATCTTTTGACATATTAAGTTTGTTACATGTGGTGATTACTAAAGGGGTTTTGTGATTGCTTAGGAAACTATTCATTTCTTGTGTTTTTATACAACAGATCAAGAAAGTTTACATGGTTTGGGACTGTCTATCAATGCAGTAACATGGGCAATGGTGGCACAGGTAGGACATGATATGAGCTTCTGTAGGAAAAATGGTTCGACATTCATTGTTCAGTTATCATAAGAATTAATTTTTGCTATATAATAATACTTTACACATTTAATGTGTATACATGTACTACTCGAAAACAAAATTACCAAAATATAGTTTTGTTATGGTAGGCCTAAGTTGTATTAACCCCCACTTATAATAGGTTACATGGTTATGGTAGTTTTTTAATTACTTTTGTGAAATAATGCATTGAAGTTAATGATGAGTTTGTAATTGTGACTGTATAAATGATAATGAACAAATTTGTTTGGTTATGAAGAATATATATCAAAGTATCACTCGAATGAATTTTTTTCTAAGTGTTTGGTTGAATTGTTTTTGGTGAAAGTATGACATTATGGTTCGGTTTTGAGACTCCCTTTCTCATTAAGAGTCCTCCAACCTGATAATGGCATATTTTGATTCAAATCTTTATTTGGTGTTGGTAACTTGTGAGCTTATGAGGCGTGAAGAAGAGTGCTATGATTATATATATATGTATATATATATATATATATATATATATATATATATATATATATATATATATATATATATATATATATATATATATATATATATATATATATATATATATATATATATATATATATATATATATATATATATATATATATATATATATATAATGTTGAATCACACAAGTTAAGCTAAATATTCTCTAATAAATTATCCCCTTATTCATTCAAGGGAATTGGAAAATGGGAATAAAAAACAATATAACTTTGTGAGACAAGTCAAATATGAGCAATTCAAATTAACATTGCCCATGTCTTCCCTTCTCCATCTGACCGTTCATTGTTGAGTCGCCCATACCTCATCCCATCCACCCACACTTGATAACATATCACTTCCCAGCCATCAAAATTCCACAGCCACAAAATTCCACACACACAGTTCATTTCTTTCAAAATTGGGTCTAAGGTATGGCTTCGTCGTTTATGTATGGGGTTTTTCAATCCTTATCTCTAAAAGAAGGCATCTCTCAAATTATTGATAACTCTCTCTAAGTTCATATCTCTCTCAAAACCTAATCCATGATCCGACGTCTCTCATTTAATTTATCTTTCTCAGATCGGATACATCGTAACATGATATGGATGATAAGGTTATCCGATCAAGCGGGTGTTGAACATATAGAAGAAATGATCAGGTACATTTTTGTTTACCTGTTCATTAGTTCTAGTTAAATTTTTTTGGGGTTTTTTAATTTTTATTTTTTCTTTTGATTATTTGTTATGGGACTCAGTATACACTCTAGAAATCTTTTTTTGATATAAATACTAACTGTTTGTTTTTATGAGTTAGTTAAAAAAATGCCTATTTATTTATTTTTCTTTGACACAGGGACGCAGTGATTCGTGAACCATCACAACAAATCGTTGGATATTTTTATCCGGTAATAAATCCCTGTTTTTATTTCTTTGCATAAATTATGTTTGACCTCCAACTGTGATTTGGATGTGGGTTTTTAATTTTCTTACTTTCTTTGATAAATCATGTGTGAATCCTAATATTTACCATCTTTGAATTATGTGTAGTATAATCTATGCATACACACATATTTTTTTAATCTCAAATATTAATTTTTTTTACCTAACTGAATGACCAAGGGCTTTGGTTTCAATATACTAATTACGTGAAGATTGTTAAATGGGGAGTGTTTCATTTTGATGACACCCATTTATATATCATTCTATGATAGATATTATTGCTCTATGAGTATGAGGCTAAAGTTTGATGTACATGTCTTCAGATCTTCCAGCTCGATTATGTTATTTTTCCACATGGGGATAAAAGTTTCCATGGCGAATCTCTGATATAAGGTTGCGCAGATAGGTATAACTATTTCCTCTTATATACTTTTGGTCCCATGAAAACATATTTTTAAAATAATCAAATGACACATGTAACATAAAAATTTCACATGAAAACGATATTCAAGCTAACATGGATCTCCACAGTTTGCAACATTTTGATCAGCAACTAAGATTCGACAAGGTATACAAAATCTCAAATTTCTTTGTTGAAAACGAGCCAGTGCCAACAAATAGTTACAACCCAAGCAACATTAAAGTTTGGTATGATCACACCATTTGAACTCCTTGAAGGAAAAGAGGCGAAATTTCCAAATGGTCGAGTAACCATTGGTTGTAGCTGTCAATGGTTCACAATTTGATGATATAACTATGCCTCCTCGGATGCTATTCTTGAAGTATTTGAACCTTTTAAGGACGACACAAATGAGTTGAAGAACACTATTGCAGTTGGATCTTATCGTACTGAAGAACATTAGCCTACGTGCTTCAAGTTGTCAAAAAGGTAAACGTAAATTTTTGTTAACTGAAACTCGTATTTATACTTGCATTTTGTTATAATAATGATGAGTTATTATGTTTACGCTGAGAATATAATGCTTGAAAAGCGATGGAAAAAAGAGGCATGTGGGCCCAATAGTTCATTCCAAACTAGAGTCTAATTCTATGGTGTATAATACAGTGATTTGTTTAGCTGTTTTTGATTTCTTTTAACTACTCATAGTTTACTGTTGGTGGTCAAAAAGTTTGATAAATTGACCAACTGAGATTTGGAAGTGATAAAAAGATAACAAAAAGAAGCTGAAACTCTGAAAGCCTGTTTATCACAATTCGTTTTTGGGCTCCGAGAGTTTTAGCATACATGAAACAAAATTAAGTATACAAATATTGAAATAATTTGAGGTAACATATGTTTTCATTAGAACTTTTGGTTATGCAGTTTTCTCTAAATTGATTCAACCACAAAATTACTATTTGTGCTTTACAAAACTTTTGCCAAAACCATTCTTTTCAGCTTTCATTAGACTTTTGCCTTTTTTTTATAGATTATTGATGCAGATGGTTTCTAACATCATGGTGACCCAGAGAAAGGTTGGGTGATGATGGAGCTGGTGGTAGGTCCAGGTTTGCAAATTGATTATATATAATCCGTAGATAATAATAGCAAGTGTTACGATATCCGAACGATATGAACTGATTATATATGGCTTGAAAACGCAATGAACTGCCATAGATAGATCTGGATGGTCATCTTAACTGATGATATTGGTTTTCAAATAAGATCAAGGTCTGAGTGTTTAGAATAGCCTACTGGTATCCTAATACTTTTAGAAACATCTAAAACGAACTTAC
Source organism: Glebionis coronaria (assembly GCA_025667525.1). NCBI lineage: Eukaryota > Viridiplantae > Streptophyta > Magnoliopsida > Asterales > Asteraceae > Glebionis > Glebionis coronaria. The sequence goes on from CM046878.1 coordinate 400,620,020, forward strand.
GTTTTGGGCATGTATAGAAATTTTTTGACCAAAGTAGCTAAAGAGTCAAAGTATGAAAAGATAAGGCATCAACAGTGATTGTTATATCTATCGAATGTTTGTAGAAGCAAATGTAGCCAACCGTATATGTATTCTATCTCAATTGCATCAATAGTGATCTTTCTAGCTAAAAGCGCTCTTTAGAACAAAAGTAACCAAGTGCAGGTATCGTCAGCTAATGGGTCGGTAAAATAAAATAAAACCTAACATTTGTATTAAAAGAATTTTAATTGCTTTTGTTTAGCAAGAATCCTCATCTTTGAATACTAAGCAACGTTCTTCTTTGACATCAGATTTGAGAAATACATGATCCAACAAGCTGCAAATATGGCTTGACGGTGTGCTGCAATACATAACCATTTCAGGTAGGCAATTTTTTTAAAGTCATCGATTTCTTAATCAATTTAAATAAAAAATCTGGAATATTATTTTTCTTATCTCCAGCAACGCGAATTAATTTTGGTTTTGCCGAATCCAAGTCATTGTATTCCATTCACAGTGCAGCAAAGGTTATCTTGAAACACTGTTAGTTCTTGTTTTAGTATGTAAAAAATAATAAATAGACTTGGTTACGGAAAATTTGTATCCCAAGTTCTTGCTTGAGCTTAAACAGACCTCGCGTACACACTTTCCGACTCTTCTTTGTTGTCCAAAATCTCATAGTTTTCTATCAGAATTAGCCCACTGAAATGAACATGTGGGTGTAAGTATGAAACTCACAAAAATAATAGAATTACAAACTCAAAGGTTCTTTTTATAAAAAAACAAGAACATTCCGTGTATACTCTTTGATATTAGCTCATGTTGGACGGGTTGGGTGATTTGTTGCACCATGTTTAAGTGAAAGCAGAAATAATTCTTCAGGTGGATCAAAGTCAGTTGCTGCGATTATGTATCAAGATTGTTGATTTGGGGTGTTTGGGAATAGTTATTAGCATAACTTCTGTTAGGGGCTGTTTGAGATTCCTCATTGAGGATGATTTTGTTACGAATGTGTTTGGCAGCAACTATTTTGTTCATGATTACGTAAATTGTCTCACTTTTCTCAACGATGTACTCACGGTGTTATTTATGTTTGTTTGTTCAGGAAACGGATACTAAGGCGGCCTAAGAATGTGTTTTCCAGCAACTACTTCACATTTATATTGAAATTTAGATGGCATTACAAGTCTTTTAAGTTTTTCAATGTGTTTGACTGTATTATTGATGCATTCAGGACTTTAGGTGTGCTTGGTTCATGTTGTATGCTCCTGTAATTGAGAGCTTATGAATCACACATAATCCTTGCTTCATATAGAAATATTTCCCATGTTTCATTACGACTGGTTAACCTTTTTTTTACTTTAACCTCGGTATTTAAATTGATTGTCATCCTTTTCTTGAGTTTAATATAAGTTGTTTAGGGTTCCATGTGTGATTTTCATACTTATACACGATGTGCTAGAAACAACCTTTAGAACAGAGACGCTGTAGTAACTGTTGATACAAAAGTTAGATGGACCGAGCTAGACCCGAATTAGGCTTAATTCGGGGTCTTGTGGTGTTAACCTCAAAATATTGAATCAAACATGAATGTTCGGTCATAGGTTTATATTGTAACATTTATTAGAACGTTGTAATAGTTAGTTAATTTAGTCGTGACATTACGGGCTTGATGGCTAGCTTAAAAGGCCTCTTACAAGGTACTAAGCACTTATTCAAGCCCGGCCCAAAACAAATATAGTCCAATAGAAAGTCCTCATGTGGAGGGACTATATAAGCACCCTCCTAGCATGTTAGGAGGGTTGGTGCTTTCATTTCTTTAATCTAATTTCACATAGTATTCTCCACCCTCTCCATTTTCTCTCTCTACTTTCTCTCTCTATAAATCATCTTCTTTCTTTCTTCTTTCATAATTAATTAATCAAATCAACTATGGTGAAGTGAATAAATATGGGAACAATATTTTGTATCAATCGCCACGGGGTAGATTATAAATTGGTTGTTTGGTTTTGATTTGGTTCGACTGATTTAATCTATAAATCATCTCGGATTAATTTTTTTTAGTGTTTTTCGGCTCTAAATCTTGATATAAATCTCCTACATAGTTGTGGTAGGGATTTGGGTTAGTTATTGTGGTTAAAATCGTAAGATTTTGGGACGTTTGGTGTTTTTAGGATACGACATAAAGTAAGTCGACTCGATTTTCTATAAAGATTGGATTTCCCACAACTTTCGGAAGAGGGTTTAGACATTTATCCGAAGTTAAACTTGTGTTACTTTCCGAAAGTAGAATTTGTTGATTTATCCGAAAGTATAAGAAGATTCCGAAAGATTGCAATCCTCAATTTTTCCGAAAGTTGTAGTTTTTTGTTATTCCGAAAGTGATTGTAACACCCCCATTTTTACCTTTACGTAGCGGAACATTGATATTGGGTATTACTTCATAGTCACATAGTCACAATAATAGAAAATGCTAAAAAGATATTTTTATAAAACAAATGTTATCATTCATTTATTTAAATCAGAGTTTAATAAACAACTATACACACGATGTACAAACACAGGTTTCCCAAAGATCTAGTTTTTGATAGAATGATAACTTATTCAAGACACCTGTAACACCCCATTTTGATAAATGGAATGTCACGCGTAATTATGGCGTGTCATCAAATCATACAAGGTTAAATGCCTAAACATTACATGACCATAGGGAAAACCGGAATCAAACATCGGTTCCCAAGAATAAGCCCAAAACATAAATAAAGTAAATGAACAAAAAGGAAGTCTAGACAAGCATAAATATGAAGGCAAGAGGAGAAGGAATCTAAGGTAACTCCCATCCTATGCGTGTCCTCCAAATGCTCCAGTCAGTCCTTGAGTACCTGCCGTTTTGGGACATGGAAAGGAAAGTAACGGCTGAGCAAAACGCTCAGTGCACGGATATACACATAGTATAAATGACTAAAACATAATAAAGACTTAATAGCAGCGGAATTGTATAAGTCCTGGAAAACCTGGAACATGTTCATAAAACTGGTTTTATAGTTTGAAAATCCTTATGTTTATCTTATGAAAACTGTTTAACATATTTTACTATTAGCCAATATAGGTCATGAAAATCCACCGTGCAAGAATACTTGGAGGGGTGACCTCATCATGCAAATTAGAGGGGCTGCCTCAAATTTAATATACTGGTTCTGGGTAGGAGGGATCAGCTCCTTGTGAAGGATGCAAGGCACACACCACATTCACCATGAAATCCTGACTAAAAACATGTAACTAGGATGCACCCATACGCCCCACATGATAAATATAAATAAATGGCCAAAAGCTGAAGGGACGCCACGAGCAATCACTCTGCCGTGGTGAAGTCATAACATCAGTGCCTCTAATGTTATGGTTATGGTACCTCCATAACTAGGTGAAACTGATCATGCATGTATATGGCTATAGGTAATCTTAATTAAACATAAGCAATCAAACACGTAACTTAGACTACGGGAAAACAGTTGGCTGCATACGGGGAATCCTAATAAGGAAAGAATGTCCATACTAAAAGGACAGGAATCCATACCTTATGTCCAGTGAACGAAGAAGATGAACTGAGAGGAAATCCTACTTCCGAATCACTAGTACTACATAAATACATACATGAATAATTATCTGCTTACTAAATACGTAGCTGGTTTTATGTCGTGTCTTAGCTTATTTTATGTGTTCTTACCATGTTTTACTGTTTTTAAGCCTTACACTGTGTTTATCTTATATTCTGTTTAATCTGATTAAGTATTTCTGGTATTTCATGTGTTATTATACTTACTGTGTAATAATAAGTAACTTTCCAAAAATAACAGGTTTCCTAAAACAGAAAGTTTCCAAAAATAGAAAGTTTCCAAAAATAGAAAGTTTCCAAAAATAGAAAGTTACCAAAAATAGAAAGTTTCCAAAAATATAAAGTTTCCAAAAAATAGATTTACTGCTTAAAATAGATAAGTTTCTAAAAATAGAAAGTTTCCATAAATACATTAGCTGCCATAATTAAATAAGTTTCCATAAATAGATTAGCTGCCTGAAATAAATAAGTTTCTAAAAATAGAAGGTTTCCATAAATAGATTAGCTGCCTTATTTAATTAAGTTTCTAAAAATAGAAAGTTTCCATAATTAGAAATAAGGTGGTTAAATAAGCTAAGTATATAAGCCTAAGTGTTTTCATGATTATTTTCTAAGTCATATGATATAATGTATAGTTTAATAATTATTTCATGTAATTAAATTAAACTATAGGTTAAAATATTTAATTAAAGTATAACATGTTTTTAATTAAATAAAGTTAAATACTTAGGTTAAAACATGTATTATTATATATTAATAATATAACCTAAGTCATGTTAATTAATTAATTATAGTCATGGTTTTTAAATAATTAATTAATTATAAGTCTAAAATATAAAATACTTAGGTTAATTAATTTCATGATTATAATAATTAAAATAACCTAAGTCATGTTATTAAATTAATCATATCATTTTATTAATTTAATTTATAACATAAGATCATAAACATAAAAAAAACTAAACATACACCATGAACCAGATCTAAACTAAAAACAATGAACCGGACATGAAATCGACACCGTACCCCAAACCAACTCGGGGTACCCCGTGCCTTAGTGCTGCCGTGGGACCCACACACACCAACCGAGACCATATATGGTCTTGGTGGTGGTCGGTTGGCCAAACCGAAACCCCTTTGGGTTCGGTGTAGCCTGCGGCCAAAACAAACACCCCTTAAAAATATACTTTTGATTTTATTAAACCCCAAATCATGTTAGATCCATGTTTATTTATTAGGTTTTTGTAAAAGCATAACATGTTCTTGATTTATTAAAAGATCAAATCAAAAGAAAAAGTTTAAAAAGGATTTACCGAATTCGTGGATCAAAAGGATGAAGAACAAACACGATCACCAACTAATAATCCAAGATCCAAGATCACAAACCACCTCCTTGTGGTGTTTGTAGGGTGGCGGCACAAAAAGAAAAGGGAGGAGGGTTTTTAGGTTTTTGCTAAAAATCTTCTGTAATTGTAAATGAGTAGTGAAAAATCCCTTAACCTCCTTTTAGTAAAAATTGATGGGCTAAGCCCATCCTCCCTCCCTAATTTCGTGGTAATGAGGCCCACAAGGGGTAACCCGAATATTTTTCCGTGTCTAAAATATTGGTGTGTTCTCGTGTTCGTGTTTTACGTGTTCTCGTTAAATATTAACCGTGACTTAATATATTTATTCGTGTTCGTAATAAATATATATACGTAATTAATATTAGCTCGTGATTAATTACGTTCATGATTTCATGATCGCATGTTCGTGATTAATTATTGTCAAATAATTATTAATTGCTCGTGCGTAGTAAATACTTATCGTGTTTTAACACGTACGTAATACGTAAAATCCTAACACGAAATCGTAATCATGCTATAATAGGAAAGTTTTAATCTAGTACGTACGATCTTAAGGGTACTATTCATGGTAAAAGCATGCGGGTTTTACAACTCTTCCCCCCTAAAAAGAATAACTCGTCCCCGAATTATAGATAACATAAACTGGAAAAGAAGAACATACCCGAATCAAACTGAGAGGGTATGTAAGATAAATGAACGTGCAGGTGAGCTGGCAGAAGGAGCGCGGAACGTGACATGTCTTGAAAGGACATGGAACGTGGCGCGACTGAAAGGACATATCTAATTGATGAGAGAAAACGGATAAAAGTCCGGATGAACTTGTCCGTTTCCAAGTGGCCTCCCTCTTGGAACCGTTCCTTAAGAAGATCTTGACACAAATGATAAATCTTGGTCCTCCTGACCTTGACTTGGAATACGAAGAAATTCTTGGTTATCAACGGAAGGTGGATCCCCTAAATTTGATAGAGGAAAATAAGAGTTAACGTGCTAGGGTAACTGAAACGCTACGATGCAAGACAATCTGACTTAACTGATAATTAGAAACGATGCGCGAGACATAAAGAAACGTAGTACGTGAAAAATTTTGAACGTGATACGTGAAAATTTTTGAACGTGCTACGTGGAGATATGGCGAGTTTAGTATGAGTAAACATATCGTGATCCATGATACGTGTAACATATCTTGATCATGATATGAGGAACGTGGAATGAACATGACATGTGAAACATATCGTGAACATAGAATATAATGGCGGTAACGCCAAACGCTACAAGGTGAGACATAGAATATGACGAGAAACGTCTATCTGAGGATAGGGAGTTATATTAAACTTGGGTCTGGTCTCTCAAGTTCTTGCAAAACTTCCCCAGAATGAAAAAAAATGAACGTAAAATCGTAAGCCAAGATACGATCTTGAACGTGAATAGTGTCATGAGCGCTAGCGTGAAAGCAAGACGTGGAATTAGAATGAAGACGTGAAGTAAATAAGGAGCACAATTGCAAATCTTTGTCTGACCCGTTAACTGAGGGGTTGCCAAGTGGTCGGATAAGCCTTGGCTGGAACATGTTTGATCAATCTGTTGGTTCTGCAATCCTTGCGGATGTATGGATTCTGCAGACTTGATCAAACTATTTGCAATAACCCAGATAGCATCATGCTTCTTCTGAGTTTGCGTTAATCTGGTAACCAAAATCCATGGAGATCTTGTCCCATTTCAATTTACCATTTCAGATGATGAAAACATCTCAATCTGTTGGTGTCCTATCTTAACCTGTTGGTATGTCAGGTACTTAGATATGAACGTAACTGTATCTTGCTTCGTAGGACTTGATACATAGGAGTTTGCGAAACTCTGAGTTTCTGAATCCAGACTTCTCCTAGCGTAGGATTTTCTAGAACACCTAATGTAGTGTAGGGTACTCTCCTTTACGCATAAGCTGAGTCATAGTAAGATTAACCGTAGAAACCCATGTGATTCAGCGTGTTACTGTAATCAAACAGAATTCATATTGGGAAAAATTTTCTAGGGTAAAATTTCTCTTGTCATAGAATTTGCAACATAGTGCAGATATGGTCTTCCTGTTCTTCTCTGGGCTTAAAGGAAATCAGGTTATCCTCAATGAAAACACTGATGAATTTGCTCTGAGTTCATGGAAACTCATTCTTATAATGCCGTTGGAGCATTGATGAGACTAATTCAAAATCATAAATCTAGCATGCCCGAGTCGTGTACGAATAGCAGTCATGGACATGTCCTGCTCTTTCCCTCGTCACTGTTGGCAGCATGATCATGAGTTCAATCTTGTAAAAGTGATTAACACTATAAGGTCGATTGGACATGTTGTCAATACGTGGAGGAGAATAACGGTCATGAATGGTGATTTGTTTAAAAAAATCGACGGTAGTCGACACATAATCTTATGTTATCGTCCTTCTCCTTGAAGGTTCTTCTGGAATGTAAGGGAAATTTTGGAATAATCCGTTGGTTATGCGTAAAAGGACTTCAGTAGTCGTGTTTTACTGACAGCTAGAAAATTTTAGCGACCATGGCTAACAACGCACATGCTTGTAAGCATAAATAATTGTACATATTTTCCCGATAGAAAATCAAGTTGAATGTATTCAGGAGCCTGAACATTACTATACGTAATTATGAATCGTAGCATGGTGTGATGTTCATAGTTCATAATTAGGATAAAATTCATCCCGTGTCTGTCCGAGGAAATGCGTTAGCAGCTTGGATCTCATCATTAAGCTGGAGGAAAACCTTCGTATGTGTGGGAATACGAAAGGCGTCCTTCATGGTCATGAATATATGAACTATGGTGAAAGAAATGAAAGTGACTTCGGCAACGTGAGAGTTCTCACTGATGCGCCGATAATGGTATAGAAATTCTTGTGGCCTGATTAATACATGGCACAACAAAATAGATATACCCTTGGAGGGTACCCTGAATTTCTTAGAAATGTTCCATAGTTAGACGTGAGTCATGTGTCTTGACTCGTTTCTTGAAACTATAAGCATGACATATGTCTTGACTGGTGTCTTGATATGTGTCTTCAGAAAGTATACGTGAGACATGTGTCTTGACTGATGTCTTGACATGTGTCTTAAGAAAGTATACGTGAGACATGTGTCTTGACTGATGTCTTGACATGAGTCTTAAGAAAGTATACGTGAGACATGTGTCTTGACTGATGTCTTGACATGTGTCTCGAGACGTAAATTAATAGAACTACAATATTAGGTTATTATGCCAGACTTGGCGGATCGGTTGGACTACTGATCCTTTGTATGTCTGATCACGTCCGTGGCCGGAGTCTCGGTTGCGATTTCTAGGATAGTTGTTGTCATAGTAGTGGTTACTATCGTCCTGTCTGTCAGTTCCATGATGGTCATTCTCATGACCGTGATTCATGTACTATTTAGCTGAGTGGCCGGCTGGTACCGGTTTGCACTCATATGGCTGAAATGACAGCCGAATGACGTGTGACATGTAACTAAGAATTAGGGACAATGATTGATGGGAATCGTTTGATGGTGAAGCATCTTCTCGTCCAATTGCTTTGCTCCGACGCCTTTGTCTTCGTCTTGTAGGATATCCCGGTTGTGAACAGCATCCGTATCTCGTAGCGTCTCCGAACGTCAGCAGCATCAACCTTTAGTAACATCTCCAAGCTATGAGCGGCATCGGAAATCTTGTAGAATATCAGCAAGTGAACATACGCATTAGATGATTTAGAATTGACTAGCGAATACTCGTGCAGTATTGCAAGTGAAATACACATGGATTTAGGTACGTGTAATACACATGGAACACGGTACATGGAGTACACGTTGAATGCACATGAAATGATCGGTATGGGGTCGATCATTTGTCATGATTTAAGGAAAGTATACCGGTTAAACGGTTAGGAAAACCATCATGATAACCTGGCAGTATTAGCATAGACATCATTCTGGTTGTAACAGACACGTTAAAGTGTGGTTACACCAAATTCAACGATGATTTGCCTGACAGCATGATCAATGAAAACCAACCATGACTATCATGAAAGCAGGATTCAATGAAATCTAACAATGTCTTGCAGGACAACGTAAATAACAAAAGAGGCGTAAAACATAATCAACATGAAGACGGAATTATCATGAAGAAACATGAAACCATCTATCACGAAGAAGTGTATAACATAATCAGCATGAAACTGAAGTTAACCATGACAGTATGAAAACATACTTGACATAAAAACATAATAACTTATGAGGGGACATGAAAATATTTTATGCCAATTTAAATCATGAGAAAAATTTTATGCATGAAAAACAGTGCATGAATGCGTAATGTAGTTTATAAAACCTTTATATGTGCGAGGGAACGCCTATGGGTCGGTTCCAAAACAAAATACATGGCGAGGGGACGCCTATGGGTCGTTCCCAAAGTTAAAAGTTTCAATAAAAGCACATGCGACTAAATAGGGCCAGTCCTATACCAACCATTACTTAGTCATAATCCCTGCAACAATGATACATGAAACATAAATAAATGAAACTCATCTGTCAAAACTTATCAGAAAAAAATTTTATGTGACTAATTATAAACTTCTGGGGTTCAGTCCATATAGTCACAGTTCATGAGGAACATTATACATGAAACAATGACACATAACTAAATATGAATGACGGTTGTCCATCCATATTAATAAAACAATATCGATGAAAACATCAAGGTTAAAACCTCAAGGTGATGAAAACATCATGGTTAAAACAACAATGCGCTGAAAACATCAATATGTGGAATAACAAACGTTGGCTTAGGAAGCTCCTGGTGACTACCCACTAGTCACAGGTCGAGTTTTAGAGCCTACAGGTCGAAGCCTTGGCTCTGATACCATAATTGTAACACCCCATTTTGATAAATGGAATGTCACGCGTAATTATGGCGTGCCATCAAAGCATACAAGGATAAATGCCTAAACATTACATGACCATAGGGAAAACCGGAATCAAACATAGGTTCCCAAACATAAGCCCAAAACATGAATAAAGTAAATGAACAAAAAGGAAGACTAGACAAGCATAAATATGAAGGCAAGAGGATAAGGAATCTAAGGTAGCTCCCATCCTATGCGTGTCCTCCAAATGCTCCAGTCAGTCCTTGAGTACCTGCCGTTTTGGGACATGGAAAGGAAAGTAACGGCTGAGCAAACACTCAGTACACGGATATAGACATAGTATAAATGACTAAAACATAATAAAGACTTAATAGCAGCGGAATTGTATAAGTCCTGGAAAACCTGGAACATGTTCATAAAACTGGTTTTATAATTTGAAAAGCCTAATATTTATCTTATGAAAACTGTTTAACATATTTTACCATTAGCCAATATAGGTCATGAAAATCCACCATGCATGAATACTTGGAGGGGTGACCTCATCATGCAGATTAGAGGGGCTGCCTCTAATTTAATATACTGGTTCTGGGTAGGAGGGATAAGCTCCTTGTGAAGGATGCAAGGCACACACCACATTCACCATGAAATCCTAACTAAAAACATGTAACTAGGATGCACCCATACGCCCCACATGATAAATATAAATAAATGGCCAAAAGCTGAAGGGACGCCACGAGCAATCACTCTGCCGTGGTGAAGTCATAACATCAGTGCCTCTAATGTTATGGTTATGGTACCTCCATAACTAGGTGAAACTGATCATGCATGTATATGGCTATAGGTAATCTTAATTAAACATAAGCAATCAAACACGTAACTTATACTACGGGAAAACAGTTGGCTGCATACGGGGAATCCTAATAAGGAAAGAATGTCCATACTGAAAGGACGGGAATCCGTACCTTATGTCCAGTGAACGAAGAAGATGAACTGAGAGGAAATCCTACTTCCGAATCACTAGTTCTACATAAATACATACATGAATAAGTATCTGCTTACTAAATACGTAGCTGGTTTTATGTCATGTCTTAGCTTATTTTATGTGTTCTTACCATGTTTTACTGTTTTTAAGCCTTACACTGTGTTTATCTTATATTCTGTTTAATCTGATTAAGTATTTCTGGTATTTCATGTGTTATTATACTTACTGTGTAATAATAAGTAACTTTCCAAAAATAACAGGTTTCCTAAAACAGAAAGTTTCCAAAAATAGAAAGTTTCCAAAAATAGAAAGTTTCCAAAAATAGAAAGTTTCCAAAAATAGAAAGTTACAAAAAATAGAAAGTTTCCAAAAAAGAAAGTTTCCAAAAAATAGATTTACTGCTTAAATTAGATAAGTTTCTAAAAATAGAAAGTTTCCATAAATAGATTAGCTGCCTTAATTAAATAAGTTTCCATAAATAGAATATAGCTGCCTGAAATAAATAAGTTTCTAAAAATAGAAGGTTTCCATTAATAGATTAGCTGCCTTATTTAATTAAGTTTCTAAAAATAGAAAGTTTCCATAATTAGAAATAAGCTGGTTAAATAAGCTAAGTATATAAGCCTAAGTGTTTTCATGATTATTTTCTAAGTCATATGATATAATGTATAGTTTAATAATTATTTCATGTAATTAAATTAAACTATAGGTTAAAATATTTAATTAAAGTATAACATGTTTTTAATTAAATAAAGTTAAATACTTAGGTTAAAACATGTATTAGTATATATTAATAATATAACCTAAGTCATGTTAATTAATTAATTATAGTCATGGTTTTTAAATAATTAATTAATTATAAGTCTAAAATATAAAATACTTAGGTTATTTAATTTCATGATTATAATAATTAAAATAACCTAAGTCATGTTATTAAATTAATCATATCATTTTATTAATTTAATTTATAACATAAGATCATAAACATAAAAAAAAAACTAAACATACCATGAACCGGATCTAAACTAAAAACAATGAACCGGACATGAAATCGACACCGTACCCCGAACCAACTCGGGGTACCCCATGCCTTGGTGCTGCCGTGGGACCCACACACACCAACCAAGACCATATATGGTCTCGGTGGTGGTCGGTTGGCCAAACCGAAACCCCTTTGGGTTCGGTGTAGCCTGCGGCCAAAACAAACACCCCTTAAAAACATACTTTTGATTTTATTAAACCCCAAATCATGTTAGATCCATGTTTATTTATTAGGTTTTTGTAAAAGCATAACATGTTCTTGATTTATTAAAAGATCAAATCAAAAGAAAAAGTTTAAAAAGGATTTACCGAATTCGTGGATCAAAAGGATGAAGAACAAACACGATCACCAACTAATAATCCAAGATCCAAGATCACAAACCACCTCCTTGTGGTGTTTGTAGGGTGGCGGCACAAAAAGAAAAGGGAGGAGGGTTTTTAGGTTTTTGCTAAAAATCTTCTGTAATTGTAAATGAGTAGTGAAAAATCCCTTAACCTCCTTTTAGTAAAAATTGATAGGCTAAGCCCATCCTCCCTCCCTAATTTCGTGGTAATGGGGCCCACAAGGAGTAACCCGTATGTTTTTCCGTGTCTAAAATATTGGTGTGTTCTCCTGTGTTCTCTTGTTCGTGTTTTACGTGTTCTCGTTAAATATTAACCGTGACTTAATATATTTATTCGTGTTCGTAATAAATATATATATGTAATTAATATTAGCTCGTGATTAAATTACGTTCATGATTTCATGATCGCATGTTCGTGATTAATTATTGTCAAATAATTATTACGTGCTCGTGCGTAGTAAATACTTATCGTGTTTTAACACATACGTAATACGTAAAATCCTAACACGAAATCGTAATCATACTATAATAGGAAAGTTTTAATCTAGTACGTACGATCTGAAGGGTACTATTCATGGTAAAAGCATGCGGGTTTTACAACACCACCCTCCACAGCACGCCAGTCTTAATTCACCTGAGATATATGCTTAAAGTCAACACAAAGGTTGAGTGAATTTATAGGTTTTAAAAATCATTTGAATATAAGTATGACTCATGGGCTACAGTGTTATACACCCAGTTTTAAATTCATCGATTCTTATTGCACTAGCTCATGACCCGAGACTAGACATTATCAGAAAAATCCAACAAATTGCCTTTAAGCAGGAAGATTGCCAGACTATCCTGAGTTTTAGCAAAATAAAGTATATTTGTTTAGCCTAGGAATGGACCATTAGCTGCTAGCAAGTGCGACTTGCCCAAATAGGAGATGTCAGACTCCAATAGTACTATTCACGATATTAGCGCTCATTAAATGATTAGCGGTTCACGATTAAAAAGGGACTTTGGATGGAAACAAGTAAACATGGTGTCAATAATCATATAAGTAGCATACAAAAACACTTGTATTCCAGTATTGCATATATCCCCCACGGGTTTTCAAATTGTTTGTAAGCTTTTTAAATGTGAGGCTATAAACTCACCTTAGCCTATAGAGTCTTTTGATTATCCAACCACAACCTTCTCACGAATCTAGACTGACAAACAATATGCATATATATCAAGTGTTAGTCTCTGAGTTCATTCTCTTTAACTAATATTATTTGATTGAATTAATTTTTGGAGTGATAGTATCAGTGTTCGGGCCATCATACTTAGAAGCCATTCTATAAACGTTTGAGGAGCGAGGGCACTTTAAATCGTAAACCTAACCACTCAGTCAGAACGTAATATCGAGATGAAACATCTTTGTAAAATCTCCCTACTAACATGACACAACATATTTTATTACATTTTGAGTTTCAATGTTGGCAAAAATAGTCCTTGTTGTTATAGTTTGGTGTAATTAAACTTTTAACCTTTAAGTATATGGTTTCATAAATTGTAATTTAAACCTTCATTATTTAACCTTAGGGTCTCAAACTTAACAACAATTATTCTTATAGCTTTTACTTTCAAAAAATGACACTCTTGGCCAAAAATGATAAATAGTTTCATAATTGACAGTTTTAATCCCTTAACTTGTAAAAATCACATAACAAGCTCAAAAATGATCCAAATGATCTAGGATTTGAAAACAAAGTTTATGAACACATTTATAATCATAATAGTAACATTTCTTCAGAATTATAGCTTTTTAAATAGGTTTTTGCTCATTATTTTATGTAAATTACAAAACTAGGGTTTTAAGACATCTTTAACTTATAACTTTCATTTAAAATGATGAAATGACTTTGTTTCTTTTAGATTATCTTTCTAACATAATTTTGGCATAATAAAAACTCTAAATAAGCATTATAACAAGATCAAAGCTTGGTTAACATAGATTTTACCTAGGTAGCTCCAAAATGGCTCCTTATGGCTTCTTATGAACACAACTTGCTATCAAAGCTTCAAGAGCTTCAATGGCTAGCTTCTAGACCTGGTTTTTGGTCTTATGGGATTTCTTAAGACATATATAGAGGTGGAAATGTATAATGGGTATGAGATACAAAGGAAACAGGGTGCAAGTTTCAAATGAAGCATTTCGCCCCTATTTATACTTGTTTTGACCCTTAGCCTCCAAGTTATGTATTCAAACGTGAAAGATAGATATAGGGTTGGCTAATGAAGGCTATTGAAGATCTACACAAGTTCATAGCTTGTAGCTTAGTCCTAATCCTTCCTTATGGCTAGAAATAAGTCACGACAACATATAGATAGGAATGGTGATGTGTAGCAAGAAAGGAGGTGATCCACCTACTTTTCACACTCCTAAAATATCTTAGGATGAATAAATATCAGTTTTTCAAACTTGGAATGGAGGGAAATGGTTTGAAAATGTTTTTTGGAGGGAAAATACAAAACCAGATCCTAAAACTACGGCTTGTAACTTATGTTTTGTTTTTTTGGTTATTAAAGGCTTAGTAAAGTGATTAGTATATTATTAGGGCTTAGTTAGGGTTTAGACATTATATTTAATAGATTTGGGTCCTTGTTTTGAATTTTAACAAAGGTTTGATGTGAAAATGGGAAGTATACATTTGTATATTAGGGTTTTCTAATGATCTAGGGTTTAATCTGAGTAAATATGATTATCCTCTTCTTAGCTACTGATTTAAACTTAATTTAGGTCCTATACATTGGGTCTTGAGTATCCAATGAGTTCTTACACTTGGTTTAATGGTTTAGTTTAGGTAAACATGTCTAAAGAGTGAAAATACCTACTTTGACCTAATTTACAAGTCATGCATTGAAATATTGTACCTTTTGCATTAGGGTACTTGTACATTGTCTTAATATAATATTATAATATTATAATCATAATGAAGACCTATAAGTATTTTTATACTTGTCCTTAAAGAACTATGTGATGATTCCATGTAGATTTCTTAATATTAGGGTTTTTAGGTCATTGATCCTAATGATTTTCTAACTTGAGTAATTAGGGTTTATATCTTAATGTACACTTATTATAAGTCTTATATAGTATGTTTACGACTTATATGGGTTCTTCATTCTTAGTTTTAGGGTTTATATAAGTTGATCATATTCTAGGGTTATTTAAATAAGATTAAGGTTCTCTGCTTTGAAAACTTGTACTTTATGCTTTAATAATTTGTAACTTGGTTCAAGATAAATGTATGCTCATATTATGATACTTAGTTGACTTTTATGTTTTGTTTCAAAATATTGGATTCTAATTCATTATAGGTTGGATTTTATATTCTAATCTTGGTTATAGGTCATTTTCTTGTAATTAGCTTGTGATTAGTGAATATTAGTGTTTTGTGATTATTTAACTTTCCTTTATTTGGTGGATCAGAATTAGTGTAGAGTGTTTAATAATATTACATTGTCATTTTGAGGTTATATTGCTTGAAATATTAGTTTATAAGGGATTTCTAGGGTTTCTATGGGAATTTAGGGTATCCTTGTTATATTTGAGTTGTTCTTCTTCATTGTTTGTTCATATGATAACTTTTAGAACTCAGACTTGATATATACATAGTGTTTACAACATATAGGCATATGTTGATGTGGCAATTATGATAGTGAGATCCATTAGTCAGTCATGTAGTATAGTGAAAATGCAAAACCTTTTGAGTAAAATCACCTTTTTATTTATGAACATGGATATTACATTAACCAAAACTACTGGATGTTATACTGATACTCGAACTTATCCGAAAGGTATAATCTTCACATTTTCCGAAAGTAAGAAATCCTATTTTTCCCAAAAGTGAGGGTGTCATTTTATCTGAAAGTGCAAAACTCATGTTATCCAAAAGTTTGTATTATTCCCGAAAGTTGTTTGATACATGCAATTAATGCGAAAGTTCCACTTGCAATTTTTTTCCCGAAACTTTTTTAATACATACTATCCGAAAGTAACTTTGGACAATTTTTTCTTGTCCACTTGCAATTAATGCGAAAGTTCTAAACTTCCATTTAATATCCGGAAGTTATTTTTTCACTTAGTTCCGAAAGTTGGAAATACTCATTTTTCCCAAAAGTTTTAATTGACTTTTCTCCTAAAGTGAATTTTGATTTCTCCGAAAGTGGAAAACTGGATTAATCCGAAAGTTGAACTTGTCCAATATCCGAAAGTTAAAAATTATTCACTATCCGAGAGGTGAAATTTTTAAATTTTCTGAAAGGTGAAATTTTTTAATTTTTCTGTAAGGTGAAATTTTATGTTTATCCGAAGGGTGAAATTTTTTTGTTTTATCCGTAAGTTTTATAACTACTTTGGCTTACATTTTGGGGATAAAGCAATATTGATAAGATTTCAACCACAACCTAATCACAACAACATCTACTTAAGATCCTATTCACTTCAACATCGAGATGGATTCTACTACTGAGTATCGTGTTACTAATAACAACATCATGGTGGCGGGTAACAAAGAGAGACCACCAATGCTTGTGTCCGATCGATATGCACAATGGATATTACGTTTTCTTCGATATCTTGACACTAAACCCAATGGTGATGTTCTTCGCCGTTGCATCACAAACGGGCCATATAATCTCACTAAAATCACCATTCCTGCAACTCCAGCAACCGACACGACGCCAGGTGCAGTTGAGCAGACTATTTAGAAAATATATGAAAATACTTCGAAAGAGAACCGTGCTTGGATTGATGCAGAGAAGGAAGCAATCTATCTGATTCTAAGTGGGATTGGGGATGATATTTACTCAACGGTTGATGCGTGCTCTACTACAAAAGAAATGTGGTTTGCCATTGAACGTATGCAACAAGGAGAATTACTAAACAAACAAGATGTCAAAACAAACTTGTTTTGGAACTTTTGTAAGTTTACTTCATTGGATGGGGAATCAATTGATTCATATTACTCAAGATTCTACAAAATGATGAATGACATGACATGAAACAACTTGGAAGTCTACACCATGCAAGTCAATATGCAATTTCTACAACAACTTCAACCAGAGTGGACACGATTTGTAACTTTGGTGAAACAACAAAATAAGCTAGACGAGGTCAATTGTCACACGGTTTTTGACATATTGAAACAATTTCAGAATGGGGCAAATGAACTTCGAGTTGAACGGGTAGCAAAGACTGATAATCCACTTGCTTTGGTGTCTACCACTCAACATGTCCAAGATCATCGCTCTTGTGTTCCAAAGTCATACTTCACTACATCCTCCTCACCAAGATACTCCACTACATCCTCCTCACCAAGATACTCCACTTCATCCAAGTCTTCAGCTCCTACAAGATCACGAGGCAAAGAACCAAGAGAACCATCACCATCATCTGAGCCACCATCTGAAGAGGACAGTGATGAAGAACAAGATCTGAAGGATAGGGAGATGAACCAACAAATTGATTTCATTATGAAAACCTACAAGAAAATCTTCAAACCCACCAACAACAATATTCGAACATCATCTAACACAAGGAACCAATATGTTGAGAGTCCTTGAAGGTATGACACACGACAACGTGATGAAAGTCCTCCTAGGTATGATCGACGGAATCCAACACATGTTGAGGGTTCTGCACGGTATGATCGACAAAATGTTAAGTATGATACTCATAGGATTGCTATTGTTGCTGGGAATAGAGAAACTGTTGGAACTTAAGTGGTTCGGCAAAGTGGGATTCAGTGCTTTAAATGTCAAGGTTATGGGCATATGGCAAGGAATGTAGGAAGCTGAAACAGGTTAGGGACTCTGGTTATCATAAGGAAAAGATGCTGCTATGCAAGAAGATGGAAGCTAGGGTTAAATTATCGGCTGAGGAAGGAGCAATGCTTGATGATACTGATGATGAAGCCTCTGACCAAGTACTTGAAGCACATTACTCGTACATGGAAAACGTTGAAGAAGTTCTTAATGTCACTGAAGATGACAACGGTCCTATCTTTGATACTGAGCCAATCGATAAGGTACACACTGAAGAGGAATATAATGTGTTTGGTAATATTCATGAGCATTGTGAGCTACCCAAAGCCATTAATGACACATGTATGATGGAAACGGTTGATAGCAATACAACACCTGATTCATCAGACATGTGCAATAATGAGTCTGAGGATGATCAACCTGCAAATGAGTATGATGATTATGAGGAGCGTATTGCGCTTGCTAACTTAATTGCTTCTTTACAAAAAGATGTCAAAGAAACTAGAAAGAGTCAAAAGCAATTAAAGAAGGCAAACGCTACGCTCACTTAAAATTTAAAGAAACCAAAGCTGTAGTTATAAAATCTAGTGAGCTTCTTGCAAGCTGTAGAGCTGAGCTTATTCAAAAAGACAAAGAGCTTGCAAGGTACAAAGGGGGTGTCGTTACTACCGTAGAGGATGTTTTTGAAACTAAATACAACGAAACTCTTAAGATTTTAGAACAAGAGAAACGTAATTATAACACCTCTTTAAGTACCGAATGACACAAAATGTAGTTTGCTACCACCAAAGTAAATGAGTTAACTCAAAAGATTGATTTTATTCAAGAGGATAAAACTAAACAAGTCACTACGAAAACGGAAGAGGTTGCTAACTTGCAACAAGATTTCAAAATTAAACAAGCTAAAGACATTGACAAAGTCGTGGAACCTGAAGTTCAAATTGTTTTTTATAAGAAAATTGTTTATAAAACAAATCAATCTAGGCAAACCATGCGAATTTTGGCACCTGTTGGACCAGTAGTTACTGACCATGAAGCAACTCTAGGATTTGAATATAAAATCCCCCTAAGTGTTTCATGCTCAATAGTAAGGCCAGTCTGCTGAAGGATGACGGGAGGAACAAAGTTCCTACTGAAGACATTATAGCTGAAGAAAATTCAGCAATCCCCTTCCAGTGAACTTAGAATACAAAGGAGTCTTCGCTTCAAATACTAGGCGGTCTAGTTGCTGAAGAACAAGGACTGAATAAGGGCTTTCAGTTCAGTTTGGTTTGACAATACCAATCTGAATGAAGTCGATCTCCTCTAGGATACCGAAGACACTTCAGTATTCTGATGGTTTGCATTAGGCGGGAAAAGATACTTTAAGTCAAAGTAGGTTGCTTGTATACTTAGATATAAGTACAACCTTTATCTTTTCTAGAATAGTTTAATATGTACTTTGTACTGTTTATCCAGCATGGGCATCAACCACCCACTAGATAAACCCATGCATTGGTACATGCAAAATGCAAACCCTAATTACACTGCCTATATAAGGAGTGCACATTGGGAGAGAAAGGGTTAACCAATACAAGAGCTTAAACTCTGGAAAACCTTTCTCTCTCGATACCAACTATACCATATAGCCAAGATGCATATGAACGTTTAGATTGGAGCTTAGACTTTAACTTTGGTTAGACGTTTAAGTAGAGGAGATCAAACCCCATTGTCATTCAACCACTTTGTTATTCCATAAACAAAGTGGGTTATACATTCTTTATTTGATTCTAATAAAAGTCTATACGTTGAAAAGTATATTGGTATTGTTGTTTTAATCTTTCATAGTTCTTATCTATTGTTAAAACAACTCACTTTAGTCGAAGTAAGAGTTATGGCTTAAGTTAATAAGTAATAACAAATTACAAGGGACCAACAAGTGGTATCAGAGCAGTTTGATTAGTTAAACTCTTATTTTATTAAACTGCTCATTTAAAAGTTTTCAAATCAAGATAAAAAATGGCTCAAGTTATACCACAAACCCTAAAATATAGGGGTGGCCAACTCAATGTTGCTCCTGTACTAGAGGTAGCCAACTTTACAAATTGGAATAAGAGGTTTCTCGTCCACATGGTTGAGATTAAACCTCAATTCCTTGGAATTATTAAAAATGGTCCTTTTGTTCCCATGGTTGGGGACAATAAAAAACCTGAAGTACAATGGACTGCTGATGAGAGAAAATCTCCTAACCTATATCAACGTCTCAAAAATCTCATCATGTCTGTACTCCCAGATGACCAAATGAATTCTGTTGTAAATTATAAAACAGCCAAAGCAACATGGGAGGATCTTATTCTTTACCATGAGGGACCCTCTGATGTAAAAGAAACCAGAATCATGGATTTAAAGCTTCAATACAACACCTTCAAGCACAAATAAGGGGAAACCCTCACATAGACATTCACCAGATACAAAGCACTGATGAATGGACTTATGAATGATGGTGTTGAGCTTTCAAAACTTGAAATCAACACAGTTTTTGTTAATGCATTGCCAAAGAAGTGGCTCAGTTTCTACCAAAGCTTGAGAAATGCTAATCACATTAAAGATTGCGATCTAGCCTCTCTTTTTAGGAAACTGAAATATGAAGAAAACCTAGTTGATAGGATTTATGAAGGCTCAAGCAAGAGTAAAGCATTAACCATTGCTACACCCTTGTCCACAGCCTTCTTTAGTGAAGCTGTCATTCAATACTACCAAGATAGTCCTGATGATGAGGAAGATACTAGATCTAGTGAGGAATATCTGAATGACCTCAAAGAGGAATTTCATGAAAGAGCACTTCTGGCCAAGTCTAGAAGGTTCTTTAAGAAAGGAGGCAAGTTCTCCAGCTCCACAAAAGCTTCAGTTGACACTGATTGCTACAAATGTGGGAAGACTGGTCACTATGCTAGGGATTGTTATTCAAAAACATCTCTCCCTTCATATTCCTCACCATCTCAATCAAGACCAACTGGTCAATCATCATTTCAACCAAAACAAATTGCTTCTACTCCATTTCAGCAAATCAGGGTTGAACTCAGACCAACAAAGGACTTTGAAGCCAAATACAGAGAAATCAAGGCAAGATTGGCCTTAATGAGTACTGAAAGATCCTCATCCAATACTCCCAAGCAAGACAAGAACAAAGGGCTTATTGCTGAAGCCTATGAATTGGATGAAGAAGATGTTTCTTCAGATGATGATGAAATGGTGAATGTGAAAGTGCTGATGACACTTGCTGATGATGAAGGGGCCAATTCAAATGTTGTGACCAAATAAAGTGCCAGAAATAGTGAATGGGTCAATGTCACAATAAAAAGGTACAAACTATTCTTGAATTAGAAGAAAAAGATGACATTAAATTTGTCTTTGATTACTTGTGCATTGATCTAATATTTGTTGAAGAGCAAAGAAACAATTTGCTTGAAAAATTTCACAAACTTGTTCTACAACTTGAAGATTTTGAAAGTAAGCAAATAGAGCTAAAAGAAGCTAAAATTGATATTCTTACTTTTCAACAATTGAACAAAGAAATTTTATAGGAAAATAACTCTCTTAGAGTGGAACTAAAAGAAGCAAAAGACATTGTTAAATCTTGGCTTAGAAACTCTGATAGGGTAAATCAATGCATAAGTGAACAAATACCTACTCAAAAGAGGAAAATGCTTGGTGCTGAAGGATCCTCCAGCACCAAACCTATCGTCTTTGTCAAAGACTCAAACGAGGATGGTAGCTCGATCCCTGACATTGAAAGGTCAGGTGAAGAGAGTTTACCCAATCATGATACTAGACGAATCCTTCTTCCTGAGTTTCAAGCAAGTGTTGACACTTCAGCACCAGTTGAGTCCTCAGTTACTGAGGATGACTCAGATGATGATATAGAGAATGAAGTAAGTACCCCACTTCCTCCTTTGGAGAAGCTGGCTAGTGTTGAACCCTCTACTAGACCCAATACTATCTAGTCTATTATCAAGTCACACACCACACACAAAGTTAGTTCTTCCAAGCATGTCAAAATAGACACTTCAAAGAACTCTTCACCTCCTGCTGAAGGTTCATATATTGGAGCTACCTCTTCAGTTTCAACAAATAAACTGAAGAATGCTAGATCTGAGGAAGATAATAGAATGTCTCTTGTCATGCAAGGGATCAATGATCTTAAATTGCAACTCAGGCAGCAGCAAACACCAACACGATTTAGAGATGAACCTTCAGACTCTCCTCATATCAAGTACAAGACACAATTTAAAAGGGCTTGTGATTTATATGGTCTAAATAACCATCTCACTGAAACTTGCCTAAAAGTGATTTATTGTATCAAGTGTGAAAGGACTGACCATCGCACTTTGTGAACACACTCAGTATATGATGGCCAAAACAAATTTTGATTCTCACAAATCTGAAGCATCTCATTCCAGGCGAAATATGTCTTTCCCACCATGCATTCATTGTGGTATGGGCAATCATCACTCGGATGACTGCCACTATTACCCTGTTTGTAATATTTGTGGAAGTTATGACCATGACACTCATGGACGTAATCGAATCATCTCACTCAGAAGAGGTATTAAACCAAGAAACCCAAAATCTATTACCAAATGTTGTAAGACTTGTGGAAGCGATGTCCACACTACATCTGATCACAACCATATAGAGTGGTTCAGAAGAGGTGAAGCCCTCCAGGCTAAGAAAGCAATAGCTGTTCAGACCTCTTCTTCTTCAGCTGAGCAATCACACATACCCTCAACAAGAGGACCCTTCAGTTCTAGAACACCTTCTAGATCTAAAACCCCCACCCAACAAAGGTGGGTTTCAAAACAAAACTGACCATTTCCGTAACTTGTGTAGTGTGATCTCAGGAAGCCTATTTGGTACCTAGATAGTGGTTGCTCAAGGCACATAACTGGCACCAAAAGTTATCTGCACAAGTATAAGGAGGAACAAGGTCCCAAAGTTGTTTTTGGTGATAACTCATCAGCTACTACTGAAGGATTTGGTTCAGTAAAATGCAATGGTAAAGTTTTCTCAAGGGTAGCATATGTAAATGGATTGAAGCACAACCTCATCAGCATAAGTCAACTTTGTGATGCAAAGTATCTTGTGCTGTTTGATGACAAAAAAGGTACAATCTTCAACTCCAATCATGAAATTGTGATGATTGCTCCAAGAGTCAAAGATGTTTATGTCATGAACATGAACTCTACTCAGGAGACATGCTTCTTTGCTAAAGCCTCCAATATTACCAATTGGCTTTGGCATAAGAGGCTCTCACATCACAATTTCAAAACAATAGCTCTGCTGGCAAAACAAAATCTTGTTATTGGTCTTCCTTCACTTGTCTACTCCAAGGACAAACCATGCTAAACATGTGAAAAAGAGAAGCATCATAGAGCCAGTTTCAAAACAAAGCAAATTTTCTCAATCAAGAAAGTCTTCATTTGCTTCACATGGACTTATTTGGCCCAGTATCACCTAGGGCCATTTGTCATGAAAAATATACACTTGTCATTGTTGATGAGTACTCTAGGTACACCTGGGTATATTTTCTGACAAAGTAAGGCCACGTGATGTGATCGTGATAGTATGTGTGATAATTAGATACGTTATAGGGTAAATTAGAAAATTACCTTTAGGAAAAAGTAATAGACTAAAATTACCAAAACGAATTCAATTAAACACGATGGTGAACCAAGTTCGTTGTACACGAAGATCGAGTGAATTTGAGACGTTTTGTTTCGATTTGGATAATTGATTCAAATTGGTTTTCGGTTTTTAAAACTAAAATTAATTCTACCAATTTTAAACTAATTAATCCTAAGTGCATGAATCGTTACCCCGAATTATTAATCTAAAAATTACAATTTGAAAATTAAAGCTATTTTAAAATTTAAACTATTTAAATAAAAACTTATCTATTTAAGTAAAATTACTTTTAAACTATTTTAAAAGTCAAATAAAAACTATTTTACTTCTAAAAATTAATCAAATTTAATTTATTTAAAAACTAACTTTATTAAAATCCAATTATTTAAAAACTAGTTAAATTTCTAAAATAAAACATTTTTTTAATTTTGATTTATTTATTATCTAAAAACTTTATAAAAGAAATATTATAAAATGAATTTAAATGAAAATTAAAGCAAATTAGAGCAGTTAATACTAAATAAAATTTGATAGCCCTAATTCGATTTACTATATTAATTAAATTGTCAGAAGAAAAACACAAAAGAGCAGTTAGCTCAGATGGGTAAGGCGCTTGGCCCATGACCAGGAGGTCATGGGTTAGAGTCTCGTCAAAAACATCTTTGGTAGATTTAATTTTTTTGGACAAAATATGAAAAATGCCAGTCACATGAATGACCAAATGAGATGATGATTATAGACAGATTAAATCAAAATTGATCACACAGACCAATTGAGTCTGTGTGCAAATGCACTCGGCAAACAAAAAGATAAAAACTCTTATATAAACAAAACTAATCACCAAGAGAAGCTAATAACAGAATACCAATTATCACAGATTTATGCAATGTTAGCAACCTTAACAATCAAACTACATCAGCAAATCTAGAATACTAAAACTGCTTAAACAAACTCATCAAATCAATAGCAAATCATTCAGTCTAAAAAAATTAGTAACATGCTAAACTTATATAAGCAGACTATTATCAAATATCTTATCAGCTAGATAAGACTAAAATCAGTAAAGGATACTGAACAATTAACCCATGATTAAAACAAATGATCTATCAGACAAAAATCAAAATAAAGCAGCCTCAACTCAAAACCTATAAAACTTTTATAAAAACAGTTTAGTCCAGATCCTGTTATCAGTAAATTCACTAGACAGCTAAAACAGATTATTCTCTACAAAGTATCAATTTCAGCAAACTATAAAGAACAATCCAGCAAATCAATCACCCTATCCAAACATATCAATTCATAACATCATTCAAAAATATACCAAAAATCAACAGCAGATCCAAAATCAGATTCAATAACAACAAACTCAACTAAAGCATATTAAACTAAGCATATTCATTCATTAAACTAAGCAGATTCATTCCACTACATGAACAACATAAAATTAAAAGAGAGTTAAAAACCTTTGACGAATCTTTTGAGAAGAGGTGCAGCGCTGAGCTGACCTAGTTAACCGAATCAACACCACCCTTTAACTCCATATTAACCACCATTACCCGATCATACAACGAACCACCACTTTATAAATCGATAAAAACGATTTATAAAGATGAATCAACAGCTTCTTATGAATCAAACAAGTAGGGTTTGACTTTAATCAGTATTCTCATTTAAATCTTTCACATAAACCATTCAATCAAGCTTACATGAAAGACTACAATTGCTTATATCAATTTATAATATTAGATTATGCAGTAAATTTAAAACAGTAATAAAAAAATCGTGAGAATGAGAGAATATAAATCAAAAGATAACTTGTATTAATTCCAAACAATATTACAATACTTTTAAAAATTAAAACTACAATTTAATTTCTAACTAAAAATTGACATAATAACAATAAAACAAGAAAAGGGATACAATTACTGAATAAATGGGGGGTTTTATAGCTGCCGAGAGGTGTTGGTTGTTGATGAAGAATCATTAACAGTCGTTGGATCTTCTCTTCTTATTCTCTCTCTTTTCTGTTTTGATCTGAAGGCTGAAATGAGCCAACTAGCACACGAATCGCCAACGTGGCATCCGAGTGTGCTAGTTGTGCTAGTTGTATGCTGATTTGGAGAGTAATTATTGGTGGATGATGAATGATGATGTGTATCATCCACTCTCATGATGCCACGTCGCACGCATCCTCCATCTTCTTTCTTCCGGATTAAGGGGGAATTAATTCCCAACTCGTGTGAATCACATGAGTGATATAAACGCCCCATTTAATTTGAGTGATTTATTTATTAGGTTTTTGAGGGAATTAGTAAAAGTTGCATCTGATTATTTTCTTTATTTGGGGAAGAAGGTGAAAAAAATGATAGACATTGGTAATATCGAAGAAAACGTGTGGTGTGGGTGTGATACAAGTTTGACTGATTGTGAGATAAATAAACTTTTCAATCGTTTATTAATGTATCAAACCCTAAAGCCCAATAGCTTAAGTCCCTTTTTTTAAGCAGCATAAAGGGCATGGGCTTTTGGCCCATTAACTTAAAATCGTCCCACAATTTATTTGAACTTTTGATGGGCTTTGTTTTAAAAAGAATGGATAATTATTTTTCTCTAAT
Source organism: Glebionis coronaria (assembly GCA_025667525.1). Taxonomy (NCBI): domain Eukaryota; kingdom Viridiplantae; phylum Streptophyta; class Magnoliopsida; order Asterales; family Asteraceae; genus Glebionis; species Glebionis coronaria. The sequence goes on from CM046878.1 coordinate 400,646,340, forward strand.
GGGCTTTTGAGCCCAATTTTCCAATGTGGGACCCACTTGGCCCATTTTTCATCATAAAAAGTTAAATCCACTAAAGTCGAGCTCGAAATTGGCTTTGTTGATCTTTTCTTCAAATCTCGTGTCGTTTTGGCCGGTTTTCGCGATCTTCGGTAACTACACACATGAAACAACAAACAAGCATATACAAAGCCATTTTCATTGGTTTTATGCATTTATTGTGTGTTTATTGATATAAATGATATGAGTAAAATCACTCATATCAAACTCCCCCTTGCTAAGCAATTGTCGTGTCCTCACGGAATGATAAAATAAAACACTAACTACACCATTATTCAACTTTTGACACTTTATTTTACAAAGAAATAATGTATTGCTTTCATTATTTGAAAAATAACTTTTAGGATCATAAAACTCAAATAGATTCATCGTCCTTGACTTTTCACTTTTCCGTGCCAAGTGTAAAAACAAGATCATTGTCAATCATAAGCCCCAAAATTAAACCAACTCATACAAGTAATTTGTGTTAAACTCAATCTCCTATTATTCCTAATTGTATCTCTAGATTTTATTTGTCATTCACCCAAAGGCTCATTTGACTTTATTTGATATTTATTAGTCCAAAAATGAAGGCAAAAACGGTGTAAACTCAACACTCAAAACCTAACCTCGACTTCAAAAACCGTTGTCACTAAAGAAAGCCCACATCAAGGATAACTTAACACGATTTGAGGGATAAATCCCCGGACCCTAAATTTGGCTAATAAGACTACTTAAGAGCAACAATAAAACCTCCAAAGTCAATTATGACCTTATTAATGGAGTTAGCAACAATTACATCATATCACCTTGTGGCTCTTTAAGATGTGATTGTGATCCTTATTTAAAATCCACACCCGAAGGCTCCTTGGACAAAAATAAAGGAATTGACATTCACCATCCCACCTTATGGCTCATGATGATGAAGCAATTTTTATTCAACACGTCCCCTTGCCATACACCCTAAGGCTCTAATGACAAGGTTAGTGCTACATGACTCCCACCCGAAGGCTCCTAGAGAACATGTTTTTATTTATTCATCTTTATTAATATGATATTTATAGTAAGCCAAATTTCTGCAATCCCATGATCAAAAGTCCATGACGCTGACACCCTTAATGTGTTCTCACTTTAATTACAAGGGAAGAAAAAGAAGGAGTTACGAGTTAAGATATTAAGCCTAAACCGCTAAAAACTTCATTTATTAAGCAATTATTATTCAAGCGTGGAAAATAAATAAGAGGAGATTAAATCAAACACAAAAATACTTGCACAAAGAAGAATTAATTTTAGAAACTTATGATTGAACTCTATCATCTCTTGTTCTCCATATTATAAAATTTCAAGAATGTGAAATCAATGGATACTTTGCCTATCAAATCAAAGTTTTGGGTTTTCAAGTCATCTGTAGGATCTTGCATCTTCTTATACTTTTTCAAGTTTTAGAATTTACGTTTTAAAGTTCCCTTGATAAACGACTTTCTAGTATCAATTATAGGAACTTGCAAAAAGTTCTTGTTCTTAACCCGTATAAATTAAGACTTTCGCGTTTTAAATCTCCCTATATACAAGCCTAGCAAAACTTGATTCAAACACGTTAAGGAAAAGCTAAGGTAAAAACCGAGTCGAGTTAAAAACTAATTTTATTTTCACCAACAGAAAGCCTACATTTGTGTCAAAAGCACTTATTTTATTTAATAAAACTTAAAAATAACACTAAAAATTTAAATTTTTATGAAAAACGAGAAAAACGATTACGTTTGGACACGACAAAAGCAATTGCAAGCGATTATATCGATTGACTCCCCTATGCTAAAACCAAACATTGTCCTTAATGTTTCTTAGCTCAATAGTAACACCCCCTTGCTAAAACACGAAGAGTCTAATGCAAAATCCTAACATGGAAAGAGCACGCAAATCTATAAGCCGTTTATTAATTATTCCTCAAGATAAAACGTTAGTCGATAAAAATCAAAGGATAGAGAGTGTGCCCATTTTGGCATTCAAAGATAGGAAGATCAAGTGGACCAGCAAAAACCGAACACGAGAGTCTTCAATGATAAGGGTCATACCTAATATTCACAACACAACAAAACACGAGCACGAGCTTGAAAGATCAAGCCTTATTAGTGTTGAAAGCTCGACTCGATCCCCGCATTCATTTGTCCTTAGGGAAAATGGTGAAAACCGGCATAATAGAATAAAATCCATAATAAAGCACGATGCCGGGGTCAGAGATCTCATCCTCGTTGTCGGATGACAAACGAAAGGATAAAACTCCAACACAAATCTCTAACAAGAGATGGTAGTCACAAATCACGATATAGAAAAAGCATGCTCCCCGAGATAAACTCGCACCAAGATGATCGAAAAATATTTCAATTATTGCATCGGTGAAAGGCCGAGATTTCCCTAAATCAACGATTCCGGGGTCGAATACCTCATCCTCGTGAGAGAAAGGAATAGACAACACGATGTCGTCCCCCCATGCTAATCCAAAATCATATGAAGCACATGGTAATGGTGTGGTAAAAGTCTCAACCATAGTGGTTTAAACTTGCATGACTTTGTCAACCTCGTCACTCTTAGGAATGTGAATAAAGGGGTCATGATACTCAATATGAGTCACATGAAAAACCCGCACATTAAGATCAAAGCGAGTGGTAGGGAGATTGGGAATAAAGAAAGTTTCTCCATCCGGGTCGACATATTCATCATCACAAAAGGTGTGAGATGAAGAAGGTATGATGCTCTCAAAATACTCTTTAAACAATGGATTATTGTTCATTGAAATTTCAAAAAGAGGATTTGAGTAAGTCACAAAAGTGTCGTCATTCTCGTCATCACAAGAAATATCTGACAAAGTATCAAGTGTGTAACACTCAGATACAAGATCATCATTATCATTAGAAGGAAATTCATCGGAGAATTCCTCGAGAATGGTAGGTAAAACATGAGAATCACGCTCGATCTCGAGATCGGAAACGTCTTCACTTCCCCGTGGAAGTGGATCAACAATAGCAAAAATTTCATCGACGAACTCATCAAACGAATAGTCACTAACCTCACTCGGTGTAAAGTTAGGAATCAGAGGCTCTTCAACGGAATATTGTGCCTTAGTAACATCAATTTGATCCTTCGAAGAGAGTGAAATGAGTCCATTTTCAATGATTTTTCAATTAAAGCAATATCACTCTCGGGATCAAAATTCTCACTATCAAACTCACTAGCATCAAATGGTGCACTAAGGTAATCATCAATTTATTTTTCAATCTTAGAACTATCATCCTCGTATGGATTGAGTGGAGATGAGGAAAGATTACAACATTATTCAACAAAACAAGCATCTTCCTTTATCTTTTCTTCATCACAAAATGAGGTTTCCAAAATTGGAAAAACACCTTTAGAAAAGAGAGATTTCTTATTATTTTCAATAGTCTCAACAAGTTTCACACTTTCAACTTTCTTAGAAACAAATCTTGGAATCTTTTCCGGTTTGAAAATAATACTTTTATCTCCATAAAACAATTTAATCTCCTCTTTCCTCATATCAACTTAAACATGTGCCGTGCACAAAAATGGTCGTCCTAAAATGATAGGCACACGAGGATTGGTCTCATAATCAACTATAGCAAAATCGGCTAAGTACAAAAACTTTACCACTTTAACAATGACATTTTCCTCTATACCAACCGGACGAGTGGTGGTACCATTAGCAAGCTCAATGATCATTCGAGTAGTACTAAGTTGTGCATAGTCAATAGTTTTCCAAATGGCTAGGGGCATTAAGTTAATGCTAGCTCCTAGATCGGCTAGGGCTTTGCATACCCCAAGCTCATTGAAAACACAAGGTATCAAGAATTGACCCGGATCTTTATATTTCTCAGGAAAGAAATCAAAGAAAACCGAGGTACTAATCACATTTAAAGTAGCGTTGGTGACATCTAGAAAGGTTTCCTTAGGTGGAGGATTAAACTCAATCACTTCAACTTCTTCTAAATTATCACAATCATCATAAACGGTTATGGCCTTAAGCTCTCCCTTCGGGTTTGGAATGGTATTACTAGGTAAGCAAACCGAAGAAGATGATGGTTTAGACATAAATCCCTCAAACATCGAAAGAAATTTATTTTGACCTTGTTCCAAACTTTGTTGCATATGATTGTGACTTTGCTCTAATCTTTGCTCAAAACGGTATTGGTTTTGTTCAAGTCTTTGTTGATTAAGCTAAATCTTATTGTTTTGCCCTTTAATCGTATTTTGAAACTCATTTTTCAAAGTTGCCATTTGTCCTTGAATATTGTTTTGAAAAGCTTTCAAATTTGCCTAATTCGTTTAAATGTAGCTTGACAAATCATTTTGGTTATTGCTTTGAAAACCTTGATTGTTTTGATTAGCATTAAACCCATTTCCTTGATTGTAGTTCCCTTGGTTTCCACGGTTAAAATTGTTCCCATTGTTTCCATTGTTGTACCTATTTTGAACCGGTGGAAAACCCGGTGGAGCAACATGATTTTGATGAGAAACTTGACCGTTGGAGCCATAAGTTCCCGTCGCGGCAAAAGCACTAGCTTGATCAAACCCCGTGGTTGAACAAGCATAATTAGGATGTGCTCCACCACATGATACACAAACATTCTCAACCATATTAATCGATCCATGAGGATTCTTCCTAAGCTTATTCAACAATGTAGCAAATCCATTATCAATCTTAGAGTCTAATCTAGCAATCTCGGTATTCACCTTGGAAACACTCGGTGTGTTTCGTGAATATTATGCTCTAGACTTATTCTCAATTATACACCACGCGTCTCTCGGAGTTTTTCTTAAAAGATTACCACCCGTGGCGGCATTTAAAGAATCTTGTTCAATCATACTAAGCCCATTATAAAAAGTATTTATTTGATGCAATTCTGAGAAACCGTGGTGTGGACATTGTCTCAACAAATCTTTAAATCTTTCCCAAGCAACCCCAAACGATTCATGCACTTTTTGTTCAAATCTAGTGATCTCGTTCTTAAAGTGTGTTGTTTTGGATGGTGGAAAGAAATAATTCATGAACTTAGACACTAAATCATCCCATGTCAAAATCGAACCCGGTGGTTCTTTCTCATACCAAATCTTAGCATTACCCTCGAGCGAGTACGGAAAAAGCATGAGCTTAATCGCGTCATTTGGCACATCTCTAAACTTGAGAGTCGAGGTAATTCGAAGAAAATTCCTAATGTGAGAATGCGGGTTATCGGTCTCATTGCCACGAAATTGGTCTGCACGAATGAGTGATAAAAGACCCGTCTTAATCTCATAATGATCCGCCAAAATAGCCGGCACAATGATTGCTTCCCCATACCCTTCAGTGGGTGCACGGAGCAATTCCTCCATTGTTCGGTTATCGGCCATCTCTACAACAATCGTTGGAAGCTCGGGTTCCACTATTCGTTGTTGACGATTTCTATTTCTACGAGGAATATTTTCAAGCCTATTTAAAACAATCACAAGTCGAGAAGAACGTAATTGCATAAACCAACGTAACGAGAATTTTAAAGGGTTGAAGAAAAGAAATTAGACAAGAAGAAGATTATTTTTGGTATTTTTATTTGGTATTGCTCAATCAAAAATGATCGATAAAAACAAGGAATTAGGATAACTACTATGGAAGTAAATTACCCTCGGTCGACTTTGAAACGATAGGTGAAAACCTAAACGTCTCGAGGTTCACTAAGTAAACTACAAAAATAAGATATAATACTACTTGAGTTGGCAAACCAATAATCGGTCATCCCTCTCAATATACGCACAAGCAAGCGGGGAAATGAGGTGGCACAAAGCACTTAAAAACCTTTTTCCTTAGACGGCCTTTTATAGCTCGTCGCCTTATACCCACCTTATAGTTTGTATAAATCGAGTTCAAACTTCTTATTAGTATTTATCTATTTTGCCTTTTTATTTTTGTTTTGGATTCGAATACAATAGCTAGGTGATAAAATCCCAACTAAGGTCTTATTTGGAAGTAGGTAATTTTATTGTTCTACGTAATACAATATAGTAATCACAAAAAACGAGAAAAACCATACATACTATAATAATAGAAAAATAACAAAACTTTCCGAGGACGGAAAGGGTCTTCAAATCAACGATCAACAAATCTCCACGAAACGAATCGTACAAAAGATCCCCGACAGCGGCGCCAAAATTTTTGATGTGATCGTGATAGTATGTGTGATAATTAGATACGTTATAGGGTAAATTAGAAAATTACCTTTAGGAAAAAGTAATAGACTAATATTACCAAAGCCGAATTCAATTAAACATGATGGTGAACCAAGTTCGTTGTACACGAAGATCGAGTGAATTTGAGACGTTTTGTTTCGATTTGGACAATTGATTCAAATTGGTTTTCAGTTTTTAAAACTAAAATTAATTCTATCCGTTTTAAACTAATTAATCCTAAGTGCATGAATCGTTACCCCGAATTATTAATGTAAAAATTACAATTTGAAAATTAAAGCTATTTTAAAATTTAAACTATTTAAATAAAAACTTATCTATTTAAGTAAAATTACTTTTAAACTATTTTAAAAGTCTAATAAAAACTAATTTAGTTAATACTAAATAAAATTTGATAGCCCTAATTCGATTTACTATATTAATTAAACTGTCAGTAGAAAAACACAAAAGAGCAGTTAGCTCAGATGGTTAAGGCGCTTGGCCCATGACCAGGAGGTCATGGGTTCGAGTCTCGTCAAAGACATCTTTGGTAGATTTAATTTTTTTGGACAAAATATGAAAAATGCCAGTCACAGGAATGACCAAATGAGATGATGATTATAGACTGATTAAATCAAAATTGATCACATAGACCAATTGAGTCTGTGTGCAAATGCACTCGGCAAACAAAAAGATAAAAACTCTTATATAAACAAAACTAATCACCAAGAGAATCTAATAACAGAATACCAATTATCACAGATTTATGCAATTTTAGCAACCTTAACAATCAAACTACATCAGCAAATCTAGAATACTAAAACTGCTTAAACAAACTCATCAAATCAATAGCAAATCATTCAGTCTAAATAAAATCAGTAACATGCTAAACTTATATAAGCAGACTATTATCAAATATCTTATCAGCTAGATAAGACTAAAATCAGTAAAGGATACTGAACAATTAACCCATGATTAAAACAAATGATCCATCAAACAAAAATCAAAACAAAGCAGCCTTAACTCAAAACCTATAAAACTTTTATAAAAACAGTCAGCTAAACAGATTATTCTCTACAAATTATCAATTTCAGCAAACTATAAAGAACAATCCAGCAAATCAATCACCGTATCCAAACATATCAATTCATAACCTCATTCAAAAATATACCAAAAATCAACAGCAGAGCCAAACTCAGATTCAATAACAACAAACTCAACTAAAGCATATTAAACTAAGCAGATTCATTCATTAAACTAAGCAGATTCATTCCACTACATGAACAATATAAAATTAAGAGAGAGTTAAAAACCTTTGACGAATCTTTTGAGAAGAGGTGCAGCGCTGAGCTGACCTAGTTAACATGAAAGACTACATTGCCCTTTAACTACATGACCTAGTTAACCTTTGACCTAGTTAACCGAATCAACACCACCCTTTAACTCCATATGAACCACCATTGCCCGATCATACAACGAACCACCACTTTATAAATCGATAAAAACGATTTATAAAGATGAATCAACAGCTTCTTATGAATCAAACAAGTAGGGTTTGACTTTAATCCCTATTCTCATTTAAATCTTTCACATAAACCATTCAATCAAGCTTACATGAAAGACTACAATTGCTTATATCAATTTATAATATTAGATTATGCAGTAAATTTAAAATAGTAATAAAAAAATGTCAGAATGAGAGAATATAAATCAAAAGATAACTTTTATTAATTCCAAACAATATTACAGTACTTTTAAAAATTAAAACTACAATTTAATTTCTAACTAAAAATTGACATAATAACAATAAAAAAAGAAAAGGGATACAATTACTGAATAAATAGGGGGTTTTCTATAGTTGGCGAGAGGTGTTGGTTGTTGATGAAGAATCATTAACAGCCGTTGGATCTTCTCTTCTTACTCTCTCTCTTTTCTGTTTTGATCTGAAGGCTGAAATGAGCCAACTAGCACACGGATTGCCAACGTGGCATCCGAGTGTGCTAGTTGTGCTAGTTGTATGCTAATTTGGAGAGTAATTATTGGTGGATGATGAATGATGATGTGTATCATCCACTCTCATGATGCCACGTCGCACGCATCCTCCATCTTCTTGCTTCCGGATTAAGGGGGAATTAATTCCCAACTCGTGTGAATCACACGAGTGAGATAAACGCCCCATTTAATTTGAGTGATTTATTTATTAGGGTTTTGAGGGAATAGTAAAAGCTGCGTCTGATTATTTTCTTTATTTGGGGAAGAAGGTGAAAAAATGATAGACATTGGTATTATCGAAAAAAACGTGTGGTGTGGGTGTGATACAAGTTTGACTGATTGTGAGGTAAATAAACTTTTCAATCGTTTATTAATGTATCAAACCCTAAAGCCCAATAGCTTAAGTCCCGTTTTTTAAGCAGCATAAAGGGCATGGGCTTTTGGCCCATTAACTTAAAATCGTCCCACAATTTATTTGAACTTTTGATGGGCTTTGTTTTAAAACGAATGGATAATTAGTTTTCACTAATGGGCTTTTGAGCCCAATTTTCTAATGTGGGACCCACTTGGCCCATTTTTCTTCATAAAAAGTTAAATCCACTAAAGTCGAGCTCGAAATTGGCTTTGTTGATCTTTTCTTCAAATCTCATGTCGTTTTTGCCGGTTTTCGTGATCTTCGGTACCTACACATGAAACAACAAACAAGCATATACAAAGCCATTTTCATTGGTTTTATGCATTTATTGTGTGTTTATTGATATAAATGATATGAGTAAAATCACTCATATCACCACGCACCAGATGCCATAATGTCATTTATCAAAAGAGTTGGAAATCAAAATGACACTCATGTCAAACAACTAAGAACTGACAATGGCACTGAATTTAGAAATCACTCACTGATCAAATTCTGTGATGACAAAGGAATTTCCTAAAATTTCTCATCTCCTTACACACCTGAACAAAATGGTGTGGCTGAAAGAAGGAACATAACTTTGATTGAAGCAGCAAAGACAATGCTTGCTGGATCTGCTCTCTCTAAGCATTTTTGGATTGATGATGTAGCCACTGCTTGCTACACTCAAAATAGATCCATCATTGTGAAGAGACACATGAAGACTCCCTATGAAGTCTTCAGGGGGATAATTCCAAACATTACATTCTTACATGTGTTTGGGTGTCCAATATTCATTCACAATCACAAGGATCACCTTGGAAAGTTTGATGAAAAATTTGATGATGGTTACTTTCTTGGATACTCCCTAATATCTAAAGCATACAGAGTCTTCAACACAAGAAGACAATGTATTGAAGAAACCTATCACATCACATTCAATGAAAGTTCTAAAGCTCTCACTTTTACAAATCCATCAGATGATGAACTTCATATACATGAGTCTCAAAATTATCCATATGATGAATTTAATCACTATGAACCTTCTCAAAAATATCAAACAAGCAACTCAGTCCCTCATATGGATCCATTTGAAGATATGACAAGTCCTACAAAAGGAAATCCTTCAGTATCACATACTGATGGCTGTCAATCAAATAATGATCAATCTCAAAATGACCAAAATGGTCAGTCTCAAAACAATCAGCATGCTGACACACATGATCAAAATGATCAATCATATGCAGCTGCTGTAGAACAATCTGAGCCCCTTGCTCAAATCTCTCATATCATCTCTAGGGAATTAGGTCTTGGATATGCTACTTCTGACCAAGAAGGAATCCCTCCAATGATTGAAACCTTGTCCACTGAATATCCTTCCGTAGACACTAGAGACATTCCAAGCCTAAGTCCATGTCATGGACTTCCAAGCTCTAGCTCTAATCATGATACCAGTACCTATTCTCCAGCTCCACAAAAATCTTGGACTCAAAATAGTCACATACAGCTGGTGAACATAATAGGTAATCCTGGTGAAGGTAGAGTCACTAGATCTATGGCAAAGAAACTGAGTGCAGCTTCATCTGGAGAATGCCTCTATGCAAATTTTCTCTCAGAAATTGAACCTACAAAGGTTTCTGAAGCACTCACACACCCTGGATGGGTGGATGCCATGCAAGAGGAACTCAATCAATTTGAAAGAAACAAAGTCTGGAAATTGGTTCCTCTTCCATATGGTAAATCAACCACTGGCACCAAATGGGTTTACAAGCTCAAAAGAGATGAAACCAATAAAGTGACAAAAAATAAAGCTAGGTTGGTGGCCCAAGGATTCAATCAAGAGCCTGGTGTTGATTTTGATCAAACCTTTGCTCCAGTTGCACGTATGGAAGCCATACGAATCTTCCTTACATATACCACTTACATGAACTTCATCATCTACCAAATGGATGTGAAAAGTGCATTCCTAAATGGTGACCTAAAAGAAGAAGTTTATGTTACCCAGCCTCCTGGCTTTGAGAGTAGTAAATACCCAAATTATGTCTACAAGCTTTACAAAGCTTTATATGGACTGAAGCAAGCTCCAAGAGCATGGTATGAAACTCTCTCAACTTTGTCAGAGGAAAAATAGATAGCACCTTGTTCATCTATAAATCTAAAATGGACACCATTCTGGTACAAATTTATGTGGATGACATAATCTTTGGTTCTACAAGCTTGAAACTTTGCAAACAATTTGCCAAGCTTATGACCAGCAAGTTTGAGATGAGTATGATGGGGAACTCACATACTTCCTTGGTCTTTAGATTAAACAATCTGACCAAGGCATCTCCATCACTCAAGAAAAATATGTCAAGGATCTGCTGAATAAGTATGATATCAATTGTGCTTTAGTGAAGACTCCAATGGTACCCCCTAACAACTTAGGACATGATCTCACTAGACAATCAGTCAATGAGACTCAGTATAGAGATATGATTGGGTCAGTCATGTACTTAACTGCAAGCAGGTCTGACATTCAATTCTCTACATGCCTTTGTGCAAGATACCAAGCAGATCCAAAGGAATCTCACCTTACTATTGTAAAGAGAATCTTCAGATACCTAAAAGGTAGACCAAGTGTAACACCCCATTTTGGTAAATGGAAATATCATAGTAATTATGGCGTGTCATCAAAGCATACAAGGTAAAATGTCTAAACATTACTTGACCATATAAAGGAAAATACCGGAATCAAACACCGGTAGTCCAAAAGTAAAGCTCATCACACACAAACATAGTATAGTAAAGGAAAAGGACTAAACAATGTCCAAAGCATAAGTATCATAAAGAAAGGAAATGCATAATGTAAAGAAGGCTAGACAGCTTCCAGTCCATATGCACGTACTCTTAGTGTCTACAAGCGTCCCTGAGTACCTGCCGTTTTGGGAACATAGAAAAGGAACACGGCTGAGCAATACGCTCAGTGCACGGATGTACAATAAAGCATGAATAGGATAAGCATATACATAATAACAGCGGAAGAAAACTAAGTCCCGAGTAACCTGGTTAAGTCTTAATAAAGTTGGTTTTATAGTTTGAAAGTCTTATGTTTATCTTATAAAAACTGTTTGTCATATTTTACCATTAGCCAATATAGGTCATGAAAATCCACCGTGCATGAATAATTGGAGGGGTGACCTCATCATGCAAATTAGAGGGGCTGCCTCTAATTTAATATACTGGTTTTATGGGTAGGAGGGATCAGCTCCTTGTGAAGGATGCAAGGCACACACCACATTCACCATGTAAAATAAAACGTGTAACTAGGATGCACCCATACGCCCCACATGATAAATATAAATAAATGGCCAAAAGCTGAAGGGACGCCACGAGCAATCACTCCGCCGTGGTGAAGTCATAACATCAGTGCCTCTAATGTTATGGTTATGGTACCTCCATAACTAGGTGAAACTGGTCATGCATGTATATGGCTATAGGTAATTCATATTTAAACATAAGCAATCAAACTCATACTTATACTACGGGAAAACAGTTGGCTGCATACGGGGAATCCTAATAAGGAAAGAATGTCCATACCGAAAGGACGAGAATCCGTACCTTATGTCCAGTGAACGAGAACGATGAACTGCGAGAATCCTACTTCTGAAACACTAGTGCTACATAAATACGTACATGAAATATGTATCTGCTTACTAAATACATAGCTGGTTTTATGTCATGTCTTAGCTTATTTTATATGTTCTTACTATGTTTTACTATTTAAAGCCTTAAACTGTATTAAATCTTACACTCTACTTAATCTGATTAAGTATTTCTGGTATTTCATGTGTTATTATACTTACTGTGTAATAATAAGTAACTTTCCAAAAATAGCAGGTTTCCTAAAATAGAAAGTTTCCAAAAATAGAAAGTTCCCAAAAATAGAAAGTTTCCAAAAATAGAAAGTTTCCAAAAATAGAAAGTTACCAAAAATAGAAAGTTTCCAAAAATAGAAAGTTTCCAAAAATAGAAAGTTTCCAAAAATAGAAAGTTTCCAAAAATAGATTTACTGCTTAAAATAGATAAGTTTCTAAAAATAGAAAGTTCCCATAAATAGATTAGTTGCCTTAATTAAATAAATTTCCATAAATAGATTAGCTGCCTTAAATAAATAAGTTTCTAAAAATAGCTGGTTTCCATAAATAAATTAACTGCCTTATTTAATTAAGTTTCTCAAAATAGAAAGTTTCCATAATTAGAAATAAGCTGGTTAAATTAGCTAAGTAAATAAGCCTAAGTGTTTTCATGATTATTTTCTAAGTCATATGATATATTGTATAGTTTAATAATTATTTCATGTAATTTAATTAAACTATAGGTTATAATATTTAATTAAGGTATGACATGTTTTTAATTAAATATATTAAATACTTAGGTTAAAATATGTATTATTAAATATTAATAATATAACCTAAGTTATGTTAATTAATTAATTATATCCATGGTTCTTAAAATAATTAATTAATTATAAGTCTTAAATATAAATACTTAGGTTAAAATAATTTCATGATTATTAATATTTAAATAACCTAAGTCATGTTATTAAATTAATTACATCTTTATTAATTTAATTTTTAACATAAGTTCATAACATAAAAAAAACTAACATAAACCATGAACCGGATCTAAGCTTAAAAACATGAACCGGACATGAACCGACACCGTACCCCGAACCAAATCGGGGTACCCCTTGCTGCCGTGGGACCCACACGCACCAACCAAGACCATATGGTCTTGGTGGTGGTCGGCTAAGCAAACCGAAACCCCCCTTGGGGTCGGTTGCAGCCTGCGGCCAAAACAAAACACCCCTTAAATCGACCCTTTGATTTAATTAATCATCAAAACATGTTAGATCTATGATTAATTAATATGTTTTTATAAAAACATCATATGTTCATAATTAATAAAAAGATTAAATTAAAAGAAAAGGTTTAAAAAGGTTTTACCGTATTCGTGGATCAAGGGAATGAAGAACAAACACGAACAAACAACAAAACTTCAAGATCCAAGATCAAGGAATCACCTTGTATGGTGATTATGGGTGGCGGCACAAAGAGGAGGAGAAAGAGAGGGTTTTAGGTTTTTCTTGAAATCTTCTGTAAAGTGATTTTGAGTAGTAAAAACTAATTAACCCCCTTTTAGTAAAAATTGATAATGGGCTTGGCCCATTACCCTTGTTTGGCCGCGGGTAGGGACCCCCCCATGGGGTTCCCGTACCTCTTTTCGTGTCTCGTTATTTAGTTACTCGTTTGTGTTTATTTATGTTCGTGTTTTAAATGTTCTCGTTACGTAAATACCATAATCTAATATATTTAATTACGCTCGTAATAAATATATATACGTAATTAATAATAGCTCGTTTTTTAATTACGTTCGTGATTTCGTGATCGCATGTTCGTGATTAATTATTTCTAAATAATTATTACGTGATCGTGCATATAAAATACTTATCGTGTTCTAACACGTACGTAATACGTAAACTCCTAACACGTAATCGTAATCATGCTATATTAGGAAAGTTTTTAACTAGTACGTACGATCCTAAGGGTACTATGCATGGTAAAAGCATGCGGGTTTTACAACTCTTCCCCCTAAAAAGAATAATTCGTCCCCGAATTATAGATACAGTAAACTGGAAAAGAAGAACATACCCGAATTCAAAATACGAAATGAGGGTAAGAAGCCCGGATAGACTCCTCTGTTTCCCAAGTGGCTTCCCGCTCGGTATGATCCCTCCATAGAATTTTGACGAATGGAATCGTCTTCTTTCTCTTGACTCGTTCTTGTTTGTCAAGAACTCGTTTGGGTTCTTCTATAAAAGTGAGATCTTCACGTATCTGTTCCAGTGGATACTGAACCATGTGAAGGGGATGATATTGGTACCCTCTGAGTAAGGACACATGAAACACATTATGCACATGCGAAAGCTGCGGAGGTAACACCAATCGATAAGATACTTCACCGACTCGTTCAATGATATCAAACGGTCTGATGAAACGAGGACTGAGCTTCCCTTTAATCCCGAAGCTTCTAACACCACGTGCCGGCGAAACCTTAAGGAAGACGTGATCTCCTACGTTAAAGTGTGAATCCCTACGATGCTTATCGGCGTAACTCTTCTGACGTGATCGTGCCTCCTGAATCTTCTGCTTGGCTACTGCGATCTTCTCATTTGTCATCTCTATGATTTCTGGTCCTTCGAGTGTTCGCTCGTCAACCTGATCCCAGCAGATTGGGGCGCGACACTTTCTGCCATACAACATCTCAAATGGAGCACACTTGATGCTTGCGTGCCAACTGTTGTTGTATGCAAACTCCACCAAACAAATGTATTCGTCCCAATCACCCGTCCATTCCAACGCACATGACCTCAACATATCCTCCAATGTCTGAATGGTTCGCTCCGACTGTCCGTCCGTTTGAGGATGAAAAGCCGTGCTAAGCTTAAGTTGTGTACCCCAAGCTTTCTGCAGACTTTTCCAAAAGCGCGAAGTGAATCGATGATCTCTGTCTGAGATGATGCTGGATGGTGCACCGTGGAGTCTCATGATCTCTCGTCTATACGTATCTGTGAGTTTACTTATCGTATCTTCCTTGCGGATCGGTAAGAAATGAGCTGATTTGGTAAGTCGATCAACGATAACCTAAATTCCATCGTGCTTCCTTTTGGTAGGCGGAAGACCGGTAACAAAATCCATGGTGATTTTATCCCACTTCCACTCTGGAATGTCTAGCGGTTGAAGGAGACCGCCAGATCGCTGATGCTCGATCTTAACCTGCTGGCAGGTAAGACATTTGGAGACGTAAGTTGCCACATCCTGTTTCATACCACTCCACCAAAAGTACTGCTTGATGTCATGGTACATTTTAGTTGAACCGGGATGTATCGAGAATGGGGAGCTGTGAGCTTCAGCTAACAAAGCTTCCTTGAGTTCTTGGTCATCAGGAACACAAAGTCTAGTGCCCTGCCATACGATACCATCTGCATCTACTCTGAATTCTGTCTGCTTCTCCAAATTCTGTACTATCGCCTAGATTTCTCCGTCATCCTTCTGAGCTTCCTTGATCTTAGAGAGTAACTCGGGTTCTACTCTAAGATTCGCCCAGTAACTGTGCTGACCACGTACCATGATCTCGATGTCTAGTCGCTCCAAGTCTCTGATGACTTCCTCTTCGATTTTAATGCCGTTGATCATTCCGGACTTTCTGCTAAGAGCATCTGCTACTACATTTGCCTTTCCGGGATGATACTGCAGATTAATGTCATAATCCTTCAACAGCTCTAACCATCTCCTCTGCCTCATGCTCAATTCACGCTGAGTGAAGCTATACTTCAAGCTCTTGTGGTCCGTGAAAATGTCACATGATTCTCCATATAAGTAGTGTCTCCATATCTTCAATGCTAACACGACTGCAGCAAGTTCCAGATCGTGCGTGGGGTAATTTTCTTCATAAGGCTTAAGCTGTCGTGAAGCGTACACGATCACTTTCCCATGTTGCATGAGAACACAGCCAAGTCCCTTTCCCGATGCATCGCTGTAGATTTGAAATCCACCCGTACCAGATGGTAGAGTAAGAATCGGTGCAGATACTAGCTTCTGCTTCAGGTCTTCAAAGCTCTTCTCTCGATCTTCAGTCCAGACGAATTTCTCCCCTTTCCGCATCAGTTTGGTCAATGGTAGTGCTAGGCGAGAAAAGTTCTCCACGAACCTATGGTAATAGCCAGCTAAGCCTAAGAAACTACGGACTTCTGTCGCCGATGTCAGCCTCGGCCACTTAGTAATGGCCTCAACCTTCGCTGGATCCATAGTGATTCCTTCTGCTGATACAATGTGACCTAAGAATGCCACCTTGTCTAACCAGAACTCACACTTGGAGAATTTAGCATACAGTTGCTTCTGGCGAAGAATCTGTAGTACTGTACGAAGATGGTCTTCGTGTTCCTCCTTGGACTTTGAGAAAATCAGGATGTCATCGATGAAAACAATGACGAACTTGTCCAGAAATTCATGGAAGATTCTGTTCATCAGATCCATGAACACTGCTGGAGCATTTGTCAGGCCAAATGGCATAACTACAAACTCGTAGTGGCCATAACGGGTACGAAAGGCAGTCTTAGCAATATCCTGCTCCTTGACTCGTAGCTGATGATAGTCTGACCTAAGATCGATCTTGGAGAAGTGTTTGGCCCCTTGGAGTTGGTCAAACAGATCATCAATGCGTGGCAGTGGATACCTATTCCGAATGGTAATCTTGTTGAGCTCGCGATAGTCTATGCAAAGACGCATACTGCCGTCCTTCTTCTTAACAAGTAAGACCGGTGCGCCCCATAGAGATGCGCTCGGTCGAATGAAACCTCGTTCAAGAAGTTCTTGCAGTTGATCCTTCAGCTCCTTCAGCTCTATGGGAGCCATGTGATAAGGAGCCTTGGAGATTGGTTCAGCTCCTGGAACCAGCTCGATACTGAATTCCACTTCTCGTGCAGGTGGTATGCCCGGAAGTTCTGCTGGAAACACGTCTTGGAATTCTGACACTATTGGTTGATCCTGAATCGATGGAGATTCAGCATCCATGTCGTGAACCGTAGCTAGATAACCCTCGCAGCCATGTGACAGTAGTGCACGCGCTTGTAGGGTGGATATGACTTGTACAGACCGTCCGGGTATGAACCCATTATGAATGTACTCTGGTGCATTGACATCACCGAAGATAACTCGATATGAATGGCAGTCTATGGTAGCATGATACTTGGATAGCCAATCCATGCCCAAAATCATGTCGAAGTCATTCATGTCCAGCGGAAGTGCGTCGACAGGTCGAACCTTATCATCA
This sequence comes from Glebionis coronaria, assembly GCA_025667525.1. NCBI lineage: Eukaryota > Viridiplantae > Streptophyta > Magnoliopsida > Asterales > Asteraceae > Glebionis > Glebionis coronaria. The sequence goes on from CM046878.1 coordinate 400,663,843, forward strand.
AATTCTAGGGGAAGACTCTTGTATACATGGGTGATTAATACAGAGTCCCTCAAAGGCGTGGAAATAGTAAGCCTATTTTCTAGTGGCAAGGGAGGCATCCTAATGTTCTTAGCATAAGCAGTAGAAATAACCGAGTGAGTAGCACCCGTATCAAAAAGAACACATGCAGTGCGACCATACATATACAAGATTCCAGTGATGGTACCTGTAGACTTGTTGGCCTAGTCTCGAGATGTCGTGTAGACACGCCCGGCAGTAGGAGGCGGCTTTGTATCAGCATGTCCCGATGTACCCTCCATCTCGCCCTTACGGCAATCCTTCATAATATGGCCAGGAAGACCACACTTGAAGCACGCATCAGTATTACGACGACATGGTCCTGGGTGCCTACGGTGGCAAGTAGAGCAAAGAGGATGAGTGTATCCTCCAGCAGGTGCTCTGGCTGGCTGAGGACCTGATAAAACATTTTACATGAGACATAATAGTTGGGTACAAAGGACGAAGCGGATAATCGTAAGATTGAATACCAGTAATAGCTGGACGGCTAGGCTGCAAATATGAGTTATAACATAAAACATAAGGAATTTCGTAAGTATTAGGACCTGCTGTTGCTGGATTGCCCAGCATTGTTACGGTAATTGTCATTACCGCCACGCCTATCCGTAGCAGAACGGTCGTTAGTCTGACCGTTTCCATTGGGCTGGTGAGGCTGCTGTTGAGTAGCCGGCTGAGACCGGTCCCCAGTTTTCTGCCTGGGAGATACAGTTAAAGAGATGAATAATTGACATATGGAAAGTATACGGATTGGTCACCGCTTTAATACGAAGGTTTACCTCTTGTCGGGTCTTTCAGCTTCCCTGAACTCATCCCTCTCCTGCAGCATCTCCAGTTTTCGTGCTGCATCGGCCACTTGTGCTACAGTATTGAACGTAGCACATACCAGATTGTTTGCGACCGATGTGCCAAGAGCCCATCTGAAGTGATGTGCCTTCTCTTCAGGAGTACCTGTTGCCGCACCAAGGAAACCAGCCAAGCGAAGAAAGCGCTGGATAAAGTCATTGCTATTCTCCCCAGCTCTCTGACGGATCCCATGGTACTCTCTCTTGAGCTTGTCCTGCTCAGCCTTGGGAAAGAACTGCTCCATCACCCTGTCCTTGAACTGAGCCCAAGTTAAACCAGCAACCCACTCATCACCACCTTCAGATCGCATCAAAGCTAACCACCAGTTGAGTACATCGCCTTCGAACCGATAGCACGCCAACCTCGCCTTGTATGCGGGGTCACAGCCCATAGCGTTGAAAATCTTCTCGATGTGAGCCAACCAGCTTTCAGCATCGTTGGGGCTATCTGTCTTCTCAAAAGCTCGAGGGCGGAGCTTGTTGAATCTCTCCAACCATACTGCTAATGTCACTGGAGGAGGAGGAGGAGGAGGTGGCTGATTGTGCTGCTGATTGTTGGCAGCTTGAACTTCAGCCCGGATGTCATTCCTCAGTTGAGGAAGCAAGGCTTGCATGGTAGCCTGAATTGTAGCATTGAGCTGCTCCTGTTCGCGTGTGAGAACCATCTGACAGTATAACATAAAACATATGATTAAACAGATCAAAACATAAAATATAAATACATACATGAAAAAAAATTTATACTAAAATTTCACGAGAAAAATTTTATGCAAGAAAAATTTTGTGTATGAATGCATGATGCAGTTTTATGAAAAATTTTGTATGCTCAAGAGTGAACGCCTCTGGTCAGTTCACTCAAAACAAATACATTGCAAGGGGACGCCTATGGGTCGGTCCCAAATCTAAAAGTTTCGATAAAACACATGCGACTAAATAGGCCCAGTCCTGTACCAACCATTACTTAGTCAAAAACCCTGTAATAATGACATGTATATGTATGCTTAAAAAATGATGAATGCATGAAAACAACTGTCAGTTCTAGGAAGACCGTAGTGACTACCCACTAATCACATGTCATATTTGAGAGCCTACAGGTCGAAGCCTTGGCTCTGATACCATAATTGTAACACCTCATTTTGGTAAATGGAAATATCACAATAATTATGGCGTGTCTTCAAAGCATACAAGGTAAAATGTCTAAACATTACTTGACCATATAAAGGAAAATACCGGAATCAAACACCGATAGTCCAAAAGTAAAGCTCATCACACACAAACATAGTATAGTAAAGGAAAAGGACTAAACAATGTCCAAGCCATAAGTATCATAAAGAAAGGAAATGCATAATGTAAAGAAGGCTAGACAGCTTCCAGTCCATATGCACGTACTCTTAGTGTCTACAAGCGTCCCTGAGTACCTGCCATTTTGGGAACATAGAAAAGGAAAACGGTTGAGCAATACGCTCAGTGCACGGATGTACAATAAAGCATGAATAGGATGAGCATATACATAATAACAGCGGAAGAAAACTAAGTCCCGAGTATCCTGGTTAAGTCTTAATAAAACTGGTTTTATAGTTTGAAAGTCTTATGTTTATCTTATAAAAACTGTTTGTCATATTTTACCATTAGCCAATATAGGTCATAAAAATCCATAGTGCATGAATAATTGGAGGGGTGACCTCATCATGCAAATTAGAGGGGCTGCCTCTAATTTAATATACTGGTTTTATGGGTAGGAGGGATCAGCTCCTTGTGAAGGATGCAAGGCACACACCACATTCACCATTTAATCCTGAATAAAACGTGTAACTAGGATGCACCCTTACGCCCCACATGATAAATATAAATAAATGGCCAAAAGCTGAAGGGACGCCACGAGCAATCACTCCGCCGTGGTGAAGTCATAACATCAGTGCCTCTAATGTTATGGTTATGGTACCTCCATAACTAGGTGAAACTGGTCATGCATGTATATGGCTATAGGTAATTCATATTTAAACATAAGCAATCAAACTCATACTTATACTACGGGAAAACAGTTGGCTGCATACGGGGAATCCTAATAAGGAAAGAATGTCCATACTGAAAGGACAAGAATCCGTACCTTATGTCCAGTGAACGAGAACGATGAACTGCGAGAATCCTACTTCCGAAACACTAGTGCTACATAAATACGTACATGAAATAAGTATCTGCTTACTAAATACATAGATGGTTTTATGTCATGTCTTAGCTTATTTTATATGTTCTTACTATGTTTTACTGTTTAAAGCCTTAAACTGTATTGAATCTTACACTCTGCTTAATCTGATTAAGTATTTCTGGTATTTCATGTGTTATTATACTTACTGTGTAATAATAAGTAACTTTCCAAAAATAGCTGGTTTCCTAAAATAGAAAGTTTCCAAAAATAGAAAGTTCCCAAAAATAGAAAGTTTCCAAAAATAGATAGTTTCCAAAAATAGAAAGTTACCAAAAATAGAAAGTTCCCAAAAATAGAAAGTTTCCAAAAATAGAAAGTTTCCAAAAATAGAAAGTTTCCAAAAATAGATTTACTGCTTAAAATAGATAAGTTTCTAAAAATAGAAAGTTTCCATAAATAGATTAGCTGCCTTAATTAAATAAGTTTCCATAAATAGATTAGCTGCCTTAAATAAATAAGTTTCTAAAAATAGCTGGTTTCCATAAATAAATTAACTGCCTTATTTAATTAAGTTTCTAAAAATCGAAAGTTTCCATAATTAGAAATAAGCTGGTTAAATAAGCTAAGTAAATAAGCCTAAGTGTTTTCATGATTATTTTCTAAGTCATATGATATATTGTATAGTTTAATAATTATTTCATGTAATTTAATTAAACTATAGGTTATAATATTTAATTAAGGTATGACATGTTTTTAATTAAATATATTAAATACTTAGGTTAAAATATGCATTATTAAATATTAATAGTATAACCTAAGTCATGTTAATTAATTAATTATAGCCATGGTTCTTAAAATAATTAATTAATTAAAAGTCTTACATATAAATACTTAGGTTAAAATAATTTCATGATTATTAATAATTAAATAACCTAAGTCATGTTATTAAATTAATTACATCTTTATTAATTTAATTTTTAACATAAGTTCATAACATAAAAAAAACTAACATAAACCATGAACCGGATCAAAGCTTAAAAACATGAACCGGACATGAACCGACACCATACCCCGAACCAAATCGGGGTACCCCTTGCTGCCGTGGGACCCACACGCACCAACCAAGACCATATGGTCTTGGTGGTGGTCGGCTAAGCAAACCGAAACCCCCCTTGGGGTCGGCTGCAGCCTACGGCCAAAACAAAACACCCCTTAAATCGACCCTTTGATTTAATTAATCATCAAAACATGTTAGATCTATGATTAATTAATATGTTTTTATAAAAACATCATATGTTCATAATTAATAAAAAGATTAAATTAAAAGAAAAGGTTTAAAAAGGTTTTACCGTATTCGTGGATCAAGAGAATGAAGAACAAACACGAACAAACAACAAAACTTCAAGATCCAAGATCAAGGAATCACCTTGTATGGTGATTATGGGTGGCGGCACAAAGAGGAGGAGAAAGAGAGGGTTTTAGGTTTTTCTTGAAATCTTCTGTAAAGTGATTTTGAGTAGTAAAAACTAATTAACCCCCTTTTAGTAAAAATTGATAATGGGCTTGGCCCATTACCCTTGTTTGGCCGCAGGTAGGGACCCCCCCATGGGGTTCCCGTACCTCTTTTCGTGTCTCGTTATTTAGTTACTCGTTTGTGTTTATTTATGTTCGTGTTTTAAATGTTCTCGTTACGTAAATACCATAATCTAATATATTTAATTACGCTCGTAATAAATATATATACGTAATTAATAATAGCTCGTGTTTTAATTACGTTCGTGATTTCGTGATCGCATGTTCGTGATTAATTATTTCTAAATAATTATTACGTGATCGTGCATATAAAATACTTATCGTGTTCTAACACGTACGTAATACGTAAACTCCTAACATGTAATCGTAATCATGCTATATTAGGAAAGTTTTTAACTAGTACGTACGATCCTAAGGGTACTATGCATGGTAAAAGCATGCGGGTTTTACACCAAGTCTAGGTCTTTGGTACCCCAAATCCTCAGGATTTGATCTAAAGGGGTATTCAGATTCTGACTATGCTGGTTTTTGGACAGAAAAAGCACTTCTGGTGCCTGCCAATTGCTAGGTGGAAAACTTGTGTGTTGGAGTGCTAAAAAGCAACAAACAGTTGCCATGTCTTCAGCAGAAGCTGAATATGTGGCAGCTGCTGGATGTTGTGCCAATGTTCTCTGGATGAAAAGCCAACTGGCTGATTATGAAATAGAATATGAAAAGGTACCAATCTTTTGTGATAACACTAGTGTTATTGCAATATCCAACAATCCAGTCCTCCACTCAAGAACAAAACTCATTGATATCAGATATCACTTTATCAGAGATCACATTGTGAAAGGGGACATTGAATTACATTTCATCCCCACTGAATACCAATTGGCTGATATCTTCACCAAACCATTGGATGAACCAACTTTTAAAAGATTGATAATGGAGCTTGGTATGCTGAACATTGATGATACAAAACCTGAACTTTCAGCATTCACTGAAGAAGCTTGAAGGTTCAGCATTTCTTAAAAGATTTTGATTAATGTTAAGTATCATTGTCTGAGTAAAGGAGTGTGCAATGTCATGCGTCTATTTCACTTTATGTGATTGTGTATATGATGTTTTGTCGCCTTATCTGATTCACTGAAGCTGAACAAGTAATCACTAGTCATCAAAAGGTTCCTTCAGCAATGCTGAACAAGTTTTTAATACAGCTAGGTAGCTAGGCCGGAGTAGAGGAGCGTGCAATGTCATATGTCTTGTTCACTTATGTGAACATGTATATGGGATTTTGTCGCCTCATCTAACGCACTAAAGCTCACAAGTATTGCCATCAGCTTCAGCATATCTGAGAAACAGCATTTAAAACCTATCAATCATGTGATTCAAAAGAGTTAATGGCATTAAATTTCTTGTAAATAAAACAAACATTCTTTCAAAAAGGTGTCATTTGTTAATTAAGTAGATTTCAAACGTCTCCATCCACAGTCATCAACTCCCTGACACATGGGGCGTTTCACTGTTCAAAGCAACAGAAAATCATACCTTTTTGCAGAACATTAATGAGAAAGTTTGTGCCAAATGTTCAAAAGAAACCCTAAAAGATTTATAACTTTTTCAAATGGTTTTAAAAACTTTTTACAAATCAGCTAAAGTTTTTATATAATCCCTAACAATTGGATTTCATTCCACGCTTACAAATCTTTTCATCCAAAAAACACACATAAACTATCCTTCGTTCAAAACACATACAGAAACATAAATGGCTGAATCATCTTCCACCCCCAAGATTACCAAAATCACTCTTAAACCTTCCACTCATTTTAACTATCCCATTGATGATATCTTCTTCAAACCCAACAACATCACCTTGCTTAAACCTGAGTCCATTAAGTCTGTTCCTAGGGAACAAGTTTTGACTTATCTTTCCAAAAGTGTTTTAAGGTATGCTTTATTTGAGGATCTTGGTATCATGTTTCAAAATGTGCTAAAAGAATTTTGGTTTACAGCAGAGGCTTCTAACAACAAGAAGTCCATTGAGTTTAATTCTACTACGATTGGGATTCATGGTAGATTTGGGTTAAAATCATTTAGAAAAGTTTTGGGGTTAGATTATTTGGAAAACCATAATGAGTATGAAGCAATACATGATGATTTTATGGTTGTTAAAAATTTCTTTAAAGAGATTAGGTATACTGAAGAAATTACTGAAAAAGGGGGGTTAAAAAGAAGTGCTTTGCCACCAAGATGGAAATTGTTGATGACCATTCTCATTGAATGTTTGGGGGCGGAAAACTGGAGGCCTTGACCAGATCAATCAAAAGGATGCTATGATTTTATACTGTCTGGCCAAGGGTGTCAAAGCTGATTTTAGGAGGCTTATTTTTGAAGATCTCCATGGGAAGCTGGAGAAAAAGACTAGAGAGAAAAATGTTGTGTACACCAGATTTCTATCTCTCCTCTTTGCTGACCATCTTGGAAATGACTTTTTAGAAATCAATAAAGAGAACCTAAGTTTTAAGACTTTTGATCTCACTCGCTGGAACATTCCAGTCAGCACCATTGATCCTCCTCTTACACAACCCATGCTGGACATCTGCTCAGCAAATGGTCCAGTAGTGTACAAAGCACCCAAAGACACTTTTCCAACTGGAGAAGGGGATCTACAAAGAAAAAATCTTGGAGCTTCATCTGGACCTCGTCAGAAGTAAACGACAATTAATACCAAGAAGGTTAGATGTGAGTCCAGAAAGAGGAAAACCCTCACACAATCTTCCTCAAAGAAGATTGATGATGATTCCCAAGGCCATGCTTTGAAGAAGACCAAGTCCCTGGCTAAAGACAAGAACCCCAGCCAGCCATCACCTTCAGTCTCTGCTGGAGGAGATATGTATAAAGAGACCCAACAAGCAACCCATCTCTTAACTTCTTTAGGAGAGAAGGGTGAAGATGGAGCTCACCCTCAGCTCAATAGTGTGGAGTCAGCATTGGTAAGTACCTTTATTCTGAATACAAGTCATACTTTATTACCAATTTCTATCATTTGTCACTCTGAGTCTGCATCAGGGAATGATGTGTCAGCAAATCCAACAGCTGATGCTGACCCTGGCCTATCTATTTCTAATGATGTAGCTCCCCCACAACATGGTTCTACTGAAGGAACCAAAAACATTATCATTGATCTAAACTTATCAGGGACTCTTTCTCAGGATCCATCAGGTCAAACCAACCCTAGTGGTGAAGGGCTTGAAACTGATCCACACACTCATGATGATGCTCCAAAGATTCCCAAGGAAGTGCATCTCACCACTGGAGCCAAGGTGAGACACTTGCCTACGTTTGTTGCCAGCATATCTGGAGATGATCTGGAGAAAGAACTTGGGTTCAATGAAAGAATTCCAGTCAATCTAGATGACAATGATGAAGAACCTGCTGATGCAACACAAAAGCCACATTCCCCCAAAACTGAGCAGGTAAAATAATTAACCAATCAAGTGTTGATTCTTCAATCACAGGTTGCCAGACTGAAGGAAGAAAAATTGCTTGCTGACCATGAACTCTCAACACTCAAAGCAAGACCACCTCCTCCTTTTGCTGAACAAATCAAGGATGTCCTCATTGCTGCTTTGAAGCCCTTAGTCCAAGATGTGGCCACCACCACTTCCTTAAAGCATGAGATGTCCTCTCTTATGGACTCCATCAACGGTGCTTCCATGGAGTTTCCACCAGAATTCACACCAGTTCCTGGTCAAGTTATTACCTTGTGTGATTCTGTGTCAAAGATCAAAGATAGAGTGGCGTTGTTGGAGACACAAAAGCTGACCATTTCTGAAGAGGTTCAGCAGAAGCTAAATGCCCTTGAAACTGTTCCAGCCATGCTGGCCAAGGTAACTACCACTCTTGATCATCTTTGTGGCTTCTTCCCTGCTGGTGGGTCATCAGAAGCTGCTGGGCAGTTAATAAGTGTGAAAACACTTATCCTCTGACCACTTATTTCTAATAATAACAAGACCAAAACGTGTATTTAATGTCGTAAAAGACGAAATTATGTGTGGTTTGTGTTTTATTGTGTTTTAGGACAAAAATATGAAATAGGAAGAAAACACGGGCTTTCACGGGCTTTTACCGAAGAAAAGGACAAAAGACGAAGTCAAAAGATTAAAAGTGCAAGAAGAACGGAATTCTAAGGCCTATTCTGAAGATTTAGCGAAGAAAAAGTCTAAAGACGGAAGTTTAACGAAGTCGAAGAACCAAGTCTACTAAAAGAAGAAAATTAGAAGACGAGTTCATTTTATCATTCGACTAATCCCGAGACAAAGTCGAGAAAGACGAGTTATTTAAAAAGACGAGAAGACAAGGGAAAAGAAAGAAGAAGCAACACACTCCCCTCCTCCTATAAATACCCTCCTAATGGTTCATTAGGAGGAGTTAGAATAGTCATTTTTTAGTTTTTAGTTTTTAGTTTTTAAGTTACTTTCTCTCTCTAGAATTTTCTCTCTCTAGTTTTTCTTAATCTTTCATTTTAAATCTTGTATTTTGGATCTTAATCTTCAATTTAATCAAGCTTATTTTATATCTCTCATTCTACCTTTCTTAATCTTGTGGTGATTTAATTAATCATGTAGTTTTCTTAATCAAGTTGATTGTGTGATTGATTTGTTTATGTGATTGATCTTATGGTTTTGATGTGGTGGATGTTTTAGCTTATTGTTTTTTTGCTTAATTAGTGTTTAGCTTATTTTTAATTAAGTGGATTTGATAGTTTTATATTTTTAAAAGTTGATTTTAAATAGTTTGCTTATTTGGTGTTTTTATAGTTTTTATTAGTGTTAAGTTTGGCTTATTTCAGAAATTAATTAGCTTAATTTTTTGTTTATTTCTTAGATTAATTTTGCTTATTTTGGCTTATTTTTATTCCCTGTATTTCATATGTTTGGTGAGTGTGTTTGTTTTGAACAACCCTTTCGTAAGAGGGTTTTGGATTTTCTACGAAAGTCGTTTTCCCAGTTTTCTACGAAAGAATTTTGTTACGAAAGAAAAACTCAAATTTTGTTACGAATTGTTTTTTTATAAAAGAAAAAGTTACCAAACAATTTTTTGTAGAAAAAAGTTACGAATGGAATTAAAAAAAAGGTTACCAAATGATTTTGTAGGAAAAAAGTTACGAATAAAAAAAAATAGTTACGAAAACTTTTATTTCCAAAAAGTTGAGGATAGAAAAAAGTTACGAAAGAAGTTACCAGAAAGAAGTTACGAAAAGGAATTTTTGAAAAGTTACGAAAATAAAGTTACCAAAAAAAACAAAAAAAAATTACGAAAAGATTTGAGAAAAACAGTTACGAAAATTTAAGCTTGCCTTTTTTTATTTCCCTCCAAACTTAATGTTTCCCATGGGGAAACATGTTTCCTCTTCTCCCACATTTTATCCGTAATCGTTTAGTTTTATCAGAAAGTCGTTTTAGTTTTTATTCTGAGAGTCAGTTATTTTTAGTTATATTTTTCGTCAAATTTAGTATTAGTATTTTTTTCGAAAAGCTTTAGTTTTAATTTTTATTAAGTGCACGCTTTAATATTTGTCTCGTTACTTTTTAAAATAGCTTTATTAGCCAATTTCCTTTATTTTTATTTAGTAAGTTTTATTTTTAATTCGAAAGTTTACTTTTATTTTTATTCTTATTTTTATAAATTGTTTCTTTTTAGTATTTGTTTTAATATCGTTTTAATTTTTATTTTATTTCTAATACCTATCACATTTACTTTTTAAATTAGTTATAGATTACCAATTTTCTTTTTATTCACCAAGAACGACTGAGTCACACGCTAAAATCTTTGTCTAAGCCATTTATCCGAGTGTCATTCCATTAGCTATCCGTATCTCGAGGTTAGACATCCTTCCTTTGTTTTTATGTTTAATAGCTTTAACGTTTATATTATTAGTAGACTTAGATAATCAAGCTCCCCCTTTTAGTTACCAAAGACAACAAGTCTACTTTAAACCATGATCAATTCGAATTGAATCGAGTACGAACAACACTTCAAGAGTACACACACAAATTCATTAAATCAAATGGCGCCGCTGCCGGCTCTTTTCGTAAAGATTAACGGTTTTTAGTGAGAAAAATTGGATTTTGGGATCCGTTCTTTTGGGAACGTTATTTTCTAGCATAAAAAATTTCAAAAATCCTAAACTAATATAAAATTTTCAGAAATCCAAAAAAATAAAAAAGATAAAAAACCGAAAATATTGTAATTCATTTTAGTGTATGCGTACTCGATCTACGTCTTATTCTGAGCCCGAGACTCTTAGAGACTTAGATATGGCCGGTGTGCATAATAATAATAACAACCCACCTCACCCCAATTTGAACAACAACAACAACAACCATGTCTCTCAACCCGACCTTCGTACGATGGAGGAGCTTTGTCAACCAACCATGAACGGACGAGGAGGACTGATTGCGCCGATGCAAATCACGGCTCCTGAATTTTCGTTGAAGCATCACATGATCCAACAAGTTCAAAACGCTTGTCCATTTCGCGGATTACCGGATGATGATGCCAACAAACACCTTGATAAATTCATAACCGTCACTCAAAGCATGAAATTTCCCGGTGTTTCCATGGATTTTCTTCGCCTTCATCTCTTTCCACACACTTTATCCCACCATGCCGAAAAATGGTTTGATCGCCTTCCCAAAAACTCAATTCATACATGGGACGAAATGACTCAAAAAATTTTCTCGCGCTACTTTCCACCATCCATGGTCACTAGTCTTCGCAACCAAATCAGTGGTTTCACTCAAGAACCTTATGAGTCGCTTTTCGATGCTTGGGAACGTTATAATGTCTTGATCGACCGTTGTCCGAACCATAATATGATCCCCCGTCACTTTGATTGATACTTTCTACGATGGTTTAACTTTTCGTGATCGTGATACGATTAATGCTGCCGCCGGTGGTACATTCATGAAGAGAAGACCCGAGGAGTGTTGAGAGCTTATAGAGAACATGACCACTCATCACAAAAATTGGGATTCATCCGAATCTTCAAGAAATAACCCGAGGGCCAATGTTTCTTCTACTTCATCAAACCCCGAGATAACCAAACTTACCCGCCAAATAGCCGAGATGAAAAAAAATATCTTAACTATGGATACAAACCAATTTCAACAAGTCAAAACTGTAACACCTTCTGTGAGATTTGTGGGGGTTCTCATTCATACACCGATTGTCCTTCTACTCACGACAATCCGGAAAACGTTTATGCAGCTAACGATAACTTTTCCACTGGAGGCTATCAAGCTCGTCCTCAAGGTGACCGTAATTTGCTAAGTTATCGTTCAAAAAACTTTCTTTCACCACCCGGTTTTCCTCCTCAAAACCAAAACAACTTTAATCGCAACAATCAAAACCAACCTCGAGCTCCTAATCAATATCAAACCCAAAGAAACCCATATCCACCTCAAGGAAATAATCAATTTTACCAACAAAACACTTATCAACCACCCGCTTATCAAGTTCCCCATCCCAACCAACCTACGGCATACAATCAAGAGGTTGAAACGTACATGAGGACTAATGATGCGCTGGTGAAGAATATTCAGAGTCAAATCATCAACTTGAAAGGTGATATGGCGAAACAAGGGAATGATCTTCGAGTCGAGCTTAGGAATGACATGCGAAACTCTTTAAGTAGTCAAACGAATGACTTAAGGGATATGATGGCTAGTTTCTTCCCAAGTAGTCAACCCTCTGCTTCGGGTTCTCTTCTGAGTAATACCTTTGCTAATCCAAGAGGGGAGATGAAAGCAAGAACCACCCGAAGTGGAAAAGTCTTAAAGGAACCCGAGATTCCTACACCTACACCGGTGATTGTGACAAAGGAAAAAGAGCCCCCTTCACCAATTCCTCCACCTTCTACTTCTACCACTCCACCACCCAAGGATGTGAGTGATAATTCCATTCCAAAGCCTTCGTCTCAACCCGATATACCTTATCCTACAAGGTTGAGGAAAAAGAAGTTGAAGAACAAGGATGATATTCAAGTTTCAAACTTTCTTAAAATGTTTAAACAATTGAATTTCAATATCTCCTTTGCCGAGGCTCTCGCTCACATGCCGAAATATGCTAAAATGTTTAAGGATCTTCTTAGTGATAAGGAAAAGCTTCTTGATATTTCTTAGACCCAACTTAATGAGAATTGCTCCGCGGTTCTCTTAAGGAAATTACCAACCAAACTTGGTGATCCGGGTCACTTTCTCATTCCTTGCAACTTCCCCGGGGTAGAGAATTGTATGGCCCTAGCCGATCTAGGTGCTAGTATCAACTTAATGCCATTAAGCGTTTGGAAACAATTATCTCTACCCGAGCTAGTCCCCACACGAATGACATTGGAATTAGCTAACAGTACGGTTGCTTATCCGGTGGGGATAGCCGAAGATGTCTTCGTCGGTGTCGACAAATTCACCTTTCCGGCGGATTTTGTTGTCGTTGACTACGAGATGGACCCCCGTGTTCCATTAAGCATTGGACGTCCATTCTTGAGGACCGGTCGTACTCTTATTGATGTAGCCGCGGGCGAATTAATCATGAGAGTTGGTGACGACAAAATCGTCTTCAACATGGGAAAACTTTCTAAGCAACCTTCTGAACACGAGAGCATTAATTTCATTGACGTACTTGATGAGGCTTGTGAAGAGCATTTCAAAGACGCTTGTCAAAGTGGTTTTTCTTCTCTACCCATTGTTGAGACCGTTGCCTCTATTGCTCCCTCACTGACTCCATTTGGAGAAAGTGACTTACTTTTGAAAGAATTTGAAGCAACTTTAGGAGATGTGGACTTAAAATATGATGATTCTCCCTCCGATTGGGATGAAGACATTCGTACCATTGAGAAACTTCTCAATGAGGACCATATTTCTCCACCTTCTCCTATGGAAATCATAAACGATGATCCGAATTTGACTACGCCTTCCATCGACAATCCTCCGGATTTAGAGCTTAAGGATTTACCGTCTCATCTCGAATACGTTTTCCTAGAAGACAATAAGAAATTACCCGTCTTCATTGCTAAGGACTTAAACGAGGATGAAAAATCTCGACTTATCGATGTGCTCAAAAATCATAAGAAAGCAATCGCTTGGAAAATTTCTGATATCCGCAGAATTGATCCTAACTTTTTTACTCATAAAATTCTCATGGAAGATGACTTTAAACCCGCAATCCAAAGCCAAAGAAGGGTTAATCCAAAAATTCATGACGTCCTCAAGAAAGAAGTTATCAAACTTCTAGATGCCGGAATGATTTACCCTATTTCGGATTCGCCATGGGTTAGTCCCGTCCATTGTGTGCCTAAGAAAGGCGGAATAACCGTTGTTCCCAATGAAAACAACGAGTTGATTCCTACTCGACTTGTCACGGGTTGGCGAGTTTGCATAGACTATCGCAAGCTCAATGATGCCACTCGCAAGGATCATTTTCCTCTTCCTTTCATGGATCAAATGCTCGAGAGTTTAGCGGGTAATAACTACTATTGCTTCTTAGACGGTTTCTACGGGTATTTTTCAAATTCCCATCGATCCAAAAGACTAAGAGAAAACCACATTCACTTATCCTTATGGAACATTTGCTTACAAACGAATGCCTTTCGGCTTATGCAATGCTCTAGGGACTTTCCAGAGGTGTATGATGTCTATATTCCATGACATGGTTGAAGAAACTATGGAAGTCTTTATGGATGATTTCTCGGTCTATGGTGATTCTTTCTCTACTTGCCTTGCCAATTTAGAACGTATGCTTAAACGGTGTGAAGACACTCGTCTCGTTCTTAATTGGGAAAAATGCCATTTCATGGTAAAAGAAGGCATTGTTCTTGGACATATAATTTAAAAAGCCTGTCTTGAAGTTGACCGTGCTAAAGTCGATGTGATTGCTAAATTACCTCCTCCTTCAACCGTGAAGGGTGTGGGAAGTTTTCTTGGTCATGCGGGTTTCTATCATCGATTCGTTCAAGATTTTTCTAAGATCGCTCGCCCGATGACCCACCTTTTGGAAAAATATACTCCTTTTATCTTTTCTAAAGAGTGTATCGAATCTTTCAATCTTCTTAAGGATAAATTAACTAAGGCACCGATCTTAGTTACCGCTAATTGGGAGTTACCTTTTGAATTGATGTGTGATGCTAGCGACTTTGCTATTGGAGCGGTTTTGGGACAAAGAATCAACAAAAATTTCCAACCAATCCATTACGCTAGCAAGATAATGATGGGGGCTAAATTGAATTATACTACTACCGAAAAAGAGCTTTTAGTTGTAGTGTATGCTTTTCAAAAATTCCGCCCCTATCTTGTCCTTTCCACCACCATTGTCTATACCGATCATTCCGCGTTGAAGTACTTGTTAACAAAACAAGATTCTAAACCAAGACTTCTTCGTTAGGTTTTACTCCTTCAATAATTCAAAATTTAAATTCGTGATAAAAAGGGAGCGGAAAACCTAGCCGCGGATCATCTTAGTAGACTCGAGGATCCTTATCAAGGGGAGCTCCCAAATCAAGAGATTAATGAATCTTTTCCCCTTGAGGCCTTGATGTCTATTAACTCCAATCTTGACGAGACCCCATGGTTTGCGGACTTTTCAAACTACTTGGCGGGTGGAATTCTCATCGAAGGGTTATCGTCCTAACAAAAGAAGAAATTCTTCAAGGATGTGAAAACTTACTATTGGGACGACCCTTATCTCTTTGAACAATGTGCTGACTTGATCCTTTGTCGGTGTGTTGACGTGCCCGCAGCTTTACAAATCTTGGAAGCTTGCCATAAAGGACCCACCGGTGGTCACTTTGGTCCCAATTACACTGCGAAGAAAGTTTTCGATTTTGGATTTTATTGGCCCACCATTTATCGTGATGCACACGAAATGGTTAAGCATTGTGATGCTTGCCAACACCAAGGAAAGATCACACATAAAGATGAGATGCCTCAAAATTTCATCCAAGAGTGTGAAATCTTTGACGTATGGGGCATTGAATTTATAGGGCAATTTCCATCATCCAAAGGGAACAAGTACATCCTCGTAGCCGTTGACTACGTATCTAAATGGGTTGAAGCAAAAGCTTTACCTACGAACGATGCGAGGGTGGTTTTGAACTTTCTAAAACAACTATTTGCTCGATTCGGTATTCCTCGTGCTATCATCAGTGATCGCGGGACTCATTTTTGCAACGATCAATTTTCTCGAGTCATGGCTAAGTACGGTGTCAATCATCGTCTTTCCACCGCGTATCATCCACAAACAAATGGTCAAGCCGAGATTTCAAACCGTGGACTTAAGAGAATCTTAGAGCGTACTGTGGGAGAGCATCGTGCCTCATGGGCCGATAAGTTAGATGATGCTTTGTGGGCTTTCTGTACCGCATATAAGACACCTATTGGTTGCACTCCATATCGTCTTGTGTACGGAAAGGCATGCCACCTCCCCATTGAGTTGGAGCATAAGGCTTATTGGGCCTTGAAATGAGCTAATTTTGATATCAACAAAGCTGGTGATCTTAGGAAGATCTAACTCAATGAACTTAAAGAACTGCGAAATGAGGCTTATGAAAATTCATTGATTTATAAGGAGAAAACCAAGCTCATTCATAATTCTAAGATCAAACACAGAGAGTTCCAAAAAGGTTATCAAGTTTTACACTTTAACTCTCGGTTGAAATCTTTTTCGGGCAAGCTTAAAAGTCGTTGGTCTGGTCCATTCACCGTTTCCAAAGTCTTCCCTTATGGCACCATTGAGTTATCGCAAACAAATGGGCCAAATTTTAAAGTGAATGGCCAGCATGTTAAGTTGTACTTTGGTGAGGACATCTCTTATGAGATGATTCCATCCCTCTCCATGTTTCCCTTGAATTAGTTCTGGGTCGAGTCAGGCTCGTGATTCGGTTAACAAAAACAAGCGCTTCTTGGGAGGCAACCCGATGATCTATCCTTTTTACCCGTTTTCAATAATAAGTATAGGGGGAGCTACATAGGTGTTTGTTGTCTTGTTTCTTATGATGTGCAGGGATTAAAGCTTCAAAGAGCACTTTTGAAGATATTTGACGACCCGTGATCCCGTGTACCCGTCTTCCCGGTTCTATCCTAAACTCTTGTGATTCAATATTTCATATCTTATATGTTCACACTGAAATTACTATAGTCATCTCTTCCTTAGCAAGATTTAAACAAAGTGCACAATGTCTTAAGTGTAGGGGAGTTTACTCCCACATGCTTAAACATTGAGGACAATGTTTATATCAAGTGTAGGGGGACTTCTATCAAAGTTAAGTGGGCTTTTCCATTAATTTGTCCTCATTTTAACCGGAAAAACTAATTTTTCGACATTTTTCAAAATTTTTGATCTATTTTGGCCAAGTAGTATTTTTCATTTATTCTCTTTTATGTTCTTTCCTTTTGTTATCGCATCGTGCGTATATATTTCATTTCAAAAATAAAGTAAAAAGAGAAAAATAAAGTTAAATAAAATGGTTTTAATGAGTTTTGATGTCGTTGATATATTAGGCCCGTCATGAATCTTTTGACTCAACCCGAGTTTACTTATCTAAGTTTACTCTAGCTAGTATCCTTAACGTGTTTAAGTCAAGTTTTTCTAGGCTTTTATATAGGGAACTTTAAAACGCGAAAGTCTTAACTCTTACGGGTTAAGAACAAGAACTTTTCGCAAGTTCATATAATTGATCCTAGAAAGTCGTTTATCAAGGTAACTTTAAAATGTGAATTCTAAACTTGAAAAAGTCTAAGAAGTTGCAAGATCCTATAGATGACTTGAAAACCCAAAACTTTGATTTAATTGACTAAGCATCCACGAGTCTCATTCCTTGAGATTTTAAATTGTGGAGAACGAGAGATGGTAGAGTCAGTTATAAGTCTGGTATTCTTTCATGAATTTATGTGAGTTAATTATGAACTTTTTCTCCCATCGCTTGTTAATAAATTTAAGTGCAATAAGTAAGGTCGTACGATTTGAAAAGTTACTTAGCTTCTAGCACAAGATCGTTTAAAAGTTACTCGGTATTAATTAGAGTTCATAGCTAAGGCATAACTTATTTAAGCAGGATGCGAAGATTGGCGAGTCCGAAAAGGCCCTAACAAGGCATGAGGGCTACATTTTGTTGCTAAAGATCCAAATTGATGTGAAGAATCATTTATCAAAAATCAATATGAAGGATCAAGACACACGACGAAAAGCAAATACTTCCCTAAAGCTCATGGAGAAGTCTATCCGAAAAGACCCTAGCAAGGTATGAGGATAAATAGATCCAAGTCCGAAAAGGAGGCGGATCGTTGTATATCAAAATCCAAACTAAAGATTGGAGAAAAATGAAGAAATCATGGTCTAAGTATGAACAATCTCTCAAAAAATTCAATTGAAGAAATTCCTATTATGAAGAGAAGACCATTATTTCAAGAATGTCTCTCAAGAGTTGAAGTATGAAGTCACTGCCAAATATCGGTCCGAGAAAGGTCTCAAATCATGAAGCGAGTTATGCCAAGATATGAACTTTATGAGGTCTCGATAAGAAGTTTTAAAAGATTTTGTCCTTTAGCTAACTATTGATTAAATCGTCCTACTTTATTTTCAGCCTAAATAAACTATCAAAATAAGTCAACAATGCATCCTCGTGATCGTTCAAGACAATAATAAAATATAAGAGATACACCTAGGAATAAGGGAGTCTAAGTGAATAATTATGCCATTATAGGTGTGAAAACACTCATCCTTTGACCATTTAATTATAATAATAACCAAGCCAAAACGTGTATTTTATGTCGTAAATGTCGAAATTATGCATGGTTTGTGTTTTTATTGTGTTTTAGGACCAAAAGATGAAAAAGGAGGAAAACCCGGGCTTTCACGGGCTTTTATCGAAGAAAACGAGAAAAGACGAAGTCAAAATATCAAGAGTGTAAAAAAAAGAACGGAAGTTCAAGGCCTATTCTGAATATTTATCAAAGAAAAAGTCTAAAGACGGAAGTTTAATGAAGTCGGAGAACTCAAGTCTAATAAATGAAGAAAATTATAAGACGAGTTAAATTTATATCGACAAATCCCGAGACGACATCGAAAAAGACAAAGAATTTAAATCGAGTCGAGACATGAAGAAAGAAGGAAGAAAGCATCACATTTTACTCCTCCTATAAATACCCTCCTAATGTGTCATTAGGAAGGGGTTAGATAATTTTTAGTAAGTTTTAATTTTGTAAGGTAATTAGGAGTAGTTTAATATTACTTTCTCTCTCTAGCTTTTCTTAATGTTTTTCAATCTCTTTCATTAATCTTGTAATTTGAATCTTTAATCATCTTAATTTCAAGCTTTTCAATTAATCATTCTCATTCTACTTTTCTTTATTTTAATCTTGTTTTGATTTAGATAATCATGTAGTTTGTTAATCATGTTCTTGATTAATTGATGTTTTGTGTTTGATTGTGCTTATTGATCTTTTAGTGTTTGATTTTAATAGCTTAAAGTGTTTTAGTGCTTATTGTGTTAATTATCTTATTTTTAATTAAGTGCTTTTTAGTTAGTTTTTATAAAAAGTTGTTTTTAAATATTTTTATTATTTAGTGTTTTTAAAAGTTTTTAAATTTTGGTCTATTAGCTTTTTCATAAATTTGATTTGGTTAAGTTTTTATAAAAGTGCTTATACGGTTTGCTTATTGCATTTTGCGTTCCATCGGATTAGGGTTTTACATTCCGACGTGTTATTCCGATCATTGTATCAGAGAAGGGTTTTAGATTCTGATACATATTCCAATTATTATTCCGACTGTTTTCCCCAATTGTTATTCCGATAGTTTTTTGTTTGATATTCCGACAGTTTCTTTAATTCAACATTCCGATCGTTTGTTTTCTATTTACACATTCCGACAGATTTTCTATATACATAACATATTCCGATAGAATGACCAGCATGCATGCCTGCATGCTTAAGGCTTTTGGCGCCAATTTCAGCCAGTAGCTTGCTAGCTTGAGCTGCTAGCTTGGTTGCTTGCTTATTTATTAGTATTGTTCCGTAATCGTTTAGTTTTCTCTGAAAGTTGTTACGGTTTTAATTCTGAAAGTCACGTATTTTTAGTTGAATTTTTCATCAATTTTTAGTACTAGTATTTTTTTCCTAAAGTTTAAGTTTTATCTTTTGTTAAGTACCCGCTTTAGTTTTTCTCTCGTTTAGTATAAAGTACCCACTTAGTTTTATTTTCTTCTTTTTTATTAGGATAATTTTATTTTTCAGTCGAAAGTTAATTTCCTCTTTTAGTTATATTTTTATTAATTGTTTTGTTTTAAATTTCGTTTTATTATTTGTTTCGCTCATTTATTATTAGTTATTTGTTTTTGGTTTATTTTTATTACCTTTCGCTTTTACCTTTTTACTTAGAAATAGATAACCAAAACCTTCTTTTTGTTAACCAAAAACGACTGAGTCACACTTTCAACTGTAATCAATTCGAATTGAATCGACACAAATAACTTTTTATATACAAAATCTCTTTTATTAAATGGCGCCGCTGCCGGCTCTTTTCGTGAAGATTAACTGTTTATTGTGAGAGACGCGTTGGATTTTGGGATCCGTTCACCTTTGAACGTTATTTTTCTTGTCTAATTTTCAAAAAATTTCAAAAATCCAAAAATCCAAAAAAATAGAAAAACATAAAAAACCAAAAATATTTCTTGTCTATCTTTCTTTTCCTTTTGTAGGTGTGTATGCGTACCCGTGCTCGTAAGAAGAAAGCATCTTAAGCCGAAGTCGAAACTCAACCTATTGTCACCATGGACAATCGACCAATGATCGAGCTTTTGCAATCGCACGTAGAGGGCAACACCGATGCTATTGTCATACCCGAGATTGGAGCCAACAACTTTGAGCTCAAATCCGGCTTCATTCAAATGGTCTCTGCTCAACCATTCTTGGGGCGTACACTTGATGATCCTCACGACCATATCAAAAGGTTCCTTCAACTTACTAATAAGGTCAAGTTTAATGGGGTTTCACAAGAGGTAATTCGCTTGCAACCTTTTCCTTTCTGCTTAGAGGGACAAGCCCGACATTGGCTTGATAAGGAACCGCCACAAAGTATTCTTACGTAGTCGGATTTAGAGACCAAATTCATCAACTACTTTTTCCCACCATCACGTACTACCGCTTTGCGGAATGAAATCATTAACTTTAAACAAAATTACGGTGAGACATTTAGTGAATCTTGGGACCGTTTTAAGTAACTTTTAAGAAAGTGTCTAATAAGTGTGAAAACACTTATCCTTTTACCACTTAATTATAATAATAACCAAGCCAAAACGTGTATTTTACGTCGTAAATGTCGGAATTATGCGTGGTTTGTGTTTTTGTTGTGATTTAGGATCAAAATGTGAAAAGGAAAGAAAACACGGGCTATCACGGGCTTTTATCGAAGAAAAAGACAAACGACGAAGTCGAAAGATCAAGAGTGCAAAAAGAACGAAAGTCCAAGGCCTTATCTGAAGATTTATCGAAGAAAAAATCTAAAGACAGAAGTTTAATTAAGTCGAAGAACTCAAGTCTAATAAATGAAGAAATTATAAGACGAGTTCAATTAATCCCGAGACAAAGTCGAAAAAGTCGAAGAATTTAGAAGACGAAAGAAGAAAGAAAGGAGCAACACATGCTAACCTCCCTAATCACCTATAAATACCCTCCTAATGACACATTAGGAGGTGTTGACTATCTTGACAAAATAGTTCTTCCATTTTAATTACTTGCACTTTCATATTGTAATTTTCTTAATTGTCGTTTAAATTCTTGCCTTTAATTTCAAGTAAGTTTAATTTTGTGTTGTTGAATCTTTAATTTTAATCAATTTTTTATTAATATCTCATTCTACCTTTCTTGTTCTTGCTTAATCTTTATGTTTATGTGCTTATTGTTATGCTTATTTGATTATACTTATGTTTTTATGTGTTTGATTGTTTTAGCTTATTGATTTTATAGCTTATTGTGTGCTTTTCTTAAATTTAATTAAGTGTTTTTAAAAGTTATTTTATAAAAAGTTGTTTTTAAATATTTTTATTATTTAGTGTTTTTAAAAGTTTTTTAAATTTTGCTTTAATAGCTTTTTCTTAAAATCAATTTGGTTAAGTTTTTAGTTGAGTGCTTATTAGTTTTTAGCTTAATTTTGATTCTTAGCTTATATGCATTTTTACTGTTATCCGAGTTTTCATTAAAACCCTTGTATTCCGTATATGCTCCAAAGTAATATTCCGGATATGAAACTTTGTGTATTCCGGATATAGTGAAGAAGTGGTGAATTCCGGGTAAAGCTTCGTATCTACACATTCCGGATTGCCACAGGAACGTATTCCAGATAAGGAGACGAAGAGGGATTTCGGATAAGCCGTCTTTGTGAATTCCGGATAAGCCTTAGGATAAAACATTCCGGATAGTGGTCTAAACGTAGATTCCAGATAAGCTTCAGCAAAGCAGGATTCCGGATAAGCAACTTGACTGGAATTCCGGATAACAATTTAATTATTGATTCCGGATAATAGCTCGGTTTAGTTATTCTGGATAGTTAAGTGTTGGTTATTCCGGATAAAACTCCAAACAAGAATTCCGGATAAGCTGGCTATTGCACATTCCGGATATAGTGAAGAAAGGGTATTCCGGATAGTAAGTCAGGGGGTATTCCGGATAGCTTGCATTTCTCACATTCTGGATAAGAGTAAGTTTTGGATTCCGGATAGTGATAGTATTTTGGATCCCGACTTAGGTTTGTTTATTCCTTGTTTTATTTTCAAGCATTTATTTTTCCTGCCATTTTTCTTTAGTGTTATTTTAATTGTTTTTCTTTATTTTAAATTTCAAGTTTACATTTTATTACATCGTCAAATTTACTTTTTGTCAAGCTTTAATTTTTGTCATTTAATTAATTACTTTTAAAATCTTTATTTTCCTTGCCATTTACTTTAAAGTCTTGCAATTTAATTTTACTACAACGACCAATCTATTATTTGTTTTCACCAAAAGAGGACTGAGTCGCACTTAAACCAGTAATCAATTCGATTAGACATACACACAACGAACTTAATTTTATACTTGGCACAAACGAGTTATCAAATGGCGTCGCGTTGAATTTTGGGATCCGTTCACTTGTGAACGTTATTTTTCGTGTCAAAAATATTCTAAAATTCATAAAAAATAAAAACAATTCAAAAATACAAAAACATTAAAAAACTTATAAAAAGCACTTCTTTTTCAAAGTTTTTCACCAAAAAGATTTTATTTTTCCAACTAAATATATATTCTCTATTTCTTTGGTATCTTTTTCTTTTTCTTTTGCAGGTGTATGCGTACTAGATCTTCATCTTATTCAGAGCCCGAGACTCGTGAAGATTTAGATATGGCTAGTGTGCACAACAACAATAATCCACCCCACCCCAACATGAATAACAACAACAATGTTCCCCCACCCGACCTTCGAACGATGGAGGAGCTTTGTCAACCCACGATGAATGGACGAGGAGGACCGATTGCGCCGATACAAATCACGGCTCCAGAGTTTTCGTTGAAGCATCACATGATCCAACAAGTTCAAAACACTTGTCCATTTCGCGGATTGTCGGATGATGATGGCAACAAACACCTCGACAAATTCATTACCGTTACTCAAAGCATGAAGTTGCCCGGTGTTACTATGAATTTTCTTCGCCTTCACCTATTTCTACACACCTTATCCCACCATGCCTAAAAATGGTTTGATCGTCTTCCAAAGAATTCAATTCATACTTGGGATGAGATGACTCAACGCTTTTTGTCGCGCTACTTTCCACCATCCATGGTCACGAGCCTTCGAAATCAAATCAGTGGATTCACACAAGAGCCTGATGAATCACTTTTTGATGCTTGGGAACGATATAATGTTTTGATCGATCGATGTCCAAACCACAACATGCTTCCCGTCACCTTAATTGATACTTTCTACAACGGTTTAACTTTTTGTGATCGTGATATGATTAATGCAGCCGTCGGTGGCACATTTATGAAAAGAAGACCCGAGGAGTGTAGAGAGCTTATTGAGAACATGACTACTCACCATAAAAATTGGGATTCATCCGCATCTTCAAGGAATAACCCGAGAGTCAATGTTTCTTCTACTTCTTCAAACCCTGATATCACCGAATTGACCCGGGAAATGGTCGAAATGAGTAAATATGCAACTCTTGGCTAAAAATCAACAACAACAAGTTAAAGCTGTTGCAACTTCTTGTGAGATTTGCGGGGGTCCTCATTCATACACTGATTGTCCTTCTACTCATGACAATCCGGAAAATGTGTATGCGGCTCATGGTAACTATTCAACGGAAAGCTACCAAGCCCGACCTCAAGGTGATCGTAACTTGCTAAGTTACCGTTCTAACAACTTTCTTTCACCTGGTTTTTCTCCTCAAAACCAGAACCCCAACAACTACAATAGAAGCAATCCAAACCCACCTCGAGCTTCTAATCCTTATCACCCACCCGCTCAACAAGCACCACCCATTAATCAAGATGTTGAAACTTTCATGAGTACCCAAGGAGAGCAAATCAAGAATCTACAAAGCCAAATCATCAACTTGAAAGGAGATATCACTAAGCAAGGGAATGATATTAGAACTGAGCTTCGAAATAATATGCAAACCTCTTTTAGCAATCAAACGAATGATTTGAAAGAATATGATGGCTAGTTTCTTTCCAAGTACTTAACCCTCTACTTCGGGCTCTCTTCCTTCAAATACCGTCACCAACCCAAGAGCGAATGTGAGTTCTATTACTACACGTAGTGGAGCAACCTTAGTAGGACCATCTATCCCTCCTCCAGTTACTCCATCTACACCTCCTCCACCACCATTTATCCCTCCTACTCCCACGCCTAGTATTAGTTCTCCATTACTGTCTCCACCTCTTAATAAAGAAGTACCCAAGAAGAACCCTTCACCAACCCTACCTTCCACCTTTAAACCTTCAACATCTCAACCTTTACCTACTACACCTACACCACCTAAACCCAATATCCCTTATCCTTCTCGCTTAGACAAGTGCCAATTGCTCACCAAGGATGATATTCAAGTGTCAAATTTTTTGAAGAAAATTTCGGGACTGACCATCACCTTTAGCCTTGTTGAAGCTCTAGCCCAAATGCCTAAATTTGTTAAGATGTTTAAGGACTTGCTTAATAAGAAGGAGAAGATGGCCGAGTTTGTTAATACTCGATTAAATGAAAACTGTTCTGCGGTCCTTCTTAAAGAACTTCCGGAGAAACTTGGAGATCCCGGTCGTTTTGTGTTGTTGGGAATAAAATGTAGCCAGTCCACTTGAGCACTGGCAAGAGGAAAACAAGCGTTGATAAGAAGAAAACAAACGCTGACAGATCAAGCGTTGACAAGAAGAAGTCAAACGTTGATAGGTTGAAGACAAGCACTGATAGAAAGATATGGTCTACGCGTATTATGTTTCTAGTTTGTTTCTAGTAAAGATAGGATCAACATTGTATTTTCTATAATTATCTTTACCTAGAATAGTTGATACGTAGACTCTTGTACAAGGCTTCTTATGTCTATAAAAGAAGACCTTTAGGTTATGTTTCATAATAAGTTTTCATACGTTAAACACTTCCATTGTAAGCAAGTTTGTCATTATCAATCAAGTGAAAGTTTGTTTTACATCTTTGTGTTTTCTTGTTTAAGTGTTAATTCCGCATAACTCTTAGATTACTTTATACATAAACAAAGTTTCTCTACGTGTATAACTTGATCTAATCTCGTATACACAAAGCTAAATCGATCTAAGTTTGGGATCAACAAGTGGTATCAGAGCTTGTTGAGAAACTTTTGATCTTAAAGAACACAAGAACCCTAAAATCACTGATAGGTGTGAAAACACCCATCCTTTTTACCACTTAATTACAATAATAACCGAGCCAAAACGTGTATTTTATGTCATTTATGTCGGAATTATGCGTGGTTTGTGTTTTTGTTGTGATTTAGGACGAAAAGGTGAAAAGTGGAGAAAACACGGCATTCACATAGAGTCGAAAGATCAAGAGCGGAAAAAGAACGGAAGCCCAAGACCAATTCTAAAGACTTATCGAAGAAAAAGTCAAAGGACGGAAGTTCACTAAAGAGCCGAAGAACTCGAGTCTTATTTATGAAGAAAATACAAGACGAGTTCAAAGAAATCCCAAAGACAAAATCATTTAAGTCCAAGATTTAAGAAGATTAAAGAAAGGAGGGACCTAATAACGCAATTAAGGAAAAGAGGAAAGGGGGAGGAAGCTTCCTAAGCCCCTCCCTAATCACCGCTATAAATAGACCATTAGTCTTCATTTTTCAAGTTGTTGGGTGGTTTGACAAACCACCACTTCCACCATTTTTATTTCTTGTCATTTTATTTCTCGCACTTTAATTAATTGTCATGCACTTTTAATCATTTAATTTTCAAGTAAGTTTTCATTCATTGTTCTTTAATCTTTGCTTTTCTTGTCTTAATCTTTCATCTTCCCTTCTTGATTCTTGTTTACTTTTGGTGCGAATTACTTATGATCCGTGTTGTTCATTTATGTGTTCGTGCTTAAAAAGTTTATGTTTTTATTGTTTGATCCAAAAAGTTGTTTGATTTCGAGTTACATAAGTTGAAACAAGTGCTTATTTGATCCGATTAGTATTGGTTCGATTTAGTTTTTGGAATAAGCTCATTTCAATAGCTTATTGCCTTTGCTTTTTTTCGGATTCCTTATAAATCGGAAAGGGTATTAAAACCCCTTTCCGATCGTTCATTCCGACCAGCAACCAATTCCCACCCTTTCCGATTGAACTCCAATTGGAAAAGGGTTTGTCCATTCCGACGATAGCCTATTTTAGTATTCCGATTGGAGTTTTTCTGCACATTCCGATCATGCTCATTCCGATCGGGTACATTCCGATCGGATCCTTATGATTCCGATCGGGTGTATTCCGATGGAAGGTTTTGTTTTGTTTTAATATTAGCTTAGGTTAAAATGTCAATTTTTCTCGTTTTATTTTTAGTCTATTTTAATTCATTCCGCATTTTTACTTTGATTGTCAATTTACTTTTCGTCAAGCCTTTGATTTTACGTTATTTAATTTCACATCATTTACTTTTAGAGTTTTAAATATGCATCGTTTACGTTTCAACTAGTTGTAGTTTTAATTACTTGTCATTTAATTTTGAGTCTTGCACATTTATTTTACCAAAACCAAAAATATTTGTTTCACCAAGAACAACTAATCTCACACAATTAACCGGAAATCAATTCGAAGAGATACCGAGAAATGAACTTTCAAACACATTAAAATCCAGTTATTAAATGGCGCCGCTGCCGGCTCTTTTCGTGAGGATCGAAGGTTTTTTGTGAGTGACGCGTTGGATTTTGGGATCCGTTCACTCGTGAACGTTATTTTTCGTATTCAAAAATTTTCAAAAATCCAAAAACATTTGAAAAATCATAAAAAGCATTTCTTTTTCAAAGTTTTGCACCAAAAATATTCTTCTTGCTTATCTATCCTTCTTTATGGATTTTTATGTCTATTACGTCCGGTGTGGGAAACAATTATCTGGGAACAACTCTTGGCAATGGTGTACATATGAGCGGTGCGGAAATGATATCGACTACATACAAAACGGATTTTGTCCCTTGTGCAACTCGACTAATTCATTCTTTTTGAACCCACCTCCTGTTCCCCCATGCATCTATTGTGGAATCGATTCTCATTGGCATGTTTCGTGCCCGGTTCAATACCCGTATAGACACGGGCAAGAACCGGGGTACAATTATGACAATGAAAATAGCTATCCACAAGACGCACCTGAGTTTTCTCCATACCCGGTTTGCAACAATTGTGGGGGTCCTCACGATACCTATTATTGTCAACCAATGAATTATTATGAGCAAAATCTGTGTCCTCAGTTTTCTTCACCAATGGATTATTATGAACCAAACCCGGTTTATGATTCTTCTCAACCGATGAACTACTATGAGCCACAACCATGCTATAATTCAGGTTTTCAACATTTTGAGCCCCCACAACACCCCATCGATCATCAACCCTCCTTCGAACTTTTGAGCTCCCACGAACAATGGGCCACTCTTGCTAAGCAAGGTCAACAACTTCAAGAAGCTTTCAACAAGATCATTGAAAAATATCAAGAGGATAAACGACAGGAGCAAATATCGAATATCGAGACTTATACTCCTCCCCCGGTGTATCCATACTATTATGATGATGATGACGATGAGCCTACTATTTCTTGGAATGACCTTACTGCTCAATGTCCTAGTGCAATTGTCATCCCTCTTCTCAATATCCCAAACGTGTCTAAGGAGTGTGATACATTGAATGAGCTTAGTGATGTTGGTCTTGATAAAGTGTTTGATGATGAGGTTTGTGACATACCGACTGCTATGGAGCCTAAGGACGACGTTGCTCTTACGAAAGAGGTCGATCCTAATGATGACGATTTTTCTCCAAGCTATGAGAATTTCACTTTTGAAATTTCTCAATCTCCACCGGGAGATGCGGGTGATGACGATTTATTCTCTCCGGTTTACGAGAAGTTCACCGATAAACATGATCTTGTGGATGAGGTGGAAGACGTGCTTCTTCGCGATAGATTACGGAAAGTGCACCTTCTTATTGCTCAAATCGAAGCGTTGACTTCTCCTCCTCTTTCCGCGTCTTTGCCTCCATCTATTCCTCCCGTTGAAGATAATGACCCATTTCTGGAAGAAATCGACATTCACTCCATACCACTAGGTAATGATGACGATGATTTGGAGGGGGACATTATTTTTGATAATTTGCTGCAGGAAGACATTGTCCCAAGTCCCCCTCCCGAGCACCTTTCATCCTCCCCTTTAGCCACTATCACGGAGGATGAGTGCTTTGACCCGGGAGGTGACATTGATTATGCTATGATTGATAACAATACGGCTTTGCCGCTTGCTCAGCATCTATTGTCTTTGGGGGATGACAATGTGCATACTTTACCCTACCCGCCTCCCGTGGACCTTGAATTCACATACTTTTCGTATGTCGAACGGAACTTTCTCACATTCAAGACTTATCCCCCCGCCTCTCCTTTGTTAATGTCAATCGGGAACGAGGACAAGGTCTTTGATCCCGGTATCACATTTGAGGCTTCCCCATGGACTATTTAATTCGGGGACGAGTCAGGCTCGTGACTCGGTTAATATAAACAAGCGCTTTTTGGGAGGCAACCCAATTATCTATCTATCTTTACCATAAGTGTAGGGGGAGCCCCGTGGTGTTTCTTGCTTTCTTTCTTATCATGTGCAGGGATTAGAGCTTCAAAGACACACTCTTGATGACTTTTGACGAACCGTGATTCCGTGTTCCATTCTTCCCGGTTCTATCCTAAACTCTTTTCGATTCACTATTTTATATTTCTCAATATTAAAATAGGAATCTCTTTAGTTGTCTCTTTCTTAGCGAGATTTAAACAACGTGCACAATGTCCTAAGTTTAGGGGAGTTTACTTCCACATGCTTAAACATTGAGGACAATGTTTATCTTAAGTGTAGGGGGGACTTCTATCGAAGTTAAGTGGCCTTTTCCTTGTATTTGTCCTCATTTTAACCGGAAAATCAATTTTTCGACATTTTTCAAAATTTTTAATCTATTTTGGCCTAGTTGTATAGTTTTATTTTCCTTTGTTATAGTTATTTTCTTTCCTTATTAGAATAAATTTCAATAAAGTGATTTTAATTTTCAAACGTTGTGAATCTTTTGACTCAACCCGAGTTTACTTATCTAAGTTTACTCTAGCTAGTATCCTCAACGTGTTTAAGTCAAGTTTTGCTAGGCTTTTATATAGGGAGCTATAAAACGCGAAAGTCTTAACTCTCACGGGTTAAGAACAAGAACTTTTCGCAAGTTCCTATAATTGATCCTAGAGAGTCGTTTATCAAGGGAACTTTAAAACGCGATTTCTAAACTTGAAAAAGTCTAAGAGTTTGCAAGATCCTATAGGCGACTCGAAAACCCAAAAATTTGATTTAATAGGCTAAGCATCCACGAGTCTCATTACTTGAGATTTTAAACTGTGGAGAACGAGAGATGATAGAGCCAATTATAAGTTTGGTATTCTTTCGTGAATTTATGTGAGTTAATTATAAGCCTATTCTCCCATCGCTTGTTAATAAATTTATCTGCAATAAATAAGGTTGTACGATTTGAAAAGTTACTTAGCTTCTAGCCCAAGATCGTTTAAAAGTTGCTCGGTATTAATTAGAGTTCATAGCCAAGGCATAACTTATTGAAGCGGGATGCGAAGATTGGCGAGTCCGAAAAGGCCCTAACAAGGCATGAGGGCTACATTTTGTTGCTAAAGATCCAAAAGTGATGTGAAGAATCATTTATCGAAAATCAATATGAAGGATCGAGACACACGACGAAAAGCAAGAACTCCCCAAAAGTCATGGAGAAGTCTATCCGAAAAGACCCTAACAAGGTATGAGGATAAATAGATCCAAGTCCTAAAAGGAGGCGGATCGTTGTATATCAAAATCCAAAATAAAGATTGGAGAAAAATGAAGAAGTCGTGGTCCATTTATGAAGAATCTCTCAAAACTTCAAGTGAAGAAATTCCTATTATGAAGAGAAGGCCATTATTTCATGAACATCTCTCAAGATTTGAAGTATGAAGTCGCTGCCAAATAT
The DNA here is from genome assembly GCA_025667525.1 of Glebionis coronaria. Lineage (NCBI taxonomy): Eukaryota > Viridiplantae > Streptophyta > Magnoliopsida > Asterales > Asteraceae > Glebionis > Glebionis coronaria. The sequence continues at coordinate 400,694,165 of CM046878.1, forward strand.
CGGTCCGAGAAAGGTCTCAAATCGCGAAGCGAGTTATGCCAAGATATGAACTTTATGAGGTCCCGAGAAGCAGTTTTAAAAGATTTTGTCCTTTAGCTAACTATTGATTAAATCGTTCACTTTATTTTCGGACTAAATAACTATCGAAATAAGTCAACAATGCATCCTCGTGATCATTCAAGACAACAATAAAATATAAGAGATACCCCTAGGAATAAGGGAGTCTAAGTGAATAACTGGCCCACATGAGTTTGTGTTAGTTTACTAACTTATAATAACAATGATCTCGTTTTTAAGCTTGGTTTGGAGAAAGTGAAAACTTGAGGATGATGATCATTCACGACATTTCCAAAACCCAAGGTATGTTTTTAATTTCTTTACTTTGAATGTTTATAATTTTCTATCTATTTAATAAAGGCCAACGTGGATTGATTGTGATGAAAAATGTAAAAGTGCTTTGTAACTAATGCATTGCATGAGGACATTGCAATGGTTAAGTGTAGGGGATTTGATAGGTGTGAAAACACCCATCCTTTTTACCACTTAATTACAATAATAACCGAGCCAAAACGTGTATTTTATGTCATTTATGTCGGAATTATGCGTGGTTTATGTTTTTGTTGTGATTTAGGACGAAAAGGTGAAAAGTGGAGAAAACACGGCATTCACGGGCTTTTATCGAAGAAAAAGACGAAAGATGAAGTCGAAAGATCAAGAGCGGAAAAAGAACGGAAGCCCAAGACCAATTCTAAAGATTTATCGAAGAAAAAGTCAAAGGACGGAAGTTCACTAAAGAGCCGAAGAACTCGAGTCTTATTTATGAAGAAAATACAAGACGAGTTCAAAGAAATCCCAAAGACAAAATCATTTAAGTCCAAGATTTAAGAAGATTAAAGAAAGGAGGGACCTAATGACGCAATTAAGGAAAAGAGGAAAGGGGGAGGAAGCTTCCTAAGCCCCTCCCTAATCACCACTATAAATAGACCATTAGTCTTCATTTTTCAAGTTGTTGGGTGGTTTGACAAACCACCACTTCCACCATTTTTATTTCTTATCATTTTATTTCTCGCACTTTAATTAATTGTCATGCACTTTTAATCATTTAAATTTCAAGTAAGTTTTCATTCATTGTTCTTTAATCTTTGCTTTTCTTGTCTTAATCTTTCATCTTCCCTTCTTGATTCTTGTTTACTTTTGGTGCGAATTACTTATGATCCGTGTTGTTCATTTATGTGTTTGTGCTTAAAAAGTTTATGTTTTTATTGTTTGATCCAAAAAGTTGTTTGATTTCGAGTTAGATAAGTTGAAACAAGTGCTTATTTGATCCGATTAGTATTGGTTCGATTTCGTTTTTGGAATAAGCTCATTTCAATAGCTTATTGCCTTTGCTTTTTTTCGGATTCCTTATAAATCGGAAAGGGTATTAAAACCCCTTTCCGATCGTTCATTCCGACCAGCAACCAATTCCCACCCTTTCCGATTGAACTCCAATTGGAAAAGGGTTTGTCCATTCCGACGATAGCCTATTTTAGTATTCCGATTGGAGTTTTTCTGCACATTCCGATCATGCTCATTCCGATCGGGTACATTCCGATCGGATCCTTATGATTCCGATCGGGTGTATTCCGATGGAAGGTTTTGTTTTGTTTTAATATTTAGCTTAGGTTAAAATGTCAATTTTCTCATTTTATTTTTAGTCTATTTTAATTTCGTTCCGCATTTTTACTTTGATTGTCAATTTACTTTTCGTCAAGCCTTTGATTTTACGTTATTTAATTTCACATCATTTACTTTTAGAGTTTTAAATATGCATCGTTTACGTTTCAACTAGTTGTAGTTTTAATTACTTGTCATTTAATTTTGAGTCTTGCACATTTATTTTACCAAAACCAAAAATATTTGTTTCACCAAGAACAACTAATCTCACACAATTAACCGGAAATCAATTCGAAGAGATACCGAGAAACGAACTTTCAAACACATTAAAATCCAGTTATTAATCACCAAAACCCTAATTTTCACAAAACCCTAAAAACATCATGTCCAATCCAGAAGTAACCTCCTCCTCCTCAAACCACAACATCAAGATTCCCATGCTTGATGCAAACAATTTTGAGCTGTGGAAGTTCAACTTTGAGCAATATATGGGGATCTATGACTACAATCTCTGGGAGATTATTGAATATGGAACACATTCAATAAAGCTCCAAAGATTGCTAATGCCATTGCTACAAGATCAGCTGTTCAAGGATGTTCAGAAGAAGATAAGAAAGAAAACCTGATGATGGTAGAGCTGTGTCGGCTGAAGACATAGCAAAGAAAAGGGTAGATATGAAAACGCTAAACATTCTGAAACTCTCCTTCGGACAAGAAAATCAGCACAAATACAGAGGTTATGAGTCTGCAAAATACCTTTGGGCAGCCCTTGAAGTTGCCTATGGTGGTAATGCTGATACTAAGGAAGAGAAGAAGAAGCAACTCATGCATGAGTATGCTGTTTTTAAGACTCAACCTAATGAGAAGCTTAGCAGTGTGAGAAGCAGACTGCTTGACATTACAAGCAAGCTGTCCTTCATGGGGACACAAGTTGGTGATGTTGACATTATTGCCACTTTTCTTAAAAGCCTTGGTGATGCGTGGAAGATTGAGGCAAGATCTATACTTGCCAATAACACTCACAAAAGTTCTACTTTTGATGATATCTACAACAAACTGAGGCTATTGGAGAATGAAACTCTTTTGGTGCATGGAAGTAAGTCTACCAATAGTAACATGGCCTTCTTCTCACATAGTGAGGTCAATTTGATCAGAAGGACTCATACATGCACCCAGTTACTGGATCAACATGTGTCAACGTTGGATCATACCCTGTCAATGCCTCACATTCAGACGCTGACACATACAAAATTGACTCTCCAAGAGTTAAGCCTGCTGGTTTGGATCTGGATACTGTGTGTGCATACATTGCTTCATTGCCCAATGGTTCAGTGATTACATATGAGGACCTTGAACAAATAAGTGATGAGCACTTGGAGGAGATGGATATAAAGTGGAACATGGCTCTTGTAAGTATAAGAGCAAACAGATGGAATAGAAGGTTTAAGAAGAAGATGACCTTTAATACGAAGGACACTGTTGGTTTTGATAAATCCAAGGTTGAGTGCTACAATTGTCATCGTATGGGGCACTTTATGAGGGAATGCAGATCTCCAAGAAGATCCGATGCTAGAAAACCCTCAAGCCAAATTGTTAAGGCTCAGGATCCTAAGGCCATGGTAGTAGTGCAAGAAATTGATGGTATTGGATAGGACTGGAGCTACTTGGCTAAGGATGGGGAAGAGGATAAAGCTTTGGTTGCTGAGATAGAAGAAGAAGATCGTGTTCAATATGCTCTCATGGCACACTCCTCCTCTTCATCAGATAATGAGGTATACGATGATGCTTTTTGTAGTAAGGGTTGTCGTTTAAATACTGAAAAACTTAACAAAGAGGTTTTAAGATTGTTAAGTGATGTGAGTACTGAGAGATGCAAGTTGTCTAACTATCAAATTGCTCTCACTCAAACTGAAAAGACAGTTGAGAAGTATAAGAAAATGGAGCTTGACCTAAAAGATAAAATAAATATCTTAAAACATGATTTAAATGCTAGAAATGATGTTAGAAACATCATGGAAAGGGTCAATGCTGATTTACAGGCTAAGTTTGATGAGGCTATCAAGAATAAGGATAATGTTGACCTTAAAATTCAGAGATTTGATAAGGCCTCACAAACCCTAGGAGAATGTGTTAATAAACAGAGGGATCCTAAGGACATGACTGGGATTGGATGAAGACTATACTGTTGTTCCACCACCAGCTGGGGACTTCTATGGTGTCCAAAGAAAGGACTTATCTTGGACTGGTTTACCAGAAACTCCAAGAAGATGAATTTATTCCTCCACCAAGAGTCCTTACCCCAGTTGAAGAGTATAGGCAAAAGTTGACTGACTTGAATGAATGGAAGAAAGCCAACCCTACCTTGTTTGCCAAGGGTGGCATGCTTTGTGATAGTCCAAATGAGTCGAACCCTATCAAAGTAACAAACCTAATCACTGGCAAGACTATTGACCTTGTCTCAAACACTGTTAAGAAACCTAGCATTAAGTATGCAGAAATGTATAGGAATATTAGGTCACCAAAAAGCCAAGTTAGTAATGATGGAACATGTTTCTTTTCTTCTAGACCTAGAGTTGTGTCTAGAAAAGCTTGTTACACTTATGGTAGCTTTTCACATTTAGCATATAAGTGTGTCAATGCTTCCAAAGTCAACGCTGTTAAAAGGTCAAACATTGTTAGATCCAAAACTTTTGTGAGCAAAGTCCACAAGTTGTTAGACCAGCCCCATTCTTCACTAAAAGGTCTAACACTCATGGACAAAGACCATTTCAGAAGACCAATACTTGGTCTAATAGGCAATGGGTTTCTGTAGCAAATCTTAGGTTCAACGCTGACAAGGGTAATTTAAGCGTTGACAAGACCAAATCCAACGCTGACAGAAACGTTGCCAGACCTAAATATTTGCAACCACGGGGTAAGGGGTCTAAAGCTTCTTCTAGCTTGACATGGAGACCTAAGCAAAATCAAAACCCTAACTCTAATGGGATTTCTATGACCTGCAACAGATTTAATTATATTTCAAAGGTCATTACAAAACCAATTGGGGTTAACTGGGTGTTTCATCCAAAAAGGGATGAACAAGGGGTTGTTATGAGAACTAAGTCTGTTCTTGTTGAACAACCAGATGAATCCAAGTCTGCTCAGGCTTGGGTTCCCAAAGAAAACTAATTTGTTTTCTTTATGTGCAGGGCATTTAAAAACAGGTAAATGATTATGGCTATTGGGATAGTGGATGCTCTAGGCACATGACAGGGAAGGAAGATTATCTAACTAACTTCACTCCCATTAAGGATGGTGATAAGGTTTACTTTGGAGGCGGATATGGAACTATCACAGGAAAAGGAACTCTTCTCACCAAGAACTTGCGTTTTGAAAACGTGTTTCTGGTAAAAGAACTTGATTATAATCTTTTTAGTGTATCACAAGTTTGTGATAACAAAAATAAAGTTCTGTTTACTGATACTGAATGCTTGGTGTTAAGCAAGGATTTTAAAATTCCAGATGAGAAATATATTGACTATAGAACACCTAGGCATAAGGATATTTATAATGTGAATCTTAATGGTATTAGGATGAATAATAATATGTCATGTTTTTATGCTAAAGCTTCAGTTGATGAGAGTAATCTATGGCACAGGAGACTAGGGCACATTAACTTTAAGAATATAAACAGGCTTGTGAGACTTGGCTTGGTTGATGGTTTGCCTGAAAAGGCTTTCCGCAATGACCACTCTTGTGTTGCATACCTTAAAGGCAAGCAGCACAAGGTCTCATTTAAGTCTAAACAGGTGCACTCTAGTTCTAAACCACTTCACTTGCTGCATATGGACCTGTTTGGTCCAACTAAAATAGAGAGTTTGAATGGTAAATCATATTGCTTTGTCATCACAGATGACTTTTCTAGGTTTACTTGGACTTTCTTTTTAGCTATGAAAAATGACACTGCTGATACTTTAATTAGCTTTATTACCCAAATAGAAAAGAAAACTGGTAATGAAGTTAAGATGCTTAGAAGTGATAATGGTGGTGAGTTTAGAAATAAACTGTTGGATGAATTTTGTGCCAAGAAAGGGATTACTAGGCAGTTTAGTGTTGCCAGAACCCCACAGCAAAATGGGGTTGCTGAGAGAAAGAATAGAACCCTAATTGAAGCAGCCAGGACTATGTTGGCTGATGCTCACTTTCCCATAGCTTTTTAGGCTGAGGCTGTGAATACAGCTTGTTATGTTCAGAATAGAGCATTGGTCAACAAGATACATAACAAAGCACCTTATGAATTACTTTGGGGAAGGAAACCTAATATTGGTTTTCTTAAACCTTTTGGCTGTCATGTAGTTGTGTTGGGTACTAGTGATGCCTTAGGTAAATTTAGTGCTAAAGGTGAAGAAGGCTATTTCATGGGTTATTCAGTGCAGAGTAAGGGATATAGGGTTTACCTTAAGAAAGAAAAACGTATACTTGAGAAAGTACATGTTAGGTTTTTAGAGAGTAAACCTAGTGATCCTGAAAGTGGTCCAAATTGGTTGTTTGACTTGGAACCTCTATCTAGGACTTTGAATTATATGCCTGTTACTAATCCAGACATTGTGAAGGTAACTTCAAATGTTGTGGAAGAACCAGTTGTTGATGTTTCAGGTACACAGCTTAATGAAGAGGTTGGATCACAACCAGACAAGTCATCTCCCATACATGAGTATGTTACTATTCCCATATGGACAGATGTTTTTGTTGTTGCTGCTGTTGCTGGAAAGGAAAATGGTGGTCCCCAAGTATCACCAGATAACAACATGCATGGTCCTTCAGGCGCTGACAAAGGAAAATCTGGCGCTGACATGACAAATTCAGGCGTTGATGGCTCAAACGTTGACAACACCAATTCAGGCGTTGATGGATCAAACGCTGACAACCTTGGTTCAGGCGTTGACAACTCTTTTGAGCATATCTTCTCTTCCAATTTTGAACAAGGAGAACCTTCAAATATACATGAAGAGGTTCATCCAAATATTGATGGAAGAGAGTCTGAAGAAGATATTGGCAACTTGGAGGATGAGATTGAAGATAACAGACTTTTTGAAGGAGGAGTTCTTACTTCCACAATGAAGAATCACCCTACTTCTCAAATTATTGGAGATGTGATGTCTCCTGTTCAGACAAGAAGATCTCATCAGAGTCTTGGTGGATTTATTGCCAATATACACAAGAAGGTTGATACCCCTCTTGTTCAAGCATGTTTGTTTGCCTGTTTTCTGTCACAACAGGAACCCAAGAAGATTTGTGATGCTCTCAAAGAACCAAGTTGGGTGGAAGCAATGCAGGATGAGCTTCACCAATTTTCTATTCAGGATGTTTGGGAGCTAGTTGATTGTCCCAGATATGTCAGACCTATTGGGACAAGATGGGTTCTAAGAAACAAGAAAGATGAAAGAGGCATTGTGGTCAGAAACAAGGCACGTTTAGTGGCTCAGGGATATACACAAGAGGAAGGGATAGACTATGAGGAGGTTTTCGCACTAGTTGCAAGGATTGAAGCTATAAGGATATTTCTAGCCTATGCTTCCTGCATGGGCTTCACTGTCTATCAAATGGATGTGAAGAGTGCTTTCCTCTATGGCACAATTGTTGAGGAGGTATATGTTATGCAGCCTCCTAGTTTTGAAGATCCAGAGAATCCAGACAAGGTGTATAGAGTCAAGAAAGCTATGTATGGACTTCATCAAGCCCCAAGAGCATGGTATGGCACATTGTCCACTTATTTGGTGGAAATTGGATTTAAAAGGGGCACCATAGACCAGACATTATTTACAAAGAAGGCTGGTAAGGATGTCTTACTTGTTCAGGTTTATGTGGATGATATCATCTTTGGCTCCACCAATCCAAAGATGAGTGAAGACTTTTCCAAGCTTATGACAGACAAATTCAAGATGAGTGCAATGGGGGAGATGAACTTCTTTCTAGGGTTGCAAGTTCAGCAGAAAGAAGATGGTATCTTCATCTCTCAGGATAAATATATGGCAGAGATCTTGAAGAAGTTTGGCTTTTCTCCACATGAAAAGAGGGCTACTACTCCTATGGATAGAGAACACCCTTGGGGAAAAGTTGGAGATGGAAAAGATGTGGATGTCAGGCACTATAGATTAATGATTGGTTCATTGATGTATCTCATAGCCTCAAGACCTGACATTATGTTTGTTGTGTGTGCTTGTGCACGCCATCAAGTGACTCCTAAAGAATGTCACCTTTATGCTGTCAAGAGAATCTTTAGGTACCTTAGATGCTATCCAGATCTTGGTCTATGGTATCTAAAAGATTCACCATTGGAGCTTATTGCATATTCAGACAGTGACTATGGTGGTGATAAATTTGATAGAAAATCCACAACTGGTGGATGTCAGTTTCTTGGGAGTAGGTTGATATCTTGGCAATGCAAGAAACAAACAGTGGTGGCTAATTCTACAACTAAAGAAGAGTATGTTGCTGCAGCTGCTTGTTGTGTCTTATGGATTCAGAACCAGCTGTTGGATTATGGGTATAATTTCATGCATACCAAGATTTTTGTTGACAATAACAGCACTTTATGCATTATTAAAAATCTTGTACATCATTCTAAAACAAAACACATAGAAATTAGACATCATTTTATAAGGGATTGTTTTGAAAAGGGTTTAATACAACCAGATAGGGTTGACACAGAAGAAAATATGTCTGAATTATTTACTAAACCTTTTGATGCTGGAAGGTTTCAATACCGTATTGGAATGATCAATCTCACATAATATGTGTTTTGGGGTCTTATTGTAAAAATATGTACAGGATAATGCATTGTTATTGGTCTTTTTGAAGTTAGATTTTCCACTATATTTTTCTAACGCTGACAAAGGTTATCTTAACGCTGACAAGTGTTATCATGACGTTGTCGGCAACAATGTTAGTTTTGTGGTTTTTAATCTAAGTGTGCAGGTGGTGTTAGCATTGTACCATTGGATACATAGTTGCTTATGGATCCTTGGAGAATCATTTGAGCATGTTTTTATTTATGGATGATGGTTGGAATATTTCTATTCCTATATCTTGACATAAATTTTTTATGTTCATGCATATTTTTGGGCAACATATGTATCACAATTTAAGGGGAGGTTTTAGGAACCTTTAGGAATTTTGGGTATTCTTATAATACTCTTATAACAATTCTAGATTGTGTCCACGGGTGAGTATGAGTTAGTTTTACTAAATCATGAGGCACTGTAGCATGCAAAGTTGATATACTATGCATGCTGCCAAGACATTTTTGGCCTAGAATTGGGTGTGGTCTGTTGGGAGACTTGGGAATGATTTTATCATGGGTTTTACCTGGGAGTTACAAGGAATTTTATGAGATAACTTAGTTGTTAAGAGTTTTGGTTAGCAAGGGACACTAGAGGACTGTTATGTCTATCTAGCATAAGCAAGTGTGCATAACTGGACAGTGCTTGCCGCCCTATAATAATGATCAACTTATAGGTTATCTTCACTAGGATAAATTACTTTGTTAAGGTCCTTTTTCATTTTTATTACTTTTATTTTTGGACGCTGACAAGTATTTTTCCAAGCGTTGTTATGACCAATTTAGACGCTGACATGGCTTTGGCAAACGTTGACAAGAATATAGCCGTTGGGCGTTGATGGGTTATTTTTTACCGTTGACACTCATTGGGACCTACCTAGTTGTTATTTTTGACGAATTTTGGGGGCGTAATTTTGGGAGCAGATAACTTTTAATTAATGCATGAGATAACTTATTTTCTTTTCAATATTCTCATCATTATATTTTGAAAATAGTTGCCTCATTTTTTACCAATCACATACATCTATCTCTCCTATCTATTTGGCTCCTATTTTTAAACAGGGTACCTCATATTCTTGTCTAACAATTTTCTCCCATACTTCATCTTTCTAAATTATTCACAAACAGCTTTCTTCATCAATGGCACCAAAATTTAAACCAAGTGATTTGGTATTGGGATTCAGGAGTCAACACAACATGATTGCATATTTGGACGCTGATGACACTCTGTTTCCACAATACACCCAGATGGTGGCGTATTTGAATGCATCCCCAATTAGGTATGCTCTTTCTCATGCTCCTCTCATCTTTGTCACACATATTAAACAGTTTTGGAACACTGTAAGTTCCTCAACAGTTAATAATGTGACTACATTATCAGCTATTGTTCATGGGCGCACATGGGTGGTTACTGAAGCCTTGGTTCGCCAGGCTTTGCATCTTGATGATGCAGATGGTATAACCACCCTTCCCATTAATGAAATAGAACAAGGACTAAGGGCTTTGGGTTATCCTTTCCCTGAAGAGGGCACTTTAAACAAATACCATAAACAAGAGTTTCCCCCAGCCTGGAAGTACCTTATACATGTCCTCTTACAATGTTTGAGTCCCAAGTGTACTGCACACAATGAAATTAATAGATCAATTGCTAGTGAAATTGTGTGCATTGCAAATGGGCAAAAGTTTAATTATTCAAAAATGATTTTTGAGGGCATGTGTAAAAACAAAGGGAGTAAGATGACTTTGGCTTATCCCAGATTTTTACAAATGGTTTTTGATGTGCAAAATTACTGCACAAGGGATCATGATGACTTTTATGAGATCCCTGTGCAAAAGAAAGCTATTTTTACAAAGATGAACTCACCCCCTCACCATGAATTACCCCTCACCCAAGCTATGCTTGCTATTATTGCAGCAGCACAACCCCAACTAGACCCACAACCACAACTTGACCCAATACCAGAACCTTTACCTTCACCTCAACACATGGAAATTGACAAAGAACCCTTCGACGTTGACACCTTAAACGTTGGCGTTAACACAAGTAATCCAAACGTTGACACCATTCCTTCATAGACCCAAACACCCCTTAACCTTCCCACATCCACCCAATCCACATCATCTTCTACCCCACCACAATATAGGTTGCAAAAACGCCAAAGGACTACTAGAGTGTTCTCCTCTAGTGTTCCTAGCCATGTAGCAGAGAGAACCACCACCACAAGTGTGGTTGGTGCTATGGATGAGGCTAGGACTATTGGTTCTGGCTTAGATGCAGGCCAAGACAGTCCTAACATCTTTAAGACCTCATCCATGCCCCGTGAATCTAACTTGGGAGGTCAAATACCTATTTTAGAGGATGGCAGATTGGAACCATACACATTAATGGAATTGACGGTTGTCTGCATTATCTTGCAAAAGCAAAATGCAGACTTGGTACAGATTGTCAGTACACAAGGCCTTGAACTCAAGCAATTGAGGGAGAGGATTGTCATTTTGGAGAATGCTAGCACAAGGCGTGGGATGGAGGAATCTTCCAAAGGGGAGGATGAGCAGATTAATGTGAGTGATAAGGGCTCACATGATGGTGAATCTTTGGGTGTTGTTGAAGCCCTAACTGAATTGAAGAAGCAACCAGGTTTTGAAGAAGCAACTTGTCTTTTATAGATATGTTGGAGCAATTTACAAGAGGCGCTAAGACAAGTATTTGCGCGTTGACAAGCAAAATTTAAACGCTGATACACCAAGCGCTGACATGAGCAAATTGGGCGCTGACACAAGAAATTTGAGCGTTGACAGACCTGCAGATGAGGTTGATGTATTCCAGTCATCAGCTATCATCAAAGAAGTATCTTCACATGTATTACCGTCATCCTTACCCATAATTGATCCATTAGATAAGGGTAAAGGAATCATGGTAGAAGTAGATGTTCCAAAGAACGTAGCACAAGTAGAGTTTTATAGAAAGTTGGCTACACAGCTTGTGGAACAAGAAATAAAGAAGGTTGGTGAATCACCATTTGTTGTCACTTCAGAGGAACAAGAAGGAAGTGATGAAGCAAGTTCAGATTCAAGTGTGATGATAATTGATCAACCTGAGAGACTTGAATATGGTGATGATTTGGCAAGAGAGAAGCTTAGAGAGTTGAAATTTCAAGTAAATTTTGATATGCCAGAAGTTGTTCAGATGTACCATGCTTGTGAGAATATATGTATGGAGAATCCAGATTTGACTATTTCAGACCAAATTTGGGGTTTGGAGATTCTTCTAAGAGTTCAAGCAGACTGAAAGGTAATTCTGAAACATAAGGCTAGCAATGTTCTCTCACTGCTGAAGAGGGATAGAAGGGAGCTTTACTACATGTTACTCAGATGTCATGGAACAGGATGGACCTATAAGAAATTGTTGGGATTATCCTTTGAAGAATTGGAGTAAAAGGCTTATCCCATTTGGGCAAAAGTGCAGGAAATGAATACTATCAGACTTCTTTCAGATGAAAGGAAAGAAGAACTTGCAAAAGAGATGGAGCTTAAGAAGGCAATGATTGTTCCAAGACCTTTGAAGAAGGGAGTTTCTCTTGAGTTTCCTAAAGATATGGATAGATTGAAGCCCAGTGAAGCTGTTATAAGAAGGAGCATCAAGCTCTCACCATCGGAAGCTTCAGATATGATACAAGTGTTACCTCTTGATGCCAGAAACCCTATCATAAGCTATGAAGAGGATGCAAGTGGGTTTTGGAAGATTGGCAGGTATGGGAAAGAGGTACACACTTTTACTACTCTTGTGTCTCTCTTTGCAAGTGTGGATAGAGAAGACTTGGTAGACCTTTGGAGGTTGTTAGAGGCCAAGTATGAGACTGAAGCTCCTACTTCAGTCAATGGAATAAAACTTTGGTCAAGATTCAAGAGAATGTGTAGATCAAAAGAAGAAGATCCTGCTGTTTAGAAGGATCTTGAGGATGATCTCAGTGGTCTTCAATGGCGTTTGTATTCAGCTGCTGGTGTATATCATTTGAGTTCTACAAAGTTTGCTGAGTATCTTCTTGTAGATGGTCAGTATTCCATGTCCAAACAAGTTTTGGAGAAGATGAAGACAACACAGCTGGAGATTGACTATTCAAGTGACGTGGCCAAAGATTTGATCAGACATGTTTATTACCAATAGGGTTAATATACAAATATGTTACTAAACGTTCCATAAAATTTGTCCTAAGGTAACAAACGTTAATTTTGTGTTTCTAGGGTACTCATGTATGGGTGACCGGTTGTTTACGTTACTCATGTTTGAGTAACCTGTTAAAAGCGGTAAATTAGCAGGTTACCCATTTTTTTAAAAAATTAACTTAAAAAAAATACTTGACAACATTAAAGATTTAGAAAAATTCCTCGAAAATATTTTTTTCCAAAAAACCTCTCGATTCTTTTTTCACAAAAAATATTTTATAATTAAAAAAAATAAATTCTTATAATAATATATTTTAAAAACATAAAAAAATCCATTTTCAAAAAAGTGTCTTTTATATTAAAATAATTAACTTACAAAATTTACATAAAAGATTTACAAAATTTCTCGAAAAGATTTCTTTCCAAAAAACCGCTCGATTCTTTTTTCAAAAAAATATTATATAATTAAAAAATTAAATTCTTATAATAATTTATTTAAAAACTTAAAAAAAATCCTATTTCAAAAAAGTGTGTTTTATATTAAAAAATAAATTCTTATAAAAAAGGATTTAAAAAAATTATAAAAAAATACTGAAATTTCACCATTCGTAGGGTTAAACTATATATTTTTTTTAAATAACATTTTTTTCTTTTTTTTTATAAGAATACAGTTCTTTTCAAAAATGTTTAACGAAAAGATTTTTAAAATAATTTTTATAGGATTATAGTTTTTTCGAAAATGCTTTTCGAAAATATTTTATGAAAATACTTTTCAAAAATAATTTTTTTGAAATTATTTAAAATATTTTTGAAAATAATGTTTGAAATATTTTGGAAATAATTTTTATAAGAATTTATTTTTTTAAATATTTTAAAATCTTTTTGAAATTCTTTTTCCAAAATGTTTTTTAAAGTTTTACGAAAAACATTTAAAAAAATCTTTTATATACGTTTTTAAACCAACTCGTATTTTTGGAAAAAAATTTAAACGTTTTTTAAAAATCTTTAAACCAACTTGTTTACTTAAATACTTAAATCTTTAAAAATAATTTAAAATAATTTTAATATTAAAATAATTTAAAACCTTTTCACAAATGTTTATCGAAAAATACTTTATTTTAAAAGATTTGTGAAAGGATTATTTTGAAAATATTTGTTTAAAAATGTTTTTCTAAAAATATATTAAAAATCCCATTTTTTTTCAAAAATGACCTGGAGTACCGGTTACCCTTCCATTGAGTAACCTTGTTGTCACATTTTGTAATGTTAAGTAACCCATTTACTCAACCCGTATAGATGAGTAACTTAAAAACACAAAATGAACGTTTATTACCTGAGGACAAATTTTATAGAACGTTTAGTAACATCTTTGTATATTAACCCTTACCAATATGATAAGATTTGTAAGATTCCTCCTAGTTCTTAATTTTTATTCAGAAACTTGATTACTAGAGTAGATATCAAGTTTAGGGGAGGATTATTGGGAATAAAATGTAACCAGTCCACTTGAGCGCTGACAAAAGGAAAACAAGCGTTGATAAGAAGAAAACAAACGCTGACAGATCAAGCGTTGACAAGAAGAAGTCAAGCGTTGATAGGTTGAAGACAAGCACTGATAGAAAGATATGGTCTACGCGTATTATGTTTCTAGTTTGTTTCTAGTAAAGATAGGATCAAAATTGTATTTTCTATAATTATCTTTACCTAGAATAGTTGATACGTAGACTCTTGTACAAGGCTTCTTATGTCTATAAAAGAAGACCTTTAGGTTATGTTTCATAATAAGTTTTCATACGTTAAACACTTTCATTGTAAGCAAGTTTTTTATTATCAATCAAGTGAAAGTTTGTTTTACATCTTTGTTTGTTCTTGTTTAAGTGTTAATTCCGCATAACACTTAGATTACTTTATACATAAACAAAGTTTCTCTACCTGTATAACTTGATCTAATCTCGTATACACAAAGCTAAATCGATCTAAGTTTTGGATCAACATGTGCTACCATGTACTTTTAACCAAACCGAAGAAATTACTGCCTTAGCCGATCTCGGAGCAAGTATTAATTTGATGCCTTAAAGTGTTTGGAAAAAGTTATCATTACCCGACCTTACACCAACAAAGATGACTCTTGAGCTAGCAAATCGAGCTCTCGCTTACCCCTTTGGTATTTCCAAAGATGTGTTTGTTAAAGTTGGCACCTTCACTTTCCCGGTCGACTTTGTTGTTGTTGATTATGAAATGGAACCTCGTATTCCGTTAATACTTGGTCGGCCATTCTTGAGAACCGAAAAAGCCTTAGTCGATGTTGCCGAAGGTGAGTAAATCTTAAGAGTCAGGAATGATGCACAAGTTTTTAAAATGGGGAAGATCACAACCAAATCCAATGGAAGAGAATCAGCGAATATGATTAATGTGCTTGATGATTTTGTCGTCTACAACAATCCTCTTTTCAATACTTGCTATGACAATCCACTTTTCCAAGATGATGTAGATGATTCTCTCTCCAATTTAGATCCTCCACCAATTTATGATTCCCCACCGATCTATGATGATTATGATGATGATTCTAGTTCCGATGGGGATGATTATGATAATTTTGTTTCTAAGTATCCAGACATGCCAACTTATGATGATTTTGATGATGTTGATACTCTTTCGAGTGATTCTTCACATGATGACCTTCCTCTTACTTTTGATGAAGATCCTCCACCAACCATGCTTGATCCTACTTTGGATGACTACTCATTTGAGGAAGACTTTGCTACTTTTCTCAACACTTACTTCCCAAATGAGAATGATTCTCCTCCTTTGGACTTTAATGATGCTCTTTATCCTCCTTTGGATATGAAGAAACCCGTTTCAAAGGAGAAGAAGCCGGAAGACACCGATATCCGCAGTACTTATGTCTTGACACCTCTTTATCCACCCTCTGAGGATGAGATTGTGAGATTTATGAGCGGATCTTCTTCAAGGTCTACTAAGCCTGAGTGCTATTTTCCCCTAAAGGAAAAGGTGTTCGATCTCGGTATTGCAACTTTTAAGCCATCTCAGTATCCATCTGATGAAATAAAAGGAAAGATTTTTGGAACTTTTGGAGATATGCTTGCACCTCATCACTCTTGCTACCACCGTGCTCAACAACTGCTTCAGGGAACCTTGCCTACTCTTCTTTGGCTTGCCTTGTTCGCCTTAAGCTTGTGCTATTTAATGGATGAAAACCATGTATTTGATCCCGGTGGATGTTCTTCAAGCTTCTTACCATGCTAATCAAGGTCGAGTCAGGCTCACGACTCGGTTAACAAAAACAAGCGCTTCTCGGGAGGCAACCCGTAGTATCTATCCTTTTTCTTTGTTTTTATAATAAGTGTAGTGGGAGACCCTAGTATGTGTTTGTTGTTTTCTTTCTTATCATGTGCAGGGATTCGAGCTTTCAAAGACCCATTCTTGATGACTTTTGACGACCCGTGATTCCCTGTTCCCGTCTTCCCGGTTCTATCCAAAACTCTTTGGATTCTCTATTTTATATTCTTCAATATTAAAATAGGAATCACTTTAGTTGTCTCTTCCCTAGCAAGATTTAAACAAAGTGCACAATGTCCTAAGTGTAGGGGAGGTTACTTCCACATGCTTAAACATTGAGGACAATGTTTATATTAAGTGTAGGGGGGACTTCTATGGAAGTTAAGTGACCTTTTCTTTGTATTTGTCCTCATTTTAACCGGAAAATTGATTTTTCGACATTCTTCAAAAATTTTGATCTATTTTGGCCTAGTTGTAGTTACCTTTGTATAGTTATTTTCTTTCTTTGCGAGAATAAATTTTAATAAAGTGGTTTTAATTTTCAAATGTCGTGAATCTTTTGACTCAACCCGAGTTTACTTATCTAAGTTTACTCTAGCTAGTATCCTTAACGTGTTTAAGTCAAGTTTTGCTAGGCTTTTATATAGGGAACTTTAAAACGCGAAAGTCTTAACTCTTACGGGTTAAGAACAAGAACTTTTCGCAAGTTCCTATAATTGATCCTAGAAAGTCGTTAATCAAGGGAACTTTAAAATGCGAATTCTAAACTTGAAAAAGTCTAAGAAGTTGCAAGATCCTATAGATGATTTGAAAACCCAAAACTTTGATTTAATAGGCTAAGCATCCACGAGTCTCATTCCTTTAGATTTTAAATTGTGGAGAGCGAGAGATGATAGAGTCAACTATAAGTTTGGTATTGTTTCATGAATTTATGTGAGTTAATTATGAGCTTTCTCCCATCGCTTGCTAATAAATTTAATTGCAATAATAATGTCGTACGATTTGAAAAGTTACTTAGCTTCTAGCACAAGATCGTTTAAAAGTTGCTCGGTATTAATTAGAGTTCATAGCCAAGGCATAACTTATTGAAGCGGGATGCGAAGATTGGCGAGTCCGAAAAGGTCCTAACAAGACACGAGGGCTACATTTTGTTGCTAAAGTTCCCAAGTGATGTGAAGAATCATTTATCAAAAATCAATATGAAGGATCGAGACACATGACGAAAAGAAAATACTCCCCTAAAGATCATGGAGAAGTCTATCCAAAAAGGCCCTAACAAGGTATGAGGATAAATAGATCCAAGTCTTAAAAGGAGGCGGATCGTTGTATATCAAAATCCCAACTAAAGATTGGAGAAAAATGAAGAAGTCGTGGTCCAAATATGAAGAATCTCTCAAATAGTTCAAGTGAATAAATTCCTATTTTGAAGAGAAGACCATTATTTCATGAACGTCTCTCAAGATTTGATGTATGAAGTCAATGCCAAATATCGGTCTGATAAAGGTCTCAAATCGTGAAGCGAGTTATGCCAAGATATGAACTTTATGAGGTCCCGAGAAGGAATTTTAAAAGATTTTGTCCTTTAGCTAACTATTGATTAAATCGTCCCACTATATTTTCAGCCTAAATAACTATCGAAATAAGTCAACAATGCATCCTCGTGATCATTCAAGACAATAATAAAATATAAGAGATACACCTAGGAATAAGGGAGTCTAAGTGAATAATTGGGCCACATGAGTTTGTGATAGTTTGCTAACTTATGATAACAATGATCTCGTTTTTAAGCTTGGTATGAGGAACGTGAAACTTGAGGGTGATGAACATTCATGACATTTCCAAAACCCTAATGTAAGTCTTTTATCTCTTTACTTGTTTTCTTACTTTGAATATTTGATATTTTTCTATTTCTTGTGTTTAATAAAGGCCAAGGTGGATTGATTATGATGAAAAACATAAAACTTGCTTTGTAATTAATGCATTGCATGAGGATGTTGCAATGGTCAAGTATAGGGGGGGATTTAATAAGTGTGAAAACACTTATCCTTTTACCACTTAATTATAATAATAACCAAGCCAAAACGTGTATTTTATGTCGTAAATGTCGGAATTATGCGTGGTTTGTGTTTTTGTTGTGATTTAGGATCAAAATGTGAAAAGGGAAGAAAACACGGGCTTTCACGGGCTTTTATCGAAGAAAAAGACAAAAGACGAAGTCGAAAGATCAAGAGTGCAAAAAGTACGGAAGTCCAAGGCCTATTTTGAAGATTTATCGAAGAAAACGTCTAAAGAAGGAAGTTTAATGAAGTCGAAGAACTCAAGTCTAATAAATGAAGAAATTATAAGACGAGTTTAATTAATCCCGAGACAAAGTCGAAAAAGTCAAAGAATTTAGAAGACGAAAGATGAAAGAAAGGAGCAACACATGCTAACCTCCCTAATCACCTATAAATACCCTCCTAATGACACATTAGGAGGTGTTAACCATCTTGACAAAATAGTTCTTCCATTTTAATTACTTGCACTTTCATATTGTAATTTTCTTAATTGTCATTTAAATTCTTGCCTTTAATTTCAAGTAAGTTTAATTTTGTGTTGTTGAATCTTTCATTTTAATCATGTTTTTATTAATCTCTCATTCTACCTTTCTTGTTCTTGCTTAATCTTTATGTTTATGTGCTTATTGTTATGCTTATTTGATTATAGTTATGTTTTTATGTGTTTGATTGTTTTAGCTTATTGATTTTATAGCTTATTGTGTGCTTTTCTTAAATTTAATTAAGTGTTTTTAAAAGTTATTTTATAAAAAGTTGTTTTTAAATATTTTTATTATTTAGTGTTTTAAAAAGTTTTTTAAATTTTGGTTTAATAGCTTTTTCCTAAAATCAATTTGGTTAAGTTTTTAGTTGAGTGCTTATTAGTTTTTAGCTTAATTTTGATTCTTAGCTTATATGCATTTTTACTGTTATCCGGGTTTTCATTAAAACCCTTATATTCTGTATATGCTCCAAAGTAATATTTCGGATATGCAACTTTGTGTATTCCGGATATGGTGAAGAAGTGGTGAATTCTGGGTAAAGCTTCGGATCTACACATTCCGGATTGCCACAGGAACGTATTCCGGATAAGGAGACGAAGAGGGATTCCGGATAAGCCGTCTTTGTGAATACCGGATAAGCCTTAGGAAAAAACATTCCGGATAGTGGTCTAAACGTGGATTCCGGATAAGCTTCAGCAAAGCAGGATTCCGGATAAGCAACTTGACTGGAATTCCGGATAACAGTTTAATTATTGATTCCGGATAATAGCTCGGTTTAGTTATTCCGGATAGTTAAGTGTTGGTTATTCCGGATAAAACTCCAAACAAGTATTCTGGATAAGCTGGCTATTGCACATTCCGGATATAGTGAAGAAAGGGTATTCCGGATAGTAAGTCAGGGGGTATTCCGGATAGCTTGCATTTCTCACATTCCGGATAAGAGTAAGTTTTAGATTCCGGATAGTGACAGTATTTTGGATCCCGACTTAGGTTTGTTTATTCCTTGTTTTATTTTCAAGCATTTATTTTTCCTGCCATTTTTCTTTAGTGTTATTTTAATTTTTTTCTTTATTTTAAATTTCATGTTTGCATTTTTATTACATCGTCAAATTTACTTTTTGGCAAGCTTTAATTTTTGTCATTTAATTAATTACTTTTAAAATCTTTATTTTCCTTGCCATTTACTTTAAAGTCTTGCAATTTAATTTTACTACAACGACCAATCTATTATTTGTTTTCACCAAAAGATGACTGAGTCGCACTTAAACTAGTAATCAATTCGATTAGACATACACACAACGAACTTAATTTTATACTTGGCAAAAACCAGTTATCAGTGTCCTCGACATGGTTTTCACAAAAGTTCATCAAATTAATACTTTTTACAATTGTTTAAGCATGAATGACCAAGATTCACTAAATAGTGCCTCGGGGGGTAACATTTTGGTTAAGTCTTCTAATGTCGCGTGGGATATTATTGAGAATAAGTCTAGAGTGCAAACCAAGAGTGTTCGGGTTAATGTGGCTAGTGCTAGCACTAGTGACACCGACAAGAGACTTGATAAGCTTACTACGGTTGTTGAAGCACTTGCTTTACAATCCGTTAACAATGCCAAAAACAACAATGCTATTAATATAACTTGTGAAATTTGTGGTGGGCCACACTCTTATGCTAGCTGTGATAAAGCTTATGATCAATCTCACGGGGAAGTGTATGCTTACAACAACACCGAGAGAGTTCATTTCAAGCCTAATGTCGATGTTAATCACTTGTCTTACAACTCGACAAATTACTTGGCTCCACCCGGTTTTCAGCAAAGACCTCACCCACCCACCCATAACAACCAAGGGCCACCTAGAGAAAATGTTCAACAAAATGCGAATGTGAGGGGCTCAAATACAAATCAGGGAAACTTTCACATGCAAAATCAAGGATTTCCAAACCAAGGTTTCAATCCTCAAGGTTTTCCACCGTATAACCAATACCCAAACCAAGGTTTTCAACAACAAGGGTTCAATTTACCTCATCCGCCAATGGACTTGGTTTTGCAAAAATTGAATGAACATGAGAAAATCATGCAAGCAATGCAACAATCTACTATACAAATTTAAGAGTCCACGGATAGGAAATTCGTTCAAATGTTACAAACCCTTCGCCCGCAAGGTGCTCTTCCTTCTACAACCGAAACAAACCCTAGAGCGAATGTGAGTGCTATTACTACTCGAAGTGGAACGACTCTAGTAGGACCATCTATCCCTCCTCCCGTTACTCCATCTACACCTCCTCCACCTCCATTTATCCCTCCTACTACCACACCTAGTACTAGTTCGCCATTACCGTCTCCACCTCTCCCAGAAGAAGTACCTAAGCAAAACCCTCCACCAACCCCACCTACCACCTCTAAACCTTCTACTTCTCAACCCTCAACATCTCAACCTGTACCTGCTACACTTTCACCTTCCACACCTACACCACCTAAACCCAACATCCCTTATCCTTCTCGGTTAGACAAGTGCAAATTGCTCATAAAAGAGGATTCTCAAGTTACTTCCTATTTGAAGATGATCTCTCAAATGAATTTCAACATCAGCCTTGTTGAAGCACTTGTCCAAATGCCGAAATTTGTCAAGGCATTCAAGGAATTGCTTAGCAAGAAGGAAAAGATGGATGGGTTTGTCAACACACGCTTAAATGAAAACTGTTCTGCAGTCATTCTTAAAGAACTTCCGGAAAAACTTGGAAATCCCGGTCGTTTTGTGTTGCCTTTCATTTTTAACAAAGATGAAGAATTTACTTCATTAGCCGATCGCGGGGCAAGTATTAATTTGATGCCATTAAGTGTTTGGAAAAAGCTATCATTACCCGACCTTACACCGACAAAGATGACTCTAGAGCTAGCAAATCGAACTCTCGCCTTACCCCGTTGGTATTGCTGAAGATGTATTTATTAAAGTTGGTACCTTCACTTTTCCGGTCGATTTTGTTGTTGTTGATTATGAAATGGACCCTCGTATTCCATTAATACTTGAACGGCCATTTTTGAGAACCGGAAAAGCTTTAGTCGATGTTGCCGAAGGTGAATTAATCTTAAGGGTCGGGAATGACGCCCAAGTTTTTAAGATGGGGAAGATTACAAGTAAGTCAAATGAAAAAGAATCGGCAAAAATGATTAATGTGCTTCAAGAAGAGCTTACTACTACTTTGGAAAGTTTTAAGCTTGATGACTTTGTTGTATATGATAATCCTCTTTTCGAGTCTTCCCATGATAATCCACTTTTCCAAGACGATGTGGATGATTTTGATGATTCTCTCTCCACTTTGGATCCTCCACCAATTTATGATTCTCCACCGATCTATGATGATTATGATATAGATTCTAGTTCCGATGGGGATGATTATGTTGCTTTTGTTTCAGAGTATAAAGACATACCAACAAACGATGATTTTGATGATGTTGATACTCTCTCGAGTGATTCTTCTCATGATGACCTTAATCCAACTTTTGATGAAGATCCTACACCAAACACTATTGATACTTTGGATAATTACTCATTTGAGGAAGATTTTTCCACTTTACATAATACATACTTCCCCAATGAGAGTTATTATCCTCCTTTGGACTTTGATTATAGTCTTTATCCTCCTTCGGATATTAAGAAACCCGTTTCGAAGGAGAAGAAACCGGACGACACCAACATCCGCAGTACCTATGTTTTGACACCTCTTTATCCACCTTCTGAGGATGAGATTGTTAGATGTATGAGTGGATCTTCTTCAAGGTCTACTAAGCCTGAGTGTTATTTTCCCCTAAAGGAAAAGGTGTTCGGTCCCGGTATTGCAATTTTTAAGCCATCTGAGTATCTATCTGATGCAATAAAAGGAAAGATTTTTGGAACTTATGGAGATATGCTTGCACCTCATCACACTCTCTACCGCCGTGCTCAATCTCTGCTTAAGGGAACCTTGCCTACTCTTCTTTGTCTTGCCTTGTTCGCCTTAAGATTGTGCTACTTGATGGATGAAAACCATGTATTTGATCCCGGTGGATGTGTTTTAAGCTTCTTCCTATGCTAATCAAGGCCGAGTCAGGCTCACGACTCGGTGAACAAAAACAAGCGCTTCTCAAGAGGCAACCCGCGTTATCTATCCTTTTATTCTGTTTTTTCTAATAAGTGTAGGGGGAGACCCTAGTATGTGTTTGTTGTTTTCTTTCTTATCATGTGCAGGGATTCGAGCTTTCAAAGATACATTCTTGATGACTTTTGATGAACTGTGATCCCGTGTTCCTGTCTTCCCGGTTCTATCCTAAACTCTTTTGATTCATTTTTTTATATCTTCAATATTAATATAGGAATCACTTTAGTTGTCTCTTCCTAAGCAAGATTTAAACAACGTACACAATGTCCTCATTTTAACCGAAAAATTTGATTTTTCGACATTTTTCAAAATTTTTAATCTATTTTGGCCTAGTTGTATAGTAGTATTTTTCTTTGCTATCGTTATTTACTTTCTCTGCTAGAATAAATTTTTAATAAAGTGGTTTTAAGTTTTCAACGTTGTGAATCTTTTGACTCAACCTGAGTTTACTTATCCAAGTTTACTCTAGCTAGTATCCTTAACGTGTTTAAGTCAAGTTTTGCTAGCTGTTATATAGGGAACTTTAAAACGCGAAAGTCTTAACTCTTACGGGTTAAGAACAAGAACTTTTCGCAAGTTCCTATAATTGATCCTAGAAATTCGTTTATCAAGGGAACTTTAAAATGCGAATTTTAAACTTGAAAGAGTCTAATAATTTGCAAGCTCCTATAGATGGCTTGAAAACCCAAAACTTCGATTTAATTGGCTAAGCATCCACGAGTCTCATTCCTTGAGATTTTAAATTGTGGAGAACGAGAGATGATAGAGTCAATTATAAGTTTGGTATTCTTTCATGAATTTATGTGAGTTGATTATAAGCTTTTTCTCCCCTCGCTTGTTAATAAATAATTACAATAAGTAAAGTTGTACGATTTAAAAAGTTACTTAGCTTCTAGCCCAAGATCGTTTAAAAGTTGCTCGGTATTAATTAGAGTTCATAGCCAAGGCATAACTTATTGAAGCGGGATGCGAAGATTGGCGAGTTCGAAAAGGCCCTAACAAGGCATGAGGGCTACATTTTGTTGCTAAAGATCCCAAGTGATGTGAAGAATCATTTATCAAAAATCAATATGAAGGATCGAGACACACGACGAAAAGCAAATACTCCCCTAAAAATCATGGAGAAGTCTATCCAAAAAGGCCTTAACAAGGTATGAGGATAAATAGATCCAAGTCCTAAAAGGAGGCGGATCGTTGTATATCAAAATCCTAAATAAAGATTGGAGAAAAATGAAGAAGTCATGATCCAAATATGAAGAATCTCTCAAAAGGTTCAAGTGAAGAAATTCCTATTATGAAGAGAAGACCATTATTTCATGAACGTTTCTCAAGATTTGAAGTATGAAGTCAATGCCAAATATCGATCCGAGAAAGGTCTCAAATCGTGAAGCGAGTTATGCCAAGATATGAACTTTATGAGGTCCCGAGAAGCAGTTTTAAAAGATTTTGTCCTTTAGCTAACTATTGATTAAATCGTCCCACTTTATTTTTAGCCTAAATAACTATCAAAATAATTCAACAATGCATCCTCTTGATCATTCAAGACAATAATAAAATATAAGAGATACACCTAGGAATAAGGGAATCTAAGTGAATAATTGGGCCACATGAATTTGTGTTAGTTTGCTAACTTTTAATAACAATGATCTCGTTTTTAAGCTTGGTATGGGGAACGTGAAACTTGAGGGTGATGAACATTCATGACATTTCCAAAAACCTAATGTAAGTCTTTTATATCTCTTTACTTGTTTTCTTCCTTTGAAATTAATAAGTGTGAAAACACTTATCCTTTTATCACTTATTTCTAATAATAACAAGACCAAAACGTGTATTTTATGTCGTAAAAGTCGGAATTATGTGTGGTTTGTGTTTTTATTGTGTTTTAGGACCAAAAGATGAAAAAGGAAGAAAACATGGGCTATCACGGGCTTTTATCGAAGAAAACGAGAAAAGACGAAGTCAAAAGATCGAGAATGCAAAAAGAACGGAAGTCCAAGGCCTATTCTGAATATTTATCGAAGAAAAAGTCTAAATACGGAAGTTTAATGAAGCCGAAGAACTCAAGTCTAATAGAAGAAGAAAATTATGAGACAAGTTCAATTTGTATCGACAAATCCCGAGACGACGTCGAGAAAGACAAAGCATTTAAATCGAGTCGAGAAGAAAGAAAGAAGGAAGCAACACATGCACCTTCCCTCCTCCTATAAATACCCTCCTATTGACACATTAGGAGGGTGTTAGTTAGTGTTAGTTAATTTAGTTCACTTTTCATTTTTGTAGTTTTATTTTTAGAGAGAGAAAGTGCTTAACTTTCTCTCACTAGAAAACTTCATCTTTTATCTTTCTTGTTTTAATCAAACCTTCACTTTTTAAGCTTAATCTTGTCTTAATCTTTGTCTTTTTAAACTTTCTTATTAGTTACAATCTTGTGTTCATCATCTCTTTCATCTACTTTTCTATTTCGACACTTAAAGTTTGTTACTTTACGTGTTTCTTGATTCGAATGATAAAGGTTTTATAAGTTTTGATCATTTGCCTTGCTTATTGGTAGCTTATTGGAGTTTTTCTTGGCTTATTGTCCTTGAAAAAGTGCTAAAAAGTTGCTTAATTTCGTCCTATATCCGGTTCCTAGTTTTTAGGACCTTCTGATTCGATTTCGCAATACTTTTTAGTATAGCGACATTGTGTCTCATTTTAAGTTGCGAAATCTTAGTTCTCTATTGCGAAATCTTGTCCTTGTTATTATTGCGGAATCTTTCCCTTTAAGAATTGCGAATTCTTGGTTTTCTGTGATTGCAAATTTGTGCAATCCGCAATTATTGCGGATTTGTTCCTTTCAGTTATTGCGGATTTGAACTCCCAACATTACGAATTTATGTTAATCAGTTATTGCGGATTTACTCTTTAAATTGCGGAATCTTCATTCATTAATTGCGGAATCCTGTTTTTAGTTGCGAAATTACATTAATTTCGTAATATTGCGTAATTGGTCATTTTAATTGCGGAATTAATGCTAAGTTGCGAATTTAATTGTTTTTATTTTAAATTTAATTTTCAAACTTGTTTTTCCCGCCAATTTTTTTAGCTTTATTTTTACTCGTTCGTCTTAGTTTAATTTTCGAGTATTTAAATTTAAAGTTTTCATTTTTATTAAGTTTTTAAGTTTTCATATTTACGTTTAATTAGTTTAATTTCTCGTCATTTATTTTTGAAAGTATTTAATTTTAGTTTAATTTTTTCTCGCTTTCATTTTTATTTTAATTACTCAACGACGCCTTTTCTTTTAATTAGTTTTAGATAACCAAACCTTTCTTATTTTTCCACCAAGAACGACTGAGTCGCACTAATCAACGGTAATCAATTCGAAAAGATCGGACGGTAACTCTTTTATAACTAAGTGAAAACCTAGTTATTAAATGGCGCCGCTGCCGGCTCTTTTCGTTAAGATTAACGGTTTTAAGTGAGAGACGCCTTGGATTTTGGGATACGTTCATTTTTTAACGTTATTTTCTTGCTTAAATTTTCAAAAAAATCCTAAAAAATATAAAATTTTCAGAAATACAAAAAAAAGAAAAAAAAATAGAAAACCATAAAAAAACCAAAAATATTTCTTGTCTATTTTTCTTTTCTTTTGCAGGTGTATGCGTACTAGATCATCGTCTTATTCTGAGCCCGAGACTCTTGAAGACTTAGATATGGCTGGTGTGCACAATAATAATAATCCACCTCAGCCCAACATGAATAATAACAACCATGACCCTCAACCGGACAATCGACCAATGATTGAGCTTTTGCAATCGTACGTAGACGGCAACACTGATGCTATTGTCATACCCGAGATCGGAGCCAACAATTTTGAGCTCAAATCCGGCTTCATTCAAATGGTCTCTGCTCAACCATTCTTGGGGCGTTCAATTGATGATCCTCATGACCATATAAAAAGGTTTCTCCAACTCACCAATACGATTAAGTATAATAGGGTTTCACAAGAGGTGATTCGCTTGCAACTTTTTCCTTTCTCCTTAGAGGGACAAGCCCGGAATTGGCTTGATAAGGAACCGCCACAAAGTATTCTTACGTGGACGGATTTAGAGACTAGATTCATCAACTATTTTTTCCCACCCTCACGTACTACCTGTTGGGAATAAATTAAGGCCAGATCACTTGAGCGCTGACAAGAGTAAAACAAGCGTTGACAAGAGTAAAACAAGCGCTGACAGCTCAAGCGTTGACAAGATAAAGTCAAACGTTGATACATTGAAGACAAGCACTGATTGGAAGATATACTCTACGCGTTTATTATATTCTAGATTACTTCTAGTAAAGATAGGAACAACAATGTATTTTCTATATTTATCTTTACCTAGAATAGCTGATACGTAGATTATTGTACAAGGCTTCTTATGTCTATAGAAGAAGACCTTTAGGTTAATGGTTCATATAAGTTTTCATTGGTAAACTACTTTCATTGTAAGCAAGTTTGATATCATTAATCAAAGTGAAAGTTTGTTTATATCATTGTGTGTTCTTGTGTAAGTGTTAATTCCGCATAACACTTAGATTATCATAAGCATATACAAAGGTTTCTCTAAGTGTATTACTTGATCTAATCTCGTATACATAAAGCTAAATCGATCTAAGTTTGGGATCAACAAGTGGTATCAGAGCTTGTTGAGGAACTTTTGATCTTAAAGAACACAAGAAACCTAAAAAGCACCAAAACCCTAATTTTCTCAAAAACCCTAACAACATCATGTCTGAAGCAATAACCTTCTCCTCCTCATCTTTACCAAACATCAAGATTCCCATGCTTGATGCAACCAACTTTGATTTGTGGAAATTCAACTTTGAGCAATATATGGGGATCTATGACTACACACTCTGGGAGATCATTGAATATGGAAACACGTTCGATAAAGCCCAAAAGATTGCTGATGCTATTACTCAAAGATCAGCTGTTGCTGGATGTTCTGAAGAAGATAAGAAAGAAAAACATGGAGATGGTAGAGCTGTGTCTGCTGATGACATAGCAAAGAAAAGGGTCGACGTGAAAGCCCTAAACATTCTGAAAGTCTCTTTGGGACAAGAGAACCAGCATAAATATAGAGGTATGAATCTGCTAAAAACCTTTGGGAAGCTCTTGAAGTTGTATATGGTGGCAATGCAGACACTAAGGAAGAGAAGAAAAAGCAACTCATGCATGATTTTGCTGTCTTCAAGGCTCAACCCAATGAGAAACTGAGTAGTGTGAGAAGCAGATTGCTTGACATTACAAGCAAGTTGTCCTTCATGGGGACACAACTTGGTGATGTTGACATTAATGCTACCTTTCTTAAAAGTCTTGGTGAGGCATGGAAGATTGAGGCAAGATCTATTCTTGCCAATAATACTTACAAGAGTTCCACGTTTGATGACATCTACAACAAACTGAGGTTGTTGGAAGATGAAACTCTTTTAGAGCATGGAAGAAAGTCTACCAACAGTAACATGGCCTTTTTCTCTCATAGTGAAGGTCAATTCAATCAGAAGGACTCTTTCATACATCCAGTTACTGGATCATCTTGTGTCAGCGCTGGAGCATGTCCTGTCAACGTCCCCTTTTCAGACGCTGACACATTCAAAAGTGACTCGCCAAGAGTTAAACCTGCTGGTTTAGATTTGGATACTGTATGTGCTTATATTGCTTCTTTGCCCAATGGTTCAGTGATTACATATGAGGACCTTGAGCAGATAAGTGATGAGCACTTGGAAGAGATGGACATTAAGTGGAACATGGCTCTTGCTAGTATAAGAGCAAATAGGTGGAACAGAAGGTTTAAAAAGAAGATGACCTTCAATGCAAAAGACACAGCTAGATTTGATAAATCCAAAGTTGAATGCTACAACTGTCATCGTATGGGGCACTTCATGAGGGAATGCAGATCTCCTAGAAGATCTGATGCTGGTAAACCTTCAAGTCAGGTTGTTAAAGCTCAGGATTCCAAAGCCATTGTTGCAGTTCAAGGAATTGATGGTATGGGATGGGATTGGAGCTATCTGGCTAAGAATGTTGAAGAGGATAAAGTTTTGGTAGCTGAGGTTGAAGAAGAAGAGCATGTTGAATATGCTCTCATGGCACACTCCTCCTCTTCACTAATAATGAGGTATACAATGATGCTTTTTGTAGTAAAGGTTGTAGGTTAAACACTGAGAAAATTAACAAAGAGGCGTTAAGATTATTAAGTGATGTGAGTACTGAAAAGTGAAAACTGTCTAATTACCAAGTAGCTCTCACTCAAACTGAGAAAACCTTTTCTGAATACAAGAAAATGGAATTTGACTTAAAAGATAAAATAAATATCTTAAAACATGAGTTAAATGCTAGTATGGATATTAGAAACATCATGGAAAGGGTTAATGGTGAGTTACAGGCTAAATTAGATGAGGCCATTAAGAATAAAGATAATGTTGGCCTTAAAATTCAAAGATTTGATAGAGCCACTCAAACCCTAGGAGACTGTGTGGCTAAACAAAGGGATCCTAAGGACATGACTGGGATTGGTATGAATGATTACTCTTTGGTTCCACCACCAGCTGGTGACTTCTATGGTGTCCAACAAAAGGACCTATCTTGGACTGGTTTGCTAGAATTCCAAGAGGAGGAATTCATTCCTCCACCAAGAGTTGTCACTCCAGTTGAAGAGTACCAACAAAAGTTGACTGATCTGAATGAATGGAAGAAAGCTAATCCTACCTTGTTTGTTAAGGGTGGATTACTATGTGAAAGTCCCAATGAGTCAACTCCCATTAAGGTTACAAACCCAGTCACTGGTAATACTGTTGACCTAGGCTCAAACACTGATAGAAAACCTAGCATTAAATATGCAGAGATGTATAGGAATACTAGGTCACCCAAGAGCCAAGTTAGCAATAATGGAACAGGCTTCTTCTCTTCTAGACCTAAAGTTGTGTCTAGAAAAGCTTGTTACACTTGTGGTAGTTTTTCACACTTGGCATATAAGTGTGTCAACGCTCCCGAAGCCAGCGCTGACAGGAACAAAGTCAACGTTGTTAGAAAGTCAAACGTTGTCAGACCCAAACCTTGTGTGCAGCAAAGTCCACAAGTTGTTAGACCTGCCCCATTCTTCACTAGAGGGTCTAACACTCATGGACAAAGACCATTTAAAAAGACAAACACCTGGTCGAATAGGCAATGGGTTTCTGTAGCAAACCCTAGGTTCAACGCTGACAAGGGTAATTTCAGCGTTGACAAGACCAATTCCAATGCTGACAGAAACGTGCCCAGACCTAAATATTTGCAACCACAAGGTAAGGGGTCCAAAGCTTCTTCAAGCTTAACATGGAGACCCAAGAAAGATCAAAACCCTAATGATAATGGGATTTCAATGACCTGCAACAGATTTAATTACATTTCAAAGGTCATTACAAAACCTATTGGGGTTAACTGGGTATTTCATCCTAAGAAGGATGAAAATGGGGTTGTTGTGAGAACTAAGTCTGTTCTTATTGAACAACCAGATGAATCCAAGTCTTTTAAGACTTGGGTTCCCACAGAAAACTAACTTGTTTTCTTTATGTGCAGGGCATTCAAAGACAGGTCAATGATTATGGATATTGGGATAGTGGATGCTCAAGGCACATGACAGGGAAGGAAGACTATCTAACGAACTTCACTCCCATTAAGGATGGTTATAAGGTTTACTTTGGAGGTGGATATGGTACTATCACAGGCAAAGGAACCCTTCTCACCAAGAATTTGTGTTTTGAGAACGTCTTTCTGGTAAAAGAACTTGATTACAACCTTTTTAGTGTATCACAAGTTTGTGATAACAAAAATAAAGTTCTGTTTACTGATACTGAGTGTTTGGTGTTAAGCAAGGATTATAAGATCCCTGATGAGAAATATATTGAGTATAGAACACCTAGGCATAAAGACATATATAATGTGAATCTAAATGGGATTAAAATGAATAATAATATGTCTTGTTTTTATGCTAAAGCTTTAGTAGATGAGAGTAATTTGTGGCACAGGAGACTAGGGCACATAAATTTTAAAAATATAAATAGGCTTGTGAGACTTGGTTTGGTTGATGGTTTGCCTGAAAAGGCCTTCCACAATGACCACTCTTGTGTTTCATGTCTTAAAGGCAAGCAGCACAAGGTCTCATTCAAGTCCAAACAGGTGCATACTAGTTCTAGACCTCTTCATATGCTACACATGGACCTCTTTGGTCCAACCAATATAGAAAGTTTGAATGGTAAGTCATATTGCTTTGTCATCACAGATGACTTTTCTAGGTTTACTTGGACATTCTTTCTAGCTATGAAGAGTGACACAGCTGATATTCTAATTGATTTTATCACTCAGATTGAGAAGAGGTCTAGCAATGAAGTTAAAATGCTTAGGAGTGATAATGGTGGTGAATTTAGGAATAAGAAGCTAGATGATTTATGTGCCAGGAAAGGAATTACTAGGCAATTTAGTATTGCTAGAACCCTACAGCAAAATGGGGTTGCTGAGAGGAAAAATAGAACCCTAATTGAAGCAGCCAGAACAATGTTAGCTGATGCTCATTTTCCTATAGCCTTTTGGGCCGAGGCTGTTAATACAGCTTGTTATGTTCAAAATAGATCATTAGTTAACAAAGTTCAGAACAAAACACCTTATGAGTTACTTTGGGGAAGAAAACCTAATATTGGTTTTCTCAGACCTTTTGGTTGTCATGTAGTAATTTTAGATACTAGTGATGCCTTAGGGAAATTTAGTGCAAAAGGTGATGAGGGCTACTTCATGGGGTATTCAGTGCAGAGCAAGGGATATAGGGTTTATCTCAAAGAAGAAAAACGTATACTTGAAAGAGTACATGTTAGGTTTTTAGAAAATAAACCTAGTGATCTTGAAAGTGGTCCTAATTGGTTGTTTGACTTGGAACCGTTATCTAGAACTTTAAATTATATGCCTGTCACTAATCCAGACATTGTGAAGGTAACTTCAAATGTTATGGAGGAACAATTTGTTGGTGTTTCAGGTACTCAGGTTCATGAAAAGGTTGGATCACAAGCAGAAAAGACATCTCCTATCCAAGAATATGTTACAATTCCCATTTGGACAGATGCTTTTGCTGCTGCTGCTGCTGGTAAAGATGATGGTGGTCTCCAAGTACCACCAGATACAAACATGCATGGTCCTTCAGGCGCTGACAAAGGCAAATCTAGCACTGACAAGACCAATTCAGACGTTGATGGTTCAGACGTTGACAACAACAGTTCAAGCGTTGTTAGCCTAAGCGCTGACAAACAAGGTTCAGGCGTTGACAACACTTCTGCACATCTTTTCTCTTCCATTTTTGAACAAGGTGAACCTTCTAATATATATGAAGAGGTTCATCCTCATGTTGATGTAAGAGAGTCTGATGAAGAAGATATTGGCAACATGGAGAATGAGGTTGAGGACACCAGACTTTTTGAAGGAGGAGTTCTCACTTCCACTATGAAGAATCACCCCACTTCTCAAATCATTGGTGATATTATGACTCCAGTTCAAACCAGAAGAGCTCATCAAGGTCTTGGTGGGTTTATTGCGAATATACACAAGAAGGTTGATACCCCTCTTGTGCAAGCATGTTTGTTTACCTATTTTCTGTCACAACAGGAACCCAAGAAAATATTTGATGCTCTCAAAGAACTAAGTTGGGTGGAAGCAATGCAGGATGAGCTTCACCAATTTGCAATTCAGGATGTTTGGGAGCTGGTTGATTGTCCCAGATATGTTAGACCTATAGGGACAAGATGGGTTCTAAGGAACAAGAGAGATGAAAGAGGCATTATGGTCAGAAACAAGGCAAGGTTAGTGGCTTAGGGATGTACACAAGAGGAGGGGATAGACTATGAGGAGGTCTTTGCACCAGTTGCAAGGATTGAAGATATAAGGATTTTTCTAGCCTATGCATCCTGCATGGGCTTCACTGTCTATCAAATGGATGTCAAGAGTGCCTTCCTCTATGGAACTATTGTTGAGGAGGTATATGTGATGCAGTCTCCAGGTTTTGAGGATCTAGAGAATCCAGATAAAGTGTATAGAGTCAAGAAGGCTATGTATGGACTTCATCAAGCCCCTAGAGCATGGTATGGTACTTTGTCTACTTACTTGGTGGACAATGGATTCAAGAGGGGCACCATAGATCAGACACTGTTTACAAAGAAGAAAGGCAATGATGTGTTGCTTGTCCAGGTCTATGTTGATGATAACATTTTTGGGTCTACTGATCCAAAGATGAGTGAGGATTTCTCCAAGCTTATGACAGACAAATTCAAGATGAGTGCTATGGGGGAGATGAACTTCTTTCTTGGTTTACAAGTTCAGCAGAAAGAAGATGGTATCTTCATCTCCCAGGATAAGTATGTGGCTGAAATCTTGAAGAAGTTTGGCTTTTCTCCACATGAAAAGAGGGCTACTACTCCTATGGATAGAGAACACCCTTGGGGAAAGATTGGAGATGGGAAAGATGTTGATGTCAGGCACTATAGATCCATGATTGGATCCTTGATGTATCTTACTGCCTCCAGACCTGACATCATGTTTGCTGTGTGTGCTTGTGCACGCCATCAAGTGACTCCTAAAGAATGTCACCTTTATGTTGTGAAGAGGATCTTTAGGTACCTAAGATGCTATCCTGGTCTTGGTTTGTGGTACCCAAAGGATTCACCATTGGAGCTGATTGCATATTCAGATAGTGATTATGGAGGTGATAAATTTGATAGGAAATCCACAACTGGTGGATGTCAGTTTCTTGGGAGCATGTTGATATCTTGGCAATGCAAGAAACAAATAGTGGTAGCTAATTCTACAACTGAAGCTAAGTATGTGGTTGCAGCTGCTTGTTGTGGACAAGTTTTGTGGATTCAGAACCAGCTGTTGGACTATGGGTATAATTTTATGCATACCAAGATATTTGTTGACAATAATAGCACTTTATGCATCAGTAAGAATCCTGTACATCATTCTAAAACTAAACACATAGAAATTAGACACCATTTTATAAGAGATTGCTTTGAAAAAGGTTTAATACAACCAGATAGGGTTGGCACTGAGGAAAATGTGTCAGATTTACTAACTAAACCTTTTGATGTTGGGAGGTTTCAATACTTGGTAACAAGTATTGGAATGGTCAATCTCACATAATATGTGTTTTGGAGTCTTTTTGTAAAAGTATGTACAGGATGATACATTGTTATTGGTCTTATAATCATTTAGATTTTCCATTATATTTTTCTAACACTGACAAAGGTTGCTTGAACGCTGATAAGTGTTTTTGTAACGTTGTCAGAAATATAATTGTCTAACGCTGACAAAGCTTCCCTTAACGCTGTCATGTGTTATCGGGGCGTTGTCAGCAAAAATGTTAGTTTTGTGGTTTTCAATCTAAATGTGCAGATGGTGTTAGCAGTATACCATTGGATACAGAGTTGCTTATGGATCAATGGAGAAGCATTTGGACAAGTTTTTATTTATGGATGATGGTTGGAATTTTTAATTCCTATCTTGACATAAATTTTTATGTTCATGCATATTTTTGGCAACTTATGTATCATAGTTTAAGGGGAGGTTTTAGGAACCTTTAGGATGTTTGGGTATCCATATGATACTCTTATCACAATTCTAGATTGTGTCCACAGGTGAGTATGAGTTAGTTTTACTAAATCATGAGGCACTGTAGCATGCAAAGTTGATATACTATGCATGCTGCCAAGACATTTTTGGCCTAGAATTGGTTGTGGTCTGTTGGGAGACTTGGGAATACTTTTGTTATAGGATTTACCTGGGAGTAACAAGGGATTTTATAAGGTAACTTGGTTGTTAAGAGTTTTGGTTAGCAAGGGACACTAGAGGACTGTTATGTCTATCTTGCTTAAGCAAGTGTGCATAACTGGACAATGCTTGCCGCCCTATAATAATTATCAGCTTTTTGTCTATCTTCTCTAGGATAAATTACTTTGTTAAGGTCATTTTTCATTTTTAAACATTTTTATTTTTGGACGCTGACAAGTATATTTCCAAGCGTTGTTGTGACCAATTTAGACGCTGACATGGCTATAGGCAAACGTTGACAAGATTATAGCCGTTGGGCGTTGATAGGTTATTTTTAACCGTTGACACTCAATGGGTCCTACCCAGTTGTTACTTTTTGACATATTTTTAGGCCGTCATTTTGGGAGTTGTTACTTTTCATTTAATGCATGAGATAAACTTATAATTTTTCAATATTTTCATGATTACATTTTGAAAATACTTGCCTCTTTTTGGGCCTATCACATGCATTTTCTTCTCCTATAAATTTGGTTCCTATTTTTAAACAGGGTATCTATACTTCTTGTCTAACATAATTTTCTCTTATCAACTTCATCTTCATCAATCAATTTTAACAGCATTCAACAATGGCACCAAAGTTTAAACCATCAGAATTGGAATTGGGGTTCAGAAGTCAACACAACATGATCGCGTATCTTGAAGCTGATGATACTCTGTTTCCCCAATACACACAAATGGTGGCGTATTTGAACGCATCCCCCTTAAGGTATGCTCTTTCTCATGCACCACTCATTCCAGTCACACATATTAAACAGTTTTGGAACACTGTAAGTTCCTCAATAGTTAATAGAGTGACTACATTGACTTCTATTGTTCATGGGAGACCTTGGGTGGTTACTGAGGCTTTGGTACGCCAAGCCTTGCATCTTGATGATGTTTATGGTATAGCCACCCTTCCCATTAATGAAATAGAACAAGGTCTAAGGGCTTTGGGATATCCTTTTCCTGATGAAGGTACTCTAAACAAGTATCATAAACAGGAGTTTCCCCCGGCCTGGAAGTACCTCATACATGTCCTCCTTCAATGTTTGAGTCCCAAATGCGCTACACACAATGAGATCAATAGATCTATTGCAAGTGTTATTGTGTGTATTGCCACTGGGCAAAAATTTAATTATTCTAAAATGATTTTTGAGGGCATGTGTAAAAATAAGGGGAACAAAATGACTTTAGCTTATCCCCGTTTTTTACAAATGGTTTTTGATGTTTAAGGATACTGCACAAGGGCTCATAATGATTTTTATGAGATTCCTGTGCAAAAGAAAGCTATTTTTATGAAGATGAACTCACCACCCCATCGTGACCTACCCTTAACCCAAGCTATGCTTGTTGTTATTACAGCAGCTCAACCCCAACCAGACCCCCAACCATAAATTGACCCAATACTTGAACCATTACCTTCACCTGAACATATGAAAATTGACCAAGAACCCTTCAACGCTGACACATTAAATGTTGGCGTTGATGTGCCTATTTCCAACGTTGACACACAACCTTCACAAACCCAAACACCCCTTAACCAACCCACATCCACCGATTCTTCCACACCATCTTCCACACCCCTGAATATAGGTTGATGAAACGCCAAAGGACTACTGGAGTGTTCTCCTCTGGTGGTCCTAGCCATGTAGCAGAGAGAACCACCACCACAAGTGTAGTTGGTGATATGGATGAGGCTGGGACTATTGGTTCTGGCTTAGATGTTGGCCAAGGCAGTCCCACCATCATTAAGTCCTCATCCATGCCCAATGAATCTGACTTGGGAGGTCAAATCCCTATTTTAGAGGAGGGCAGACTGGAACCAATGACTCTTATGGAATTGACGGCAGTCTGCATAAGCTTGCAAAAGCAAAATGCAGACTTAGTACAGGTTGTCAGCTCACAAGGCCTTGAACTCAAGCAATTGAGGGAGAGGATTGTTGTTTTGGAGACTGCAAGTGCAAGGAGAGGTATGGAGGAATCTTCCAAAGGGGAGGAAGATCCAATAAATCCGAGTGATAAGGGCAGCCATGATGGTCAATCTTTGGATATTGCGGAGGCCCTTACAACATTGAAGAAACAAACAGGTTTTGATACGTCCTTAGTTTCTCCTACCAACTTGAATTTATCATTTACAGCCATGATGGAGGAGATTGCAAAAGGCGCTGAGACAGGAAATTTGGGCGTCGACAAGGAGAATTTGAACGCTGACAGAAGAATTTTGGGCGCTGACACAGCTAAATTGTGCGTTGACAGACCTGCACATGAGGGTGATGTATCCCAGTCATCATCCATCATCAAGGAGGTTTCTGCACAGGTATCACCATCTCCCTTACCAACAATTGCACCATTAGATAAGGGTAAGGGTATTATGGTAGAAGAGATTGTTCCAAAGGATGCAGCTCAAGTTGAGTTTGATAGAAGATTGGCTGCACAAATCATGGAACAAGATATAAAGGAGGTGAAAGAGTCACCATTTGTTGTTACTTCAGAGGAAGGAAGTGATGGAGCTAGCTCATACTCAAGTGATGATTATAGAACTAGAAAGACTTGAGTATGGAGAAGAGTTGGCTGAGGAGAAATTGAGAGAATTGAAATTGCAGGTGGACTTTGATATGCCAGAGGTGGTTCAAATGTATAATGCTTGGGAAGAAAGATGTATGGAGAACCCACACTTGACCACTTCATATCAGATATGGGGTTTAGAGATTCTCCTCAGAGTTCAGAAGGATTGCCAGGTAATTTTGAAACACAAGGCAAGCAATATTCTCTCAGAATTGAAAAGGGATAGAAGGGAGCTATACTACATGTTGCTCAGATGTCATGGAGTAGGATGGACTTACCAGAAGTTGAGGGCATTGACATTTGATGAGTTAGAATGCAAGGCTTATCCCATTTGGGTGAGAGTGCAGGAAGCAAACACTCTCAGACTTCTTTCTGATGAAAGAAAGGAAGAACTTGCAGAAGAAATGGAGCTCAAGAAAGCTATGTATGTTCCCAGACCAGTGAAAAAGGGAATTTCTCTTGAGTTTCCCAAAGATATGGATCCACTATATCCAAGTGAAGCTGTCATAAGAAAGAGCCTCAAGCTCTCACCATTAGAAGCTTCAGATATGGTGCAAGTGTTACCATTAGATTCCAGAAACCCAATTGTGAGCTATGAAGAAGATGAATGTGGGTTTTGGAAAATTGGCAGGTATGGCAAAGAGGTACACACTTTTACCACTCTCATATCTTTGTTTGCAAGTTGTGATAGAGAAGACTTGGTAGACCTATGGAGGTTGCTAGAGACCAAGTATGAGGCTGAAGCACCAACTTCAGCTAATGGAATAAAACTATGGTCCACATTCAAAAGAATGTGTGGACCAAAAGATGAGGATCTTGCTGTTTGGAAGGATCTTGAAGATGACCTCAGTGGTCTTCAATGGAGATTATATTCAGCTGCTGGTGTTTACCATTTGAGTTCTACAAAGTTTGCTGAGTATCTACTTGTGGATGGTCAGTATTTCATATCCAATGCTATCTTGGAGAAGATGAAGGACACTCAGCTGGAGATTGATTATTCAAGTGACGTGGCAAAAGACTTGATCAGATTTATTCATTACCAATATGAGAAGGTTTGTAAGATTCCTCCTAGTCCTTAATGCTTATTCAGAAACTTGATCATAAGAGTGGATATCAAGTTTAGGGGAGGATTGTTGGGAATAAATTAAGGCCAGATCACTTGAGCGCTGACAAGAGTAAAACAAGCGTTGACAAGAGTAAAAAAGCACTGACAGCTCAAGCGTTGACAAGATAAAGTCAAGCGTTGATACATTGAAGACAAGCACTGATGGGAAGATATACTCTACGCGTTTATTATATTCTAGATTACTTCTAGTAAAGATAGGAACAACAATGTATTTTCTATATTTATCTTTACCTAGAATAGCTGATACGTAGATTATTGTACAAGGCTTCTTATGTCAATAAAAGAAGACCTTTAGGTTAATGGTTCATATAAGTTTTCATTGGTAAACTACTTTCATTGTAAGCAAGTTTGATATCATTAATCAAAGTGAAAGTTTGTTTATATCATTGTGTGTTCTTGTTTAAGTGTTAATTCCGCATAACACTTAGATTATCATAAGCATATACAAAGGTTTCTCTAAGTGTATTACTTGATCTAATCTCGTATACATAAAGCTAAATCGATCTAAGTTTGGAATCAACACTACCGCTTTGCGGAATGAAATTATTACCTTTGAACAAAAGTACAGTGAGACATTTAGTGAATCTTGGGACCGTTTTAAGGAACTTTTAAGAAAGTGTCCACAACATGGTTTCACAAAAGTACATCAAATAAATAATTTTTACAATGGTTTAAGCATGAATGACCAAGATTCACTAAATAGTGCTTCGGGGGGTAATATTTTGGTTAAGTCTTCTAATGCCGCATGGGATATAATTGAGAATAAGTCTAGAGTGCAAACCAAGAGTGTTCGGACTAATGTGGCTAGTGCTAGCACTAATGAGAGCGATAAGAGAATTGATAAGCTTACTTCGCTTATTGAATCACTTGCTCTCCAAACCGCCAACAACACCAAAGCTATCAATGCCCAAGTTAATGTTTTGAGTCAATCATGTGAAATATGCGGGGGATCTCATTCATACACCGATTGTCCTACGACTCACGACAATCCGGAAAATGTGTATGCCGCCAACGGTAACTATTCCACGGGAGGCTATCAAGCACGTCCTCAAGGTCACCGCAATTTGCTCAGCTATCGCTCAAACAACTTTCTTTCACCACCCGGTTTTCCCCCACAAAACCCAAACAACCTCAATCGCAACAATCAAAACCAACCTCGTGCTCCAAACCAATATCAAACCCAAAGAACCCCATATCCACCTCAAAGAAACAACCAAATTTACCAACAACCCGCTTATCAACCACCTACCTACCATACTCCTCCTCCCAACCAACCCATCGTATTTAATCACGAGGTTGACAATTACATGAGGACTAATGATGCGATAGTGCAGAATCTTCAGCGGGAAATGGCCAACATGAAAGCAGATATGGTGAAACAAGGGAATGATCTCCGAGCCGATATGCAAAACTCTTTGGCAAGTCAAACGAATGACTTAAGGAACATGATGGCTAGTTTCTTCCTAAGTAACCAAGCCTCTGGTTCGGGTTCTCTTCCGAGTAACACTGTTGCTAATCCAAGAGGGGAGATGAAAGCAATCACCACTCGCAGTGGAAAAGGTTTAAAGGAACCCGAGCTTCCTACACCTACACCGGTGATTGTGACAAAGAAAACCGAGTCTCCTTCTCTAATTCCTCCAACTTCTACTCCTCCACCTTCTATTTCTCCAATTCCTCCACCTTCTACTTCCACCCCTCCACCACCCAAGGATGTGAGTGAGACTTCCATTCCAAAGCCTTCATCTCAACCCAATATACCTTATCCCTCAAGGTTGAGGAAAAAGAAATTGAAGAACAAGGATGATATTCAGGTTTCTAACTTTCTCAAAATGTTTAAACAACTGAATTTCAATATCTCCTTTGCTAAGGGTTTCGCTCACATGCCCAAATATGCTAAAATGTTTAAAGATCTTCTCAGTGATAAGGAGAAACTCCTTGATATCGCTCAGACCCAACTTAACGAGAATTGCTCCGCAGTGCTCTTAAGAAAATTACCCACCAAACTTGGTGATCCGGGTCGTTTTCTCATTCCTTGCAACTTCCCCGGGGTAGAGAATTGTATGGCCCTAGCCGATTTAGGTGCTAGTATCAACTTAATGCCTCTAAGCGTTTGTAAACAATTGTCTCTACCCGAACTAGTCCCCACACGAATGACTTTGGATAAGCTAACCGTACGGTTGCTTATCCAGTGGGGATAGCTGAAGACGTCTTCGTTGGTGTCGACAAATTCACCTTTCCGGTGGATTTTGTTGTCGTTGACTACGAGATGGACCCCCGTGCTCCATTAATCGTTGGACGTCCATTCTTAAGGACCGGTCGCACCCTCATTGATGTAGCCGCGGGCGAATTAATCATGAGAGTTGGTGACGATAAAATTGTCTTCAACATGGGTAAACTTTCTAAGTAGCCTTCTGAAAACGAGAGCGTTAATTTCATTGACGTTCTTGATGAGGCTTGTGAAGAACATTTCAAAGACGCTTGTAAAAGTGGTTCTTCTTCTCTACCCATCGTTGAGATCGTTGCCTCTATTGCTCCATTACTAACTCCATTTGGAGAAAGTGATTTCATTTTCAAAGACTTTGAAGCAACTTTGGGAGATGTGGACTTAAAATATGACGATTCTCCCTCCAATTGGGATGAAGACATTCGTACCATTGAGAAACTTGTCAATGAGGACCATATTTCTCCACCATCTCATAAGGATATCTCTATCGATGAACCGAATTTGACTACGCCTTCCATCGAAAATCCTCCGGATTTAGAGCTTAAGGACCTACCGTCTCATCTAGAGTACGTTTTCCTTGAAGACAACAAGAAGTCACCCGTCATCATCGCAAAGGACTTGAAAGAGGAAGAAAAATGTCGACTTATCGCCGTGCTAAAGAATCATAAGAAAGCGATTGCTTGGAAAATCTTCGATATTCGTGGAGTTGATCCTCACTTTTGCACACATAAAATTCTCATGGAGGACAACTTTAAACCCACTATTCAAAGCCAAAGAAGGGTGAATCCCAAGATCCATGACGTTATCAAAAAAGAGGTTATCACACTTCTTGATGCGGGAATGATCTACCCTATCTCGGATTCACCATGGGTTAGTCCCATCCATTGTGTGCCTAAGAAAGGCCGAATCACCGTTGTGTCCAATGAAAACAACGAGTTGATTCCTACTCGTCTCGTTACAGGGTGGAGAGTTTGTATAGACTATCGCAAACTCAATGATGCTACGAGAAAGGATCATTTTCCCCTTCCTTTCATGGACCAAATGCTTGAACATCTAGCGGGTAATGACTATTACTGCTTCTTAGACGGTTTCTCCGGGTATTTTCAAATTCCCATCGATCCTAAAGACCAAGAGAAAACCACATTCACTTGTCCTTATGGAACATTTGCTTACAAAAGAATGCCTTTCGGCTTATGCAATGCTCCTGGGACATTCCAAAGGTGTATGATGGCTATCTTCCAAGACATGGTTGAAGAAACTATGGAAGTCTTCATGGATGATTTCTCGGTTTATGGTGATTCTTTCTCTCATTGCCTTGCCAATTTGGAACGCATGCTTAAGCGGTGTGAAGACACTCGCCTTGTTCTAAATTGGGAAAAATGCCATTTCATGGTAAAAGAAGGCATTGTTCTTGGACATAAAATCTCCAAAGCCGGTCTTGAAGTCGACCGTGCTAAAGTCGATGTTATTGCTAAATTGCCTCCACCTTCAACCGTGAAGGGTGTGAGAAGTTTCCTTGGTCATGCGGGCTTCTATCGTCGATTCATCCAAGATTTTTCTAAAATCGCTCGCCCGATGACCCACCTCTTGGAAAAAGATACTCCTTTCATCTTTTCCAAAGAGTGTCTTGAATCCTTCAATCTTCTTAAGGATAAGCTAACTAAGGCACCGGTCTTGGTTACCCCAAATTGGGAGCTACCTTTTGAATTGATGTGTGATGCTAGCGACTTTGATATTGGAGCGGTTTTAGGCCAAAAAGTGAACAAACACTTCCAACCAATCCATTATGCTAGCAAGACAATGACGGGGGCTCAATTGCATTATACCACTACCGAAAAAGAGCTTTTAGCTGTGGTGTATGCTTTTGAGAAGTTCCTCCCCTATCTTGTCCTTTCCACAACAATTGTCTATACCGACCATTCCGCGTTGAAGTACTTGTTGACTAAGCAAGATTCTAAGCCAAGACTTCTTCGTTGGGTTTTGCTCCTTCAAGAATTCAACATTGAAATTCGTGACAAGAAGGGAGCCGAGAACCTAGACGCGGATCATCTAAGTAGACTTGAGGATCCTTATCAAGGGGATCATCCGCACCAAGAGATCAATGACTCTTTTTCCCTTGAGGCCTTAATGTCTATCAATCCAAATCTTGATGACACCCCGTGGTTTGCGGACATTGCAAACTACTTAGCGGGTGGAATTCTCAAGGAAGGGTTAACATCCCAACAATAGAAAAGGTTCTTTAAAGACATTGAACACTATTTATGAGACGACCCTTACCTTTTCAAACAATGTGCTGATCTGATTATTCGTCGATGTGTTGATGGGCCGGCAGCTTTACAAATTCTTGATGCTTGCCATAAAGGACCCACCATGGTCTCTTTGGTCCCAATTACACCGCGAAGAAAGTTTTCGACTCTGGATTTTATTGGCCCACGATTTATCATGACGCTCATGAAATGGTTAAACGTTGTGATGCTTGCCAAAGACAAGGCAAGATCACACATAAAGACGAGATGCCTCAAAATTTCATAGAAGAATGTGAAATCTTTGATGTGTGGGGCATCGAATTTATGGGGCCATATCCATCATCTAAAGGGAACAAGTACATCCTCGTAGCCGTTGACTAC
Organism: Glebionis coronaria; assembly: GCA_025667525.1. Classification (NCBI taxonomy): domain Eukaryota; kingdom Viridiplantae; phylum Streptophyta; class Magnoliopsida; order Asterales; family Asteraceae; genus Glebionis; species Glebionis coronaria. The sequence continues at coordinate 400,737,172 of CM046878.1, forward strand.
GTATCCAAATGGGTTGAAGCTAAGGCTCTCCCTACGAACGATGCGAGGGTGGTTGTGAACTTTTTGAAACAGCTTTTTGCTCGATTCGGTGTTCCTCGTGCTATCATCAGTGACCGCGGGACTCATTTTTGCAATGATCAATTTGCTCGAGTCATGGCTAAGTACGGTGTCAATCACCCTCTTTCCACCGCTTATCATCCCCAAACTAATGGGCAAGCCGAGATATCTAACCGCGGATTGAAGCGAATTCTGGAGCGTACTGTGGGAGAGCATCGTGCCTCGTGGGCTGATAAGTTAGATGATGCTTTGTGGGATTTCCGTACCGCTTATAAGACCCCGATTGGTTGTACACCCAATTTTAAGGTGAATGGCCAGCGTTTGAAGTTGTACTTTGGTGAGGACATCTCTCATGAGATGATTTCATCCCTCACCACGTTTCCCTTGAACTAGTTATGGGTCGAGTCAGGCTCTTGACTCGGTTAAAAAAAACAAGCGCTTCTCGGGAGGCAACCCGTTGATCTATCCTTTACCGTTTTTATAATAAGTGTAGGGGGAGCCACGTATGTGTTTGTTGTCTTGTTTCTTGTGTTGTGCAGGGATTAAAGCTTCAAATATCCATTCTCGATGACTTTTGACGAACCGTGATCCCGTGTTCCCGTCTTCCTGGTTCTATCCTAAACGCTCGTGATTCAATATTTCATATCTTATATGTTCACATTGAAATCACTATAGTTGTCCTCTCCTTAGCAAGATTTAAACAAAGTGCACAATGTCATAAGTGTAGGGGAGTTTACTCCCACATGCTTAAACATTGAGGACAATGTTTATATCAAGTGTAGGGGGGACTTCTATCGAAGTAAGTGGGCTTTTCCATGAATTTGTCCTCATTTTAACCGGAAAATTTGATTTTTCGACATTTTTCAAAATTTTTAATTTATTTTGGCCTTGTAGTTTTTCCTTTGTTAGCGTTATTTACTTTCTTTGCTAAAATAAAGTTTAATAAAGTGGTTTTAATTCAAAGTCGTGAATATTTTGACTCAACCCGAGTTTACTTATCTAAGTTTACTCTAGCTAGTATCCTTAACGTGTTTAAGTCAAGTTTTGCTAGGCTTTTATGTAGGGAACTTTAAAATGCGAAAGTCTTAACTCTCACGGGTTAAGAACAAGAACTTTTCGCAAGTTCCTATAATTGATCCTAGAGAGTTGTTTATCAAGGGAACTTTAAAATGTGAATTCTAAACTTGAGAAAGTCTAAGAGTTTGCAAGATCCTATAGATGACTCGAAAACCCAAAACTTTGATTTAATTGGCTAAGCATCCATGAGTCTCATTCCTTGAGATTTTAAATTGTGGAGAACGAGAGATGATAGAGTCAATTATAAGTTTGGTATTCTTTCGTGAATTTATGTGAGTTGATTATAAGCTTTTTCTCCCATCGTTTGCTAATAAATTTATCTGCAATAAATAAGGTTGTACGATTTGAAAAGTTACTTAGCTTCTAGCACAAGATCGTTTAAAAGTTACTCGGTATTAATTAGAGTTCATAGCCAAGGCATAACTTATTGAAGCGGGATGCGAAGATTGGCGAGTCCGAAAAGGCCCTAACAAGGCATGAGGGCTACATTTTGTTGCTAAAAATCCCAAGTGATGTGAAGAATAATTTATCAAAAATCAATATGAAGGATCGAGACACACGACGAAAAGCAAAAACTCCCCTAAAGATCATGGAGAGGTCTATCTGAAAACACCCTAGCAAGGTATGAGGATAAATAGATCCAAGTCCTAAAAGGAGGCAGATCGTTGTATATCAAAGTCCAAAATAAAGATTAGAGAAAAATGAAGAAGTCGTGGTCCAAGTATGAAGAATCTCTCAAAACTTCAAGTGAAGAAATTCCTATTATGAAGAGAAGACCATAATTTCAAGAACGTCTCTCAAGATTTGAATTATGAAGTCGCTGCCAAACATCGGTCCGAGAAAGGTCTCAAATCGTGAAGCGAGTTATGCCAAGATATGAACTTTATGAGGTCCCAAGAAGCAGTTTTAAAAGATTTTGTCCTTTAGCTAACTATTGATTAAATCGTCCCACTTTATTTTCTGCCTAAATAACTATCGAAATAAGTCAAACAATGCATCCTCGTGATCATTCAAGACAAAATTAAAATATAAGAGATACACCTAGGAATAAGGGAGTCTAAGTAAATAATTGGCCCACGTGGGTTCGTGTTAGTCTGCTAACTTATAATAACAATGATCTCGTTTTTAATCTTGGTATGGGGAACTTAAAACTTGAGGATGAAGAACATTCATGACTGCCAAAACCCCAATGTAAGTCTTTAATTTCTTTACTTGTTTTGTACATATTTCTATCTTTTTTAGTTTCCTTAAAGTTTAGTATTTAATAAAGGCCAATATGGGTTATTTATGCTGAGAAATGGAATCTGTGCTTTGAAATTAATGCATTGCATGAGGGCATTGTAATGGTCAAGTGTACGAGATTTAATAAGTGTGAAAACACTTATCCTTTTACCACTTATTTCCAATAATAACAAGACCAAAACTTATATTTTATGTCGTAAAATTCGGAATTATGCGTGGTTTGTGTTTTTATTATGTTTTAGGACCAAAAGATGAAAAAGGAAGAAAACATGGGCTATCACGGGCTTTTATCGAAGAAAACGAGAAAAGACGAAGTCAAAAGATCGAGAATGCAAAAAGAACGGAAGTCCAAGGCCTATTCTGAAGATTTATCGAAGAAAAAGTCTAAAGACAGACGTTTAATGAAGTCGAAGAACTCAAGTCTAATAGAAGAAGAAAATTATGAGACAAGTTCAATTTGTATCGACAAATCCCGAGACGACGTCGAGAAAGACAAAGCATTTAAATCGAGTCGAGAAGAAAGAAAGAAGGAAGCAACACATGCACCTTCCCTCCTCCTATAAATAACCTCCTAATGACACATTAGGAGGGTGTTAGTTAGTGTTAGTTAATTTAGTTCACTTTTCATTTCTGTAGTTTTATTTTTAGAGAGAGAAAGTGCTTAACTTTCTCTCACTAGAAAACTTCATCTTTTATCTTTCTTGTTTTAATCAAACCTTTACTTTTTAAGCTTAATCTTGTCTTAATCTTTGTCTTTTTAATCTTTCTTATTAGTTACAATCTTGTGTTCATCATCTCTTTCATCTACTTTTCTATTTCGACACTTAAAGTTTGTTACTTTACGTGTTTCTTGATTCGAATGTTTAAGGTTTTATAAGTTTTGATCATTTGCCTTGCTTATTGGAAGCTTATTGGAGTTTTTCTTGGCTTGTTGTCCTTGAAAAAGTGCTAAAAAGTTGCTTAATTTCGTCCTATATCCGGTTCCTAGTTTTTAGGACCTTCTGATTCGATTTCGCAATACTTTCTAGTATTGCGACATTGTGTCTCATTTTAAGTTTTGAAATCTTAGTTCTCTATTGCAAAATCTTGTCCTTGTTATTATTGCGGAATTTTTCCCTTTAAGAATTGCGAATTCTTGGTTTTCTGTGATTGCGAATTTGTGCAATCCGTAATTATTGCGGATTTGTTCCTTTCAGTTATTGCGGATTTGAACTCCCAACATTGCGAATTTATGTTAATCAGTTATTGCGGATTTACTCTTTAAATTGCGGAATCTTCATTCATTAATTGCGGAATTCTGTTTTTAGTTGCAAAATAACATTAATTTCGCAATATTGCGTAATTGGTCATTGTAGAAACTAGAAGGGGGGGTTGAATAGTTTCTTAAATTTACTTGTCAAAATATGGTTTCCAAAAATCCTTTTTCAAAAAACTTAGGCTTGAGGAAATATGTGAAATCTTCTTATGCACAAATATGAACAATGATAGTGTAGCTAAACTAATACTAACAAAAATATATCCACAAAGAATAAAGAATGATAGTGTAGCTAATCTAATATTAACACATGTACATGCAAAACGTAATAAGGAATGTAAAGAGTTAAGGGTAAAGAAAGATCAAACCGAACACCAAGGATTTATAGTGGTTCGGCAACGAAGCTCACTCCTCGTTCCTACTCCACTCCTCGAGTACTCCTTACTCGAGAGTTCACTACACAACAAGCTCCTTATGGTGGAGAAAACCGTACACGTCGCTTAACCAATTTCCGACTCTAAGCTAAAAGTCGAGCCCTAATCGTAGCTAGGACCAATCTACACAACTATACTTAGTACATACACAACTTCCAAATAGACACAACTACTTGGATCTTCACAACTATGACACAACTACAAGTATATAAAAATTGATCTTCAATGGATCTTTGGTGGTGGACTCAACACTTCACTAGGATAGTGTTCTTCTCTTTGCACTTGGAGAGGAAGAGATGGAAGAACAAGATTCACTTCTTAAACAAGTAATAATCAAACAAATGATCAAAGATTTGAGTGATTAAAGAAGGGGTTTGAATATGGAAATGAATGTGCAAAAGAGGTGAGGTGAAAAGCTGAGAATGGCCAACTATTTAAAGGACAAAGGAGCCAACGGCTAGTTCTGCCCGCGGTACCTTATCACAGCCCGCGGTACCTTATAGATAAGGTACCGCCTAGGCGCTAAGGTACCGCCGGACTAGACTCCGCTCCTTTTTGTCCTTTAGTGGTGGAGGTCTTATCTGGGTATAAAAATATCCTGAAAGGATATTCTTAACAGAATAAGAATATGCCATTTTCAAATTTCAAATAATTAATTTAATAAAACATTTTCTTAAAAATAAAGTTTAATAAAAACTTGTCACTTTTAATAAAAAGTGAGTTTTAAGAAAAGATTAAATCACTTGATCACTTGATTAAGGTTAGTACTTGTTTATCCATACCTTAAGTGAAAATGGGTAAAATGAAAAATATTTGAACTCAAGAATTCGTTTTTCGTTGTTTTCGTAAATGCTTGTTTTTACATATTGTCGTAATCAAAACTAAGCGAGACCGAAAAATGCAAGTAACGTTTTAGTCATTATTGCATTAACAATCTCCCCCTTTTTGATTCCGACAATACATAAACTCAATCACATAAAAACAAGATTTTCGAAGACGAGTTTATTCATTTCTCCCCCTTTGTCGAAGCAAAAAGGTTGCGTAATCCAGTGTTGAAGAAACGGACTTTGCAAAGACTCCCCCTTGGTGCTTACTCCCCCTAGCTTGGGGCACCGAGGAATCGAGATATGGTGACAAGCTACATAGAAGGGTTAGTTGAACAAAAGAAACAACCAACAATATATAGCAATAGGTCACAAAAAAAAATTAAAAGAGAAGAAAACACAAAGACAAAGATCCAAGATAGGTTACTAAAAGAACATCATACAAAGAAGTATGGAAAAAGAAACAAGCCAAAAGCATAAATCTAATCCTAGTTATTCTAGAATTCTAGATTTGCTTGAATTTGGTGTCTTGTGGATAAGCAATCAATGCTTATATGAAAGACAAGGTAATAGCAGAGGGTGGTGGTGGTGGCTTGTTGGAGATCTCATAATCAAAGTGAAGAGGAGGCTTGATTAAGAGACTCTTGATGTAGCTCAACTCCTCATAGATGTGTGCCATAGCAAGATGTTGATATTGACAACAATGACAATATGTTCCATGGTGCATGACATTATCATGAGAAGGAGGAAGAACACTAAAGGGTGGTGGTGGAAGAAAAGAAGTTCCACAATCAACATTCTTGGTAGGAGAAATGTGATTAAGAGTGTTCTTGGGTGGGTTTGGATTTAAAGCAATTGGAGAAAATGGAGGAGATTCAAGGCTTTCATTGGGAGAATAAGACATTTTGGATGTGAAGTAATGCAAGATGCTTATGGTTTAAATAAGGAAGGCTTAGGGTATTTTTGGGGTGGTCAAAGGGTTTGAAACAAATATTCTCAAAAAGGTTGGAGCAAATCTGGAGTTTCAGACAAAAACCCGAAAAAGGAAGGCCACTTTAGGCGGTTCCTTATCTAGGGTGGCGGTACCTTATCAATAAGGTACCGCGGTTCACATAAGGAACCGCCTACAAAAGCAGGGCTTGGTGTTTGGAGGAAGATTTTTCAGCAAATCTTATTTTTCTAGTCTAACTTATCATAGGGATATGCTTAAAAGCAAAGATAGACAAAGAAAACATATGCAAACTTACCAAATAGAGATTTGACCAAAATACATGGATTAAAAAAACATCAATGTAGGAGGTGTGTAAGACAAGACCTTAAGTCATGACACAATGATCCTCCATGATTCAATCTTGTTCTTGCTATGTTTGAGAGAATCATACATATGAATTATGTAAGCTCTAGATTAATAGCGAGAATCTATGAAAAATCGTTTTTAGATTGAATTAACAATGTCAAACGAATTTCTTAACCATTTTCGAACGAGACTTTGAGAGTTTTGAAAAAGAGAGGAGAAGATTTTTCAAAAGGAGTTTAAAGGACTCAAGGACTCAAAGTGGTAATAGAAAAGACACAAGAAGAAAAGAATTTAAGGAAGATGTTCCATTAATCCTAGACCTAGACGCAAGTAATTAAAAGGTTCTTAAGTGGCTTAGTGAAGATATCGGCTAAGTTGTCCTCGGAGGGCACCTTTTCAATAGTAATATTCCCCTTTTGAACATTATCCCTAGGAAAATGGTGTCTAATTTCTATGTGTTTGGTTCGCAGATGTTGCACGGGATTCTTGCTTAGGTCTATAGCGCCTTTATTATCACACATGATGGGAACATCATGAAGAGAAATCCCGTAATCAACAAGCGCTTGCTTCATCCATAGAGCTTGTTGGCATGCTTTTCCGGCACTCACATACTCGGCTTCCGTGGTGGATATCGCAAGAGCGGTTTGTTTCTTGGAGAACCAAGAAGTTAAACAACAACCCATGAAGGTACAAACTACACTAGTGCTTTTCCGGTCCACATAGTCTCCCGCATGATCCGAGTCCGCGTAGACAATGGTTTCTACGCCGGTCCCTTTAGGATACCATAATCCTAAATGTATAGTGCCTTTAATGTATCGGAAGATACGCTTAACCGCTTCAAGGTGAGAGGTTTTGGGAGCCTCTTGGAAGCGAGCACAAAGGCAAACACTAAACATGATATCCGGTCGACTTGTCGTTAGGTACAACAAACTACCAATCATACCTCTATATTTGGTGTTGTCTACCGACTCACAATCATCATCTACGGTGAGTTTAGTATCCGAGGCAATAGGGGTCTTCATTGGTCTAGATTCTTCTAATCCAAATTTCTTTAGCATTTCTTTAGCGTACTTAGATTGACTAAAGAAAATACCATCGTCCATTTGTTTAATTTGGAGTCCTAGAAAGAAGTTAAGTTCTCCCATCATACTCATTTCAAACTCATCATGCATGATTTTGGCAAAGTCATCACACAATTCTTGACAAGTTGAGCCAAATATAATGTCATCAACATATATTTGTACGATTATGAGGTGAGAACCTTTCTTCTTTGTAAAGAGTGTATTGTCTACCATTCCCATGGTATACTCATGTTTAACAAGAAACGCTTTAAGTCTATCATACCAAGCTTTGGGTGCTTGTTTGAGTCCATAAAGTGCTTTCTTAAGCTTGTAAACATGGTCCGGTTTCTCAAAATCAATGAAGCCGGGAGGTTGAGCCACATATACCTCCTCATTGATCAAACCGTTAAGAAATACACTCTTTACATCCATTTGTTTAAGCTTAATATCTAAGGCACAAGCGTAGGCTAAAAGGATTCTAATAGATTCTAATCTAGCTACTGGTGCATATGTCTCGTCATAATCAATCCCTTCTTGTTGATTATAGCCTTGAGCTACAAGTCTAGCCTTGTTACGAGACACAACACCATTCTCGTCTAGCTTATTCCTAAATACCCATTTGGTTCCTATAATGGTAGAACTTCTAGGTGGAGGAACAAGTTCCCAAACATCATTGGCAACGAATTGATTCAATTCTTCTTGCATCGCAATGACCCAACTCTCATCTGTCAAAGCTTCTTTAACATTCTTTGGTTCAATCAAGGAGACAAAACAAAAGAAGTTGCTTTGGTTTTGGACTTGAGATCTTAGGGTCCTTTGATTTAAGTCACCAATGACATTATTGAGAGTATGATCCCTAGACTCCTTAATGTTTACTTCCTTTTCAACACTAAGGTCTTCAACTCCTATTTTTCTAACCTCTTTGGCTTTAACTACTTCTAATTCATCCAAGTCATCATCAACCAATGGTGGTGTCTTGGGTGAAGGAGGGGTTTCATCAAAGGTTACGTTGAGTGATTCTTCAATAACCCCTGAGGTTCTATTTAGGACTATGTAGGCCTTACTAGTTTGGGAATAACCTAAAAGGATACCTTCGTAAGACTTTGGGTCAAACTTGGTAAGGTAGTCTTTGGTGTTGAGGATAAAGCACTTGCTTCCAAACACCCTAAAGTATTCTAATGAGGGTTTCTTACCTTTAATAATCTCATAGGGGGTCTTTCCTAGGAAAGGTCGAATAAGAATTCGGTTGAGAATATAAGTCGATGTATCTACGGCATTGCACCAAAACTTTTGAGGCAACGATTGCTCGTTTAACATCGTCCTACTCATCTCTTGGAGAGTCCTATTCTTCCTTTAAACTAGCCCACTTGATTGTGGAGTGCGAGGAGCCGAGAAGTTATGGGTAATACCATGAGCTTCACAAAAGGCACCAAATTGCACTTCATTATCAAATTCCCTACCATGATCCGTCCTAATAGAAACAACTGAACATCCTAGTTGATTTTGAATTCTCCGACTAAAGATTTCGAAGTGATCGAAAGCTTCATTCTTAGATGCCAAAAATCTAGTCCAAGTGAATCTAGAATAGTCGTCAACTATAACTAGGGTATAAAGGTTACCTCCATAACTCCGTATGGCGGAAGGTCCAAAGAGATCCATATGTAGGAGCTCTAAGCACCGAGAGGTCGAAACCAAATTCTTGGCTTTGTGACTTGAGTGAACTTTCTTTCCAACTTTGCAAGCATCACAAAAGTGACTATCAAACTTAATCTTGGGGAGGTGTCTTACCAACTCCTTAGAGACTAAAGATTGAATTAAACGCATATTAGCGTGACCTAATCTCCTATGCCAAAGAGTAGAACTATCATCTATAGTCGCAAGACATATGTTGTCTTTTGACTTCTTATTAACCTTCATGACATAAAGCCCATGCTTTCTAACACCTTTTCCAGTGACTTTTCCATCTTTTACGATTTCACTGTCATGTTCCGAAAAGATGACCTTACACTTATTATCACAAATTTGACCTATACTTAAAAGGTTAAAACCTAAGTTATCTACGTGCTCAACATTTTCAATGGTCATGGAGTCAAGAGAAACCGTACCTTTGCCAATGATATTACCACGTAGACTACTAGCGAATGTGACGTTACCTCCATCATATGCTTTGTAATGCGAGAACAAACTTCAATTACCCGTCATGTGTTTAGAACATCCACTATCCTTAATCCACTCATCGGGCTCCAAATAAATTCCCAAGCATATCTAGGTAACAATACACAAGATCAAACATTTGGTCCCCAATATCTCATGGGTCCAAAATTGTTAGTTCCAAACATCCCTTGCATTTGGTTGGGATGAATGAATGAGGTGGGGATTCCCCATGGAGAACAAAATGGAGGAGGATAGTAATTCATGTAACCATTTTGTTGTTTATTACTTCTCCTAGGTGTGTTTGATCTAGGTTTAGAGTTATTATTATTCTTTCTAGGTGTTGGAGTTTTACTTCTAGTTCGTGAGTTGTTTTGATTATCTCTTGTAGGCGTTGTCGTTCTACTTCTAGGCTTAGACTCATTCCGTACTCTAGGTGGAGTAGAAGATAATCTAGATAAACTTCTATTTCCCATGAGAGGTTTACTTAACGGCTTATAGAACTTACTAATAGCATTGTCGTCAAGTATGGGTAATTGAACCTTATTAACAGTAAGATGCTTTGGTTTTTCACTTAACTTAGATTTTTCAGAAAGTTCAGAGTTTTCACAAAAATCAGCTTCTTGCCGCGGTACCTTATCAATGGCCGCGGTTCCATAGTGATAAGGAACCGCGCCATACAATGTGGAACCGCGTCTAGAAGGTGTTTTTTGTGAAAACCTGACTTGTTTTGGTTCACTAGTTGAGGCTTCATTTGAGTTAAAACCTAGACCAAGTTTTTCCTTAGAATGAACTTGTTTGTTTAACATATGATCAAGAGCACTAGTACCTTTCATGAACTTTTCCAATTTAATGGAGGTGCTCTTGAGATCATCATTCTCTAATCTAAGTTTCTCACAACTTAAGCAACCTAAATCAACCTCTTTGTTTTTCTCAAGTTTAGCCAATTTCTCCCTAAGTTCATTGATCTCATTTTCAAGCTTAGTTTTGGTTGATTTTAAGGTTTTATTCTTTTCTATGAATTTAAGACTAAGTTTGTGTAGGCTATCATATTTGCCTTCAAATTCAATATCATCTAAAGTGGAACTATCATTGCTATAATATTCGGTTTTGGAATGTACCTCTTTAGAAGTGTGAGCCATAAGACATTTCTCCTCTTTGGGGTTGTCATCATCATCTTCACCGCTATCGCTCCAAGCGCCACTAACGAATGTCGTGTGGTTCTTATCACGAGCGGGCTTTGGTCAATCACCAATGAAGTGATTTGGATCACCACATCTAAAGCAACTCCTATCACCTTTTTCGTTCTTGACAAACCGATTCTTTGACAATGGTTTCTTGTCATAGTTTGGTTGCCTAACGTGTTGACCTCGTCTCTTGAAGAACTTCTTGAAATCTCTCACCGCCAATGCATACTCCTCGTCATCACTTTCCGAGGAACTATCATGGTCACTTTGTGCCTTCTTAGCCTTAAGTGCAAGAGATTTCCTTTCACTCTTGGTTTTTACTAATTCCGAGTCCTTCAAAATTATCATCTCATGAACCTTCAAGTTTCCTATGAGTTCATCGAGTGATAAAGTTGAGAGATCTTTCGACTCTTCAATAGCCATGACTTTTGCTCTCCACTTTGGATGTAAGGCCCTTAGAAACTTCCTAACATTGTTCTTGCTAGAAAAACCTTCATCAAGTGCTTTTAGACTAGTAATAATGGTGTTAAACCTAGCAAATGCACTATCAATAGTTTCATCTTCTAAGATGACAAATTGTTCATATTGTTGGACAAGAAGATCCATTTTACTTTCTTTGACTTGGCTATTACCTTGGTGGGTTACTAAAAGAGTGTTCCAAATATCTTTAGCGGTTTCACACATAAAAATTCTTTCATACTCTTTCTTAGGCAAAGCATTATAAATCACCATTTTAGCCTCATTATTTTTTGAAAGTGATAGGTGTGTAAACACCCATCTTTTCTACCACTTAATTACAATAATAACCGGACCAAAACGTGTATTTTATGTCTTTTATGTCGGAATTATGCGTGGTTTGTGTTTTTGTTGTGATTTAGGACGAAAAGATGAAAAGTGGAGAAAACACGGGAATTCACGAGCATTTACGGACTTTTATTGAAGAAAAAGATGAAAGACGAAGTCAAGAAGTCAAGAGTGCAAAAAGAACGGAAGTCCAAGACCAATTCTGAAGATTTATCGAAGAAAAAGTCAAAAGACGGAAGTTTATCAAAAGCCGAAGAATTCAAGTCTATTTTATTGAAGAATTTAAAGACGAGTTCAAAGAAATCCCGAAGCCAAAAGTCCTTTAAGTCCAAGTTTAAAGAAGATTAGAAGAAAAGGACTAAGCATGCAATTAATGAAGATTAAAAGAAGGAGGGACTTAATCTCGCAATTAAGAAGAAATGAAGGAGGGGAGGAAGCTTCCTTAATCCTCCCCTATAAATAGTCATTAGTTGTTAATCATTTTCCTTGTTGGCTAAGTGTGACAATTAGTCTTCCACTTTTAATTACCTTGTCATTTAAATACTTGTCAATTTAATTACCTTGTCTTGCACCTTAAATTCATTTAATTTCAAGTAAGTTTTCATTTAATTCTTGTCAATCTTTACTTTATCTTGTCAATCTCTTATCTACCTTTCTTAATCTTTGATTTTTATGTTTATGTTTGTGTTCATGTTCATGCTTTTATTTTGGTTAAATGGGTTTTTGATTATTGTGGTTAAAGTTGTTTGTTTTATTGATTTAAATTGTTTGTTTATGTTTTACTGTTGATTCGTTATTTGTTTAGCTTAATCGTTGTGTTGATTTTGATTAATCTGCTTTAGATCTCTTGTTTCTGTGATCCCCTTGTTCTTCGGGGTGTTTGTTCGTGTTTCTGTATCCCAGGAAAAGTTCTGAGCCAAGGCAAGAGAGGAGTGTTCATTCGGAAGTCTGAAGTTCCGAACCAAGGGGTTTCATCCGGAACATTCAAAGTTCCGGATCAAGAGTGTTCATTCGGAACTCCAAAAGTTCCGAGTCAATACTTCCGAACGAAAAGTTCCGACTCAAGCATTTGTTCATTCGGAACTTAAAAGTTCCGGATCAATATACTTCATTCGGAACTTAAAAAGTTCCGGATCAAGGAGATTCATTCGGAACTCAAAAGTTCCGGATCAACTTGGAAGTTCCGGACGAAGGACAAAGTTCCGAATCAGCAAGATCTTCCGAACCAAGTTCCGGGTCAATAAGTTCCGAATCAGTGAAAACTTCCGAACCAAAGTTCCGACTCAAGCTTATTCATCCGGAAGTCTTCCGAACGAAAATTCCGGATCAAGACTTCCGTATCAAGGGGTTCCGACTTAAGAACTAGGTTCATTCGGAACTTAAAACTTCCGAATCAAGTTTTTTCTGTCAGGTTCTTTTTGTTTTATCTTTCTAAGTTCTTTTATTTTAAAGCTTTAATTTTTCCCACCTTTATTTTAATTGCACTTTAAATTTATTTGCCTTAGTTAAATTTTAGTCTTGCCTTAGTTTAAGTTTTAGTTGTGTTTTAAGTTTGCCTTAGCTAGATTTACGTTTGCGTCATTTACTTTAGTGCCCTTTAATTTCAGTCACGTTTTAAATACTCGCACCTTTATTTTAATTAGACTTAGATTTACTTTAATTGCACTTTCACATTAATTGTTCTGCACCTTTTATTTAAAAAACAACCAAAACATTCTTTTTCACCAAAGAACAATAGAGTCACATAGAGAGCCTAAATCAATTCGTTAAGATACCGAGAACAACAATTGAACCTAGCAAACTCTCTTCATTAAAATGGCGCCGCTGCCGGCTCTTTTCGTAAAGATTAACGGTTTTCTGTGAGAGACGCGTTGCTTTTTGGGATCCGTTCACTTGTGAGCGTTATTTTTCTTGCAATTAAAATTCAAAAAACCATAAAAATTACAAAATTGATAAAAATCCATAAAAATTAAAAATTTCAAAAATCCAAAAAGATTTTATCTTTATTGTGTATATATATTGTCTTTGTGTTTGGTCTTGTTTTCTTTTGCATTTTCAGGTGTATGCGTACTAGATCTTCTAATTATCAAGAGCCCGAGCCTCAAGAAGATTTAGCTATGTCAGGTGTCAACAACAACATTCCACCGCACCTCAATAATAATAATAATAACAACAATGTTCTTCCACAGCCCGGTCTTCGGACCATGGAGGAACTTTGTCAACCAACCATGTTTGGACGAGGAGGACCGATTGCGCCGATGCAAATCAACGCTCCTGAGTTTTCGTTGAAGCACCACATGATTCAACAAGTACAAACAAACCCATTCTGTGGATTGCCTGATGATGATGCCAACAAACACCTCGACAAGTTCATTACAATCACCCAAAGCATGAAGTTGCCTGGTGCCACAATGGATGTACTTCGCCTACAACTCTTCCCACATACTTTATCGCATCATGCCGAGAAATGGTTTGATCGTCTCCCGAAGAATTCTATTCACACTTGGGATGATATGACTCAACGCTTTTTGTCGCGCTACTTTCCACCATCCATGGTCACAAGCCTTCGCAATCAGATCAGCGGTTTCATGCAAGACCCTGATGAATCTCTTTTTGCCGCTTGGGAGAGATATAATTTCTTGATTGATCGATGTCCAAACCACAACATGCTCCCTATAACCTTAATCGATACTTTCTACAACGGTTTAACTTTTCGAGATCGTGATACGATCAATGCAGCCGCCGGTGGCACATTCATGAAAAGGAGACCCGAGGAGTGTAGAGAGCTTATTGAGAACATGACTACTCACCACAAAAACTGGGATTCCTCTGCTTCTTCAAGGAACAACCCGAGAGTCAATGTTTCTTCTACCTCAGCAAACCCTGAGATGACCGAACTCACCCGCATGATGACTGAAATGAGAAAAAGTATTACGCTTCTCGCTTCAAACCAACAACAACAACAAGTTAAAGCGGTTGCTAATCCTTGTGTAACATGTGGCGGTCCTCACCCATACACCGATTGTCCTTCGACACAAGGTAATCCGGAAAATGTGTATGCTGCTTATGGTAATTATTCACCATAAAATTACCAAGCTAGACAACAAGGGGATAGAAATCTGCTGAGCTACCGTTCCAACAACTACCTTTCACCCGGTTTTTCTCCTCAAAACCAAAACCCCGCCAACAACTACAATAGAAGCAACCAAATCCCACCAAGAGCTTCTAACCCTTATCAACCACCCACCCAACAAACCCCACCCATTAATCCCGATGTTGAAGCCACAATGAGAACCCAAGGTGAGCAAATCAAGAATCTACAAAGCCAAATAATCAATTTGAAAGGAGATATCCTGAAGCAAGGTAATGACATTAGAACCGAGGTTCGTGATAATATTCAATCCTCCTTCAGCACTCAAACGACTGAATTAAAGAATCTGTTGGCTAGTTTCTTGCCCGCCACTCAACCTTCGACTTCAAGTTCTCTACCTTCAAACACCGTCACCAATCCACGAGCCAATGTGAGTGCTATTACTACTCGTAGTGGAGTCACCATCGTAGGACCACCAATCCCACCCCCATCATCTACACCTCCTCCACCACCATGTATCCCTACTCCTCCTACACCTAGTATTAGTGCACCATTACCATCTCCGCCTCGTCATGACGATGTTTCCCGGAAGGACCCTTCAACATCCCAACCTTTACCTACTACACCTTCACCTTCCCCCTATAAACCCAACATCCCATATCCTTCTCGCATAGGCAAGACCAACGAGCTAACCAAGAATGACTGTCAAGTATCGAAATATGTGAATATGCTATCTCAAATGACCATCAACATTAGCCTTGTTGAAGCACTTTGCCACATGCCGAAATTTGTCAAAGCATTCAAGGAATTGCTTAGCAAGAAGGAGAAGCTGATTGAACAAGCCAACACATGCTTAAATGAAAACTGCTCTGCAGTTATTCTTAAAGAACTTCCGGAAAAGCTTGGAGATCCCGGTCGTTTTGTGTTGCGTTGCGTGTTCAACAAAACTGAAGAATTTACTGCCCTTGCTGATCTCGGGGCCAGTATTAATTTGATGCCACTGAGTGTTTGGAAAACACTATCATTACCCGACCTCACTCCAACAAAGATGACTCTTGAACTTGCTAACCGCACTCTCGCTTACCCCGTTGGTATAGCCGAAGACGTGTTCATCAAAGTTGGCACATTTACTTTCCGGTCGATTTTGTCGTAGTTGATTATGAAATGGACCCTCGTATTCCTTTAATACTTGGTCGGCCATTCTTGAGAACCGGACGAGCTTTTGTGGATGTGGCCGAAGGTGAGTTAATCTTACGGGTCGGGGATGATTCAAAAGTTTTTAAAATGGGGAAGCTTACAGGCAAATCTTTTGGACGAGAATCAGTGAATATGATTAATGTGCTTGATGACTTTGTCGTCTACGACAATCCTCTATTCGACTCTTGCATTGATAATCCACTCTTTGATGATGATGTGGATGATTCTCGCTCCACTTTGGAACCTTCTACCATTTATGATTCTCCACCGGTCTTTGATGCTTATGATGATGATGATTCTAGCTCAGATTCGGATGATTTTGATTGTACTTCCGAGTATCCCGAGCTGCCCACATATGATGATTTCGATGAGGCTGATACTCTTTCGAGCGATTCTTCACATGATGAAGATCCTCCGCCATCACTCGATCCTACTTTGGACGATTACTCATTTGAGGAAGATTTCTCTGAATTTCTCAACACTTCCTTCCCTCATGAGAGTGATGCTCCTCCTTATGACTTTGAAGATTATCGTCTTGATCCTACTTTGGATTTGAAGCACATTCTTTCTAAGGAGAAGAAACCGGTCGACACCGATATCCGTTGCACATACGATCTGACACCTCTTTGTCCCACTTCTGAGGACGAGGTTGTGCTTCTTTGCGGATCTTCTTCACACTCTGCTGAGCCTGAGTGCTATTTTCCCCTAAAGGAAAAGGTGTTCGACCCCGGTATTGAAGTTTTTAAGCCATCTCAGTATCCACCTGATGAAATAAAAGGAATTATCTTTGGAAATTTTGAAGACATGCTTGCACCACTTCATCCTTGCTTCCACCGTGCTCCATCACTGCTTAAGGGAACCTTGCCTACTCTTCTTTGGCTTGCCTTGTTCGCCTTACGCTTGTGTTATTTGCTCGACGAAAACTATGTCTTTGATCCTGGTGGATATGTTTCATGCTTCTTCCGTTGATAATCAAGGTCGAGTCAGGCTCACGACTCGGTTAACAAAAACCAAGCGCTTCTTGGGAGGCAACCCATGCATCTATCTTTTCGATTTCTTTATCATAAGTGTGGGGGGGGGGGCCTTTGGTTTGCTATTTCCACTCCTCACTTCTTAATCAGGGATTCGAGCTTCAATGATCCACTCTTGATGATTCTTGACGACCCGTGATTCCGAGTTCTACTTCTTCCCGGTTCTATCCTAAGCTCTTTTCGATTCACTATTTTATATTTTCTCAATATTAAAATAGGAATCTCTTTAGTTGTCTTTTCCTTAGCGAGATTTAAACAAAGTGCACAATGTCCTAAGTGTAGGGGAGTTTACTCCCACATGCTTAAACATTGGGGACAATGTTTATCTTAAGTGTAGGGGGGACTTCTATCGAAGTTAAGTGGTCCTTTCCTTATATTTGTCCTCATTTTAACCGGAAAATCAAATTTTTCGACATTTTTCAAAATTTTTTATCTATTTTGGCCTATTAGTTTTTCCCTTTGTATAGTTATTTTCTTTCTTTGCTAGAATAAATGTTTAATAAGTGGTTTAAATTTTCAAACGTTGTGAATCTTTTGACTCAACCCGAGTTTACATATCTAAGTTACTCTAGCTAGTATCCTTAACGTGTTTAAGTCAAGTTTTGCTAGGCTTTTATATAGGGAGCTATAAAACGCGAAAGTCTTAACTCTCACGGGTTAAGAACAAGAACTTTTTGCAAGTTCCTATAATTGATCCTAGAGATTCGTTTATCAAGGGAACTTTAAAACGCGAATTCTAAACTTGAAAAAGTCTAAGAATTTGCAAGATCCTATAGGCGACTCGAAAACCTAAAACTTTGATTTAATAGGCTAAGTATCCACGAGTCTCATTACTTGAGATTTTAAACTGTGGAGAACGAGAGATGATAGAGCCAATTATAAGTTCGATATTCTTTCGTGAATTTATGTGAGTTAATTATGAGCCTATTCTCCCATCGCTTGCTAATAATTTATCTGCTAATAAATAAGGTTGTACGATTTGAAAAGTTACTTAGCTTCTAGCCCAAGATCGTTTAAAAGTTGCTCGGTATGGATTAGAGTTCATAGCCAAGGCATAACTTATTGAAGCGGGATGCGAAGATTAGCGAGTCCGAAAAGGCCCTAACAAGGCATGAGGGCTATATTTTGTTGCTAAAGATCCAAAGGATGTGAAGAATCATTTATCGAAAATCAATATGAAGGATCGAGACATACGACGAAAAGCAAATACTCCCCAAAAGTCATGGAGAAGTGTATCCGAAAAGACCCTAACAAGGTATGAGGATAAATAGATCCAAGTCATAAAAGGAGGCGGATCGTTGTATATCAAAGTCCAAAATAAAGATTAGAGAAAAATGAAGAAGTCGTGGTCCAAGTATGAATCTCTCAAAATTTCAAGTGAAGAAATTCCATTATGAAGAGAAGACCATAATTTCATGAACGTCTCTCAAGGTTTGAAGTATGAAGTCGCTGCCAAATATCGGTCCGAGAAAGGTCTCAAATCACGAAGCGAGTTATGCCAAGATATGAACTTTATGAGGTCCCGAGAAGCAGTTTTAAAAGATTTTGTCCTTTAGCTAACTATTGATTAAATCGTTCACTTTATTTTCGGCCTAATAAACTATCGAAATAAGTCAAACAATGCATCCTCGTGATCATTCAAGACAACAATAAAATATAAGAGATACCCCTAGGAATAAGGGAGTCTAAGTGAGTAATTGGCCCACATGAGTTAGTGATAGTTTACTAACTTATAATAACAATGATCTCGTTTTTAAGCTTGGTTTGGAGAAAGTGAAAACTTGAGGATGATGATTATTCGTAACATTTTCAAAAACCAAGGTATGCTTTTGATTTCTTTATTTTGTATGTTTTTAATTTTCTATCTCTTTAATAAAGGCCAACGTGGATTGATTATGATGAAAAATGTAAACGTGCTTTGTAACTAATGCATTGCATTAGGACATTGCAATGGTCAAGTGTAGGGGATTTGATAGGTGTGTAAACACCCATATTTTCTACCACTTAATTACCATAATAACCGGACCAAAACGTGTAGTTTATGTCTTTTATGTCGGAATTATGCGTGGTTTGTGTTTTTGTTGTGATTTAGGACGAAAAGGTGAAAAGTGGAGAAAACACGGGAATTCACGAGCATTTACGGACTTTTATTGAAGAAAAAGATGAAAGACGAAGTCAAGAAGTCAAGAGTGCAAAAAGAACGGAAGTCCAAGACCAATTCTGAAGATTTATCGAAGAAAAAGTCAAAAGACGGAAGTTTATCAAAAGCCGAAGAATTCAAGTCTATTTTATTGAAGAATTTAAAGACGAGTTCAAAGAAATCCCGAAGCCAAAAGTCCTTTAAGTCCAAGTTTAAAGAAGATTAGAAGAAAAGGACTAAGCATGCAATTAATGAAGATTAAAAGAAGGAGGGACTTAATCTCGCAATTAAGAAGAAATGAAGGAGGGGAGGAAGCTTCCTTAATCCTCCCCTATAAATAGTCATTAGTTGTTAATCATTTTCCTTGTTGGCTAAGTGTGACAATTAGTCTTCCACTTTTAATTACCTTGTCATTTAAATACTTGTCAATTTAATTACCTTGTCTTGCACCTTAAATTCATTTAATTTCAAGTAAGTTTTCATTTAATTCTTGTCAATCTTTACTTTATCTTGTCAATCTCTTATCTACCTTTCTTAATCTTTGATTTTTATGTTTATGTTTGTGTTCATGTTCATGCTTTTATTTTGATTAAATGGGTTTTTGATTATTGTGGTTAAAGTTGTTTGTTTTATTGATTTAAATTGTTTGTTTATGTTTTACTGTTGATTCGTTATTTGTTTAGCTTAATCGTTGGGTTGATTTTGATTAATCTGCTTTAGATCTCTTGTTTCTGTGATCCCCTTGTTCTTCGGGGTGTTTGTTTGTGTTTCTGTATCCCAGGAAAAGTTCCGAGCCAAGGCAAGAGAGGAGTGTTCATTCGGAAGTCTGAAGTTCCGAACCAAGGGGTTTCATCCGGAACATTCAAAGTTCCGGATCAAGAATGTTCATTCGGAACTCCAAAAGTTCCGAGTCAATACTTCCGAACGAAAAGTTCCGACTCAAGCATTTGTTCATTCGGAACTTAAAAGTTCCGGATCAATATACTTCATTCGGAACTTAAAAAGTTCCGGATCAAGGAGATTCATTCGGAACTCAAAAGTTCCGGATCAACTTGGAAGTTCCGGACGAAGGACAAAGTTCCGAATCAGCAAGATCTTCCGAACCATGTTCCGGGTCAATAAGTTCCGAATCAGTGAAAACTTCCGAACCAAAGTTCCGACTCAAGCTTATTCATCCGGAAGTCTTCCGAACGAAAATTCCGGATCAAGACTTCCGTATCAAGGGGTTCCGACTCAAGAACTAGGTTCATTCGGAACTTAAAACTTCCGAATCAAGTTTTTTCTGTCAGGTTCTTTTTGTTTTATCTTTCTAAGTTCTTTTATTTTAAAGCTTTAATTTTTCCCACCTTTATTTTAATTGCACTTTAAATTTATTTGCCTTAGTTAAATTTTAGTCTTGCCTTAGTTTAAGTTTTAGTTGCGTTTTAAGTTTGCCTTAGCTAGATTTAAGTTTGCGTCATTTACTTTAGTGCCCTTTAATTTCAGTCACGTTTTAAATACTCGCACCTTTATTTTAATTAGACTTAGATTTACTTTAATTGCACTTTCACTTTAATTGTTCTGCACCTTTTATTTAAAAAACAACCAAAACATTCTTTTTCACCAAAGAACAATAGAGTCACATAGAGAGCCTAAATCAATTCGTTAAGATACCGAGAACAACAATTGAACCTAGCAAAATCTCTTCATTAGAAAGTTTCTTTTTAGTATCATCATTAGCTTTGTCAAAAGTGACTAATTCTTTTGTTTTAGAAACTTCATTAAATTGAAAGGGTAAAAAATCACCATTGGTAATAACATGCCAAAGATCTAAATCTTTTGATTTCACATAAGTTTCAAATCTATTTTTCCAATAAATAAAACTATCGGTTTCAATAAGTGGTGGTCTTTGCATAGATTGCCCTTCTAGGTACTTGTTGGAATCCATAGATCGATTCAAGTTTTAAAATACAATATACTTTAAAATTTCTTGAGCAACCCGCTCTGATACCAATTGTAGAAACTAGAAGGGGGGGTTGAATAGTTTCTTAAAATTTACTTGTCAAAATATGGTTTCCAAAAATCCTTTTTCAAAAAACTTAGGCTTGAGGAAATATGTGAAATCTTCTTATGCACAAATATGAACAATGATAGTGTAGCTAAACTAATACTAACAAAAATATATCCACAAAGAATAAAGAATGATAGTGTAGCTAATCTAATATTAACACATGTACATGCAAAAAGTAATAAGGAATGTAAAGAGTTAAGGGTAAAGAAAGATCAAACCGAACACCAAGGATTTATAGTGGTTCGGCAACGAAGCTCACTCCTCGTTCCTACTCCACTCCTCGAGTACTCCTTACTCGAGAGTTCACTACACAACAAGCTCCTTATGGTGGAGAAAACCGTACACGTCGCTTAACCAATTTCCGACTCTAAGCTAAAAGTCGAGCCCTAATCGTAGCTAGGACCAATCTACACAACTATACTTAGTACATACACAACTTCCAAATAGACACAACTACTTGGATCTTCACAACTATGACACAACTACAAGTATATAAAAATTGATCTTCAATGGATATTTGGTGGTGGACTCAACAATTCACTAGGATAGTGTTCTTCTCTTTGCACTTGGAGAGGAAGAGATGGAAGAACAAGATTCACTTCTTAAACAAGTAATAATCAAACAAATGATCAAAGATTTGAGTGATTAAAGAAGGGGTTTGAATCTGGAAATGAATGTGCAAAAGAGGTGAGGTGAAAAGCTGAGAATGACCAACTATTTAAAGGACAAAGGAGCCAACGGCTAGTTCTGCCCGCGGTACCTTATCACAGCCCGCGGTACCTTATAGATAAGGTACCGCCTATGCGCTAAGGTAACGCCGGACTAGACTCCGCTCCTTTTTGTCCTTTAGTGGTGGAGGTCTTATCTGGGTATAAAAATATCCTGAAAGGATATTCTTAACAGAATAAGAATATGCCATTTTCAAATTTCAAATAATTAATTTAATAAAACATTTTCTTAAAAATAAAGTTTAATAAAAACTTGTCACTTTTAATAAAAAGTGAGTTTTAAGAAAAGATTAAATCACTTGATCACTTGATTAAGGTTAGTAGTTGTTTATCCATACCTTAAGTGAAAATGGGTAAAATGGAAAATATTTGAACTCAAGAATTCGTTTTTCGTTGTTTTCGTAAATGCTTGTTTTTACATATTGTCGTAATCAAAACTAAGCGAGACCGAAAATGCAAGTAACGTTTTTAGTCATTATTGCATTAACCGTCATTTTAATTGCGGAATTAATGATAAGTTGCGAATTTAATTGTTTTTATTTTAAATTTAATTTTCAAACTTGTTTTTCCCGCCAATTTTCTTAGCTTTATTTTTACTCGTTCGTCTTAGTCTAATTTTAGAGTATTTAAATTTTCAAAGTTTTCATTTTTATTAAGTTTTTAAGTTTTCATATTTACGTTTAATTAGTTTAATTTCTCGTCATTTATTTTTAAAAGTCTTTAATTTTAGTTTAATTTTTTCTCGCTTTCATTTTTATTTTAATTACTCAACGACGCCTTTTCTTTTAATTAGTTTTAGATAACCAAACCTTTCTTATTTTTCCACCAAGAACGACTGAGTCGCACTAATCAACGGTAATCAATTCGAAAAGATCGGACGATAACTCTTTTATAACTAAGTGAAAACCTAGTTATTAGAAATTTTCTATGTCTTGTGTTTAATAAAGGCCAAGGTGGATTGATTATGATGGAAAATGTAAAACTTGCTTTGTAACTAATGCATTGCATGAGGGCATTGCAATGGTTAAGTGTAGGGGATTTGATTGGTGTTAAAACACTCATCCTTTGACCACTTAATTACAATAATAACCAAGCCAAAACGTGTATTTTATGTCGTAAATGTCGGAATTATGCGTGGTTTGTGTTTTTATTATGTTTTAGGACCAAAAGATGAAAAAGGAGGAAAACACGGGCTTTCACGGGCTTTTATCGAAGAAAACGAGAAAAGACGAAGTCAAAAGATCAAGAGTGCAAAAAAAAGAACGGAAGTCCAAGGCCTATTCTGAAGATTTATCGAAGAAAAAGTCTAAAGACGGAAGTTTAATGAAGTCGAAGAACTCAAGTCTAATAAATGAAGAAAATTATAAGACGAGTTAAATTTATATCGACAAATCCCGAGACGACGTCGAAAAAGACAAAGAATTTAAATCGAGTCGAGACATGAAGAAAGAAGGAAGAAAGCATCAACATTTTACTCCTCCTATAAATACCCTCCTAATGTGTCATTAGGAGGGGGTTAGATATTTTTTAGTTAGTTTTAATTTTGTAAGGTAATTAGGAGTAGTTTAATATTACTTTCTCTCTCTAGCTTTTCTTAATGTTTTTCAATCTCTTTCATTAATCTTGTAATTTGAATCTTTAATCATCTTAATTTCAAGCTTTTCAATTAATCATTCTCATTCTACTTTTCTTTATTTTTAATCCTTGTTTTGATTTAGATAATCATGTAGTTTGTTAATCATGTTCTTGATTAATTGATGTTTTGTGTTTGATTGTGCTTATTGATCTTTTAGTGTTTGATTTTTATAGCTTAAAGTGTTTTAGTGCTTATTGTGTTAATTTTCTCATTTTTAATTAAGTGCTTTTTAGTTAATTTTTATAAAAAGTTGTTTTTAAATATTTTTATTATTTAGTGTTTTTAAAAGTTTTTAAATTTTGGTCTATTAGCTTTTTCTTAAATTTGATTTTGTTAAGTTTTTAGAAATGTGCTTATTCAGTTTGCTTATTGCAATTTACATTCCATCGGATTAGGGTTTTACATTCCGACGTGTTATTCCGATCATTGTATCAGAAAAGGGTTTTAGATTCCGATACATATTCCAATCATTATTCCGACTGTTTTCCCCAATTGTTATTCCGATAGTTTTTTGTTTGATATTCTGACAGTTTCTTTAATTCAACATTCCGATCGTTTGTTTTCTATATACACATTCCGACATATTTTCTATATACATAACATATTGCGATAGAATGACCAGCATGCATGCCTGCATGCTTAAGGGCTTTTGGCGCCAATTTCAGCTAGTAGATTGCTAGCTTGAGCTGCTAGCTTGGTTACTTGCTTATTTATTAGTATTGTTCCGTAATCGTTTAGTTTTATCTGAAAGTTGTTCCGATTTTAATTCTGAAAATCACGTATTTTTAGTTGAATTTTTCATCAATTTTTAGTATTAGTATTTTTTCCTAAAGTTTAAGTTTTATCTTTTGTTTAGTACCCGCTTTAGTTTTTTGTCTCGTTTAGTTTTAAAGTACCCACTTAGTTTTATTTTCTCCTTTTTTATTAGGTTAATTTTATTTTTCAGTCGAAAGTTAATTTCCTCTTTTAGTTTTATTTTTATTAATTGTTTTGTTTTAAATTTCGTTTTATTATTTGTTTCGCTCCTTTATTATTAGTTATTTGTTTTTGGTTTATTTTTATTACGTTTCGCTTTTACCTTTTTACTTAGAAATAGATAACCAAAGCCTTCTTTTTATTAACCAAAAACGACTGAGTCACACTTTCAACTGTAATCAATTCGAATTGAATCGAGAGGAATAACTTTTTATATACAAAATCTCTTTTATTAGGCCACATGAGTTTGTGTTAGCTTATTAACTTATAATAACAATAGTCTCGTTTTTAACCTTGGTGTGGGGAACGTGAAACTTGAGGGTGATAAACATTCATGACAACCAAAGCCCTAATGTAAGTCTTCGATCTCTTTATTTGTTCTTCCTTCAAGCATTTTGTATATATTTTATCTTTTTAGTTTCCTTAGTGTTTAGTATTTAATAAAGGCCAAGGTGGGTTAATTATGGTGAAAAATGTAAAATGTGCTTTGAAATTAATACATTGCATGAGGGCATTGCAATGGTCAAGTGTAGGGGATTTAATAAGTGTGAAAACACTTATCCTCTTACCACTTATTTCTAATAATAACAAGACCAAAACGTGTATTTAATGTCGTAAAAGGCGGAATTATGCGTGGTTTGTGTTTTTATTGTGTTTTAGGACAAAAATATGAAATAGGAAGAAAACACGGGCTTTCATTGGCTTTTATCGAAGAAAAAGACGAAAGACGAAGTCAAAAGATCAAAAGTGAAAGAAGAACGGAAGTCAAAGGCATAATCTGAAGATTTATCGAAGAAAAAGTCTAAAGACGGAAGTTGAACGAAGTCGAAGAACCAAGTCTACTAAAAGAAGAAAATTAGAAGACGAGTTCATTTTATCATTCGACTAATCCCGAGACAAAGTCGAGAAAGACGAGTTATTTAAAAAGACGAGAAGACAAGGGAAAAGAAAGAAGAAGCAACACACTCCCCTCCTATAAATACTCCTCCTAATGGTTCATTAGGAGGAGTTAGAATAGTCATTTTTTTAGTTTTTAGTTTTTAAGTTACTTTCTCTCTATAGAATTTTCTCTCTCTAGTTTTTCTTAGTCTTTTATTTTAAATCTTGTATTTTGGATCTTAATCTTCAATTTAATCAAGCTTATTTTATATCTCTCATTCTACCTTTCTTAATCTTGTGGTGATTTAATTAATCATGTAGTTTTCTTAATTAAGTTGATTGTGTGATTGATTTGTTTATGTGATTGATCTTATGGTTTTGATGTGGTGGATGTTTTAGCTTATTGTGTTTTCTGCTTAATTAGTGTTTAGCTTATTTTCAATTAAGTGGATTTGATAGTTTTATATTTTTAAAAGTTGATTTTAAATAGTTTGCTTATTTGGTGTTTTTATAGTTTTTATTAGTGTTAAGCTTGGCTTATTTTAGAAATTAATTTAGCTTAATTTTTGGCTTATTTCTTAGATTAATTTTGCTTATTTTGGCTTATTATTATTCCCTGTTTTTCATCTGTTTGGTGAGTCTGTTTGTTTTGAACAACCCTTTCGTAAGAGGGTTTTGGATTTTCTACGAAAGTCGTTTTCCCAGTTTTCTACGAAAGAATTTTGTTACGAAAGAAAAACTCAAATTTTGTTACGAATTGTTTTTTTTCATAAAAGAAAAAGTTACGAAACAATTTTTGTAGAAAAAGTTACGAATAGAATTAAAAAAAAGGTTACGAAATGATTTTGTAGGAAAAAAGTTACGAATAAAAAAAATAGTTACGAAAGCTTTTATTTCCAAAAAGTTGCGAATAGAAAAAAGTTACGAAAGAAGTTACGAGAAAAAAGTTACGAAAAGGAATTTTTGAAAAGTTACGAAAAAGAATTTTTGAAAAGTTACGAAAATAAAGTTACGAAAAAAAAAGTTACGAGAAGATTTGAGAAAAAAAGTTACGAAAAGATTTGAGAAAAACAGTTACGATAAGTTAAGCTTGCCTTTTTTTTATTTCCCTCCAAACTTAATGTTTCCCATGGGGAAACATGTTTCCTCTTCTCCCACATTTTATCCGTAATCGTTTAGTTTTATCCGAAAGTCCTTTTAATTTTTATTCTGAGAGTCAGTTATTTTTAGTTATATTTTTAGTCAAATTTTAGTATTAGTATTTTTTCGAAAAGTTTTAGTTTTAATTTTTATTAAGTGTCCGCTTTAATATTTGTCTCGTTACTTTTTAAAATAGCTTTATTAGCCAATTTCCTTTATTTTTATTTAGTAAGTTTTATTTTTAATTCGAAAGTTTATTTGTATTTTTATTCTTATTTTTATAAATTGTTTCTTTTTAATATTTGTTTCAATATCGTTTTAATTTTTATTTTATTTCTAATACCTATCACATTTACTTTTTAAAGTACTTATAGATTACCAATTTTCTTTTTATTCACCAAGAACGACTGAGTAACACACTAAAACCTTTGTCTAAGCCATTTATCCGAGTGTCATTCCATTAGCTATCCGTATCTCGAGGTTAGACATCCTTCCTTTGTTTTTATGTTTAATAGCTTTAACGTTTATATTATTAGTAGACTTAGATAATCAAGCTCCCCCTTTTAGTTACCAAAGACAACAAGTCCACTATAAACCGTGATCAATTCAAATTGAATCGAGTACGAACAACACTTCAAGAGTACATACACAAATTCATTAAATCAGCAGTCTTCTGTTGAGGGGGAGAAAAACACAATCTACCAGCTCTTCCAGAAACATGCCCAAAAGAAGGCTCAGAAACAATCCATTGAGTCACCTATCACTGAAAAGAGCCCAGCAAAGGGTAAGGAGGAGTCATCAGCCAAAGATGATGATATGCAAGGGCGGACCACGAGTGGGGAAACAACTAATAGTGGGTCACCTCCCTTTATACCTAAAAACAAAGGAGACCTTACTATGAATGATCGTTTGATCAGCGTTGGAGTGGCCACTCAGGAAGAACTTAACAATCTATACAAGCTTCAGCAAGAGAAGAAACTAAGAGATCTGAAGCTAAGCTTGTATGAACAAATTGGAAAAGTTGAAGTAGAAAGTGTCTTCAATAAGAATGTGTTATATGAAAAGTTTTATATAACAAGGCTTAACAGAAGAAATATCTCACCAATCACCAATGTTGACATGTTGACCAGCAAAGGCGACATCAATATCAAGTTCTATAGGGGTGATGGAACTGATGAGATACTTAAAAACCTTCAAGGAAAAGAACTTTCTTACACTGAATGGATGGAAATGAGTGTGATGATCGAGAGAAGAAAATCCAAGAGATGGGATGAAGTTCGCACCATAATCGAGTACTATATGAGAAATCATGAAAGACTAGGTGAAATTCTGAACATCAACACTCAAGTTTCTCTAGAGGATCAAGATCCAATACTAGAGCTGAACAAAAGAGCAAATCTGATACAACCTGAAGTCGGTGACATCTTTGTCACTACAAAGAAATACAAAGGCCTTGTTCAGTTTCAAAATCATCTCCCTGGTCATGTACTGGACGAACCAGAACTAGGAATGATTATGTTCAATCATCAAGAACATCAAGACTTTGTGGGCATAAGTGATCTTGATGAAATGAACAATAAAATTCTCTTGAATATTCAAAGGATCTTTTACTCTCTTCATGGTGGTCCAGGACTTACTGATGCTGCTAAAACCTTCAGCATGTGCTTGCTTACTATATTGGACCACAGAAACTCAAATCCATTAACTCAAACTTCCATCATTGAAGAACTTAGGCCTAAAGAATTGAATAATTATTTGTAATATTTTTGTTGTAATTTGTAATGTTATTAAATAAATGATTATCTGATGTGTATAAGTTATTAATTGTTCAGTGCAAGTAAGAAGAAGTTGTTATGCTCACTTACTACTGACATTAGACTTAGGCTATTTTTATATCCAAATAGGGGGAGATTGTTGGGTCAGTAGTTACTGACCCTGAAGCAACTCTAGGATTTGAATATAAAATCCCCCTAAGTGTTTCATGCTCAGCAGTAAGGCCAGTCTGCTAAAGGATGACCAGAGGAACAAAGTTCCTACTGAAGACCTTATAGCTGAAGAAAGTCCAGCAATCCCCTTCCAGTGAACTTAGAAGACAAAGGAGTCTTCGCTTCAAATACTAGGCGGTCTAG
Organism: Glebionis coronaria; assembly: GCA_025667525.1. NCBI lineage: Eukaryota > Viridiplantae > Streptophyta > Magnoliopsida > Asterales > Asteraceae > Glebionis > Glebionis coronaria. Next base: position 400,765,557 of record CM046878.1, read on the forward strand.
TTGTTGAAGAACAAGGACTGAAGAAGGGCTTTCAGTTCAGTTTGGTTTGACAATACCAAACTGAATGAAGTCAATCTCCTCTAGGATACTGAAGACTCTTTAGTATTCTGATGGTTTGCATTAGGCGAGAAAAGATAACTTTAAGTCAAAGTAGGTTGCTTATATACTTAGATATAAGTACAACCTTTATCTTTTCTAGAATAGTTTAATATGTACTTTGTACTGTTTATCTAGCATGGGCATCAACCACCCACTGGATAAACCCATGCATTGGTACATGCAAAATGCAAACCCTAATTACACTGCCTATATAAGGAGTGTACATTGGGAGAGAAAGGGTTAACCAATACAAGAGCTTAAACTCTGGAAAACCTTTCTCTCTCGATACCAACTAAACCATATAGCCATGATGCATATGAACGTTTAGATTGGAACTTAGACTTTAACTTTGGTTAGACGTTTATGTAGAGGAGATCAAACCCCATTGTCATTCAACCACTTTGTTATTCCGCAAACAAAGTGGGTTATAGATTATTTATTTGATTCTAATAAAAGTCTATACGTTGAAAAGTATATTGGTATTGTTGTTTTAGTCTTTCATAGTTCTTATCTATTGTTAAAAAAACTCACTTGAGTCGAAGTAAGAGTTATTACTTAAGTTAATAAGTAATAACGAATTACAAGGGACCAACAGCACCTCGTTCGTTTTTCAAGGGTAAAGCTAGTTTTGCCAGTCATAATTACCTCGAGCAAACTCAATCTGAGAACCCGCGCCTATATCTTGAGGAGTCCCAATGGACCGACGTTGATTGTCTAATTTCTAGGCCCGATAGTGATGAGTCACTAATTTTTGAAGAGGAGAGTAGATCACCGGTTAATAAAGACTTTGTGAAACCATATAATTATGCTTATGAAAATAGTCATTATGAAATATTCAAACTACAAATACAGAAGTCTCGTGAGAAAATATTTTTCGAATGTGAACAAATAAGAATTAGATGGAGACAAGTTTTTGCCACTAAGAAAACTAATGTTTCAAAATTTATTGAGTACTTGCCATATAAGGCTTCTGTAAGCAAGAGTAAGCAAGCACTTAGTTTTCTTAAACAAAACATTGAAAATTTCAAACAGGTTGTTGAAGACGACTGGAAAGAACGTGAACGTTTGAAAGGCAACAAAGAAATTCCTCACGATATAATTGTGCTTGTGAATAGTATTTTGATTCTGCTTTCGGAAAGAACGCAAAAACATATTTTGGAATTTGAAACATTAATTAAGCAAGAAATGTTTCATGATTTGAAATATGTGGAATCTCTTGAACAAGAAGTGAACGACCATCAACCTGAAAGAGACGAATTTTCTATAGCATATGATCTACTCTTGCAAGAATGCCTCTCAAAAGATATTATGTGTGTCTATGTTACATCTTGTGCTGATATTGATGAATAGTCTGATGTTGCATGCAAATATCTTGATCAAGTCAAAGAGTGTGAACGTCTTGAAACTGAGCTTTCGAATAAAATTGACCAAAAAGAGTTTTCCTTAATTCAACATAGATATGATTATCTTCAAAAACATTGTCATTCACTTGAACTTGCTTTGCAAAACAAAGTTGGCAGCTTTTCAAATGATACACCTTTGGAAGAAAAATTATATAGAGTCATGTCGATTACTAAACGAAAAAAATCTTGATATTGTGGATTTGAAAGCTCGGTTAGAAGAAAAAGACATAGCAATAGAAGAGTCGAGAAACTCGTTGCTAAGATGGGCGGGAATATTGTGGAACCTAGATTTATGAAACCTGTTGCTAGACAACCCAATGCGTACAAGGAGAATAAACCCTTTGTATTGGGAAAACCCTCAATTTTCTCAAATTCTTCATTTGCTACATCTGGGTTTGTCCCCAAGACAAATGGGAAGATAGGTTATCACATATTCGTCCCAAAACCCCCACAAAATAAAGATAGTCAATCGCCTCAGATTTCTAGAAACACTAATAGACGTGTGTCTTTTACTACATGCGTAATACCCACTGCTAGTTAGCCGACCTCAGCTTAAGAGCACTCAACTGAATGATAAGGTTTGAAAACACAAGAGTCGAGGCAAAATGAATAAAGTAGAAGACCACCTAGGAATTTGAATGTTTCTAAGAATAAAACGTCTGTAATCGCTTGTAATGACGATTTGAATGATTTGAATACTTTGAATGTTAAGCATGTTTGTGTGAAATGTGGAAAATGTGTTGTTAATGCTAATCATTCTATGTGTGCTATGAATAATGTCAAAGGCGTAGATACTAGAACTAAGAAGTAAATTGCGATGCCTATTAGTGCTAGTAAACCCAAACGCAAAGTGAACCATTCTGGTACAACCCCCCCTAAGAAAAGTATTGCATCAGACTCCACTCCTAAGAACCCTAGAAGCAGAATTAGGGAATTATATGAGTCTACTAGCAAGTCTTAGAAATGGTGGTTTGCTAATCAATGTCCTCCAGGGTATAAATGGGTGCCTAAGGTTATGAACGAAAATGTGACAAGGAGCATTAGTGTGCCTTTAAGTGTTGCAACTAGGGAAACTAATGATTCAGATATCACAACTGACATGGAATCAAATTTAGCAAATGCCCCATCGTGTTCTAATTATTCTATAGGTGATCGAAATAATTCTCTTCGTACTGGACTCCGGGTGCACAAAGCACATGACCGAGAATCTCAAGCTTCTAATTAACTTCGTGGAGAAGTTTGTGGGTATTGTTCGATTCAGAAATGATCAATTTCACCGATCCTAGGATATGGAGATTTGGTCCAGGGTAATATCACGATAAAAAGGGTATACTACGTCGAAGGGCTCAATCACAATCTTTTCTCGGTTGGTCAATTCTATGATGCAGATTTAGAGGTTACTTTCAGAAAGAAGACATGTTTTGTTCGTTATTATGATGGGAATGATTTACTCACTGGTTCACGAGATACATATCTTTATACAATTTCACTTCAAGACACAACTTCTACAACTCTAATTTGCTTCATGGCTAAAGCTTCAACGACTCAGGCATGGTTATGGCATCAACGTCTATCTCATCTCAACTTTGATCTCATCAACTTGCTTTCCAAAAAAGATATTGTGAGACGCCTTCCAAGCTTAAAATTCATCAAAGATCATATTTGTTCTTCTTGTGAGCTTTGTAGAGCTAAATAAAGTAACATCAAGACAAAGACTACACCAAGCTCTAAAGGACGGTTAGATCTTCGTCATATGGATTTTGTGGAAACCTTGGTTTCCTCGAATCTTTTAGCTGCTAGGCATAACCATTATTCATGTGATCATACAATCACAGCGGAATAGAACAACAATTAGGATACAAGGTGTTTAGGCACAAGACACGAAGAATTACTCAACTGGATTGTTCATTAGATTAATAACAAACAATCACTAGGTGTGTATACATTGAATCCCACACCTAGTCGACACACGCTTTAGGTTTACATTGTGAATAAAAGATATTAAAAACCTAATAACCCTTGGTTCCTTTTATAGTGTAAGGATTAGGGTTTTACAAGAGATAACTATGAATAAACATGCATATCTTCTATTTAAATAACTAATACAGAATATTAATAAATAATATTCTAAATACTTATCCTAAATAGATATTTCCAACAGGGTTTGACTTCTGTTGACTTCTGTCAACGCCTAATTTACACTTGTCAACGCTTAGACACAATGTGTCAACGTTGAACAAATGCCTTCATGTTTTCTTCGTTTTTGAGTTTCTGCCACAACTTTTTGACCCAACAATCTTCCCCTAGTTGATGTCGGCAAAACTTTTTATGTATCTCTTGTAAGTGGTACATCATCTTCAAATTCCTTCCACTCAAGTGTAGCATGCATGTCTTCCCTTTTTTGTCACATCAATAGGGAAGGAAACAAAGTATGCAATCGAAGATTCTCCAAATGTAGGCTCTATGTAATGATTTTGATGAAAAATAACTACAATATTCTTGATGTAGAAGTAGAATAACCCAAACCTGTGTTCCATATCTTGCACTATCCATGTGACGTCGAACTTATATGAAAACTTTAAATTGTATAAGTAGACCATGATCTCTTGTCAACATTCTCTTCCTTTGTGAGACACTGAGCACGATAATGTAACTCCTTCAAGTGTTATGACAAGTCTTGTCACCATTCATGTAAGCACGAGCAAGTTATTGTTAAAGTCAATGGCTGATGTCCACCACTTTAGCAATATGATAAAACACAAACTAGCGAAAATCTTCTTCGAACATCAAACTTACCATAAGAATTCTTCCCCTTAAGCCAACACCTCTTCATGACGAATTTTAATGAAATAACATCTTCATACCATATGTAAAAGTTCTTGATTGGATAACTCTTTCACAAGGCTACCCCGATTACATAATCTAATATCCATCAAATTCTTCATGAATTGTTGCTAACTTTAATAAAAATCATTAATCCCCTTTTAAAAAAACTATCCGTGCCATAAATATCAAATTGATATTCTGTATAAAAAGGAGATCACACGTACCTTTGCGTGTAAACACTCTCCTCTTGTGCTAAAAACCTTACCAATTTTTCAAACAGCAGCTATTCCTTTGTCATCCAAGATCCTTCACTGTCCAAGATCTCATCAGTGTGTGTTGTCCAATATCGGACAACACTTATCAGCGTTTGAAAATCAATATATCGGATGACACATGATTTTCCTGTCAGCGCCTATGTATAACATTGTCAGCGCCATCTTTAAACCTGTCAGCGCCTGGCCATCAGCGTCTCATCCATGCCTTGTCAGCGTTACACCAACATCTATCAGCGTCACACCAACATCTATCGACGTCTAAATAACACACATCAGCGGCTAATTGATCTACGGTTTTATAAACCCTAAATCATGATTTTTTGTGAAAACCATAAACTGCAGCGTAACTTCGACATCAAATATCTTCTTCATGAGAGCTCAGATCGAAGATCCATTCTTTGAGATCCTATACACAAGTGTCAAGAACCAACAACGCGAATTTTACGACGATCCAACGGTTAACAAAGGAGAAATCGCGTTTTTACTATTACTGTTCAAAGAAAACAACATATGCTCACTGCTGACTTCGACGCTTAATAACTTTTTCTTGGGGATAGATATCGACAATCCCTCTGGTGGATATCTAAATATATGTTTGTAGAACACACACATAAAATTTCGTGGTGATCCAACGGTTCAATAAAAGTTATGGCCTTCTGAATACTGCTGCGCACACAAAATCGCCCAAAAAACCCTAGACGGATTTTTCTTTTCTTCTCAAAACACGAACACCTTGTTGGTCCTAGCATCACGAGCCAAGAGGCTCTGATACCAACTGTGGAAACCTTGGTTTCCTCGAATCTTTTAGCTGCTAGGCATAACCATTATTCATGTGATCATACAATCACAGCGGAATAGAACAACAATTAGGAAACAAGGTGTTTAGGCACAAGACACAAAGAATTACTCAATTGGATTGTTCATTAGATTAATAACAAACAATCACTAGGTGTGTATACATTGAATCCCACACCTAGTCGACACACGCCTTAGGTTTACATTGTGAATAAAAGATATGCAAAACCTAATAACCATTGGTTCCTTTTATAGTGTAAGGATTAGGGTTTTACAAGAGATAACTATGAATAAACATGCATATCTTCTATTTAAATAACTAATACATATTATTAATAAATAGGGTTAATATACACGCAGGTTACTAAAGTTAGGCCAAAGTAACAATTTTGTTACTAAAGTTTAAAACCTTACACTAGGGTTACTAATGTATTGTTTACCTGAACTTCAAGTTATCCATAATGTTTTTACACGTAATTATAAGTTGCATGTCTACGTGGACTCCAACTTACGTTTTCGTCAGTAAACATACGTTTTCTTCAATAAAATTACGTTGTCGTCAGTACACTTACGTTTTCGTTAGTAAACTTAAGTTTTTGTCAGTAAACTTACGTCTTCGTCAGGAACCTTACGTTTCACCAGTAATTTTGCGTTTTCTTCAGTAAATTTACGTTTTTGTCAGTAATTTTATATTTTTGTCAGTAAACTTACGTTTTCGTCAGTAAACTTACGTTTTCGTCAGTAAACTTACATTTCGTCAGTAATTTTACGTTTTACGTCACTAAATTTACGTTTTAGTCAGTAAATTTACGTTTTCGTCAGTAAATTTTCCTTTTCGTCATTAAACTTACGTTTTCTCGGTAAATATACGTTTTCTTCAGTAAGTTTTCGTTTTCGTCAATAAATTTAGATTTTTCTCAGTAATTTTACGTTTCCGTCAGTAATTTAACGTTTTCGTCAGTAAATTTTCATTTTCGTCAGTAAATTTACTTTTTCTTCAGTAAATTTACGTTTTTGTCAGTAAATATACGTTTTCTTCAGTAAATTTACATTTTCGTCAATAAATTTACATTGTCCTCAGTATTTTTACGTTTCCGTCAGTATATTTACGCTTTCGTCAGTAAATTTACGATTTTGTCAGTGAACTTACAATTTAGTCAGTAAATTTATGATTTAGTCATTAAATTTACGTCTTCATCAGTATTTTTATGTTCTCGTCAGTATTTAACGTTGAAGAAAAGGTAAAATTATTACCGAAGACGTAAATTTAGTGACGAAAACGTAAAAGTAATGACGAAAACGTAATTTTACTGACGAAAACTTAAATTTACTTACGAAAACGTATATTTACTTACGAAAATGTAAATTTACTGACAAAAATGTAAATTTACTGACGAAAACATAAAGTTACTGACAAAAACGTAAAATTACTGACGAAAACGTAAGTTTACTGACGAAAACGTAAAATCACTGACGAAAACGTAAAATTACTGACGAAAACGTAAAATTACTGACGAAAAAGTAAATTTACTAACGAAAACGAAAGTTTACTATCGAAAACGTAATCTTACTGACGAAAACGTAAGTTTACTGATGAAAATGTAAGTTTATTGAGGAAAACGTAAGTTTACTTACGAAAACGTAAGTTTACTGACGAAAACGGGAAAAAACTGACCAAATGTAAAGGGTTAATATACACGCAGGTTACTAAAGTTTGGCCAAAGTAACGATTTTGTTATTAAAGTTTGGCCAAAAAATAGAAATGGGGGCCACCAAAACCTGCTCATCCGGTAACCTATCTCATGAGTAACGGCGGGATAGTTTTTCTAAACCTTTAGTAACAAATAAATCAAACCCGTATACAATAGTAACCCAAGTGTAAGGTTTTAAACTTTAGTAACAAAATCGTTACTTTGGCCAAACTTTAGTACCCTCTGTGTATATTGACCCTAATAAATAATATTCTGAATACTTATCCTAAATAGATATTTCCAACAGCGTTTGACTTCTGTTGACTTATGTCAACACCTAATTTACACTTGTCAACGCTTAGACACAATGTGTCAACGCTGAACAAATGCCTTCATGTTTTCTTCGTTTTTGATTTTCTGCCACATCAACTTTTTGACCTAATAGATTTGTGTGGTCCCATGCGTGTTCAAAGTATCAATAGGTAGAAATACATTCTAGTAATTGTCGATGACTAAGGTACACATGGACTCACTTTTTGAGGTCCAAGGATGAAACACCCAAAGTTCTCATCAACTTCCTTAAGCAGAAACAACGTGGTCTTCAAGCTCAAGTAAAAGTGGTACGTACTGACAGAGGCACGGAATTTTTGAATTCAACTATGAAGAACTATTTTGAAGCCGAAGGGATTGAACATGAAACATCTATTGCTCAAACACCCGAACAAAATGGATTTGTTGAAAGACGAAACCGTACTTTAGTTGAGGCTGCTCGAACATTATTATCCGCTTCAAAACATCCACTATTCTTTTGGGCCGAAGTCGTGTCAACTGCATGCTACACGCAAAACCGACCCTTAATTATCCCAAGACACGAAAAGACACCATATCACATAATTCATGATCAAAAACCTTCACTCAAACACCTTCACGTTTTTGGATGTACTTGTTACATTATACGAGATGGTGAAAGTTTAGATAAGATGAAAGAGAAAGGTGATGTATGTATTCTAGTGGGATATGCAACTTAGTGTATGGGATATAGAGTTTACAACAAGAGAACAAAATTGATATTCGAGACTATTCATATCCGATTTGATGAATTACAAGAAATGGAACTTGAACAAAACAGTTTAAGTCCCGATCCACAATGACAAAAGACTTCTGTGCACAACCGCACGGAACTCGGGACTCAAGACCACAGCAATGAACCGTCAAGTTCAAAGCTGGTTCAAGGAAATGTTCCAAGAGCAGATATGACAGTCGACACGACAATTGAAGAGTTGGAAATGTTATATGAACCAATGTATGATGAATATTTCACGGGGGAGAAACATGTTGTATCGAAGTCTTCCGCTGTCACTCATGATAAGAATGATGATACCGATCATCGTCAACAAAAGGATACAACTTCATCTACTTCAATACGGGTTGCTGTAGATTTACCTCCACAGAATATCACATCAACAACCGCTCCTACAACATCCACAACTCCCATTTCTCCAAAGAACACAAATCAAGCAGACCATGCATTAAATGACCAAGACGAATTTATCAACCCATTTGGTACACTGGTACACGACACTAGAGAATCCTCTACTCGCCATGTTGATCCAAAAAATATGCATACGTTCTATCAGTGACATCCTTCAACACATCATTGGACCCGAGATCACCCTTTGGTTTAAGTAATTGGAAACCCTTCACAGCCCGTTCGTACAAGACGACAAATAGAAACCGACGGCGATGTTTGTATGTCCGCACTCGCCGTGAGTACAGCTGAACCAACAAATATCAGAGAAGCCTTGGCAGATCACGCTTGGATTAAATCGATGACGGATGAACTTCAACAATTTAAACGACTTAAAGTCTGGGAACTTGTTGACAGACCATACGATGTAACACCATTAAATCTTTGATGTTTGTATGTTCGCACTCGCCGTGAGTACAGCTGAGCCGCAGATCACGCTTGGATTGAATCATTACGGATGAACTTCAACAATTTAAACGACTTAAAGTCTGGGAACTTGTTGATAGACCATACGATGTAACACCATTAAATCTTCGATGGATCTGGAAAAACAAAATGGATGAAGAAAACACGATCATCTAGAATAAATCTAGACTAGTGGCTAAAGGGTATGGCCAGAAAGAGGGTATTGATTTTGAAGAATTATATGCACCAGTAGCTCGTGTGGAAGCGGTCAGGATTTTCCTTGCTTATGTTGCACATAAGGGATTCATCATTTATCAAATGAACGTAAAGACGGTGTTTCTTAACGGTCCTTTGAAGGAAGAAGTCTATGTCACACAGCCGGAAGGATTCATAAATCCTCGTTATCCTGACAATGTGTATCGTCTCCACAAAGCACTTTATGGACTCAAGCAAACTCAAAGGGCGTGGTACGACGAGTTCTCAAAATTTATGGTATCCAAAGGTTTCTCAAAAGGTTCCATTGATCTAACTTTGTTCACTTATAAATATGGGGATGACATTTTACTTGTGCGGATTTATGTTGATGACATTATTTTTGGGTCTACAAACCCAAAACTTTCAAAATGGTTTGAAAAAATATTACATAGCAAATTGGAAATGTCAATAACGGGCGAACTAAAATTCTTTCCAGGAATTCAAGTTCACCAATCCGCAAGTGGTATGTTTATTAACCAAGCTAAGTATTGTCAAGAGATAATCAAAAAGCATGGTATGACCTCATGTGACCCCGTTGGGATATCATTATCAACCACATCCTAGATGCTGATTTGGAGGGAGATGTATCAAATGAGATATCATTCCATGATCGGCTCCCTCATGTACTTAACAGCAAGCAGACTAGATATATCACATGCTACGTGTTATTGTGCACGATATCAAGCACGAACCACTGAAAATCACCTCAAGGAGGTTAAACAGATCTTTCGGTACCTTAAGAATACCATTCACATGGGACTCTGGTATCTGAGGGAAACCGATTTCTTTCTAACGGCCTATTCAGATTCTGATCATGTAAGGTGTCTTGATACAAGAAAAAGTACTTCTAGTGGTGCACAATTTCTAGGTCAAGATAAGCATGTGGGATGGTCTTCCAAGAAGTAGGATTGCACGTCACTGTCATCAGCCGAAGCGGAGTATGTGTCTCTATCTGCGTGTTGTGCTCAAGTTCTTTGGATGAGAACACAACTCACGGATTATGGCTTCCACTTTGATAAAGTACCAATGTACTGTGACTCAAAGTCCGCCATAGCCATCTCCTGCAATCCGGTACATCATTCCCGCACGAAGCACATTGATGTCAGATATCACTTCATTAAGGAACAAGTTGAAAGGGGTATCGCTGAACTATACTTTGTTGGAACTGATTACCAATTAGCTTACTTGTTTACAAAAGTTGTTTCGAAGGAGAGGTTTGCGTATCTATTTAGACAAATTGATATGAGATGTTTGACTCCAGCATAACTAGAGATTCTGGCAAATAAGCCTGCTTGATTCATCTATCAAACATCTACATGTAAATATTAATGAAAAAGCAGAATACAAAATTAATAATCTATGAAAATCCAAAAATATTCTTCTCGGCATGTCTTTCAGTATCGATAATATGGATGTACCTAGAAATGTCGCTCAAAAACGACACGGGTGTGTACATAAAGCTCGAATGAAATTTGTACATATTTTTCAAAACATGTCATTTCTATTTTTTAATAAAGTAAAATGTCTACTTTGCACAATTTTTCCTACAACGGGTCTCAATCTATCTTGGGTTGAGCTTGTCACAAAACATTCAACGTTTTAAGCTCAACACAATGGCTTGTAATTACCTTCAGATTGCAACCCGAATCAATATTCACGGGGGAGTGTACGCGTTAGTGCGCTTACCCTCAGCAAAAGAAGAGAAATCTTCTTACACTTGAGTGGATTCGTCAAGACATTCAAAGTCTATGAACTCAAGTTTATGCTTTAGAAAAACCACTTCGCCAAAAAGAAGGGATTTTTCAAAAAGCGTTGAACACGTTTTTTTCAAGAGTTTTTCAATGATTTTTCAAAATCTTTCAAAAATTGTGTGTTCAACAACTCCTATCCTCAAAAGCTTAATGTGGATCATATCCTCGAAATGACAATTCAATTGGATTAATTTTTAAGGGGGATCTTTCCTAATTCATGCTAAGTTTGACATATTTTTCTCCCGAAAGTTTTCAAGACTATTTTTCACAATATATTTTAATCAAATTTGGTATCTCTAATATCAAAAGATTTTATATATTAGAGATAGGGGAGAAAATGTGATTAAAATGTGATCTAAAGACTCAAGCACTTATGGTTACGATCAAATACCCACAACATCTTTAATTCACGACGTTATTGGTGTCAAAAGGGTGGTTAGGTTTAAGTCATATGATCCAACCAAAACCGGAGGGGTCTTCCCAGGGACAATCCAATAGATTATTAGAAGTCCTCAGGAAAGATGGAGTAAAATGTGAACGTAGCTGAATGCCGACTAAGTACTGATGCTAGCACTGGAACAATCACAACAAGGTGCTAGTAATGATGTCTTGGTAAGCATTGAAGGGGTTGAAGAATGAAAAAGAAATGTAAGGATAAAGGGTGAAAAGAAAGAAGCCCTCCATACAACTTAGGCAGAAACCGGGTCAACACATCATGAAGACAACACATCATGGACCCAGCTAACTCAGGCTTCTCTTAAAAGAAGTTTTTTTTATTGTCACAGATATCAACACGACTTCTATTGACCTTCTCACTCCGAGATAGTTGATATTGAATAGGTGACATCTGTTCCAGCCTCCGACCACTAAAAGTGCACAAATCGAGTCTAGAGCCAATAGAGCAATCGAATCTCGTTAGGACACAAGGAATGACGATGAAGAGAGTCCTACGCTATATCCTTGAGATATTGCTAGAACACTCAGAGTGACACTACTTAGTATTCACAATGATGAGTGGAAATCGTTCTAGTGCTAACATCAAACAGCACTACGATAGGTCATGTGTAAGATTCTTTATGAATTGAACATATGTAAAACTAAAAAGCAACGGTGGTTTGTTTCTTTATCGATTCAAACTCGTTTCAGGTTTCTACGTAATATCTTTATGGTCTTGCCAGAACATTCAGAGTGATATTCATTAATATTCACAGTGACGAATGGAAATCCTTCTAGCGTCAACCTCAAACAGCGCAAACTTGTTCCAGGATTTGAATTGACGACTTTAATCAAGCGGATATTTATCCAATTGATTCACTCTTTATGTTCGCAGTCTTGCTTTGAGACGGTCGAGTAAAGAGAACGGCTATTACAGCCGTGAAACCCTGTCAAGGAGGGTCTTTATTGAATCTACCTAATCACAAGTATGATATTTAATATCATCTAACGGTCTTCACCGACCGGAGGTAAAACGGTACCGATTTAGGAAGAATGTCAAAGCCATTCAGTCCATGTCTATGTTTTGTCTCGAGAAGGTGGCGTTATGGTGTACTCAGCAAAGTCAAAGATTCAAAACCACATACTCATGCCCAAAGACATATTCAACAATTAAGAAAGCAAAAGTCTTCCGCAACTCTGATGATCAAAATCTTCCTTATTAATTAATGTAGAGGAATTACCTCTCTTCAAAGGAGATTGTTAGCAAGCTTTCAAGATGGTGCAAAGTATAAGCATGTGGATGAAGACACAAGATTGCAAGATGGCAAAGACAAGTCAAGGATGATTTGAAGATCTCAAGATTAAAGAAAAAGTCGAAAGGCTATAACAAAAGGCTCAAAGATCACAGCATGAAGGAACAAGACTACTATTACACGTTCAAGACTCATTTATGACGAGATTCGTAATCTCCATTGATCTACAAATATCGAAGAGGAATGACCTCACATTGGGGGATATTGTTAGCCTCAAAATATTGAGTCAAACAAGAATGTTCCGTCATAGGTTTATATTGTAACATTTATTAGAACGTTGTAATAGTTATTTAATTTAGCCGTGACATTACGGGCTTGATGGCTAGCTTAAAAGGCCTCTTACAAGGTACTAAGCATTTATTTAAGCCCGACCCAAAACAAATATAGTCCAATAGAAAGGCCGATGTGGGTGGACTATATAAGCACCCTCCTAGCATGTTAGGAGGGTTAGTGCTTTAAATTTTCTTAATCTAATTTCACATAGTATTCTCCACCCTCTCCATTTTCTCTCTCTACTTTCTCTCTCTATAAATCATCTTCTTTCTTTCTTCTTTCATAATTAATTAATCAAATCAACCAATGTGAAGTGAATAAATATGGGAACAACATGTGGACTTCAGCTCTTGCACCAAGTGAATCTTGTTTGAAGACCCTGCACACTAAATAACAGACATTGTTAGGCTTACCGTGGGCGCTTGTCCCACGATTAGACTCCAGCGTGAGAGTAAGTAATCGGTTTGAGTATATGTGAGGGTTTAGAGTATTGTATATCATACCTTTGTGGAACCTCGGGGGTTCCTTTTATACCCGAGGGAGTCCTGGCTAGGCTCTCCTACTCTTGCGGCCTAAGGAAGAGATAATAACTTAAAATAGCTTGATCCTTATCGCATAACTAAGGTAAGTGTATATCCCTTTTCTTTAGGCGAATATAATCAAAGGATAGATTATATTATGTATTATCTTGTCGTATTACAACAAGGACCCGGCTAAGTAATAAGCCGTTGTGCGACAGCGGCTTATCGGGCCCCCTGGGCCTTGCGCATGCTGTGAAATAATGATCCATACCCAATGGATACGGGTAGTTCCTGTAGATCGGGTTATTCTACCCGAATAAGGACTATACGTCAGCATGTCCCCCCAGTCTAGTGGTCGTAGGTCTTGACCGCGGCTACTAGACTATTAATCAGCAAAGTCTCCATATGCAATGCTCCATGGCGAAATAAATGCCCCCGTAAGTGTCCTTGGAACAAATATTTCAAATAATCCCGCCAACGGCTATCCATGTCATAATCCACTATCACCTACTTTCTTTGGAAACTATGAAAGACTCCAACCACGTCATACGAAGGAAAACTATATGGACCGATGGATGAAATTAACGGTCGACACATGTCGTACGATCCTTCAACCCTGAAAAGGGTACTAGATACATTGTTCCGACGATCAGTGTTCATCATTTCCTTAACTTTGTCTTCCTCCATTAAAGATATAATCCATCACCGAAGCATTGTCAACAGAAAAAATGGTGTCCCAATTATTTGATGTGCGCATGCTGTGAAATAATGATCCATACCCAATGGATACGGGTAGTTCCTGTAGATCGGGTTATTCTACCTGAATAAGGACTGTACATCATCAGTAACAAATCTCTTAACAACATAAATACTAACACAGTAGGAACAAACTTTTAAATTGATGTCGTAAAAAATGTATTGTAACCTCTAACACACTAAGTGTTTGTATAAATCTGTTGGTCATGTGTTGGAAAAATACGAAATGTCAGAACCCCACGGCGAAGCGCGGGCACCATTCCTCGTAAAAATAAATTATTGAAAATTTTAGAAAAAAATTTGTGCATACACGAGGATTATGACTAATTTACGCATTAATAAATCATGCCCGTATAAAATTCACATGACTAATTCACAATCATCAATCAACATAACCTTTTGAAGAAAAATAAAGACATACACATCTAAACATGAGTGTAAAAAAACGAAACAATATAAGGGGGATTATATATAGAGTCACTTCGCGCAAAGAACTTAGCTCTTTTAGGAAAATGGTGGTGGAGATTTAAGAATGAGGGGAGGTGCTTATGGGTAAGGGTGATAAAAAGTATACATGGTGAGAGTGGCGGGTTGGGCGACGTTAGGGGAGTGGGGGGTGCGGATTGGAGGTGGGGTTTGGAGTGACATTGTAAGGATAGGAGAAGAGCTAGATGGTATGGGTATCAACTTTACTTCTTCGTTTCTTAGGGTGTTGGATAACGGTGTTGACATTAAGTTTTGGTTAGACAAATGGGTGGGCAATCAAAGACTTTGTGATAGATTTGCTAGACTTTACCATTTAGATAGAGGAAAGGAGGATAGTGTGAGGGAAAAGGGGGCGTTGGTAAATAATGCATGGTGTTGGAAATGGAATTGGGTTAGGAATGTATCAATGTAAGAGGTAGAGTGGGTAACGAGTTAGAAAAGTTACTAGGTGTTTTGCAACATGTTATGGTGTCTATTGATTGCAGGGATCAATGGAAGTGGTCGCTTAATGACGAAGGAGAATTTACGGTCAGAGAGTTAACTAGATTGGTCGAGGAAAATATTTTGGACGCGAAAAATGGGGGGCAAAAGACGATATGGAACACGCTGCTGCCTATAAAAGTTAACATTTTCGTGCGGAGGGCGCTGAGAGGAAGACTACCGGTTCGCGAGGAGCTTGATAGGAGAGGCGTTGAGATGGATTTGGTGCTATGTCCAAGCTGGTGATAACGCGATGGAATCCTGTTGTCACAGTTTAGTTACCTCTAATTTTGCTACGAGCGTTTGGGAAAGAGTCTTCGGTTGGTGGAAGGTCGGGCAAGTTAATGCTTTTTCTATTGACGAATTATATTCATCTAACCGAAACGTCATTGATCCCGACCTTTCATATGGTCTTTGGCAAGTGGTTATTTGGACAACAGGGTACCACATTTGGAAAGGAAGAAATGAACGTGTTTTTGGAAATAAAGTCACAAGTGTCAACAAAGTGCTCCAACACATTCAATTAAAATGTTACGAGTGGATTAGGCGAAGATCAAAGAATAAAAGTGAGTTGGACTGGCAGTTATGGTTGTTTAATCCGAGAAAGTGCAGGCTTCAATATTGATATCTAATTTGCAGTTCTGATATGCCGTTCAGTAGAGATTTACATCTGGTCTTTAGTTAGCAGGTCTTCTGTTGGCTGTGATTGGTTTCCTTCATTTTGATCTTAATGTGCATGGTGGGACAGCAGATCTCCCACTTCTTTATCCTAGATTAGTTCAGTTCTTCACAAGGGTGGCTGTATATTATCCTTTAGTTGATATTTTTCTTTATTTTAGTATTTAAGTATTTCTCAATATTAGAATGAGGCTTATCTATATACCCTATAAAGGGTGTATGTCAATTGTTGAAAGTTGAAAGTTGAATGTTGAAAGTTGAAAAATGAAAAATTTATGGTAATATTGAAGAAAAATCGTGTAAAGTTGAGAATGTAGTACAATATATTTTTAACAATGAGTGGTCACTAAACACCATTGTATGGCTCTAAAATAGTTTAGTAGTACAATATATCTTTTAATACATTATAAAAGCCTAATATCAAAGTTTGAAAAACTTGAATTTTCAACAATTCCATTTATAATAAGTTGCAAACCGTGGGATTTTACAGCTCTAAACATTTCTATATACTTGGAATTCTTTATATTCTGAATAACTGGCAGCCTCTATTCCCGGAATGTCTGACTCACGAAAAAGGAAACAACGTGTAAGGTGGATATTGGAATGAGTTTGCATATGGCTGTCAATTCTAAAAAGGATATAATGTGTCATATTAACAGGAAGTATAATATTTGCATTAATCATTTGCAATAAGTATGGAATCCTTCTCATTTTCAGAAGGTAATGCAATCCCTCCCCTCTATACATGAACCACAATAGCAAACATGGTCTTCCCATTAACTTAGAAACTGCAAAGCGTATATAATAAACCAATCCTAAACCTAAAACAAGCTATTTTGTATCAATTTTCTTCACTCTAACTAGGCGCTCATACATTCGATCTCTCTCTATAGCAAATCATAAAACCGTGTTCGTTGCCACTTAAATTGTCGCCGCCATAACTAACTTCTCTCTCGGTTGTTATGGGGTGCTAGGTTATTTTTGTAGGTGATTTTGTTGTCGGTTTCGGTGTGTTTGTTATT
Source organism: Glebionis coronaria (assembly GCA_025667525.1). Lineage (NCBI taxonomy): Eukaryota > Viridiplantae > Streptophyta > Magnoliopsida > Asterales > Asteraceae > Glebionis > Glebionis coronaria. Next base: position 400,782,549 of record CM046878.1, read on the forward strand.
TTTTTCCCTATCTTTTGTTAGATCAAAAGTGTTAGTTCCACCTTTTTAAACCCATTGTTTATACAATGGTGTTTAGTGACCACTACTATTAGTTGGTTGGCTGTGTTATTTGTTTGTTTAAACGGGTCATGGTCCATTTTTGATAGATTATGAATTTGAAGCGATTGGTATCGTTTGAGATCGATGAAGTTTTCAGTGTTATTTTGAGGTGCTTTATTTAACTGACTAAAGCTTTATAATAGAATATCTTGAGGTCATTACCACATCTGTTTAACCACAGGTATATCTGCAGATCTGTTGGTTTTTTTTATTTTGTTTGGGCAAGATGTTTGTTTTTTTAGAACCTAAGGTTGTTCATGGTTTAAAATAGGTGAAATGGTTTAAAACAAAGCTATGAATATTTTTTCACGTATCAATGGGTTTGGCAACAGGACATCACAATGCAAAATTTTAAACGTATAGAAAAGGATGTATTAGGCTTGCAAGAAACATAATCTCATTAGTTTAAAAATTCAAAGGATTTGTATTCAAATAGACATGAATTAGTGTAACTGTAAGATCAATTTATTTTTGGCTTTAGTTGGTGATTTTCAAACAATCGATCAATTTGTTTACAAGATATATTTATGGGATCAATTTATTTACAAGTTATATTTGTGACTATTAAAACTTACGGGTGACACCAAAACCAAAGAAAAGCAACTTGTATATTTATAATAAAGTTCAGGGTTATGTTTGCCTGAATTTGTTTTTCCCCATGATTACGTATTGTTTAGAGGATATCACGTACAACTATATTAGTATTACTTAAATCAGTCAGAGAATTTTATACCTCAAATGTATGCTTGAGTTTAACTATGACAGGTTATATCTGTTTGCAATTACATTTTTATCTTTTCGCCTTTGAACATTACACGATATACTTACCATAATATAGTATATCGTTAATTATTTGCCGTTAGAAAATTTCCGTCGCTATGCGCGGGTACTCGTCTATAGTATCAAAAAGTACAAAAAATTAGTATTATTAAATATCTCACTTTATTAAAAATTAAAAAAATTAATTTGGAAAAACCTACCAGCTTGGTTGGTGAATTTAACTCGAATGTATTTAACGTCGTCAAACTTGAAACGGTTTTGACAACTATTTTGATCCAACAACTTTCCACAGAACATTAATACAATTGAGACAAAGTGTTTGATATTTCTTTCTAGACTTCTAATCCGATAATATTTTGCATATTCTCATACCGAACTTGAAAACACAATCTTTTGATTTGTAATCAATTTATACATCGCCAGCAAAGTTACCATTGGTTGTAAATCAAAAAGTTGGTATGCATTTCTAAATTGTCACTTAATCATCAACAATGAAAAAAGAACCATCGATTATCAATATAGCTTTAGCCAAAATAGATTTTTACAAAACATTTAAAGAGAACACAAAAATAGATCTATCTTTTAAAAGAACATGCATATGAATAATAAAGAACAGTCAAACATTCAAAAATCAAGCACATTTACACATATATCCAAGCTACCTAATTTGTTAAAGAATATATCATTGGAGCTATGCAATCAAGCCATAAAAAATATAGTTTTTCAGAAATTCTTACATAACATTGAAAATACAGATTCTTGAACATAAATAATTTTTAATCGAGAAACGGTTTACTATAGTTTTGAGACGACCCACACAACTTCTATCCTCTTGAATTCTTAAACTCTATCAACGTGAGCGGATTGCCATCACATTACTTGCGTTTGAAAATTGGATGCCCGATTATCCTTTTAAGGAATCTCGATCCGGCAAATGAATTATGTAATGGTACAAGGTTGATATGCAAACGCTTTGATCCTAATGTCATTGATGCTGAAATTGTTGTCGGACAGCATAGCATGCTGGAGTTAGAGTGCTCTTGCCAAGAATTCCTCTAGCTCCATCATAAGAAGATATGTTCCCTTTCAAGCTAAAGAGAACACAATTCCCTGTCCGCCTTTCCTTTGCGATGACCATCAATAAAGCTAAAGGGCAAACAATTCCAAATATGGGTGTCTATTTGTCAGACCCCTTTCAAGCAAAAGAGAACGCAATTCCCTGTCCGCCTTTCCTTTGCGATAACCATCAATAAAGCTAAAGGGCAAACAATTTCAAATGTGGGTGTCTATTTGTCTGACTCCTGTTTTCTCCCATGGCCAACTTTATGTAGGATCGTCTAGAGGGATATCACGATCAACAACCAAGAACTTAGTGAAGCCAATCAAGCATTTAGCTGAAGAAGCAGTGTACACCTCAAATGTTGTATACCAAGAAGTTTTGCGCGATGATTAACGGTCGTTACATTTTATCGTTTATTGTTTGACATTTAGTTTTAATAACTGATTTTAATATGTTGTTTGGTATTTGATATTTTATTTAGAATTGAATTATCACATGTTACAACATTTTGTAATTATACTTATCTTACCACGATGTAGTGTTTCGTTAATTATCTGTCGCCAGACAATTCCGCCGCTATGCGCGGGTACTCGCCTAGTATTATTAAAGTATGGATAGTGGCCAATATAGTTCGATGGGCGTTTGGCTCATGTTCGTTTTCTTCTCTGTAAGTTGTGTGGTAGTGTAATGCCCATGTGGGGCGTTTTTGTTCGGGTTTCAGCTTCTCTAAGCGTCTTGTTTGGAAATATGGAATGCTTTCTTTTGTATTTTTTTTTCTTCGTTGGTTATATATTCTGCTTTTCTAAAAAAAACGAAACAATTACGTATACAAGTTTACTACTCTTTGCTAACACAAGTGTAAAGAAAGCCAATACTAACTAAAATCATCATCAATATTTCTTTAGTTTTTTATTCCCATATTTTTTTCTTTAACGCGAATACAAACAGAACGAAAGTAAACCGACATAATATATCCGTGTTTTTACAAAAAGATTCATTCGCTTTTAACGTTCTTTCCTTGCTATAATATTTTTCTTACTAAAATTTAATATTTTCCTTACTATTGAATGTGATACAGCCATGCTTTATAAAAAAGATTCAAACTGTATTCAAATTGTTTCCTTGCTAAAATTCAATACTTTTCTTCCTATTTAATGTGATACAGGAGGAGTTTGAGTTATTTTACATTTTAAAAGATTAACTTTAGCCATATTCACTTAAGATTAAATTTTATAAACAAAACACAAACAAAAGACAGAAGGCTTAAGGTGTGTTTAGTTGTGGAAAATTTTATATATTTTTCTGTTTCCAAATTTCTAGAAAAGATGGGAGTTTTCTTTTTCTAAAAAACAGTTGAAAATTTAGAAAAGAGTAATATGGGGTTTTTTTCCAATTTTCTATATAAATTTGGAAAATGAAAATTTTAGAATTTTAGAAAATTTTCGAAAAATGCTGCTAGTAAACAGCTTTTCTGTTTTTTAGTTTTCAAATGAAAAATTTTCTTCACCAACTAAACAGGGCCTTATTTTTATCAAAATATTTAAAAATTGTAAAAAACGACAAAAAAAACTAAAATTATAAATTGAGGAAAACTGATTATTACTGGTGATATTCACTAGTAATAAAAGAAATGAAAAATCACTAGTGATAAAGTAATAAGTTACTTTGTAATATTACCAGTAATATTTTATTATTTATTACTAATGATATTTTATTACTTTATCACTAATCCAGTATCACTAGTGATAAAAAAAAAACACTTCGTCATATTTACAAATTTATTTCTTCATCCTGTTATTTAAAATTTTGAATATTTTGTCATTTTTTTTTTTAAATATTAGCTTAATTTTTTTTTAAATATTAGCTTTATTTTTTTTTAAAATATTAGCTTAATCTCTATCATTAAATCAAACCAAAACAATTAATTAAGATTTATTCCCTAACATAGAGAAAATAAAATTTCAAATAAGCTCTTCTCATGATACAGTGTGTATTGCTTGTCCATTCATACGATGCTAAAATACTTTCCTGGCCAAAATTCAATACTTTCCTTACCATTCAATGCATATTGCCGAGATAAAACGAGCAGAGATAAAAATCAGTTCTTAAGTTTAACATTTCTCATCAACAAAATACAAGTGGGGGAGATTATTTGTACACTCTTTTTATTGATTGGAACACTCAAAGATCTACCTCCTATATAAAGCAAGGTTTTTTGCTTTTGATCTCTCTCAAAACCCCTTAAAAACTGACACGTGTCATTTTTTAAGGGGTTTTGAGAGAGATCAAAAGCAAAAAACCTTGCTTTATATAGGAGGTAGATGACACGTGTCAGTCTTATTTTTTAGAACCGTCGGATCAAAATAACATCTTTACCCAATAACCTTTTCTTATCATCACATCTAACTCTATATTTCAATTTTTTTCTCAACAAAAATCTGCCACAACACCAGTTTAATCAAGAAACATCATCACAATAAAACTATGATCTTGATTAAAAAACATCAACCGAATCCACTGAATCAATACAAACAAGAAAACTATGATGTTAATCAAAAAACATCATCACAGTCTCATTCATCTACGAATGAAATATGCCCCAAATAACTTTCAATCAAGAAACATATTCATGATCTCATTCATCTATATAGGCCGAATCCATACAAACAAAACCAAAAACACGATTTACATCTATATGGATCTTAAAGATTTGTAGTATTTTAAAGGTATATTTGATCCTTATCATTGTTTATTATTAATTAATTTGTATGTTTGATCCTTATCAAATGTTTGATTTTAATGATTATGTCTTTTATATGCTTTTAGTTTATAATGTGTTAAATGATGTATATGTCATGTTTGAATCAAATTGGTAGATTTGTTTATATGTTTTTTTTAAAAATAAATACGAATTTGTATAAATTTTGGTTCAGGGCTGACAAGTTTGTGATATTGTGCAAAATTTGAATTCGAATAATTATGTTTTAATCAAGTAAACTGAATCCCTTGATTGTAGCTAAACATTGAAACGCAACATATCCTTTCCTTACTTAAAGAACCAAAATTTCAGTCAATTTAAAAACCGTTTTAACCTAATTACCCCCATATATTGAGTTAATCCTATAACGAAAATCACACTACTCTCCGTTATCTTCATCTTAACTGAGGTAATATACAACTTTAATATGTATACCTGTTTAAAACACATTATTTGTATTATAATTGGTACTGAATTCATGATGTGTTAAAACACATGCAATTAGGAGGCCAAATGAACCATGGGGTCTGGATTTGGTTCTTCAAGATCCAGAAGTATGACATTATTAATTTTGATTTGTTAATATTAATGTTTATTGTTTTTATTTTTTTAAACTATTTTGCACATCATGTGGTTAACTCTTTTGTTTTTATTAACGATTGTCTTTGTAGGGTAACCATATTCAAGCGACTATATAAAAACAAAATATGAACAAGTTTTTGGCAGTGTTGGATGAAGGGTCTTGCTACAAAATAAATAATTTTGGAGTGTCCGAGAACAGTGAAAAGTTCCTCTGTTTTATAAGTTAATCTTTTACAAAGGGTCAATCATTTGAAAAAAACTTGGGTAAGTAATAACATCCTCATTCTTATTGTTTTGTACATTAGTAACTAAATATAATAGGTAGATTGTGTGTTACATAATTTTTTAAATTCATTGTAGATGTCATTGGCACGATAGTGTCCATTTATGATCTTATTCCTTATGAGGGTGGCCGTAAAGAGAAGAAAAGGATGACTGTTTTTCTCCAGGATGTTGAGTACGTCATCTACTACCTACATCACCTCCGTAGGGCCAAAGTATGTGACTACTATCTACACTCATCATTACATAATCAAAATATATATTAAACCTTTTTCGTTTGTTTTGTATTAATCGTATTTCCTTAAAAATGTAATGTAAGTACAAAGTGTTTGTACGTTTTATTGACGACTATCTGCCCTATTTTTATTGTTTGATGACACTATAAATAGGCTGGTAGGTATCGTGTCTTATAAGCTTAAAGATATGTATGGACTTGGTGCTTAGTGATCGATGAAACTACCGCCTTTGCTAAAAGTGAGTTTGTTCATGTTATGAGCTTATTAAGAAATGGAAAATTCGATGAAGTTTACTTTTTTCACCTCATGATTACTAATAGGTTACGGGCTTGAGCAATCGGCTTAAGATGATGCTTATCTGTTGAACTGCTTCTATGTTTTTGCGTTGTCTTTCAATTCACTAACATTTTCCCAAACGTTTGTTACAGACAAGACACTTGCTTACGTGGACTTAGGCGAACCACACAAGACTACATCAGAAATCTTAGACATACATGACCAAAAAGGATTGTTTCGGTTCAATTTCTACAAATCAAGGAATCTCACTCACTTCGCACTTGCTGCCGTTTTCGAAAAAAAAGAAAAAGAAAGTACAGGAAACAGGCAGAAGACAACCCAGGTTATACCTTATACTTACAACTTTTTACAATACCACACACACAGTATGCAAACATAAAAGTTTATATTATTTATTGAGAATATATATTGTATAGAAGAAAATAGCATATGAGTTCTATTTGATACGCTTAAATGAAATGAAATATTAATGTATCATGTTTGGTTAATCTATATGACTGTAACGAAACTTCATATAAATCAATAAATATTTTTAACCATACATTTGTATTAAGAGACGATGTATCATTTTATATTTATTGAACAAGAGCACTAAACAATAGATTATAGTAGCAGATTGTTTAATATGATTTTTTTTATAAAGTTTGATTCTTTTATAAATGTTCATATATCATACCGTGTTTTAATAAGTTGTCCTTAGAAACGTGACGTGCTGAGTAGTTCCCTCGACCACCTCGATTCCCTCGCCCCTGCATCCCAGGTTTCTATTTGGGCTTTGTAGATTCTTTATTCACATTTTGAGAAAAGTGTGTAGGTTACCTCTATGCATTCATAAATATACATATATCAGATCACATATTGTTGCCTGCGTAGAACTCCAAGGTAAGAAAGTTTGAATTTTTTTATAATTTTTTTTATTCTTTTATAAATGTTCATATGTCATACCATGTTTTAATAAGATGTCCTTAGAAAAGTGACGAGTGTAGGTTAACTCTAGGCATTACATAAATATACATATATTAGATCACATTTAACAGAACAAAGAAAAGACATGGCGTTCTGCTATAAGTTTTAAATGTTCACGGTTGGAATGTTAGGTAGCCCAACCAACGAGGAAATACAAAAGATACATTTTTCTCTTACACATCATTTATACCCTATATTTCAATTATGCACTTTACATTACTTCTACACAAGTGACTCAACTAGATAGTACTTATTTTGATTAGTTGGATAAAGTATTAAATGAGTACGCATAACTGTACAGTTAGTAGTTTACTGGTGTTGGACTGTATATAATTAGTAGTTTACTGGTAGCAGGGATGGTTGCCTTTACAAACATATAAATGATGTCTATAAGCATTTTACTTTTATGTATATACTTGCTCCTTTCTATTAATTTTCTTTTATGGCAACGTCACTATACGTTGTTCCTCCTTCCCGACTGTGCTTGGAAGGGACCACCACATATTAGCAACGTGATGAATGTGTTTGCTGATTTAGATTTAAACCCTATACTAATATAGTACTATTTGATGGTCATGTTATATGTTGAATGTATATTTACCGATATACTAATATAGTACCATTTGATGGTATAATGACATGTCCTCCGCCTACCCGTCTTGATACCTCACTACATAAATGTTAGTATGAATTTAAGTTGTCAATAATGGATTATTACTTGATACTTCCTTGTGGGTATATTGGTGGGTGGTTTACCAAAGAGATTAAGGTGATCCGTTCGGCAAATTCATGCGCATAACACTACCGACTTTATTGGCAAACGTTATAACCCGGGTGTATGCAGCTTTATTGGCAAAAGTTCATAATGTATGATTCTAATCAAGTGTAGTTTACTAAGTAACAAACTTAAGTGGTCAGCTAATAAATCCAAGTGTGAAAATACAAGTTTTTAGTTATATTTGGTAAAGTATAGTGCTTTTATGTAGAAAAATAACAAGTAATGCAGAAGAGATGAGATGTCATTTGTGTCCTGAATAGATGGGTTGGACTAACTCGCAATTAAATCCATGTGAATGACAGGTTCCTTTTTCTTTTCGTTTTCAACAGTTTTTATTTTCACTATTGTAAAAAACACATAACTTAGATCGAAAGTAAAATGTTTTGTTTATGTTTCTTAATTGTTTTGTTTTTCACGAAGGAGCAGTGCTTCCCAAGAGGATATCAGGGAGTAGCAAGACATCATCACAAAGGAAGATGGGAGGCTTGAAATGGGCAAATGTTTGAAAATAATTATCTCTACCCTGGAAACAATTATTATTCTATGCAATATAGGAACAAAAATTCGGCATGATGTGTTACATATTTACCACAAATTTGGTTTTTTAATTCCTTGAACCCTTTATCTATGATATGATTTTCCTCTTAAACAATTTATATAAGTTATGAATATTTTTTTTATGTTCATTAATGTATAAACTTTTTATGTATTTTTCTAAAACATTTATTTAAAACACCCCGTCCATATGACTACTATATACACTTATCCTTACATAATCAAAATATATATTAAACCTTTGTCGTTGTCTTTCATTGTTATTCGTATGTCTTAGATTTTCATAATTTCTAATTGAATATCTTGTGAAACAACCCGCCCATGGAGCGGACCTTGAGTCTAGTATTGTATATGGACATTTATATTCTTATAGCATGAACATGAGTTAACATGATTGGACATATATGTCAACACACATAACTTTTTGAGTGTCATAATCAATAAAAAGAGTATGCAAATCACCTACCTTTCAAGTGTCAAGAGTCGAGGCTAAACCTTTTATAATGCAACATAGATATAGATACGTCCGGCTACAATTTTTTGGCCATCTTTTTTCCTTTTCTTTCTTTTCGTGTCTTTCAATTGAATCTAATATGGTTCTTCATATAACTTCAAGATAGGTCCTAAATATACTCTATACACCGGCTCTTAACAAATTTTGTTTCCGGATAATTCCTGAGAACAACCTACACTCGCTGTAGGTCCGTGATACCATACAACGCATCCAGTTTTTAGACACACTTCCATCTTTAGTTTTTACATAAGTTTTTAGAAAATTCCCAATCAAAAGTCCTCTTTCAAAGTATGCACGTAGCGCGCCACATAGGCACAAGTTGAATCAAAACATAGGGAATACTTATAGTTTAGAAACTACATGTGAGTTGTGTTCTTGGAGTTCTTGCTCTAGTTTGTTGCCATGTGCCAGCATGTTATTGAGCTCAGTGACAAATGTGCCCATCGCCGCACTTGGCAAACCTATGGGTAGCAGAATACCAGACTCGCCTTTATGATTTGCATAAGGTATATGGAAACTCGCTATATTCCCTTTGGCAGGCCCTCCATAAGCAGGCTTCCCCCACCCTAAGTCAACTACATCAAATCCAGCACGAGTCAAGTCTGAAACTAGGTAGTTTCTAACAACCGTGTAATGAGGTCGTCTTTTAGTTACCATCAGGTCAGCTATAGATTTCATATACTCTTCGATCACATTGGATTTGGCCTTCATCACGAGCTCCAATGCATGACTTAGTGGTTTGGTTGATAGGTCTCCAGCTGTTGAAATGACAGCAGAATAGGCAAAACAATTCCCATAGTATCCTATTGGCAGGGGAGGATTGAACTTGCCACGTGCACTCACAGTGCATGTGAGACGCATCTCCTCTTCAGGATCTAGTTGGAGTGATATGGTACGACAACGCCAAAGGCAAGCTGTTAACACCTCAAACGTGGAACATTTCTGTAAGTGAGGCGGGACAAACCTACGTAAGGCTGAAACCTCAACATGGCGAATGAAAAATGATCTGTGAGCCATATCAGCTACTGGGATGATTGTTCCCTTAGTGTCTTCCACTTCGACATACTCATTATGTGTGCACGTAATACGAGGGGGGTCCCTAGCGAAAAGAATCTCCCTTTGCCACACAGGTAATATCGATGGCTTTGATGCACCTTGTGCCATTTGACCTAATCCGGTCATGAACTGTACGAATCCGGGTGCATCACTCATTGTATGGTTGAGTCGTAAAGCGAAGATAAAACCACCGCATAGTAATCGTGTCACCTATAAAATAAACTAAGTTAACTTTTTAAGGGTCATTTTCTTTTGTATATATGCGATAGTCTAAAGGTATAACCGGTTGGGAAATTTCTTGAAATGCCTCAAAATGTCACTATTTTTCCACCAAATGAGAATTTCCCAAAATGTTTTATTCAATTTATGCGATTTTTGCAAAAATAGGAAAAATTTTGGAAAATTTTTTAAACTTAGGAAAATTTTCATTTGGTTGATGATTTTGGGAATTTTGTAAAATTTTCATTTGGTTAGTGTATTTTAGAAAAGTGGGTGCAACTCGGGTATTTCAATAATTTTAACTAGTTTGGGTTATACGAAATTAAATTTAGATGATTTTTAAAAACTGTACAGAACTCAACAATAGTATTACAGTACATAAACAAAGACTCCCTACTCGTAGCCCATTGAAATTTCTCTTTCATTTGTGTAGATAGAATAGAACCAACCTATTTAATTTGTTCTTATCAGATTGCTACATAAAAGAAGTTGCTATGTGATTATTCGAAACGCAAAAAACTAACCTGTATGAGTAACAAAGGTGTATCTAGGATCCCGCCAGATCCAGGAACATCATAAAGAAGTTCCTTTAAACAAGGAAACGGAGGCTGAAGTGCTTCACCGAATTGCTTTAGTGTGACGTCAGCCTCCGCTTCAAGAAACAAAACACCTTCACCGGTACAATCCACCATCAACTTTCTTTCTGGATCTTCCTTAAGTCGTCCAGCAAACGGATAGTAAAACACGAGCACCTTAGCAAGAGCCTCTCTGATCACACTCACAGGATCCTTGTCTTTCATATTTGCACTAGTCCGATAGAATTGGATGACAGGAATTTGCGTCCGTAGGCCTTCTTGATCATCAATGTCCGAAAGAGGTTTCAGTTCTCGTGGCGTAGGTGATGCTGGAGCAATAAGCTCAGGTTCACGTCTACGGACATTGAAGGTCAAGAGAGAGTCAGTTTGTGCCATTTTCTGTGTCATGAGTTCGGTACGAACAAAAAAATGTGAAAATCTTAGCAATTTTTATTATAGCTTACTATTTTCTTTTTATCAAAAACGTGGCATGCCGAATTCATCAAAAACGTGTATACACAAGAGATAAGATGAGCTGCTAACGTTTTGTCATGTTGCATACAGTCACGGGTTTTATTGGAAGGTGTAGCTTGTGTCCACACACATTCGACACTGTGACATGTAAAAAAGAAAACATTATTGCAGTTGTGACTTGTATAATTAAGTAGATATTGTCAATGTCCATATGAATTATAGCACAATGAGATATGGGAAAGCAGATGAATTTTTTTTGTTTAAGTTACTCCACACGGGTGATTTTTTTTTTTTTTCTCAATCTATTTCGTTTCTTTAGGCTACTCACACTCGGTACCCTCATTATTCACTTGTCACTTTTTCCTTCTCTTTTTTTTCTTGTGGCCCGATCGACAAGAAACCCTAAAGAGAGTTTGGTTTTGGCGATCGACTAAGCAAGAAACCATAAGATTTTGCGCGTTAATTGATTCAAACGTATTGGTTCATGTACTTAGATAGATTATACATTGATCTTTAATTGAGTTTTTGGTTATAATGGTTGTTCGATAAATGTGATTTAATCCATTGCTAAAATATACGCGATTATTTATTGTTTTTGTTAACTATTTGTTTATACTTGTTTATACGTGATCCTATTATTCTGTTGCGTACTCGATGAGACCCTAATTATACATGGTCTCATTGTTTAAAACGGACTTAAAATGCCTAAAAATATCATAAAAACCATGCAAAAATCCTTTGTTTGCTCAATATGTGATTGTATGTACGGTTATTGTGAAAATGACAAAAGATCACAAGAAACAAGCAAAAAAAGAACACGGGAAACGAAGCCGCACAAAGAACCGGACCTGAATGTTTATTTTCCAGGAAAAGTCCTTGAAGAATTAAAAATGTACAAGAATGGTCCCTCAACTTTGAAGAAGTGACACTTTATACCCTTGATCTCAAAATTACAAGATTGATCCCTAAAGTTTGCTCATTATAAAAGTTTGGCCCTTGAAGAATGCAAAGATGTCAAAACAAGTCCTTTACCAAAGTTTCATAGGCCACAAGGACTTAAAATGTCAAATTGCCAAAGATATTATAAAGAGAAAATCTGCCAATAAAAGGGAGAAGTTATTCACAAGTTTTCACAAAGCTTAGGGGGTTGTCCTGCCAATAACCAAACCCAAACCCACCATTTAACCCGCCCAAACCCAATACCATACCCGGTCTCTTAATTTAAACTAATATTAATTTAGATTAAGGGAGTCTAACATTTCTTTTAAACCCAAATCAGATCAAACGCATCTAATTGCCCATAAACACTAACACACTCAAATCCACATCAAATCAAAGGAGAAATTGTTAATCCTTTCTAGATTAACAATTAAGAGGCTGTTTAGTTGGAGAAAATTTTTCCACTTTTCTAGAAAAATTTTCATTTGAAAAGTGAAAAATAGAAAACCTGTTTAGCAACATCATTTTTCAATATTTTTCAAAAATTACAAAATTTTCATTTTCTAAATTTATATAGAAAAATAGAAAACTCCATTTTACCCTTTTCTAAATTTTCACCTCATACCCACCATTGTTTTATTTAACCCAATGTTTTGAAATCCGGGTCTTAGATTGACCCGGTCGAGTCGCCGGGTCCGGGTCAACCCGGGTCGACCCGGGTCAACCCGGGTTAACCCGATTTTCTAAAAAATATTCTTTTTTAATATTTTTAATAATTAACAAAATTATACTTATAAAAACTACAAAAACTTACGTATATTAAAAATTTAGATTGTTTACCAACCAATATAATATGTAAAAATAAAGTTTCGTCGCAAATACGTAAATTTAAAAAAAAAATTGAAAAAAAAACCCGAAAAATTTGAAACCCGCCGGGTCTTGAGAACCGGGTTAACCCGGGTCACCCCAAACCCGCCGGGTCAAGCCGGGTTTCAAAAATATGAAACGCGGATCAATATGACCCGTTTTTTCGGCCGGAACCGGTTCAACCGGTTGACCCGGCCGGGTCGACCCGGGTCTGAAAACATTGATTTAACCCATTTCAATAACACGTTACTCTATTCAGTATTCACCGTTCATCATTATTTTAACTTTTTCGTCAGAAAATTTACGTTTTCGTCAGTAAATTTACGTTTTCGTCTGTGAATTTACGATTTCGTTTGTAAATTTACGTTTTCGTCAGTAAATTTACGTTTTCGTCAGAAAATTTACGTTTTCGTCAGAAAATTTACGAATTCGTCAGTAATTTTGCGTTTTCGTCAGTAATTTTACGTTTTTGTCAGAAAATTTACGTTTTCGTCAGAAATTTACTTACGTTTTCGCCAGTAAATATTGGTTTTCGTCAGAAAATTTACGTTTTCGTCTGTAAATTTACGTTTTCGTCTGTAAATTTACGTTTTGGTCAGTAAATTTACGTTTTCGTCAGTAATTTTACGTTCTCGTCAGTAATTTTACGTTTTCGTCAGTAATTTTTTGTTTTCGTCAGACAATTTTCGTTTTCGTCAGAAAATTTACGTTTTTGTCAGAAAATTTACGTTTTCGACAGTAAATTTAGGTTTTCGTCAGAAAATTTACGTTTTAGTCAGAAAATTTACGTTTTCGTCTGTAAATTTACGTTTTCGTCAGTAATTTTACGTTTTCGTCAGTAATTTTACGTTTTCGTCAGAAAATTTACGTTTTCGTCAGAAAATTTATGTTTTCGTCAGAAAATTTACGTTTTCACCAGTAAATTTAGGTTTTCGTCTGTAAATTTAGGTTTTCGTCAGTAAATTTACGTTTTGGTCAGTAAATTTACGTTTTCGTCAGTAATTTTACGTTTTCGTCAGACAATTTTCGTTTTCGTCAGAAAATTTACGTTTTTGTCAGAAAATTTACGTTTTCGACAGTAAATTTAGGTTTTCGTCAGAAAATTTACGTTTTAGTCAGAAAATTTACGTTTTCGTCTGTAAATTTACGTTTTCGTCAGTAATTTTACGTTTTCGTCAGTAATTTTATGTTTTCGTCAGAAAATTTACGTTTTTGTCAGAAAATTTATGTTTTCGTCAGAAAATTTACGTTTTCACCAGTAAATTTAGGTTTTCGTCTGTAAATTTACGTTTTTGTCTGTAAATTTACGTTTTCGTCAGTAAATTTACGTTTTCGTCAGTAAATTTACATTTTTGTCAGTAATATTACGTTTTCGTCAGTAATTTTACGTTTTTGTCAGAAAATTTACGTTTTCGTCCGAAAATTTACGTTTTCGTCTTTAAATTTACGTTTTCGTCAGTAAATTTATGTTTTCGTCTATTAATTTACTTTTTCTGACAAAAACGTAAATTTTAATTTTTCTGACAAAAAAGTAAATTTACTGACGAAAACGTAAATTTACAGTCGAAAACGTAAATTTAATTTTTCTGACAAAAAAGTAAATTTACTGACGAATTTACAGACGAAAACGTATACTTACCGACGAAGACGTAAATTTACTGACGAAAACGTAAATTTACTGACGAAAACGTAAATTTACTGACGAAAACGTAAATTTACTGACGAAAATTTAAATTTACAGACGAAAACGTAAATTTACTGGCGAAAACGTAAATTTTCTGACAAAAAAGTAAATTTACAGACGAAAACGTAAATTTACTGACCAAAACGTAAATTTACTGACGAAAACCTAAATTTACAGATGAGAACGTAAAATTACTGACGAAAACGTAAATTTACTGACGAAAACGTAAATTTTTTACGAAAACGTAAATTTTCTGACGAAAACCTAAATTTACTGACGAGAACGTAAATTTACAGACGAAAACGTAAATTTACTGACGAAAACGTAAATTTACTGACGAAAACGTAAATTTATACACTAAAACGTAATAATACTGATAAAAAGTAAAAAACTAATTAAAACGTAAAAAAAGTTACGAAAATATGAAAAAAGAAGACGGGAAAAAATAGACGAAAACGTAAAAAAAAACTAGCAAAAACGTGAAAAAAAAGTTGATCATGAAAAAAATGGTTGAAAATAGTTTCGTTTAAACATTGTTTATTTTTTTAGAAAATGAAAAATATTATCTAAACAAGTTTTTAAAATTCTGAACTCTTTTCTAGAAAAGAATTCTTTTCTAGAAAATTAGAAACAGAAAATTATGAAAATTTTTCCACAACTAAACAGCCTTTAAGCTTCTACTAATCATCTTCACGTGCTCACACTTCCCAAACAACCACTGTGGGTCCCCACTCGACCCTCCCCTGCACCACCTTTTTTTACTTTGGGATAGAAAACAAAAACCACCAGAGGAATCAATGGGCGGTGTGTTGCCTACAACAAAAAGAATGGCTAGGATCATTGTACATAGTTGGAACATGGCAGGCATCACATGAGCAACTTTTGTCTTTTCTCAAGAATTCAAATATGATCAAAGATACGAAATTGATGTGAATATCTTTAATGGCACTTTAGGGATTTCAGACATTAGGATTTTACATTGTTTAGTGATGTGTCGTGGATTAACACATATACGTTATAGGACAAATTTAGGTAATTACCTTTAGGAAAAAGTAATTAACCAAAAATAAGTCAAAGACGGATACGATTAAACACGTGAGTGAGTCGAGTTCGTTGTACACAAAGATCTTATGAATTTGAGACGTTTCGTTTTGATTTGGACAATTGATTTGAATGTGTCGTTGGTTTGTAAACTACAAATTAAATCTACGAATTTTAAGCTATTTAAAGACAACCTAAAGTGCATGAATCGTAACCCCGCTATTTTTAAAATCTAAAAACAAACAATTTAATACTTAAAATATAAAACTAATTAAAAATTAATCTATTTTAATAATCTATAAAAATTAATTCTAATTAAAATTTAAAAGTTTTAATCTATTTTAAAATCTAATTAAATCTTCAAAACTAATATACTTTATTTAAAATTACTTTTTAAAACTAATCTATTAAAATAAAAACATTTTTTATATTATTAATAATTAATTATTTATTTTATTTTATTTATTTTATAAACTGAAACTAAATTTTATATTAAAAATTAACTTTAATAAAAAAATGAAACAAAATAAAACGTGACAATAGAACAATAAACAAAACAAACACAGCCTAGCAGAAAAAATCACTATATTAATGAAGTAAAGGAATGTAAAATCAAAAGCGTGCCTAGCACAGATGGTAACACGTTATACCTGTGACCAGGAGGTCACAGGTTCGAATCCTGAAGCATACATAATTTTTGAAATAAATTCTTTTTGGACAGATTAATAAAAGAGTCTTAGGGAAGACTTATGAACTTATTTATATAAGCTGTTTAGGAAAACAGCTTTAATGAACTTATCAGTCTTGGAACTGATAAGCTTATACATAAACAATTGGTAACAGCGAAACAGATAAGCAGCTATCTCAGCAGAATTAAACTAAAAAGCCTTCATTTAAGTAGCAATTTAAACACAGGAATTACTTAGCACAAATTAAACACAAGCAAGCTAGAAATCAAATAGACAACAAACTGCTTCAGCTAAATCACAGCAGACTACAAAAATGATACACAGCTGAATTGAATTAATACAAACATCTTTTTCTGACATCTACATCAGCATCCCAAACGAAAATGGTTCAGCAAAATTAGAATCAACACTAAAATTAAAAATTGTAAAACTAAGCGAACCATATTCATTCTCATTAAACCAAATCATTTAACTCCAAGTCATTAAACAAGACCAATTCAGAAAACTCTCTTTCAATCTCTAAAAGCCTATATTTTAGCAGCAATCTACAGCAAGACTTGGCAGTTTAAGATCATTCACACAGATCAAACATTCGGAGCAGACTATTATCAACAGGCTAGCTATATCTAAATCTCGCAACGGCATTAAACATCTAAATCTCATAATCAAATATCAAACGCATGTTCGAACAAATAACTTCAAACAAATATAATAAACTAGATCCAATCATAAACTAAAACACAAATTAGCTACAACATTGTTAAATAAAACTTCAAGATAAAAAAACAGATTCAAACGTCAAATATTCATAGAAATAAGCTAGCTAACTAATTAACACTAAAGTTGCAGAAAAATTAAAAATGCTTAACCATTATTTGACGAGACCGTTGACGATGAAGGTGAGCGCTGAGCTCCCTTGTACAAGTCGACACCAAACACCATCAAAATAAAACATCACAAATCGAAACACCATGAATTACCAAATCATCACGGTTCATGAATCTCGATTCACGAACTTAAATCAAACCAACAGTAACTTTATAACTTAATCAGTGGACTAAGCTATTTCCCTATTTTTCCAGCTTATATTATTCATAAAAGCTATTGTAGCAGCTAGTTTGAATAACAACAATAATATAACACGAATAATGTTTTAAAAATAGTATTATAGCAACTCGATTTGTGGTAAATGAAGCAGAATAACAAGAATAATAGTAAACTTAAAATTGACTTTTATTAAATCTAAAATGATTTTTACAAAACTTGAAATAAAAATACAATTCGTAACACTATTTTTGCATTATAACATTGACTAGAAAAAAAGGGATGAAAAATACAGGGAAAATGGGGGTATTTATAGCCCCCCCATAGGCTTGATGATGCGGATATTCGGATCTCCATAGGAATATTCCAAACGATCTTGAGCCATCGATCTTCTCTTCTTCATCTTCTCTTTCTTTTCTGTTTTGATCCAAAGGTGGAGGATCAATTGTCCATCACACAGATTGCCAGCGTGTACAAATATGTGCTAGTTGTGCTTTTTCTTTGGCTCCTGATTGGTTGGATTGGCTAATTGAGGTGTAGCATCCAATCCCTCTCTGCCACGTAGCTCCTTCATCTAGCCTTTCTCTTCCTTAAAATTGGGGGAATTAATTCCCCCACACGTGATAAACACGTGGGAATTAAACCCCTATATTTAATTGAATTAGTTGACGAATTAGGGTTTTGTGAATTAAAGGTCGCGTCTGGTTTGTGAGGTGTTTTTAGGGAAGAAGAAACAATGGAGAAAGTGGAAGAGAGATAAAAAAAACGTTTTGTTTATGAAGTAGTGGGTGGGGATTTTTTATTTCCTTCGATTAAAACAAAGGAAAGTTGACTTTCGATGGTAACAATGAAAATTTGACTGGCTAACAAACGTGCCCAATTATTATTCATGTCATTAGTCTTGAGCTTGGGCCCAAATCACACCATCCATTTCTTATTTTTACTTCTTGGGCCTCTAGGGCTTTTTGGCTCATCAAACATAAATTCATCTTATCAAAATGAGCTATCTTGAATCATAAATGGGCTTTTGAGCCCATTTCCCCAAATGTGGGTCCCACTTTGCCCGTTTATTCGATAAATGATTAAATCCTCTAAAGTTAAGCTCGGTTTTGGCTTCCTAGATCTTTATCATCAATCTCGTGTCGATTGATGCCGGTTTTCGCAAACTTGGTACCTACACACATGAAAACAAGAAACAAGCATTTCCAAGGCATATATGATACATTATGTGCAATATTTCATTGTTTTAAGCCACTAATGATATGAGTAATTTAGCTCATATCAAATTCCCCCATGCTAAGCAATTGTCGTGTCCTCACGCAATGATAAAATAAAACTATGACTACACCATTATTCGACTTTAGACATTTTATTTTGCAAAGACATAATGTATTGCTTTCATTATTCGAAAAATAACTTTTAGGATCATAAAACTCAAATAGATTTATCGTCCCCGACTTTTCACTTTTCCATGCCAATTGCAAAAACAAGATCATTGTTATTATAAGTTGGTAGACTAACACGAACTCATGTGGGCCAATTAATCACTTAGACTCCCTTATTCCTATGTGTATCTCTTATATTTTATTGTTGTCTAAAATGATCACGAGGATGCATTGTTGACTTATTTCGATAATTTATTAGGCCGAAAATAAAGTGAACGATTTAATCAATAGTTAGCTAAAGGACAAAATCTTTTAAAACTGCTTCTCGGGCTCTCATAAAGTTCATATCTTGGCATAACTTGCTTCGCGATTTGAGACCTTTCTCGGATTGATATTTGGCAGTGACTTAATACTTCCAACCTTGAGAGACGTTCACGAAATAATGGTCTTCTCTTCATAATATTTCTTCACTTGAAGTTTTGAGAGATTCATACTTGGACCACGACTTCTTCATTTTTCTCCAATCTTTACTTGGGATTTTGATTTACAACGATTCGCCTCCTTTTTGGACTTGGCTTCATTTATCCTCATACCTTATTTTTGGTCTTTTTGGATAGACTTCTCCATGACTTTTTGGGAGTATTTTGCTTTTCGTCGTGTGTCTCGATCCTTCATATTGATTTTTGAATAATGAATCTTCACATCACTTGAGATCTTTAGCAATAAAACATAGCCCTCATGTCTTGTTAGGACCTTTTTGGACTCGCCAATCTTCGCATCCCGCTTCAATAAGTTATGCCTTGGCTATGAACTCTAATCCATACCGAGCAACTTTTAAACGATCTTGGGCTAGAAGCTAAGTAACTTTTCAAATCGTTCAGCATTATTTATTGCAATTAAATTTATTAACAAGTGATGGGAGAATAGGCTCATAATTAACTCACATAAATTCCCGAAAGAATACCGAACTTATAATTGGCTCTATCATCTCTTGTTCTCCATATTGTAAAATTCCAAGAATGAAATCAATGGATACTTAGCCTATTAAATCAAAGTTTTGGGTTTTCAAGTCATCTATAGGATCTTGCAACTTCTTATACTTTTGCAAGTTTTAGAATTTGCGTTTTAAAGTTCCCTTGATAAACGACTTTCTAGGATCAATTATAGGAGCTTGCGAAAAGTTCTTGTCCTTAACTCATATGAATTAAGACCTTCGCGTTTTAAAGCTCCCTATATAATAGCCTAGCAAAACTTAATTCAAATACGTTAAGGAAAAGCTAAGGTTAAAAACCAAGTCGAATCAAAAACTATTCTTATTGAAAGCCTACATTCGTGTGAAAAACACTTATTTTATTATTAAAAACTTAAAAATAACACTAAAAATTTAAAATTTTATTGAAAATTGAGAAAAACAATACGTTTGGACACAACAAAAGCAATTGCAAGCGATTATATCGATTGACTCCCCCATGCTAAAACCAAACATTGTCCTCAATGTTTCTTAGCTCAAAAGTAACACCCCCTTGCTAAAATACGAAGAGTCTAATGCGAATTCCTAGCATGGAAAGAGCACGCAAATCTATAAGCCGTTTATTAATTATGCCTCAAGATAAAACGTTAGTCAATAATAATCAAGGGTAAAGAGTGTGCCCCTTTTTGGCATTCAAAGCACGGAAGATCAAGTGGACCGGCAAAAACCGAACACGAGAATCTTCAAATATTAGGGTCGTACCTAAGATCACATCACAACAAAACACGAACACGAGCTTGAAAGATCAAGCCTTATTAGGTGTTAGAAAATAGAAAGAAGATAGAATGAGCTCGTTTTTGTTCACCGAGTCATGAGCTCGACTCGATCCCCGCATTCATTGGTCCTTAGGGAAAGTGGTGCAAACCGGCATATTGGAATAAAAACCATGATAAAGCACGATGCCGGGGTCAAAGATCTTATCCTCGTTGTCGGATGACAAACGAAAGGATAAAACTCCAACACAAATCTCTAAAAAGAGATGGTAGTCACAAACAATAGTATGGATGTAGCATGCTCCACGAGATAAACTCGCACCAAGATGATCGAAAAGTCTTTCAATTATTGCATCGGTGAAAGTCCGAGATTTCCCTAAATCAACGATTCCGGGATCGAATACCTCGTCCTCGGTGGAGAAAGGAATGGACAACAAGGTGTCGTCCCCCCATGCTAATCCTAAAGCATATGAAGCACATAATAATGGTGGGATAAAAGTCTCAACCATGGTGGTTTCAACTTGCATGACTTTGTTGACCTTTTCACTCTTTTGAATGTGAATAAAAGGGTCATGGTACTCAAATCGAGTCGCATGGAAAACCCGCACATTAAGATCAAAGCGAGTGGGAAGGATAATAGGATCAAAAGTAATTTCTCCATCCGGGTCAACATTGTCCTCATCATAAATCGGGTGATCAAACCAAGAGTCTTCATCACCTTCATTAGACTCTTCCTCAAATTACGAAGGAATGTCTATATAAAGAAACTCATCATCCTCCTTCATAAAAAGATCATCATCACAACGGTTGTGAGATGTAGGAGGCATGATGTTCTCAAAATCCTCTTGAAACAATGGATTATTGTTCATTGAAGGTTCAAAGAGAGGATTTGAGTAAGTCACGAAAGTGTCGTCATCCTTGTCATCACAAGACATATCCGACAAAGTATCGAATGTGTCACACTCGGATACTAGATCATCATTCTCATTTGAAGGCAATTCATCGGCGAATTCCTCGAGAATGGTAGGTAAAACACTAGAATCACGTTCGATCTCGAGATCGGAAACGTCTTCACTTCCCCGTGGAAGTGGATCAAGGATAGCAAAAAGTTCATCGATGAACTTATCACATGAATAGTCACTAACCTCACTCAGTGTGAAGTTAGGAATCAAAGGCTCTTGAAATGAAGATTGTGCCGTAGGAACATCAACATGATCCATAGAAGAGAGTGAAAATGAGTCCATTTTCAAAGATTGTTCAATCATATCAATATCACTCTCGGGATCAAAATTATCACTCTTAAACTCACTAGCATCGAATGGCTCACTTAGGTATTCATCAATTTGTTTTTCAATCTTAGCACTATCATCCTCGTGTGGAGTGAGTGTAGATGAGGAAAGGTTACAACATGTTTCAACAAAGCAAGCTTCTTCGTTTGATTTTGACTTTCCTTTATCACAAATTGAAGTTTCCAAAATTGGAAAAACACCTTTATCAAAAATAGCTTTTTTATCATTTTCAATTGCTTCAACAAGCTTAACACTTTCAATTTTCTTAGCAACAAATCGTGGAATCCTTTCCGGTTTAAAAACAATGCTTTTATCTCCATAAAACAACTCAATTTGCTATTTCCTCATATCAACTAAAACATTGGCCGTGCACAAAAATGGTCGTCCTAAAATAATTGGCACACGAGGATTGGTCTCATAATCGACAATAGCAAAGTCGGCTAAGTACAAGAAATTCCCCACTTTCATTATGACATTTTCCGCTATACCAACCGGTCGAATGGTGGTTCCATTAGCAAGCTCAATGATCATACGAGTAGAACTAAGAGGTGCATAGTCAATTGTCTTCCAAAGGGCTAGGGGCATGATGTTTATGCTAGCTCCTAGATCGGCTAGGCCTTTGCAAACCCCAAGCTCATTGAAAACACAAGGTATCAAGAATTGACCCGGATCTTTATACTTCTCGGGAAAGAAATCAAAGAAAACTGAGGTACTAATGACATTCAAAGTAGCCTTGGTAACTTCTAGGAAAGTTTCCTTAGGTGGAGGCTTAAACTCAATCACTTCATCTAAATCCTCACAATCATCATAAACGGTTACGGCCTTAAGCTCTCCCTTCGGGTTTGGAATGGTATTACTAGGTAAGCAACCCGAAGAAGATGACGGTTTAGACATAAATCCCTCAAACATCGAAAGCAACTTATTTTGACTTTGTTCCAAACTTTGGTGCATACGATTTTGACTTTGCTCTATCCTTTGTTGATTAAGCTCAATCTTGTTGTTTTGCCCTTTAATCGTGTTTTGAAAATCAAGTCTCAAAGTATTAATTTGCCCTTGGATGTTATTTTGAAAAGCTTTCATGTTTGCCTCATTTGATTTCATGTAACTTGACAAATCATTTTGATTGTTCCCTTGAAAACCTTGATTGTTTTGATTAGCATTAAACCCATTTCCTTGATTAAAATTCCCTTGGTTACCACGGTTAAAATTATTCCCATTGTTACCATTGTTGTACCTATTTTGAACCGGTGGAAAACCCGGTGGAGCAACATGATTTTGACGAGGAACTTGACCGTTGGAGCCATAAGTTCCCGTCGCGGCAAAAGCACTAGCTTGATCAAACCCCGCGTTTAAACAAGCATAATTAGGATGTGCTCCACCACACGATACACAATCATTCTCAACCATATTAATCGATCCATGAGGATTCTTCCTAATCTCACTCAACAAAGTCGCAAATCCACTATCAATCTTAGAATCCAATCTAGAAATCTCGGGATTAGATGAATTCACATTGGAAACACCCGTGTGTTTCTTGAATATTGTGCTCTAGACTTATCCTCAATTATCCTCCACGCGTCTCTCGGTGTTTTTCTTAAAAGATTACCACCCACGGCGGCATTTAACGAATCTTGTTCAATCATATTTAGCCCATTATAAAAAGTATTTATTTGATGCAATTCCGAGAAACCGTGGTGTGGACATTGTCTTAACAAATCCTTAAATCTCTCCCAAGCTACCCCAAACGATTCATGCACTTTTTGTTCAAATCTAGTGATCTCGTTCTTAAAGTGTGTTGTTTTGGACGGTGGAAAGAAATAATTCATGAACTTAGACACTAAATCATCCCAAGTTAAGATCGAACCCGGTGGTTCTTTCTCATACCAAAGCTTAGCATTACCCTCGAGCGAGTACGGAAAAAGCATGAGCTTAATCACGTCATTCGGCACATCTCTAAACTTGAGAGTCGAGGTAATTCGATTAAAATTCCGAATGTGAGAATGCGGGCTATCGGTCTCATTGCCACGAAATTGGTCGGCACGAATGAGCGATAGAAGACCCGTCTTAATCTCAAAATGATCCGCCAAAATAGCCGGCACAACGATTGCTTCCCCATACCCTTCGGTGGGTGCACGGAGCAATTCCTCCATTGTTCGGTTATCGGCCATCTCTACAACAATAGGTGGAATCTCGGGTTCCACTATTCGTTGTTGACGATTTCTATTTCTACGAGGAATATTTTCAAGCCTATTAAAATCTATCACAAGACGAGAAGAACGTAATTGCATACACTACAAAGACGAGAATTTAGAGGATTGAAGAAAAGAAACTAGACAAGAAAGAAGATTATTTTTGGTATTTTATTTGGTATTGCTCAATCTAAAATGATCGATAAAAACAAGGAAAAAGGATAATTACTATGGAAGTAAATTACCCTCGGTCGACTTTGAAACGATAGGTGAAAACCTAAACGTCTCGAGGTTCAATAAGTAAACAACAAAAATAAGATTTATTACTACTTGAGTCGGCAAACCAATAATAGGTTGTCCCTCTCAATATACGCACAAGCAAGCGGGGAAACGAGGTGGCACTAAGCACTTAAAAACCTTTTTCCTTAGACGGCCTTTTATAGCACGTCGCCTTATACCCACCTTATAGTTTGTATAAATCGAGTTCAAACTTCTTATTAGTATTTATCTATTTTGCCTTTATTTTTGTTTTGGGTTCGAATACAATAGCTAGGTGATGAAATCCCAACTAAGGCTTATTTGAAAAGTATTTAAAATTATTGTTCTACGTAATACAATATATTATTCACAAAAAACGAGAAAAACGATACATACTATATAATAGAAAAATAACAAAACTTTCCGAGGACGGAAAGGGTCTTCAAATCCACGATCAACAAATCTCAACAAAGACGAATCGTACACAAGATCCCCGGCAGCGGCGCCAAAATTTTTGATGTGTCGTGGATTAACACATATACGTTATAGGACAAATTTAGGTAATTACCTTTAGGAAAAAGTAATTAACCAAAAATAAGTCAAAGACGGATACGATTAAACACGTGAGTGAGTCGAGTTCGTTGTACACAAAGATCTTATGAATTTGAGACGTTTCGTTTTGATTTGGACAATTGATTTGAATGTGTCGTTGGTTTGTAAACTACAAATTAAATCTACGAATTTTAAGCTATTTAAAGACAACCTAAAGTGCATGAATCGTAACCCCGCTATTTTTAAAATCTAAAAACAAACAATTTAATACTTAAAATATAAAACTAATTAAAAATTAATCTATTTTAATAATCTATAAAAATTAATTCTAATTAAAATTTAAAAGTTTTAATCTATTTTAAAATCTAATTAAATCTTCAAAACTAATATACTTTATTTAAAATTACTTTTTAAAACTAATCTATTAAAATAAAAACATTTTTTATATTATTAATAATTAATTATTTATTTTATTTTATTTATTTTATAAAATGAAACTAAATTTTATATTAAAAATTAACTTTAATAAAAAAATGAAACAAAATAAAACGTGACAATAGAACAATAAACAAAACAAACACAGCCTAGCAGAAAAAATCACTATATTAATGAAGTAAAGGAATGTAAAATCAAAAGCGTGCCTAGCACAGATGGTAACACGTTATACCTGTGACCAGGAGGTCACAGGTTCGAATCCTGAAGCATACATAATTTTTGAAATAAATTCTTTTTGGACAGATTAATAAAAGAGTCTTAGGGAAGACTTATGAACTTATTTATATAAGCTGTTTAGGAAAACAACTTTAATGAACTTATCAGTCTTGGAACTGATAAGCTTATACATAAACAATTGGTAACAACGAAACAGATAAGCAGCTATCTCAACAGAATTAAACTAAAAAGCCTTCATTTAAGTAGCAATTTAAACACAGGAATTACTTAGCACAAATTAAACACAAGCAAGCTAGAAATCAAATAGACAACAAACTGCTTCAGCTAAATCACAGCAGACTACAAAAATGATACACATCTGAATTGAATTAATACAAACATCTTTTTCTGACATCTACATCAGCATCCCAAACGAAAATGGTTCAGCAAAATTAGAATCAACACTAAAATTAAAAATTGTAAAACTAAGCGAACCATATTCATTCTCATTAAACCAAATCATTTAACTCCAAGTCATTAAACAAGACCAATTCAGAAAACTCTCTTTCAATCTCTAAAAGCCTATATTTTAGCAGCAATCTACAGCAAGACTTGGCAGTTTAAGATCATTCACACAGATCAAACATTCGGAGCAGACTATTATCAACAGGCTAGCTATATCTAAATCTCGCAACGGCATTAAACATCTAAATCTCATAATCAAATATCAAACGCATGTTCGAACAAATAACTTCAAACAAATATAATAAACTAGATCCAATCATAAACTAAAACACAAATTAGCTACAACATTGTTAAATAAAACTTCAAGATAAAAAAAACAGATTCAAACGTCAAATATTCATAGAAATAAGCTAGCTAACTAATTAACACTAAAGTTGCAGAAAAATTAAAAATGCTTAACCATTATTTGACGAGACCGTTGACGATGAAGGTGAGCGCTGAGCTCCCTTGTACAAGTCGACACCAAACACCATCAAAATAAAACATCACAAATCGAAACACCATGAATTACCAAATCATCACGGTTCATGAATCTCGATTCACGAACTTAAATCAAACCAACAGTAACTTTATAACTTAATCAGTGGACTAAGCTATTTCCCTATTTTTCCAGCTTATATTATTCATAAAAGCTATTGTAGCAGCTAGTTTGAATAACAACAATAATATAACACGAATAATGTTTTAAAAATAGTATTATAGCAACTCGATTTGTGGTAAATGAAGCAGAATAACAAGAATAATAGTAAACTTAAAATTGACTTTTATTAAATCTAAAATGAGTTTTACAAAACTTGAAATAAAAATACAATTCCTAACACTATTTTTGCATTATAACATTGACTAGAAAGAAAGGGAAGAAAAATACAGGGAAAATGGGGGTATTTATAGCCCCCCCATAGGCTTGATGATGCGGATATTCGGATCTCCATAGGAATATTCCAAACGATCTTGAGCCATCGATCTTCTCTTCTTCATCTTCTCTTTCTTTTCTGTTTTGATCCAAAGGTGGAGGATCAATTGTCCATCACACAGATTGCCAGCGTGTACAAATATGTGCTAGTTGTGCTTTTTCTTTGGCTCCTGATTGGTTGGATTGGCTAATTGAGGTGTAGCATCCAATCCCTCTCTGCCACGTAGCTCCTTCATCTAGCCTTTCTCTTCCTTAAAATTGGGGGAATTAATTCCCCCACACGTGATAAACACGTGGGAATTAAACCCCTATATTTAATTGAATTAGTTGACGAATTAGGGTTTTGTGAATTAAAGGTCGCGTCTGGTTTGTGAGGTGTTTTTAGGGAAGAAGAAACAATGGAGAAAGTGGAAGAGAGATAAAAAAAACGTTTTGTTTATGAAGTAGTGGGTGGGGATTTTTTATTTCCTTCGATTAAAACAAAGGAAAGTTGACTTTCGATGGTAACAATGAAAATTTGACTGGCTAACAAACGTGCCCAATTATTATTCATGTCATTAGTCTTGAGCTTGGGCCCAAATCGCACCATCCATTTCTTATTTTTACTTCTTGGGCCTCTAGGGCTTTTTGGCTCATCAAACATAAATTCATCTTATCAAAATGAGCTATCTTGAATCATAAATGGGCTTTTGAGCCCATTTCCCCAAATGTGGGTCCCACTTTGCCCGTTTATTCGATAAATGATTAAATCCTTTAAAGTTAAGCTCGGTTTTGGCTTCCTAGATCTTTATCATCAATCTCGTGTCGATTGATGCCGGTTTTCGCAAACTTGGTACCTACACACATGAAAACAAGAAACAAGCATTTCCAAGGCATATATGATACATTATGTGCAATATTTCATTGTTTTAAGCCACTAATGATATGAGTAATTTAGCTCATATCATTTAGCTTTCTAGAATTCTCCATGTGACCCTATATATAAAGGGATTTAGACTTAGCTTGTTTTTTTGTTCTAGATTTTTATAATTCCCCTTTCTCAAGATTAATGAATAGTTTGTTTGTTTAAAATCTGAGTTCCATCTTTTAAGTTTCATGCAAGTTATTTATAAGCCGTTTTGATTTTAAGTATTGAAAGTTTAATGGCTCTTTCTATTGATTCTTTGGTTACAAGTATTTTTGGTTGTTTTTAAACACTTTTCTAATATTTGAGTTTACAAGTTTTGATTTTCAATCAATTAATCATAAGCTCATTAATAGCTTATGAGTTGATTTCGAAGTAGCTTTTACATGTCAGTAGCTTTAACAAGTTAGTGAAATTAATTTTTTTAGGATTTTCAGTTCTCGTATTAGAGTTAGAAGTTTTCATTTCCGCAAAAAGATTTTGATTCTGCAGCTGGATGATAAGCTGATCATAGCTTATCATTGGTGGATAAGTTGATTGGAGTAGACGTTTGAAGCTGAGTGTAGTTCCATTTTCAGTTCAATAGCAAGTAGCTTTCAACCACAACGGGCAGACCTGGAAGGCAGGTTTACTTTCTTTATGTTTCTACAATTACGAGTAGAACCTGCTGTAGTGTAGTGTAAAAGTAGTGTACTCTTGATTCTATTCATCTGAGTTAGTTACTTGTTTACTAGCATTATGTGCTTATTGTTATCCATTCGTTGTTGTCCAATTCTTGTTCTTATTTCATTTAGTAGTGTTTGGCATTATCAGTTTCAGGTTTGATCCTGGTAATTTTTGAACTCATATTGAGTAGTTTAATTGTATGTTAAAGCTTTTGTGTAGTTTACATGAAAAGCATTCTATATAAGGCAGCAATTAAGATTTTTGTGTATAAACTAGTCAATAAGGGTCAATATAAGAGAGTATTTTGGGTAGCGTGTTAGTAAAAAATTTGTAGATGATTAGACTTAGATATAGTGGAATTTAGAGGCTCAATTTGTTCAATATTCATCGTGTAGGAGCTTACGCTTAGCTGTTTGTAGTTCGATTATTCAGTAACTCATTAATTCTGTTTGAATTTGAAGTCGAAAAGCTGTTGGTATTCAAGTTCATAAGAAAGTTTAGTTCATTATAGGTAGTAGATTTAAATTCAATTTTATTTGAATTTTAGTTTGTTGAAGTTAACTTGTCAACATTGCAATAGTTCGATATCACTTTTAACATGAGTTGTAAAGTAAACGTGTCTCCAAATTCAATGGAAGTAAAACTCATTTGTAACACTTAAACGTTTTTAGTCTTTCACTTTTTAGGCAGGTGGGAGTGGGAGGTATCCCACGAGTGAGTTGCCCAAACTCACGAGTGGGTACTATTCCCTCCAAAAAAACTCGCGCGCGAGTTAGTGTTTTAAAGGAAAAAAAACAGGGGCAAACTCACCCAGGTGAGTTTAACTTGTGTGGGCCCAAAGTGTTTTTATTTTTTGAGTTAGGTTTATTATTGGGTGTTTTTTGTGAGTGGGGTGTGTTTAAATAATAAAAAAATAGGTATGATAGGTGAGTTGTAGTGAGTTTGGGTGAGTGTCATTACCTTCTGTAGGGAGTTTAGGTGAGTTTTTAAAAAGCTGACGTGGCGGTGAATGGGTTGCTTACCACTCCCACCAATCTTAGATAGTAGTTAGGTCCATTACTAGTCTAGTAGTACTTTAGCTATTAATTTGGAAGCGGGCTATGCAATTCTAGTTGGGCCGTTTTCAATTGAAATATTAGTTACAATTTTTACTTGCTAAGTGAATTTGTGTGATAAATTTGTATTTTCATTTTAATAGAAATTTAGTTTAGAATTAGTAATAGTATATATTATAGAATATTATAATAGAGAGAAGTACAAAATACATCCCTTTAGTTTATAAAAAGTATGGATTACATCTCTCGTCAGTACTTCGAACCTAATACATCCAACCGTTAAATACTTTGGTCACAATACATCCCTTGGATGAATGATGCAAATATTTATTTCGTTAAGTACTAACGAGGGTTTATAAAGAATAATATCTTTACCATTTTTATAATAGAGGGATTTATTTTGCACTAAACTCAAAAAAATATTATTTTTTTAATTATTAAAAAAAAGTAATTTTAATTTTTTTCCAAAAAAGAGTTTAATTTTTTTTCAAAGAAAAATTTAATTTTTTTTTTAAAAAAAGAAGTTTAATTTTTTCGAAACCATTTTTTGAAAAAATTTAAAATTACACTTTCTTCGTGAAAATTTTTTAAATTTTCCAAAAAATTAATTATTTTTCGGAAAAAAAAAGTTAAAAAATTATTAAGTTTTTTAACTGTATAAAAATTTCGAAAAAGTCATTTTAATTTTTTGCAAACATTTTTTATTTTCAGAAAATGTAAAAAATATGGCTACAAAAATTATTAAACATTTGTTGAATCAAAATTAAATTACGCTTTTTAAAAAAAAATTTCCCTAACGTTGTAAACTTTTCTCGAATAAAATATAATTTTTTTTTCAAAAAAAAGGTTTAAAAAAATTAAATTCCTTATTTCGAAAAAAACATTTTCTCCGAAGAAAGTGTAATTTTAAAAAAGGTTTCGAAAAAATTAAACTTCCTTTTTTCGAAAAAAATTAAACTTTAAAAAAAACATTAAAATTACTTTTTAAAAATAAAATTTTACCTTTCTAAAAAATTTTTGTCGAAAAATAATTAATTTTTTTTGGAAAATTTAAATTTTTTATCGAAGAAAAGTGTAATTTTAAATTTTAAAAAAATGGTTTCGAAAAAATTAAACTTTTTTTCCCAAAAAATTAATTTTTTTCGGAAAAACAAAATTAATTTTTTTAATATAACTTTTTTTAAATAGTGCAAAATACATCTCTTTATAATAAAAAAGGTAAAAATATCATCATTTATAAACCCTCGTTAGTACTTAACGAAAAAAATATTTGCATCATCCGTCCAAGGAATGTATCGTGCCCAAAGTATGTAACGGTTGGATGTATTATGTCCGAAGTACCGACGAAGGATGTAATCCACACTTTTTGTAAACCACAGGGATGTATTTTGTACTTCTCTCATTATAATGATATTTTACATCGTTTTCCGTGTCGTTTATAAATTTGTCGCGAGTAGTATAAATACCAAAATCTTGTTATTTTAACCAAAAATAATAAATCTAAAAGATAAAACCTGATTTCAATACGACACGAGTCGAGGAAAAACGAATATACTAAAAAATGGATATTAGTAGCCTCCTTTCTTCAGTGGATAGGTCCAACTTAGGCCAACAGTGGGTAGGTTAGCTTTGATAGTTGATAGACCAGAACTGTTAGTGGCTACATTAAACTTTCTACCACTTACTTCTTCCAGCTTAACAAAAGACATCTTTACAGGTGTCATCAGAGAAGAATCTAATACCCTTTGTTCCTTAATGGGACTCGTATTATACATGTTTTCATTACTCAAAACGGAATAAAAATGGATAAAATATCATCAAAAACGTGTCAAATACCCTTGTATTGTTGTTTGTGTATGTCCAGGCACGGATATCAATAATTCACTTGAAAATCATAAAATCAAGCAAAAACAAACACTAGAAATGAAGCCGTACAAAAGAACCGGACCCGAATGTGAATTTCCAAAAATTCCTTGAAGTTTTCAAGATGTACAAGTTTGGTCCTTCAACTTTAGCATATTGTCACAAATTACCCTTGAAGAATCACTTTGTACAAGAAGGATCCCTAAGGTTTAAAGACATGTCAAGTTAGGCCCTTGGAGATTCAAGATATTTGCAAAACAAGTCCTTCTATGGTTGTGACAAAACACAAGGATAGTTTTTGCCATAGTACAACGTCAATTACAAAAGAGAACTAGCTGCCATGATTTGCCAAATGTGGGGGACCATAGCTGCCAAAATTCAAACCTCATACCCGGTTATTACCCGTTTACCCAATGTTTACCCAACCTTTTACCCAACCTTTTACCCAAAGCCCACAATTAAGCTCAAATGATTTTAACCCGTTTTAGTTATTAACCCAAAATTAGAAAATAATAAAACGCGGTTAACATTTGACAACCCCTAACTCAGATCAAATCTCGCCACTATTTCCACATAAGCACTAATCCCATTTACCAATTAAACAAAAGGGTTTTTGGTTGATTGCTTCCAGATTAGCAGTTAATCATCTTTTAAACACACCCATGTGATCAAAACTCGTACCACATCACCCCATAACCCCACACATGCCTCCTCTACCTAAAGATGGTGACTAATATTTGTCTTTTTAAGTTCGTTTTTCTCAACTCAATTCGAATTGATTTAACGTTTTCAAGCAAAGACTTAATTACTTTTGGTTATAGTTCGTAATTTTTGGTTTTTAAGCTACTTGCACAAA
Source organism: Glebionis coronaria (assembly GCA_025667525.1). Lineage (NCBI taxonomy): Eukaryota > Viridiplantae > Streptophyta > Magnoliopsida > Asterales > Asteraceae > Glebionis > Glebionis coronaria. The sequence goes on from CM046878.1 coordinate 400,814,893, forward strand.
ACAAGTAAAAAGGTACAAAATTTAACTACTTATGTATACGTACTAAACATTTTGCAAATACCACATTTAAATGCACGCAACATAAAAATGTAAAATACAAATTTTATACTACTTGACACGTAAAACAAGAAAAATACTAATGATATGTGTGAAAACACACATCTTTTCTACCACTTAATTACAATAATAACCGGACCAAAACGTGTATTTTATGTCTTTTATGTCGGAATTATGCGTGGTTTGTGTTTTTTTTGTGATTTAGGACGAAATTGTGAAAAGTGGAGAAAACACGGATATTCACGGGCATTTACGGACTTTTATTGAAGAAAAAGATGAAAGACGAAGTCAAGAAGTCAAGAGTGCAAAAAGAACGGAAGTCCAAGACCAATTCTGAAGAATTATCGAAGAAAAAGTCAAAAGACGGAAGTTTATCAAAAGCCGAAGAATTCAAGTCTATTTTATTGAAGAATTTAAAGACGAGTTCAAAGAAATCCCGAAGCCAAAAGTCCTTTAAGTCCAAGTTTAAAGAAGATTAGAAGAAAAGGACTAAGCATGCAATTAATGAAGATTAAAGAAGGAAGGACTTAAGCTTGTAATTAAGAGAAAAGGAAAGAGGGGAGGAAGCTTCCTAATCCTCCCCTATATATAGATTAGGATGATTATTATTTTTCTTTGTTGGCTAAGTGTGACAATTAGTCTTCCACTTTTAAATACTTGTCAATTTAATTACCTTGTCAATTTAATTACCTTGTCAATTTAATTACCTTGTCTTGCACCTTAAATTCATTTAATTTCAAGTAAGTTTCCATTTAATTATTGTCAATCTTTACTTTATCTTGTTAATCTCTCATCTACCTTTCTAAATCTTTGATTTTTATGTTATGTTTGTGTTCATGTTCATGCTTTTATTTTGATCAAGTGGGTTTTTGATTATTGTGGTTAAAGTTGTTAGATTTATTGATATAGATTGCTTGTTTATGATTGTTTGTTGATTCGGTATTAGTTTAGTTAAATCGTTTGGTTTATTTTGGTTAAATATGTGTTTAGATCATTGTTACTGTTATCCCTTGTTCTTCGGGGTGTTTGTTTGAGTTTCTGTATTCCCAGGAAAACTTCCGAGCCAAGAGAAGAGAAAGGTTGTTCATCCGGAACATTCAAAGTTCCGGACCAGTGGCTTTCATTCGGAACTCCAAAGTTCCGAACCAAAGGGCTTCATTCGAAACTTCTCAAAAGTTCCGGATCAACAAAAAGGTTCCGAACCAAGGGCTTCATTCGGAAGTCTCAAACTTCCGGATCAAGGCAAAGTTCCGGGTCAGCATATTCATTCGGAACTTTAGAAGTTCCGAACGAACTTCCGAACGAAGTTCCGAACGAAAGTTCCGGACGAACTTCCGAACGAAGTTCCGGACGAAGGACAAAGTTCCGAATCAGTGAAAACTTCCGAACCAAAGTTCCGACTCAAGCTTATTCATCCGGAAGTCTTCCGAACTAAAGTTTCGGATCAAGACTTCCGTATCAAGGGGTTCTGACTCAAGAACTAGGTTCATTCGGAACTTAAAACTTCCGAATCAAGGTTTTTCTGTCAGGTTCTTTTTGTTTTATCTTTCAAAGTTCTTTTATTTTCAAGCTTAATTTTTCCCGCCTTTATTTTAATTGCACTTTAAGTTTATTTGCCTTAGTTAAATATTAGTCTTGCCTTAGTTTAAGTTTTAGTTGCGTTTTAAGTTTGCCTTAGATAGATTTAAGTTTGCGTCATTTACTTTAGTGCCTTTTAATTTCAGTCACGTTTTTAAATACTTGCACTTTACTTTAAATTAGTTTTAGATTTACTTTAACGCATTTTACTCTAATTGTTTTGCACCTTTATTTTAAAAAACTACAACGACACATCTTGGTTCCACCAAAATAAAACTGAGTCACACATTAAACACAAGTTTTTCAATTTGAAGAGATTGGTATAACGAATCAACTTTAACCTGAGTAAAATCTAGTTATCAAATGGCGCCACTGCCGGCTCTTTTCGTAAAGATTAACGGTTTTCTGTGAGAGACGCGTTGCGTTTTGGGATCCGTTCACTTGTGAGCGTTATTTTTCTTGCCTAAAAAATTCAAAAAATCATAAAAATAAAAATTGATAAAAAACCATAAAAATTAAAAATTTCAAAAATCCAAAAAGATTTTATCTTTATTGTGTATATATATTGTCTTTGTGTTTGGTTTTGTTTTCTTTTGCATTTTCAGGTGTATGCGTACCAGATCTTCTAATTATCAAGAGCCCGAGCCTCAAGAAGATTTAGATATGTCAGGTGTTAACAACAACAACATTCCACCACACCTCAATAATAATAATAATAACAACAATGTTCTTCTACAGCCCGATCTTCGGACCATGGAGGAACTTTGTCAACCTACCATGTTTGGACGAGGAGGACCGATTGCGCCGATGCAAATCAACGCTCCTGAGTTTTCGTTGAAGCACCACATGATTCAGCAAGTGCAAACAAACCCATTCCGTGGATTGCCTGATGATGATGCCAACAAACACCTCGACAAGTTCATTACAATCACCCAAAGCATGAAGTTGCCTGGTGCCACAATGGATGTACTTCGCCTACAACTCTTCCCACATACTTTATCGCATCATGCCGAGAAATGGTTTGATCGTCTCCCGAAGAATTCTATTCACACTTGGGATGATATGACTCAACGCTTTTTGTCGCGCTACTTTCCACCATCCATGGTCACAAGCCTTCACAATCAGATCAGCGGTTTCATGCAAGACCCTGATGAATCTCTTTTTGACGCTTGGGAGAGATATAATGTCTTGATCGATAGATGTCCAAACCACAACATGCTCCCTGTGACATTAATTGATACTTTCTACAACGGTTTGACTTTTCGAGATCGTGATACGATCAATGCAGCCGCCGGTGGCACATTCATGAAAAGGAGACCCGAGGAGTATAGAGAGTTAATTGAGAAAATGACTACTCACCACAAAAACTGGGATTCCTCTGCTTCTTCAAGGAACAACCCGAGAGTCAATGTTTCCTCCACCTCAGCAAACCCTGAGATGACCGAACTCACCCGCATGATGACTGAAATGAGCAAAAGTATTACGCTTCTCGCTTCAAACCAACAACAACAACAAGTTAAAGCGGTTGCTAATCCTTGTGAAACATGTGGCGGTCCTCACTCATACACCGATTGTCCTTCTACACAAGGAAATCCGAAAAATGTGTATGCAGCTTACGGTAATTATTCACCGGAAAATTACCAAGCTAGACAACAAGGGGATAGAAATCTGCTGAGTTACCGATCCAACAATTACCTTTCACCCGGTTTTTCTCCTCAAAACCAAAACCCCGCCAACAACTACAATAGAAGCAACCAAATCCCACCAAGAGCTTCTAACCCTTATCAACCACCCACCCAACAAACCCCACCCATTAATCCCGATGTTGAAGCCACAATGAGAACCCAAGGTGAGCAAATCAAGAATCTACAAAGCCAAATAATCAATTTGAAAGGAGATATCATGAAGCAAGGTAATGACATTAGAACCGAGGTTCGCGATAGTATTCAATCCTCCTTCAGCACTCAAACGACTGAATTAAAGAATCTGTTGGCTAGTTTCTTGCCCGCCACTCAACCTTCTACTTCGAGTTCTCTACCTTCAAACACCGTCACCAATCCGCGAGCCAATGTGAGTGCTATTACTACCCGTAGTGGAGTCACCATCGTAGAACCACCAATCCCACCCCCATCATCTACACCTCCTCCACCACCATGTATCCCTACTCCTCCTACACCTAGTATTAGTGCACCATTACCGTCTCCGCCTCGTCATGACAATGTATCTCGGAAGGATCCTTTAGCATCTCAACCTTTACCAATTACACCTTCACCTTCCACCTATAAACCTAACATCCCATATCCTTCTCGCTTAGGCAAGACCAATGAGCTAACCAAGAATGACTGTCAAGTATCGAAATATGTGAATATGCTATCTCAAATGACCATCAACATTAGCCTTGTTGAAGCACTTTGCCACATGCCGAAATTTGTCAAAGCATTCAAGGAATTGCTTAGCAAGAAGGAGAAGTTGATGGAACTCGCCAACACACGCTTAAATGAAAACTGCTCTGCGGTTATTCTTAAAGAACTTCCGGAAAAGCTTGGAGATCCCGGTCGTTTTGTGTTGCCTTGCGTGTTCAACAAAACTAAAGAATTTACTGCCATTGCTGATCTCAGGGCTAGTATTAATTTGATGCCACTAAGTGTTTGGAAAACACTATCATTACCCGACCTCACTCCAACAAAGATGACTCTTGAACTTGCAAACCGCACTCTCGCTTACCCCGTTGGTATAGCCGAAGACGTGTTCATCAAAGTTGGCACATTTACTTTCCCGGTCGATTTTGTCGTAGTTGATTATGAAATGGACCCTCGTATTCCTTTAATACTTGGTCGGCCATTCTTGCGAACCGGGCGAGCTTTAGTGGATGTGGCCGAAGGTGAGTTAATCTTACGATTCGGGGATGATTCAAAAGTTTTTAAAATGGGGAAGCTTACAGGCAAATCTTTTGGGCGAGAATCAGTGAATATGATTAATGTACTTGATGACTTTGTCGTCTACGACAATCCTCTATTCGACTCTTCCATCGATAATCCATCCATTCTTTGACGATGATGTGGATGATTCTCGGTCCACTTTGGAACCTTCTCCCATTTATGATTCTCCACCGGTCTTTGATGCTTATGATGATGATGATTCTAGCTCAGATTCGGATGATTTTGATTGTACTTCTGAGTATCCCGAGCTGCCCACTTTCGATGATTTTGATGAGGCTGATACTCTCTTGAGCGATTCTTCACATGATGAAGATCCTCCGCTATCACTCGATCCTACTTTGGACGATTACTCATTTGAGGAAGATTTCTCTGAATTTCTCAACACTTACTTCCCTCATGAGAGTGATGCTCCTCCTTATGAATTTGAAGATTATCGTCTTGATCCTACTTTGGATTTGAAGAACATTCTTTCTAAGGAGAAGAAACCAGTCGACACCGAAATCCGTTGCACATATGATTTGACACCTCTTTGTCCCCCTTCTGAGGACGAGGTTGTGCTTCTTTGCGGATCCTCTTCACACTCTGCTGAGCCTGAGTGCTATTTTCCCCTAAAGGAAAAGGTGTTCGACCCTGGTATTGACATTCTGCAGCCATCTCAGTATCCACCTGATGAAATAAAAGGAATTATCTTTGGAAATTTTGAAGACATGCTTGCACCACTTCACCCTTGCTTCCACCGTGCTCCATCGCTGCTTAAGGGAACCTTGCCACTTCTTCTTTGGCTTGCCTTGTTCACCTTAAGCTTGTGCTATTTGATGGACGAAAACTATGTCTTTGATCCTGGTGGATATATTTCATGCTTCTTCCTATGATGATCAAGGTCGAGCCCGGCTCACGACTCGGTTAACAAAAATCAAGCGCTTATTGGGAGGCAACCCATGCATCTATCTTTTCGATTTCTTTATCATAAGTGTAGGGGAGACCCTTTGGTTTGCTATTTCCTCTCCTCACTTCTTAATCAGGGATTCGAGCTTCAATGATCTACTCTTGATGATTCTTGACGACCCGTGATTCCGTGTTCTACTTCTTCCCGGTTCTATCCTAAACTCTTTTCGATTCACTATTTTATATTTTCTCAATATTTAAATAGGATTCTCTTTAGTTGTCTTTTCCTTAGCGAGATTTAAACAAAGTGCACAATGTCCTAAGTGTAGGGGAGTTTACTCCCACATGCTTAAACATTGAGGACAATGTTTACCTTAAGTGTAAGGGGGACTTCTATCGAAGTAAGTGGCCTTTTCCTTGTATTTGTCCTCATTTTAACCGGAAAAATCAATTTTTCGACATTTTTCAAATTTTTTGATCTATTTTGGCCTATTAGTTTTTCCCTTTGTATAGTTATTTTCTTTCCTTATTAGAATAAATGTTTAATAAAGTGGTTTTAATTTTCAAACGTTGTGAATCTTTTGACTCAACCCGAGTTTACTTATCTAAGTTACTCTAGCTAGTATCCTTAACGTGTTTAAGTCAAGTTTTGCTAGGCTTTTATATAGGGAGTTATAAAACGCGAAAGTCTCAACTCTCACGGGTTAAGAACAAGAACTTTTCGCAAGTTCCTATAATTGATCCTAGAGATTCGTTTATCAAGGGAACTTTAAAACGCGAATTCTAAACTTGAAAAAGTCTAAGAATTTGCAAGATCCTATAGGCGACTCGAAAACCCAAAACTTTGATTTAATAGGCTAAGTATCCACGAGTCTCATTACTTGAGATTTTAAACTGTGGAGAACGAGAGATGATAGAGCCAATTATAAGTTCGGTATTCTTTCGTGAATTTATGTGAGTTAATTATAAGCCTATTCTCCCATCGCTTGCTAATAATTTATCTGCTAATAAATAAGGTTGTACGATTTGAAAAGTTACTTAGCTTCTAGCCCAAGATCGTTTAAAAGTTGCTCGGTATGGATTAGAGTTCATAGCCAAGGCATAACTTATTGAAGCGGGATGCGAAGATTGGCGAGTCCGAAAAGGCCCTAACAAGGCATGAGGGCTATATTTTGTTGCTAAAGATCCAAAAGTGATGTGAAGAATCATTTATCGAAAATCAATATGAAGGATCGAGACACACGACGAAAAGCAAATACTCCCCAAAAGTCATGAATAAGTGTATCCGAAAAGACCCTAACAAGGTATGAGGATAAATAGATCCAAGTCATAAAAGGAGGCGGATCGTTGTATATCAAAGTCCAAAATAAAGATTGGAGAAAAATGAAGAAGTCGTGGTCCAAGTATGAATCTCTCAAAACTTTAAGTGAAGAAATTCCATTATGAAGAGAAGACCATAATTTCATGAACGTCTCTCAAGATTTGAAGTATGAAGTCGCTGCCAAATATCGGTCCGAGAAAGGTCTCAAATCGCGAAGCGAGTTATGCCAAGATATGAACTTTATGAGGTCCCGAGAAGCAGTTTTAAAAGATTTTGTCCTTTAGCTAACTATTGATTAAATCGTTCACTTTATTTTCAGACTTAATAACTATCGAAATAAGTAAAAAATGCATCCTCGTGATCATTCAAGACAACAATAAAATATAAGAGATACCTCTAGGAATAAGGGAGTCTAAGTGAATAATTGACCCACATGAGTTCGTGATAGTTTACTAACTTATAATAACAATGATCTCGTTTTTAAGCTTGGTTTGGAGAAAGTGAAAACTTGAGGATGATGATTATTCATAACATTTCCAAAACCCAAGGTATGCTTTTGATTTCTTTACTTTGAATGATTATAGTTTTTATTTCTTTAATAAAGGCCAACGTGGATTGATTATGATGAAAAATGTAATCTTGCTTTCTAACTAATGCATTGCATGAGGACATTGCAATGGTCAAGTGTAGGGGATTTGATATGTGTGAAAACACACATCTTTTCTACCACTTAATTACAATAATAACCGGACCAAAACGTGTATTTTATGTCTTTTATGTCGGAATTATGCGTGGTTTGTGTTTTTGTTGTGATTTAGGACGAAATTGTGAAAAGTGGAGAAAACACGGATATTCACGGGCATTTACGGACTTTTATTGAAGAAAAAGATGAAAGACGAAGTCAAGAAGTCAAGAGTGCAAAAAGAACGGAAGTCCAAGACCAATTCTGAAGAATTATCGAAGAAAAAGTCAAAAGACGGAAGTTTATCAAAAGCCGAAGAATTCAACTATTTTATTGAAGAATTTAAAGACGAGTTCAAAGAAATCCCGAAGCCAAAAGTCCTTTAAGTCCAAGTTTAAAGAAGATTAGAAGAAAATGACTAAGCATGAAATTAATGAAGATTAAAGAAGGAATGACTTAAGCTTGTAATTAAGAGAAAAGGAAAGAGGGGAGGAAGCTTCCTAATCCTCCCCTATATATAGATTAGGATGATTATTATTTTTCTTTGTTGGCTAAGTGTGACAATAAGTCTTCCACTTTTAAATACTTGTCAATTTAATTACCTTGTCTTGCACCTTAAATTCATTTAATTTCAAGTAAGTTTCCATTTAATTATTGTCAATCTTTACTTTATCTTGTTAATCTCTCATCCACCTTTCTAAATCTTTGATTTTTATGTTATGTTTGTGTTCATGTTCATGCTTTTATTTTGATCAAGTGGTTTTTTGATTATTGTGGTTAAAGTTGTTAGATTTATTGATATAGATTGCTTGTTTATGATTGTTTGTTGATTCGGTATTAGTTTAGTTAAATCGTTTGGTTTATTTTGGTTAAATTCTTGTTTAGATCATTGTTACTGTTATCCCTTGTTCTTCGGGGTGTTTGTTTGTGTTTTTGTATTCCCAGGAAAACTTCCGAGCCAAGAGAAGAGAAAGGCTGTTCATCCGGAACATTCAAAGTTCCGGACCAGTGGCTTTCATTCGGAACTCCAAAGTTCCGAACCAAAGGGCTTCATTCGGAACTTCTCAAAAGTTCCGGATCAACAAAAAGGTTCCGAACCAAGGGCTTCATTCGGAAGTCTCAAACTTCCGGATCAAGGCAAAGTTCCGGGTCAGCATATTCATTCGGAACTTTAGAAGTACCGAACGAACTTCCGAACGAAGTTCCGAACGAAAGTTCCGGACGAACTTCCGAACGAAGTTCCGGACGAAGGACAAAGTTCCGAATCAGTGAAAACTTCCGAACCAAAGTTCCGACTCAAGCTTATTCATCTGGAAGTCTTCCGAACGAAAGTTCCGGATCAAGACTTCCGTATCAAGGGGTTCTGACTCAAGAACTAGGTTCATTCGGAACTTAAAACTTCCGAATCAAGGTTTTTCTGTCAGGTTCTTTTTGTTTTATCTTTCTAATTTCTTTTATTTTCAAGCTTAATTTTTCCCGCCTTTATTTTAATTGCACTTTAAGTTTATTTGCCTTAGTTAAATTTTAGTCTTGCCTTAGTTTAAGTTTTAGTTGCGTTTTAAGTTTGCCTTAGATAGATTTAAGTTTGCGTCATTTACTTTAGTGCCTTTTAATTTCAGTCACGTTTTTAAATACTTGCACTTTACTTTAAATTAGTTTTAGATTTACTTTAACGCATTTTACTCTAATTGTTTTGCACCTTTATTTTAAAAAACTACAACGACACATCTTGGTTCCACCAAAATAAAACTGAGTCACACATTAAACACAAGTTTTTCAATTCGAAGAGATTGGTATAACGAATCAACTTTAACCTGAGTAAAATCTAGTTATCAACTAATATAATATTCTACTATTACTCAACTAATCTATTTTTATTATAGTAAATCTATTTCTCAAATCACATATACAAATTTTAAGAAAACAACTCAAACAAATGAATTAGCAAATCTAATAACTAAACAGACGACCCATTAAACTCCTATTAACCCAAAAGCCTAAATGAGTCCACTTAACACTCTAACTAAATCTAACGAATAGGACTTATAGTGTAGTTATAAAGCTAACAGAAAGTCTAACGAACTTAACTATAACTAACTGTGGACTGTGGCCGTAATGGAAACATACAAAGTGAAGGGGTAAATGTGTCAAAGAACAAAATTTGATCAAATTCATTCATAGATCAGATTACATGATCGATTCCTAACTCCTACCTTTTAAATCTCCTACTTTGATATTATTTTCACAGCTACCAATTATCTATGTAGCAACTACATAAAGGTGCACAAGTTTACACTAATCCAAAAAAAAGTTAAATAATGAATAAATCTACTACAAGTCCTAAACTGAGTATAGCTTGAAAGGCGTTCTACACCAAATCTTTAAGCTAATCCTAAACAGACTCTATGAATCAAACTTAACTCAGCCATTATCTACATCGTATTCCAGATTACATTACAGAGTTGCTACAATAATTCAATCTCAAGTTATGATGCAGAATATTAAACTACTCCATTAACCCAAACACTAGCTAACATATTTTCATATGTTATAAAGGGCTGATTCAAATGGTGCAACTTATGAACTTCAAACAGGTAACAAGCATTTCACAAGTAACTACTAAAACAGATCACACTACAGTTTAGACAATTAATAACAACTAATGGATTTATTCTAAAATGAAGAAAATAAAATAAGCGCTTAACCAAAACATCCGTCGTTTAGTTCGTTTATGTAGAAGGTTAGCGAATGTGTTGCATTGTCACTAGCACTGAAATCGAAGCTACACCGAACACTACTTTCTGAGCTACACCTTCCAATGATTTGCTACTGCCATATCAGCAAATCCAAACACCTTCAAAACTATTAACAAATCGAAACCAAGACCATTGAAACGAACCAAGCTGTCAACCAAGGTCAGTCCTTTGACGGAGAGCTTAAACTGTTGAACTAAATAAAACAAACATCACTAACCTAACTGATCAAGGCAAACGAACCGAATCTAACTCATTCTTTTAATTATCTTAACAAATCAGTCGGCTCAGCTTAAAATCTAAACCAAACCCCTAAACAATCTAACTACACGAACAGTAGAAAGTACTAAAATCATTTCCGAATCAAACTACAAACTGGTATGCAGATTATCGCTCATAGCAAACTACTCCTAACAATGACGAAACCAATTCTCTAGTAAAACAAACCTTTAGCTTTTCATTATCATCACTAAACTAAACTCGAGTGAACAGACTTAACAAAAAATTTAGCAACTACGATTTTTAACCAATTAAACAGCAACTTCGATCAGTTAACCAGGATCCATAATTAAACAGTAGCTCAAACCATTATCAGTACTAAAAGAACACAATTCACCATAGCTTGAAATCAAATCTCATAAGCTAGAAACAGCTTATGAATCAAAAGCTTATTCAGATAGGTTGATAAGAAGAAATAAGATAAAGTAAAATATTGAGTGTAACACCCTATTTTGGTAAATGGAATGTCACGCGTGATTATGGCGTTTCATCAAAGCATACAAGGAAAAATGTCTTAAACATTACATGACCATAAAGGAAATGCCAGAAACAAACATCGGTACCCCAAAGTATAAGCTCATTACACACAAACATAAGTACTTTAAAGGAAAATGACTAAACAATGTCCATAGAAATAAGTAGCAAAATGTATGATGAAATGCATAAAGTAATGAAGGCTAGGAAGCTTCCAATCTATATGCACGTACGCTTAGAGTCTAGGAACGCCCTTGAGTACCTGCCGTTTGGGAACATGAAAGGAAAACGGCTGAGCATAACGCTCAGTGCACGTATATACAAGTATGACATGGAATAACGTGAGCATATAAGACTAATAGCAGCGGAATATCATAAGTTCTAAGTAATCTGGATTCATGTTCATAAAACTGGTTTTATAGTTTGAAAAGACTTATGTTTCTATGAAAATCTGTTTAATTAGCCAATTATCCCATATAGGTCACGAGGTTCCACCGTGCATGAATACTTGGAGGGGAGACATCGTCATGCAATTAGAGGGGTTGCCTCTAATTAATTAGTCTAGGTAGGAGGGATCAACTCCTAGTGAAGGATGCAAGGCACACATCGCATTCACTCTGATAATACTGCTAACATGTAACTAGGATGCACCCACATGCCCCACATGATAATATAATATAATGGCCAAAACTAAAAAGGGATGCCACGAGTAATCACTTCGCCGTGGGGAAGTCATAACAGTGGTGCCTACAGTGTTATGGTTATGGTACCTCCATAACTAGGTGACACTAGTCATGCATGTATATGGATTAGGCTCTTAATCTAACATAAGTATCAAACATATAAAACAAATACTAGGAAAACAGTTGGCTGCAGACGGGGAATCCTAATAAGGAAAGTATGTCCATACTGAAAGGACGGGAAATCCGTACCTTAAGTCCAGTGAACGAATAAGACGAACGGAAGAGAGTCCTACTTCGATCTCACTAACGCTACATAAATAGTATACGTGTATAAGTATCCTGATTACTGAGTACGTAACTGATTTTATATCATGTCTTAGCTTGTTTTATATGTCCATGTCTTGTTTTATTGATTTTAACGTTATGTTTTGTTTATCATGTATTCTGTATATGCTGTGTTTATCATGTATTCTGTATATTCTGGTTAAGTATTACTTAAAAATGTAGTAAACTTACCACTTTTTATGGTTGTGTGTACTAAACTATTTTTTTTCTCATTGTTTGTATTAAACTTTTAAATTCATATCATTGTATGTATTTTGTGACTATTTTACCCCTACTTTTTTCAAATTTTGAAGGGTAAATGAGTCAATTTACAAGGCAAAACCATCTCAAAATACACACAATAATCGAAATTAAAATGTTTAATACACACAATGAGAAATAAAATAGTTTAGTACACAGAACCATAAAAAGTGGTAAGTTTACTACATTTCTAAGTGATTTTCCCTTACCTGTATTCCTTGTATTATTATACTTGTGTAATAATAAGTACTTTCTAAAAATAGTAAGTTTCCTAAAATAGAAAGTTTCCAAAAACAGAAAGTTTTCAAAAATAGATTAACTGCTTAAAATAGATTAGTTTCTAAAAAAAGAAAGTTTCCAAAAATAGTAAGTTTCCAGAATTAGAAAGTTTCCATATTTAGAATTAAGCTGAATTAATATCATAAGTCATGTAGTTATAGTATAGTTTATTAATAATATTATGTTCATTAAATAAACTATAGGTTATACGATTTAATTATATATAAGCATGATTTAATTAAATTAAAGTGTATAAAAATACTTAGGTTAAAACATGTATTAACACTATATTAATATAACCTAAGTCATGATTACTAATTAATTATATGTCATGTTTAATAATTAATTAATACTATAGTGTAAAATAATTAAATAAATACTTAGGTTAAAACATTTATTATTTAATAATAATAATAACCTAAGTTTCATGTTTAATTAAATTAATTATAAGTCATGAATTAAGTAATTTAATTATCTTATAAAAATAATATACTTGTTAAATTAATTAGACTTGTAAAAATATTCATGAACCGAACCCGTGTGTTATCTAATTAAAACATGTCGTGCACCGGACCCGTGAACCGGTCCAAACCAAACACCCTTAAAAACAGTGGCAAACCGGCTGGGCCGGTTGCCCCTACTTTCGGTAAGCTGCCACCGGCTGTGTGTCGGTGGTCTTGCTTCTCTTGGCTAGCCGCTGACACCAAAAGGGTTCCCACCGGCTGTGTGCCGGTGGCCCCTACTGCCTGAGCTGCGGTTCCTCCTGCTTTCCTAAAATAGCCACCGGCTTAAGCCGGTGGTGGGACTGTTGCTGCCGAGCCCAACCGAAACCAGAAGGACACCCCCGACGCAAGTCGGGGTGCCTTGTACCTTCTGCCGACCAAACCACAACCACACCGAGGCATGCGTCTCGGTTAGTGTGCAAACCAACGACGCCGAGAGCCTTGAGGCTCTCGGTTTGTGTGGCGCCGAGACAAACAAAACCGAAATACCCTTAATTATTTACCCCTTGATCCCATGACATGCTTTATCATGTTTTTATTTAATTACTTGTTCATGTTATGATTAATTAAATAAAAGATAAAAAAACAAAAGGGTTACGGATTACCAAAACACTTGGAATGAATAGATCTTGATCACACGAACACACTCTTATGATTTGTTAAATCAAAATCAACCAAACACCCTTGTGGTGTTGTTATGCCGCCGACCTAAGGAGAGAGAGAGAGAGAGAGAGAGAGAGAGAGAGAGAGAGAGATTAGGGTTTTTGATTTTTGTAAAATCTTCTGTGAATGAAAAGTATATTTCCTATATTTGTTATTTGGTAAAAACAAATGGGATGGGCCTCTCTCTTCCTTTGTGCCGCGGCTAGTAGGGCCCACCAAGGGAATCCCGAAGCCTTTTTTCCCGTATCTAAATATTACGTGTTCGTGTGTTCGTGTTATTATTCGTGTTATTTATAATTACTTGTACGTAACGATATTTATCATATTCATAATATACGTAAATACATAACTATATGTTCGTGATTCTTACGTTCATGATTTCATGTTCGTGATTATAATTATTATTGATAATAATTATCGTGCATTAACATGTACTTAATATTTATCGTATAATTATACATACATAACTTCTGAAATTACTAGTCGTGACACGTGTTCATGCTATAAAAGGAAAGTTTTAATACGTACGTATTTTTTCTAAGGGAACTATTCATGGTAAAAGCATGCGAGTTTTACAACTCTTCCCCCCTAAAAAGAATAATTCGTCCCCAAATTATAGATAAAATAAACTGAAAGAAGAACATACCCGAATTCAAACTATGAAATGAGGGTAAGAAGCCCAGATAGACTCCTCTGTTTCCCAAGTGGCTTCCCGCTCGGTGTGGTCCCTCCAAAGGAGTTTGATGAATGGAATCGTCTTCTTCCTCATGACTCGTTCTTGCTTGTCAAGAACTCGTTCAGGTTCCTCTATGAAGTTAATATCTTCACGAATCTGTTCCAGTGGATACTAAACCATGTGAAGGGGATGATACTTGTACCCTCTGAGTAAGGACACATGGAAAACATCGTGAACGTGAGAAAGCTGCGGAGGTAATGATAAACGATAAGATACTTCACCAACTCGTTCAATGACATCAAACGGTCCGATGAATCAAGGACTGAGCTTCCCTTTGATTCCAAAACGCTTAACGCCACGTGCCGGCGATACCTTAAGAAAGACGTGATCTCCTATGTTAAAATGTAAGTCCCTACGATTCTGTCGGCATAACTCTTTTGACGTGAAAGTGCTTCCTTCAATTTCTGCTTAGCTACATCGACCTTCTCGTTGGTCAACTCTATCATTTCTGGTCCTTCAAGTGTTCGCTCACCAACCTGATCCCAGCAGATTGGGGCGCGACACTTTCTTCCATACAACATCTCGAATGGAGCACACTTAATGTTGGCGTGCCAACTGTTGTTGCATGCAAACTCTACCAAACAGATGTAATCGTCTCAATCTCCTGTCCATTCCAATGCACATGACCTCAACATGTTTTCTAATGTCTGAATCGTTCGCTTCGATTGCCCGCCTGTTTGAGGATGAAAAGCCTTGCTAAGCTTAAGTTTTGTACCCCAAGCTTTCTACAGACTCTTCCAGAATCCCGAAGTGAAACGAGGATCTCTGTCCGAGACGATACTGGATGGAGCACCATGAAGTCTCATGATCTCCTTCTTGTAAGTGTCGGCGAGTTTACTGACCCGATCATCCTTGCGGATCGGTAAGATATGAGCTGACTTAGTAAGTCGATCAATGATAACCCAAATCGCATCATGCCTCCTCTTTGTCTGCGGAATACCGGTAACAAAATCCATGGTGATCTTGTCCCATTTCCACTCTGGAATGTCTAACGGTTGTAGTAAACCACTAGACCGCTGATGCTCGATCTTAACCTGCTGGAAGGTAAGACACTTGGAGACGTAAGTAGCAAAATCCTGTTTCATACCACTCTACCAAAAGTATTGTTTGATGTCGTGGTACATCTTGGTCAAACCAGGATGAATGGAGAGTGGGGAGATATGAGATTCAGCTAATAATGCTTCCCTGAGTGTAAGATCATCAGGAACACAGAGTCTAGTGCCCTGCCATAAGATACCATCGTCATCTAATCGAAACTCCGTCTGTTGTTCTAAGTTCTGAATGATCGCCCAAATTTCACCATCATCCTTCTAAGCTTCCTTGATCCTAGAGAGTAACTCAGGTTCCACTCTAAGATTACCCCAGTAACCATGCTGTCCACGTACCATGATCTCAATGTCTAGTCGCTCTAAGTCTCTTATAATTTCCTCCTCAATTTTAATGCCGTTTATGAATCCGGACTTTCTACTAAGTTCATGTGCCACTACATTCGCCTTGTCGGGATGATACTGCAGATTAATGTCATAATCCTTCAACAGCTCTAACCATCTCCTCTGTCTCATATTCAGTTCACGTTGAGTGAAGATGTACTTCAGGCTCTTGTGGTCTGTGAATATGTCACATGATTCTCCATACAAGTAGTGCCTCTATATCTTCAATGCAAACACGACTGCTGCAAGTTCCAAGTCATGTGTAGGGTAATTTTACTCATAAGGCTTAAGCTGCCGTGAAGAGTATGTAATCACTTTCCCATGTTGCATGAGAACATAGCCAAGTCCCTTCCCTGAAGCATCACTGTAGATTTGAAATCCACCTGTACCAGATGGGAGAGTAAGAATCGGTGTAGATACTAACTTCTTCTTTAGGTCTTCAAAGCTCTTCTCTCCTTCTTCAGTCCAGACGAATTTCTCCCCTTTCTGCATCAGTTTGGTCAATGGTAGTGCTAAACGGGAAAAGTTCTCTGTGAACCTACGGTAGTAACCAGCTAAGCCTAGGAAACTGCGAACTTCAGTCGCTGATGTTGGTCTTGGCCACTTGGTAATAGCCTCAACCTTTGCTGGATCCATGGTGATTCCTTCTGTTAAAACAATGTGACCTAAGAACGCTACCTTGTCTAACCTGAATTCACACTTGGAGAATTTAACATACAGCTGCTTCTGGCGAAGTATCTGTAGTACTCTACGAAGATGGTCTTCGTGTTCCTCCTTGGACTTAGAGAAATTAGAATGCTGTCAATTAAGACAATGACGAACTTGTCCAGGAACTCATGGAAGATACGGTTCATCAGATCCATGAAAACAACTAGAGCATTGGTAAGGCCAAAAGGTATGACCACGAATTCGTAGTACCCATAACGTGTACGGAAAGCAGTCTTGGCGATGTCCTGCTCTTTAACCCGTAGTTGATGATAGTCCGACCTCAAATAAATCTTGGAGAAATGTTTGTCCCCTTGAAGTTGGTCAAACAAGTTGTCAATACGTGGCAGCAGATACCTATTCCTGATGGTGATCTTGTTAAGCTCACGATAATGTATGCATAGACGCATGCTGCCGTCCTTCTTGTTTACGAATAGAACAGGTGCGCCCCATGGAGAAGCACTAGGTCGAATGAAACCGCGTTCTAATAGTTCCTGAAGTTGTTCCTTTAACTCCTTCATCTCTATGGGAGCCATGCAATAAGGAGCCTAGGATATTGGCTCAGCTCCTGGGACAAGCTCAATATTAAACTCCACTTCACGAGCAGGTGGTATGCCCGGAAGTTCTTCTGGAAATACGTCTGGGAATTCTGATATGATCGGCTGATTCTGGATAGATGGAGCTTCAGCCTCCAAATCATGAACAATAGCAAGATAGACCTCACAACCATATGACAGTAGTGCACGTGCTTGTAAGGTCGATATGATTTGTACAGACCTTCCGGGTACGAACCCGTTGTGAATGTACTCTAGTGCATTTACATCACCGAAGATGACCCGATATGTATGGCATTCTATGGTAGCGTGATGTTTGTATAGCCAGTCCATGCCCAATATCATGTCAAAATCGCACATATCTAGTGGACGTGCGTCAACCGGACGAATCTTGTCGTCAAATTCTAGGGGAAGGCTCTTGTACACATGGGTTATGCGTACCGAGTCTCTTAAAGGCGTGGAAATGTTTAGTACATTCTCTAAAGGCATAGGGGATATCCTAACATTCTTAGAATAAGCAGTAGAAATGACCGAATGAGTAGCACCCGTGTCAAATAAAACACATTCAGCTTGACCATACATATACAAGATTCCAGTGATGGTACTTGTAGACTTATTGGCCTGGTCGCGAGAAGTCGTGTAAACGCGTCCACTAGTAAGAGGCGGCTTGGAATCAGCATGTCCAGATGTGCCCTCCATCTCGCCCTTGTGGCAGTCCTTCATGCGATGACCAGTAAGGCCACACTTGTAGCATGCGTCGCTGTCGCGACGACATGGCCCTGGGTGCCTACGGTTGCAGGTAGTGCAAAGAGGGTGAGTATACCCTCCAGCAGGTCCCTTGCTGTTGAGAGCCTATTTGGAAAAGTACACATGAGACATGATTTATAGGTACAAAAGGACGATGCGGAAAAAAAATCGTAAGATGTAATAACAGTGATAGCTGGACGGTTAGGCTGTGAACCTCTTTGGTTCTGGTCCCTCCCGTTACCATGATTCCTGGTAGAAGATTGCTAATGTGTCAGAATTATGAAATATCACATGTAACATAAGGAAATGAGTAAGTGTAAGGACCTACTGGTGTTGAAATGAGTAAGTGTAAGGACCGATGTACGAAGAGCCCACAAGAAGTGGTATGCTTGCTCTTCGGCAGTACCTACTGCTGTGCCAAGAAAACCAGCCAAACGAAGGAAGCGTTGCATTAACTCGTTGTTGTTCTCCCCAGCTCTCTGCTTGATTCTGTGGTACTCCCTCTTCAGCTTGTCTTGCTCAGCCTTGGGGAAGAACTGTCCCATCACTAACTCCCTGAACTAAGCCCAAGTAAACCAACCACCCAATTGTCACCTCCCTCAGACTGCTTGACTGCCTTCCACCATCCTAACACGTCGCCTTCGAACTTGTAATAGGCCAACCTCGACTTGAAGACGGGGTCACAACCCATTGCATCGAATATCTTCTTAATATGAGCCAACCAGCTTTCAGCTTCACTGGGGCTATCGGTTCTCTCGAAGGATCGAGGACGTTGCTTGTTGAATCTCTCCAGCCATGTGACCAATGTTGCTGGAGGAGGAGGCGGAGGTACTGGGTGCTGTTGCTGATTGTTGGCAGCCTGCACCTCAACCCTGATTTCGTTCCTTAACTGAGGAAGCAAAGCTTGCATCGCAGCTTAGACTGCTGCATTGAGTTGTTCCTGCTCGCGTGTGAGAACCATCTGATAGTATAAAACCAAAAATACATGATTAAACTGATCAAACATAAAATATATACATGAAAAAAATTTATACCAATAAATCATGAGAAAAAATTTATGTAGGAAAACTAATACATGAATGCATGATGCAGTTTTATGAAAACTTTTATATGCGCGAGAATGAACTCCTATGGTCAGTTCACTCAAAACAAAAGACATGGCGAGGGGACGCCTCGGTCCCAAAGTTAAAAGTTTAGATAAAACCACATGCGACTAAATAGGGCCAGTCCTGTACCAACCATTACTTATTCATAAACCCGCGACAATGACATATATATGAATGCATGAAAACAATGAATGAATGAAAACCGACTGTCAGTTCTAGGAAGACCATAGTGACTACCCACTAATCACAGGTCGTGTTTTGAGAGCCTACAGGTCGAAGCCTTGGCTCTGATACCATAATTGTAACACCCCATTTTGGTAAATGGAATGTCACGCATGATTATGGCGTGTCATCAAAGCATACAAGAAAAAATGTCTTAAACATTACATGACCATAAAGGAAATAACGGAAACAAACATCGGTACCCCAAAGTATAAGCTCATCACACAAAAACATAAGTACTGTAAAGGAAAAGGACTAAACAATGTCCATAGAAATAAGTAGCAAAATGTATGATGAAATGCATAAAGTAATGAAGGCTAAGAAGCTTCCAATCTATATGCACGTACGCTTAGAGTCTACGAGCGCCCTTTAGTACCCGCCGTTTGGGAACATGAAAGGAAAACGGCTGAGCATAACGCTCAGTGCACGGATATACAAGTATGACATGGAATAACGTAAGCATATAAGACTAATAGCAGCGGAATATCATAAGTTCTAAGTAATCTGGATTCATGTTCATAAAACTGTTTTTATAGTTTGAAAAGACTTATGTTTCTATGAAAATCTGTTTACTTAGCCAATTAGCCCATATAGGTCATGAGGTTCCACCGTGCATGAATACTTGAAGGGGAGACCTCGTCATGCAATTAGAGGGGTTGCCTCTAATTAATTAGTCTGGGTAGAGGGATCAACTCCTAGTGAAGGATGCAAGGCACACATCGCATTCACTCTGATAATACTGCTAACATGTAACTAGGATGCACCCATACGCCCCACATGATAATATAATATAATGGTCAAAACTGAAAAGGGACGCCACGAGCAATCACTTCGCCGTGGAGAAGTCATAACACTGGTGGCTCCAGTGTTATGGTTATGGTACCTCCATAACTAGGTGACACTAGTCATGCATGTGTATGACTTAGGCTCTTAATCTAACATAAGTATCAAACATATAAAACAAATACTGGGAAAACAGTTGGCTGCAGACGGGGAATCCTAATACAAGGTTTTTGCCAAGTATGAAAATATCGCTGTTCCAGTCTCTTCGAATTGATAATAGTTTAAGTGTGACTCAGTCGTCTTTTGGTGAAAAAGAATATTTTTGGTTGTAGTAAATTAAAGGTGAAAAACTTTAAAGTAAAAGGCAAGATAAATAAAGTTATAAATAATTAAAAAGTAAACGGTGCGAAATTAAGACTTTGAAAGTAAATTAATTAAAAAAAATGAGAAATTAAAGCTTGACGAAAAGTAAATAAACGATCTTAAAAACAAATATGGAAACAAAACAATTAATAAAAATAAAACTAAACGAAGAAATTAACTATCGATTCGAAAGTAAAGTTTACTTAATGAAAAAGGAGAGAATAAAACTAAAATGGTACTTTAAATCTAAACAAGGCAAAACCTAAAGCGAGTACTAAATAAAGGATAAAACTTGAACTTTACGAAAAAATATTAATTTTAAAAATAGATGAAAAATTCAACTAAAAATACGTAACTTTCAGAAATAAAATCGGAACGACTTTCAGATAAAACTAAACAATTACGAAACAATACTAATAAATAAACAAGCTAGCAGGCAGCTAGCTGGAAGCTAGCTGCTTATTTGGCGCCAAAACTCCAAGCTAGCAAGCTAGCTGGTGAACTTCTTCGGAATAGCAACACTGATTTTCGGAGATTTGTTTTCTTCGCAAAAGTGTTTTTTTCAGAATACTTTGTTTTTCAGAAAAAAGTTCGGAATATCACTTATTTCGCAATAATAGTTTTTTTCGCAAAAACAACTTCTTCGGAATATTGATTTTTTCGGAATATTGACTTTTTCGGAATAATTGTTTTTCAGAGAAATCTTCGAAATAACAATAAATTCAGAGAAAATGAAAATTTCGGAAAAAGAGGCAATTTTCAGAGAAATGACAAATTTCGGAATAATAAACCCTAATCCGAAAACATGAAAAATAAAAGATACAGTAACACTAAAAATCAGAAAATAAGCCACGAATAAGCTAAAATCAAATAAGCAATCTACCAAAACTTAATCTAAAACACTTTTAAGAAAAACTAATTCAACCACAAATTAAAAACTTGAAAAACACTAATAAAACTAAAAATTAAAAATCAACTTTTAATAAAATAAACTAATAAAAACACTTAACAAAAATCAAATCAAACACACAATAAGCTATAAAATCAATAAGCTAACACAATCAAAAACATAAAAACATAACAATTAATCAAATAAGCATGACAATAAGATAATAAGCATAAAGATTAAATCAAAACAAGAAAGGTAGAATGAGAAATTAATTAAAACTTGATTGAAATTAAAGATTCAACAATAAAAGTAAAAGCATGAATTAAAGAAAGTTACAAATTTAAGGTGCAAGACAAGGTAATTAAATGATAATTAAGTAAATGACAATATGAAAGTGCTTGGAAAATAAAATGGAAAGACTAATGTGTCAAATTAGCTAACACATCCTAATGTGTCATTAGGAGGGTATTTATAGGAGGATTAGGGAGATTAGCATGTGTTGATTCTTTCTTCTTCTTCACGTCTTTTCGTCTTCTAAATTCTTCGACTTTTTCGACTTTGTCTCGGGATAAAAAGAACTTGTCTTATAATTTCTTCATTAATTAGACTTGAGTTTTTCGACTTCATTAAACTTCCGTCTTTAGACTTTTTCTTCGATAAATCTTTAGAATAGGCCTTGGAATTCCGTTCTTTTTGCACTCTTGATCTTTTGACTTCGTCTTTTCTCGTTTTCTTTGATAGAAGCCCGTGAAATCCCGTGTTTTCTTCCCTTTTCACATTTTGGTCCTAAAGCACAACAAAAACACAAACCACGCATAATTCCGACATTTACGACATAAAATACACGTTTTGGCTTGGTAATTGTTATAATTAAGTAGTAAAAGGATAAGTGTTTTCACACTTATTAAATCCCCTACACTTGACCATTGAAATGTCCTCATGCAATGCATTAATTACAAATCAATTTTTACATTTTCATCATAATCAATCCATCTTGGCCTTTATTAAAGAGACAAAATATTTAAAGGAAAAAAACAAGTAAAAAGATCAAAAACTTACCTTAGGGTTTCGGAAAGTCATGAATGTTCATCATCCTCAAGTTTCACGTTCCCCATACCAAACTTAAAAACGAGATCATTGCTATTATAAGTTAGCAAACTATCATGAACTCATGTGGCCCAATTATTCACTTAGACTCCCTTATCCTAGGTGTATCTCTAATATTTTATTGTTGTCTTGAATGATCACGAAGATGCATTGTTGACTTATTTCGATAGTTTATTTAGGCCGAAAATAAAGTAGGACGATTTAATCAATAGTTAGCTAAAGGACAAAATCTTTTAAAACAGCTTCTCGGGACCTCATAAAGTTCATATCTTGGCATAACTTGCTTCACGATTTGAGACCTTTCTCGGACCGATATTTGGCAGCGACTTCATACTTGAAATCTTGAGAGACGTTCATGAAATAATGGTCTTCTCTTCATAATAGGAATATCTTCACTTGAAGTTTTGAGAGATTCTTCATACTTGGACCACGACTTCTTCATTTTTCTCCAATCTTTATTTGGGATTTTGATATACAACGATCCGCCTCCTTTTAGGACTTGTATCTATTTATCCTCATACCTTGCTAGGGCCTTTTTGGATAGACTTCTCCATGATCTTTACGGGAGTACTTGCTTTTCGTCGTGTGTCTCGATCCTTCATATTGATTTTTGATAAATGGTTCTTCACATCACTTGGGATCTTTAGCAACAAAATGTAGCCCTCATGTCTTGTTAGGACCTTTTCGGACTCGCCAATCTTCGCATCCCTCTTCAATAAGTTATGCCTTGGCTATGAACTCTAATTAATACCGAGCAACTTTTAAACGATCTTATGCTAGAAGCTAAGTAACTTTTCAAATTGTACGACCTTATTTATTGAAAATATATTTATTAACAAGCGATGGGAGAAAAAGCTTATAATCAACTCACATAAATTCATGAAAGAATACCAAACTTATAATTGACTCTATCATCTCTCGTTCTCCATAATTTAAAATCTCAAGGAATGAGACTCGTGGATGCTTAGCCTATTAAATCAAAGTTTTGGGTTTTCAAGTCATCTATAGGATCTTGCAAACTCTTAGACTCTTTCAAGTTCAGAATTCGCATTCTAAATTTCCCTTGATAAACGACTCTCTAGGATCAATTATAGGGACTTGCGAAAAGTTCTTGTTCTTAACCCGTGAGAGTTAAGACTTTCGCGTTTTAAAGTTCCCTATATAAAAGCGTAGCAAAACTTGACTTAAACACGTTAAGGATACTAGCTAGAGTAAACTTAGATAAGTAAACTAGGGTTGAGTCAAAAGATTCACAACGTTTAAAAATTAAAACCACTTTATTAAATTTATTCTAGCAAAGAAAGAAAATAAATATAACAAAGGTAAATACTAATAGGCCAAAATAGATCAAAAATTTTGAAAAATGTCGAAAAATCAATTTTCTGGTTAAAATGAGGACAAATGCAAGGAAAAGCCCACTTAACTTTGATAGAAGTCCCCGTACACTTCATATAAACATTGTCCTCAATGTTTAAGCATGTGGAAGTAACCTCCCCTACACTTAGGGCATTGTGCACTTTGTTTGAATCTTGCTAAGTAAAGGACAACTAAAGTGATTCCTATTTCAATGATAACTGATAAAATAATGAATCAAAAGAGTTTAGGATAGAACCGGGAAGACGGAACATGGAATCACGGGTCGTCAAAAGTCATCAAGAATGGATCTTTGAAAGCTCGAATCCCTGCACATGATAAGACAGAAAACAACAAACACATACTAGGGTCTCCCCTACACTTATTATAAAAACAAAGAAAAAGGATAGATACTGCATGTTGCCTCCCGAGAAGCGCTTGTTTTTGTTAACCGAGTCGTGAGCCTGACTCGACCTTGATTAGCATAGGAAGAAGCTTGAAACACATCCACCGGGATCAAATACATGGTTTTCGTCCATCAAGCAGCACAAGCTTAAGGCGAACAAGGCAAGCCAAAGAAGAGTAGGCAAGGTTCCTTTAAGCAAAGATTGAGCATGGTGGTAAACAGTATGATGCAGCACAAGCATATCTCCATGGTTTCCAAAAGTCTTTCCTTTTATTTCATCAGATGGATTCTGAGATGGCTTAAAAATTGCGGTACTGGGATCGAACACCTTTTCCTTTAGGGGAAAATAACACTCAGGCTCAGTAGACCTTGAAGAGGATCCGCTCATAAATCGCACAATCTCATCCTCAGAAGGTGGATAGAGAGGTGTCAAGACATAAGTACTGCGGATATCGGTGTCTTCCGGCTTCTTCTCCTTTGAAACGGGTTTCTTCATATCCAAAGTAGGATAAAGACCATAATCATCAAAGTCCAAAGGAGGAGAATTACTCTCATCTGGGAAGTAAGTGTTGAGAAAAGTAGCAAAATCTTCCTCAAATGAGTAGTCATCCAAAGTAGGATAAAGCATTGTTGGTGGAGGATCTTCATCAAAAGTAGATGCAAGGTCATCATGAGAATAATCACTCGAGAGAGTATCAGCCTCATCAAAATCATCATAAGTGGGCATGTCTGGATACTTAGAAGTAAAATTATAATAATCATCCCCATCGGAACTAGAATCATCATCATAAGCATCATAGATTGGTGGAGAATCATAAATTGGTGGAGGATCAGAATTGGAGAGAGAATCATCCACATCATCTTGGAACAGTGGATTATCATAGCAAGAATCAAATAGAGGATTGTTGTAGACGACAGAATCATCAAGCACATTAATCATATTCGCTGATTCTCTTCCATTTGATTTGGTTGTGATCTTCCCCATTTTAAACACTTGTGCATCATTCCCGACTCTTAAGATTAATTCACCTTCGGCAACATCGACTAAGGATTTTCTGGTTCTCAAGAATGGCCGGCCAAGTATTAACGGAATACGAGGGTCCATTTAATAATCAACAACAACAAAGTCGACCGGAAAAGTGAAGGTGCCAACTTTAATAAACACATCTTCGGCAATACCAACGGGGTAAGCGAGAGTGCGATTAGCTAGCACAAGAGTCATCTTTGTTGGAGTAAGGTTGGGTAATGATAACTTTTTCCAAACACTTAAAGGCATCAAATTTATACTTGCCCCGGGATCGGCTAAGGCAGTAAATTCTTCGGTTTGGTTAAAAGTACATGGTAGCACAAAATGACCGGGATCTCCAAGTTTCTCCGGAAGTTCTTTAAGAAGGATTGCAGAACAATTTTCATTCAAGCGTGTGTTGACAAACTCAGCCATATTCTCCTTCTTGTTAAGAAATTCCTTGAACATCTTAACAAATGTCGGCATTTGGGCAAGAGCTTCAACAAGGCTAAGGGTGATGGTCACTCCCGAAATCTTCTTCAAAAAGTTTGACACTTGAATGTCATCCTTGGTGAGCAATCTGCCTTTGTCTAAGCGAGAAGGGTAAGGGATGTTGGGTTTATAGGTGGAAGGTGGGGTTGGTGAAGGGTGTTTTCTGGGTAGTTCTTCATGCATAGGTGGAGACGGTAATGGAGAACTAATACTAGGCGTGGGAGTAGGAGGGATAAATGGTGGTGGAAGAGGTGTAGATGGAGTAACTGGGGGAGGTGTAGATGGTCCTACTAAGGTAGCTCCACTGCGTGTAGTAATAGCACTCACATTCGCTCTTGGGTTGGTGACGGTATTTGAAGGTAGAGAGCCCAAAGTAGAGGGTTGAGGAGTTGGTAAGAAACTGGCCAGCATATTCTTCAAATCATTTGTTTGTGTGCTAAAAGAGGTTTGTATATCATGTCGAAGCTTGGATCTAATATCATTACCTTGCTTAGTGATATCCCCTTTCAAGTTGATAATTTGGCTTTGAAGATTCTTGATTTGCTCTCCTTGGGTCCTCATGAAGGCTTCAACATCATGATTAATGGGTGGTGGTTGTTGAGCGGGTGGGTGATAAGGATTAGAAGCTCGAGGTGGGTTTGGGTTGCTTCTATTATAGTTGTTGGGGTTGTGGTTTTGAGGAGAAAAACCAGGTGAAAGAAAGTTGTTAGAACGGTAACTTAGCAAGTTACGATCACCTTGAGGCCGGGCTTGGTAGCTTTCCGTTGAATAGTTACCATGAGCCGCATACACGTTTTCTGGATTGTCATGAGTAGAAGGACAATCAGTGTATGAATGAGGACCCCCGCAAATATCACAAGAAGTTGTTACAGCTTTAACTTGTTGTTGTTGATTTGTAGCCAAGAGTTGCATATTTTTGCTCATTTCGACCATTGCGCGGGTCAACTCGGTAATATCAGGGTTTGAAGAAGTAGAAGACACATTGACTCTCGGGTTATTCCTTGAAGATGCGGATGAATCCCAATTTTTGTGATGAGTAGTCATGTTCTCGATAATCTCTCTACACTCCTCAGGTCTTCTTTTCATATATGTGCCACCGGCGGCTGCATTAATCGTATCACGATCACGAAAAGTTAAACCGTTGTAGAAAGTATCAATTAAAGTGACGAGGAGCATGTTGTGGTTTGGACATCGATCGATCAAAACATTATATCGTTCCCAAGCATCAAAAAGTGATTCATCGGGTTCTTGAGTAAATCCACTAATTTGATTTCGAAGGCTCGTGACCATGGATGGTGGAAAGTAGCGCGATAAAAAGCTTTGAGTCATCTCATCCCAAGTATGAATTGAAATCTTCGGAAGACGACCAAACCATTTTTCGGCATGGTGGGATAAGGTGTGTGGAAATAGGTGAAGGCGAAGAAAATCCATAGTAACACCGGGCAACTTCATGCTTTGAGTAACGGTAATGAACTTGTCGAGTTGTTTGTTGGCATCATCATCCGGTAATCCGCGAAATGGACAAGTGTTTTGAACTTGTTGGATCATGTGATGCTTCAACGAAAACTCTGGAGCCGTGATTTGCATCGGCGCAATCGGTCCTCCTCGTCCATTCATGGTAGGTTGACAAAGCTCCTCCATCGTTCTAAGATCAGGTGGTGGAAGAACATTGTTGTTGTTATTGTTGAGGTGCGGTGGGTTATTATTGTTGTTCACACCAGCCATATCTAAATCTTCACGAGTCTCGGGCTCTGCATAAGTTGAAGATCTAGCACGCATACACCTGCAAAAGCAAAAGAAAAAGATACCAAAGAAATAGACAATATATATATACTTATAAAAATAAAATCTTTTTGGTTTTTTAAAATTTTTTAATTTTTATGGATTTTTAACAATTTTAATTTTTATGGATATTTGAAAATTTTTGAGCAAGAAAAATAACTTTCACGAGTGAACGGATCTCAAAATTCAACGCGTCTCTCACAGAAAACCGTTAATCTTTATGAAAAGAGCCGGCAGCGGCGCCATTCAATACAAGGTTTTTGCCAAGTATGAAAATATCGTTGTTCCAGTCTCTTCGAATTGATAATAGTTTAAGTGTGACTCATTCGTCTTTTGGTGAAAAATATTATTTTTGGTTGTAGTAAAGTAAATGTGCAAAACTTTAAAGTAAAAGCCAAGATAAATAAAGCTATAAATAATTAAAAAGTAAACGGTGCGAAATTAAGACTTTGAAAGTAAATTAATTAAAAAAACGAGAAATTAAAGCTTGACGAAAAGTAAATAAACGATATTAAAAACAAATACGGAAACTAAACAATTAACAAAAATAGAACTAAACGAAGAAATTAACTATCGACTCGAAAATAAAGTTTACTTAATGAAAAAGGAGAGAATAAAACTAAAATGGTACTTTAAAGCTAAACAAGGCAAACCTAAAGCGAGTACTAAATAAAAGATAAAACTTGAACTTTACGAAAAAATATTAATTTTAAAAATAGACGAAAAATTCAACTAAAAATTGTTGATCCCAAACTTAGATCGATTAAGCTTTGTGTATACGAGATTAGATCAAGTACTACACGTAGAGAAACCTTTGCTTATGAATAAAGTAACAAAGTGTTATGCGGAATTAACACTTGATCTAAAACACAATGATGTTAAACAAACTTTCACTTGTATTAGAATAATCGTACTTGGTTACAATGAAAGGGTTTAACAAACAAAAACTTATGAAAACTTGTATTAAACTTTAACCTAAAAGATCTTCTTTTATAGAACAAGAAGTCTTGTACAATAAGCTACGAATCAACTATTCTAGGTAAAGATAAACATAGAAAATACATTGTCGTCTCTATCCTTACTAGAAGTATTCTAGAATATAATAAACGTGTAGCTCACATCTTCCATCAGTGCTTGTCTTCAATCTGTCAACGCTTGACTTTAACTTGTCAACGCTTATGCTGTCAGCGCTCACTTTGCTCTTGTCAACGCTTAAGTTGTTCTTGTCAGCGTTCAAGTGTTCTGGCCTAAATTTATTCCCAACAATCCTCCCCTAAACTTGATATCCACTCTTATGATCAAGTTTCTGAATAAACATTAAGAACTTGGAGGAGTCTGACAAACCTTATCATATTGGTAATAAACAAATCTAATCAAATTCTTTGCCACGTCACTTGTATAGTCTATCTCCAACTGGGTGTCCTTCATCTTCTCCAAAACAGCCTTGGATATGAAATACTGAGCATCTACAAGTAAATACTCAGCAAACTTTGTAGAACTCAAATGGTATACACCAGCAGCTGAATATAACCTCCATTGAAGACCACTGAGGTCATCTTCAAGATCCTTCCATATTTCAGGATCTTCTTCTTTTGTCCCACACATTCTTTTGAATGTGGTCCAAAGTTTTATTCCATTGGCTGAAGTTGGTGCTTCAGCCTCATACTTGGTCTCTATCAACCTCCAAAGGTCTACCAAGTCTTCTCTGTCACAACTTGCAAATAAAGATATGAGAGTGGTAAAAGTGTGTACCTCCTTGCCAAATCTTCCAATTTTCCAGAATCCACATTCATCTTCCTCATAACTTACAATTGGATTCCTGGAATCTAGTGGTAACACATGCACCATATCTGAAGCTTCTAATGGGGAGAGCTTAAGGCTCTTTCTAATGATTGCTTCACTTGGATATAGTTGAGACATATCTTTTGGAAACTCAAGAATAAATCCCTTCTTTACTGGTCTAGGAACTATCATAGCTTTCTTGATTGCCATCTCTTCTGCAAGTTGCTCCTTTCTTTCATCTGAAAGAAGTCTGAAAGTGTTTTCTTCTTGCACTTTCACCCAAATAGGATAAGCCCTATGTTCCAACTCATCAAATGTCAAAGCCTTCAGCTTCTGATGTGTCCATCTAACTCCATGACATTTGAGCAACATAAAGTAGAGCTTTCTTCTATCCCTTTTCAATTCAGAGAGAATGTTGCCTGCCCTGTACTTCAACATCACCTTACAATCCTGCTGAACTCTAAGAAGAATTTCCAAACCCCATATTTGGTCTGAAATGGTCAAGTCTGGATTATCCATACAGCTTTCTTCCCAAGAATTGTACATCTGAACTACTTCTGGCATATCAAAATCAATTTGCAACTTCAAATCTCTCAACTTTTCCCTAGCAAGCTCATCACCATACTCAAGTCTTTCTGGTTCAACAATCATCACACTTGAATCTGAGCTAGCTCCATCACTTTCTTCTTCAGAAGTCACAACAAATGGTGACTTTTCCTTCTCACCTTGTTCCATCATTTGCTCAGCCAATCTTCTATCAAATTCAACCTGAGCTGCATTCTTTGGAACATTTTCTTCTACCAACTTACCCTTACCCTTATCTGTTGGTTCAATTGTTGGTAGGGTAGATGATAATACCTGAGTAGGAACATCTCTGATGATAGATGATGACTGGAATACATCACCTCCATATGCAGATCTGTCAACGCCCAATTTTCCTCTGTCAGCGCCCAAAATACTTCTGTCAGCGTCCAAACTTGTCTTGTCAACGCTCAAATATTTTCCCTCAGCGCCTTGTGTAACCTCCCTCAACATATCTGTAAATGATAAATTTAAATTGGTTGGAGAGATTAAGGACGTATCAAAACCTTTTTGTTCCTTCAAACTAGTAAGAGCTTCAGCAATATCCAATGATTGACCATCTTGACTGCTCTTATCACTCAGATTTCTTTGATCTTCCTCCCCTTTGGAAGACTCCTCCATACCTCCCCTTGAATGAGCACTCTCCAAAACAACAATCCTCTCCCTCAATTCTTTGAGTTCAAGGCCTTGGTTACTGACAATTTGTACCAAGTCTGCATTTTGCTTTTGCAAGCTAATGCAGACAGCCGTCAATTCTAAAAGCGTCATTGGTTCCAGTCTGCCCTCTTCCAAAATGGGAATTTGACCTCCCAAGTCAGGTTCATTGGGCATGGATGAGGACTTAATTATGTTGGGACTGTCTTGACCAGCATCTAAGCCTGTATCAATAGCCTCAGCCTCATCCAGGTCACCAGCCACACTTGTGGTGGTGGTTCTCTCTGCTACATGGCTAGGACCACCAGAGGAGAACACTCCAGCAGTCCTTTGGCGTTTAATCAACCTATATTCTGGTGGTGTGGAAGATGGTGTAGAAGATGGTGTAGATGTAGGTTGGTGAAGGGGTGTTTGGGATTGTGATGGTTGGGTGTCAGTGGTGGAAATAGGCATATCAACGCCCACATTAGATGTGTCAGCGTCAAAGGGATTTTGGTCTATTTACATCTGGTCAGGTGAGGGTAAAGGTTCAGGGATAGGTTCAAGTTGTGGTTGAGGGTCAATATGAGGTTGAGGGTCTGGTTGAGGTTGTGCTGCTGCAATAACAGCAAGCATGGCTTGGGTTAATGGTAGGTCTCTATGAGGTGGTGAATTCATCTTGGTAAAAATAGCCTTCTTTTGTTCAGGGATCTTATAAAAGTCATTGTGATCCCTTGAACAATATCTTTGAGCATCAAAAACCATTTGCAGAAAACGGGGATAAGCTAAAGTCATTTTTGTCCCCTTGTTTTTACACATTCCTTCAAAAATCATTTTAGACCAGTTATAATTTTGCCCTGTTGCAATACACACAATAGCAGTTGCAATGGATCTATTGATCTCATTGTGTGCAGTACATTTGGGACTCAAACATTGAAGGAGAATGTGAATTAGGTACTTCCAGGCTGGGGGAAATTCCTGCTTATGGTACTTATTAAGAGTACCTTCATCAGGAATAGGGTATCCCAAAGCCCTAAGCCCTTGTTCTATTTCAGATATGGGAAGCATGGTTATACCATCAGCATCATTAAGATGCAAGGCCTGGCGTACCAAGGCCTCAGTAACCACCCAAGGTCTCCCATGTACAATAGAATTCAATGTTGTCACTCCATTAACTGTTGAGGAACTAACAGTGTTCCAAAACTGTTTAATGTGTGTGACTGGAATGAGTGGTGCATGAGAAAGAGCATACCTTAATGGGGATGCATTCAAATACTCCACCATCTCTGTGTATTGAGGGAACAAAGTATTATCAGCAACAAGATAAGCAATCATGTTGTGTTGAGACTTGAACCCCAAATCCAATTCTGCTGAGTTAAATCTTGGTGCCATTGATGAAAGCTGTTAATTTGATGTATAAAAGATGAAGGTTGATAAAAGAAAAGTGTTAGACAAGAACTATAGATACCCTGTTTAAAATAGGAGCCAAATTTATAGGAGTGGATGAATGCACGTGATTGGCCCAAAAATAGGCAAAGATTTTCAAAAATCAATCATGAAAATATTGAAAAAGTTTATAAGTTATCTCATGCATTTAATGAAAGTAACAACTCCTAAAATTACGGCTTGAAAATATGTCAAAAAGTAACAACTGGGTAGGTCCCATTGTTTGTCAACGGTCAAATATAACCCATCAACGCCCAACGGCTATAATCTTGTCAACGTTCGCCTAAAGCCATGTCAGCGTCCATTTTGGTCACAACAACGCTTGGAAAAATCTTGTCAGCGTCCAAAAATAAAATTGTTTTAAAAAGTGAAAAATGACCTTAACAAGTAATTTATCCTAGAGAAGATAACCAAAAGCTGATAATTATCATAGGGCGGCAAGCACTGTCCAGTTATGCACACTTGCATAAGCAAGATAGACATAACAGTCCTCTAGTGTCCCTTGCTAACCAAAATTCTTAACAACCAAGTTACCTCATAAAATCCTTGTTACTCCCAGGTAAAACCCATATCAAAAGGATTCCCAAGCCTCCCAACAGACCACAACCAATTCTAGGCCAAAAATGTCTTGGCAGCATGCAAAGTTGATATACTATGCATGCTACAGTGCCTCATGGTCTAGTAAAACTAACCCATACTCACCAGTGGACACAATCTAGAATTGTGATGAGAGTATTCTAAGAATACCCAAGAGTCCTAAAGGTTCCTTAAACCTCCCCTCAAACTATGATACATGAGTTCTCAAAATATATATATGAACAATAAAAAATTTATGTCAAGATAGGAATATAAATATTCCAACCATCATCCATAAACAAAACATGTCCAAATAGCTCTTCAAAGATCCATAAGCAACTCTGTATCCAATGGCATAAAGCTACCATTACCTGCACATTTAGATGAAAACCACAAAACTAACATTTGTTGCTGACAGCGTCCCGACAACACTTATCAGCGTTGAAGGAACTCTTGTCAGCGTTAGACAATAATATCTCCAACAACGGCAAAATAACACTTGACAGCGTTACATTTACCTTTGTCAGTGTTAGAAACAAAAAGTGGAAATCTAAATCATCACAAAGACCAATAACAATGCATTATCCTGTACATACTTTTACAAAAAGATTCCAAAAACACATATTAAGTAAGATTAACCATTCCAATATTTGTTACCAAATATTGAAATCTTCCAGCATCAAAAGGTTTAGTTAATAAATCAGCCACATTATCTTCTGTGTCTACCCTATCTGGTTGTATTAAACCTTTCTCAAAGCAATCTCTTATAAAATGATGTCTAATTTCGATGTGTTTGGTTTTAGAATGATGTACAGGATTTTTATTAATGCATAAAGTACTATTATTGTCTACAAAAATCTTGGTATGCATAAAATTATACCCATAATCCAACAGCTGGTTCTGAATCCATAAGACTTGTCCACAACAAGCAGCTGCAGCAACATATTCTGCTTCAGTTGTAGAGTTTGCCACCACTGTTTGTTTCTTGCATTGCCAAGATATTAATCTGCTCCCAAGAAATTGGCATCCACCAGTTGTGGATTTCCTATCAAACTTGTCACCACCATAGTCACTGTCTGAATATGCAATAAGATCCAAGGGAGAATCTTTTGGGTACCACAATCCAAGATCTGGGTAACATCTTAGGTACCTAAAAATTCTCTTCACAGCAAAAAGGTGACATTCTTTGGGAGTCACTTGATGGCGTGCACATGCACACACAGCAAACATGATGTCAGGTCTTGAGGCTGTAAGATACATCAATGATCCAATCATTGATCTATAGTGCCTAACATCCACATCCTTTCCAGCTCCAATTTTTCCCCAAGGGTGTTGTCTATCCATAGGAGTGGAAGCCTCCTTCTCATGTGGAGAAAAACCATATTTCTTCAAGATTTCAGCTACATACTTGTCTTGGGAGATGAAGATACCATCTTCTTTCTGCTGAACTTGTAAACCTAGAAAGAAGTTCATCTCACCCATTGCACTCATCTTGAATTTATCTGTCATGAGCTTGGAAAAGTCCTCACTCATTTTTGGATCAGTAGACCCAAAAATGATATCATCAACATAGACCTGCACAAGCAACACATGTTTTCCTTTCTTCTTTGTAAACAAGGTCTGATCTATGGTGCCCCTCTTGAAACCATTTTCCACCAAGTAGGTGGACAATGTACCATACCATGCTCTTGGGGCTTGATGAAGTCCATACATTGCTTTCTTCACTCTATAAACCTTGTCTGGATTCTCAGGATCTTCAAAACCAGGAGGTTGCATTACATAAACCTCCTCAACAATTGTGCCATAGAGGAAAGCACTCTTCACATCCATTTGATAAACAGTAAAGTTCATGCAAGAAGCATAAGCTAAGAAAATTCTGATAGCTTCAATTCTTGCAACTGGAGCAAAGACTTCTTCATAATCTATGCCTTCCTCTTGTGTATAACCCTGAGCTACCAAACGTGCCTTGTTTCTGACCACAATGCCTCTTTCATCTTTCTTGTTCCTTAGAACCCATCTTGTCCCAATTGGTCTCACATATCTAGGACAATCAACCAGCTCCCAAACATCCTGTATAGCAAATTGGTGAAGCTCATCCTGCATTGCTTCCACCCAACTTGGTTCCTTGAGAGCATCAAAAATTTTCTTGGGTTCTTCCTGTGACAGAAAACAGGCAAACAAACATGCTTGTACAAGAGGGGTATCAACCTTCTTGTGTATATTGGCAATAAATCCACCAAGACCTTGATGGGATCTTCTTGTCTGAACTGGAGCCATAACATCACCAATGATTTGAGATGTGGGGTGATCCTTAGCTGTGGAAGTGAGAACTCCTCCTTCAAAAAGTCTGGTATCCTCAACTTCACGCTCCATGTTGCCAATATCTTCTTCCTCAGATTCTTCTTGATCAACAGAAATCCCTTCATGAACATTGGAAGGTCCACCTTGTTCAAAATGGGAAGAGAAAAGCTGTGTAAAGGTGTCTCCAAAGTCTGATCCTTGTTTATCAGCGTTTGGGCTAACAACGCTTGAACTGGTGTTGTCAGCGTTGGAGCCATCAGCGTCTGAATTGGTCGTGTCAGCGCTTGATTTCCCTTTGTCAGCGCCTGAAGAATCATGCATGTTTGTATTTGGTGGTATTTGAACACCACCATTATCTTTCCTTGCAGCAGTAGCAGCAGCATAATACTCATCTGTCCATATAGGAAGTGTAACAAATTCTTGTGTGGGAGATGATTTAACTGCTGGTGGTCCATCCTCCTTAGCAACCTGTATACCTGAAACATTACCAATTCTCTTTTCCAAAACACTTGAAGTTACCTTCACAATGTCTGGATCAGTAACAGGCATATAATTTAAAGCTCTAGATAAAGGTTCTAAGTCAAACAACCAATTTGGACCACTTTCAGGATCACTAGGTTTACTCTCTAAAAACCTAACATGTACTTTTTCAAGTATACGTTTTTCCTTTTTAATGTAAACCCTATATCCTTTACTCTGCACTGAATAACCCATGAAGTAGCCTTCATCACCTTTTGAATCAAATTTACCTAGGGCCTCACTAGTTTCTAGAACAACTACATGACAACCAAAAGGCTTGAGAAAGCCAATATTGGGCTTCCTTCCCCAAAGTAATTCATAAGGTGTCTTATTATGTATTTTGTTGACCAATGCCCTATTCTGAACATAACAAGCTGTGTTAACAGCTTCAGCCCAAAAGGCTATAGGAAAGTGGGCATCAGCCAACATGGTTCTGGCTGCTTCAATAAGGGTCCTATTCTTCCTTTCAGCAACTCCATTTTGCTGTGGGGTTCTAGCTATGCTAAACTGCCTAGTAATCCCTTTCTTGGCACAAAAATCATCTAACAACTGATTTCTAAACTCACCCCCATTGTCACTTCTAATAATCTTGACCTCATTACCATTCTTCTTCTCTATCTGGGTAATGAAATTAATCAGACTTAGGGCAGTTTCACTTTTCTTGGCTAAAAAGAAAGTCCATGTAAACCTGGAGTAATCATCAGTAATAACAAAACAATATGATTTACCCTTCAAACTTTCTATATTAGTTGGACCAAAGAGGTCCATATGTAATAAGTGAAGTGGTTTAGAACTAGAGTGCACCTGTTTAGACCTGAATGAGACCTTGTGCTGCTTGCCCTTAAGGCATGCAACACAAGAATGGTCATTGTGGAAAGCCTTTTCAGGCAAACCATCAACTAAACCAAGTCTCACAAGCCTATTAATATTCTTAAAGTTTATGTGCCCTAATCTCCTGTGCCAAAGATTACTTTCATCTACTGAGGCTTTAGCATACAGACATGACATTTTATTATTTACCTTAATTCCATTAAGATTCACATTATATATGTCTTTATGCCTTGGTGTTCTAAAATCTATGTATTTCTCCTCAGGGAGCTTATAATCTTTGCTTAACACCAAGCACTCAGTATCTGTGAAAAGAACCTTATTTTTGTTATCACACACTTGTGATACACTAAACAAATTATAATCCAGATCTTTTACCAGGAAGACATTCTCAAATCTTAGATTGTTGGTGACAAGGGTTCCTTTTCCAGTGATGGTGCCGTAGCCTCCTCCAAAGTATACCTTATCACCATCTTGAATAGGAGAGAAATTGGTCAGATAGTCTTCCTTTCCTGTCATGTGCCTTGAGCATCCACTATCCCAGTATCCATAATCATTGATCTTCTTCTGAATGCCCTGCACATAAAGAAAACACATTAGTTTTCTTTGGGAACCCAAGCCTTGGAAGACTTGGATTCATTTGGTTGTTCAACAAGAACAGACTTGGTTCTCATAACAACCCCATTTTCATCCCTGTTTGAATGAAATTCCCAGTTAACCCCAATTGGTGTTGACAATGCCTTTGAAATATAATGAAACCTGTTGCATGTCATAGAAATACCAGTAGAATTAGGGTTCTGGTCTTGTTTTGGTCTCCATGTTAAGCTAGTAGAAGCTTTAGACCTATTTCCCTGTGGTTGCAAATACCTAGGTTTAGCAGTGTGTCTGGCAGCGCTGAAATTACTCTTGTCAGCGCCCCGATTGCTCTTATCAGCGTTGAACCTAGGGTTTGCTACAGGAACCCATTGCCTATTTGACCAAGTGTTTAACTTTTGAAAAGGTCTTAGGCCTTGTGTGTTAGACCCTCTAGAGAAGAATGGGGCTGGTCTAACAACTTGTGAACTTTTGTTCACAAAGGTATTGGGTCTGACAGTGTTTGACCTATGTTGACTTTTGTCAGCGCTGAAATGGTTCCTATCAGCGTTGACATTGGAAGCGTTGACACATTTGTAGGCCAAATGTGAGAAGCTACCACATGTGTAACAAGCTTTTCTAGACATAGTCTTAGGTCTAGAAGCAAAGAAGCCTGTTCCATGATTACTAACTTGGCTTTTTGGTGACCTAGTATTCCTATACATCTCTGCATATTTAACACTAGGTTTTCTAACAGTTTGTGGGCCAAGGTCAACAGCTTTGCCAGTGGTAGGGTGTGTGATCTTAATAGGTTTACGATCAATGGACTCATCAATTGGTATCATGTTTGGTGTGGGCTCATTTGGACTTTCACACAACAACCCTCCCTTAACAAACAAAGTGTGGTTAGCTTTCTTCCACTCTTCTAGGTCAGTCAGCTTTTGCTGATATTCCTCAACTGGGGAAGTCACTCTAGGTGGAGGAATAAACTCCTCCTCTTGGCATTCTGGCAAGCCAGTCCAAGATAAGTCCTTTGATTGGACACCATAGAAATCCCCAGCTGGTGGTGGAACAACAGTATAATTATTCATCCCAATCCCACTCATATCCTTAGAGTCTCTTTGTTTACTAACACACTCTCCTAGGGATTGTGTGGCCTTATCAAATCTCTGGATTTTAAGACTCACATTATCTTTATTTTTGTTAGCCTCCTCTAACTGAGCTATCAAATCAAGATTAACCCTATTTACTATATCTTGAACATCCTTACTCTGATGTAACTCATGTTTTAAGATATTTATTTGATCCTTTAAATCAAACTCCATTTTCTTATATTCAGATACTGTCTTTTCTGTTTGGGTAAGAGCAATTTGATAGTTAGATACTTTGCATCTTTCAGTACTTGCCTCATCTAATAATTTAACTATCTCTTGTTTTAATTTTTCAGTATTTAAACGACAACCCTTAGAACAGAAAGCATCATCATATACCTCATTATCTGATGAAGAGGAGGAGTGTGCCATGAGAGCATATTCAGCATGCTCTTCTTTAACTTCAGCAACCAAAGCTCTGTCCTCTTCCTCATTCTTAGCCATCCAGCTCCAATCCCATTCTCCAACACCATCAATTTGTTGAACAGCAACCATAGCCTTGGGATCTGGGCTCTTAATCATTTGGCTTGAAGGCTTTCCAGCATCAGATCTCCTTGGAGATCTACATTCCCTCATAAAGTGCCCCATCCTATGACAGTTGTAGCACTCCACCTTGGACTTGTCAAAGCCAGCAACATCCTTAGCATTAAAGGTCATCTTCTTCTTGAACCTTTTATTGAACCTGTTTGCTCTTAAACTTACAAGAGCCATAGTCCACTTGATGTCCATCTCTTCCAATTGTTCATCACTTATCTGCTCAAGATCTTCATATGTAATCCTTGAATCACTGGGCAAAGAAGCAATGAATGCACACACAGTATCAAGATCAAAACCAGCAGGTTTAATTCTATCAGCGCCATGATTGTGTGTGTCAGCGCTTGAGTACAAAGCGTTGACAGGATATGATCCAGCACTGACAGACTGACATCCAGCGCTGACACCTTGAGATCCAGCGGCTGAATGTCCATAGAAGTTCATGGAATCAAATTGGCCTTCACTTTGTGAGAAGAAGGCCATGTTGCTGCTGGAAGATTTATTATCACTTTCCAATTGCCATTCATTCTCCAACAGTCTTAGTTTGTTGAAGATGTCATCAAACCTGGATGTCTTGTGGGTGTTATTGACAAGAATGGATCTTGTCTCAATCTTCCATACATCACCAAGGCTTTTGAGAAATGTAGCATTCAATTCAGGGTCATCAATCTGTTTTCCCATGAAGGAAAGTTGACTTGTGATGTCAAGAAGTCTACTTCTCACACTGCTGAGATTCTCATTAGGTTGAGCTTTAAAGACAGCATACTCATGCAAGAGTTTCTTCTTCTTTTCTTCTTTTGTGTCAGCATTGCCACCATGTGCTACTTCAAGAGCTTCCCAAAGCTCTTTTGCAGAATCAAAACGTTTGTACTTGTGCTGATTCTCATGACCTAGGGCATGTTTCAAGATATTCAAGATTTTCATGTCCACCCTCTTCTTGGCTATATCTTCAACAGCAACAGCTCTCCCATCTTCAGGCTTTTCCACCTTATCAGATTCAGGACAATTAGGAACAGCTGTCCTTGTGGCAATTGCAGCAGTAATCTTTGCTGCTTTGTCGAATGTGTTCCCATATTCGATGATCTCCCAAAGAGTGTAGTCATGAATAGCTATGTATTGCTCAAAATTGGACTTCCAAAGCTCAAAGTTCCTGGCATCAAACATGGGAATTTTGATGCTAGGGTTTGAGAAGTTGTTTTGTAGCAAAGAAGCAGGTTGATCTGTGCCAGACATGATGTTTTTAGGGTTTTGAGAATTTAGGGTTTTTAGGGTTTGGTGTTTTAGGGTTCTTGCGTTACTTAAAGATCAAAAGTTTCTCAACAAGCTCTGATACCACTTGTTGATCCCAAACTTAGATCGATTAAGCTTTGTGTATACGAGATTAGATCAAGTACTACACGTAGAGAAACCTTTGCTTATGAATAAAGTAACAAAGTGTTATGCGGAATTAACACTTGATCTAAAACACAATGATGTTAAACAAACTTTCACTTGTATTAGAATAATCGTACTTGGTTACAATGAAAGGGTTTAACAAACAAAAACTTATGAAAACTTGTATTAAACTTTAACCTAAAAGATCTTCTTTTATAGAACAAGAAGTCTTGTACAATAAGCTACGAATCAACTATTCTAGGTAAAGATAAACATAGAAAATACATTGTCGTCTCTATCCTTACTAGAAGTATTCTAGAATATAATAAACGTGTAGCTCACATCTTCCATCAGTGCTTGTCTTCAATCTGTCAACGCTTGACTTTAACTTGTCAACGCTTATGCTGTCAGCGCTCACTTTGCTCTTGTCAACGCTTAAGTTGTTCTTGTCAGCGTTCAAGTGTTCTGGCCTAAATTTATTCCCAACAAAAATACGTAACTTTCAGAAATAAAATCAGAACGACTTTCAGATAAAACTAAACAATTACGGAAAAATACTAATAAATAAACAAGCTAGCAGGCAGCTAGCTGCTTATTTTGGCGCCAAAACTCCAAGCTAGCAAGCTAGCTGGTGAACTTCTTCGGAATAGCAACAGTGATTTTCGGAGATTTGTTTTCTTCGCAAAAGTGTTTTTTTGGAATACTTTGTTTTTCAGAAAAAAGTTCGGAATATCAATTATTTCGCAATAATAGTTTTTTCGCAAAACCAACTTCTTCGGAATATTGATTTTTTCGGAATATTGACTTTTTCGGAATAATTGTTTTTCAGAGAAATCTTCGGAATAACAATAAATTCAGAGAAAATGAAAATTTTGGAAAAAGAGGCAATTTTCAGAGAAATGACAAATTTCGGAATAATAATCCCTAATCCGAAAAAATGAAAAATAAAAGATACAGTAACACTAAAAATCAGAAAATAAGCCACGAAGAAGCTAAAATCAAATAAGCAATCTACCATAACTTAATCTAAAACACTTTTAAGAAAAACTAATTCAACCACAAATTAAAAACTTGAAAAACACTAATAAAACTAAAAATTAAAAATCAACTTTTAATAAAATAAATTATTAAAAACACTTAACAAAAATCAAATCAAACACACAATAAGATATAAAATCAATAAGCTAACACAATCAAAAACATAAAAACATAACAATTAATCAAATAAGCATGACAATAAGATAATAAGCATAAAGATTAAATCAAAACAAGAAAGGTAGAATGAGAGATTAATTAAAACTTGATTAAAATTAAAGATTCAACAATAAAAGTAAAAGCATGAATTAAAGAAACTTACAAATTTAAGGTGCATGACAAGGTAATTAAATGACAATTAAGTAAATGACAATATGAAAGTGCTTGGAAAATAAAATGGAAAGACTAATGTGTCAAATTAGCTAACACCTCCTAATGTGTCATTAGGAGGGTATTTATAGGAGGATTAGGGAGATTAGCATGTGTTGATTCTTTCTTCTTCTTCACGTCTTTTCGTCTTTGATGAGATGGCATTTATACATGATCTCATCGTTCTTTTCGGGCTTTAAATGCATTAAAATGTCATAAAATACCATATATATGCTTGTGTTTGTTTACTTGTGTATTTTAGGTATGGATATCGTGAAAAAGACAAAAGATCACAAGATACAAGGAAAAACGAACACGAGAAACGAAGCCGTACAATGAACCGAGCCCTAATCATGGAATTTTCATCAAATACCCTCGAAGACTTGAAGACAAAACAAGATTGATCATCATTTATTGAAGAAATGACACTTAAAACCCTTGTATATTAATAATTACAAGTTTGGTCCCTTAAGTTTGTCAAAATTGCAAAAAGGTCCTTCAACTTTGAAGAAATGGCAAGTTTAGTCCCTCAACAATTCAAAATTGCCAACAATGGTCCCTCAACAAGTGAAAGACTCATTGAAGACCTTTGAAGATCAACATTGTCCAAGATTAGTCCTTGAAAAATCACCAAATGACAAAAAATTGCCTTTGAAACATCTTTATGGAAAGTTTGTGCCAAAATTGTCAAGTGGTGAAACTTAAATACAAGGGAGAGACGAATTTAGGCTGGAAATCTTTAAAAGCCAAAAAAACCAAAAAACAAGGACCAAAAGTGACAAAGCTGAAACATTTGAAAAAAAAATGCGCCTAACACTTTTACTCCCCCAAAAAAACGGATCAATGGACCACTGTTCATCATTTTTACTTCCCCAGAATTTACCTTCACTTAAACTTGGGTAAATCTCAATTAAACTCTCACACACTTAATTCACACATGCCAAAACCCTTCCCACTCCTAAAAACCTGCATCCCACTCATGTGCACCAAACCCCCAATTCCCCAATCCACCAATCACATCATTCCTTTGTCCCCAAGTTATGTGACGTGGCAAAATGGACGTCCAAGATGCTATGCTTGCTCACAAAGCAAAATTTAAAGGCCAAGATCAAATGAGAGGACAAAATGCATTCAAGGGCACATTTGGGATTTTCTTATGATTAGGGTTTATGTTTCTATGCTTCTAGGATGTTCTATAGACTCTATAAAAGGAGCTCACAACTTGTGTGAAGCCCTTGTTCCAGTTTTTAAGCTTGCACATGTAATACCTTTTTAAAGAAATAAAAAGTTTGGTTTTTGAAATATTCAAGTGTAATTCCTTTTTTATTGTTTTTAAAAGTTGAGTGTTGTGTTAAGCTTAATTCTGAGTTCCACACTTTTATTTGGTTAAGCAACTTTGATTTTCAAAGTTGTTTAAGGTTTTGAGATTTTGAGAGATTTTGGTAAAATCTTCTCAAAAGGTATTTTGGTGTTCTTGGTTCATGATTTTGGTAATTTAAGGGTTTATGATACGTTTTAAGTAATTGGAAAAGGTTTTGGAAGAGTTTTAAAAAGAGAAAAAAAAAAGAATCATATCATATCATATTATTTTTGTTCTTGTTTCTTTGTTTTGTGTTCAAATAGGTTGAAGGCTTGTTGATTTAGTTCAGCTCCAACCCGGGTTGGATTGGAGGAGGATTTTCATCCTCTAGGTTCTTGGATGTAAGAACCTAAGGTATCTTCCTTTTACCTTGAAAAAGTTCAAAAATAGCTAGTTGTATGATATTATTTGATTATGTGTTTAAGTGTGATTTAGCTGTTGATTTGATGTTATTTTGAGTTGATATACATGTTATGAAGCTTTGATAACAATTTGGTTAGGTTTCATAAGGTTTTGATTTGGAAAAATTGGATTTCAAAAAGTTTAAAGGGTGTTTGGCAACAGGTTTAAGCAGGGTAAGAATTTGATTCATGTTTTAAATAGGTGTTAGTATAATTGAAAAAGGTTTGAGATAGATTGTTTTATTGT
Organism: Glebionis coronaria; assembly: GCA_025667525.1. NCBI lineage: Eukaryota > Viridiplantae > Streptophyta > Magnoliopsida > Asterales > Asteraceae > Glebionis > Glebionis coronaria. Next base: position 400,857,966 of record CM046878.1, read on the forward strand.
TGTGTAATCATTTGATCAAGTTTGGAGTGAATTTGGAGTGTTTAAAAAGGATTAAGGGTGTTAAAAATCTGCATAACCATATTTTGCTCATTTTTGTGAAGATTTTGATGCTAGATCCTTGAGTGCTTGTTTTGCTTACTTTGTGGTGTGTTTGGTGTTTAATTTGTGTGTTATTGACTCCTTGTGCTTCATTGAGCACAAGGGTGCCCAATTGTTCCAACATATCCATCAAACAAGCTCATTACCAAGCTCCTCTTGGCATCACAAGTACACAAAGTGTGCACTCACACTTTTGTGATCATCAGTTCAGAAAACAACCAGGCCACGTTTTGCATAGTATTGCGCCGCAAGACAACCTATTGCGGCGCAACTAAAGGAGCTGCAGATTTTGGTATTCCCGTTTCACTAGTTGCGGCGCAAGACAGAAGCATTGCGGCGCAACTGAAGGAGTTACTGACCAAAGGTGCTCCCGCAACACTAGTTGCGGCGCAAGACCCCACTAGTTGCGGCGCAACTAAGTGACTTTTATTTTTTTTTTGTATTATTTTAATATTATTTTATTATTTAATTTTCAAAATTTTCTTTTTCTTTATTTTTCATTTTTCTTAAGTTCTATAGCATTAAATAGGACTATTTCCATTTTTAGATTATTTTTATCACTTTTAGATTTATTTTTATAATTATTTTAAGTTTAATTAGGTTTTAATCATTTTTAATCATTTTTAGGGTTTTAAAAATAGTTTTAATAGGTTTTAATTTTTAGAAAATTACTTTTTAGTCTTCTAATAATATAAGTTAAGTAATTGTTCAATAAAATCATATTTTAGACTTTTGAATTAGTTAAACTTAATTTTAGGGCTTTAATTAGCATTTAAAATTAATTATTTAATTAACAAAAGGTTTTAAAATATCTTTGTTGGATTTTTATCTTTATTTATATTATTTTAGACTAGTCTTTTTATTTTTGATATTTTGTTTTTGGTTTTAATAATTTTTAATTTTTGTGGTTTTTCTACGGTTTTACGTTTTCGTTTTTTACGTTATAGTGTAATTTCCAAGAAACCGTCATTCCATCTTCTCAATATTAATCTCAAAGAAATACAAGTTAATTCACAACACCATACCTCCTTGGGAAACGAATCTTTCTCTCATTTTATTTGATTGTGGGTCATTAGTGTTGATTTTTCCTAAAATCATCACTCGATACTTACCGCTATTTACGCTCTTTTCCTAAAGGGTAGTAAAACACTACAATCAATTTTTGGCGCCGCTGCCGGGGAGGTGTGTCGTGATTTAATTTGGAAAATTTTGTTTTTGATATTATCCATAATAGTATTTGTGTTAAGTGGAACTCCCTTAACACGTATTATCGGTTTTCTCGGTTTTTCTTTGTGAATATTATTAATATATTGTATTAAGTATCACAATCAATATACAATATCTCCAAAAGTGTGAAAACACAACCTTGATTCGGGATTTCATCACTCGATCATTGTATTCGAATCTCAAACAAAAAGAAAAGGCAAAAATAGATAAATACTTTCGAGAAGCTCGATTTTGAAAGATACGAACTATAAGGTGGGTATAAGGCGGGTATTATAAAATATACCCTAAGGAAAAAGGCTCTTAAGTGCTTCGCGCCGCCTCGTTTCCCCGCTTGCTTGTGAGTATTTTGAGATTGAAGGCTAATCGAGGGTTTTGCCGCCCAAAGTATTAATACGTATACTATATTTGCTTGGTTTTCTTTGTGATTAAACCCTCGTGAACAATTTGGTTTTCACCAAAGTTCTAAAGTCATTCGAAGGCGTTCACTCCACGTGATCGTTTTCATTCCTTTGAGGCTTCTTTAATCAAGAGTTTGATTCGAGGAGAGATTTTGTAGATTGTTGTCTACGAAGATACACCAAAATCCAAAAAAATTAAATATCATCAAAAACACACAAAAAATTAAAAATCCACAAAACAACCAAAAAGAATCTTCTTTGCTTTCCCTCTATTCTTTCACCCTCTAAACGTTTAATTCTCGTAACACCGTTTATATTGCATCATGTCTAATGATGAGGGATATTTTTCGTGTCCATATTGTGGAGGCCCACCCGATGGGGCTAATTGTTTTAATTGTGAAGTTTATGGAGGTCGAGAGGGTTATATCTATAACTCTCCTCCACGTGGTGATGGTGACAATTTTCAATCTAACGACCAAGGTCACCAACCACATTCGTCATTTGATTCGTCTTTTAATTGTGGTGAAAATCAAAATGAGGAAATGAATCTTAATGAATCTTTTTGTGATTATATGAGCCGTCATAACAAACTTATAGAGTCACTTCAAGAACACGTGGTAGATCTCGATAAGTATTACAAAGAGAAATTGGCAACCCAAGGGGAAACTTTCAAAAAAATGGAAAACGATTATGATACCCTTTTTGAAGAGCAACAACGAGTGTATGACCAAAGTCAAGTGATGTGGAGAGAATACGTAGATAAAATTAAGGATGATCACGCCAATGAGAAAGATAAAATTCTTTTAATGTTCGAGGGCTTAGTGGGGAAATTTAATTCATTGTCAAATGTGACCAATCCCAATCCCGTGGGAGAGGTTCAAGTTACTTCGACTCCTAAGACTCGTACGTCTCGTATTGATCCATATCTCTCTAATTTTAGAGTCGTGCAACCATCGTCATCAAGTAAGAACGTAGAGGCAACGAAACCGTCATCCAACGAAGTTTTGAAAAATGTTTGTGAAAATAAACCTAAGGAAAAACTCGTAGGATATTTGGGAGTTTTAAATCTTGTACCTTGTAAACCTAATTTCTCTAATGAAGATGAAATTATTGAGGATTTTCTAAATCAATATACACTTAATTTTGAAGAAATTCCAATAAATGATTTTAAAGAAGAAAAATGTGAAAAGGTTTTAAAGGAAATCATGAAACCCTCGTTTTTACAAGATGAACGAAAATTAATTCCGAAGGGACGTGTTAGTAGTTTTGCTAAAATGTTCGAGAACCCACGTTCAATCCCTTCGAAGGACAAAGTTGAAACCGTCAAGGCAAAATCATCACGAGACGAGCCTTTTTCTCCTAATCCCACACCGTGTGAGATTTTGGATTTATCATGTGAGAAGTCCGCCGATGGCCTTGCTCACATTGATACGTTTTTCGATATCGAGGTCGACACGACAAAGGCAAAATCTTCAATCGAAGAGCCTTCCATTCCTAGTTTCACGACGGTTGAAGCTAGTGACTCGATTATCGACGATCTTATTGCTCAACCTCTTCCACGAGGAAGAGAAGACGTTTTTGATCCCGATGGAGATTTTTCCGAGATCAAACGTATTCTTGACGACCCGCCTTCGATTTTCGAGTTTGATGAAGACCATTACGTTAGCCCGGCGGGGGATATTTTTCTAATCGATTCATGTTTTAAAAATTCAAATCCTCCTCCCACCTTCAAGATAAATGTGAAAAGTTTAAGTGTGCCTAGAACTATTTTAGAAACACCAAAAATTTTCAATTTAATCGACTTGGGTTTTCGTAATAATGAGTTAAAAATTGACAAAGGAAAAGATTTTACAAATAATTTGAAAATTTTTCCAACTCTAACTCCGTCATCACCTCGATTGATTGAATTTGCTACAAACGCGTCTACTCCTTTTGACGACGTTTTGTGTGGATATAGTATGGGGGAAGCCCCACACTTCTCCACCGAGGACGAGATTTTTGACCCCGGTATCACGTTTAAGATAAAATCTCGGTCTTTCACCAAAGTAGTCACTAGAAATCTTTTCTACACTTATGGTGTGAGTTTACCTCGAGTAACTCGATTGTTTTGCCCAACCAATGTCCCACCCTTCTACTTCTCATCTATTTTCTTCAAACTCTTTGAGTTTATGGCACATGTTGAAGTGGTTTTAATTTATTTTTCCAATGGGAACGAGAACGCCATCTTCGACCCCGGTATTTTGCATCATCTAAGGACTTAGTCCTTTATACCGGTTGCTTTTTGGGCCTTGTTTATCATGTAAGCCCCATCAAAAATTGACCACACCATGAATTTCCCTAAATGTTCACATTTTGAGGGGATCGAGTCGAGCTCATGACTCGGTAATCAAAAACAAGGTGCCTCGTGGGGGAGATCCCATGCTTATCTTTATGCTTATTATTCACTAATAAGGGGACTTGTACCCTTCCAACTCGTTGTCTCGTGGTTGTTTGTGATTGTGTTATCTAGATCATCATCATCGTCTACGATTGAAGACTCTCGTGTTCGTTTACGTGAGCCTCCATCGTTCGTTTGAAGAAGTTTTTCACGAATCCATGACATATCCTTTATTGTTCTAACAATTATCTTTTAGCATAATTAATAAACGGCTTTAGATATATTGTTGATCACCCTTTCCATGCTAGATCCTAAGCATTCGACTCTTCGTCTCTAGTATGGGGGTGCTCCACCTTTAGACTCGAAACATTGAGGACAATGTTTACTTTTAGTATGGGGGGGTGAATAGGTACTTGCTTTGCTACGCCCTCACGTGTTCCAATTTTCAATGTTTTGTTTTGCTAATAAGGCTAAAAATGGCCAAATTTTAAAATTTTTCTTAGTTTTCATAAGTGTTTTTAAGACACGAATGTATATTTTCCGATGGGTAGAATAAGAGTTAATTTTTGACTTGATGGGCATTTGGAGCCCTTTACATTCCTTAACCCGCTCAATTCAAGTTTTGCTAGACTTTTATATAGGGAGCTTTAAAACGCGAAAGTCTTAATTCATTCGGGTTAAGAACAAGAACTTTTCGCAAGTTCCTATAATTGATTCTAGAAAGTCACTTATCAAGGGAACTTTAAAACGCATTCTCTAAACTTGAAAAAGTCCAAGAAAGTGCAAGATCCTATAGGTGGCTTGGAAACCCAAAACTTTGATTTGATATAGTCTTAATGAAAGCTAATCCAAATTTGGCTTAATTTTGACTTGCACGGCTAAGTATTCACGAGTCTCTTTAATTAGAGGTCTTTAAATAGTGAAGAACGAGAAATGATAGAGTTAGACAAGTGATCATGCTAAACGTAGAACATGAGAATGTTCTTTCAAAAACTCATATGTTTTTAATTGTGGCTTTTTCTTCCCATAAGATCAATGCATTAGGAATAAAACATAATTGCAATAAGTAAGGTCGTACGGTTTGAAAGGTTACTTAGCCTCTAGCGCAAGATCGTTTAAAAGTTGCTCGGGGTTGAATAGAGTTCATAGCCAAGGCATAACTTATTGAAACGGGACGCGAAGATTGGCGATCATCCAAAAAGGCCCTAACAAGGCATGAGGAGCTCTATTTTTGCTAAAGATCCAAAGATGATGTGAAGTATCATTATTCCAAAATCAATATGAAGGATCAAGACACACGACGAGAAGCAATTACTCCCCTAAAGAATGGAGAAAGTCTATCCAAAAAGACCCTAACAAGGTATGAGGATAAATATATCCAAGTCCGAAAAGGAGGCGGATCGTTGAATATCAAAATCCAAAGTAAAGATTGAAGAAAAATGATGAAGTCGTGGTCCTATATGAAGAATCTCTCAAAAACGTCAAGTGAAGAAATTCCAATTATATGAAGAGAAGACCATAATTTCGAGAACGTCTTCCCAAGATTTGAAGTATGAAGTACATGCCAAATATCGGTCCGAGAAAGGTCTCGAATCGTGAAACGAGTTATGCCAAGATATGAACTTAAGGAGATACACGAGAAGCCGTTTTAAAAGATTTTGTCCTTCGGCTAACTATTGATCAAATCGTGCTACTTTGCTTTCGGACTAATAACTACTCAAATAAGTCAATATGAATCACTTGTGATCCATGACAAATAGATAAAAAATGCTAGTAACCCATTTCCTTTTATAATAACTAGGATTGCGGGGAGAAAAAGTATTACACAATTTGGACGTATGAGTAGTGTTAGCATTGTGACTTGTACCAACAATGATCTTGTTTTTGCACTTGGCATGGAATGTATGACAATCAAGGATGACGAAATTTACTCTAAGGGACATTAACTTGTTTCTATTCTTTGACCCTAAAAGTCACATTTTGGTGATGAAAATCATACATTATGTCTTTACACAATCTCGTAGTATGTTGCAAGTCTTTTACTCTTCAATAAAGGTTAATAAAATTGAACTTTGGTGATGCTTAGATACTTTATTCTAGCATTGCGTGAGGGCACGGCAATGGCTTAGTATGGGGGAGTGATGAGATGGCATTTATACATGATCTCATCGTTCTTTTCGGGCTTTAAATGCATTAAAATGTCATAAAATACCATATATATGCTTGTGTTTGTTTACTTGTGTATTTTAGGTATGGATATCGTGAAAAAGACAAAAGATCACAAGATACAAGGAAAAACGAACACGAGAAACGAAGCCGTACAATGAACCGAGCCCTAATCATGGAATTTTCATCAAATACCCTCGAAGACTTGAAGACAAAACAAGATTGATCATCATTTATTGAAGAAATGACACTTAAAACCCTTGTATATTAATAATTACAAGTTTGGTCCCTTAAGTTTGTCAAAATTGCAAAAAGGTCCTTCAACTTTGAAGAAATGGCAAGTTTAGTCCCTCAACAATTCAAAATTGCCAACAATGGTCCCTCAACAAGTGAAAGACTCATTGAAGACCTTTGAAGATCAACATTGTCCAAGATTAGTCCTTGAAAAATCACCAAATGACAAAAAATTGCCTTTGAAACATCTTTATGGAAAGTTTGTGCCAAAATTGTCAAGTGGTGAAACTTAAATACAAGGGAGAGACGAATTTAGGCTGGAAATCTTTAAAAGCCAAAAAAACCAAAAAACAAGGACCAAAAGTGACAAAGCTGAAACATTTGAAAAAAAAATGCGCCTAACACTTTTACTCCCCCAAAAAAACGGATCAATGGACCACTGTTCATCATTTTTACTTCCCCAGAATTTACCTTCACTTAAACTTGGGTAAATCTCAATTAAACTCTCACACACTTAATTCACACATGCCAAAACCCTTCCCACTCCTAAAAACCTGCATCCCACTCATGTGCACCAAACCCCCAATTCCCCAATCCACCAATCACATCATTCCTTTGTCCCCAAGTTATGTGACGTGGCAAAATGGACGTCCAAGATGCTATGCTTGCTCACAAAGCAAAATTTAAAGGCCAAGATCAAATGAGAGGACAAAATGCATTCAAGGGCACATTTGGGATTTTCTTATGATTAGGGTTTATGTTTCTATGCTTCTAGGATGTTCTATAGACTCTATAAAAGGAGCTCACAACTTGTGTGAAGCCCTTGTTCCAGTTTTTAAGCTTGCACATGTAATACCTTTTTAAAGAAATAAAAAGTTTGGTTTTTGAAATATTCAAGTGTAATTCCTTTTTTATTGTTTTTAAAAGTTGAGTGTTGTGTTAAGCTTAATTCTGAGTTCCACACTTTTATTTGGTTAAGCAACTTTGATTTTCAAAGTTGTTTAAGGTTTTGAGATTTTGAGAGATTTTGGTAAAATCTTCTCAAAAGGTATTTTGGTGTTCTTGGTTCATGATTTTGGTAATTTAAGGGTTTATGATACGTTTTAAGTAATTGGAAAAGGTTTTGGAAGAGTTTTAAAAAGAGAAAAAAAAAAGAATCATATCATATCATATTATTTTTGTTCTTGTTTCTTTGTTTTGTGTTCAAATAGGTTGAAGGCTTGTTGATTTAGTTCAGCTCCAACCCGGGTTGGATTGGAGGAGGATTTTCATCCTCTAGGTTCTTGGATGTAAGAACCTAAGGTATCTTCCTTTTACCTTGAAAAAGTTCAAAAATAGCTAGTTGTATGATATTATTTGATTATGTGTTTAAGTGTGATTTAGCTGTTGATTTGATGTTATTTTGAGTTGATATACATGTTATGAAGCTTTGATAACAATTTGGTTAGGTTTCATAAGGTTTTGATTTGGAAAAATTGGATTTCAAAAAGTTTAAAGGGTGTTTGGCAACAGGTTTAAGCAGGGTAAGAATTTGATTCATGTTTTAAATAGGTGTTAGTATAATTGAAAAAGGTTTGAGATAGATTGTTTTATTGTTGTGTAATCATTTGATCAAGTTTGGAGTGAATTTGGAGTGTTTAAAAAGGATTAAGGGTGTTAAAAATCTGCATAACCATATTTTGCTCATTTTTGTGAAGATTTTGATGCTAGATCCTTGAGTGCTTGTTTTGCTTACTTTGTGGTGTGTTTGGTGTTTAATTTGTGTGTTATTGACTCCTTGTGCTTCATTGAGCACAAGGGTGCCCAATTGTTCCAACATATCCATCAAACAAGCTCATTACCAAGCTCCTCTTGGCATCACAAGTACACAAAGTGTGCACTCACACTTTTGTGATCATCAGTTCAGAAAACAACCAGGCCACGTTTTGCATAGTATTGCGCCGCAAGACAACCTATTGCGGCGCAACTAAAGGAGCTGCAGATTTTGGTATTCCCGTTTCACTAGTTGCGGCGCAAGACAGAAGCATTGCGGCGCAACTGAAGGAGTTACTGACCAAAGGTGCTCCCGCAACACTAGTTGCGGCGCAAGACCCCACTAGTTGCGGCGCAACTAAGTGACTTTTATTTTTTTTTGTATTATTTTAATATTATTTTATTATTTAATTTTCAAAATTTTCTTTTTCTTTATTTTTCATTTTTCTTAAGTTCTATAGCATTAAATAGGACTATTTCCATTTTTAGATTATTTTTATCACTTTTAGATTTATTTTTATAATTATTTTAAGTTTAATTAGGTTTTAATCATTTTTAATCATTTTTAGGGTTTTAAAAATAGTTTTAATAGGTTTTAATTTTTAGAAAATTACTTTTTAGTCTTCTAATAATATAAGTTAAGTAATTGTTCAATAAAATCATATTTTAGACTTTTGAATTAGTTAAACTTAATTTTAGGGCTTTAATTAGCATTTAAAATTAATTATTTAATTAACAAAAGGTTTTAAAATATCTTTGTTGGATTTTTATCTTTATTTATATTATTTTAGACTAGTCTTTTTATTTTTGATATTTTGTTTTTGGTTTTAATAATTTTTAATTTTTGTGGTTTTTCTACGGTTTTACGTTTTCGTTTTTTACGTTATAGTGTAATTTCCAAGAAACCGTCATTCCATCTTCTCAATATTAATCTCAAAGAAATACAAGTTAATTCACAACACCATACCTCCTTGGGAAACGAATCTTTCTCTCATTTTATTTGATTGTGGGTCATTAGTGTTGATTTTTCCTAAAATCATCACTCGATACTTACCGCTATTTACGCTCTTTTCCTAAAGGGTAGTAAAACACTACAATCAGTCTTCTAAATTCTTCGACTTTTTCAACTTTGTCTCGGGATAAATTGAACTTGTCTTATAATTTCTTCATTAATTAGACTTGAGTATTTCGACTTCATTAAACTTCCATCTTTAGACTTTTTCTTCGATAAATCTTCAGAATAGGCCTTGGACTTCCGTTCTTTTTGCACTCTTGATCTTTTGACTTCGTCTTTTCTCGTTTTCTTCGATAGAAGCCCGTGAAATCCCGTGTTTTCTTCCCTTTTCATATTTTGGTCCTAAATCACAACAAAAACACAAACCACGCATAATTCTGACATTTACGACATAAAATACACGTTTTGGCTTGGTAATTATTATAATTAAGTGGTAAAAGGATAAGTGTTTTCACACTTATTAAATCCTAATAAGGAAAGTATGTCCATACTGAAAGGACGGGAAATCCGTACCTTAAGTCCAGTGAACGAAGAAGACGAACGGAAGAGAGTCCTACTTCGATCTCACTAATGCTACATAGATAGTATACATGTATAAGTGTCCTGATTACTGAGTACGTAACTGATTTTATATCATGTCTTAGCTTGTTTTATATGTTCATGTCTTGTTTTACTGATTTTAACGTTATGTTGTGTTTATCATGTATTCTGTATTCTGATTAAGTATTACTTGTATTCCTTGTATTATTATACTTGTTGTGTAATAATAAGTACTTTCTAAAAATAGCAGTTTTCTTAAAATAGAAAGTTTCCAAACATAGAAAGTTTCAAAAAATAGAAAGTTTCCAAAAATAGATTAACTGCTTAAAATAGATTAGTTTCTAAAAATAGAAAGTTTCCAATAGTAAGTTTCCTGAATTAGAAAGTTTACATATTTAGAATTAAGCTGAATTAATATCATAAGTCATGTAGTTACAGTATAGTTTATTAATAATATTCTGTTCATTAAATAAACTATAGGTTATACGATTTAATTAAATATAAGCATGATTTATTTAAATTAAAGTGTATAAAAATACTTAGGTTAAAACATGTATTAATACTATATTAATATAACCTAAGTCATGATTATTAATAAATTATATGTCATGTTTAATAATCCCTCCGTCCCATAATAAGTGTCCAGTTTAACTTTTTTCGGTCGTCCTTACTCTACTTTGACCATAAATATCTTCATTTGTGTTATATAATACCGGATGAAAAATATATTTCTTAAAAATATATTTAAATCTCAATTCATACAAATATTATATAACACAAATAAAAATATATATATTCAAAGTTGAATAAGAAAGACCGAGAAATATCAAAGTGGACACTTATTATGGGACGGAGGTAGTAATTAATTAATACTATAGTGTAAAATAACTAAATAAATACTTAGGTTAAAACATGTATTATTTAATAATAATAATAACCTAAGTTTTATGTTTAATTAAATTAATTATAAGTCATGAATTAATTAATTTAATTATCTTTTAAAAATAATACACTTGTTAAATTAATTAGACTTGTAAAAAAAATGAACCGAACCCGCGTGTTATCTAATAATAATAATAACCTAAGTTTCATGTTTAATTAAATTAATTATAAGTCATGAATTAAATAATTTAATTATATTTTAAAAATAATATACTTGTTAAATTAATTAGACTTGTAAAAATATTCATGAACCGAACCCGCGTGTTATCTAATTAACACATGTCGTGAATCGGACCCGTGAACCCATGAACCAGTCCGAACCAAACACCCCCAAAAACAGTGGCAAACCGGCTGGGCCGGTTGCCCCTACTTTCGGTAAGCTGCCACCGGCTGTGTGCCGGTAGTCTTGCTTCTCTCGGCTAGCCGCTGACACCACAAGGGTTCCCACCGGCTGTGTGCCGGTGGCCCCTGCTGCCTGCGCTGCGGTTCCCCCTGCTTTCCTAAAATAGCCATCGGCTTAAGCCGATGGTGGGGCTGTTGCTACCGAGACCAACCGAAACCACAAGGACACCCCCGACGCAAGTCGGGGTGCCTTGTACCTGCTGCCGACCGAACCACAACCACACCAAGACATGTGTCTCGGTTGGTGTGCGAACCAACGACGCCGAGAGCCTTGAGGCTCTCGGTTTGTATGGTGGGGCGAGACAAACAAACCCGAAACACCCTTAACTATTTACCCCTTGATCCCATGACATATTTTTATCATGTTTTTATTTAATTACTTGTTCATGTTATGATTAATTAAATAAAAGAAAAAAAACAAAAGGGTTATGGATTACCAAAACACTTGGAATGAATAGATCTCGATCACACGGACACACTCTTATGATTGGTTTAATCAAAATCAATAAAACACCCTTGTGGTGTTGTTATGCCGCCGGCCTAAGGAGAGAGAGAGAGAGAGAGAGATATTAGGGTTTTTGATTTTTTTAAAATCTTCTGTGAATGAAAAGTATATTTCCTGTATTTGTTATTTGGTAAAAACAAATGGGTTGGGGCCCCTCTCTTCCTTTGTGTCGCGGCTAGTAGGGCCCACCAAGGGAAACCCGAAGCCTTTTTCCCGTGTCTAAATATTACGTGTTCGTGTGTTCGTGTTTACGTGTTACGTTTAATTATTCATGTTATTTATAATTATTTGTACGTAACGATATTTATCATATTCATAATATACCTAAATACATAATTATATGTTCGTGATTCTTACGTTCATGATTTTGTTCGTGATTATAATTATTATTGATAATAATTATCGTGTATTAACATTTACTTAATATTTATCGTATAATTATACGCACATAACTTCTGAAATACTAGTCGTGACACGTGTTCATGCTATAAAAGGAAAGTTTTAATATGTACGTATGTTTTCTAAGGGTACTATTCATGGTAAAAGCATGCGTGTTTTTACATTGAGAAAACTGAACTTTAATCTCTCTTTAATGGAGTCAAAGTAGTTACAATTCTAACAGAATTAACAGAAAGATATCAACTGAATTCGTTATAATTTTATAACAGAATTAAAGAAGGTGAGAAGAGTTACACTAAACTACTCCTAAAGCTAAGCTACTGTGTGTAAAAACAACTAGTCTAACCGTCTTCAAGTGAGGGTGAAACTGGGTATTTATAGATGAAGGTGAGGTGTAGGAGAGGTGATTGGTGACGTGGTTCCACCAGTAAAAATCTGCCACGTGGCCTTCTTGAGTTCTTGTTAAATTACCAGAATTGGGTGTTTTGATGGAGTTGATCTTGATCTAATTCAATCACATCATGTTGTAGAGAATGATGTGAAAAAAATGATTCTTCCTTTATATGCTTCCCTTGATTTCTTGTGCATCTCTCTCAAACCAACCTTGAGATATTGATTAAGAAAAGAATAACCGTCGCTTTATTTCTCTGTTGGTGAAGATGAATAAAAAACAATCCAGGGATAAGGTTTAAACGTATCATTTTCATTTTTAGTCCTTCTATTTTCCACTTTTATTATTTGTCTCTTTAAACAATCTAAACTATTAAACAAATTATGTCCTTGATATAACTTTGGAGAATAACACAAATGGTCCTTGAATGTTCATGAATCTTGGCAATATTGGTCCTTAATGTCTTGTTTTGATCTTTTCTTCGTCTTTTGTCAGATAAATCCCGAGAAAACGCGTGTTTGCTTCATAATGTATCTTTTTTACCTGAAAACACAAAAACATAAAATACCCGCGTAATTCCGATATTAGAAGATATAAACTGATATTATTTGTCATGTTTTAAGTGTTTTTGGGTTATAACTGATGAGTGTTTCACACTTATCAACTCCCCTCCACTTGACCATTGCCATGACCTCATGCAATGCAGTATTTAAAGCTCTAAATTACACTTTTCTCATAATTAACCCACTTTAGCCAAGATGAAATGCTTTTACACTAGGCTATACTATATGATGTATGAATTTAATTTTTACAATGAAATGCAAGGAAAACAATTCTGTTTATATATTTTTGATTTTTCTTGAAATGATTTGATGGAAATAACTCATAAGAAATCAATGACTTTGATTAGGGCTTTGGTACCATGAATACTTATCATCCTCAAGTTTCACTTTGCTCGTACTAAGCTTAAAAATGAGATGATTGTTATTCATAAGTGAAAGTGCATCAACTTATTCATAAAAATTAATTGTGTTACCATTATACCCCCACTTATTTGCCTCTAAGACCGGTTATTAATTGAGCAAATTGCTTGAGAGCAAATTTGTCATTATTTAAAGCGTGAAATATAAGAAATATAAAATTTGAAAATAAGGAAGCACAGTTTTAATCTTAAGTAAACATCTTATCCATTACTTGAAAAACCGCCCATAATTTATATAAGTCCGACCCAAAATAATAAGTCATTCGCCTTATGTGTAAGATCCTTATGTCATGCATTAATAAGTAGCTACTCACTCGCTAAGAAAAGGAAAATAAAACTCACGCAATAATTTATATCCGCCGCCTTTTTGGACCTTGGATCTTCAATCCCGCAACCCGTCAAGGTAATATTGGATTGGAGCAACTATTAAATCCCCGCAAACCTTGTGAGAGTAATATTGAAATTTAATAGCTACTATAATTAACACTTCACTGCCCCTCTTGGGAGTCTTGCATAATTATTTTTTTTCTTTTTTCTTTTTTCCCTAGCTACTCGTTTTTTTAACAAGCCGCTCTTATTTTTCTTTATTCCTCACAAATAAAAGGAAAAGAATAAAAGGAAAAACACCCGCTAAGTATTAAGCATGGCATAAGTCTAGTACACATAAAAATGTTCTAACTTAGAATCTTAAGACGTACTTATACCAAACACTAATGATTAGTCAAAAAATGCATAAAAGACTACAAACCGATTAAAACCGTTATTGATTATTTATTAACAATATATACATGCGTTGACAAGAAAGTAAAGGTAATTAAAGGGGATATAAAAGCCACAATTAATTAATATGAGGTTTATCTAGCCCTTTACACTTACTTCAAACTCTATCATTTCTCGTTCTCCATAGTTTAAAATCTCAAATAATGAGACTCATAGATGCTTAGCCTAATAAAACAAATGAAAGTATAGAAACTAGAAGGGGGGGGGGGGGGTTGAATAGTTTCTTATCGGTTTATCTCCTAATTAAAATTCCTTTCAGTTAGGTGAGTGCACAAAACTATCTTTTACTTGAAAGCTAGTTGCATAATGATTAGGTTCAATTCTAATGCATTAACAATGTATAGTAAGTGTAGTGATAATGAATGTAAGTAAAGAGTAAGGAAAGAAACAACCTAGTAGGAAGACACCAGGATTTATAGTGGTTCGGCAACGAGGCTCTATCCTCGTTCCTACTCCATTCCTCGAGTACACCTTACTCGAGATTTCCACTATATCCATAAGCTCCCTTCTTGGCGGAGAAAACCTTACAACGTCGCTTACATTATTTTCCGACACTAACACTCTGTTCTCGAGTTCCTTTTTAAAAGACTAGAAAAGGAAAGGATGGGAAGGGAAATGTAAGGGATCATATGAGAAAGGAAGGAGGTATCTTAATTCATGTTCTTGAGTTTATGTTTTTAGTTAGTTAAGAAAAGAAAGGGAACAAAACATAATTACTAAATTAGCCTCTTGCTTTTGATATATGTGACTCAGAACCTAATTTCCTACATCTTTTTTGAATTGCATGGCATTGCGAGTCATAAGGAAATTCACATTCATAAATCCTATCTTTTTCATCTTTTGTGATTCACTTTGCCATATGCATTTGTTGTGCTTATTCAAAAAATGATTCCAACAAGGCACTTGTGACACATGAAAAGTAGTTTATCTTCTTTGTTATCCAAGTATATTCTTAGCTCGATGTTTAAAGGGATCCATTGATACTTTTAGTGCAGCTGTTTGTAATAATAATAATCAATACGGTATGGCCAAGTCGAGTTAGTTGAGGAATCGTTTCTACTTGGATGACGCTTGTTCCAGTTTAACGAGTCTTGGTTAAGGATAGCGAGTCATGAAGAATGAGACTACTTACCCTTAACTCTTGCAATTCTGAGAATGGGTCAAAAATGGTACTAGCATAATTGGCAATGCAAAGTGTGTTACATTGGAATTCTTTAGTGGCTAACAAGTTTATTACACCAAAAGTTATCATAAGATTGGTGAGTTGGTAAGATTTGATTATTCAATTGTAAGTAACTAATCTTATGATAACTTTCGGTGTAATGAAGCGCTGCCTAAATATGTCAACCGAAAGTTATCACACAATAACATACTAGATTACTTTCGAAGTACCAACGTTAAAAAATAAATAGACTGCAGAGTTGTGATGAAGATTATTAATGAAGCGCTGCCTATATATGTCAACTTAAAGAAACTTTGTTGTGTAAACAGTTCAAGTACAACGCGGAATTAATACTTGAATGAAAAACAAACAAAACAAATAAACAAAACTTTCACTTTGATTGATAATCGAACTTGTGTATAATGAAAGTGTAAAACGTATATTAAACTAAAACCCAAAGGCCTCCTTTTATAGATTTAGGAACCTTGTATAAGATTCTACGTATCAGCTATTTTAGGTAAAGATAAACATAGAAAATACATTGTCGAACATATCTTTACTAGAAACATAAACGTGTAGACTAAGTATTCTATCAGTGCTTGGACTTCTTCTCATCAGCGCTTGATTTTTTTTGTCAACGCTTGATCTGACAACGCTTGATTTCTTCCTATCAACGCCCAATTAACTCTTGTCAGTGTCTAAGTGTCTTGTCTCATTTTATTCCCAACAATCCTCCCCTAACTTGATATCTACTCTAGTAATCAAGTTTCTGAATAAAAACTAAGTACAAGGAGGATTCTTACAAATACGAATCACTTTTTAATTAGGAAATAAATAAACCTAATTATGTCTTTGCCAACATCACTTGTATAATCCATCTCCAGCTGTGTTGACACCATTTTCTTCAAAACTTCCTTGGACATGGGATATTCAGCATCCACAAGAAGATATTCAGAAAATTTTGTAGTACTCAAATGATAAACACCAGCTGCTGAATGTAGACGCCACTGAAGTCCACTGATATCATCCAGATCCAACCATATTGGATCTTCATCATTTGGCTCACACATTCTCTTGAATGTGGACCAAAACTTTATTCTATTGACTGAAGTAGGTGCTTCAGTCTCATACTTGGTCTTCATCAATCCCCAAAGATCTACCAAGTTTTCCCTATCCAGGCTTGTAAACAAACAAATAAGAGTAGTAAAAGTATGTACCTCCTTTCCATATCTGCCAATCATCCAAAACCCACTTGCATCTTCTTCATAATGAACTATAGGGTTTCTGGAATTATAAGGTAATACCTCTACTATATGTGAAGCTTCCAAAGGTGAGAGCTTAAGTCTCGTTCTAATAACTACTTCACTAGGATTCACTCTATCCAAATTCTTTGGGAACTCAATTGGAATTCTCTTCTTCAAAGGCCTTGGTGCAATTAAAGCCTGTTGGATTTGCATCTCTTCTGCAAGTTCTTCTTTTCTTTCATCTGAAAGAAGTCTGATAGTATTATACTCTTGAACACTTGCCCATATAGGATAAGCACGAAACTCCAACTCATCAAAGGACAAACGCTGCAACTTCTGGAAAGTCCAACCTCCTTGATGACATCTGAGAAGCATATAGTAGAGCTCCCTTCTATCCTTCTTAGACTATGAAAAACCTTGATAGCCTTATACTTCAGAATTACCTTGCAATCTCTTTGAACTCTTAGCAAAATCTCCAAACCCCAAATTTGATCTGAAATGGTCATGTCTGGATTCTCCATAACCTTATTCTCCCAAGCAAAGTACATCCGAGCTACTTCAGGCATCTCATAATCTACTTGATTTTTCAACTCCTCAAGCCTCTCCTTAGCCAACTCATCACCATATTCAAGCCTTTCTGGATCTTCAATGATCATCACACTTGAATCAATACTCTCATCATCACTGCCTCCCTTATTACTTTCAGAAGTAGCCATAAATGGTGACTCAATAGCAGTCTTCTTCTCCTTTTCCTCAAGTTGTGCAGCCAAAGTGAAATCAAAATGCACTTGGGCTGCATCCTTGGGAACTTCAACTTCTACCATAATTCCTTTACCTTTATCCAGTACATCAATAGTGGGTAAAGAAGTTGATGGTACCATTGTAGACACATCCTTGATGATAGCGGATGACTGGGATACATCACCCAAACCTGCAGGTTTATCAGCGTCCAAAACCTGAATATCAACGCTTAACTTACTCTTGTCAGCGCTTGGCTTTGTGAACTGCTCTAACATTTTAGTAAAAGATAAATTTAAATTTGTAGGGGTAACCAATGAAGCATCAAAACCTTGTTGCCTCTTCAAATCTATTAGAGCCTCGGCTATACCCAAAGATTCACCTTCATGTGAGCCTTTATCATTCACATGTACCTGTTCATCCTCCCCTTTGGAAGAATCCTCCTCTCTACGCCTAGGGTTAGCACCTTCCAAAATATCAATCCTCTCCCTCAATTGCTTGAGTTCAAGGCCTTGTGTGTTGACAGTATGTACAAGGTCTGCATTTTGCTTTTGCAAGCTAATGTAGACAGCCGTCAATTCCAAAAGAGTGTAAGGTTCCAATCTGCCCTCCTCTAGAATGGGAATTTGACCTCCCAAAGTAGATTCATGGGGCATGGATGGGGGCTTAATGATGTTAGGACTGGCTTGGCCTGCATCTAAGCTAGAACCAATAGTCCCAGCCTCACCCATGTTACCAACCACACTTGTGGTGGTGGTTCTCTCTACAACATGGCTAGGACCACTAGAGGAGAACACTCCAGTAGTCCTTTGGCAATTTACTAACCTTAATTCTATTGGTGTAGAAGATGTAGTGGATGGAGAGGCTGTTTGAAGGTTAAGGGGTGTTTGGGTTTATGGTAAAAGGGTGTCAGCGTTTGGATTTGGAGTGTCAACGCCAACATTTAAAGTGTAAGCGTTGAAAGGTTCTTGGTCAACTTCCATATGCTGGGGTGATGGTGGTTGTGTAGGCAATGGGTCTGGTTGTGGTTGTGGGTCTTGTTGTGGTTGTGCTGCTGCAATAACAGCAAGCATGGCTTGGGTGAGGGGTAGGTATCTATAAGGTTCATAATTCATGTTCCCAAAAATTGCCTTCTTTTGAACAGGAATTGTATAAAAATCATTGTGATCCCTATTGTAGTATCTTTGTAAATCAAACATCATTTGTAAAAACCTTGGGTAAGCAAGAGTCATCTTGCTACCCTTGTTATGACACATGCCATCAAAAATCATTTTTGAAAAATTATATTTTTGCCTAGTAGCAAGACACACAATGGCACTCCCAATAGATCGGTTGATTTCATTGTGTGCAGTACATTTGGGACTCAAACATTGAAGAATGACATGTATCAAGTACTTCCAAGCTGGGGGAAATTCTTGTTTGGTATATTTGTTTAAATGGCCATCTTCAGGCAAAGGATAACCTAAAGCTTGGTGTCCTTGTTCTAGCTCTGCAATGGTAGGGTGGTTATATCATCTGCATCATTAAGATGCAAAGCTTAGCGAACCAGAGCTTCAGTAACCACCCATGGAACCCCATGGATAATAGCAGTCAATGTAGTCACATTATTAACTGTTGAGGAAGTGACAGTATTCCAAAACTGTTTAATGTGTGTGACAGGGATAAGAGGAGCATGAGAAAGTGCATACCTTAAAGGGGATGCATTCAAATACTCAACCATCTGAGTATATTGGGAAACAGAGCATTATCAGCTTGTAAATAAGCAACCATGTTATGCTGACTCTTGAACCCCAATTCCAAATCTCTAGGTTTAAACTTAGGCGCCATTGATGTAGAAAGCTGTGATAAAAGTTATGGAAGATGAAGGTTTGAGAAAATTTAGTTAGATAAGAATAAGCAGTTACCCTGTTTCAAAGAAATGAGCCATATATATAGAGAGGTGTAAACATGTGTTTCGTCAAAATATGAGGCAGTTATATTCAAAATATAATCATGAAAATCTTGAAAATATATAACTTATCTCTAGCATTAATAAAAAGTTACCAACTCCTAAAATTACGGCCCATATTTTCGTCAAAAATAACAACTAGGTAGGACCCAATGTTTATCAACGGTCAAAAATAACTTATCAGCGCCCAACGGCTATATTCTTGTAAACGTTGGATTTTGCATTGTCAACGTCAAAATTGGTCTTAAGAACGCTTGGAAAGAAAACTGTCAGCGTCCAAAAATAAAAATAATTTAAAAGAAAAGGACCTTAACAAAGTAATGTATCCTAGTGAAGATAACTTATAGACTGAAAATCACTATAGGGTGGCAAGCACTGTCCAATCATGCACACTTGCTTAAGCAAGATAGACATAATTGTCCTCAAGTGTCCCTTGCTAACCAAAGTTCTTAACAATGAAGTTATCTCGTAAAATCCTTTGTAACTTCCCAGGTAAGCCCAATAAAAATCATACCCAAGTCTCCCAACCGACCACATCCAATTCTAGGTCAAAAAGTCTTGGCAGCGTGCAAAGTATATCAACTTTGCATGCTACAGTGCCTCACGATTTAGTAAAGTAACTCGTACTCACCAGTGGACACAATCTAGAATTGTGATAAGAGTATTATATGAATACCCAAAATTCCTAAAGGTTTCCTAAACCTCCCCTTAAAACATGATATACAAATTGCCAAACAAAAATTATGCAATAAAAATTTATGTCTGGATAGGAATGTAAACATTCCAACCATCATTCATAAACTTGAACACACTCCAAGTAAGCTCCAAAGATCTATAAGCAACTCTGTATCCATCTGTACAATGCTCATAATGCCTGCATAATTAGATAAAAAAACTAAAAAACTAACATGTTGCTGTCAACGTCCATTTTAACACTTATCAGCGTTAAAATAACCTTTGTCAGTGTTAGACAAATAAAGTGGAAAACCTAATTTTGTACAAAGACCAATAACAGTGCCTATCATATACATACTTTTACAATAAGTTCCAGAAACACATATTAGGTAAGATTAATCATTCCAATACTTGTTACCAAGTATTAAAATCTCCCAGCATCAAAAGATTTAGTTAATGAATCTGCCACATTTTCTTCTCTGTCAACCCTATCTGGTTGTATTAAACCTTTTTCAAAACAATCTCTTATAAAATGATGTGTAATTTCTATGTGTTTTGTTTTAGAATGATGTATAGGATTCTTAATAATGCATAAAGTACTTTTATTGTCTACAAAAATCTTAGTATGCATAAAATTATACCCATAATCCAACAGTTGGTTTTGAATCCATAAGACTTGTCCACAGCAAGCAGCTGCAGCTACATATTCTGCTTCAGTTGTAGAGTTGGCCACCACTTTTTGTTTCTTGCATTGTCAAGATATCAATCTGCTCCCAAGAAAATGGCATCCACCAGTTGTGGATTTTCTATCAAACTTGTCACCTCCATAATCACTGTCTGAATATCCAATAAGCTCCAATGGAGAATCCTTTGGATACCATAATCCGAAGGTGGGATAACACCTAAGGTATCTAAAAATCCTCTTGACAGCATGAAGATGACACTCTTTGGGAGTCACTTGATGGCGTGCACATGCACACACAGCAAACATAATGTCAGGTCTAGAAGCTGTAAGATACATCAATGATCCAATAATTGACCTATAATGCCTGACATCCACCTCTTTTCCATCTCCAATCTTTCCCCAAGGGCGTTCCCTTTCCATGGGTGTGCTAGCCCGTTTTTCATGTGGAGAAAAGCCAAACTTCTTCAAGATTTCTGCTACATATTTGTCTTGAGAGATGAAGATACCATCTTCTTTCTCCTGAACTTGTAAACCTAGAAAGAAGTTCATCTCTCCCATTGCACTCATCTTGAATTTGTCTATCATGAGCTTGGAAAAGTCTTCACTCATCTTTGGACTTGAAGAGCCAAAGATGATATCATCCACATAGACCCGAACAAGTAAAAAGTCCTTACCAATCTTCTTGGTAAACAAAGTCTGATATATGGTGCCCCTCTTGAATCCATTTTCCACCAAATAGGTGGACAATGTGCCATACCATTCTCTTGGGGCTTGATGAAGTTCATACATTGCTTTATTCACTCTATACACCTTGTCTGGATGTTCTGAATCTTCAAAACCAGGAGGCTGCATGACATAAACCTCCTCTACAATGGTGCCATAAAGAAAAACACTCTTCACCTCCATTTGATAAACTGTGAAGCCCATGCAAGAAGCATAGGCTAGGAAAATCCTTATTGCTTCAATCCTTGCAACAGGTGCAAAAACCTCTTAATAGTCTATCCCTTCCTCTTGTGTATAGCCTTGAGCAACTAAACGTGCCTTGTTTCTGACCACAATCCCTCTTTCATCCTTTTTGTTTCTAATTACCCATCTTGTCCCTATAGGTCTGAAATATCTAGGACAATCTACTAACTTCCAAACATCTTGAATAGCAAATTGGTAAAGCTCATCCTGCATTGCTTCCACCCAACTTGGTTCTTTGAGAGCATAAAATATCTTCTTGGGTTCCTGTTGTGACAGAAAACAAGCAAACAAACATGCCTCTACAAGAGGGGTATCAACCTTCTTGTGGATATTGGCAATAAAACTTCCTTGATTATGATGAGACCTTCTTGTTTGAACATGAGACAACACATCACCAATAATTAGAGAAGGAGGATGATTTTTGATAGTAGATGCAAGTATTTCCTCTTCAAGAATTGTGTTGTCTTAAATCTCAGTCTCCATGTTGCCAATATCATCTTCAAATTCTCCTCTATAATTACCTGAATGAACCTCTTCATGTACTGTGGAAGTTTCACCTTGTTCAAAAATATTGGAAGAGAATAAATGGTCAAAAGGGTTGTCAACGCCTGAACTAGGTCTATCAACGTTTAAGCCATCAACGCCTGAATTTGATCTGTCAGCGCCAGATTTGCCTTTGTCAGTGCTTGAAGATTCATGCATGTTGTCATCAATTGGTTTTTCTTATGGACCATCTTTTTCCTTTCCAACAGCTGCAACAGAAAATCCATCTGTCCATATGGGAATGGTGACATACTCAAGTATGGGAGCTGATTTGACTACACGTGTTTCTACTTCCTTGTCAACCTGTTTACCTAAAATTTCAACAACTGGTTCTTCCACAACATTTGAATCCACTTTCACAATCTCTAGATTAGTAACAGGCATATAATTCAAGGTTCTAGATAAAGGTTCTAAATCAAAGAACCAATTTGGTCCACTCTCAGGATCACTAGGTTTACTTTCTAAAAACCTAACATGTACCTTTTCAAGTATACGTTTTTCTTTCTTAATATAAACCCTATATCCTCTACTCTAAACAAAATAGCCCATAAAATAGCCTTCATCACCTTTAGCACTAAACTTTCCTAAGGCAGCACTAGTATCAAGTACAACTACATGACATCCAAAGGGTTTAAGAAAACCAATATTAGGGTTCCTATTCAAAAATAGCTCATAAGGTGTCTTATTGTGGATTTTGTTGATCAATGCCCTATTTTGGACATAGCAGGCTATATTCACAGGCTCAGCCCAAAAAGCAATGGGAAAATGAGCATCAACCAACATTGTCCTAGCTGCTTCTATGAGTGTTCTATTCTTCCTTTCAGCCGCCCCCTTTTTGTTGTGGGGTTCTAGCTACACTAAACTGCCTAGTAATCCCTTTCTTGACACATAAGTCATCTAACAACTTATTTCTAAACTCACCACCATTATCACTTCTAAGTATTTTAACCTCATTCCCTGTTTTCTTTTCAATTTGGGTAATAAAGTTAATCAAAACAGTGGCAGTTTCACTTTTCAAAGCCAAAAAGAAAGTCCAAGTAAATCTAGAAAAATCATCAGTTATGACGAAACAAAAAGATTTACCATTTAAGCTTTCTATATTAGTTGGACCAAACAAGTCCATATGCAGCAAGTGAAGTGGTTTAGAACTAGAGTGCACAAGTTTAGACTTAAAGGAGACTTTGTGCTGTTTGCCTTTAAGGCATGCAACACAAGAGTGATCATTATGGAAAACCTTTTCAAGCAAACCATCAACTAAACATGTCTCACATGTCTGTTTATGTTCATAAAATTTATGTGCCCTAACCTTCTGTGCCAAAGATTACTCTCATCAATTGAAGCCTTAGCATATAGACATGACAAAGTATTATTCATCCTAATTCCATTAAGATTCACATTATAAATGTCCTTATGCCTAGGTGTTCTATAATCAATAAACTTCTCATCATGTATTTTAAAGTCTTTGTTTAACACCAAGCATTCAGTATTAGTGAAAAGAACCTTATTTTTGTTATCACAAACTTGTGATACACTAAACAGATTATAATCAAGTTCTTTTACCAGAAATACGTTTTCAAAACGCAAATTGTTGGTGATAAGAGTGCCTTTGCCAATAATAGTTCCATATCCTCCTACAAAGTACACTTTTTCACCATCTTTAATGGGGGTAAAGTTAGTCAAATAATCTCCCTTCCCCGTCATGTGCCTAGAGATCCACTATCCCAATAGCCATAATCATTTACCTGATTTTGAATGCCCTGCACATAAAGAAAACAAATTATTTTTCTTTGGAACCTAAGCTGGAGCAGACTTGGATTCATTTGGTTGTTCAACAAGAACAGACTTAGTCCTTATAACAACCCCTTGTTCATCCCTTTTAGGATTAAACACCCAGTTAACCCCAATTCATTTAGTTATGACCTTTGAAATATAATGAAATCTGTTACAGGTCATAGAAATCCCATCTGAATTAGGGTTTTGGTCTTGTTTGGGTCTCTATGTCAAGCTAGATGAAGCTTTAGACCCCTTTCCCCTTGGCTGCAAGTATTTGTCATTACTTGGTCTAACAGCGTTGGAAACATTCCTGTCAACGTTAAAAATGTTCTTGACAGCGCTGAAATTACCCTTATCAGCGTCAAAACTAGGGTTTGCTACAGGAACCCATTGTCTGTTAGACCATGTATTAGTCTTTTGAAAAGGCCTTTGTCCATAAGTATTAGACCCTTTAGTAAAGAATGGAGCTGGTCTAGTAACTTGTGGACTTTGCTGGACAAAAGGTCTAGGTTTGACCATAGTTGACTTTTTTATCAGCGTTGACTTTTGAAACATTGACACACTTATACGCCAAATATGAGAAACTCCCACAACTATAACAAGCTTTTATAGACATAACTATAGGTCTAGATGAAAAGAAACCTGTCCCATTATCACTAACTTGACTTTTTGGTGACCTAGGTTTTCTATACATTTCTGCATACTTAACACTAGGTTTTCTATCAACATTTAAGCTAAGGTCAACAGGTTTTCCAGTAGAAGGGTTGGTCACCTTTATTGGTGTAGACTCATTTGGGCTTTCACTAAGCATGCCACCTTTAACAAACAAAGTAGGATTGGCTTTCTTCCATTGTTCCAAATCAGTTAATTTCTGCTTATTTTCCTTTACTGGAGTAAGAACTCTTGGTGGAGGAATGAATTCCTTTTCTTGGAGTTCTGGTATACTAGTCCAAGACAAATCCTTTCTAAGGACATCATAAAATTTCCTAGCAGGTGGTGGAACATCAGCATACTCTTTCATCCCAATCCCAGTCATATCCCTAGAGTCTCTTTGTTCACTAGCACATTTTTCTAGGGTTTGAGAAGCTTATCAAATCTTTGAATTTTAAGCCCTACATTATCTTTGTTTTTAATGGCCTCATCTAACTCAGCTTGTATGACATCTTTGGATCCTCTAAAATATCCCTAAGGTCAATACTAACTTTAAGGTCATGAGACAAAACGTTAATTTGATCTTTTAGATCAAGCTCCATTTTGTTATAATCAGCCATAGTCTTTTTAGTTTGAGCAAGTGCAAGTTGATAATTAGATAACTTGCATTTTTCATCAAAAACATCTGATTTTAACTTTAAAATTTCTTTGTTAAGTTTTTCAGTGTTTAAACGACAACGTTTACTACAAAATGCATCATCATATACCTCATTATCTGATGACGATGAAGAATGTGCCATGAGAGCATAGCGAACATGCTCATTTTCCTCCTTCTCTGTAATCAAAGCCTTGTTCTCTTCTACCTCCTTTGCTGTAAAGCTCAAATCTCAGCCAACACCATCAATTTCTTGCATGGAAACAATAGCCTTTGTGTCTTAAACTTGATGATTTGACTTGAAGGTTTTCCAACATCATATCTTCTTGGAGATCTACATTGTCTCATAAAATGGCCCACTCTATGACAATTGTAACACCAAAACCTTGGATTTATCAAATCCAACAGTGTCTTTAGCATTAAATTTCATCTTCTTCCTAAATCTCCTATTCCATCTATTTGCCCTTATGCTTGCAAGTGCCATATTCCACTTTATGTCCATCTCCTCCAAATTCTCATCACTGATTTGCTCAAGGTCCTCATATGTAATCACTAAACCATTGGGCAATGCAGCAATGTATGCACACACTGTATCTAGATCAATACCAGCAAGTTTAATCCTTGGTGAGTCAACATTGTATGTGTCAGCGTCTGAATGTGGGGCGCTGACAAAGCTTGATCCAACGTTGACACAAGGTGATCTAGTAACGGGTGCACGTATGACTCCCTTTGATCAAATTGACCTTCACTATGTGAGAAGAAAGCCATGTTTCCAGAGGTAGAGTTGCTTCCTTGATCCAAAAGGATTTCATTCTCTACAATCTTTAGTTTATTGTAGACGTCATCAAAAGTGGAACTTTTGTGAGCATTGGTAGAAATAATAGACCTTGCTTCAATCTTCCATGCATCACCAAGACTTTTAAGGAAAGTGGTAATGATATCAGCCTCATCATACACTGTTCCCATAAAGGACAATTTGCTTGTGATGTCAAGAAGTGTGCTTCTCACCCCACTTAGCTTTTCATTTGGAAGAGCTTTAAACACATCATACTCATGTAAGAGTTTCTTTTTCTTCTCTGAGGCAGTATCATCATTACCACCATAATTGACTTGAAGGGCTGCCCAAAGCTCTTTGGCAAACTCAAAACCTCTATACTTGTGATGATTTGCTGATCCCAAAGAAAGTTTGAGAATGTTTAGAGTTTTCATGTCATTCCTTCTCTTTGCAATGTCCTCAGTTGAGACAACTCTTCCATCTAAAGGTCTTTCTTTTCGATCCTCTTCAATTGAGCCTTGAATTGATCTTGCAGCAATAGCAGCAGTAATCCTAGCAGCCTTATCGAATGTCTTTCCACATTCAATAATTTCCCATAGAGTGTGATCATGAATTTGAAGATACTGCTCAAAATTGAACTTCCATAGCTCAAAGTTGTCAGGGTCTAGCATGGGGATTTTTAGATTATGACTAGAGGAGGAAGTTATCTCTAGAGTAGACATCTTGTCTGGTTTTTAGGGTTTATTGAAAAATTAGGGGTTTTAGGGTTTTGTGTTCTTCTAGATCAAAGTTCCTCAACAAGCTCTGATACCACTTGTTGATCCCAAACTTAGATCGAATTAGCTTTTGTGTAAACGAGATTAAATCAAGTTAAACACTTAGAGAAACTTTGTTGTGTAAACAATTCAAGTACTACGCGGAATTAATACTTGAATGATACACAAACAAAACAAATAAACCAAACTTTCACTTTGATTGATAATCGAACTTGTGTACAATGTAAGTGTAAAACGTATTAAACTAAAACCCAAAGGCCTCCTTTTATAGATTAAGGAACCTTGTACAAGAGTCTACGTATCAGCTATTTTAGGTAAAGATAAACATAGAAAATACATTGTCGAACATATCTTTACCAGAAACATAAACGTGTATACTAAGTATTCTATCAGTGCTTGGACTTCTTCTCATCAGCGCTTGATTTCTTCTTGTCAACGCTTGATCTGACAACACTTGATTTCTTCCAATCAACGCCCAATTAACTCTTGTCAGCGTCTAAGTGTCTTGGCTCATTTTATTCCCAACACAATGGATGTACGAAACTATAATCTAAGTATTCACAAATAGCTTGGATGAACACAACTAGTCCAAGTATTCACAAATACATTGGATCTACACAAGACACAAATAAACAAATGATGAACATGACTAGATCTTTAGAAGAAGGTGATCTTCATCAATGCTACATCTTTAATCACATCACAAGTGTGTGAGTGATCTTCTCTTTGGATAAGGTAAAGAAGGAGATCAAGAGGATAATCATGAGTAAACATACTTAACACATTAAGTGATCATTTACAAATGACTAGGATTAGATAGGAGAAAGAAGGCTGAAGAAGATGTCCAAAAAGGGTTGATGAGAATTAAGATTTGATCCACTATTTATAGGACAAAACATCTGTGACACCCCACCGTGGCGGAATATGGTGCGCGACGTATGGATATCATCACAACAATAACGTGTCTATAGAGAGAACTATATGAAATAGAAATGTCAAAAAAGGTGACACAAATGTCATGACAATATCTCAACAATGCAGGAGTCTAGGTAAGTAGGTAAAAGTCTCACCTCTTACCAAAGAAAAACAAATAAAACAAACATCAACGTAATGATACTCGTAGTATCACTTATTCAATCAAAGAAAAGAAATCTATGAAAGAACGGGGATCTCCTTCTAAATGCATTCCTACGCAACTCCAATCCTAGCCACTTATGTTCTCACGCTTAACCACAATAATACCCGAAAGAGACACTAAAACACGTCAACAATAATGTTGGTGAGAGTCATAGGTTTAGACTCGAACACAAAACAAATTTATAAGCTGTGAATAATAACCATCATCAAAACATATGGACAAGGTGCTACAAATATGCATTAACAACTAACATTCAAGATCAATCATTCCAAACCAAATCCAAGGCTCACAACCATACCAATCACCATGGTGCCATAGGCGCCCATACACCTATGTACCAACCCAAGGCCCCGCCTTGTCATTATCCTTTGATACCATAGATGCCCATACATCTATGTACCTCCTCAAGGCCCCGCCTTGTCAACATCCCTTGGTACCAAGCCAAACCCACAAAACAATACAAGAATCACATAGTAGTTAATAACATATGTACACACACAAGTCCATCACAAATCATAAAAACCTTCACAACATTAGTTAAAAATAGCACCAATGTCTCTTCCATCCCATCTGGAAATCAAAAACATTTATAACTCAAGAACATGGGACTATGAAACTCACCTGATTGAGCTTCTCCAAAAATCCGCGCACTAGTAAAATGCTAAACACACAAAGGCACACAATCAAGACATGAACCAAATACTAAGGCTCATCAATATATGATGGATGTCTAATCCCTATTCCTCATTTAAATCTCATTATTATGTTCTAAGCATCCCATTACACCTCTCTAATAAGCCCTTAACTTGGTTAAGTTCATAACCTATCTCATTCACATTTTATCCCAAACAGTCCTGATTTTTATACCCCAAACTATGAAACAAAAGCCCACCTAACAAAACTCAAACTTTCTGTAAAGGAAACCATTTGCCCTTACATGTGTTAGATAACTCTCACCTTTCGCCCCAACCTTAAAGCTACTGTTAAGGCCTCGATATATATATATATATATATATATATATATATATATATATATATATATATATATATATATATATATATATATATATATATATATATATATATATATATATATATATATATATATATATATATATATATATATAGGGGCACGCTATTTATAGAACCTCTTTTTTGGTACAGAACTTACAGAACCACTTTGGACCAATCAGAATTTAGCTATATTAAAAAAAGAAAATTTTAATTAAAAGGGTATAAAAGGAAAAAAAAATTTAGACTTTTTTTTATTTTTAATTAAAAAACGTTTTTGTAGGATTAATTTTAAAACTTTTTTTTTGTAAATTCTTCTTTTACATCATACAAGTTTTTAAAGATCTAATGTGCGTACATGTTTTTTTTAAATTGTAAATTTACATACAATTATTTAGCCATAAACTTATTTTTTGCTTAAATGGTAATTGCATATATGTTTCTACTGTCCATAATTTTCAACAATTGTCAACATAAAACATGAACGTATAACCTCTAAATTTATAACAAAGCAAGAAGATAAATACAATACACAAAATTCGATATAAAATGAAATACAATTCATGTAAAAAATCTTTACTGTTAAATATAAATGTACAATAGATTCAAAAATGTATGCACTCTTCGAAAATATGTGTGCAACATGCTTCACTTTCTGATCAAATCTGCTAGAACATGTGTGCACTCCTTTTAAGAACATACGTGCGCGCTCCGCTTTCTCATCAAATTCGTTAAAATTTATGTGCACGCCTTCGATAAAAACATGTATGTTTCTAAGAAAAACATGTATGTTTCTGAGAAAAACATGTATGTTTTCGATAAAAACATGTATGTTTTCGATAAAAAAACATGTATGTTTTCGATAAAAAAACATGTATGTTTTCGAAAAAACATATATGTTTTCGATAAAAACATGTATGTTTTCGATAAAAACATGTATGTTTTCGATAAAAACATGTATGTTCCCGATAAAAACATGTATGTTTCCGAAAAAAAACATTTATGTTAAAGACCTGAAATAACAAACATTAAACATTAGTTATTAAAGTTACATGACCAAGATAGGAAACCCAAAACAGAACTGATTTAGTGATCGGAGGTTTGCTAGCCAAAAAAATAATAATCTGAATATACTTTATAAGCTAACAAATTAATACCACCAATTGGTCCAAAAGCTTAAACAAACTTATCTTAAAAGCCCACTCAAAACTAAATGACCCTACATGAATAAATTTAGTGAAAATTAGACATAACAAAAAACATAAAAGAAATTGAAAATTTCACGACTTACTACACCAATAACATACGTTCACAAAATACCTTTGTACTATTTTTATAAAAAGTTTAAAATTTATAAGCATATGAGCTAGTTGGATAACATGGTTATGTGTACTATTTTTATTAAAAGTTCAAACTTTATAAGCATATGAGCTAGTTCAAACTTTTTGTTTGTAAAAAGATAAGGCTGCATTTTTTAACAGCAAGCAACACACCTAAATCATTTCCATAACACATAAAAAGATGCACACTTTATCTAAGTAGTGAAATAATGTTTTTTTAGTTATTTCATAATTCATTTCTTTAACGAGAATAGAATTTAATTTCATTTCATTGCTTCAACCAGTTTTGTCTTTCATTTTATTTGCTATATGAAAAATCAAAACCCCCTACGAGTAACATATATGAAGCAATAAAATAAGAAAAAAAACCTGAAAAGGATAGCAGATCGACGTCCTATTCGCCGCCGCTTCGTCATCATCCTCCGACCATTGCTAACGAATCAGGGTGTCCGTTCAAAAATCATATGTGTTATTCAACCGAAAATGTTTCTTGTTTATTTCTTGCGATTTATATAACATACATGTCGTTGTAATGCAAGTGGTTGGGTATTCTTGATGGATCTGTGATACGACAACAATGGAAAAGTGGATCTACAATGCTTTTTGGTTTTGTTGTGTTACTGGAGATCTTGTGGATGCTAGATGGTGATAAAGGCTTTAATCCCAAAAGGAAATAGAGTAAATGAACCATATATATTCTTGTTGGTGTAGAAAGTGATCCACGAAGGTTTAAGATGGCATTGTTATTATTATTAAGAGATTGAGATGTTTTATTTATAGATCTGTGGAGGCTTTTTGTGTGTGATTTGAACAAAGATATGAAAAAGACGGTAGAAACAAAATATGAGAAAAAGCAGTTAGATTTAATTTTATTTGACCTATTTAATTGGAAAGTAAAAAGATGACAGTTTTTAGCAATTTATAGATTTGAAATACCTATAGTACCCTTGAACGGTTTATTTCTTTTTGCTAAGCACATTTTCAGTTTACCATAATTACATAAATGGCCCATTGCAATAATATGGTGTACATCATGCATTAATAAGAATAAATAAATGGTTCTGTACCAAAAAAGTGGTTCTGCATATAGCGCTCCACTATATATATATATATATATATATATATATATATATATATATATATATATATATATATATATATATATATATATATATAAAATTCTGTCTATCCAGATTTTACTGATTTTGAACATATAAAAAGTTTGTTATGATCAGGGGGTCTTACCCTAACCCATTTGCTTAGCCCTCCTCCAGATATCCTATATAAAATATAAAATAACTCTCATGTTTGTTTTTTAAAGTCCAATTGTACTCCTAAGTACCCTAACCATCTTAAAACATTAATTGAAAACCCACTGATTTCAAAACTGTTTTGACCTCCGACAGTTGAAACCTGTTTTTGACCCACTTACCTACCTCCAATTTAGTTCTCGTTTCTTGCATTTGAAAGCCAACTAAATTACCTTTCCAGGGATACTTGGATCGCAAAATAAGAGTTGGTAGAACTCTAGATATGATCAAAACAATTGACCTAAAATTCTACCCAGTTTTTAAAAAACGAATTTAACATAATTAGTCTACTTAATTACTCATAACTTGTTTAATTATAAACCCTAAATAATCTAATAATTATTATATCATTAAAACTCATATTTTAATTTAGACATAATCATAGATCCATCATGTACTGATTTATAAATGCATATAAATAATTTAATTAAAAAGGGATTGAATACCTTAAAAAATAATGGAAGATCTTTATCTTTGAAACCCTAATTGGCCACCATTGTTAAAATTCGACTATGAGATGTTATGGGGGTGAATAATCTGGTTATTTTGGTTATGAGGTGGGTTTGGTTAAGTCCTAAAGCCCCTTAATCCCATTACAAGTCCATTGGGCCTGTTTTTAGGCTTTTTAGTTATTTTCTTCCTTCCTTTTCTTTTGGCTGCCCAAACCAAGCCCAAAGCACCTAAGAATCTGTGTTTTAACCTTATTTTATAACTTATATCATTCTTAAACTAAACCTCACATTCGGGTTACTTCCGAACCAAAACCCGAAAGCCTTACATTGACTTTTTCGACTTTCTACGCGATTTCTGAACTAACCGTCATTTCCAAAAGTTTCTAATTATGGGAAATATCTCTAAAACTTATCCTAAACATATAATCTATACTTAATACATACATACAACATACGATACGTACACGAGGCCTTGTAAAAATGACACCCGAACTTTCCCACAATTCATTTCTGAACTCATTTCATTTCATTTCATTTCTAACCCGTACCAAGATTTACAAATCATGTACCTCATTTCGTCTATTCTCATCCCCAAAATCACACATATAAACACATAAATCACATAAAACACATAGTCAC
Organism: Glebionis coronaria; assembly: GCA_025667525.1. NCBI lineage: Eukaryota > Viridiplantae > Streptophyta > Magnoliopsida > Asterales > Asteraceae > Glebionis > Glebionis coronaria. The sequence continues at coordinate 400,890,656 of CM046878.1, forward strand.
ACAAAAAACCCCAAAAATAAGACTAAGTGACGAACCTCAAAAACTGGGGTTGTCACATCACTTCCTCCTAATAGAAATCATGTCCCGAGATTTACTCCTTAGGATCATCATTCCCAAAAATATAAGGATACTTGTTCCTCATAAATCCTTCCCGTTCCCACGTGAACTCTAGTCCACGTTCCAAATTCCATCTAACCATAACTACGGTATATTACCCTTTTTCCAACGTCTTAGCTTCACGACCCAAAATCTCTAACGGCTCTTCGATGAAACGAAGACTCGTATCCATACTAATATCATCTAACGATACATGCAAGTCAGTTCTTGCTAAGAATTTCCTCAAGCTTGATACACGGAATACATCATGCACGCTACTTAATTCTCCCAGTAATTCCTCAACCTATAAGCCATTGGTCCAATCCTTTCGAGGATTTCGAACGGACCCATGATTCTAGGTGCCATTTTCCCTTTCTTCCCAAACCACATCACTCCTTTCCATGGTGAAACCTCTAGCATAACCTTACCTCCAATCTTAAATCCCAACGGCTTATGCCTCTCGTCCGCATAGCTTTCTTGTCGGTTCTTTGCCATTTTCAACCTGCCACCACCTCCATAGTTTTCCAATCCACCTTCGATCCAATACGTTGGCCGCTTCTAACTTCATCCCACTATAACGGTGATCCACCTCATCTCCTATGAATTAACTCCAGCAGTTTCTACTACAATTCCTATCACTAGACCTAACGACTTCTATCCTCTATAGATTTTCCATCACTCGAAAGTTCTCCCATCCTTAATCACATCCAATGGTATATGTAGGATTGCATAACCAAAAGCTTCCCATAACATTCACATGAAACATGTCATAACCACCACCTCATCCTTGCTTTCCCATGCTCGGCACCAAGTAACTAACCATCCTTCATACTAACAGATGCTACACCTTTTCTCTTGATGGTTGTTTCATTGTTCGTGACTACTAAACTCTTGCTCTAACGGTTTTCCCTTCAATATCACCCCACTGTCTTGACAACCTCTTGCTCCCTCGAATCATTCTTCCTCTATACTACTTTTCGCTTGTCTTTCCACAATCTTAATTTCCATACCATCTTATATCCCGCCTTCAGCCTTACTTTTCCTCCTTTATTCCCTACATTCTCATCAGTGGGGAATATGGCCCTCTCACCGATGACTCTCTCTTTGTAGAAGAATTCTTCCTAATATAATGCGTTCTCCAACTATCTCCAAATCTCAATTACCCCTATAGTATGCTCAAACCAACCATTAGTCTATCAACGGTATACTACGCTTGCTTCCCATCGTTTCTTCCCTTGCCATAATCCTTCATAAGGCATTCCATACCTATTAGGTTAACTTTTACACAAAATCTCCTATTCCATCGTATCTGTACACAAGCCTTCCAACTTCTCAACTACGTGACTTCTCATTACTCTTGAAATATAGGATGAATTAGTCAGTCTATCGACTATCACCCAACTCCTCATCGTACTTATTCCTCCACCCCATTATGTATCCCTTCCACCAACTTCGTCCTTACATCGCCCTTTCTAAGCTACTCCTATCTATGTAGGAAGTATAGTCTACGTCCCTTTTCTCCATACGATTATCCAAGCCATGCAACATAAATGTTGACGTGTTCTCTACTTTAGACAACTCAACTCGTTTAACCTACATACTTCATCCAAACCACCCTAATACGTCATCCATATAGTTCAAGTTCGTCTCAGCTTCACTTCCTTCTTCTTATTCCTGTTTCATCAACCATGCTTGCCTTTCCCAGATGGTACTTGGCCTTGCAATTTTCTTTCATCACTTAACTCCACCCATCAAATGTTCAATCAAGAGGATTAAATATGTGTTGGAGACGTTCATGATCCGTATAGATCATTCTCAACATATCGTACACCAAATGCCTCTAGCATTCTACACACATCTAACAATCCAGCTCTACTAACTAAGTCTTATCTAGTTCTTCTAAATCTTCAGTTCCTGCAACGTATAAGCAATCGCCTTTCTTTGTCGTCCTCGTACGCATCCAAATCCTTTCTCCATGTATCGTCATGCTTCGCGAATTCATCTAGTCCTTCTGATAATGCCAAGATCTACTCATTATCCAATCCACCTCTTCAGCCTCCAAAACGCTTCCTCGTCCTTCTTCACTTCGCCCCTTGCTGGTTCCATGATATGCCATCATCTCTAACTACTCATCATGGTAAACTTAATACTAAAACTCACACTTGAAAATCTCACGTATAAAGCCTTTTTCTAAACCACTCCAAAACCAACACATAATTCTTCTCATTCTCCTTCTTAGACTTTGAGTAGATCAAGATGTCGTCGATACTCCCGATAACAACTCGTTTATATACGGTCATGCACACTCGGTTCATTGACTCCATGAAAACCGCTAGTGCTTTGGTGAAGCCAAATCCATAACCGTAAACCCAAAGCGTTCATTCAACATTCTTAACATCATCCGTGCATCCTCTCTTGGCAGCAACACAAGCAAATTTCTACCTCTTTCTACTCGCGAAATTCTACACACATTCTAAAAGATCTATACTCCTTCTTATCAACCCATCCAACCGCTTTCACATCACATTTACTACCAGGCAACTCAACCTTTATCTTTCATTCCTTTCAATTTCTAACAACTCTTGGCTTTAAAATCATTCCATCAACAATTGCCTTGGAAAGGCACTAACTACAACTCATCTTGCTCCTTCTACTGGCTCTGTTCATGGTTCTACTTTAAGATAATAGGTAAACCTACTAAATCTTAAGAAATTTTCAGGAAATTTTACATACCTAACGAATATCACAAGTACCTTTAAAATATCACATTCCCTTCCAACATTCTCTATGATTCGTTACTTGTGCCAATATCCATACTTTATACAAATCTCTATTCATCTCCCTTGGCACTCCTAAGAGACCTCATGACAACATTACTTCGTCTTTCTGCGAACTTCTAACTCTTTCCCCATCACAAAGGGCATTTCAGCTATTCTCTCATATGACTATATCAATGCTCCCAATAAATAAAAAACCAAAACTACATCTGGAACCCACCAGACACGACGAACAAATCAAAACTACGTATAACTAACGACATTTCACGTGCACCAGTTAAACCAGACCAAAACCACAGAAACTCAAAAGGAAAACTCAACCCGAAACATGTATAAATTCAAATGACTCATGACAACAAAAATAATCCAAGAAACACTTAATGGCAATCAAAACAACTTACGCCCCAAGACATATTATTTAAATCGTGCGCAAAATCGACTTTTCCCAAAAGAATATTTTTCTTTACCTCCCCACATCTATGTGACTTAAGCAATCTAAAAACAACCCTCTAGATGATCTCAAGACTCAACTCAAAGATTAGGTACCCTAAACATCCCAAAACATAAGATTAAAACTACTATTCAAAACTCAACCTTGAACCCGACACTTGTACAAACATTTAGACCAAGCTACTGACCTCCCATGACTATACATCCCGCATATTTGAAAAGTACGTTCCGAGTACATAGTTTTAGGCTTTTGAATCACCCAAAAAGCTTTAAAAAGAATAAGTTACGACCAAAACAATTTTATACTAGTTGTTTTAAAAACTAAAGAATCATCTTAGTGATTAATGTAATCCTTTTAAATAAATAAATAAAAATAATTGTATGTGAAATTTTCATGAACTCAATTTAACCTTGGATAAATAATTATAAATGACGTAAAACGATTAAACTCAATTATATAAACTTTATATGTAGAAAGAAATTTTATTTTGCTTTATTTTATAGAGAGTCTTTTAGAATTTTGAAATAAATAAGTGTTGATTTAAACTCTTATGTTACATCTTGTTTCAAACAGGAGTCCAACACCTTACCCTTATTTTACCGAATACAACCAACTATCCAACTCTATAGTAGATTTCCAATTTTTTTCAATATATACCGACCAAAAGAAATGTAAGACTCAACACAAAAGATTCCATTATCTCAAAAGAAATCCCAAGTTATTTCAATAGACTTAAAACAAAAACACCATTTTAAAACGGACACGTGAAATAGGAAACTTGAAGAATACGCTACAACGGAGGTTGAATATCTAAAAAGAAGCGAGTTAGCCACCCTCCTAAGGATACAATCGATAATTGTAGGGGATCATACATATATAGGCATATTAGGATACATATACTCAAATCCGTCCAACATCTACTATACAAGCATGTATTAATCCTCTTTCATGCAATCATACTTAGGAATCCATTGAAGTTGTGGTACTTGTATAACTATGTTGGCCACCATACTTATACAATTACCCTTTCCCCAATGCACTCCCTCCTATGATGACACTTATAAGAATCAATACAACACATAACACATAAATCCATCAACTCACCTAAGCACATAACCACATAAATAATAAGGTAAAAAACTCCAACTATTTAAATAACATAGTCAAACTCTTGGAATACAGAAATCCATAGTTTATCTAAAACAGCATAGACAAAATCCAAAACGAAAACATAATCAATAATAAATCATGTCGCCCATCATAGTGGAAACAACTTATAATCCTTCCTATCCACCTACTCCTAGTAACTCGAACCACCACATGATTCTTAGGGAGCATGACTTAAACATCAAAAGAAAAATACTATACCCTAGGTACATAAAATAACTCAACAAAAGACAGAAACTACCATGTACCAAATTATGTACTATAATGTATAATGTAAGCAAAATACAACAATGACTAGCATGGACGATTATGGTTCAACCCGCACTAGTCACAACCCGAAAAGAAAATAACATGTGGCTAAGTATGAACTACTATGGTTCAACCCATACTAGTCAAAACTTAACAAACATCGCAAGTAAAAACCAATAACATCCAGAAAAAACTTTAATTAATATCAAATGCACACATACTCCTACGACGCCTATATGCGATGATCCTTAAGCTATAGACTAGGCTATGAGACTAGGCAACCTAATTCTCTATGACCTGTCTCTGATACCATTGTGTCACACCCCACCGTGGTGGAATATGGGGCGTGACGTATGGATATCATCACAACAATATCGTGTCTATAGAGAGAACTATATGAAATAGAAATGTCAAAAAAGGTGACACAAATGTCATGACAATATCTCAACAATGCAGGAGTCTAGGTAAGTAGGTGAAAGTCTCACCTCTTACCAAAGACAAACAAATAAAACAAACATCAACATAATGATACTCGTAGTATCACTTATTCAATCAAACAAAAGAAATCTATGAAGGAATGGGGATCTCCTTCTAAATACATTCCTACGCGACTCTAATCCTAGCAACTTATGTTCTCACGCTTAACCACATTAATACCTGAAAGAGACACTAAAACACGTCAACAATAATGTTGATGAGAGTCATAGGTTTAGACTCGAACACAAAACAAATTTATAAGCTGTGAATAATAACCATCATCAAAACATATGGACAAGGTGCTACAAATATGCATTAACAACTAACATTCAAGATCAATCATTCCAAACCAAATCCAAGGCTTCCAGCCTTACCAATCACCATGGTACCATAGGCGCCCATACACCTATGTACCAATCCCAAGGCCCCGCCATGTCATTATCCTTTGATACCATAGATGCCCATACATCTATGTACCTCCCCAAGGCCCCGCCTTGTCAACATCCTTTGGTACCAAGCCAAAACCACAAAACAAATCAAGAATCACATAGCAGTTAATCACATATGTACACACACAAATCTATCACAAATCATAAAAACCTTCACAACATTAGTTAAAAACAGCACCAATGTCTCTTCCATCCCATCTGTAAATCAAAAACATTTCTAACTCAAGAACATGGGACTATGAAACTCACCTGATTGAGCTTCTCCAAAAATCCACGCACTAGCAAAATGCTAAACACACAAAGGCATACAATCAAGACATGAAACAAATACTACAATGGCTCATCAATATATGATGGAGGTCTAATCCCTATTCCTCATTTAAATCTCATTATTATGTTAAGTTCATAACCTATCCCATTGACATTTTATCCCAAATAGTCCTGATTTTTATACCCCAAACTATGAAACAAAAGCCCACCTAACCAAACTCAGACTTTATGTAAAGGAAACCATATTCCCTTACATGTGTTATAACTCTCACCTTTCAACCCAACCTTAAAGCTACTGTTAAGGCCTCGATATATATATATACTTCTGTCTATCCAGATTTTACTGATTTTGAACATATAAAAAGTTTGTTATGATCAGGGGGTCTTACCCTAACCCATTTACTTAGTCCTCCTCCAAATATCCTATATAACATATAAACTAACTCTCATGTTCGTTTTAAAGTCCAATTGTACTCCTAAGTACCCTAACCATCTTAAAACATTAATTGAAAACCCGTTGATTTCAAAACTGTTTTGACCTCCGACTGTTGAAACCTGTTTTTGACCTACTTCCCTACCTCTAATTTAGTTCTCGTTTCTTGCATTTAAAAGACAACTAAATTACCATTCCATGGATACTTGGATCGCAAAATAATAGTTTGTATAACTGTAGATATGATCAAAACAATTGACCTAAAATTCTATCCAGTTTTTAAAAAACGAATTTAACATAATTAGTCTAATTAATTACTCATAACTTGTTTAATTATAAACCCTAAATAATCTAATAATTATTATATGATTAAAACTCCTATTTTAATTTAGACATAATCATAGATCCATCATGTCTATAAATGCATATAAACAATTTAATTAAAAAGGGATTGAATACCTTAAAAATAATGGAAGATCTTTATCTTTGAAACCCTAATTGGCCACCATTGTTAAAATTCGACTATAAGATGTTATGCGGGTGAAAAATCTGGTTATTTTGGTTATGGGGTGGGTTTGGTTAAGTCCCAAAGCCCCTTAATCCCATTACAAGTCCATTGGGCCTGTTTTTGGGCTTTTTAGTTATTTTCTTCTTTTCTTTTCTTTTGGCTGCCCAAACCAAGCCCAAAGTACCTAAGAATCTGGGTTTTAACCTTATTTTATAACTTATATCATTCTTAAACTAAACCTCACATTCGGGTTACTTCCGGACCAAAACCCGAAAGACTTACGTTGACTTTTTTGACTTTCTACGCGATTTTCGAACTAACCGTCATTTCCAAAAGTTTCTAATTATGGAAAGTATCTCTAAAACTTATCATAAACATATAATCTATACTTAATACATACATACAACATACGATACGTACACGAGGCCTTGTAAAAATGAAATCCGAACTTTCTCGCAGTTCATTTCTGAACTCATTTCGTTTCATTTAATTTCCAGCCCGTACCAAGATTTACATATCATGTACCTCATTTCGTCCATTCTCATCCCCAAAATCACACATATAAACAAATAAAAAAATCACATAAAACAAATAGTCACGCAAAAAAACCCCAAAAATAAGACTAAGTGACGAACCTAAAAAACTGGGGTTGTCACAACAATCAACGGCTATATCTACCCGCGGTTCCTTATTGGAGCCCGCAGTTCATTATCGATAAGGAACCACCGTAGGTGCTAAGGTACTGCTGGTGTAGAGTCTGCTCCTTTTTGTCTTTTAGTGAGTTTGAAATATCTGAGGCTGTTTAAACCTTCAAAGGATATTCTTATGGCATTTGGAATATGCCATATTCAAACTTGCATTTTCATTTTAATAAAACATTTTCTTAAAAATAAAGTTTATTAAAAATCTTTTGTTATGTTTGACAAATGTGAGTTTTAAGGCTAATCACTTTTATGATCACTAAGCATGATTAAGATATGTTAGTGTAATGATTATTACCTTGATGATAGTGTTTGTTAGATAATTCGTTTTATGATTGTGTTTGAGAATAAATGTCTTTGTAATTTGTCGTGATCAAAACTAAGAAAGATTAATTAATACTAACAATGTTTTTAGGCATTGCTTTGCATTAACAATATGTTGGAAATACGTTTTTACGTATTTAGGAAGATTCGGTCACTCCGAGAATATATTAAGTTGTAGCTCGTAGTCTAGATATCTTACAACTAATTAACAAGGAAAGGCCTAGTCCATGTTATGTATGGACGACCCAATTGTAAGCCCAAGCCCATCGTATGGGCTTGGTATATAAACCCTCTCCTTTGATGGAGAGGGTGGTGGTTTTCATTTCATTTACACATTATAAGCGGTACGGAAAGCCCACAACGCATCATCTAACTTATCGGCCCACGCGACACGATGCTCTCCCACAGTACGTTCTACAATTCGCTTCAATCCACGGTTAGATATCTCGGCTTGACCATTGGTTTGGGGATGATAGGCGGTGGAAAGACGGTGATTGACACCATACTTAGCCATGACTCTTGCAAATTGATCATTGCAAAAATGAGTCCCGCGGTCACTGATTATAGCACGAGGAACACCGAATCGAGCAAACAGCTGCTTCAAAAAGTTCACAACCACCCTCGCATCGTTCGTTGGGAGAGCCTTAGCTTCAACCCATTTAGAAACGTAGTCAACGGCTACGAGGATGTACTTGTTCCCTTTAGATGATGGAAATGGCCCCATAAAGTCGATGCCCCATACATCAAAGATTTCACATTCTTGTATGAAATTTTGAGGCATCTCGTCTTTATGTGTGATCTTGCCTTGGCGTTGGCAAGCATCACAATGCTTAACCATTTCGTGAGCTTCACGATAAATGGTGGGCCAATAGAATCCAGAATCAAACACTTTCTTAGCGGTGTAGTTGGGACCAAAGTGACCACCGGTGGGTCCTTTATGACAAGCATCAAGGATTTGTAAAGCTGCCGGCCCATCAACACATCGACGAATGACAAGATCCGCACATTGTTTGAAGAGGTAAGGGTCGTCCCAGAAATAATGTTCAATATCTTTAAAGAACTTTTTCTTTTGTTGGGACGTTAACCCTTCCTTAAGAATCCCACCCGCTAAGTAGTTTGCAATGTCCGCAAACCACGGGGTGTCATCAAGATTGGAGTTGATATACATTAAGGCCTCAAGGGGAAAGAGTCATTGATCTCTTGATTCGGATGATCCCCTTGATAAGGATCCTCAAGTCTACTTAGATGATCCGCGGCTAGGTTTTCGGCTCCCTTCTTATCACAAATTTCAATGTTGAATTCTTGAAGGAGCAAAACCCAACGAAGAAGTCTTGGCTTAGAATCTTGCTTAGTCAACAAGTACTTCAACGCGGAATGATCGGTATACACGATGGTGGTAGAAAGGACAAGATAGGGGCAAAACTTTTCAAAAGCATACACTACAGCTAAAAGCTCTTTTTTGGTAGTGGTATAATGCAATTGAGCCCCCGTCATTGTCTTGCTAGCATAATGGATTGGTTGGAAGTGTTTGTTCACTCTTTGGCCCAAAACCGCTCCAATAGCAAAGTCGCTAGCATCACACATCAACTCAAAAGGTAGCTCCCAATTAGGGGTAACCAAGACCGGTGCCTTGGTTAGCTTATCCTTAAGAAGATTGAAGGATTCAAGACAGTCTTTGGAAAAGATGAAAGGAGTATCTTTTTCCAAGAGGTGGGTCATCGGGCGAGCGATTTTAGAAAAATCTTGGATGAATCGACGATAGAAGCCCGCATGACCAAGGAAACTTCTCACACCCTTCACGGTTGAAGGTGGAGGTAATTTGGCTATGACATCCACTTTAGCATGGTCCACTTCGAGACCGGCTTTGGATATTTTATGTCCTAACACAATACCTTCTTTTACCATAAAATGGCATTTTTCCCAATTCAGAACAAGGCGAGTGTCTTTACACCGCTTAAGCATGCGCTCCAAATTGGCAATGCAAGTAGAGAAGGAATCACCATAGACCGAGAAATCATCCATGAAGACTTCCATGATTTCTTCAACCATGTCATGGAAGATAGCCATCATGCACCTTTGGAATATCCCTGGAGCATTGCATAAGCCAAAAGGCATTCTTTTATAAGCAAATGTGCCGTAGGGACAAGTGAATGTGGTTTTCTCTTGGTCTTTGGGATCGATGGGAATTTGAAAATACCCGGAGAAACCGTCTAAGAAGCAGTAATAGTCATTACCCGCTAGACGTTCAAGCATTTGGTCCATGAAAGGAAGGGGAAAATGATCCTTTCTCGTAGCATAATTGCGTTTGCGATAGTCTATACAAACTCTCCACCCTGTAACGAGACGAGTAGGAATCAACTCGTTGTTTTCATTGGGAACAACGGTGATTCCGCCTTTCTTAGGCACACAATGGACGAGACTAACCCATGGTGAATCCGAGATAGGATAGATCATTCCCGCATCAAGAAGTTTGATAACCTCTTTTTTGATTACGTCATGGATCTTAGGATTCACCCTTCTTTGGCTTTGAATAGTGGGTTTAAAGTCGTCCTCCATGAGAATTTTATGTGTGCAAAAGTGAGGATCAATTCCACGAATATCAGAGATTTTCCATGCAATCGCTTTCTTATGATTCTTCAGCACGGCGATAAGTCGGGATTTTTCTTCTTCTTTCAGGTCCTTTGAGATGATGACCGGTAACTTCTTGTTGTCTTCAAGGAAAACGTACTCGAGATGAGACGGAAGATCCTTAAGCTCTAAATCCGGAGGATTTTCGATGGACGGCGTAGTCAACTTCGGATCATCGGTAGAGATAGCCTTAGGAGACTGTGGAGAAATATGGTCCTCATTGAGAAGTTTCTCAATGGTACGAATTTCTTCATCCCAATTGGAGGGAGACTCGTCATATTGCAAATCCACATCTCCCAGAGTAGCTTCAAATTCTTTCAAGAGGAAATCACTTTCTCCAAATGGAGTTAGTGATGGAGTGATAGAGGCAACGGTCTCAACAGTGGGTAGAGAAGAAGAACCACTTTTACAAGCGTCTTTGAAATTTTCTTCACAAGCCTCATCAAGAACGTCAATAAAATTAACACTCTCGTTTTCCGAAGGCTGCTTAGAAAGTTTACCCATGTTGAAGACGATTTTATCGTCACCAACTCTCATGATTAATTCGCCCGCGGCTACATCAATGAGAGTGCGACCGCTCCTCAAGAATGGACGTCCAACGATTAATGGAACACGGGGGTCCATCTCGTAGTCAACGACAACAAAATCCGCCGGAAAGGTGAATTTTTCGACACCAACGAAGACATCTTCGGCTATCCCCACGGGATAAGCAACCGTACGGTTAGCTAATTCCAAAGTCATTCGTGTGAGGACTAGCTTGGGTAGAGACAATTGTTTTCAAACGCTTAAAGGCATTAAGTTTATACTAGCACCTAGATCGGCTAGGGCCATACAATTCTCTACCCCAGGAAAGTTGCAAGGAATCAAGAAACGACCCGGATCACCAAGTTTGGTTGGTAATTTCCTTAAGAGCACTGCGGAGCAATTCTCATTAAGTTGGGTCTGAGCAATATCGAGAAGTTTCTCCTTATCACTGAGAAGATCTTTAAACATTTTAGCGTATTTCGGTATGTGAGCGAGAGCCTCAGCAAAGGAGATATTGAAATTCAGTTGTTTAAACATTTTGAGAAAGGTAGAAACCTGAATATCATCCTTGTTCTTCAATTTATCTGTAAAACCCACATGCTTTTACCATGAATAGTGCCCTTAAGATCGTACGTCCTAGATTAAAACTTACCTTATTTAGTATTGATCACATTCATGTGCTAGTAATCAAGCAAGTGCATACGTGTATGACATGATAAGTATTGATTACGTACGAACTCATGATAAACAGTTAATAAATATGTCACGTGAACATAATTAAATCATGATCACCATTTAAAATACGAACTAGAATAATTACGTAAATACATGTAATATAATTACGAGCGTTAAGATTACGATAAACGACAGGATAAAATAAACAGAAACACTTTAAACACGAACACGTTTAACCACGAACGAACACGAAACATCGGGACACGAGAAAGGTATGGGTACCCCATGTGGGGCCCCCATACCCACGGCACAACAACCAAGAATGGGCTAAGCCCATGGACTTTTACAAGTAAAGGGGGGTTATGGTAAATATGTTTTTCATTTTTCACTTTCAAGCAAAATAACATAAACCCTAAAAGATTTTCTCCTCCTCCTCTTTGTTCCTCCTTGTGCCGCCACCTATAACACCACCATAGGAGGGTGTTGTTGATTTTTGACATTAAATACAAGTGCTAGAAACCGTGTTTGTTCATCCCCTTTCAAGCTACGTATTGGTATATCATTCTAAACCCTTCTTTTTAATTCTTTTTAATCTTTGATTATTTTCATGAACATGTTATTATTTTTCTAATTAAAACATGATAATTAAACATTGATCTAACATGTTTTGGGGTTAATTAAAATCAAAGAATGATATAAAAAGGGTGTTTGTTTTAGCCGCCTAGCAAAACAAACCCGAGGGGGGTTTGGTTTGCTTATTGCCGCCACCACCAAGACCATTTTTGGTCTTGGTTGGTGCTTGTGGGACCCACGGCAGCAAGGAGGCACACGTGCCCCGAGTTTGGCTCGGGGTATGGTGTCGAGTTCATGCCCGATTCATGGTTCGTTGGTTAAATCATGATTTATGCTACATGTTAATTTTTATGAATTATGAACTTAGGATATAAATTAATTAATAACATGAAATATTAATTAAACCATGACTTAGGTTATTTTAATTATTAATTTAGCATGATATTAATTTAACCTAAGTATTTTATGTTATAAGTTATAATTAATTAATTATTTAAAACATGCCTATAATTAATTAATTTAGACATGACTTAGGTTATATTATTAATAATAATAATACACATCTTAACCTAAGTATTTCATTTCATTTTAATTAAAACATGTTATACTTTAATTAAAATGCTTAACCTATAGTTTAATTAAAATACATGAAATAATAATTAAACTATATACTATATCATATGACTTAAGAAACAAGCTTATAAACACTTAGACTTATATGTTAGCTTATGTAACCAGCTTAATTCTAAATATGGAAATTTCTATTTATAGAAACTTAATTAAATAAGGCAACTAATCTATTAATGGAAACCTTCTATATATGGAAATCTATCTAATTCAGGCAGCTAATCTAATCATGGAAACCTTCTATATATGGAAACTTATTTAATTAAGGCAGCTGATCTATTTTTGGAAACTTTCTATTTTTAGAAACTAATCTATTTTAAGCAGTAAATTCTATTTTTGGAAACTTTCTATTTTTGGTAACTTTCTATTTTTGGAAACTTTCTATTTTTGGAAACTTTCTATTTTTGGAAACTTTCTATTTTTGGAAACCTGCTATTTTTGGAAAGTCACTTATTATTACACAGTAAGTATAATAATACATGAAATACCAGTAATACTTAAACAGATTAATTAGAATACAAGATAAACACAGTTTAAGGCTTTAAACAGTGAACCATGACCTAAAACATACCAAGTCAGCTAAAATGAGACATAAAACCCAGTACGTAATTAGTGAATCGATACTTATACACGTGTGTATTCATGTAGCTTTAGTGATCCAGAAGTAGGAGTCTTTCTTCCGTTCATTCACTGGACTTGAGGTACGGATTCCCGTCCTTTCAGTATGGACATTCCTTCCTTTTTAGGATTTCCCCGTATGCAGCCAACTGTTTTCCCCAGTATTTGTTTTATTGTTTTGAACTGCTTATGTTTAAATTAGCATAATCTATAGCCATATACAAGCATGACCAGTTTCACCTAGTTATGGAGGTACCATAACCATAACATTGGAGGCACCAATGTTATGACTTCCCCACGGCGGAGTGATTGCTCGTGGCGTCCCTTTTCAGTTTTGGCCATATTATTATATCAGGTGGGGCGTATGGGTGCATCCTAGTTACATGTTTTATTCAGTATATCATGGTGAATGTGGTGTGTGCCTTGCATCCTTCACAAGGAGTTGATCCCTCCTACCCAAACCAGTATATTAATTAGAGGCATCCCCTCTAATCAACATGATGAGGTCACCCCTCCAAGTATTCATGCACGTGACCTTTTCATGACCTATATGGGCTATGGTATATTTATGTTAAAACAGTTTTCATAAGATAAACATAAGGCTTTTCAAACTATAAAACCAGTTTTCTTAATACTTAACCAGTTTACTCAGAACTTAGTCTTCCGCTGTTATATGTTGCATGTTTATCCTATTTCATGCTATATTGTACATCCGTGCACTGAGCGTCTTGCTCAGCCGTTTTCCTTTTCATGTTCCCAAAACGGCAGGTACTCAGGGACGCTCGTAGATCTCAAACGTACGTGCATATGGACTGGAAGCTTTACTGTCTTTCTTTACTTTATGCATTTCCTTACTTTAATACAGTTTTCTATGGACATTGTTTCGTCCTTTCCTTTACAGTATTTATGTTTGTGTGTGATGAGCTTTACTTTGGGGATACCGATGTTTGATTCCGGTATTTCCCTTTTATGGTCGAATAATGCTTAGACATTTATCCTTGTATGCTTTGATGACACGCCATGATTATGCGTAATATTCCATTTCCAAAATGGGGTGTTACAATTATGGTATCAGAGCCAAGGTTTCGACCTGTAGGCTCTCAAATATGACCTGTGATTAGTGGGTAGTCACTACGGTCTTCCTAGAACTGACAGTTGTTTTCATGCATTCATCATTTTTAAGCATACATATACATGTCATTGTTACAGGGTTTTTGACTAAGTAATGGTTTGTACAGGACTGGCCCTATTTAGTCGCATGTGTTTTATCGAAATTTTTAAATTTGGGACCGACCCATAGGCGTCCCCTCGATATGTCTTTTGTTTTGAGTGAACCGACCAGAGGCGTTCACTCTCGAGCATCAAAAGTTTTCATAAAACTGCATCATGCATTCATACAAAGATTTTCTTGCATAAAATTTTTTCTCGTGAAATTTTTGGTATAAATTTTTTTTCATGTATATATATAAGTTATATTTTATGTTTGAACTGTTAATCATATGTTTATGTTATACTGTCAGATGGTTCTCACACGCGAGCAAGAGCAGCTCAATGCTGCAATTCAGGCTGCCATGCAAGCCTTACTTCCTCAACTGAGGAATGACATTCGTGCTGAAGTTCAGGCTGCCAACAATCAGCAGCACAATCAGCCACCTCCTCCTCCTCCCCCAGTGACACTAGCAGTGTGGTTGGAAAGATTCAACAAGCTTCGTCCTAGAGCTTTTGAAAAGACTGATAGCCCCAGCGATGCTGAAAGCTGGTTGACTCACATTGAGAAGATTTTCAATGCTATGGAATGTGACCCCGCATTCAAGGCGAGATTGGCATGCTACCGGTTTGAAGGCGATGTACTCAACTGGTGGCTAGCCTTGACGCAGTCAGAAGGAGGTGATGAATGGGTCGCTGGTTTGACATGGGCCCAGGAGAGAGTGATGGAGCAGTTCTTTCCTAAGGCAGAGCAGGACAAACTCAAGCGAGAATACCATGGGATACGTCAGAGAGCGGGCGAGAATAGCAACGAATTCATGCAGCGCTTTCTTCGCTTAGCTGGTTTTCTGGGAGCAGCAGCTGGTACTCCTGAGGAGCAGGCACACCACTTTAGGTGGGCACTTCGCACCTCGGTCGCGAACAATCTGGTATGTGCTACGTTCAATACAGTAGCACAAGTGGCCGACGCAGCAAGGAAGCTAGAAATGTTGTAGGAACGCGATGAGTTCGGGGAAGCTGAAAGACCCGACAAGAGGTAAACATTTCGTGTTCTATCGATAACCAGACCCCATCCTATCATTATATGTTCTATAATCATCTCTTAAACTGTATCTTCCAGGCAGAAAACTAGGGACCGGTCTCAGCCGGCTACTCAGCAGCAGCCTAATCAGCCCAAAGGAAACGGTCACACTAACGACCGTTCTGTTGTGGAAAGGCGCAGCGGTAATGATAATTACCGTAACAATGCGGGACACTCCAACAACAGCAGGTCCTACTATTTATGCATCTTCTCATGATTTCATGTTATAACTCTCATGCTGACACTATATTAATCTCTACCAGGAACCACGGTAACGGGAAGGACCAGAACCACAGGGGTTCTCAGCCTAACCGTTCAGCTAACACTGGTGAATATCTTATGACGCATATGTCTTATACTCGTGCATATACTTTATATTAACACATTTTGTCATCAGCAGGCCCTCAGCAAGCAAGGACTCCTGCTGGAGGATTCACTCATCCTCTTTGCAGTACTTGCCATCGCAGACACCCTGGCCCATGTCGTCGTGATTCCGACGCGTGCTACAAGTGCGGCCTCCCTGGCCATCGTATGAGAGATTGCCGTAAGGGTGAAATGGAGGGTACTTCAGGTCATGCTGATACTAAGCCGCCTCCTACCACTGGGCGTGTCTACACGACATCGCGCGATCAGGCAAACAAATCTACAGGTACCATTACTGGAATTTTGTATATGTACGGCCAAGCTACATGTGTTCTTTTCGACACGGGTGCCACTCATTCAGTTATTTCCACTACATATGCTAAGAACATCAGGACACTTCCCTTGCCATTAGAAAATAGGCTTACCATTTCCACGCCTTTGAAGGACTCTGTATTAATAACTCATGTATACAAGAGTCTTCCTCTAAAGTTTGACGATAAAGTTCGTGTAGTAGATGCACTTCCCTTAGACATGATTGAATTCGATATGATTCTCGGCATGGACTGGCTATCCAAGCACCATGCTACCATAGACTGCCACTCATATCGGGTGATCTTCGGCGACATTAATGCACCAGAGTACATTCATAACGGGTTCATACCCGGACGGTCTGTACAAGTCATATCTACCTTGCAAGCACGTGCATTACTGTCACATGGCTGCGAAGGTTATCTAGCTACGGTTCATGACATGGATGCTGAATCCCCATCGATTCAGGATCAACCAGTAGTTTCGGAATTTCAAGACGTTTTCCCAGCTGAACTTCCAGGCATACCACCTGCACGAGAAGTAGAGTTCAACATCGACCTTGTTCCAGGAGCTGAGCCAATCTCTAAGGCTCCGTATCGTATGGCTCCCATAGAGCTAAAAGAACTGAAGGACCAACTGCAGGAACTTCTTGAACGAGGGTTCATTAGACCAAGCGCATCTCCATGGGGCGCACCGGTCTTGTTCGTTAAGAAGAAGGACGGCAGCATGCGACTTTGCATTGACTACCGTCAACTTAATAAGATTACCATCCGCAATAGATATCCACTGCCACGTATAGATGATCTGTTTGACCAACTTCAAGGAGCCAAACACTTCTCGAAGATCGATCTAAGGTCAGGCTACCATCAGCTAAGGGTTAAAGAGCAGGATATTGCCAAGACTGCTTTTCGTACCTGCTATGGCCATTATGAGTTTGTGGTCATGCCATTCGGTCTGACTAATGCTCCAGCAGTATTCGTGGATCTGATGAACAGAATCTTCCACGAATTCCTTGATAAATTTGTCATTGTATTCATCGATGACATCCTGATTTTCTCAAAGTCCACGGTGGAACACGAAGACCATCTCCGTACGGTACTACAGATTCTTCGTCAGAAGCAGCTGTATGCGAAATTCTCCAAGTGTGAGTTCTGGTTAAACAAGGTGGCATTCTTAGGTCACATCGTATCAGCTGAAGGGATCACTATGGACCCAGCGAAGGTTGAGGCTATCACTAAATGGCCAAGACCAACGTCAGCGACAGAAGTCCGCAGTTTCTTAGGCTTAGCTGGATATTATCGCAGATTCGTGGAGAACTTTTCCCGTTTGGCATTCCTCTCACCAAACTGATGCGAAAAGGAGAGAAATTCGTCTGGACGGAAGATCGAGAGAAGAGCTTCGAAGACCTAAAGCAGAAGCTAGTATCTGCACCTATTCTTACTCTCCCATCTGGTACAGGTGGATTTCAGATCTATAGCGATGCATCGGGGAAGGGACTGGGCTGTGTTCTCATGCAACATGGGAAAGTGATCGCGTATGCTTCACGGCAGCTTAAGCCCTATGAAGAAAACTATCCTACGCACGACCTGGAACTTGCTGCAGTGGTGTTCGCATTGAAAATATGGAGGCATTACTTATACGGAGAATCATGCGACATTTTCACGGATCACAAGAGCTTGAAGTACATCTTCACCCAACGAGAATTGAACATGAGACAAAGGAGATGGTTGGAACTGTTGAAGGATTATGATATTAACCTACAGTATCATCCCGGGAAGGCTAATGTAGTAGCAGATGCACTCAGCAGAAAGTCCGGAATGATCAACGGCATTGAGATCAAGGAACAAAATATAAGAGACTTGGAGCGTCTAGACATCGAAATCATGGTACGTGGGCAGCACGGATACTGGGCGAATCTTAGAGTAGAACCTGAGTTACTATCTAGGATCAAGGAAGCGCAGAAGGATGATGGAGAGATTTGGGCGATAATTCAGAATTTGGAGAAGCAGACAGAATTCAGAATGGACGCAGACGGTATCGTTTGGCAGGACACGAGACTTTGTGTTCCTGACAATCAAGAACTCCGGGAGGCATTGTTAGCTGAAGCTCACAGCTCCCCATTTTCTATACATCCTGGGTCGACAAAAATGTACCATGACATCAGACAGCACTTTTGGTGGAGTGGTATGAAACAGGATGTAGCCACTTATGTCTCCAAATGTCTTACCTGCCAGCAGGTTAAGATTGAACATCAGCGATCGGGCGGTCTCCTTCAACCGTTGGATATTCCAGAGTGGAAGTGGGACAAAATCACCATGGATTTTGTTACCGGTCTTCCGCCTACCAAGAAGAAGCACGATGCTATCTGGGTTATTGTTGATCGACTCACCAAATCAGCTCATTTCTTACCGATACGCAAGGAAGATCCGGTAAGTAAACTCGCAGATACTTACAGAAGGGAGATCATGAGACTCCACGGTACTCCCTCCAGCATCGTCTCAGACAGAGATCCTCGTTTCACGTCGCGATTCTGGAAAGGTCTGCAAAAAGCTTGGGGTACACAACTTAAGCTGAGTACGGCCTTTCATCCTCAAACGGACGGACAGTCGGAGCGAACAATTCATACATTGGAAGATATGTTAAGGTCGTGTGCGTTGGAATGGACAGGTGATTGGGACGATTACATCTGTTTGGTCGAGTTTGCATACAACAACAGCTGGCACGCAAGTATCAAATGTGCTCCTTTCGAAATGTTGTATGGCAGAAAGTGTCACGCTCCAACTTGCTGGGATCAAGTGGGAGAGCGAACACTCGAAGGACCAGAGATTATAGAAATGACCAATTAGAAGATCGAAGTAGCTAAGCAGAAGCTGCAGGAAGCACGGTCACGTCAGAAGAGTTACGCCGATAAGCATCGTAGGGACATACATTTTAATGTGGGAGATCACGTCTTCCTCAAGGTTTCGCCGGCACGCGGTGTTAAACGCTTCGGGATCAAAGGGAAACTCAGTCCTCGTTTCATCGGACCTTTTGATATCATTGAACGAATCGGTGAAGTATCTTACCGATTGGCGTTACCTCCTTAGCTTTCGCACGTGCATAACGTGTTCCATGTGTCCTTACTCAGAGGGTACAATTATCATCCCCTTCACATGGTTCAGTATCCACTGGAACAGATACGTGAAGATCTCACTTTTATAGAAGAACCCGAACGAGTACTCGACAGGCAAGAACGAGTCATGAGAAGGAAGACGATTCCATTCGTCAAAATTCTTTGGAGGGACCATACCGAGCGGGAAGCCACTTGGGAAACAGAGGAGTCTATCCGGGCTTCTTACCCTCACTTCATATTTTGAGTTCGGGTATGTCACTTCTTTTCAGCTTACTTTATCTATAATTCGGGGACGAATTATTCTTTTTAGGGGGGAAGAATTGTAAAACCCGCATGCTTTTACCATGAATAGTGCCCTTAAGATCGTACGTCCTAGATTAAAACTTACCTTATTTAGTATTGATCACATTCATGTGCTAGTAATCAAGCAAGTGCATACGTGTATGACATGATAAGTATCGATTACGTACGAACTCATGATAAACAGTTAATAAATATGTCACGTGAACATAATTAAATCATGATCACCATTTAAAATACGAACTAGAATAATTACGTAAATACATATAATATAATTACGAGCGTTAAGATTACGATAAACGACAGGATAAAATAAACAGAAACACTTTAAACACGAACACGTTTAACCACGAACGAACACGAAACATCGGGACACGAGAAAGGTACGGGTACCCCATGTGGGGCCCCCATACCCACGGCACAACAACCAAGAATGGGCTAAGCCCATGGACTTTACAAGTAAAGGGGGGTTATGGTAAATATGTTTTTCATTTTTCACTTTCAAGCAAAATAACATAAACCCTAAAAGATTTTCTCCTCCTCCTCTTTGTTCCTCCTTGTGCCGCCACCTATAACACCACCATAGGAGGGTGTTGTTGATTTTTGACATTAAATACAAGTGCTAGAAACCGTGTTTGTTCATCCCCTTTCAAGCTACGTATTGGTATATCATTCTAAACCCTTCTTTTTAATTCTTTTTAGTCTTTGATTATTTTCATGAACATGTTATTATTTTTCTTATTAAAACATGATAATTAAACATTGATCTAACATGTTTTGGGGTTAATTAAAATCAAAGAATGATATAAAAAGGGTGTTTGTTTTAGCCGCCTAGCAAAACAAACCCGAGGGGGGTTTGGTTTGCTTATTGCCGCCACCACCAAGACCATTTTTGGTCTTGGTTGGTGCTTGTGGGACCCACGGCAGCAAGGAGGCACACGTGCCTCGAGTTTGGCTCGGGGTACGGTGTCGAGTTCATGCCCGATTCATGGTTCGTTGGTTAAATCATGATTTATGCTACATGTTAATTTTTATGAATTATGAACTTAGGATATAAATTAATTAATAACATGAAATATTAATTAAACCATGACTTAGGTTATTTTAATTATTAATTTAGCATGATATTAATTTAACCTAAGTATTTTATGTTATAAGTTATAATTAATTAATTATTTAAAACATGCCTATAATTAATTAATTTAGACATGACTTAGGTTATATTATTAATGATAATAATACACATCTTAACCTAAGTATTTCATTTCATTTTAATTAAAACATGTTATACTTTAATTAAAATGCTTAACCTATAGTTTAATTAAAATACATGAAATAATAATTAAACTATATACTATATCATATGACTTAAGAAACAAGCTTATAAACACTTAGACTTATATGTTAGCTTATGTAACCAGCTTAATTCTAAATATGGAAATTTCTATTTATAGAAACTTAATTAAATAAGGCAACTAATCTATTAATGGAAACCTTCTATATATGGAAATCTATCTAATTCAGGCAGCTAATCTAATCATGGAAACCTTCTATATATGGAAACTTATTTAATTAAGGCAGCTGATCTATTTTTGGAAACTTTCTATTTTTAGAAACTAATCTATTTTAAGCAGTAAATTCTATTTTTGGAAACTTTCTATTTTTGGTAACTTTCTATTTTTGGAAACTTTCTATTTTTGGAAACTTTCTATTTTTGGAAACTTTCTATTTTTGGAAACCTGCTATTTTTGGAAAGTCACTTATTATTACACAGTAAGTATAATAATACATGAAATACCAGTAATACTTAAACAGATTAATCAGAATACAAGATAAACACAGTTTAAGGCTTTAAACAGTGAACCATGACCTAAAACATACCAAGTCAGCTAAAATGAGACATAAAACCCAGTACGTAATCAGTGAATCGATACTTATACACGTGTGTATTCATGTAGCTTTAGTGATCCAGAAGTAGGAGTCTTTCTTCCGTTCATTTACTGGACTTGAGGTACGGATTCCCGTCCTTTCAGTATGGACATTCCTTCCTTTTTAGGATTTCCCCGTATGCAGCCAACTGTTTTCCCCAGTATTTGTTTTATTGTTTTGAATTGCTTATGTTTAAATTAGCATAATCTATAGCCATATACAAGCATGACCAGTTTCACCTAGTTATGGAGGTACCATAACCATAACATTGGAGGCACCAATGTTATGACTTCCCCACGGCGGAGTGATTGCTCGTGGCGTCCCTTTTCAGTTTTGGCCATATTATTATATCAGGTGGGGCGTATGGGTGCATCCTAGTTACATGTTTTATTCAGTATATCATGGTGAATGTGGTGTGTGCCTTGCATCCTTCACAAGGAGTTGATCCCTCCTACCCAAACCAGTATATTAATTAGAGGCATCCCCTCTAATCAGCATGATGAGGTCACCCCTCCAAGTATTCATGCACGTGACCTTTTCATGACCTATATGGGCTATGGTATATTTATGTTAAAACAGTTTTCATAAGATAAACATAAGGCTTTTCAAACTATAAAACCAGTTTTCTTAATACTTAACCAGTTTACTCAGAACTTAGTCTTCCGCTGTTATATGTTGCATGTTTATCCTATTTCATGCTATATTGTACATCCGTGCACTGAGCGTCTTGCTCAGCCGTTTTCCTTTTCATGTTCCCAAAACGGCAGGTACTCAGGGACGCTCGTAGATCTCAAACGTACGTGCATATGGACTGGAAGCTTTACTGTCTTTCTTTACTTTATGCATTTCCTTACTTTAATACAGTTTGCTATGGACATTGTTTCGTCCTTTCCTTTACAGTATTTATGTTTGTGTGTGATGAGCTTTACTTTGGGGATACCGATGTTTGATTCCGGTATTTCCCTTTTATGGTCGAATAATGTTTAGACATTTATCCTTGTATGCTTTGATGACACACCATGATTATGCGTAATATTCCATTTCCAAAATGGGGTGTTACATTATCTTTCCTCAACCTCGAAGGACAAGGTATATTGGGTTGAGATGAAGGCTTTGGGATAGAATTCTCACGCACATCCTTGGGTGGTGAAGGGGTAGACGTAGAAGGTGGTGGAATAGAAGAAGGAGACTCGTTTTCCTTTGTCATAATCACCGGTGTAGGTGTAGGAAGCTCGGGTTCCTTTAAACCTTTTCCACTGCGAGTGGTGATTGCTTTCATCTCCCCTATTGGATTAGCAACGGTGTTACTCGGAAGAGAACCCGATCCAGAGGCTTGATTACTTGGGAAGAAACTAGCCATCATGTTCCTCAAGTCATTCGTTTGACTTGCCAAAGTGTTTCGCATATCAGCTCGAAGATCATTCCCTTGCTTCACCATATTTGCTTTCATGTTGAGCATTTCCTGTTGGGTCCACTAGATGTGGATCTTGCAGCCTATCAGGAATGGTGAACGACTTCTGTAATCACAAGTCTATTCACAGAGAGACTCTATACACAATATAAGTGCGGAATACAAATACTATAAAGAAGAACATAATAACTATAATGACTTGATCCTTTTCTAAGGATTTCTAATATTAATGATAACTAGAATTACGTTTGATGAAGGTGTGTCTAACCCTTCTGCCTAATGTTCCTTTTATACTACAAGGAAACCCTAATACATCATTAAACAAAACGTGTAAAACTGATATGCATATCCTTTCCTAACATATCTCATGCATATCCTAACAGAATAATAACTAAATAATAAAGTTTGACTTTAACTAAGACCAGGAGCACGACTTGCTCCTACTACTACTATGACCAGGAGGAACTACATACCTCCTAGTCCACCTATTACAATTAACTATTCCAATGGTCCTAACAATCCTCCCCTAAACTTGAATTTGACCTGTTGAGTTCAAGTTTCCTGGTAGAACGTGCAATAAAGCTCGAGGATTGGAACAACAAAAGAAACAGCAGCATCAGCAAGATAAGAAACATAAGAACCGCTGCAACAAGGAACACCAAAAGCTTCTCCAAAGTTTGAAACAAATCAGCATCGTGTTGAATCTTTACAGCAACATGAGCAGATTTGATGAGCCTTTACCAAGTAGCTGCTCGCTCTTGGGCTAGCCAGTCTTTCTGGTGGAATAAGCATCACCCTGGGAGACCAGAACCCAGCCCAACTCTTAGAACGTGAATCAATGGTGAGTGGGGGTACCCTGATGATTTTAGGCAAACCATCATAGCCGTCAACGGATTTGATATGTCTTTACTTGAAGCCGTACCCTTCTGGACTCGCCAACTCTTAGCAATGAAGCATCGGTGAGTTGAAAACCCTATAGCTTTAAGCAAGCTATTATAGCTATCAACGGATTTGATAAAATCTTTACCAAGAGCCGTACCCCCTTGGATTAGCCAATTTTCAGTCTAGGACCATGGCAAGTGAAAACCATCTAGTTTTGGGTAACCTGGCAACCATCAACGGATTTAAGAATCACACCAGGAGCCGTACCCTCAAGGTGAATCAACTCTTTCTTGTCGGTGAGACATGGTGAGTTGAGGACCATTTGTTGTGTGGACCAAGTCCAACACCAGATGAAACATCCAACCAACACAAGTGTGAATCAGCAACAGGAACCCAAATGTGTGAAACAGTATAAGCAGATGGTATAGTATTCACAAGTGTAAAATCCATGAGTTGTTTAAAGTATAAGCAGATATTATATAAAAAGTAATTTTTTTAACTATAATGAATGAAAGTCACCAATCACTGTACATATTGGTGAAAAGAATTGCAGTATTAACAGATGAACATAAAACACAAAACATAAAAACTTACAAACCAACCACATCAAATACCAGTTGCAGCCACCTTCTCAGCTTGCAATCGAGCTTGTATCCCTTCCACCAGTGTAGTCACCATAGAAGACTCATTCCCGGAAGGGGCATTGGAAATCTGCAAGTGACAAGCAAGTATGGCCTCCATCGAAGCAATAGTCAACGGATAGTCCAAATCCGTGAGCATGAACACCATAGCACCGGACTCCAAATCCAAGACATGCACACCACAGCCAGCATATAACTTCCATCTCGTGATAACCCATGTTGGCTGATCCTTCCAGACACCAGAAAGGGGAGCATGTGGAGGGGAATCAAGCATCATTTTCAAATCAGCCCACATTCTCAAACCAGGCCAGGAGGGCACTTCACTAGGATGAACAGGCATACCAGCATCCACAAACCCATACAATGCCATAAGATCTTTACGATCCTCCCAAGACAAAATACCTTGCAAACCCGAAGCATACCGAACATAACCATCGCTAATGGTAATCCTATGGGAGACAGTACCAGGTAGAGTCATGGAAGGCTTAACCGTCCAACCAGTAAGAGATCCATTACCCATTGGAAATTCTGAGTCACTATCGGAAGCTGTATCAATAAGATTTTCGGGAGCACGCTTCTCATAGGGAACAGACTTGCCACGTCTAGCACGTCTAGCCAACTGCTTGCGGATGGAACGGCGAGGAGTGGGAGCACCAGACAAGGGTTCAACCTTTACCTTTGTAGCAGGAGTAGGATCATCAGAAGTAGAATCAATACATTGCCCAACCAAAGGATCAACAGTAGTTGCACCAGAAGAAGGAATAGGTTGAGGACCAGTCACAGGTGGTGATGGTGGTGCCATAGCCGGAGTAGCAGTAGTGGTGGTAGTGGTAGCATAGGTGGTGGAGGTGATAGGACCTGGAGATGAAACAGGAGGAGCAACCGAAGGTGTAGTGGTGGTACCAACAGTAGAAACATCAACAACCGATGAAATAGCAGCAGAACCAAGAGGAGCATCAGATGTAGAACTAGGAGAAACAACAGATTGAGAAGTAGGAACCACTCGTGGAGGAGGACGATAAATGAAACGCTCCGGAACAGGTGTGCTCTGACACTTGATCATTCGTTCATATAGCGCCTTAAGCTCATCAAAAGACAATGCCCGAACCCGTTCCCACGTCCAACCAACAGTGAAATGAGCAGCCGACTGATACTTGACATACCGCTGCATCAACTTTTTCTCCTCGGTTTTCGTCAAAGGCCTGTTCTTACGTTTTTCACGAAGTTGAGCAGCAAGCGCTAACTGTTGCTTACGCATTAACACCATAGCTCGAGGAATACAATTATGCTCATTCACATCAGAACCCAAGAGATCAGTAAACTGTGAATAATCCGAGGTAAGAATAGTGAGCACCCGCATCCAATCGTTATCGTCCCAATGCATAGCATCATGCTGCAACTGTTCACGTCTCTGCTTCTGAAGAGCTTCCTCCTCAGCCCGAGCAGCTTGGTCAATCTCCGCTTGCATTCTTTAGGCAGCCTCCTCACCCAACCTATCCTCCTCAAGTTGTCTGCGAGTACGCTTGCGAGGGGGTGAGGGAGCAGCACGCATAGGGGCTTTCCCCTTTGGATCATGAGACGATCCAGCAGTAGTACCAGCAACATCTTCCTTTGATGGAGCAGCAGTAGGAGGGATGCTTGAAGAAGTAGGAGGAATCGGCAGATCATCATATAACTTATCAGCAAACGCAGCCTTCGCCAACAAATTCAAGCCATCCTCCACAAGATCATCAACCTCCTCATCAGAATCAGACTGAACCACATGCTTCTTCCGTCGCCTCTGCTGTGTCTCCAAGGCTTTAATCCGGTCAGCCATGGGAAGAACAAATTCCCTGGTAAGCTTACGATGTTGATTCAAATCCGCCTCCAAAGAAAGAATCCTTTCATGGTACCTGTGCATGAGATCAAGCAAAGAAGTAAGTGTAATAGGCTCCTCCTCTTTCCCACCAAGAGGACTTGGGTCTGGGAGGCTTCATTGGAACCAGAAGCAATAAAGGGGTCATCTGTATGAGCACGAGAACCAGAGGGCTTATCAGAAGAATGAGGGACAGGACTAGGAGGGGGTATCCACAAATGGAGACGTATGTGGCATTGAAGAGGGGGCAGCCTTGGAAGTGGATGGCCTTTCAACCATCACCTCCTCAACCGGCTCTTCCACAACCACATTAGGTGCACCACCAGTAGGATGCTCCTCCTCTATTGGGTCATCACCTAATGGATGTTCCTCCGCGGCTTGGACAGCCAGAGGAACAACATCAGGAGGACCTTGAGCAAGGCCCATCATTGCATCAGTAAGAGGCCTCCACTCCCCTCTAAACCCATGAGCCATATTATAGTACACTTTAGCAGTAAGCTTAGGGGTCTCATACTCCTCCCTATCATGAGGTAAACACACAAGTATCTGCTATAAAAACCTAGGATACATTAAAAATTTCTTCCTAGAACCGGTACTAGACAGATTCTAACCATCCCATCAAACAAATAACGAGAGAAATTAAACACCCTACCCTGTGCTATGCAGATCAGACCGGTAGCCAAAGGAGTGGGAAAAGCATCCCAACTCCCAGACTTGGGGCTTAAACAATGAATCAAAAAGGGCACTAGAAGCTTCCACTGGGGGGAAAACCTATTCTTTTGGAAGTTAAACTTCCCCCATGATTATACCCAATAGCAGCCATCCCCTCCAAAACCTCAGCATTGGGGATAGAAACAACACCACCTTCATCCTGAAGATGAAGGGAAATCCTAATAGAAGCTTCAGTAACCACATAAGAACGTCCATCAATGGTAGCATGGAGTTCACGTGAACGACCAACCACAGCCACAAGTGTAGCAGAATCCCAAAACTGATGAATCACACTATCATAAATAATAGGGCACACAGTAAAAGCATACCTGAGGTTAGAAGCCTCAATAAACTCTAGAATGTCTGTGAAGTCATCACGTTTAGGACCATCTCCTAGATAAGCGACCTTGTTATGAGCGGGTTGGTAGACCAAAGAAGCCATTGATGTTGATCAGAAGGAATGGAAGATGATTTGTTAGGGTTGAGAGAGTAGGAGCGTGTGTGTGTGTGTTATGATTGTGATGAATGAGTCAAGGGGGTTAATTGACCATAAATAATGGTCTAGTAATTGTTCATTGACCCCTAATAATGTGGGTTTCCCTTTCAAATTAGGCAGTTAATATAAAGTAACCACTTGCCCCTTATAACATTATTTGCAAATCCCAATTTACCAAAGTTCAATAAGAGGATATATACCAGAATTTGCATGCGTTGACTAAAAGTCAAAACGCATAACGGTCAACACTAGAAGCATAACGTGGTCAACAGATGTCAACAAAGTGAACAGTGTCCCAAACCAAGACTAGAAGCCAGCCAGCACTTGACAAAGAAGAATTTATCCACTAGAAGCCAACCATAAATGACTAGAAGCCAACCATTAAGGAAGACAACCACCATAAGTGAGCAAAATCCGCCACTAGGAGTAACACACACCACAAGAACCCATTTAGTCTGTTGTTAAAATCTACCAATGAGTTAAACTGTGCAAGAAAATATGTACACTAAGCCTCCCCTTAGGCTTAGCCTCCCCTCAATCCTAGGTCTCAAGGATTGACCATTCCAATGTGAACCACCAGGTGGTTGAACCGAGGACCATCAAAGGCTTTAGTCAACAGATCAACAACATTATCATCCATATGAACCTTAAGAACCTGTATCAACTTCTTCTCATTGGCATCCCGTATAAAATGGTGCCGAATTTCAATATGTTTTGTACGTTGATGAAACACAGGATTCTTCACAATGCATATAGTGCTTTGGTTGTCAATGAAAATTTTGGTGTTCATAAAATTGAACCCATAGTCCAGCATCTGATTTTGGATCCACAAAACTTGTCCACAACAACTAGCAGCAGCTACGTATTCAACTTCTGTTGAAGAAGTAGCGACAATCGTCTGTTTCTTTCATTGCTATGAAATAAGTCTTCGACCCAAAAACTGACAACCACCAGTAGTAGATTTTCTGTCATTATTAGCACATGCATAGTCACTATCACTATATGCTTCAAGAACAAAAGGTGATTCTCTAGGATACCACAAGCCTAGCTTGGGTTGAGCCTTGATGTACTTGAAAATCTTCTTGACGGCATTCAAGTTAGAAACCGTTGGAGTCACCTGATGTCTAGAACAAGCACTTACGGCAAACATGATATCCGGACGTGAGGCAGTCAAATACATGAGTGAACCAATCATAGACCTGTACATGTGAACATTTACCGGAGGATCTGGCTCATACTTGAGTTTGACTTTAGCAACTTCATAAGGTGTTTCTGCTGGTCTAAGAGGATCCATATCAAACTTCTGAAGGATCTCATGAACATACTTATCTTGACATATGAAGATTCCATCCGACTGTTTCTTGACTTGAAGACCAAGGAAAAATGTAAGCTCTCCCATAACACTCATCTGAAATTCGCCCTTCATCAGTTGTTCAAACTCATCACACCATTCCTTTTTAGTAGAACCAAAAATAATATCGTCCACATACCCCTGAACAAGGATAATGTCCTTGGTATTCCTTTTAAGGAATAGTGTTTTGTCAATGGTACCTCTTCTATAGCCATGTTTCAACAAGAAAGTTGAGAGACGCTCATACCAAGCTCTAGGAGCCTGATGAAGTCCATAAAGAGCTTTGACCACCTTGTAAACTTTCTTGGGATGAAGTGGATCTACAAAGCCCTTAGGTTGAGTGATATAAACTTCCTCATCAATCTTGCCATAGAGAAATGCACTCTTGACATCCATCTGAAAAACCGTAAAGCCCATATAAGAAGCAAAAGCAAAAAACAGACGAATGGCCTCAATCCTAGCAACAGGAGCAAAAAATTCATTGTAATCAATGCCTTCAAGTTGTGCATGACACTGTGCAACCAACCTCGCCTTATTCCTCACAACAATACCCCGTTCATCCTTCTTGTTTTTGAGAATCCATTTGGTACCAATTGCTGTCTTTCCATCCGGCAAGTCAACTAGGATCCAAACATTCTGAAACAAGAATTGCTACATTTCCTACTGCATAGCCTCCACCCAACTTTGATCCTCAAGAGCATGAGAGACTGATCTAGGTTTCACCTGTGAAAGAAAACAAGCAAACAAACAATGTTGAAAGTCCGTATGATTATTACGCTTTTGATCTTCAAGATAGCTCACAAGAGCATGATGATCAGACGAGGCCTTCTTATGCATTCTATAAGTCTTGACAGTAGTACCAGGATCTCCAATGATTTGAGTAGTAGGGTGATCTTTGTGTGACTACTACACTGGATTGGGAGCTACTTCCACTTCTGGTGCCAAGTTATTAAGATCCCCAACAAAGTCATCATCATATGAAGCAGAGTTGAAAATGCCATCTATCGGTTGTTTATGAATATCATCCAGCTTGGTAGAAGACTTCTTTTGATGGTTCCCCAGGTCAGAAGGACTTGAGAATCTAGTATGGGAAGTAGAATCACTAGCCGGACTACCAATAGGTGTTAAACTAGCACTAGGAGTAACAGTTGGAGTACTAGGAGCAGCTTTGTCAGCAGGCGTATTCAAGGGAAACTCTAAGCCACCTTGAGCAGCTGCTGTAGTAGCTTCTTGTTGTTGTTTGAGTAATGTGTCAAGAGCTACTTGTGAATCCAATACATCCAATGTAGTTGCAGCACTAGGAGGAGTAGGAGAGACTGTGGTGGAATAGGATGGAACAACAAAAATATCATCCTCGTCATCTGAGTCGGAAAGACTAGAATGAGCACCTGTACTAGAAGTTACAAACACTTGTGGACCTGCATCATGGTTAGTTTTGAAACGAAAATATCCTAACGAATCACTAAGATAATCAAGATCAAAATACCATTCAGGACCCTTGACTTAGATGTTTGACTTCTCCTCAAAATACCTGAGATTTATATTTTCAATTACGCGCTTGGCTTAGAGATTGTAGACACGATAAGCCTGAGAGTGAGCTGAATATCCCACAATGTATCCTTCGTCTGCCTTGCCATCAAATTTCCCCAAATAGTCACTAGTATTTAGAATGGTGACAGGACACCCAAATGGCTTCAAATGAGCAATATTTGGAACTTTGGCTGTTAGTAGCTCATAGGGAGTCTTCTTGTGAGGATTTGTAATAGAAACTCTGTTCAAAACATAACTTGCAGTATTAACAGCTTCTGTCCAAAACATGGTTGGAAGTTTGGAATCGGCAAGCATTGTTCTGGCAGCTTCTATTAGAGTCCTGTTCTTTCTTTCTGCCACACCATTCTGTTGAGGAGTTCTTGCTGCACTATAATCTCTTTTGATGCCTTTAGAATTACAAAGTGCTATGAGGTCTGCATTTTTGAATTCGGTTCCATTATCACATCGAATACCATTAACCTTCTTGGACAACTGATTCTCTATAAGTGTAATAAAATCTTTGAGAATTGATTAGGTCTCACTCTTGGCAGCCATGAAGAAAACCCACGTAAACCTGCTATATCCATCAGTTACCACCAGACAGAATTGTTTGTGGTCAATGCTCCTAATAGAGGTAGGACCAAATAAATCCATGTGTAGTAGCTGCAATGGTTCAGTTATAAGGCTGAGAGCAGTAATGGCCTTGAAGGATGCTTTATGTTGTTTGCCTTTGCTGCATGCAAGACAATTAATATCATTTCTGAATGACTTGGGAGGTAAACCAGAGACCAGGTTCATATTTGCTAGTTTGTGAATGGTCTTGAAGTTCACATGTCCCATCCTTCTTTGCCATTGAGTGGCTTCATCTTCTGAGGCTTTAGCAACCAAACATGCTAGTTGACCAGTAGGGTTGACTTCATTCAACTTGATACTATAGAGATTATGTCTTCTAGGGATTCTGAGTAGAACCGGTGAGTCATCCGGAAGCTTAAAGTCTTTGGATAACACAAGTGCATCAGTATCCGTAAAGAGGACAAATTGCTTCTTGTCACAAATCTGAGAGACAGATATCAAGTTGAAGTGTTGAAGTGCTTCCACATAGTAGACCTGCTCAAAATTAAGATTGGGCGTCTGAATCGTTCCTTTGCCAGTGATCCTGCCTTCACCTCCTCCAAAATAGACCTTTCCGCCTTGAAATGGTACAAAGTTAGATAGAAGACTTTTATTTCCTGTCATGCTCCTAGAGCATCCACTATCAACAATTCCTAGAGAAGAATCTTGGTATGGAGTAACCTACAACAACAAGAAAATAAAGATGCAAAAGTTAGTGTCTTAAGGGGACCCAAACCTTTTCAGGTTTGAGCCTGCCTTATGGATCTTTAGAGGATAGCCAAGAAGATTGATGAGATCCACTGTTGTTCTTTGGTTGCCTATTCATCATATTGGTATCATTGTTTGACCAAGAACAACCTGCTGAGGGCTTAACAGCAGTTCCCAAATTTTCCAATCCAAAATACATGTGGTGAAAATTATTTGCATAATTTGGATTAAATTCTGAAAATAGTTACTGGTTGGTCTATTGGATGTTAATCCAATGTTTCTCCAATGATCAGAAGTTAATGGAGAGGTCCTTCTAGAAGAAGAAAACGATTGAGCACTTGGGTTTCGTCTTCTAGTAGAATATGGAACAGCTCCTGGTGGACCAGGAGCAGGAAATGCTTGATGAACAAAAGAATGTTTGTCATAAAAATCACAATCTTTAATCAAATGAAATGCACTCCCACAAACAAAACATGTTTTAAACGACCTTTTATTAGAATGGCATTGTTTAATAATGCTAACTTTATTACACACAATTCTAGGAGAACCAATCTTCCTAGGACTCAATAAACCAGGACTAGACACTGTTGAATTAAAAGCAACTCTCTCTTCACACTTCCTAGCACCAGTAGCAGCATGATCATTCAACTTGGAACTTGTAGGTCTCGACTTTTCACTTGAACCACTTGATGCAGAGTCACTGGCTTTGTCACTGAAAGTACACGAGACAAAGTCATTAGAATTAGTAGAACTTTTTGGGGACTCATACATCTGTGATCCATCCAAGTCATTATGCCTAGAAGTGGGCATGAAAGTTCCAGTAAGAGGTGGAGGGACAGCATGCATTTCTGCTGCTGGTTTAAACCTATTGTAGCTAGGTTCTCCCTCTTCCTCTTGGTCGGGATCAAAGACACTCGAAAAAGATAAATCAAACACATCTTCTGAATTAATATATTTATCAAATCCTAACCCTCTTTTGGTCCTACCAGACATGCTACTATTTATTATTTTTGAAAGATTCATAGGTGCCTTTTGCCATTTCTCAAATCTCAAAAGTGTAGCATCTAATCTTTCTTTCATCTCTTGTTTTTCTTTGATACCGTCATCTTTTACCTTTTCTGTGTATTTAAGCATATTTGTTATGTGTTCTAAATCAATGTTCAGTATCCTAATTTTATCCTCATACTCACGTTGAGTATCTTGAAGCCATCTCTTTTGTTGTTCAATGTTTTTAAAGAAGCCTTATAGGCTTGAACCTCTAAAAAATACTTATCATTCTGATCATTTAAGTCATTATATTGGGACAACAATTCTGAATATTTATCATGACAACCAAGAGGACAATGTTGTACCTGAGGTGAGATGCCCATAAGAGCTAACTCTTCTGCTTCCTCTGCATAAGATAGATTCCCAGCAATCATGGCAAACACGTTAGTAGAGGGCTCAGCTGTTTCCAGTGTAGTAGTCTGATGATCATTCCAGTTGACCACAGAGCCAACAGACACCAATGCCTTCTTGTCATCCTTCACCTCGTGAATCTTAAAAGCTGAATATCTGCTCTTCTCCTGGTCATTCTTGTTAGGTCATTCCCTTGCAAAGTGACCTTGCTGCTGGCAGTTATAGCATCGAACCTTGCTTCTGTCAAACCTTGCTGGCTCTCTTGGGTTGTAATTAAACTTTCGACCGACTTTTTTCTCAAATTTGTGAACCCTAAGAGTGAGCATGGCCATCTGCCATTTGAGATCCATTTCATCCAGGTCAAGTTTATCAACCTGTTTGAAGTCATCAAAAGCAAGTTGCTGTTGAGCATCAACGTCAGCAACAAAAGAGTGAAGAACGACTTCTACCATACTACCAGACTTGGCTGTTTGTTCAGGAGTAGAAGTATGCTAAAAAGTATGTTGAGAAGACACAGTGTTGCTTGGGCTACTAGCATAAGACATGGGACTGGATCCCATAGAGCTCACAAAGTCAGAGTTAGCAGGAGTGGGAAAAGAATCACTTGAATATCCCCTCACATGAGGCTCAAAAGTTTTGAGCTTATGAAATAAATCATCAAAATTAAGATAGTCAAGCCCACCTTTTGCTTTGAGAGAGATTACCACCTGATTCCATGAGTAGGGTAAGGCTCTAAGAAATCTTGCATTGATATTACCATCATCAGGTTTCGACCGAAGTTGATTCAATTGGCTCAATATCTATTGGAACCTGTCATACCCTTGATGGATTCCTTCAGTTTCTGAGATCTTGAATTCTGTGAATTCATCTCTCAGCATGGATCTTCGCATTTTCTTTGACTCCTCATTCCCACCAAACCTTGATTTTATTCCATTCAAGATCTCTCTAGCATCATCCAAATGATAGAAGTCACCCATGTGATCATCAGGAAGGGTTTGAAGCAAAATAGTTTTTGCTTTGACCTCCTTCTGAATGGCTGTGATTTCTTCATGAGTTTTAGGGTCAAGAAGAGTAATATTACCATTCTTGTCTCTTCCAGTCAACTTCTTGCTGTTCTCATTTAGAATAATCTTCCAAAGGTCTTGATCGGCGTTGGTGATCCACCATTCCATCTTCATTGCCCAGCTATCATACTCGTCCTTTTTCAGAAGAGGAAACTTACCATTTGTGTTGGAAACCGTAGCAACGGTTTGCCGAGGTTGCAGAGTTTTAGGAGTACTATCTTCTCCTGTTTGAGTAGAACTTGAGGCAGACATGATTAAACAAAAGTGTTAGTAATGAGAAAAATTGTTTCTTCTTGTACAGAGACTCTCCCAGTCTCTGATACCACTTGTTGGGTCAACTAGATGTGGATCTTGCAGCCTGTCAGGAACGATGAACGACTTCTGTAATCACAAGTCTATTCACAGAGAGACTCTATACACAATATAAGTGTGGAATACAAATACTATAAAGAAGAACAGAATAACTATAACGACTTGATCCTTTCTAAGGATTTCTAATATTAATGATAACTAGAATTACGTTTGATGAAGGTGTGTCTAACCTTTCTGCCTAAGGTTCCTTTTATACTACAAGGAAACCCTAATACATCTTTAAACAAAACGTGTAAAACTGATATGCATATCCTTTCCTAACATATCTCATGCATATCCTAACAGAATAATAACTAAATAATAAAGTTTGACTTTAACTAAGACTAGGAGCATGACTTGCTCCTACTACTACTATGACCAGGAGGAACTACATACCTCCTAGCCCACCTATTACAATTAACTATTCCAATGGTCCTAACATTTCCCGCTGAAGATTTTGAACGATCACATCATTAGTCCTCATGTAGGTTTCAACATCTTGGTGTAATGCGGTGGGTTGGTTGGGAGGAGGAGCATGGTAGGCGGGTGGTTGATAAGCAGGTTGTTGGTAAACTTGGTTGTTTCTTTGAGGTGGATATGGGTTTCTTTGGTTTTGATATGGAGTCGGAGCACGTGGTTGGTTTTGATTGTTGCGATTGAGGTTATTTGGGTTTTGTGGGGAAAACCGGGTGGTGAAAGAAAGTTGTTTGAGCGATAGCTGAGCAAGGTGTGGTCACCTTGAGGACGTGCTTGATAGCTTCCTGTAGAATAGGTACCGTTGGCGGCATACACATTTTCTGGATTGTTGTGAGTTGAAGGACAATCGGTGTATGAGTGAGATCCCCCGCATATATCACATGATTGAGTCAAAGCACTAGCTTGGGCAGTGATAGCTTTTGTATTGTTGGTGGCTTGGAGAGCAAGTGATTCAACAAGCGAAGTAAGCTTATTAAGTCTCTTGTCGCTCTCATTAGTGCTAGCACTAGCCACATTGGTCCGAACACTCTTGGTTTGCACTCTAGACTTGTTCTCAATAATATCCCAAGCGGCATTAGAAGACTTAACCAAAAGATTACCCCCCGAGGCACTATTTAGTGAATCTTGGTCATTCATGCTTAAACCATTGTAAAAAGTGTTAATTTGGTGCACTTTGGTAAAACCATGTTGTGGGCACTTTCTTAAAAGTTCTTTAAAACGGTCCCAAGATTCACTAAAAGTCCCATCGTACTTTTGTTCAAAAGTAATGATTTCATTCCGCAAAGCGGTAGTACGAGAGGGTGGGAAAAAGTAGTTTATGAATTTGGTCTCTAAATCCGTCCACGTAAGAATACTTTGTGGCGGTTCCTTATCAAGCCAATGCCGGGCTTGTCCCTCTAAGGAGAAAGGAAAAAGCTGCAAGCGAATTACCTCTTGTGAAACCCCATTATACTTAACCGTATTAGTGAGTTGAAGAAACCTCTTAATATGGTCATGAGGATCATCAATTGAACGCCCCAAGAATGGTTGAGCAGAGACCATTTGAATGAAGCCGGATTTGAGCTCAAAGTTGTTGGCTCCAATCGCGGGTATGACAATAGCATCGTGGTTGCCCTCTACATGTGCTTGCAAAAGTTAGATCATTGGACGATTGTCCGGTAGAGGTTCATTGTTGTCATTATTCATGTTGAGTTGAGGTGGATTATTATTATTATTGTGTACACCGGCCATGTCTAAGTTATCGAGAGTCTCGGGCTCGGGATAAGACGTTGATCGAGTGCGCATACACCTGCAAAAGAAATAACAAAGCAGAAATATTTTTGGTTTTTTATGTTTTTTTAATTTTTTTGTATTTTTGAAAATTTTATATTTTTTAGGATTTTTGAAAAATTTAAAGCAAGGAAAATAACGTTCAAAGATGAACGGATCCCAAAATCCAACGCGTCTCTCACTAAAAACTGTTAATCTTAACGAAAAGAGCCGGCAGCGGCGCCATTTAATACAAAGCTTTTGGCTAAGTATAAAATATTATCGTCCGATCTCTTCGAATTGATTATTGGTAGAAAGTGCGACTAAATTGTTCTTGGTGGAAGATTAAATGGTTTGGATTGTTATCTATTTTTAAACTAAATGCAATTAATTAAGTTGCCGTTGAGTAAAGTGAAAGCTTAGAAAATTAAACTACGAATAAAAGTATGCAATCTTTGGAAATTAAAACTTAAATATTCAAAAAACTTAAAAACTTGTTTAAAATAAGTTAAGACAAAAGGCGGGAAAGATTAAAATTTGAAATATAAGAAAAACAAAACAAAGCAGATCGCAATGCGATCGAACCAAAACAATAAGATGGATCGTGTCCACCGATCGCACGCAATGCGATCACAACAAGGAAATCAGATCGTACTCACTGTGATCACAACCGAGGAGTCAGATCGTACTCCTAGTACGATGGGTAGGGCGATCGTACTCACCTATCGCAACCACGATTGCAATGAGTGATCGTGGTCTTGATCGTGGCTTGATCGTAACAAAACAAATCGCAATCAATGCGATGGAAACAAGGCATCGTAACACACCATCGCACCCACAGATCGTGGCGATTGATCGTGGAGTGTGATCGTAACAGGGAAGGAACCAAAGATCGCAATCTTTGCGATCGAAGCCTAATGATCGTAACAAAGCAAAACCCTTCTAAGATGGAAACGGTGTCCAAAAAGCAACAAAGTTTAACCGAATAAGCAGAAACCAATAAGCACTTACAAGCTTCTAGACAAAGATATATAAGCACAAACTCGAAAACTTTTGAATCTAAACACAAGACTTAATGAACCGGACATGAAATGATGAAATTCTTTAAAAAAACTTAAAAGTAAATAAGCCAAAAATACAAATAAGCCGACAAGCATAAGGAGCTTATATCCTATACGTATATGAGCTTATGAAGGAACAAGAAAGATCAACTTTTTAATCTCGAAATGATTAAATCAACCAAACCGTATGAAATGTGAATTTCGGATCAGAATCCAAAATAAATCAAGAAATGAAGAAGAAGATTATTGAACAAAAAGATTAACTTGAACTTGTAATTAAATGAAATCCAAATACAAAAGGCTTAAAATAGAAAGATTAAAAGAAAAGATGAAAAACTTAGTGAGAGAAAGTTGGGAACTTTCTCTCTCTAAAAACAAGAAAGGAAAAAAAATGAAAATCTAAATTAGCTAACCACCCTCCTA
Source organism: Glebionis coronaria (assembly GCA_025667525.1). Classification (NCBI taxonomy): domain Eukaryota; kingdom Viridiplantae; phylum Streptophyta; class Magnoliopsida; order Asterales; family Asteraceae; genus Glebionis; species Glebionis coronaria. The sequence continues at coordinate 400,928,723 of CM046878.1, forward strand.
ATGTGATTAGGAGGGTATTTATAGGCTAAGTGGGAAGTGCATGTGTGGTGTGCTCCCTTCTTTCTTTTCTTCACGACTCGATTTAATTCTTTGTCTTTACTCGACGTTGTCTCGGGATTTGAACTTTGTCTTAATAATTTTCTTCTTTAATTTAGACTTGAGTTCTTCGACTTCATTAAACTTTCGTCTTTAGACTTTTTCTTCGATAGATCTTCAGAATAGGTCTTGGACAACCGTTCTTTAAGCACTCTTGATCTCTTGACTTCGTCTTTTCTCGTTTTCTTCGATAAAAGCCCGTGTTTTCTTCCTTTTTCATCTTTTGGTCCTAAAACACAATAAAAACACAAACCACGCATAATTCCGACTTTTACGATATAAAATACACGTTTTGGTCATGTTATTATTGGAAATAAGTGGTAAAAGGATAAGTGTTTTCACACTTATTAATGATCAACTCTTTAACAAATGTGTGAAATAGAATTAGAGGGAAAGATAACACACTAACATTCATATTACATAAATATGAAATAACATACAAGATAAATATTCATACACACAATATGAATATTTAAAGCAAAAAATATGGAAAATATACCACAAAGCATAAACTACTCTAATAGTGATAATCTTCCAAGATTGCTTAAATTTTATTAACTCAAACAACTAAAGTACAAAATGTGCCTTAGTTGGAAAAGAAAGTCGACGAAGCATCATTCGATGTTTTCTTCATGGGAACGAAAACTTTGAGAGGAGGTCGAGTGAGGATGAATTCAAGAAAATTTAGCTTGTCATAGATATGAGCAAGTTCAATTTGTTGAAAACGACAACAAGTACACGAGGAACCATGATGCAAAACAAAGTCGTTAGATGGGGGAGGTCCATCAAGATTAGAGGTTGGTGGAGAGGGATATAATGGATAAGAGATGTTTTCACAATGCATAGTGAGGTTAGGGAAAGAATATAGGTCATTGAGTTGAGGAGAGTTGAAAGGTTTAGGTGGTGGTGGAAGAATTTCTTTTTCACCTGTAATTGGATTTATAGAGTAAGTCTCATTCCAATATTGAATCGGAGAGAAATAAGAATTCTTGGAGGATTTTGGAGAAGAAGAATCATTAGGATTCTTGTTCTTTTTTATCCAAATGGGTTTATCCGAGATTTTTGATTTTTTTGAAAGCTTAGAAGAAGCTTTAGGTTGAGAAGTTTGTGACAAAGAAATGTCAAGGTTAGGAAAGGAAGAATTAGGCATTATGAGGGATGAAGGAAAGAACTCCCAAAATAGAAGAATTTAAAGAAAATAGACAAGGCAAATATTTGAATGAAAAATAAAGGTTTTAGGGAATGTTTAGCCAAATTGGGTTTACAAAGAATCTTAACCAAAACAGTGGTCAAAGAAGAAAGACCAAAAATAAACCAATAACAACTTTACTGGGCGCGGTTCTTTAAAATAGCCCGCGGTTCCATATCGATATGGATCTGCCTGGAGGCTAAAGAACCGCGTCCAGTGGACTGCAAAACTTGATTTTCAAATGTTTTGGAGAAAGATAAGACTTTTTCAAAATTTTGCAAATCTTGGATTTTTACCTCTTTTAGCACTAGAGTATGCTAGGGTTGCATAAAAGCAACACATTCACAAAGAATGTCTTGACAAAGGGTGACAAAATATTTAAATAACATTCTGGTACAATTTTAAGTCAAGTTTTTAGAGGTTGTAATAGATTTAGGTTCAATTTTAAATGAATTGAAGTTGTTTGATGTGATCACATAGATTAAAGCACATAAAAACTAAATCCATAAATCATCCACATGAGAAAATCATGAGGGAAAGGAAAGGAAATACAAGAATTAAAACACAATAAACTACTACAAAGATAGCTAACAACTAGGTCTTGAGTTCATAGTTCTCTTTGGCTTGACGTTCTTTTTAAAAAAGCATGTTAATTTGAAAACCATCATTCATCTCCTAGGAGGAGGCATGGAGAACAAGACAAGCAAGAAATCATGCAACCTTCTATGAAGTCTAAGCATCTCTATCCTTAGGTTTTGAATGATGTAGTTATTATAGAGACAACATGGGCAATTTGCACCATGAGCTTCTAAGAACCCAAAGAAGTAAGGATCACCCATGAAGTGAGGGATAGGAATGCCCAAAATAGGAGCATTAGTGTTAGAGGGTGGAGGAGGTGGTGGAGGCAGAGTGTCCAAGGGTGAGGTGGGAGAGTTTGGTGGAGTGAAAGGAGAGGTGAACAAAGGCTCAAGTACAAAGGAGATACTTTGTAGAGGTTGAGGTTGAGAAATCCCATCCAAAGGAGGATTAGGGGTGAAAGGTGAAGAAAGCTCATTTATTCTTGATTGGAATGAAGAGGAGGTAGAACCATGAGAATGGTTAGTACCATGGGTTGAGTTTGTCTTGCATGGTGCAAGGGGTGGTGAAGGTAATGATGAAATGAGAATTGGAGATATCTCCTTTTTGGGAGTGTGAAAAGATGAAGAACCAATGTTAGGTATCTTGATCTTAATTTTGAGGCTTCTTTTTGAGGAAGAAGTTTTGGAAGAAGTGGATCTTCTAGTGGACACCATGGTTGTGTGTTAAGGTTTAGAGGAGAGTTGAAGGGATGAAGAACACAATCAACATGAGAGGGTTTAAGAAGAGAAGAGAATGATCTAAACTAGTAATGGGTTAAAATCATTTTAGATGAATAATGAAATTAGGTACCCTAGTTTAGGAAAGTGCAGGTTTTTTTTAAATTTTTTTATCAAAGTTTTACACAGATTAAAGAAAACAGTGTAAAGCAAAGATTCTGTCAAAACAGGAACAGGCGGTTCCTTACGTAGGTCCACGGTCCTTTATCGCTAAGAAACCGCGAGTTCGATATGGAACCGCGACCAGTGGTGACAGAAAAGTGCACTTCCTTAAACGTTGGTCAGCCCAAATTTCATACAGGTAAATAACAAGCCAAAGTTAACTATAAGTTAAAATATAGGAAGCTAACAAACACATAATATGCACAAAGCAATGCAACTATTAGGATTAAAATACTAATAATCCAAACATAAAGTATTAGTTAGACAACCATAATAAATGTTTAACAATTCAAACATGTTAACCTTGATAAACCAATGCTTCATTTCTTCTTCTTGCCAAGTCCCTTGATCAATTTGGCTATGTTCTTGAACGATCCTCTTGACTCCACTCGATGATCATACAACTCACCTTGTGTTTTAAGATTAGCTCGCTAGACATCCGCAAGACCGAAGTTTTCGGGAAGTCCACTAATAGTAAAGTGAGGAGGAGGGATGATTTCTTCTAACCCTTCCATGAAAGAGTCCATAGATGGGTGGGCGTTACTCGAAGAACCAACATGAGCACTTGTGCCTATGCCACCACCATCACTTGCTGACATATCAAAGTCCTCATCATCGGACTCTTGTGGATCAGACTTTCTCGAACCTCGATCACTTCTAGCTTTTCGCGGTTGTACCTTTTGAATAGGTAGCATAACACGTTCAACCGAACGAAAGCGAGAAATGTTGATTTTGGGATAATCTTCACCAAGCTTCTTAAGAAGGCGAGTAAGGAGTATGGCTTAGGGAGGATTTGTTTTGGGTTTGGAAAGAGCATAAGTGATTCGTCGAGCGATATAGTATGTGAGATTTTACTTGGCGTCGGTAGCGATGCAACATAACATGTGCGCCATACATGCCGGAATATGATCCTGGTTTCCGCCAAGACAAAATTCATTCGCCCTAAGGATGTCGGCCCAATGAACCATACAATCATTTAGGTCGCTTAAGAGAACCTCATAGCGTTTTACTCGACTCTTGGTAGAGTGGAGGCTTCTTACAACGTTTCCACTACGCTCTTTACAAATGACATCAAGAATGAAGTCAAGGTCAATCTCTTAATTTTCATTTGGAGCACAGTCCAATGGTTCAAGAAGATAATCAAGTTTCCATTTATCAGTAAATCGACAAGTGCCCACAAATGGAACACGAAGAGCTTGACCAAAGTCTTTAAGAGAGAGTTTAATGAGTCGACCTTCAAGGATGAACCTAACATATACTTTATCATCATCATAAATGAGAGAGTATGTGATAAAGAACTCTAGGAGAAATTCGGGATATATATCCTCTTTGTTGTCCAACAAACAATCAAACCCAATTTGTCCGAACATTGATCGAGTATATATATATATCTCTTAATATCCTTTTCGACAACTCTACCCTCGTGAAAGCAACGTTTTTGGAGTGAGGAATAGGTGTTTGTAAGTTGAGAGGAAGCACACATTTCGGAAAGGTTTGGCATTTATTGTCTAGTGTATCGGTGGTCTTGTTGATATTCCGAAGGCATGATTAGTACCTAAATACAACAAAAATATTTCTCCAATCACTCATATGAAATATAAAAATAAAAATTTTAAAAGATGAGAATGTGTTTCATCAATAGCATGACAAACAAAGGATTAATCCTTGTCATTCTCATGTTCACAATGTACCCATTTCACCATTGGTCAAAACATATGAGCTATGTAAGATCAACAATGAACTAGAACATTGGTTTTTCAAAACAAGGTTTTTAGGTAAGCATTTAACAATGTCATTACCAACTTGTTCATGGGTTCATATCAATTCCATCAATCAACCAAACTATTTAGTCAAAATTTGGATTTGTTCTACAAATGGGTTTTAATGAAATCTCAATGAATATGAACCTAAGGAATCATAGTAACAATACTATGTCAACTCTTATTCCTAATAAGGTTCTAATTCAATGTCAATTTTAAAAAGCCCCAATTATGGATGTATGAACCCTAGAACAAATTAGATGAAATTGAAAGAAATAACTTACAATTAATTGATCTTGGATGATGGATGAGTGAAACCCACGAACTTAAATCATTTAATTTGAGTGATTGAAGGTTTTTAAGCTTCAACAATGGTGGAAAAACAAAGAAAACCGTCGGCTGTGTGTGAAGGAGAGAGAAGGACTTGTTTGAAATTTTCTTTTGATAAAACTGGCGCTCTGACAAAAGCTACTGCCCGCGGTTCCTTATTGATAAGGAACCGCGCCTCTGAGCCGCCAGAGATAAAAAACCGCCTACAGAGGCAGGTTTTTATCAAAGAAAGACAATGAATTTTTGAAAACCAAAGTTTTTAAAATACTTAAAAATTTATATTAAACCTTTGAGGATATCATTGGACCACCATAACACTAGGTAATAATGCCTTTATGAAGGATTACGAGTTGAATCGAGATAGGAGAAGACCGAAACGAACAAACGACTACTCGTAGCAAAAAGGCAAAGGGAGAGGAGTCAAGAGAAGTGAATCAAGATCGAGAACATTGCTCAAGGGACAAATGAAATTCTTCAAACTGAGGAGGTGAAGAGCTTGTGTCATATATAGTGGTTTAAGACGTGCCTTTCTGGCGAAAGTCTAAACGGCTTTGGTAATGAATTAAACCAAGCAATTTTGATGCATAGAATAAGATAATTTTTAAGAGTAGTCTTATTCTATTTCAAAACATGAGCAAAGTATAGATTCACTTTCTCTCCCACATGATCGGATATTTATTACTAGAATTAACAATAACAATATCCTTGGAATATTTCAATTCCAAATGTGTAAAGTCCACCTACAACTTAATGAAGTAGTTTGGTATCTCAAGGGATTCACTAATCTTCCTAGATATGAGCTTAATTGCACAAGTTACACATGATATAGGGCCTACTAACCGAAAGGGTGCAAACCATGGAAATCATGCTTGATGCTTTAAGCTTCTACTAACTCACCCTACATATCCATAGTGAGTCAAGTATCCAAGAAATGAAGGTTTGAGAGGGAAAAAGAAAAGAATCACAAACCACAAATAAATGTCAAGGCAAGGATGCCAAGAGCAAGCATATAGTCAATTAATGATCAAAGGAATGATCAATAGGGCGTGTGGAAGAACGAAAGCGTACCTTGGCCACAAATTGCATTCCGAGATTTCAAGGAACTGATGCAAAGCCCAACTATGACTAATAGTGACTACTAAGTCTTCAAAGACTAGTATCACTTCTACCCATCTTGATGTCATCATTCAATGATGTTGGAAATCAAAGAAGATGAGTCTTCTACAAGTGTAAGTAACTCAATCCACAATCAATAGAATGATTTATCTTCATGAGTACCTACACATAACAAGATGAAAACTAGTAGATACATTTCAAGAGTTAAATCTAAAATGCATTAATACAATTAATTTAAGTAATATGCAATATTAACATTTTAAAAGGCTTATTTTCAACAAAAAATAGTTTTGACCAAAGAAAAACTTTAGTACAACATAACCTTCTAATTTGAGGAGACAATGGATCGATCCAAGTTTTAAAGTACAATATACTTCAAAGATCTTGTGTCACCATAGCTCTGATACCAATTGTAGAAACTAGAAGAGGGAGTTGAATAGTTTCTCATCGGTTTATCTCCTAATTAAAATTCCTTTCAATTAGGTGAGTGCACAAAACTATCTTTTACTTGAAAGCTAGTTGCATAATGATTAGGTTCAATTCTAATGCATTAACAATGTATAGTAAGTGTAGTGATAATGAATGTAAGTAAAGAGTCAGGAAATAAACAACCTAGTAGGAAGACACTAAGATTTATAGTGGTTCGGCAACGAGGCTCTATCCTCGTTCCTACTCCACTCCTCGAGTACACCTTACTCGAGATTTCCACTATATCCACAAGCTCCCTTCTTGGCGGAGAAAACCTTACAACATCGCTTAAATTATTTTCTGACACTAAGCTAAATGTTGAGACCTAATCTTATCTAGGACCAATCTACACAACGTCACCCACTTCACTCTTTTACGACACAAGACTAGATGCCGAGTTCTAATCCAAAGGTAGAACCAATCTTCACAACGTTGCCTATTTCACCATTTTCTGACACAAGGCTAGATGTCGAGTTCTAATCCAAAGCTAGAACCAATCTTCACGACTCTTCACTTTGAAGCTAAGTGAGAACGTCACACAACATAATTACATATCACTTTATAGTTTAGTGAGAACTCACAAGACACAACCACATCACTTTATAGTTTAGTGAGAACTAACACAACTAATTACAACTCAACTAACCATATCCAAGTACACACATGTAGCTTGGATCTACACAACATAAATCCAAGCACACACATGTGCAATGGATGTACGCAACTCTAATCCAAGTATTCACAAATAGCTTGGATGAACACAACTAGTTCAAGTATTCACAAATACATTGGATCTACACAAGACACAAATAAACAAATGATGAAAATGACTAGATCTTTAGGAAAAGGTGATCTTCATCAATGCTACATATTTAATCACATCACAAGTGTGTGAGTGATCTTCTCATTGGACAAGGTAAAGAATGAGATCAAGAGGATAATCACGAGTAAACATACTTAACACATTAAGTGATCATTTACAAATGACTAGGATTAGATAAGAGAAATAAGGTTGAAGAAGATGTCCAAAAAGGGTTGATGAGAATGCAGATTTGATCCACTATTTTTAGGACAAAACATCCAACGGCTATAACTGCCCGCGGTTCCTTATTGGAGCCCACAGTTCCTTATCGATAAGGAACCACCGTAGGTGCTAAGGTACCGCCGGCGTAGAGTCCGCTCCTTTTTGTCTTTTAGAGAATTTGAAATATCTGAGGCTGTTTAAACCTTCAAAGGATATTCTTATGGCATTTGGAATATGCCATATTCAAATTTGCATTTTCATTTTAATAAAACATTTTCTTAAAAATAAAGTTTATTAAAAATCATTTGTTATGTTTGACAAAGTGAGTTTTGAGGCTAATCACTTTTATGATCACTAAGTATGATTAAGATATGTTAGTGTAATGATTATTACCTTGATGATAGTGTTTGTTAAATAATTTGTTTTATGATTGTGTTTGACAATAAATGTCTTTGTAATTTGTAGTGATCAAAACTAAAAAAGATTATTTAATACTAACAATGTTTTTAGGCATTGATTTGCATTAACAGAAAGGTTTACATGGTTATGATACTAGCTAGAGTATGCTTGGATAAGCAAACTCGGGTTGAGTCAAAATATTTATGGCGGGCCTAATATGTCAAAAACTCCTAAACTTGTTAAACCATATCCTTTATTATATTTTTTACTTTTTATATATTTTTGATGAAAATTAAAAGAAGAAATTTATACAATGCAAATGTGTTATGCAAATGAAAAATGATTAATGCAAAAATTTTGAATGCATAATTTTGTGGCCAAAGTAGATCAAAAATTTGAAAAATGTTTGAAAAATTAATTTTCCTAATTATCATGAAGGCAAGGAAATGTTCTAGGTAAGGTCACTTCGATAGAAGACCCCCCTACACTTAAGATAAACATTGTACTCAATGTTTAAGAGTATTGGAGTAAACTCCCCTACACTTACGACATTGCGTATTTTGTTTAACTCAAGCTAAGGAAAGGTCTGCTAAAGTGAATTCATTTTAGACATTATTAAGAGTCAATTTTGATTCAAAAAAGTATCAAAATGAACCCGATACGAGGCCCTCCTCCATAAGCTCCAAGCATGAAATGAGAGAGAGAGCAACCTTACAAACACCAAAAAGACAAAAGATAGGCACCCCCTAAACTTCATCTCGACTATATTACCCTTTTATTAATCCTAACCTACCACACTCTATTCTAGATGAGCTAACCTAGTAATTCAAGCTTGATTTAAGGAGTCTTTAGCTCGACTCTTCCCACAATGAATTAATTCATGGGGAAAATAGGGGTCTCTTGGACCATTTCAACAGAAATGTCCTCCCCAAAATAATGCTTCAGACGATGACCATTCACTTTGAAATTTGAGCCATTTGGTTGAGACAACTCAATGGTCCCATATGGAAACACTTGAGCTATAGTGAATGGACCGGTCCATCGTGACTTAAGCTTGCCCGTAAAATGTTTCAACCGTGAGTTATAGAGTAAAACCGACTCTCCAACTTTGAACTCACGGTTCTTAATCTTGGCATCATGCAATTGCTTAGTCTTTTCCTTGTAAAGTAATGAGTTTTCATAGGCATCGGTTCTAAGCTCATTCATCTCATTGAGTTAATCTTTCCTATGGGAACCGGCTTGATTAAGATCAAAGTTATCCCATTTAAGAGCCCATGAAGCCTTGTGTTCCAATTCAAATGGGAGGTGGCATGTTTTTCCATATACAAGTCTATAAAGTGTGCAACCTATTGGTGTCTTAAATGCGGTCTGAAAAGCCCACAATGTATCATCAAGCTTATTCGACCAAGAAGCTCGATGCACTCCCACCGTACATTCCAAAATTCTCTTCAAACCACGATTTGTGACCTCGGTTTTCCCATTGGTTTGTGGGTGATACGCGGTAGAAAGTCTATGGTTAACACCATACTTCTTCATGACTCTTGTAAATTGATCATTACAAAAATGAGTCCTACAATCACTAATAATGGCACGAGGTACACCAAATCTAGCAAATAATTTCTTCAAGAATTTCACTACAACTCGAGCATCATTAGTAGGCAAGGCTTTAGCCTCCACCCACTTGGAAACAAAATCCACCGTTACGAGTATGTACTTATTCCCCTTAGAAGATGGAAAAGGTCCCATAAGATCTATGCCCCATACATCAAATATCTCACACTCTTGATTGAAATTTCATGGCATCTCATCTCTTTTATTAATTTTTCCTTGTCTTTGACATACATCACAATATTTCACCATCTCTTGGACATCCTTGTAGATTAAAGGCCAATAGTAACCCGAATCAAAGACTTTTTTAGCCGTGTAGTTAGGCCCAAAATCCCCACCCCCCGTGGGTCCTTTATGGCAAGCCTATAAGATCTTAAATGCTTCGGGCCCATCTATACATCGTCTTATTATTTGATCCGCACATTGCCTAAAGAGGTAAGGGTCATCCCAAAAGTAGTATTTAGCTTCCTTGAGAAACTTCTTCTTTTGTTGGGAAGTAAGACCCTCAATTAGCACATCCCCCATAAGATAGGTTGCAATATACGTAAACCAAAGGGTGGCATCCTATTTTAAAGAAATAGACATGAGTTCCTCAAGTGGAAAGGATTCATTTATTTCCTTATGAGGTAATTCTACTTGAAAAGGATGCTCAAGTCTACTCAAATGATCAGCCGTTAAATTCTCGGCTCCTTTCTTATCACGAATCTCTATAGAAAATGTTCGGATTAAAATGAGCCAAGACACTTAGACGCTGACAAGAGTTAATTGGACGTTGAAAGGAAGAAATCAAGCGCTAACAGATCAAGCATTGATAAGAAGTATCCAAGCATTGATGAGAAGAATTCCAAGCACTGATAGAATACTTAGTCTACACGTTTTGTATTTCTAGTAAAGATATGTTCGACATTGTATTTTCTATGTTTATCTTTACCTAAAATAGTTGATACGTAGACTCTTTGTACAAGGTTCCTTAATCTATAAAGGAGGCCTTTAGGTTTTAGTTTAATATACGTTTTGTACTTTCATTGTACGCAAGTTTGTTTAATCGATCAAGAGTGAAAGTTTGTTTTACTTGTTTTGCTTGTTCTTCATTCATGTATTAATTCCGCATAATACTTGAATTGTTCATACAACAAAGTTTCTCTAAGTGTTTAACTTGATCTAATCTCGTTAACACAAAGCTAATCGATCTAAGTTTGGGATCAACAAGTGGTATCAGAGCTTCTTGAGGAACTTTGATCTAAAGAACATGAAACCCTAAAAACCCTAAATCGCCAAAAACCCTAATTTTTCAAGAAACCCTAAAAACCAGACAAGATGTCTACTCGAGACATGACCTCCTCCTCAAGTCACAATCTAAAAATCCCCATGCTAGACCCTGACAACTTTGAGCTATGGAAGTTCAATTTTGAGTAGTACCTTCAAATTCATGATCACACTCTCTAGGAAATTATTGAATATGGAAACACATTCGATAAGGCTGCTAAGATTGCTACTGCTATTTCTACAAGATCAATTGAGGGCTCAACTGAAGAGGATCGAAAAGAAAGACCTTCGGATGGGAGAGCTGTCTCAACTGAGGACATTGCAAAGAGAAGGAATGACATGAAAACTCTAAGTATTTTCAAACTTTCTTTGGGACCAAGCAATCAGCACAAGTATAGAGGTTTTGAGTCTTCCAAAGAGCTTTGGGAAGCTCTTCAAGTCAACTATGGTGGTAATGATGATACTGCCTCAGAGAAGAAGAAGCAACTCTTGCATGATTATGTTGCGTTCAAGGCTCTTCCGAATGAAAAGCTAAGTGGGGTGAAAAGCAGGCTTCTAGATATCACAAGCAAATTTTCCTTTATGGGAACAGTGTATGATGATGCTGATATCATTAACACTTTTCTTAGAAGTCTTGGTGATGCATGGAAAATTGAAGCTAGGTCTATTATTTCTACCAATGCTCACAAGAGTTCTACTTTTGATGACGTCTACAATAAGCTAAAGATTGTAGAGAATGAAATCCTCTTGGATCAAGGAAGCAAATATACCTCTGGAAACATGGCTTTCTTCTCACATAGTAAAGCCCAAGTTGATAAGAGAGAATCATACATGCATCCTGTTACTGGATCACCTTGTGTCAGCGGTGGATCAACCTTTGTCAACACTTCACATTCAGACACTGACACATATAATGTTGACTCACCAAGGATTAAACCTGCTGGTATTGATCTAGACACAGTGTGTGCATACATTGTTGCATTACCCAATGGTTAAGTGATTACATATGAGGACCTTGAGCAAGTAAGTGAGGAGAATTTGGAGGAGATGGATATTAAATGGAATATGGAACTTGTAAGAATAAGGGCCAACAGATGGAATAGGAGATTCAGGAAGAAGATGACCTTCAATGCTAAAGACACTGCTGGGTTTGATAAATCCAAGGTTGAGTGTTATAATTGCCATAGAATGGGTCACTTTATAAGGGAATGCAGATCTCCAAGAAGATATGATGTTGGAAAGCCTTCAAGTCAAATCATTAAGGTTGAAGACACAAAGGCTATGGTTGTCATGCAAGACATTGATGGTGTTGGATGGGCTGGAGCTTTATGGCAAAGGAGGTAGAGAGAACAAGGCCTTGATTGCAGACAAGGAAGAAGAAGAGCATGTTCACTTTGCTCTCATGGCACATTGATAGGTGTGAAAACACCCATCCTTTTTACCACTTAATTACGATAATAACCGAGCCAAAACGTGTATTTTATGTCTTTTATGTCAGAATTATGCGTGGTTTGTGTTTTTGTTGTGATTTAGGACGAAAAGGTGAAAAGTGGAGAAAACACGGGAATTCACGGACATTTACGAACTTTTATTGAAGAAAAAGATGAAAGACGAAGTCAAGAAGTCAAGAGTGCAAAAATAACGGAAGTCCAAGAACAATTCTGAAGATTTATCGAAGAAAAAGTCAAAAGACGGAAGTTTATCAAAAGCCGAAGAACTCAAGTCTATTTTATTGAAGAATTTAAAGATGAGTTCAAAGAAATCCCGAAGCCAAAAGTCCTTTAAGTCCAAGTTTAAAGAAGATTAGAAGAAAAGGACTAAGCATGCAATTAATGAAGATTAAAGAAGGAAGGACTTAAGCTTGTAATTAAGAGAAAAGGAAAGAGGGGAGGAAGCTTCCTAATCCTCCCCTATATATAGTTAGGACTAGATAATTATTTTTCTTGTTGGTGGCTTGACAAACCACTCTTCCACCATTTTCATTTCTTGTCTTTTAATTTCTTGCAATTTAATTTCATGTTATGCACTTTTAATTTCTTCAATTCAAGTAAGTCTTTTAATTTTGAAATCTTTTCTTTTAATCAAGTTCTTATTTTTAATCATCTTCTTCTTCCTTTCTTATTTTGCTTATCTTTGATTCATGTTCATCTTTGATCTTATTTCATCTTAATGCTTATTTGATTTAAAGTTTTTTTAAAAGTATTTGTCTTTTTAAAAGTTTGATTTAAAAAGTTTGCTTATTTTAAGTTTGGAAAAGTTGTTATTTGTGCTTATTGGTTCGTTTTATTATTGATTCGTTCTAGTTTTGGTGTGAGCTTATTCCTATAGCTTATAGCCTAGCTTATTGTTTCGGATCCCATATAAATCGGAAAGGGAAAACCCCTTTCCGATCACATTTTCCGACCAGGCACCCCTTATTCCGATCTGCTGATCGGAAAAGGGTTTTGCTCATTCCGATTAGTTATTCATTATTCCGATTAGCTCTTAGTTAGCATATTCCGATTGGACCCTTTGCCAAGTATTCCGATCAGGACCTTTTAGCTTATTCCGATTACATGCATTTTACGTATTCCGATTTGCCCCCCTCATTCCGATCACTTGATCGGAATGGGGCTTTGTATTATTCCGATTTGGCCAGTTTTCGAGTTATTCCGATCATGCTTTTTACCCATTACGATTACAACATTCCGATCAGAATACATTCCGATCGGATCCTTATGGATTCCGATCAGGTGTATTCAGATGGATTGTTTTGTTTTGTTTTAGTGTTATGCTTGTTTGTTTTTCCGCCACTTCACTCGTTTTGTCTTTAGTCTATTTTAATTACGTCTTGCATTTTTATTTAATTGTCAATTTACTTTTCGTTAAGTTTTACTTTTACGTCATTTAATTTCTCGTCATTTAATTTCAAGTTTTAAATATTGCACCGTTTACATTTCACTTAGTTTTAGTTTCAATTACTCGTCATTTATTTTTAAGTCTTGCACATTTATTTTACCAAAACCAAAAATATTTGTTTCACCAAGAACAACTAATCTCACACAATTAACCGGAAATCAATTCGATTAGACACCGAGAAAACGAACTTTTTCAACTAGCAAAATCTCTACATTATAATGGCGCCGCTGCCGGCTCTTTTCGTGAGGATCAAAGGTTTTTAGTGAGAGACGCGTTGGCTTTTGGGATCCGTTCACTCGTGAACGTTATTTATCGTATTTAAAATTTTTCAAAAAATCCAAAAACATTTGAAAAATCATAAAAAGCATTTCTTTTTCAAAGTTTTGCACCAAAAATATTCTTCTTGCTTATCTATCTTTCTTTATGGATTTTTATGTCCATTGCGTCCGGTGTGGGAAACAATTATCTGGGAACAACTCTTGTCAATGGTGTACATGTGAGCGGTGTGGAAACGATGTCGACAACACACAATTCGGATTTTGTCCTTTGTGCAACTCGACTAATTCATTCTTTTTGAACCCACCTCCTGTTCCCCCGTGCATCTATTGTGGAAGCGATTCTCATTGGCATGTTTCGTGCCCGGTTCGATACCCGTATGGTCACGGGCAAGAACCGGGGTACAATTATGAAAATGATAATAGCTATCCACAAGAGGCACCCAGTTTCTCTCCATACCCATGGTGCTATATTTGTGGGGGCCCTCACGATGCTTCTTTTTGTGATCCGTCGCAAATCTTTGAGAAAGTACCGTGCTATCATCCTAGTGTCTATAACCGTGAGCCCCCACATCACACCCTCAATCATCAATCCTCTCAGCAAACTAGTCTTGATCAACAACTCACTTCTTTGAATGACATTCTAGAAAGTATAGCTCAACTTCGAGCTGACTTACATCAGGAAAGGCAACCGTTGCTTGATGTGGACGAAACCTTGAAAACCACCGACACCTTTTTGAGCCAATTTAGTCGTTTTCCCTTCTTTTCTACACCAAAATGTTTAATTACAGCGTGGGATAGAATTGGTGAAATTGAACATACTCGGGGCGATGAACAACAAAAGTTGTTGCATGAGCTTCTTAAAGATGTGGAGGTTATCAAGGAAGAGTTAGCCGACTACGTCACTCCTAATTGGACTCGTCCCATCTATTATGATGATGACGACGACGATGATGTCTACACTTTCAACCAATCTTCTGAAGTTGCTGCTCCTACTGTCGATGTTACTACTGCATCTAAGGATCTAGATTCGTTGAATGAGCTTAGTGATGTTGGTCTCGACAAAGTATTGGATGATGAGGTTTGCGACTTACCTGTTATGGAGCCTGAGGACGACGTTGCTCTTACGGAAGAGTTCGATCCTAGTGATGACGATTTTTCTCCAAGCTATGAGAATTTCACTTTTGAAATTTCTCAATCTCCACCGGGAGATGAGGGCGATGACGATTTATTCTCTCTGGTTTACGAGAAGTTCACCGATGAACATGATCTTGTGGATAAGGTGGAAGACGTGCTTCTTCGTGATAGATTACGGAAAGTTCATCTTCTTATTGCTCAAATCGAAGAGTTGACTTCTCCTTCTCTTTCCAAGTCTTTACCTCCATCTATTCCTCCCGTTGAAGATAATAACCCATTGCTGGAAGAAATCGATATCCACTCCATCCCTCCAGGTATTGATGATTCTGACACGGAGGGGGACATTATTTTTGATAATTTGCTGCAGGAAAGTATTGACCCAAGTCCCCCTCCCGAGCACTTTTCATCCTCCCCTTTGGCCACTATTACGGAGGATGAGTGCTTTGACCCGGGAGGTGACATTGATTATGCTATGATTGATACCATTACGGCTTTGCCGTTTGCTCAGCATCCATTGTCTTTGGGGGAGGACAATGTGCTTACTATACCCAACCCACCTCCCGTGGATCTTGATTTCACATACTTTTCGTATGTTGAAAGGGTCTTTCTCCCATTCAAGAATTATCCCCCCACCTCTCCTTTGTTGATCTCACCCGGGAACGAGGACAAGGTCTTTGATCCCGGTATCACATTCGAGGCTTCCCCATGGACCATTTAATTCGGGGACGAGTCAGGCTCGTGACACGGTTAATATAAACAAGCGCTTTTTGGGAGGCAACCCAATTATCTATCTATTTTTACCATAAATGTAGGGGGAGCCCCGTGGTGTTTCTTGCTTTATTTCTTATCATGTGCAGGGATCAGAGCTTCAAAGACACACTCTTGATGACTTTTGACGAACCGTGATTCCGTATTCCCTTCTTCCCGGTTCTATCCTAAACTCTTTTCGATTCACTATTTTATATTTCTCAATATTAAAATAGGAATCTCTTTAGTGGTCTTTTCCTTAGCGAGATTTAAACAAAGTACACAATGTCCTAAGTGTAGGGGAGTTTACTCCCACATGCTTAAACATTGAGGACAATGTTTATCTTAAGTGTAGGGGGGACTTCTATCGAAGTTAAGTGGTCTTTTCCTTGTATTTGTCCTCATTTTAACCGGAAAATTTGATTTTTCGACATTTTTCAAATTTTTTGATCTATTTTGGCCTATTAGGTTTTACCTTCGTATAGTTATTTTCTTTCCTTATTAGAATAACTTCTTTATAAAGTGGTTTTAGTTTTTAAACGTTGTGAATCTTTTGACTAAACCCGAGCTTTCTTATCTTAGTTTACTCTAGCTAGTATCCTTAACGTGTTTAAGTCAAGTTTTGCTAGGCTTTTATATAGGGAGCTATAAAACGCGGAAGTCTTAACTCTCACGGATTAAGAACAAGAACTTTTCGCAAGTTCCTATAACTGATCCTAGAGAGTCGTTTATCAAGGGAACTTTAAAATGCGATTTCTAAACTTGAAAAAGTCTAAGAATTTGCAAGATCCTATAGATGACTCGAAACCCAAAACTTTGATTTAATAGGCTAAGCATCTACGAGTCTTATTCCTTGAGATTTTAAATTGTGGAGAACGGGAGATGATAGAGTTAATTATAAGTTTGGTATTCTTTCGTGAATTTATGTGAGTTAATTATAAGCCTATTCTCCCTTCGCTTGTTAATAAATTTATCTGCAATAAATAAGGTTGTACGATTTAAAAGGTTACTTAGCTTCTAGCCCAAGATCGTTTAAAAGTTGCTCGGTATGGATTAGAGTTCATAGCCAAGGCATAACTTATTGAAGCGGGATGCGAAGATTGGCGAGTCCGAAAAGGCCCTAACAAGGCATGAGGGCTATATTTTGTTGCTAAAGATCCAAAAGTGATGTGAAGAATCATTTATCGAAAATCTATATGAAGGATCGAGACACACGACGAAAAGCAAGTACTCCCAAAAGATCATGGAGAAATCTATCCGAAAAAACCCTAACAAGGTATGAGGATAAATAGATCCAAGTCCTAAAAGGAGGCGGATCGTTGTATATCAAAGTCCAAAGTAACGATTGGAGAAAAATGAAGAAGTCGTGGTCCATTTATGAAGAATCTCTCAAAACTTCAAGTGAAGAAATTCCATTATGAAGAGAAGACCATTATTTCAAGAACGTCTCTCAAGGTTTAAAGTATGAAGTCGCTGCCAAATATCGGTCCGAGAAAGGTCTCAAATCGCGAAGCGAGTTATGCCAAGATATGAACTTTATGAGGTCCCAAGAAGCAGTTTTAAAAGATTTTGTCCTTTAGCTAACTATTGATTAAATCGTCCACTTTATTTTCGGCCTAAATAACTATCAAAATAAGCCAAACAATGCATCCTCGTGATCATTCAAGACAACAATAAAATATAAGAGATACACCTAGGAATAAGGGAGTCTAAGTGAATAATTGGCCCACATGAGTTCGTGGTAGTTTGCTAACTTATAATTACAATGATCTCGTTTTTAAGCTTGGTTTGGAGAAAGTGAAAACTTGAGAATGATGATCATTCACGACATTTCCAAAACCCAAGGTATGTTTTTAATCTCTTTACTTTGAATGTTTATAGTTTTCTATCTCTTTAATAAAGGCCAACGTGGATTAATTATGATGAAAAATGTAAACTTGCTTTGTAACTAATGCATTGCATGAGGACATTGCAATGGTTAAGTGTAGGGGATATGATAGGTGTGAAAACACCATCCTTTTTACCACTTAATTACGATAATAACCGAGCCAAAACGTGTATTTTATGTCTTTTATGTCAGAATTATGCGTGGTTTATGTTTTTGTTGTGATTTAGGACGAAAAGGTGAAAAATGGAGAAAACACGGGAATTCACGGACATTTACGGACTTTTATTGAAGAAAAAGATGAAAGACGAAGTCAAGAAGTCAATAGTGCAAAAATAACGGAAGTCCAAGACCAATTCTGAAGATTTATCGAAGAAAAAGTCAAAAGACGGAAGTTATCAAAAGCCGAAGAATTCAAGTCTATTTTATTGAAGAATTTAAGGATGAGTTCAAAGAAATCCCGAAGCCAAAAGTCCTTTAAGTCCAAGTTTAAAGAAGATTAGAAGAAAAGGACTAAGCATGCAATTAATGAAGATTAAAGAAGGAAAAACTTAAGCTTGTAATTAAGAGAAAAGGAAAGAGGGGAGGAAGCTTCCTAATCCTCCCCTATATATAGTTAGGACTAGATAATCATTTTTCTTGTTGGTGGCTTGACAAACCACTCTTCCACCATTTTCATTTCTTGTCTTTTAATTTCTTTCAATTTAATTTCATGTTATGCACTTTTAATTTCTTCAGTTCAAGTAAGTCTTTTAATTTTGAAATCTTTTCTTTTAACCAAGTTCTTATTTTTAATCATCTTCTTCTTCCTTTCTTATTTTGCTTATCTTTGATTCATGTTCATCTTTGATCTTATTTCATCTTAATGCTTATTTGATTTAAAGTTTTCTTAAAAGTATTTGTCTTTTTAAAGTTTGATTTAAAAAGTTTGCTTATTTTAAGTTTGGAAAAGTTGTTATTTGTGCTTATTGGTTCGTTTTATTATTGATTCGTTCTAGTTTTGGTGTGAGCTTATTCCTATAGCTTATAGCCTAGCTTATTTTTTTGGATCCCATATAAATCGGAAAGGGAAAACCCCTTTCCGATCACATTTTCCGACCAGGCACCCCTTATTCCGATCTACTGATCGGAAAAGGGTTTTGCTCATTCCAATTAGTTATTCATTATTCCGATTAGCTCTTAGTTAGCATATTCCGATTGGACCCTTTGCCAAGTATTCCGATCAGGACCTTTTAGCTTATTCCGATTACATGCATTTTACGTATTCCGATTTGCCCCCCCTCATTCCGATCACTTGATCGGAATAGGGCTTTGTATTATTCCGATTTGGCCAGTTTTCGAGTTATTCCGATCATGCTTTTTACTCATTCCGATTACAACATTCCGATCGGAATACATTCCGATCGGATCCTTATGGATTCCGATCAGGTGTATTCTGATGGATTGTTTTGTTTTGTTTTAGTGTTATGCTTGTTTGTTTTTCCGCCACTTCACTCGTTTTGTCTTTAGTCTATTTTAATTACGTCTTGCATTTTTATTTAATTGTCAATTTACTTTTCGTTAAGTTTTACTTTTACGTCATTTAATTTCTCGTCATTTAATTTCAAGTTTTAAATATTACACCGTTTACGTTTCACTTAGTTTTAGTTTCAATTACTCGTCATTTATTTTTAAGTCTTGCACATTTATTTTACCAAAACCAAAAATATTTGTTTCACCAAGAACAACTAATCTCACACAATTAACCGGAAATCAATTCGATTAGACACCGAGATAACAAACTTTTTCAACTAGCAAAATCTCTACATTACACATTCTTCATCTTCATCAGATAATGAGGTATATGATGATGCTTTCTATAGTAAAGGTTGTCATTTAAACACTGAAAAACTTAACAAAGAAATTTTAAAGTTAAAATCAAATGTTTTTGATGAAAAATGTAAGCTATCTAATTATCAAATGGCACTTGTTCAAACTGAAAAGACTGTAGCAGAATATAAGAAAATGGAGCTTGACCTCAAAGAACAAATTAATGTGTTGTCTCATGACCTTAAAGTTAGTGTTGACCTTAGGGACATACTGGAGAGATTCAAAGGAGTCATACAAGCTAAGTTAGATGAGGCCATTAAAAACAAACAGAATGTAGGGCTTAAAATTCAAAAGTTTGATAAAGCTTCTCAAACCCTAGAAAAATGTATAAGTGAGCAAAGAGACTCTAAGAATATGACTGGGATTGGGATGAAAGAGTATGCTGATGTTCTACCACCTGCTGGAAAGTTTCATGGTGTCCTAAGAAAGGATTTATCTTAGACTGGTATACCAGAACTCCAAGAAAAGAAATTTATTCCTCCACCAAGAGCTCTTACTCCAGTTGAGGAGTATAAGCAGAAAGTAACTGACCTAGAACAATGGAAGAAAGCCCATCCTACACTGTTTGTTAAAGGTGGAATGCTTAGTGAGAGTCCACTTGAGTCAACACCCATAGTTGTGACCAACCCTTCTACTGGAAAGCTTGTTGACCTTGGCTCATATGTCAATAGAAAACCTAGTGTTAAGTATGCTTAAATGTATAGGAAACCTAGGTCACCACAAAGCCAACTTAGTGATAATGGGACAGGGTTCTTTTCCATCTAGACCTAGGGTTATGTCTAGAAAATCATGTTATATTTGTGGGAGTTTTTCTCATCTGGCGTATAAATGTGTCAGTGCTTCAAAAGTCAACGCTGACAAAAAGTCAACCGTGTTCAAAACCAGACCTTTTGTCCAACAAAGTCGACGAGATACTAGACCAGCTCCATTCTTTACTAAAGGGTCTAATTGATGAGACTGCTTTCATACATAGTCTCATCATCCAAAACGGGCTCTAAATGCATTAAATATCATAAAAAATGCCAAATATATGCTTGTGTTTGTTACTTGTGTATTTTAGGTACGGATATTGAGAAAATGACAAAAGATCACAAGAAACATGCAAAAACAAACACGAGAAACGAAGCCGCAGAATGAACCAATCCCGAATGAAGATTTTCCAAGAAAAACCCTTGAAGAATTGAAGATTATGCAAGAAGGGTCCTCCAATATTGAAGAATTGAAACTTTAAACCCTTGTATATTCATAATTACAAGTTTGGTCCTTAAAGTTTGTCAAATTTACAAAAAGGGCCCTCCACTTTGAAGAATTGGCAAGAATGGTCCATCAATAATTAAGACTTTTCAATATTAGTCCCCCAAAAAGTCAATCATACAAGTCAAGACCATTAACAATGAAGAAAATTCCAAAACAGCCCTTCAAGAATCAACAAATGGCAAGAAATACCCCTAAAAATACTTTGGAAAAGTATTTGGGGCAAAAGTGTGAAAAGTGAAACTTCATAACCAAAGGAATTCAGATTTTTGGCTATTTAAACTAAAATGACAAAAGAAGAAGAGATGAGGGGTTTAAATGGGCAGACATGAAAGATACCTAGACTAACCATGGTGTGACACCTGTCCCACTAACCCATTTCTACCAATCACAAGCCTCCTTTCGTCCATGTCACCCTTCCACTTAAACCGGTTTTATATTAAATAAAACTTGGCGCCTTAACAACTTTTTAA
Source organism: Glebionis coronaria (assembly GCA_025667525.1). Classification (NCBI taxonomy): domain Eukaryota; kingdom Viridiplantae; phylum Streptophyta; class Magnoliopsida; order Asterales; family Asteraceae; genus Glebionis; species Glebionis coronaria. Next base: position 400,950,034 of record CM046878.1, read on the forward strand.
ACTTAATCCCACCTTAATCTGGATTAAACATGCTACTATTCACACATGAACAAGAATTGGGTATTCTTGTCTAAGCAACAATTAAACCTCCATCATCTCCAAATTTATGATTAACATAATCATAATCATAACCCAACTTTAAAAAACCATGCCACATCACTATCTTGCTCACATGTTAAACCCTCCTTCACACGGTTTTGGGGAAAATGCCAAATTTTCCAGAGAATCTACCACCCACATTCAGCTTCAATACTAAGCTTCATTGTAAGCCATTGATCATTATTTCACCTTGCCAACTCATACAAACAGCGAAATTGAGTCACATGATCAAGAAAAATGCCAAAACTCCCAAGGGCATTTCAGGAACTTTACACATCAAGGTTTTACGTTTTTATGCATTGTAGTAGTTCACTTGTAGCCTATATAAAGGCACATAGGCTTACAATTTTAGTTTGCTCTTGAATTTTTCCTAGTTCACTTTTCTGTAAATCCTTGTTCATTGTTTAATGAAAAGAGTTTGAATTTGTGAAGAAAAGTCAAGTGCCAATCTTTATATCTTCTTGTTATTGTTTAATGTTAACTAATCTTGAATCTCAAAACGTGTTTTTAAACCTTGTGCAAGAAATTACACAAAGGATCAAAATTTGATATTTTGCTAAGTCTTTGTTGGAAATACGTTTTACGTATTTATGAAGGATCGTTCGCTCCAACGATAATTATGTAATGGGCTCGTGATCCACTTAGTAATGTATAGTCCATATAGCCCACATGTAGGGTGGGCTATATATATCCCCTCCTAGCATGTTAGGAGGGGTTGTTCATTTTCTCATTTTAATGATTTCATCTTTACTTTCTCTCTCTACTTTTCTCCCTTCTCTCCTTTCTCTCTCTACTCCATCATCTCCTTCATCTCATCTTCTTTACTTTATTAATCAATCCATACATTTAATCCATCCAATCAATCATCTTAGAATAGGCCAATGATCACGTAGACCTTCAATTGGTATCAAGAGCCAAGGTTTGTTTGGTTTATTCTTGCTTTAATTTTTTATTGATTTTGGTGGGTTTTGATTTAATCAAGCTTTTATCTTAAAAAGTTTGTATTTTTATGCTTTAAATCATGTCAAATCTTTAGATTTACTTACTTTTTAGATAAGAATCACAAATTTTTATACAAAAATCAAAACTTTTATTATCAAATCTTAAAAAGTTTGTGTTTTTATAAAAAGTTTGGGTTTTTCTTTTTTTAATTTTGCCACTTTAATTTTTTTATTATTGATTTTCGTTTATCAGTTTCAGTTTTATCCTATCTGGTTTTTCTGTTATCAGTTTTTTTATATAACCTTTTTTATTTTTTATATAATTAGTTTTTATATAATTTTCTGTCCATCGAATCTGTTGTTATCAGTTTTTATATAATTTTCAGTTTTTATATAATCAGTTGTTATAAATTTTTTATATATAATCAGTTTCTCTATTTTTATCATTTTTCTGTCCAAATCTTTCTGTCCAAATCTTTCTGTCCAAATTTGTCCCAACAAAACTGTCATTCTTAAAGTTCCGAATCAAACCAAAAGTTCCGGGTGAACAAAAGTTCTGGGTGAACAAAAGTTCCGGGTGAACAAAAGTTCCGGGTGAACAAAAGTTCCGAATGAATGAAACTTCCGAATGAATGAAAACTTCCGAATGAATGAAAACTTCCGAATGAATGAAAACTTCCGAATGAAAATGAAAACTTCCGAATGAAAATCAAAACTTCCGAATGAATAAATTCTTCCAAATGAACAAGATTCAAACATAACGGACTCGACTCTATCACATCAGACTCAAATTTTTTTTTTGACAGACTCTCGAAAAACAAACCAAAATCTGTTTTGTTTCTTTCAAACAACCTCTTACACAGACACCCTCCCCTCGTCTAGAAACTCAATAACATCCCCTCTTTTTGAACCCACCCTCGACCCTCGACTCGCTCACCCATCCTCTCGTTCCCCTCTCGTCTCTCGACTCACTAACACACACAACCAAACACACTCTCGGTCTGATACTTTTCGAAAAACCTCCCCTCACCAGTACCACTCAAACCCTGACCCTCGCACATCCCTCTCACATTACCTCACCCATCATCTCGAAACTCTCGTCTCACACAAACCCAAACCCACTCCACTTTCAACCCCTCGTCACCTTAACACTACGCCTCTCGAAAACACACCCCTCCACAAACTCACTCACCTCGTCTCACAAATTAAAACATAATATCGATCTCAGATTTTATTTTTTCTTTGATTCGATTTAAAGTCAAATCATGCATGTCAAGATCTTTGGATCTTACATGATTTCATCATCACAGATCTATGTAGATGTGACCATCCATTTAATATTCGAATTTAAAGTTACACTTTGAACAAGGTTGTTCAAGTACTCCTTTGATTCGACTAAAAAACTAGACAGAAAGACTCTTACAGATGATAGAAAGACTCAAATCAAAACTCTCGTCAAAATCAAAGAAAGAAAATACCCACCTAAGACCCCATTTATGGATCTTGAAGACCTCTTCATTCATTGATTGAGCGATAATCTGAGTTTTTGAGATTAATTTTTTTTATGGTGTGTGATCTGTGGTTGAGGGAAGAAAATAGACGGAAGAGTATTATTTTGGGTGATTGAGAGAGAGAGAGAATAGATTAAGAGAGTGAGATTTGGTTTGTGTTTCTGGGTTTGATTGGAAGGGAGAGAGTTGACAGAGAAAGAAGAGGAGACGGAGGATTAAGTGAGGAGAGAGAGATTTATTTATTATAGGGATTAAGTGAGGCGGAGATTACAATGTGTATTAGGGTGTTCCACGTGTGAGAGGCGGAGGTTACAAAGTCTTTTGACACTTTTCATTTATCCTAGCCACGTTTTGACTGTGTAATTTTTTTTAAACGATTGTAGCTCAACAATCAAAAGATCTTGAGGATGCCAAACTTGAATTTTCTAAGAAAACGGACAAATTTGAAACATACTTTGAAAAACTTGAAAAGTCAAACGTTGTTCTTGAAAGAAAATTGGATCAAAAAGTTTTAGATTCTAAAGCTGAAAAGGATAATCTTTTGAAACAAATTCAGTTACTAGAGTCTAAATTGGCATCCCAAGATAGATTTCTCAAAGAGAATGAAACGTTAAAAGCCCAAGTTCAAGAAAAGGTCTTTGCTATAGCTGCGTTATAAAACGAATTGAGGAAAACTAAAGGACATAGTGTGGACACTAAGCTTGAAAAACCATCAATCTTGGGGAAACCGCCTACAAATCAGTTCGTCAGACAACCGATTGTCAGACAACCTACTGCATTTAGATCCGAGAGACCGCAATCCTCGAGACCGCGGTTTGCCTCCCAAGTTAACAGTCACTCCACCAACTAGGCCTAATGTGACTAAATCAGTTTTAGCAAGACCTCATCACATGATTGCCCCTAGTTTCTCTAAGAATAGTTCAATGAACACGTCTAGAACTAGTTCAACTGATGTGCGCCATGATTTTGGTCAAAGGGAAGCTATTCAAAAGACACATGTAAGAGATAGTAATGTCCAACCTAGTCAGATGCCTTCTAGATTACCCAACACTGCTAACCGTAGCATGTCACATCCTAGGAGCATCAATCAATCATCTAGGAATTCTAGATCTTACTCGGACATTAAATATGCTACTTGTAAAACATGTAGAAAATGTGTCTTTACGGCAAATCATGATTCTTGTATCAAGAAACTACTTAATGAGGTGAACTCCCGTGCTAGACTTAAATCCCAGTGGGTTGCTAAAATCAAACCCATTGGTAAAATGTGGCGCCCCACTGGTAGAACTTTCACTCTTGTAGGAAACGAGTGCCCTTTAACTAGGATAATCTCCGACTCTATTAAGACTGCTAGGGAGGAAATTGAAAAGGATGATACATCACTTAAGCCTGAACTTAAGGTTTTCTATAAAAGGAAACGTTTGCCAACTAAGATAAGTGAATCATCTACTCAGGTCACCTCTGACACAAGTAAAGCCAACTGTGAACCCCCACATGCTTCTAAGATAGATATCGCTAACCCATGTCAAAGTACACAAACTCCTAATGAGAATGCAGGTACCAAAGTTGATGTTCCAAAAGAACGAAGCGGTCCAATCATTATATACCGTTCAACTATGGACACTCTTAGAGTTTGGTTGCTAAAGAAGCAGATATCGGAGAAACAAGTGTCTCAGGGGATTCATGGCTAAGCTCACAAGGACTTATAGTCACATCACAGACTATAACTCGATCTTCAAAGAAAGGAAAGTTTATCGCCGATGGTAAACTTATCCTAACAACGAGAAATTAATTTTTCTCGGGCATGAGCTTATATCAAAAACATTCCAAGTTTTTAAGCTCATGCACTATGGCTCCTCGTTAAATGACAGACGATGACCCGGACTTCAGAGACAGGGAAGTTTATCCACGCAACGATAACTTACCCTCTTAACAAGAAATTAAGTTTTCTTGGACACGAGCTTATCCTAAAACCATTCAAAGGTTTTAAGCTCGTGTATATGGCTCATCGTTAAATGTCAGACGATGACCCGTTCTTCAAAGGCAGGAAAGTTTATCGCCGATGGTAAACTTATCCTCATTAACGAGAAATTAAATTTTCTCGGACACGAGCTTACGTTAAAACATTCAAAGGTTTTAAGCTCGTGTACATGAATTACAGTTAAATGTCAGACTGTAACTCGAACTTCAAATAAAGGAAAGATTATCTTTTATGATAACTTATCCTCATAACGAGAAATCAACATTTCTCGGTCATGAGCTTGTATTAAAACATTCGAAGTTTTAAGCTCAGAAAGGAAAGTGTATCTTTTAAATAAGAGAACTTTTCCTTGTAACGAGAAATTAACCTTTCTCGGTCATGAGCTTTCCGTTAAAACAGTCAAAGTTTTCAAGCTCATGAAAACGACTTCTAAGTAAATGTCAGCTTAGGACTCGTTCTTCAGATAAAAGGAAAGTTTATCGCCGATGGTAACTTATCCTTAACAACGGGAAGTTCACAACTTCTCGGACTTGAGCTCGCTTTTAAGATATTCAACATCTTAAGCTCAAGTATTTGTTTTTCAAAACTTTGAACACAATCTTTCAAGAATTTCTCAAAAGGTTTTTCTAAATCTTTCAAAATTGTGTGTTCATAAATGTTTTGATAAAATGAGCATGTCTTCTTGAATCGATAATATTTACGAACCTAGAAATGTCATTCAATAATGACACGGGGTTGTAAATAAAGTTCGAGCAGAAGTTTAAAAGATTTAAAACATGCTCCATATGGTTTGCTATTATTTCCGATAGTAACCCGCTTTTAACTTTGAAGTCAAGCATTTCACCGGAAAACTTTGACTTCAGAATCCGAAGTTATCATCTCCACCAACCGTAGCAACTTACGATTGATTTCTACATACTCGACGATGCGACTACTCATGTTGGGAATAAATTAAGGCCAGATCACTTGAGCGCTGACAAGAACAAAACAAGCGTTGACAGGAACAAAGCAAGCGCTGACAGCTCAAGCGTTGACAAGTTAAAGTCAAGCGTTGACAGATTGAAGACAAGCACTGATGGAAGATATAAGTTACACGTTTATTATATTCTAGAATACTTCTAGTAAGGATAGAAACGACAATGTATTTTCTATGTTTATCTTTACCTAGAATAGTTGATACGTAGCTTATTGTACAAGGCTTCTTAGTCTATAAAAGAAGGCCTTTAGGTTAATGTTTAATATCAAGTTTTATATAAGTTTTCATTCGTAAACATCTTTCATTGTAAGAAAGTTCGACATTCATAATCAAAGTGAAAGTTTTGTTTACATCTTGTGTTCTTGTTTAAGTGTTAAATTCCGCATAACACTTATATTCACAAAGCATATACAAAGGTTTCTCTACGTGTTATACTTGATCTAATCTCGTATACACAAAGCTAATCGATATAAGTTTGGGATCAACAAGTGGTATCAGAGCCTGTTGAGGAACTTTTGATCTTTGAAGAACACCAGAATGATACACGAACACCAAAACCCTAATTTTCTCAGAAACCCTAACAACATCATGTCTGAAGCAATAACCACCTCCAATTCACCCTTACCAAACATCAGGATTCCCATGCTTGATGCAACCAACTTTGACTTATGGAAGTTCAACTTTGAACAATATCTGGGGATCTATGACTATACACTATGGGAGATTATTGAATATGGAAACTCATTCAATAAGGCTCAAAAGATTCTTGATGCCATTACTCAAAGATCAGCTGTTGAAGGATGCCCTGATGAAGATAAGAAAGAAAAACCTGGAGATAGTAGAGCTGTAGGTGCTGAAGATATTGCAAAGAAAAGGGTTGACATGAAAGCCCTAAATATTCTGAAAGTCTCTTTGGGACAAGAAAACCAGCACAAATATAGAGGCTATGAATCTGCTAAGGATCTTTGGGAAGCACTTGAAGTTGCATATGGTGGCAATGCAGACACTAAGGAAGAAAAGAAAAAGCAACTTCTGCATGATTATGCTGTCTTCAAAGCTCAACCCAATGAGAAACTGAGTAGTGTGAGAAGCAGATTGCTTGACATCACAAGCAAGTTGTCCTTCATGGGGACACAAGTTGGTGATGTTGACACCAATGCTACCTTTCTTAAAAGTCTTGGTGAGGCATGGAAGATTGAGGCAAGATCTATTCTTGCCAATAATACTTACAAGAGCTCCTCGTTTGATGACATCTACAACAAACTAAGACTATTGGAAGATGAAACTCTTTCAGCACATGGAAGCAAACCTAGCACCAGCAACATGGCCTTCTTCTCTCATAGTGAAGGTCAATTCAATCAGAAGGACTCTTTTATGCATCCAGTTACTGGATCATCATTTGTCAGCGCTGGAACAAATCCTGTCAACGTCTCCTTTTCAGACGCTGACACATTCATGAATGACTCCCCAAGAGTTAAACCTGCTGGTTTGGATTTGGATACTGTGTGTGCTTACATTGCTTCTTTTCCCAATGGTTCAGTGATTACATATGAGGACCTTGAGCAGATAAGTGATGAGCACTTGGAAGAGATGGACATCAAATGGAACATGGCTAGTATAAGAGCAAATAGGTGGAATAGAAGGTTCAAGAAGAAGATGACCTTCAATGCTAAAGACACAGCTGGATTTGATAAATCCAAAGTTGAATGCTACAACTGTCATTGTATGGGGCACTTCATGAGGGAATGCAGATCTCCTAGAAGATCTGATGCTGGTAAACCCTCAAGTCAGGTTGTTAAAGCTCAAGATTCCAAAGCCATGGTTGCAGTTCAAGGAATTGATGGTACTGGATGGGATTGGAGCTATCTGGCTAAGAATGCTGAAGAGGACAAAGCTTTGATTGCTGATATTGAAGAAGAAGAGCATGTTGAATATGCTCTCATGGCACACTCCTCCTCTTCATCTGATAATGAGGTATATGATGATGCTTTTTGTAGCAAAGGTTGTAGGTTAAACACTGATAGACTTAACAAAGAGGTGTTAAAACTAAAAGATGATATGAGCACTGAAAGGTGTAAATTGTCCAATTACCAACTGGCTCTTACTGAAACTGAGAAAACCGTTTCTGAATACAAGAAAATGGAATTTGATTTAAAAGATAAGATTAATATCTTAAAACATGAGCTAGAGGGTAGTATGGATATTAGAAATATCATGACAAAGGTCAATAGAGACCTACAGGCTAAGTTAGATGAGGCCATTAAGAATAAAGATAATGTTGACCTCAAGATTCAAAGATTTGATAGAGACACCCAAACCCTAGGAGACTGTGTAGCTAAACAAAGGGATCCTAAGGACATGACTGGGATTGGGATGAATGATTACTCTCTGGTTCCACCACCAGCTGGTGACTTCTATGGTGTCCTTAGAAAGGATTTATCTTGGACTGGTATACCAGAATGCCAAGAAGAGGAATTCATTCCTCCACCAAGAGTTGTCACTCCAGTAGAGGAGTATCAACAAAAACTGACTGACCTAAATGAGTGGAAGAAAGCTAACCCTACTTTATTTGTTAAGGGAGGTTTGCTATGTGAAAGTCCCAATGAATCACCACCCATTAAGGTTACTCACCCAGTTACTGGTAAAGCTGTTGACCTAGGCTCAAACACTGTTAAAAGACCTACCATTAAATATGCAGAGATGTATAGGAATAATAGGTCACCCAAGAGCCAAGTTAGCAATCATGGAACAGGTTTCTACTCTTCTAGACCTAAGATTGTGTCTAAGAGAGCCTGTTACACTTGTGGTAGCTTTTCACATTTGGCATACAAGTGTGTCAACGCTCCCAAAGCCAGCGCTGATAGGAACAATTTCAGCGCTGATAGGAAGAAAGTCAACGTTGTTAGGAAGTCAAACGTTGTCAGACCCAAACCTTGTGTACAGCAAAGTCCACAAGTGATTAGACCTGCCCCATTCTTTTCTAGAAGGTCTAACACTCATGGACAAAGACCTTTTCAAAAGACAAACACCTAGTCAAATAGGCAATGGGTTCCTGTAGCAAACCCTAGGTTCAACGCTGACAAGGGTAATTTCAGCGTTGACAGGACAAAATCCAACGCTGACAGAAACGTGACCAGACCTAAATATTTGCAGCCACAAGGTAAGGGGTCTAAAGCTTCTTCAAGCTTAACATGGAGACCCAAGAAAGATCAAAAACCTAATAATAATGGAATTTCAATGACTTGAAATAGATTTAATTACATTTCAAAAGTCATTACAAAACCTATTGGGGTTAACTGGGTTTTTCATCCTAAAAGGGATGAGAATGGGGTTGTTGTGAGAACTAAATCTGTTCTTATTGAACAACCAGATGAATCCAAGTCTTCTGAGACTTGGGTTCCCAAAGAAAACTAATTTGTTTTCATTATGTGCAGGGCATTCAAAAGCAGATCAATGATTATGGATATTGGGATAGTGGATGCTCAAGGCACATGACAGGGAAGGAAGACTATCTGACGAACTTCACTCCTATTAAAGATGGTGATAAGGTATACTTTGGAGGTGGCTACGGCACCATTACAGGCAAAGGAACCCTTCTCACCAATAATCTATGTTTTGAGAACGTCTTCCTGGTAAAAGAACTGGATTATAATCTGTTTAGTGTATCACAAGTTTGTGATAACAAAAATAAGGTTCTTTTCACTGATACTTAGTGTTTGGTGTTAAGCAAGGATTTTAAGATCCCTGATGAGAAGTATATTGAGTATAGAACACCTAGGCATAAGGACATATATAATGTGAATTTAAATGGGATTAAAGTGAATACAAATATGTCTTGTTTTTATGCTAAGGCCTCAGTAGATGAAAGTAATTTGTGGCACAGGAGACTAGGGCACATAAATTTTAAAAATATAAATAGACTTGTGAGGCTTGGTTTAGTTGATGGTTTGCCTGAGAAGGCCTTCCACAATGACCACTCTTGTGTTGCATGTCTTAAAGGCAAGCAGCACAAGGTCTCATTCAAGTCCAAGCAGGTGCATACTAGTTCCAGACCTCTTCATATGCTTCACATGGACCTCTTTGGTCCAACAAATATAGAAAGTTTGAATGGCAAGTCATATTGTTTTGTTGTAACTGATGACTTTTCTAGGTTTACTTGGACATTCTTTCTAGCTATGAAGAGTGACACAGCTGATGTTCTTATTGAATTTATCACTCAAATTGAGAAAAGGTCTGGACATGAGGTTAAAATGCTTAGGAGTGATAATGGTGGAGAATTTAGGAACAAGAAGCTTGACGATTTTTGTGCCAGGAAAGGAATTACTAGGTAGTTTAGTATTGCTAGAACCCCACAACAAAATGGGGTTGCTGAAAGGAAAAATAGAACCCTAATTGAAGCAGCCAGAACAATGTTGGCTGATGCTCACTTTCCTATATCCTTTTGGGCTGAGGCTGTTAATACAGCATGCTATGTGAAAAATAGAGCATTGGTTAACAAAATTCAGAACAAAACACCTTATGAGTTACTTTGGGGAAGAAAACCTAATATTGGTTTTCTCAGACCTTTTGGATGTCATGTAGTAGTATTGGACACTAGTGATGCCTTAGGGAAAATTAGTGCAAAAGGTGATGAAGGTTACTTCATGGGGTATTCAGTCCAGAGCAAGGGTTATAGGGTTTATCTTAAAGAGGAAAAACGTATTGTTGAAAGAGTACATGTTAGGTTCTTAGAAAATAAACCTAGTGATCCAGAAAGTGGCCCTAATTGGTTGTTTGATTTGGAACCCTTATCTAGAACTTTAAATTATATGCCTGTCACTAATCCAGATATTGTGAAGGTAACTTCAAATGTTGTGGAGGAACAAGTTGTTAATGTTTCAGGTACACAGGTTCATGAGAAGGTTGGATCACAAGCAGAAAAGGAATCTCCTACATTTGAATATGTCACAATTCCCATTTGGACTGATGCTTTTGCTGCTGCTGCTGCTGCTGGACAAGATAATGGTGGTTTCCAAATACCACCAGATACAAACATGCATGGTTCTTCAGGCGCTGACAAAGGCAAATCTAGCGCTGACAAGACCAATTCAGACGTTGACAATAACATTTCAAGCGCTGTTAGCCCAGACGCTGACAACCAAGATTCAAACGTTGACAACACTTATGGGCATCTTTTCTCTTCCAGTTTTGAACAAGGTGGACCTTCCAATGTTCATGAAGAGATTCCTGTTGCTCAAATAGAGTCTGATGAAGAAGATATTGGCAACATGGAGCGTGAAGTGGAGGACACCAGACTTTCTGAAGGAGGAGTTCTCACTTCCACAATGAAGAATCACCCCACATCTCAGATCATTGGTGATATTATGACTCCAGTTCAGACCAGAAGATCTCACCAAGGTCTTGGTGGGTTTATTGCCAATATACACAAGAAGGTTGATACTTCTCTTGTGCAAGCATGTTTGTTTGCATGTTTTCTGTCACAAGAAGAACCCAAGAATATATTTGATGCTCTCAAAGAACCAAGTTGGGTGGAAGCAATGCAGGATGAGCTTTACCAATTTGCAATTCAGGATGTTTGGGAGCTGGTTGATTGTCCTAGATATGTCAGACCTATAGGGACAAGATGGGTTCTCAGGAACAAAAGAGATGAAAGAGGTATTGTGGTCAGAAACAAGGCAAGGTTAGTGGCTCAAGGTTATACACAAGAGGAGGGGATAGACTATGAGGAGGTCTTTGCACCAGTTGCAAGGATTGAAGCTATTAGGATTTTTCTAGCCTATGCATCTTGCATGGGCTTCACAGTCTATCAAATGGATGTGAAGAGTGCATTCTTGTATGGCACCATTGTTGAGGAAGTTTATGTCATGCAACCTCCTGGTTTTGAGGATCCAGAGCATCCAGATAAAGTGTATAGAGTCAAAAAGGCTATGTATGGCCTTCATCAAGCCCCTAGAGCATGGTATGGTACTTTGTCTACCTATTTGGTGGACAATGGATTCAAGAGGGGCACCATAGATCAGACACTATTTACAAAGAAGAAAGGCAAAGATGTGTTGCTTGTGCAGGTCTATGTTGATGATATCATTTTTGGGTCTACTAATCCAAAGATGAGTGAGGATTTCTCCAAGCTTATGACAGACAAATTCAAGATGAGTGTTATGGGGGAGATGAACTTCTTTCTTGGTTTACAAGTTCAGCAGAAAGAAGATGGTATCTTCATCTCCCAGGACAAATATGTTGCTGAAATCTTGAAGAAGTTTGGCTTTTCTCCATATGAAAAGAGGGCTACTACTCCTATGGATAGAGAACACCCTTGGGGAAAGATTGGAGATGGGAAAGATGTTGATGTCAGGCATTATAGATCCATGATTGGATCCTTGATGTATCTTACTGCTTCCAGACCTGATATCATGTTTGCTGTGTGTGCTTGTGCACGCCATCAAGTGACTCCCAAAGAATGTCACCTTTATGCTGTGAAGAGGATCTTTAGGTACCTAAGATGTTTCCCAAGTCTTGGTTTGTGGTACCCAAAGGATTCACCATTGGAGCTGATTGCATATTCAGATAGTGATTATGGAGGTGATAAGTTTGATAGGAAATCCACAACTGGTGGATGTCAGTTTCTTGGGAGAAGATTAATATCTTGGCAATGCAAGAAACAAACAGTGGTGGCTAACTCTACAACTAAAGCAGAGTATGTGGCTGCAGCAGCATGTTGTGGTCAAGTGTTGTGGATTCAGAACCAGCTGTTGGACTATGGGTATAATTTCATGCATACTAAGATATTTGTTGACAATAATAGTACTTTATGCATCATTAAGAATCCTATACATCATTCTAAAACTAAACACATAGAAATTAGACACCATTTTATAAGAGATTGCTTTGAGAAAGGTTTAATACAACCAGATAGGGTTGACACTGAGGAAAATGTGTCAGATTTATTAACTAAACCTTTTGATACTAGAAGATTTCAATACTTGGTAACAAGTATTGGAATGGTTAATCTCTCTTAATATGTGTTTTGGATTCTTTTGGTAAAAGTATGTACAGGATGATGCATTATTATTATTGGTCTTATTGATGATTTAGATTTTCCACTATCTTTTTCTAACACTGACAAAGGTTGTTTGAACACTGATAAGTGTTTTTGCAACGTTGTCAGCAATATAATTGTCTAACGCTGACAAAGCTTCCTTCAACGCTGTTGTGTGTTATCGGGGCGTTGTCAGCAACAATGTTAGTTTTGTGGTTTTCAATCTAAATGTGCAGATGGTGTTAGCAGTATACCATTGGATACAGAGTTGCTTATGGATCAATGGAGAAGCATTTGGACAAGTTTTTATTTATGGATGATGGTTGGAATGTTTCATTCCTATCTTGACATAAATTTTTTTTATGTTCATGCATGTTTTTAGCAAACTTTTTGTATCATAGTTTAAGGGGAGGTTTTAGGAACCTTTAGGATTTTTGGGTATCCATATGATACTCTTATCACAATTCTAGATTGTGTCCACAGGTGAGTATGGGTTAGTTTTACTAAACCATGAGGCACTGTAGCATGCATAGTATATCAACTTTGCATGCTGCCAAGACATTTTTGGCCTAGAATTGGTTGTGGTCTGTTGGGAGTCTTGAGAATGATTTTGATATGGGATTTACCTGGGAGTAACAAGGATTTTATAAGGTAACTTTGTTGTTAAGAGTTTTGGTTAGCAAGGGACACTAGAGGACTGTTATGTCTATCTTGCTTATGCAAGTGTGCATAACAGGACAGTGCTTGCCGCCCTATAATAATTATCAGCTTTTGGTTATCTTCTCTAGGATAAATTACTTGTTAAGGTCATTTTTCACTTTTTACAACAATTTTATTTTTGGACGCTGACAGGATTTTTCCAAGCGTTGTTGTGACCAAATTGGACGCTGACATGGCTTTAGGCGAACGTTGACAAGATTATAGCCGTTGGGCGTTGATAGGTTATTTTTGACCGTTGACACTCAATGGGACCTACCCAGTTGTTACTTTTTGACATATTTTCAAGCCGTAATTTTAGGAGTTGTTACTTTCATTAAATGCATGAGATAACTTATAACTTTTTCAATATTTTCATGATTAGTTTTTGAAAATCTTTGCCTATTTTTGGGCCAATCACATGCATTCTTTATCTCCTATAACTTTGGCTCCTATTTTTAAACAGGGTATCTATAATTCTTGTCTAACACTTTTCTCTTATCAACTTCATCTTCTACACTTCAAATTAACAGCTTTCATCAATGGCACCAAAGTTTAACTCAGTAGAATTGGATTTGGGGTTCAAGTCTCAACACAACATGATTGCTTATCTTGTTGCTGATAATGATTTGTTCCCTCAATACACACAAATGGTGGCGTATTTGAACGCATCCCCATTAAGGTATGCTCTTTCTCATGCACCACTCATTCCAGTCACACACATTAAGCAGTTTTGGAACACTGTCAGTTCCTCAACAGTTAATGGAGTGACCACATTAACTTCTATTGTTCATGAGAGGTCTTGGGTGGTTACTGAGGCCTTGGTACGCCAGGCCTTGCATCTTGATGATGCTGATGGTGTAGCCATTCTTCCCATAAATGAAATAGAACAAGGGCTTAGGGCTTTGGAATATCCTTTTCCTGATGAAGGTACTCTTAATAAGTATCATAAGCAGGAATTTCCCCCAGCCTGGAAGTACCTCATTCACATCCTCCTTCAATGTTTGAGTCCCAAATGTACTGCACACAATGAGATCAATAGATCCATTGCCAGTGCTATTGTGTGCATTGCAACAGGGCAAAAATATAACTATTCTAAAATGATTTTTGAAGGGATGTGTAAAAACAAGGGGACAAAAATGTCTTTAGCTTATCCCCGTTTTCTACAAATGATTTTTGATGATCAAGGTTATTGTTCAAGGGATCACAATGATTTTTATAAGATCCCTGAACAAAAGAAAGCTATTTTTACAAAGATGAATTCACCACCTCATAGAGACTTACCTTTAACCCCAGCCATGCTTGCTGCTATTGCAGCAGCACAACCCCAACTAGACCCTCAACCTCAAATTGACCCTCAACCACAACTTGAACCCATTCCTGAACCTTTACCCTCACCTGAACAAATGCAAATTGACCAAGAACCCTTTGACGCTGACACATCAAATGTTGGCGTTGATGTGCCTATTTCCAACGCTGACACACAACCTTCACAATCCCAAACACCCCTTAACCAACCCACATCTACCCATTCTTCCACACCATCTTCCACACCACCTGAATATAGGTTGATAAAACGCCAAAGGACTACTGGAGTGTTCTCCTCTGGTGGTCCTAGCCATGAAGCAGAGAGAACCACCACCACAAGTGTGGCTGGTGACCTGGATGAGGCTGGGACTATTGGTTCTGGCTTAGATGCTGGCCAAGGCAGTCCCACCATCATTAAGTCCTCATCCTTGCCCAATGAACCTGACTTGGGAGGTCAAATTCCCATTTCAGAAGAGGGCAGACTGGAACCAATGACTCTTTTGGAATTGACGGCAGTCTGCATTAGCTTGCAAAAGCAAAATGCAGACTTAGTACAAATTGTCAGCTCACAAGGTCTTGAACTCAAGCAATTGAGGGAGAGGATTGTTGTTTTGGAGAGTGATCATTCTAGGAGGGGTATGGAGGAGTCTTCCAAAGGGGAGGAAGATCAAAGAAATCTGAGTGATAAGGGCAGCCAAGATGGTCAATCAATGGATGTTGCTGAAGCCCTTACAACTTTGAAGGAACAAACAGGTTTTGATACGTCCTTAATCTCTCCAACCAATCTAAATTTATCATTTACAAGCCAAGATGGTCAATCAATGGATGTTGCTGAAGCCCTTACAACTTTGAAGGAACAAACAGGTTTTGATACGTCCTTAATCTCTCCAACCAATCTAAATTTATCATTTACAGCTATGTTGAGAGAGGTTACACAAGGCGCTGAGGGAAAATATTTGAGCGTTGACAAGACAAATTTGGACGCTGATAGAAGTATTTTGGGCGCTGATAGAGGAAATTTGGGCGTTGACAGACCTGCACATGAAGGTGATGTATTCCAGTCATCACCTATCATCAAAGAAGTTTCTACTCAGGTATTACCATCTACCTTACCAACCATTGCACCATCAGATAAGGGTAAGGGTAAATTGGTAGAAGAAATTGTTCCAAAGAATGCAGCCCAAGTTGAATTTGATAGCAGATTGGCTGAACAAATGATGGAACAAGGTGAAAAGGAAAAGTCACCATTTGTTGTGACTTCTGAAGAAGAAAGTGATGGAGCTAGCTCAGATTCAAGTGTGATGATTATAGAACCAGAAAGGCTTGAGTATGGTGATGAGCTTGCTAGGGAAAAGTTGAGAGATTTAAAATTGCAGGTTGACTTTGACATGCTAGAGGTGGTTCAGATGTACAATTCTTGGGAAGAAAGCTGTATGGATAATCCAGACTTGACCATTTTAGATCAAATATGGGGTTTGGAGCTTCTTCATAGAGTTCAGAAGGATTGTAAGGTGATTTTGAAGCACAAGGCAAGCAATATTCTCTCAGAATTGAAAAGGGATAGAAGAGAGCTCTACTTTATGTTGCTCAGATGTCATGGAGTTGGATGGACACATCAGAAGTTGAAGGCTTTGACATTTGATGAGTTGGAACATAGGGCTTATCCTATTTGGGTGAAAGTGTAGGAAGAAAACACTTTCAGACTTCTTTCAGATGAAAGAAAAGAGCAACTTGCAGAAGAGATGGAAATCAAGAAAGCTATGATAGTTCCCAGGCCAGTGAAGAAGGGATTTAAACTTGAGTTTCCAAAAGATATGAATCCACTATATCCAAGTGAAGCAGTTATTAGAAAGAGCCTCAAGCTCTCCCCATTAGAAGCTTCAGATATGGTGCAGGTGTTACCATTAGATTCCAGGAATCCAATTGTGAGTTATGATGAGGATGAATGTGGATTCTGGAAGATTGAAAGATTTGGCAAGGAGGTACACACTTTTACCACTCTCATATCTTTACTTGAAAGTTGTGATAGAGAAGACTTGGTGGACCTTTGGAGGTTATTAGAGACCAAGTATGAGGCTGAAGCACCAACTTCAGCTAATGGAATAAAACTTTGGACCACATTCAAAAGAATGTGTGGGACAAATGAGGAAGATCCTGAAATATGGAAGGATCTTGAAGATGACCTCAGTTGTCTTCAATGGAGGTTATATTCAACTGCTGGTGTATACCATTTGAGTTCTACAAAGTTTGCTGAGTATCTACTTGTGGATGCTCAGTATTTCATATCCAAGGCTGTTTTGGAAAAGATGAAGGACACTCAGCTGGAGATAGATTATTCAAGTGACGTGGCAAAGAATTTGATCAGATTTATTCATTACCAATATGAGAAGGTTTGTCAGACTCCTCCAAGTTCTTAATGCTTATTCAGAAACTTGATCATAAGAGTGGATATCAAGTTTAGGGGAGGATTGTTGGGAATAAATTAAGGCCAGATCACTTGAGCGCTGACAAGAACAAAACAAGCGTTGACAGGAACAAAGCAAGCGCTGACAGCTCAAGCGTTGACAAGTTAAAGTCAAGCGTTGACAGATTGAAGACAACCACTGATGGAAGATATAAGTTACATGTTTATTATATTCTAGAATACTTCTAGTAAGGATAGAAACGACAATGTATCTTCTATGTTTATCTTTACCTAGAATAGTTGATACGTAGCTTATTGTACAAGGCTTCTTAGTCTATAAAAGAAGGCCTTTAGATTAATGTTTAATATCAAGTTTTATATAAGTTTTCATTCGTAAACATCTTTCATTGTAAGCAAGTTCGACATTCATAATCAAAGTGAAAGTTTTGTTTACATCTTGTGTTCTTGTTTAAGTGTTAAATTCCGCATAACACTTATATTCACAAAGCATATACAAAGGTTTCTCTACGTGTTATACTTGATCTAATCTCGTATACACAAAGCTAATCGATCTAAGTTTGGGATCAACAACTCAAACGGTGACTACAGCTCTTTCAATAGAACACGGGTCAACAATTGAGGGGGAGCAATTGTCCAGCATTCAGAATCCTTGATGCCGAGAGTGCCAAGTTCACATATTGGTGTTAGGACAACGATATCAATCATACACATGGAGTCAAGAGATAACTTCAGAAGTTACGAGGAAGACCAACATTCGTGAACAAGAACCATGTGCTTCTTTCATATGATGTTCTCCATTATTCAGGTCCAACCTCGTAAATTGCTAATATTGTGAATTCATTATCACATATGATCTTTGCACGTGTTAAATACCTTACACTTGTGTTTAAAAGGTATTTAATTTACGTTTCAGCACACCCTCATTAATTTGAGGGGGAGCTTGTGTAACTCATGAAGATAATTGGATTTGCATTTTTCTTCCCAAATTTTCTTAAAATGCTATTAAATCAATTGATATTAAAAACGTTGATTGAGTTAATATTTTTAATATGGGGGAGAAAATGTGATTTAATATGGGAAATGATTAATCACAAATGGTTTAGGTTAACGTGCTAGCTCATCCCGACATGTGCGAAATGTTTTCGGATATCGTGGCATATGTTAAGGGGGAGCAAAATGGATTTGCACTTCAAAATGGATTTCATGGTAACATACACTTACCCAAAACATCTCTATTCACGATGATGAAGATTGTGGTGACATAAGGATGGTAGGATAGGTTAAAGTCCAATGATTCTTCTAGAACCGGAGGAATCTTCCCAAGGACATTCCATAGCTAGAAATAGTAGTCCTTAGGAAAGTTGGAGAAAGATTGTGAACGTAGCTGAATGCCGACCAAGTACTTAAGTTAGCACTGGAACAATCACAACAAGGTGCTAGTGATGACGTATTGGTAAGCATTAAAGGGGTTGAAGAATGAAAAAGAACTGTAAAGATAAAGGGTGTAAAGAAAGAAGCCCTCCTTACAACTTAGGCAGAAACCGGGTCAATACATATGCTATTAAGATCATTGTTTAATGATTCTTAATATTGAAGACAGACATCATGGACCCAGTGATGCAATGCACAACCCATCCCAGCTAACTCAGATATCTCTCAAAAGATATTTGTTTTAATCACACGGAGACAACGCATTATCTATTGATTTATTCACTCCGAATAAATTGGTATTGAAAAGGTGGCACTCCTCTCCAGCCTCCGATCACTAAAAATCCAAAATGCACGATCGAGTCTAGAGCCATTTGAGATCATCAAATATCTCATTAGGACACACTTTCATATTTCCTTGCTTCTTCACACACTGTGAAAAGTAAGAAAGATCTTAAGAGTCCTACGCAAAATCTTCATGATCTTGCCTGAACATCCGAGTAATACGAAAGTATTTACAATGAAGATGGAAATCCTTCTTGAGCGAATATCAAAAAGCTCATGGTAGGTGACTTGTGCGATTCTTTATGAATCAAACTTGTGATAACTGGAAAGCAACAGTGGTTTAATTCCTAAATGAATTTAAACACGTTCCAGGCCTCTACGCAATATTTTAGTGATCTTGCCAGAACATTCAGAGTAATACTATTAAGTATTTACAGTGACGAATGGAAATCCTTCTAGTGTTAACATCAAACAGCACTTGGTAGGTAACTTGCAAGATTCTATATGAATCAAGCTAGTGACAACTGGAAAGCAACGACGGTGCGGTTCTTAATTGAATTTCACTTGTTCCAGGAACATGAATTGACGGCTTCAAATCATGCGGATAAGATTATCCAAATGATTCACTCTTTACGTTCGAAGTCAGCTTTGGACGATCGAGTAAAGAGAACGGGTTTACCCGCGAAATCTTGTCAAGGAGGTTCTTTATTGAAACTACCTGCCACAAGTACGATATTTAATATCGTCCAACGGTCTTCACCGACCGGAGGTAAAATGCTACCGAATTAGAATGAAATGTTCAAGGCCATTTCATCCGTGTATATTGTTTGTTGCTAACTGTCTTATTCAGCGTAACAAGAAGGTGGCATTGGGGTGTACAATCCAGAAGAAGTCGTCACCACATGCTTATACTACATACAATTAGTACTTCAACAAATTCAAGAAAGCCTGAAGGTCAAGTCTTCCGCTGTATCAAACTCTGAACCTTTCAAGAATTTAAAAGTATAAGTATGTGGAACATGAAGTCACGAAGAGGCAAATATCACAAGTGAAGAATGCACAAGGTCAAGGCAAGGAAACATGCTCAAGACTAAAGTCAAAGATCACATCAAGCATATTCACAAGAACAAGATCAAAGACTCAAGCATAGATGCTAGGTTTAAGATTTTGTAAAAAGATGTGACCTCCCTTAGGGGGAGATTGTTGGAAATACGTTTTTCCCAATAAAGTCTCGGTCACATCTTAGTTAGCATAGATCACGAGATATAGACTATTTAGAACTTTGTCTCTTGGAGCGAGCTCCCTTAGGGGGAGATTGTTGGAAATACGTTTTACGTATTTATGAAGGATCGGTCGCTCCAACGATAATTATGTAATGGGCTCGTGATCCACTTAGTAATGTATAGTCCATATAGCCCACATGTATGGTGGGCTATATATATCCCCTCCTAGCATGTTAGGAGGGGTTGTTCATTTTCTCATTTAATGATTCCATCTTTACTTTCTCTCTCTACTTTTCTCCCTTCTCTCCTTTCTCTCTCTACTCCATCATCTCCTTCATCTCATCTTCTTTACTTTATTAATCAATCCATACATTTAATCCATCCAATCAATCATCTTAGAATAGGCCAATGATCACGTAGACCTTCAGTCTTGGTTTAAACCTTGGAAGTCTTGGGCTATAAGTGGATCATAGCATCCTGATATTGAGTTATAAAGGTGTTGTGAGGCTTATAAGTTAGGGATAATCAAGTGTGGGAACAAGGTTGCATTAATCAAGTTTATTTTCCAAGTTGTCACCTTTCTGTTTTTGATTTTATTGTGCTAACCTTGTTGAATCTTAGCAGCTTGTTTAAGGAAGATTGTGCCTTGTTTTGCTAGGCACATCAGCTCAAAAATTCGTGAGTGTGGATGTACATTCATGAGGTTTGAGTTCTTGAACCCAAAAATATGAAAAATACATGATTTTATGATTTTGTGTTCTGCTTGTGTTCTTGTTGTTTTTATGGCTTAATCTTGCTTGATATTGCATAATACATCTGTTATTATGTTTGATTGGGCTTGGGTAACATTGAAACACACTTATACTTGTTTAATCTTGATTTAAAAAAGATAAGGGGTGTTTGGGTTAACCTGTTTAAGATCATAGTTTGTTATTGTGTTATTGGAAGTGGTTTGTTTAAGTTTGTATCTGCAATATACTTGGTCGTATGCTATTTTCTGCAAGTGGTTGGCTTTAAAACATCAAATCCTTGATTGTGCTATATAAGTCGGAAATCTGCTTGTTTTAACCTAAGAATTTGGAAACACTTAGTTTGTATGCATGCTTAGGGATAAAAAGTGATTAAAAATACTCACTATAACCTGTTAACAAGATTTGAGTGTTTGAATCTGGCCTTGTGGTCAAGTATATAAGCAAAGTAAAAAGTCTGCTTGTTCTTGTTCATCAGTAACTATTTTATGCTTGAATCTTGATCTAGCCCTTGAACTATTGCATGAAAACTGTTTAAATTTGTTCATTTGAGTTAATTATAGCTTGTTTATGCTTTTGGTGCAATTTGGTTGGCTGAATGTTGCTAAAATAGCTTATTGAGTTCATAACTGCTTATGTTCATATCAGGTGCTTATTTGGTGATAAATTGAATTAACTGCACTAATTGGCTGATTGGTAGTGTGATACTTTTGTTGTTCTTGACTCCTTGTGATTCACTGATCACAAGGGTGCCTTGTTAGTAACTTGAATCCAACAAAAATTCATATAAGACAAAAAGTAAAAAAGGTCAAGCAGGGGGAAAAGTTCCCACTGCTCAACCACCAAAACTAGCCCCTGCTAGTGTAAATACCATTCAGCTTATTCATAAGCCAATTTGGCTTATCCAGACTTGCAACAACTTATTTTTTGTGATAGATCTTCCTCATTTGACCCATTTATTTGATCTGGAGCTTATCAGACTTTGACTTTGACTTTTACTACAAAACTCATTAAGTTGACTTTTACACAAGTGCTTATTTGCTTATTCTGGCTTATTGCTTGTGCTTATTTGAAAAGTTTTTGATTATTTTTCTTAGTTAAGTCATTTAAAAGCTTTTGAAAGTTGCATCAGCACTTGAGGTGGTCTAGAACTCAAAACGACTATTTTGTCGTTTTGTGAATGGAGTCTTGCCTTATTTCAGGCTTATTTCTTGTGCTTTTTCCAATTTTCTTTTTACAGATCTCTTAAGTAACTCAAGAGAAGTTTGTGTGTCAAATTTGAGCTTATGGCATCAGCTTATAGCTTAATGGGCCAAAAAGCCCATTAAGAATAAGCTGCTTTGAAATAAGCTAGCTTAAACACATTTTCAGCTTTGGGGCCTTTAGAGTTTTGTTCTTAAAATCAAATTTTAAGCTAGATAGGAGATTTTGGGCTTATTTGGACAACATTTTTCTTATTGGGTCTATTTGAGCCCATTAAGGGACTGTTTGGACTTTTAGCCTATTTCTAGGCCCAAGAGGGGTATTTTTGTAATTTCAACTTTATTTCTGTATTATTTAGGTTAAAATAAATAGGTTTGCAACTTTTTAGAATTTTTTATAAATTTTGGATTTTTATTAATATTTTATTATTAAAAAATAAAATTTAGATTTTTCAAGTTTTTTTTATTTTTCTTAGATCAAATACATTAAGTTAGGAATTTTACAGTTTTTAGAATATTTTTATTGTCATTAGATTAATTTTTAGAATTATGTTAATTTTTAATAGTTTTTAATTGTTTTTAAACAGTTTTTATTAGCTTTAAAATTTTCAAAAATAGTTATAAATTTAGTTAAGGTATTTAGAGGTTCACAATTGAAAAAATCTCATTTTGGGCTTTTTGTTAATTAAATTGATCTTTTGGACTTTAATTAGCATTAAAGAATTATTATTTAATTAAATAAAAGGTTTGAGTGATTTTTGATTTTTTGTAAACTCTAATTATATTTTTTAGGATTTATTGCAATTTTGTAGGAATTTTTAGGGTAAACTTTTAATTTTGTCACTTTTACGGTTTTACGTGCACGACTATTCGTCTTAGCTTAATTCATAATCGTAACCGTCATTCTCTTCTAATCTCTTTTCTTCTTTTCATTTCTCATCAGTATAATCACAAACTTTTAATCAAATCTCTACACAACACACTTGCCTCCTTGAGAACGATCCCCACTTTGGGTCATAAGTGCTTTGGTTTTCCTAAACCGACATTTAATACTTTCCACTTTTTGCTCTTTTTTCCTAAAGAGTAGTAAAAACTCTACATCATTTTGGCGCCGCTACCAGGGAGGTGTGTTGTGTTTTGATTTCGACAATTGGTTTTTATATAGCCATAATAGCTAATTGTATTAGTAGCACTCTACTAATACGTATTATCGGTTTTTCGTTTTTTGTGTGAATACTATTACTATATTGTATACGTAGAACAATAAATTCACAAGTACTCCAAAAGTGTGAAAACACAACCTTGATTGGGAGGTCATTACTCAATCATTGTATTCGAATCTCAAACAAGAAATCAAAGGCAAAATAGATAAATACTTTCGTGAAGATTAATTTTGAAGAACACAAACTATAAGGTGGGTATAAGGCGGGTATTATAAAATATACCCTAAGGAAAAAGGCTATTAAGTGCTTCGTGCCACCTCGTTTCCCCGCTTGCTTGTGCGTGTTTAGATAAAAAGGGCTAATCGAGGGTTTGCCAACCAAAGTATTATCTACATATCATATATATTTTCTTGGTTTCATTTGATTAAACCCTCTTGAACGTTTTGGTGTTCCACCAACGTTCTAAAGTCATCGAAGGCGTTCACTTCACGTGATCGTTTTCATTCCTTGAGGCTTCTTTAATCAAGAGATTTGATTAAGGAGGAGATTTGTAGATTTTTGTCTACTTAATACAATCACAAAAATCCAAAAAATGTAAAAACAATCAAAAACCACAAAAAAATTGGAAAAATTAAAAACACCAAAAAGAATCTTCTTTGCTCGTCCCCACGTTGTACGTGACGTTTATGCTTACTCGTAATCAAGCAAGACGTGCACGTAAACGAAAAAACCGAAAGGAGTCAACACCTACTCCTAATCTTTCTAGTGAGGAGTCTCCTATTGACGAACCTATCGTAAGAGAAGAACCAACCATGGCGAATCGAACTATGATGGAGTTGCTTCAAGCACCCACCGAGGGTTATGGAGAGGCTATTGTAATTCCCGCTATCCTTGCGGAGAATTTTGAAGTGAAAACGGGTTTGTTGTCGATGATCCAAAACAACAAATTCCGTGGTGATTAAAAGGACAACCCACACAACCATATCCGCCAATTCAATCGTCTTACCGCCACTTGTAAATTTAAGGATGTTGCTAATGACTCGATTAAGATGATGCTTTTTCCGTATTCCTTAGCGGGGCCCGCTAAAATTTGGTTAGAGAAAGAGCCACCCAATTCTATATTGACGTGGAAGGATCTCTTTTCTAAGTTTGTGAACCAATTTTTTCCGCCCTCTAAGACTACGTATTTAAAAAACGAGATTTCAAAATTTTCACAAGAATTTAATGAGAGTTTTTCAACGGCTTGGAATAGGTTTAAGGAAATGTTACATTAGTGTCCTCATCACAGTTTTTCCGACTTGCATCAAATTGACACGTTTTACATAGGTTTAAATGATCATGAAAGAGATTATCTAAATGCCGCCGCGGGTGGTAATTTTTTGTGTAAAACGGTTGAGGAAGCGTTGTTGATAATTAAGAATTGATCTAAGGTGTATAGTCCTCGTAACACATCGAGTGTTCGTAAGGCTTCGTGTTCGGCTTCACCTTCTTTGTCTAATACCATCGATGCTTGCCAAATTGAGGCGAACTTGGAAAACAAAATCTTTGATAAGCTTAAAGGACTTTTAATTGAATTCAAAGTTGGAGAACAAAGTGCTCCCGCTACGGCTAAAGCGGTTGAGGTTTCAGGTATGTATTGTGGTGGAGGTCATGATTTCTCCGAGTGCATTACCAACGGTGGTAACACTTCGAGTGCCTACGCGGCAACGGGAACTTACAACCAAAACGGTCAAGTTACCCGCTCTAATCAATTGACTCCACCGGGTTTTGCTCCCAATCAAAATGCTAACAAAAACTATCGAAACAATCAAGTTGGTTTTAAAAACAATTACAAAGGAAACTATGGGAATCAAGGGGCTAATAGTCAAGTTTCAAACAATCAAAACATTGATTTTCGAAACAACAACAAGGGTTTGCAAACTTTGAAAGATCTTCCAAATGAATTTGTTGAATACGCTAATGGAAACGATGCTAGGTTTGACAACATTCAAAGAGAAATCGTTAGCCTAAGATCCGAGTTTAAGAATGACTTGAAGAAGGAGTTGAAAAACGAGTTAGCAAATGAGCTTAAAATCCATACAAACAAAATGTAAGGGAATGTAACTAGGTTACAACAAAACCAACAAAAAATGGAACAAGGGCAACATGAAATAAAACAAGAGATGATTAAGGCCGAGAAGAGGCAATCCATGTTTGAGGATAAAATTTCATCTATGTTTGAGGCTATTATGTGTAAACCGTCTTCGAGTAGTCTTCCTAGGAACACCATATCGAACCTTAAGGGAGAGATGAAAGTGATTACCACACGTAGTGGTAAGACACTTAAGGAACCAACTCCTCAACCAATTGCTCCTACGGAGGATGCAATTGAGGAAGAACCCGAGGTGGTGGTCGAAAAGGAGCATGTCCCAATCCCAAGAAGTACCGCTCATGCCACACCTACGGTTGACCCATTACCACATTTGGAACCCGAGATTCCAAAGGCTATGCCTATGCCTCAACCCACACCACCTTTGCCTTATCCATCGAGACTTAGAAAGGAGAAACATCAAGAGCGTGATAATTATCAATTTGAGCTTTTTATGAAAATGTTTCGTGACGTTCATTTTAATGTGAGTTTTGTTGATGCTTTGGTCATGATGCCTCGATTTGCCGCTAACTTTAAGAGTATCTTGAACAACAAGGAGAAATTGCAACAATTTTCTAGTTGTTCATCGGTTTATCTTAACCGCGTACCGCAAAAAGTCGGTGATCCTGGTAAATTCTTGATTCCGTGTGCAATCCAAGATATGGAATAAGGCTATGCCTTGGCCGATCTTGGTGCTAGTATTAATTTGATGCCACTTGCAATCTTCAAGTCGCTCAATCTTCCTAATCTTACTCCTTCACTAAGGTCTATCGAGTTGGCCGACCATTCCACGATTCCCGCATGTGGATTGGCGGAAGATGTTTTTGTGAAAGTGGGAAAGTTCTATTATCCGGTAGACTTTATCGTTGTTGATATTCCCACGGATCCTCAAGTTCCTCTCATTTTAGGTCGTTCGTTTTTAGATACGTCTATGGCTTTATTTGATATGCATGCTAGAAAGATCACCTTACGTTTCAACGACGAGGAACTTGTTATAAACGCAACTCAAAATTCTCCAATTTCTCATGTTTATTCCGTTGCAACCGTAAACCTCGTTGATATGATTGACATTGTTTGCGAGGAATTTTCCCAAGAAGTTTTAGGTTTTTGTGATGATGAAAATAGTGGCAATCCCACTATGCTAGATCCCATTCTTGATAATTCGACACCAACCTTCACTCCATTTGAAGGTGGTGGTTTTACGTTGGAAGAATTCGATGTTCCACGTACTTGTGACGAAGACCTCGACAATGATGAGCACTTCTCGATTATCAAGGATTTTCTTAACGATTTCCCATTTCCTCCACCTGAGGAGGTTATGAGTATCGAGCCCAAATCTTCAATTGAGGAACCACCTATCCTCGAGTTGAAAGATTTACCTCCTCATCTGGAATACGTATTTTTGGAGGAGGACGACAAGTTGCCGGTTATTATTGCGAAAGATCTTTCGGATGATGAAAAAACCGCACTTGTCGATGTTCTAAAGGATCACAAAGGGGCAATTGCGTGGAAGTTATCCGACATTAATGGGATCAATCCGAAATTTTGTACTCACAAAATCTTAATGGAGGAGGATTACAAACCCGCAATCCAATGTCAAAGGAGGGTGAACCCCAAAATTCATGACGTCATCAAAAAGGAAGTCCTAAAACTCCTTGACGCAGGAATGATTTACCGTATTTCCGATAGCCCTTGGGTGAGTCCTATTCATTGTGTCCCTAAGAAGGGAGGAATGACCGTTGTGACAAACGATGCCAACGAGTTAATTCCAACTAGACTCGTGACCGGATGGAGAGTGTGCATTGGCTATCGTAAGTTGAATGACGCCACTCGAAAAGACCATTTCCCTTGCCTTTCATGGACCAAATGTTGGAGCGTCTTGCGGGAAACGATTTCTATTGCTTTTTAGATGGTTTTTCCGGTTACTTCCAAATCCCCATCGATCCTCGTGATTAAGAAAAAACTACGTTTACGTGTCCATTCGGACTTTGCAATGCACCGGGAACCTTTCAAAGGTGCATGATGGCTATTTTTCATGATATGATCGAGAAGACGATGGAAGTCTTCATGGATGACTTTTCCGTGTTTGGTAGTTCGTTTACTTCGTGTTTGTCGAATCTTGAGAGAATGTTGAAGCGTTGTGAGGAAACCAACCTTGTGCTTAATTGGGAAAAATGTCATTTTATGGTTAAAAGTGGAATCATCTTAGGGCACAAGGTTTCGAAAGCGGGGATTGAGGTAGATCAAGCTAAGTAGACGTCATCGCCAAATTACCTCATCCCAAAACCGTTAAGGGAGTTAGGAGTTTCCTAGGCCACGCGGGATTTTATCGTCGATTCATCAAGGATTTTTCGAAGATTTCTCGACCTATTACACATCTCCTCTAAAAAGATGCACGTTTTGTCTTTGACGAAGATTGTGTACGAGCCTTTGAAATCCTTAAGAGGAAACTCACCGAAGCTCCGATTCTTGTTGCTCCCAAATGGAACCTCCCCTTTGAGCTCATGTGTGATGCTAATGACTACGCTATTGGGGCCGTTTTGGGGCAACGTCATGAAAAACACTTCTTGCCTATTCACTATGCTAGCAAGACGATGACCGAGGCTCAACTAAAATACACTACAACGGAGAAGGAATTCCTTGCCGTGGTGTATGCATTCGAGAAATTCCTACCTTATCTCGTCTTGACGAAATGCATAGTGTATACAGATCATTCGGCTATCAAGTATCTTATGGCTAAACAAGATGCAAAGCCAAGATAACTTCGTTGGGTTCTCCTCCTTCAAGAATTTGATCACAAAATCTTTGACAAAAAAGGAGCCGAGAATCTAGCGGTCGATCATCTTTCTCGTTTGGAAGATCCTCACCAAAGTGTTTACGAGCCCAAGAAAATCACCAAAACATTCCCGATCGAGACACTTGGTGTAGTGAATTCTAAGCTTGATTCTTCTCCCCCAAGGTTTGCGGACATTGCAAATTACCATGCGGGCAACTTCATCATCAAGGGTACGACGACTCAAGAAAAACGAAAATTCTTTCGTGACGTCAAGTTCTATTTTTGGAATGACCCTTACTTGTTTCGAACTTGTGCGGATCAAATTATTCGACGTTGTGTCTTTGGCACCGAAGCTTCTAACATCCTTAGAGCTTGTCACGAGGGATCCACGGGTGGTCACCACGGTGCTAATCTCACGACTAAGAAGGTTTTTGATGCCGGATTCTTTTAGCCTACTATTTACCGAGATTCACATGTACTTGTGAAGTCGTGTGACTCATGCCAATGACAAGGAAAAGCCTCACAAAACGATGAAATGCCACAAAATATCATCCAAGTGTGTGAGATCTTTGACGTTTGGGGCATTGACTTTATGGGGTTGTTCCCATCATCTTGTGGTAATAAGTACATCCTTGTCGCCGTTGACTACCTATCTAAGTGGGTGGAAGCTAAGAATTTACCTACGAACGATGCTTGAGTGGTAGTCAAGTTTTTGAAAAGCTTGTTTTCTCGGTTTGGAACCCCTCGTGCGATCATAAGCGATCGTGGAACCCATTTTTGTAACGACCAATTCGAAAGGGTCCTAAGGAAATATGGGGTTACACATCGTCTTTCTATGACTTATCACCCACAAACGAGTGGGCAAGTCGAGGTCTCAAACCGAGCTTTGAAGAGGATCTTGGAGAGATCTATTAGGGAAAACCGATAATCTTGGTCGGATAAGTTGGACGATGCTTTATGGGCCTTTAGGACCGCTCATAAGACGCCCATCGGGTGCACTCCCTATAATCCTGTGTATGGGAAGAATTGTCACTTGCCAATTAAGCATTGTAATGATGATATGGAGACCGCGATAAAATACCGGAAAATGCAACTTAATGAATTAGATGAATTGAGGGATATTGCTTATGAAAATTCATTGATTTACAAAGAAAAGACTACAAAGTTTCATGATTCAAAAATTAAAAACCGGGTTTTTAACATTGGGGATTAAGTGTTGCTTTTTAACTCACGATTGAAAATCTTTTCAGGTAAGTTGAAATCCCGTTGGTCCGGTCCATTCACCGTGACACACGTTTTTCCATATGGGACCATCGAGCTAGCTCAAAAAGATGGCCCCAATTTCAAGGTGAATGGACATAGGTTGAAGCACTACTTTGGCGGGGAAGTTCCATCCTTGAACTACCTCAACCAAATCACCTTCCTCAATGATAATTAGTATTGAGGGGATCGAGTCGAGCTCATGACTCGGTAATAAAAAACGAGGGGCCTCGTGGGGGAGTCCCATGCTTATCCTATGTACATATTATCGCTTTCTAATGCAGTAACGTGTGGGGATTTGTGCCCTTCCAACCTTTGTTCCGTGGTTGTTTGTGAATTGTGGATTTTAGATGATCATTATCTTCACGATTGGAGCCTCTCGTGTTCGTTTTATGGGAGCACACGATCCTTTGCTTTGAATACTTTCTCAATATCTATGATGTATCCTTTGATGTTCTAACCTTAGGTTTTTAGCACACTTTATAAACGGCTTTAAATTTAATGGTTACACCCTTTCCATGCTAGATTAAGCATTCGACTACGTCTCTAGTATAGGGGTTTCCAACCCTTAGACTCGAAACATTGAGGACAATGTTTAACTTTAGTATGGGGGTGAATAGATACTTTCCTTGCCAAAACTTCACGCTTTCCAAAGTTTATCTTTTTGTTTATCGTTTTGTTGCAAAATAAGGTTAACAATGGCAAAATTTTATAAATTTTTCTCATGTTTTATAAGTGTTTGAAGACACGATTGTAGGTTTTCTGATGGCGAGAATAAGAGTAATTTTTGACTCGACCGTGCGTGTTGAGCACTTAGCTTCGATTCCTTAACTTTTTAGGCTAAGCCTATTAAATGAGGACGAGAAATGATAGAGTTAATTATCAGTTACTATGCTAAACGTAGAGTACTCGTATTCTTTCAAAAACTCATATGTTCTTGTTGTTTGCTTATTCTCCCCTCGCTTGTAAATATTTTTTGCTTAATAAGTATTGACTTAGCGGTTTAGTCTTGATTGTTGGTTTCTAGTCTTTTCTAGTAGCTTCCATGTAATTAAATTGGGAAGACATTAAGGTATCGCCAGCGTAACGGTTTTGAAGTATTGGCAACCCGAATAATCGAAAGCTTCACCCAATAATAAGATTTCAAGTGCTCATCTAAATCAAGCAAACAATTTGAAGCTCACAAGGCCGAAAAATCTATGCGAAATTGAAAGTGAATCAAGCCTTAATCTTTGAAGCTTTAAAGATCCAAAATTCGCCTTAGCGTGAGGATATACGTCTTTGGCCATAATAAAACCACCGATGAGGAGGATAATAAAAGGCAAGGCAAGACCGAAGTCATAATAAAAGCTTCATGGCGAAGTTGAATAAAAGATGGAGGTAAACCTATGATAATAAGCCCCTTCTGTTAAGGGGCGTATAAAAGTCTTGGTAATAAGTCTCATGTTCAAAACCGTTATAAAACCGTGTTTATCTATCCTTCTTGTTGACTTAATTTTTTGACATCTTTGTCTATTAGGAGGGGTTATTAATTCGATGGTCTTGGTTACACCGTTAGGACTCTATTTTTAGACCTAAATCTCTATTATCGCATAAGTCAAACAATGTATCCTCGTGAAACATTCAAGACAAAATAAAATATAAGAGATACAACTTAGGAAAATGGGAGGATAAGTACGTGATTAGGGCATATGAGTAGTGTTAGCATTACTAACTTATAATGACAATGATCTCGTTGCACGCTTAGCATGGAATTGGGTGAAAATCGAGGACGATGAAATTACTTCTAACGAAGCATTCACGTGTTCTTATTCTATGAACCTAAACGTCCCATTTTGCGATGAAAATCATACATTATGTCTAAAACGCAAGTACTAGAAGTAATAGTAGTAGTATAGCTAGTTTATCATTCAATAAAAGTGAATAAAAATGAATTTTGGAGGTGCTATGGTACTTTATTCTAGCATTGCGTGAGGGCACGGCAATGGTTTAGTATGGGGGAGTGATGAGACTGCTTTTATACATAGTCTCATCGTCCAAAACGGGCTTTAAATGCATTAAATATCATCAAAAATGCCAAATATATGCTTGTGTTTGTTACTTGTGTATTTTAGGTAAGAATATTGAGAAAATGACAAAAGATCACAAGAAACATGCAAAAACGAACACGGGAAACGAAGCCGCACAATGAACCAAGCCCTAATGAAGATTTTCCAAGAAAACCCTTGAAGAATTGAAGTTATGCAAGAAGGGTCCTCCAATATTGAATAATTGACACTTTAAACCCTTG
Source organism: Glebionis coronaria (assembly GCA_025667525.1). Taxonomy (NCBI): domain Eukaryota; kingdom Viridiplantae; phylum Streptophyta; class Magnoliopsida; order Asterales; family Asteraceae; genus Glebionis; species Glebionis coronaria. Next base: position 400,981,511 of record CM046878.1, read on the forward strand.
TATATTTATAATTACAAGTTTGGTCCTTAAAGTTTGTCAAATTTACAAAAAGGGCCCTCTACTTTGACGAATTGGCAAGAATGGTCCCTCAACAATTAAGACTTGTCAATATAAGTCCCCCAAAAAGTCAATCATACAAGTCAAGACCATTAACTATGAAGAAAATGCCAAAACAACCCTTCAAGAATCAATAAATGGCAAGAAATACCCCTAAAAATACTTTGGAAAAGTAGTTGGGGCAAAAGTGTGAAAAGTGAAACTTCATAAGCAAAGGAATTCGGATTTTTGGCTATTTAAACTAAAATGACAAAAGAAGAAGAGATGAGGGGTTTAAATGGGCAGACATGAAAGATACCTAGACCAACCATGGTGTGACACCTGTCCCACTAACCCATTTCCACCAATCACAAGCCTCCTTTCCTCCATGTCACCCTTCCACTTAAACCGGTTTTATATTAAATAAAACTTGGCGCCTTAACAACTTTTTGAACTTAATCCCACCTTAATCTGGATTAAACATGCTACTATTCACACATGACCAAGAATTCGGTATTCTTGTTTAAGCAACAATTAAACCTCCATCATCTCCAGATTTATGATAAACATAATCATAATCATAACCCAACTTTAAAAAACCATGCCACATCACTATCTTGCTCACATGTTAAACCCTCCTTCACACGGTTTTAGGGAAAATGCCAAATTTTTCCAGAGAATCTACCACCCACATTCAACTTCAATCCTAAGCTTTATTGTAAGCCATTGATCACTATTTCACCTTGCCAACTCATACAAACAGCCAAATTCAGTCACATGATCAAGCAAAATGCCAAAACTCTCAAGGGCATTTCAGGGACTTTACACATTATGGTTTTATGTTTTTATGCATTGTAGTAGTTCACTTGTAGCCTATATAAAGGCACATAGGCTTACAATTTCAGTTTGCTCTTGAATTTTTCCTAGTTCACTTTTCTGTAAATCCTTGTTCATTGTTTAATGAAAAGAGTTTGAATTTGTGAAGAAAAGTCAAGTGCCAATCTTTATATCTGCTTGTTATTGTTTAATGTTAACTAATCTTGAATCTCAAAACGTGTTTTTAAACCTTGTGCAAGAAATTGCACAAAGGATCAAAAGTTGATATTTTGCTATGTCTTGGTTTAAACCTTGGAATTCTTGGGCTATAAGTGGATCATAGCATCCTGATATTAAGTTATCAAGGTGTTGTGAGGCTTATAACATGGGAATTAAGTGTGGGAACAAGGTTGCATTAATCAAGTTTATTTTCCAAGTTGTCACCTTTCTGTTTTTGATTTTATTGTGCTAACCTTGTTGAATCTTAGCAACTTGTTTAAGGAAGCTTGTGCCTTGTTTTGCTAGGCACATCAGCTCAAAAATTCGTGAGTGTAGATGTACATTCATGAGGTTTGAGTTCTTGAACCCAAAAATCTGAAAAATACTTGATTTTAAAATTTTTTGTGTTCTGCTTGTGTTCTCGTTGTTTTTGTGGCTTAATCTTGCTTGATACTGCATAATACATCTGTTATTGTGTTTGATTGGGCTTGGGTAACACTGAAACACACTTATACTTGTTTAATCTTGATTTAAAAAAGATAAGGGGTGTTTGGCTTAACCTGTTTAAGATCATAATTTGTTATCGTGTTATTGGAAGTGGTTTGTTTATGTTTGTATCTGCAATATACTTGGTTGTATGCTATTTCCTGCAAGTTGTTGGCTTTAAAACATCAAATCCTTGATGGTGCTATATAAGTTGGAAACCTGCTTATTTTGACCTAAGAATTCGGAAACACTTAGTTTGTATGCATGCTTAGGGATAAAAAGTGATTAAACATACTCATTATAACCTGTTAACAAGATTTGAGTGTTTGAATCTGGCCTTGTGGTCAAGTATATCAGCAAAGTAAAAAGTCTGCTTGTTCTTGTTCATCAGTAACTATTTTGTGCTTGAATCTTGATCTAGCCCTTGAACCATTGCATGAAACCTGTTTAAATTTGTTCATTTGAGTTAATTATAGCTTGTGTATGCTTTTGGTGCAATTTGGTTGGCTGAATCTTGCTAAAATAGCTTATTGAGTTCATAACTGCTTATGTTGATATCTGGTGATAAATTGAATTAACTGCACTGACTGGCTGATTGGTAGTGTGATATTTTTGTTGTTCTTGACTCCTTGTGATTCACGGATCACAAGGGTTCCTTGTTTGTAACTTGAATCCAACAAAAAGTCATATAAGACAAAAAGTCAAAAAGGTCAAGCAGGGGGAAAAGTTCCCACTGCTCAACCACCAAAACTAGCCCCTGCTAGTGTAAATTACCATTCAGCTTATTCACAAGACAATTTGGCTTATCCAGACTTGCAACAACTTATTTTTTGTGATAGATCTTCCTCATTTGACCCATTTATTTGATCTGGAGCTTATCAGACTTTGACTTTGACTTTTTACTAGAAAACTCATTAAGTTGAATTTTAAACAAGTGCTTATTTGCTTATTCTGGCTTATTGCTTGTGCTTATTTGAAAACTTTTTGATCATTTTGCTTAGTTGAGTCATTTAAAAGCTTTTGAAAGTTGAATCAGCACTTGAGGTGGTCTAGAACTCATAAACGACCATTTTGTCGTTTTGTGAAGAGAGTCTTGGCTTATTTCAGGCTTATTTCTTGTGCTTTTTCCAATTTTCTTTTACAGATCTCTTAAGTAACTCAAGAGAAGCTTGTGTGTCAAATTTGAGCTTATAGCATCAGCTTATAGCTTAATGGGCCCAAAAGCCCATTAAGAATAAGCTGCTTTGAAATAAGCTAGCTTAAACACATTTTCAGCTTTGGGGCCTTCAGAGTTTTGTTCTTAAAATCAAATTTTAAGTCAGATAGGAGCTTTTGGGCTTATTTGGACAACATTTTTCTTATTGGGCCTATTTGAGCCCATTAAGGGACTGTTTGAACTTTTAGCCCATTTCTAGGCCCAATAGGGGTATTTTATAATTTCAACTTCATTTCTGTATTATTTAGGTTAAAATAAGTAGGTTTGCAACTTTTTAGAATTTCTTTATAAATTTTGGATTTTTATTAATATTTTATTATTATTTTATTATTAAAAATTAAAATTTAGATTTTTCAAGTTTTTTTATTTTTCTTAGATCAAATACATTAAGTTACGAATTTTATAATTTTTAGAATATTTTTATTGTCATTAGATTAATTTTAGAATTATTTTAAGTTTTAATAGTTTTTAATTGTTTTTAAATAGTTTTTATTAGTTTTAAAATTTTCAAAAATAGTTATAAATTTAGTTAAGGTATTTTAGAGGTTTACAAGTGAAAAAATCTCATTTTGGGCTTTTTGTTAATTAAATTGATCTTTTGGGCTTTAATTAGCATTAAAGAATGATTATTTAATTAAATAAAAGGTTTGAGTGATTTTTGATTTTTTGTAAACTCTAATTACATTTTTTAGGATTTATTGCAATTTTCTAGGAATTTTTAGGGTAAAATTTTAATTTTTTCACTTTTACGGTTTTACGTGCACGACTATTCGTCTTAGCTTAATTCATAATCGTAACCGTCATTCTCTTCTAATCTCTTTTCTTCTTCTCATTTCTCATCAATATAATCACAAACTTTTAATCATCTCTCTACACAACACACTTGCCTCCTTGAGAACGATCCCCACTTTGGGTCATAAGTGTTTTGGTTTTCCTAAACCGACACTTAATACTTTCCACTTTTTTCTCTCTTTTCCTAAAGAGTAGTAAAAACTCTACATCACTAATACTCATACACAAAGGCCTTTTCAAAAGACCAATACATGGTCTAACAAACAATGGGTTCCTTTTGCAAACCCTAATATTGGCCCTGATAAGTGCAATTTCAGCGCTGACAAGAACATTTTAACGTTGGCAGGAATGTTTCCAACGCTGTTAGATCAAGTAATAACAAATACTTACAGCCAAAGGGAAAGGGGTCTAAAGCTTCTTCTAGTTTGACATGGAGACCCAAACAAAACCAAAACCCTAATTCTGATGGGATTTCTATGACCTGTAACAGATTTCATTATATTTCAAAGGTCATAACTAAACCAATTGGGGTTAACTGGGTGTTCAATCCTCAAAGGAATGAACAAGGGATTGTTAGAAGGACTAAATCTGTTCTTGTTGAACAACCAAATGAATCTAAGTCTGCTCAGGATTGGGTTCCCAAAGAAAACTAATTTGTTTTCTTTATGTGCAGGGCATTCAAAAACAGGTAAATGATTATGGATATTGGGATAGTGGATGCTCTATGCACATGACGGGGAAGGAATATTATTTGACTAACTTTACCCCCATTAAAGATGGTGACAAAGTGTACTTTGTAGGAGGATATGGCACAATTTTTGGCAAAGGAACTCTTATCACCAATAATTTGCGTTTTGAAAACGTATTTCTGGTAAAAGAACTTGATTATAATCTGTTTAGTATATCACAAGTTTCTGATAACAAAAATAAGGTTCTTTTCACTGATACTGAATGCTTGGTGTTAAGCAAAGACTTTAAGATGCCTGATGAAAAGTTTATTGATTATAGAACACCTAGGCATAAGGACATTTATAATGTGAATCTTAATGGAATTAGGATGAATAATAATTTGTCATGTCTATATGCTAGGGCTTCAGTTGATGAAAGTAATCTATGACACAAAAAGTTAAGGCACATAAACTTTAAGAACATAAACAGACTTGTGAGACATGGTCTAGTTGATGGTTTGCCTGAAAAGGCTTTCCACAATGATCATTCTTGTGTTGCATGTCTTAAAGGCAAACAACACAAAGTCTCATTTATGTCTAAACTTGTGCACTCTAGTTCTAAACCACTTCACTTGCTGCATATGGACTTATTTGGCCCAACTAATATAGAAAGTTTGAATGGTAAATCCTTTTGTTTTGTCATAACTAATGATTTTTCTAGATTTACTTGGACTTTCTTTTTGGCCTTAAAAAGTGAAACTGCCACAGTTTTGATTAACTTTATTACCCAAATTGAAAAGAAAACAGGGAATGAGGTTAAAATACTTAGAAGTGATAATGGTGGTGAGTTTAGAAATAAATTGTTAGATGACTTCTGTGTCAATAAAGGGATTACTAGGCAGTTTAGCATAGCTAGAACCCAACAGCAGAATGGGGTGGCTGAAAGGAAGAATAGAACACTCATAGAAGCAGCTAGGACAATGTTGGTTGATGCTCATTTTCCCATTGCTTTTTGGGCTGAGGCTGTGAATACAGTCTGCTATGTTCAGAATAGGGCATTGATCAATAAAATCCACAATAAGACAACTTATGAGCTATTTTGGAATAGGAAACCTAATATTGGTTTTCTTAAACCCTTTGGATGTCATGTAGTTTTACTTGATACTAGTGATGCCTTAGGAAAGTTTAGTGCTAAAGGTGATGAAGGCTATTTTATGGGCTATTTTGTGCAGAGTAGAGGATATAGGGTTTATATTAAGAAAGAAAAACGTATACTTGAAAAGGTACATGTTAGGTTTTTAGAAAGTAAACATAGTGATCCTGAGAGTGGACCAAATTGGTTCTTTGATTTAGAACATTTATCTAGAACCTTGAATTATATGCCTGTTACTAATCCAGACATTATGAAAGAGGATTCAAATGTTGTGGAGGAACCTATAGTTGAAATTTCAGGTAAACAGGTTGACAAGGAAGTAGGATCACATGCAGTCAAATCAGCTCCCATACTTGAGTATGCTACCATTCTTATATGGACAGATGGATTTGCTGCTGCTGCTGCTGGAAAGGAGAAAGATGGTCCACAAGAAAATCCAGTTGATGAAAACATGCATGAATATTCAAGCGTTGATAAAGGCAGACCTAACGCTGTCAGGCCAAATTCAGGCGTTGATAACTCAAACGCTGACAGGCCAAGTTCAGGCGTTGACAACCCTTTTGACCATTTATTATCTTCCAATACTTTTGAACAAGGCGAACCTTCAATAGTTCATGAAGAGGTTCATTCTGGTGATGATGTAGGAGGCTATGAAGATGATATTGGCAACATGGAGACTGAGATTGAAGACAACACACTTATTGAAGGAGGAACACTTACATATACTATCAGAAATCATCCTCCTTCTCTAATCATTGGTGATGTGTTGTGTCCTGTTCACACAAGAAAGTCTCATCAAAATCAAGGAGGTTTTATTGCCAATATCCACAAGAAGGTTGATACCCCTCGTATACAAGCATGTTTGTTTTCTTGTTTTCTGTCACAACAGGAACCCAAGAAGATTTTTGATGCTCTCAAAGAACCAAGTTGGGTGGAAGCAATGCAGGATGAGCTTCACCAATGTGCTATTCAAGATGTTTTGGAGTTAGTGGACTGTCCTAGATATGTAATACCTATAGGGACAAGATGGGTTCTTATAAACAAGAGGGATGAAAGAGGGATTGTGATCAGAAACAAGGCACGTGTAGTTTCTCAAGGCTATACACAAGAAGAGGGAATAGACAATGAAGAGGTTTTTGCACTTGTTGCAAGGATTGAAGCAATAAGGATTTTCCTAGCCTATGCTTCTTGCATGGGCTTCACAATTTATCAAATAGATGTGAAGACTGCTTTTCTATATGGCACAATTACAAAGGAGGTTTATGTAATACAGCCTCTTAGTTTTGAAGATTCAGAACATCCAGACAAGCTGTATAGAGTGAAGAAAGCAATGTATGGACTTCATCAAGCCCCAAGAGCATGGTATGGAACATTGTCCACCTATCTGGTGGAAAATGGATTTAAGAGGGGCACCATAGATCAGACATTATTTACCAAGAAGATTGGTAAGGACTTTCTACTTATTCAGGTCTATGTGGATGATATCATCTTTGGTTCATCAAGTCCAAAGATGAGTGAAGACTTTTCCAAGCTCATGACAGACAAATTCAAGATGAGTGTAATGGGAGAGATGAACTTCTTTCTAGGCTTACAAGTTCAACAGAAAGAAGATGGTATCTTTATCTCTCAAGACAAGTATGTAGCAGAAATCTTGAAGAAGTTTGGCTTTTCTCCACATGAAAAACGGGCTAGCACACCCATGGATAGGGAACACCCTTGGGGAAAGATTGGAGATGGAAAAGAGGTGGATGTCAGGCATTATAGGTCAATGATTGGATTATTGATGTATCTTACAGCTTCTAGACCTGACATCATGTTTGTTGTGTGTGCATGTGCACGCTGATGAGACTGTAATTATAGATAGTCTCATCGTCCAAATTGGGCTTAAAACGCTTAATATATCATCAAAATACCCAAATATATGCTTGTGTTTGTTAATTGTGTATTTTAGGTACGGATATCGTGAAATCAACAAAAGATCACAAGAATGAAGCAAAAACGAACACGGGAAACGAAGCCGCACAAAGAACCGGACCCGAATTATGAATTTCCAATCAAGTCCTTGAAGTTTGAAGATTTGGCAAATTTGGTCCCTCAACTTTTGAAGAATTCCACTTTATACCCCTAAGAATCCTTAAAACACTAAAAGGGTCCCTAAAGTTTGAAGACTTTACATGATTAAACCCTTGAGATTTGAAGAAAGTCATAACAAGTCCTTTATAGTTACAAAGGACTTGTGATGAAATGAACCAAGGACGGATGGTGCAAATTACCAAGGACCTTGAATGAGAACTATTTAAAGGGAGGATATAATTAGAAGGGTCATTTCTGCCAAAAACCAAACCTATTTAACCAAAAAACCCATTAAACTTAACTTAACTATACCTTTATATATCCATTCAAACCCGGTCAAACCCATTTAACCCCAACCCACCAGTCACAATACACCATGTCAGCTTAACCCACCCATTAACCAGTCAAACACGTCAAACCCAAATTTTCCCACTAAACACATTTTTTAAAAATAACCCTTCCCCAAAACTGGATTAAACCCCCTAAACCCAGTCAAGAACACCCCATAAATGCTAATTGGGTTTAACTTGATTAACCAAAATCAAGACCTCATCTCGTCCATAATATTAATTCACACCACAAAAACCAAAACCCACTCACCTTTTTCTTCTCCCGTGACCCCAAATGACCCCACCAATGTCCCCTGTCACCCCGTTTATGGCAAAGAATGAATCTAGCTAGGAAATCAACAACTCATATCCATTTACTTGGTCCCAAAGGTTTTATAAAACGTTCAAGATTGGTCTTCACAGCTGTACACATCTCAGCAATCACATGGGAGCCTTTTTGACCATTTTCAAAATCAAGACTTGAGGGCAATTTAGGGAATCAAGATGCTAGGGTTTAATATTTTGCTTTGTTTTCTAGAATAGTCCAATATCTAGTATAAATAGAGGTGCCTGTACCTCTATTACGTTTTGTTCCAGTTTTTTTGTAAAAAAAATTTAATGATTAATGAAAATGAAAGTTGATTTTTTATGCAATAACTGAGTTCCATTTTTACTTTATTTGTTAGTTTAATCTTATTTTTATGCAAGTATTGTAAGGGGGAACAGGTTCATTGGTTCAAGTATTTTAGTGAAAACGTTTTCTTTAAGTTTTTTTAAGAAACACAAATCTAAGCTAACTGAGGAAGTGAAAGTGGAATCAGTTAGCTTGATTAGGTGTTAGAGATTTGAAAAGATTGGTTTCATTGGTTTTGAAAAATTCAGTTTCAAGAAAGTTCATTTATTTTTATAAGCAATAAGCTATAAGCTGCTTAATCAATAAGACAGCTTATAGCCTTATAGTATTGTTTCCGGTTAACTTTTGCTTGTTGCCTTTTAATCTTGGCAGGTTGTACCATCTTATATCAAGATACATTGGGGTTTTTGGGACTGTAGTAGTCCCCACCTAGCTTATCTCTACACAAACAACTCACTCACATAATCCATAAGCTCAGTTTTAAGTTGAAAGGAAGATGGCATCAACCCATCCCTTTGATTTGGATGTAAATCAGAAAGGTAACATGGCTTGAACCCTTGTTTTTAAGCTTTAAAGTGTGATTTTTGTGGATATTGAGTGTAATACTGTTCATGTGCTATTATTTGCTTGCTTTGTTCTTATTTCAGCTTGGTATGCATGTTTAGATAGGTTTAGGTCAGTTTAGTTAAGATTTGAATGCACTTGCTTTGATAAAAATTTTGTTAACAGTTATTAAGGGGTGTTTGGATCTGCATTATAAGCCAAGTCTGTGACAGCTCTTAGCTTATAACCAGTTCAAACAGTCTTCTTTGGTGGTTGGTAGAAAAATTTTGTCATTTGGTTTGAGTTTGGTAGGCAAATATAGGAATTGCATGCTAGTTTTTAGTATAAACAGTCTAAAATTCAACAACTTTAGATCTATCTTGTTTTAGTGGTTTTTTGTTCATCAAACTTTGGATTCTGTTAGAACTGGTGTTATTCTAGGTTGTGTGCATTGTTAGTTGTGTTTTGGTAATCATTTGGACAAGCTTTGGTGGATAAAAAAGTTCACTTTGTGACCAATTACACCAGTAACACCCCACAGACCCCTATATAGCATATCCGGAACCTTATTTGTGCTTGGTTTGTTAGATTTCTGTGTGTTAAGTGTTGTTTTTATAATTTTGTTGACTCCCCACAACCCAACTGGTTGTGGGGGTGCCTTTGGTTCCCAAAATACCAAGTATTTAGCAATCTACAAGCAAAACAAGCACCAGATCACGTTTTTTTGCTAAAATAATGGGAACCAAGTTCCCACTGCTAGTGTTCTAGTTCCTACTGCTACACATACAGACAAAACAAGTGCAAGTGTCACTATCAGATTTTCAAAACTTTATCTTTAGTGAACTTTTTTAGGAGTTTTTACTTGATTTTAGTTTTGTTATTTTTCTTATTTTATTTCTGATTTTTCCATTTAATTTATTTTTCAATTACTGTTCATTTACTATTTTCTAGATTAAATTTCATTTTTAATTAGTTTTTAATAACCGTTTTTTGTCTTTTAGTGCAAAAATTTTATATTTTTTAGTTTTAAAAATTTTCTTAGATTCAGAAAAAGATTTTAAGATTTTTAGTTTAAAAATATTTTACTGTTCACCTTTTTAAGTAATTTTTAGATTTAATTTAAGTTTAATTAGGGTTTAATTTAAATCTGTTTTGTCTTTTAGTGTAGAAAAGTTTTGTTTTCTACTTTTTTCAATTTTCTACTGTTTAGTAATATAATTTAGGATTTTTCAAAAAGTAAAATTAATTTTATCGTTATTTTAATATTTTTAATCATTATTTTAGTTTAAAAATGTTTTTAGCATTTTAAAAATAGAAAAATAGTATTTAAAATTTAGGAAAAATACTTTTTAGTCTTTAAATAATATAAGTGAGTTATTAGTTCAATAAAATAATATTTTGGGCTTTTTCTTAATTATATCTAATTTTAGGGCTTTAATTAGCATTTAAAATTGAATATTTAATTAATAAAAGGTTTTAAAATATTTTTATTGAATTTTTATCCTTATTTATATTATTTTAGACTTAGTTTTAATTTTTAATTATTTTTTAGGTTTAATTTTTAATTCCGTCACGTTAATTCGTCGTAGTTTAATCGTAATCGTAATCGTAATTGTAGCTCGTCTTTAATTTTTCTCTCTCAAACCAAAAACGTCACTAATCCAAACTCTTGATTTTATATAATTGGCACTCATAATTCACACACCTCCTTCAAGAACGAACTTGGAATTTATAAAAGGTTTTAAAATATTTAATTAATAAAAGGTTTTAAAATATTTTTATTGAATTTTTATCCTTATTTATATTATTTTAGACTTAGTTTTAATTTTTAATTATTTTTTAGGTTTAATTTTTAATTTCGTCACGTTAATTCGTCGTAGTTTAATCGTAATCGTAATCGTAATCGTAGCTCGTCTTTAATTTTTCTCTCTCAAACCAAAAACGTCACTAATCCAAACTCTTGATTTTATATAATTGGCACTCATAATTTACACACCTCCTTCAAGAACGAACTTGGAATTTATTCGACTTGTCAGTTTTCCTAATTCGTCGAGTTTAATACTTGCCCATTATACGTTGTTTTCCTAAACACGTATTTTTACCACAACCATTTTTGGCGCCGCTGCCGGGGAGGTGTGTTAGCCATTATTACTATCGTGTTTGTGTGAGTAGTGTGTTTTTGCTTTTCAATTTTTGGAAAGCGTATATAACGTACATACTCATTTTTGTTATTTTTCATTACTATATTATAATATCCAAATAAATCGTGTTTAGTTTTCCTAAACTAAACACAAAGCAATAATTTTACTATATTGTAGATATCCCATTATCGTTTTCGTTTTTCTTGTGAATATATTAATATATTGTACTACGTAGAACAATAAATATACAACTACTCCAAAAGCGTGAAAACGCAACCTTGATTCGGGATTTCATCACTCGATCATTGTATTCGAATCTAAAGCAAAAGTTTAAAGGCATAATAGATAAATACTTTCGTGAGGCTTAATTTCAATTAACACAAACTATAAGGTGGGTATAAGGCGGTTGTATTTCACGACCTAAGGGAAAAAGGCTCTTAAGTGCTTAGCGTCGCCTCGTTTCCCCCGCTCACTTGTGCGTGTTTTGAGAAAGAGGGCTAATCGAGGGTTTGCCGCCCAAGTATTATCTACATATCATATATATTTGCTTGTTTTCAAGATTAAACCCTCTTGAACGTTTTGGTGTTCCACCAACGTTCTAAAGTCATCGAAGGCGTTCACTCCACGTGATCGTTTTCATTCTTTGAGTCTCCTTTAATCGAAAAATCGATTCGAGGAGAGATTTGTAGATTTGAGTCTACGTAATACACAAAAAATCCAAAAAAATTTAAAACAATCAAAAACAAAAAAAATTGAAAAAATCGAAAAACCCCAAAAAGAATCTTCTTTGCTACCCCTATTCTACGCTTAGTGTGTTGGGAATAAAATGTAGCCAGTACACATGGACGCTGGCAAGAAGAAAACAAGCGCTGTTAAGAAGAAAACAAACGTTGACAGATCAAGCGTTGACAGGAAGAAGTCAAGCGTTGATAGGTTAAAGACAAGCACCGATAGAAAGATATGGTCTACGCGTATTATGTTTCTAGTTTGTTTCTACTAAAGATAGGATTAACAATGTATTTTCTATAATTATCTTTACCTAGAATAGCTGATACGTAGACTCTTGTACAAGGCTTCTTATGTCTATAAAATAAGACCTATAGGTTATGTTTCATATAAGTTTTTCATACGTTTAACATTTTCATTGTAAGCAAGTTTGTCATTGTCAATCAAGTGAAAGTTTGTTTTACAACTGTTTGTGTGTTCTTGTTTAAGTATTAATTCCGCATAATACTTAAATTGTTTTATACACAACAAAGTTTCTCTACGTGTTTAACTTGATCTAATCTCGTTTACACAAGATAAATCGATCTAAGTTTGGGATCAACAAGTGGTATCAGAGCTTGTTGAGAAACTTTGATCTAAAGAACACAAGAACCCTAAACTGCCAAAAACCCTAATTTTCACAAAACCCTAAAAACATCATGTCTACCCGAAAAGCAAACTCCTCCTCCTCCTCAAACCATAACATCAAGATTCCCGTGCTAGATCCAGACAATTTTGAGCTGTGGAAGTTTGACTTTGAGCAATATCTACAAATCCATGACTACACTTTGTGGGAAATTATTAAATATGGAAACACATTCGATAAAGCTCAAAAGATTGCAACTGCCATTGATGCAAGAACAACAGTTCAAGGTTCTACTGAAGAGGAACGAAAATAAAGACCTGATGATGGTAGAGCTGTCTCAGTTGAGGACATAGCAAAAACAAGAGTTGATATGAAAACCCTAAGCATTCTGAAACTCTCTATGGGATAAGAAAATCAGCACAAATACAAAAGCTATGATTCTGCAAAAGATCTTTGGGCAGCCCTTGAAGTTGCTTATGGTGGTAATGCTGATACTGTGCAAGAGAAAAAGAAGCAACTCTTGCATGAGTATGCTGTTTTTAAGGCTCAACCTAGTGAGAAGCTAAGTAGCGTGAGAAGTAGACTTCTGGACATCACAAGCAAGCTATCCTTTAAGGGGACAGTGCTTGGAGATGTTGATATCATCTCTACTTTCCTTAAAAGCCTCGGTGACGCATGGAAAATTGAAGCAAGGTCTATAATTGCTAATAACACTCACAAAAGTTCTACTTTTGATGATGTGTACAATAAACTGAGGCTAATAGAGAATGAAACTCTTTTGGATCATGGAAGCAAGTCTACCAATGGTAACATGGCCTTCTTCTCACATAGTGAAGGTCAATTTGATCAGAAGGAGTCATACATGCACCCAGTTACTGGATCAACCTGTGTCAACGCTGGAACATATCATGTCAACGCCTCACATTCAGACGCTGACACATACAATATTGACTCACCAAGAGTTAAGCCTGCTGTTATTGATCTGGATACTGTGTGTGCATACATTGCTTCCTTGCCCAATGGTTCAGTGATTACTTATGAGGACCTTGAGCAAATAAGTGATGAGCATTTGAAGGAGATGGACATAAAGTGGAACATGGCTCTTGCAAGTATAAGAGCAAACAGATGGAATAGAAGATTCAAGAAGAAGACGACTTTTAATGCAAAGGACACTGCTGGATTTGATAAATCCAAGGTTGAGTGCTACAATTGTCATCGTATGGGTCACTTTATGAGAGAATGCAGATCTCCAAGAAGATCTGATGCTGGAAAACCCTCAAGCCAAATTGTTAAGGCTCAGGATCCTAAGGCCATGGTTGCAATGCAAGAAATTGATGGTGTTGGATAGGATTGGAGCTATTTGGATAAGGATGAGGAAGAGAATAAAGCTTTGGTTGCTGAGATGGAAGAAGAAGAGCATGTTCACTATGCTCTTATGGCACACTCCTCATCTTCATCAGACAATGAGGTATATGATGATGCTTTTTGTAGTAAGGGTTGTCGTTTAAATGCTGAAAGACTTAACAAAGAGGTTTTAAGGTTGTCAACAGATGTGAGTAATGAGAGATGCAAATTGTCTAACTATCAACTTGCTCTTACTCAAACTGAAAAGACTGTAGCTGAGTATAAGAAATGGAGCTTGACCTAAAAGATAAAATCAATATCTTAAAACATGATTTAAATGCTAGTACTGATATTAGAAACATCACGGAGAGGGTCAATGCTGAATTACAGGCTAAGTTAGATGAGGCTATCAAGAATAAGGATAATGTAGATCTTAAAATTCAGAGATTTGATAAAGCCTCACAAACCCTAGGAGAATGTGTTAGTAAACAAAAGGATTCTAGGGATATGACTTGGATTGGGATGAAAGAGTATGCTGGTGTTCCACCACCAGCCGGAGACTTCTATGGTGTCCAAAGAAAGGACTTATCTTGGACTGGTTTACCAGAACTCCAAGAAGAGGAATTCACTCTTCCACCAAGAGTGCTTACCCCAATAGAAGAATATAGGCAGAAGTTGTCTGACTTGGACCAATGGAAGAAAGCCAACCCTACCTTGTTTGTCAAGGGTGGCATGCTTAGTGATAGTCCAAATGAGCCTACCCCTATCAAAGTGACAAACCCAATCACTGGCAAGACTGTTGACCTTGGCTCAAACGTTGTTAGAAAACCTAGCATTAAATATGCAGAAATGTATAGGAATACTAGGTCACCAAAAAGCCAAATTAGTGATAATGGAACATGTTTCTTCTCTTATAGACCTAGAGTCATGTCTAGAAAAGCCTGTTATACTTGTGGTAGCTTTTCACATTTAGCTTATAAGTGTGTCAACGCTTCTAAGGTCAACGCTGACAAAAGGTCAAACACTGTCAGACCCAAAACTTTTGTGGAGCAAATTCCACAAGTTGTTAGACCAGCCCTATTCTTTACTAAAGGGTCTAACACTTATGGACAAAGACCTTTTCAGAAGACCAATACATGGTCTAATAGGCAATGGGTTCCTGTAGCAAACCCTAGGTTCAACGCTGCTAAGGGTAATTTCAGTGTTGACAAGACCAAATCAAACGCTGACAGAAACCTTTCCAGACCAAATTCTGGTAAATATTTGCAACCACAGGGAAAGGGGTCTAAAGCTTCTTCTAGCTTGACATGGATACCTAAGTAAGATCAAAACCCTAATTCTAATGGGATTTCTATGACCTATAACAGATTTAATTATATTTCAAAGGTCATCACAAAACCAATTGGGGTTAACTGGGTGTTCAATCCAAAAAGGGATGAACAAGGGGTTGTTATGAGGATTAAGTCTGTTCTTGTTGAACAACAAAATGAATCCAAGTCTGCTCAGGCCTGGGTTCCCAAAGAAAACTAATTTGTTTTCTTTATGTGCAGGGCATTCAAAAGCAGGTAAATGATTATGCCTATTGGGATAGTGGATGCTCTAGGCACATGACTGGGAAGGAAGATTATCTCACAAACTTCACTCCCATTAAGGATGGTGATAAAGTTTACTTTAAGGGTGGATATGGAACTATCACAGGCAAAGGAACTCTTCTCACCAACAATTTGTGTTTTGAAAACGTGTTTCTGGTAAAAGAACTTGACTATAATCTTTTTAGTGTATCACAAGTTTGTGATAACAAAAATAAGGTTCTTTTCACTGATACTGAATGCTTGGTGTTGAGCAAGGATTTTAAAATACGAGATGATAAACTCATTGATTATAGAACACCTAGACATAAGGACATTTATAATGTGAATCTTTATGGAATTAGGACGAATAATAACTTTTCATGTCTTTATGCTAAAGCTTCAGTTGATGAGAGTAATCTATGGCACATGAGACTAGGGCACATTAACTTTAAAAATATAAACAGACTTGTGAGACATGGCTTGGTTGATGGTTTGCCTAAAAAGGCTTTCCACAATGACCACTTTGTGTTGCATGCCTTAAAGGCAAACAACACAAGGTCTCATTTAAGTCTAAACAAGTGCACTCTAGTTCTAAACCACTTCACTTGCTGCATATGGACCTGTTTGGTCCAACTAATATAGAAAGCTTGAATGGTAAATCTTACTGTTTTGTCATCATTGATGACTTTTCTAGGTTTACTTGGACTTTCTTTTTAGCTTTGAAAAGTGACACTGTTGATACTTTAATTAACTTTATTAACCAAATTGAAAAGAAGACTGGTAATGAAGTTAAAATGCTTAGAAGTGATAATGGTGGTGAGTTTAGAAATAAGCTATTGGATGATTTTTATGCCAAGAAAGGGATTACTAGACAGTTTAGTGTTGCCAGAACCCCACAGCAAAATGGGGTTGCTGAGAGAAAGAATAGAACCCTAATTGAAGCAGCCAGGACTATGTTGGCTGATGCTCACTTTCCCATTGCGTTTTGGGCTGAGGCTGTGAATACAGCTTGTTATGTTCAGAATAGAGCATTAGTCAACAAGATACATAACAAAATACCTTATGAGTTACTTTGGGGAAGGAAACCTAATATTGGTTTTCTTAAACCTTTTGGTTGTCATGTAGTTGTGTTGGACACTAGTGATGCCTTAGGTAAATTTAGTGCTAAAGGTGATGAAGGCTACTTCATGGGTTATTTAGTGCAGAGTAAAGGATATAGTGTTTACATTAAGAAAGAAAAACGTATACTTGAAAAGGTACATATTAGGTTTTTAGAAAGTAAACCTAGTGATCCTGAAAGTGGTCCAAATTGGTTATTTGACTTGGAACCTCTATCTAGGACTTTGAATTATATGCCTGTTACTAATCCAAACATTGTGAAGGTAACTTCAAGTGTTGTGGAAGAACCAGTTGTTGATGTTTCAGGTACACAGGTTCATGAAGAGGTTGGATCACAAGCAGACAAGTCATCTCCCATACTTGAGTATGTCACTATTCTCATATGGACAGATGCTTTTGCTGCTGCTGCTGCTGGTGGTGGTGGAAAGGAAAATGGTGTTCCCCAAGTATCACCAGTTAACAAAATGCATGGTATTTCAGGCGCTGACAAAGGAAAATCTGGCACTGACAAGACAAATTCAGGCGTTGATGGCTCAAACGTTGACAACTCTAGTTCAGGCGTTGATGGCCCAAACGCTGACAACCTTGGTTCAGGCGTTGACAACTCCTTTGACCATCTTTTATCTTCCAATTATGAACAAGGCGAACCTTCAAGCAGAAATGGAGAGGCTCATACAGATATTGATGGAAGAGAGTCTGAAGAAGATATTGTTAACTTGGAAGATAAGATTGAAGACAACAGACTTTTTGAGGGAGGAGTTCTTACTTCTACAATGAAGGATCACCCCTCTTCTCTAATTATTGGTGATGTGATGTGTCACACCCCACCATGGTAGAATATGGGGCGCGACGTATGGATATAATCACAACATGGCGTGTCTATAGAGATAACTATATGAAATAAGAAATGTCATAAAATGGTGACACAAAAGTCATGACAATATCTCAACAATGCAAGAGTCTAGGTAAGTAGGTAACAGTCCTACCTCTTACCCAAGACAAACAAATAACAAAACCAAAACAAACATATAGGTGCCAACAGTATCACTTATTAAATGGACAAATAAAAACTAAGAAGGAAACGGGGATCTCCTTCTAAATGCATTCCTACGCTCTCCAAATCCTAGCCACTTATGTTCTCATGCTTAACCATAGTATCACCTGAAAAGGACACTAAAAAACGTCAACATAAAGTTGGTGAGAGTCATAGGCTTAGACTCCAACGCCAAAACAAACCATAAGCTGTGAGTAATAACAAAAAGTTAAAAACATACGGACAATGTGATTCTAATATGCATTAACAAACTAACATTCAAGATTTAACTAATCAAACCAAGACCCAGTCCAAGGCTCCCAGCCTTACCAAACACCATACTCCCATAGGCTTCCAAACACCTATGAACCAATCCCCAAGGCCGCGCCTTGTCAACACCCCCTTGGTACCAAGTCAAAACATAAACAATCAAGAATCAACTAGCAGTTAATCATATAAGTATGTACACATAAGTCCATTACCAACGCCAAACATTCACAACATAATTTATAAATAACAAAACAAAACAGTGTCTCTTCCATCCCATTTGGAAGTCAAAATCATTGATAAACATGGGACTATGAAACTCACCTGATTGAGCTTCTCCAAAAGTCCTCGCACTAGCAAAAAGCTAACAAACCAAAAACACACAATCAAAACATGAACCAAACACTAAGATGGCTCATCAACCTATGATGGACATCTAACCTCCTCCTATATAAATACCTCATTTATATGCTCTAAGCATCTCATTACAACCCTCTATAAAGCCCTTAACTCATTATACTTCATAACTCGCCCCGTTAACATTTTACCCAAAACAGTCTTGGTTTTAGGTCTCCAAACTATAAGCCAAACGCCCACTTAAACATACCCATGGTTTCTGTAAAGGGAATATTATGCCCTTACATATGTTAACTAACACCTCCCATTTACCCCAACCTTAAAGCTACTGTTAAGACCCCGATATATATATATATATACTTTTGTCATTCCAGATTTACTGATTTTAAACATACCAAACGTTTGTTATGATTAGAGGGTCTTACCCTAACCCAACATCTTATCCCTCTTTCAGATATCTTATATAACATATAAACTAACTCTCATGTTCGTTTCAAGGTCCAAGTGTACTCCTAAGTACCCTAACCATCTTGAAACTTAAAAAGAAAACAGTCTGATCTCAAAACCTTTTTGACCTCCGACTGTTGTAACCTGTTTTTGACCCACTTCCCGACCTTCAATTTAGTTCTCGTTTCTTGCATTGGAAAGCCACTTCAATTACCTTTCAAGGGATACTTGGATCGCAAAATAAGAGTTTGTAGAACTCTCAATATGATCAAAACAATTGACTCAAAATTCTGCCTAGTTTTTAAAAACGGGTTAAATTAATTTAACCTAATTAATTACCCATAACCCCATTAAATACAAGCCCTAGTTTATTTAATCATCATAATATCATTAATATAACATTAATTTACTATTTTGAAATTAAACCCTAACGTAAATCCATCATAAAATGATTATATAAATATTAAAAACAATTAAATTAAAAAGGGATTATGAAGGTTTTACCTTTAGATTAATGGAAGATAAAAAAAAACCCATGAACCCTAAAAACACTCTGTGAAACCGTTGACCTCTTTTTTTCTCCAGGGTTTATGACTTTTGTTTATTATAAAACATTTAGGATGTGATAACCCATTCCTAGCCCAACTCAAAAACCCCTTTCCTTTTTTTTTTCTCCTTTTTTCCTTTTTTCTTTCTTTTCTTGCGTCCAAACCGACTCCCCTTCTTTTTTTATATTTTTTTTCTTTTTATTATTTATTATTATATTATTAATAACACCTTAATTTACCTTAATTTATTTTAGCTCCTAAAGCCTCCAAAACCTCAAAACCGTAAAACTAGTCAAATTTACGCGTTTACCGTAAAAGACGTAAAATATACACTTTTATAAAAAATATCAAATTTTGAAATAAACTTTATATTTAAGTCCTAAATAACTTAAAACCATCCCGAAAAATACTCCATTGACTAAATACCTCTTCCGAGACCTCTAAATGCGAAACCGTAAATCGTAAAAATACGATTTTCTATAATACATATATGTATACGTAAAACCACTAAATAACACCATCTCACTTCATAGTCACTACCATGTGAGCTCATGAACATGAAATTATCACACATCGTTTTATTCACAAGGTACCCCGTACCGGAAACGATATCCAAACCACAATCTATACACACCAATTAGCACATAAACACGTAAAGACACGTAACTAGCACAAAATAAAACTAAGTGACGAACCTCAAAACCGGGGTTGTCACATCACTCCCTGATGAGACTGCTTTTATACATAGTCTCATCGTCCAAATAGGGCTTAAAATGCATTAAATATCGTCAAAATACCCATATATATGCTTGTGTTTGTTACTTGTGTATTTTAGGTACGGATATTGAGAAAATGACAAAAGATCACAAGAATCATTCAAAAACGAACACGGGAAACGAAGCCGCACAATGAACCAAGCCCTAATGAAGACTTTCCCAAGATCAACCCTTGAAGATTTGAAGAATTATGAAGAAGGGTCCTCCAATATGGAAGAACTGACACTTTATACCCTTGTAATTACAAGTTTGGTCCCTAAAGTTTGTCAGAATTACAAAAGGGCCCTCCACTTTGAAGATTTGGCAAGTTTAGCCCCTCAACAAAGCTAAATTGTCAACCAATATCCTCCACAAAGTAAAATATATCATGAAGTCTTTCAAAATACAAGAAATTACAAGTTTGGTCCTTTGAAAATCCCAAAATTACAAAAAGGACCCTTGACTTTCAACATTTGGCAAAAATGGTCCCTCATCAAACAAGACTTGGCAATTTCAGTCCCCCAAAATGCTCAACATACAAGTCAAGACCATTATCATTGAACAAAATGCCAAATCAGCCCTTGAAGAATCACAAATTGGCAAGAAATACCCCTGAATTTACTTTATGAAACTTTTTGGGGCAAAAGTGTGAAAACCAAAACTTCCATAACAAAGGAAACTGAGTTTTGGCCTATTATTTACAAAGTAGCAAGTTGATGAAAGATAGAGGTTCAAAGCTGGCCAGACAACCTAGTAACTTTAACCAATCATAACCTGCCACCTCACCCCACTCACAATTTCCACCAATCCCCTCTCTCCATTCTGCCACCTCACCAATCCACTCACCACCGGTTTTAACTTAATTATTAATTAAGTTTAACTCGTGCCTAAACACATATTTAAATCCCAAACAAGATCAAACAACCTGTTCTTCATGCTCTTGATAAAATTAGGGATTTCTTAATTACTTGTAATTAAGCTCTAATAACCTCCAGAATATTGATTAATGGCCTCTTAATCAAAACCCAACCCCTAAACTCCCATCACTCTCATGCATGTGACATTACCAACCCTCCCCTGACCCACTCTTTACGTCCAAACAAAACAGGCCAGCAAATCCAACGCTCAAGAACTTGGCTTACTTTTCAAGCTTCATCTACACCCTTGGATGCATTTTCCACTCTTGCCAGCTCCACAAACAGCCAGGAAATCAGTCACATGAAGCTAAGAAGTTAAAATCCTCAAGGGCATTTTTGGGCTTCTACAAGTTAGGGTTTTAAGTTTTTAGGTTTAAACTGACCATGTACACCCTCTATAAAAAGGGTATAGGGTCCAACATTCACGTTTGCTTTTGGTTTTTCCTTTGTTCAAGCACTTATAAATCCCTTTTCAGTTTAATGAATTTGAGTTAAGTGTTTTGAAGAAAGACCAAGTGCCATCTTATTTCTACTTGTTTATGTTCTTAGTTTACTGATTTTGAAGTTTAAAACCTGTTTCAAAAGAGGAGTGTGCAAAAGTTTGCACATTTTCTAATTTTCTTGATATTTTGCTAAGTTCTTGTTTCTATCTTGGAATTCTTGGGTTATAGGGTTGATCATAGCATCCTAATTGAGTTGATTAAGGTGTGGTGAGGCTTATAACTTAGGGATAATCAAATGTGGGGTAACAAGGTTGCATTAATCAAGATTTTTCAAGTTTCTGATTTTTATACTTGTGCTACTAATTTTGTTGATTCTTAGCAGGCTTTATTGTGGAAGCTTGTGCTTGTTCTTGCTAGCACATAAGCTCAAAATTCGTGGGTGTGGATGTACATCCATGAGGTTTGCATACTTAATCCTAAAATCTGCTTAAAATCTTGATTTTTGGTGATATTTGTATGTGGCTTGTGTTCTTGTGAAATTTGTGGCTTAAATCTGCTTGAATCTATTAATCTTAGTTGTTATTGAGTTAATTGATGCTTGGGTGGCCTTAAATCTCACTTTGCCTTTGAAAAATTTGATTTTGAAAAGATTAAAGGGTGTTTGGGTCTATCTGTTTGAGATTATAACTTGTTATTGTGTTGTTGGATTGTGTTGTTTATGCTTGGTATCTGATATATGCCTTGTTGAGAGTGTTTTGCTGCAACTTTTTAGGTTTGAAACTTCAAATCACACAATCTACTATAACTTGGTGAATTTAACTGTTTTTGACCTAAGATTTTGGTGAAATCTAGTATTTGTGCATGCTTAGGGTTGAAAGTTGTTAGAACATCATTATTATAACTTATTTGATAGATATTGAGTGTTGAATCTGGCCTATTTGTCAAACACATCAGCAAAGTAGCAAACTGCATGTGTTAGGGTTCATCAGTAACTTTCATTGGCTTGAATCTTGCTTAATTCTTTGAACCATTACATGAAACCTGTTTAGACTTGCTTATTGGAGTTTATAATAGCTTGTGTATGCATTTGGTTGAATTTGGCTGGCTGATTATTGCTAAAACTGGTTATTTGTGCTCAACTGCTTAAGTGTTCATGTCTGTATCATATCTTGTGATTGATTGATTAAACTGTATCAATTGGGTGTTTGTGATTGTGATATTTTGATCTTGATTCCTTTTGATCCAAATATCATTTGGGTGCCTTTATGTAATCTAAATCTCAAAAAAAGTCACTAAAGACAAAAGGTCAAACAAGTCAAGCAGTGGGAAAAGTTCCCACTGCTCAACACCCAAAACTAGCCCCTGCTAGTGTAATTTTGAACTCAGCTTATCAATAAGCTATTCTAGCTTATCCAGACTTGCAACAACTTATTTTTTGTGATAGGTCTTCATTATTTGACCCATTTAAGTAGACTAGAGCTTATTAGACTTTGACTTTGACTTTTTACTAGAAAACCAACTTATTTGACTTTTACATAAGTGCTTATTTGCTTTTTCCAGCTTATTGAGTCAGCTTATTTGAAAAATCTTTGTTGATTTTGCTTAATTAAGTCATTTAAAAGCTTTAGAAACTTGAATCAGCACTTGGGGTGGCCTAGAACTCAAAAACGACTATTTTGTCGTTTTCTGTAGATTGCTTATTGCATTTTCAGGCTTATTCCTTGGGCTTATTTCAAATTTCTTTTTGCAGAAGTCTTATTTAGGTCAAAAGAATCTTGTGTGTCAAATTTTATCTTATGGCATTGGCTTATAGCTTAATGGGCCAAAAAGCCCATTAAGAATAAGCTGCTTGTTATAAGCTAGCTTATTTCACACTTTCAGCTTTTGGGCCTTTGGAAAAAGTTGTTTAAAATCAAATTTTGAGTCAACCTGTGCTTTTTAGGCTTATTTTGAACACTTTTTATTATTGGGCCCAAATTTGGCCCAACAAGCTACTGTTTTGGGTTAGCCCATTTTCTAGGCCCATTAGGGGTATTTAGGTAATTTCACTTTCATTTCTGAGTTATTTAGGTTAAATTAAGCTAGTTTGCAAGTTTTTATAATTTTTTATGATTTTTGGATTTTTAATATTATTTTAATATTATTTTATTATTAATAATTAAAAGCTTGATTTTCTAAGTTTTTATATTTTTCCTAGATTCTAAACACTTAATTAGGATTTTTGCAACTTTCCAAATATTTTTAGGGTCTTTTAATTATTTTCTAGAATTAATTTAAATTTTAATTGATTTTAGTAGTTTTTAATTATTTAAAAATAGTTTTTAGTGATTTTAAAATTTTGAAAAATACTTTTTAGCTTAATTAGGATATTTTTGAGGTTTACAAACTTTAAAATCTTGTTTGGGATTTTTTAATAATTAATTGTGATTTTTAGGGCTTTAATTAGCATTAAAAAGTCATTATCTAATTAATTAAAAGGTTTTGGCAAGTTTGGATTTTTTGTAAACTCTTAGAATATTATTGGGGATTTTTGGTAATTTTTAGGAATTTTTAGGTTAAAATTTTAATTTTAGCACTTTTTACGGTTTTACGTGTACACCTTTTTCGACTTAGTTTAATCTGTCTTCGTAACCGTCATTCTCTTCTAATATCATTTCTATTTTTCTTTCTCAAAAGTATAATCACAAATCTAATCCAAATCATTGCACACATAACACACTAGCCTCCTTGAGAACGATCCCCATTTTGGGTTATTTGTACACGGTTTTCCTAAATCGTTGTGCTCAATACTTGCCACTTTTGCACTCTTTTCCTAAAGAGTAGTAAAAACTCAACTATCATTTTGGCGCCGCTGCCGGGGAGGCGTGTTGTGTTTTAATTGGAATTGTTGTTTTTATATACTAACCATAAATAGTATTTGTATTAGTAGCACTCTTCTAATACGCATTATCGGTTTTCGGTTTTTGTGTGAATACTATTAATATAGTGTATACGTAGAACAATAAATTCACAAGTACTCCAAATACGTGAGAAATCACAACCTTGACTTGGGAGGTCATTACCCAATCATTGTATTCGAATCTCAAACCAAAGAAAAAGGCAAAAATAGATAAATACTTTTGTGAAGCTCAATCTTGAAAAATACAAACTATAAGGTGGGTATAAGGCGGATATTATAAAATATATCCTAAGGAAAAAGGCTCTTAAGTGCTTCGCGCCGCCTCGTTTCCCCGCTTGCTTGTGAGTATTTGATTTTGAGAGCTAATCGAGGGTTTTGCCGCCCAAAGTATTACTAAGTATCATATATATTTTCTTGGTTTCCATTGATTAAACCCTCTTGAACGTTTTAGTGTTCCACCAACGTTCTAAAGTCATCGAAGGCGTTCACTTCACGTGATCGTTTTCATTCCTCGAGGCTTCTTTAATCGAGAGATTTGATTAAGGAGGAGATTTGTAGATTTGTGTCTACTTAATACATTCACCAAGATCCAAAAAGGTTAATACAATCAAAAACCACAAAAAAATTGAAAAATACAAAACACCAAAAAGAATCTTCTTTGCTCGTCCCCTCGTTGAACGTGACGTTTATGCTAACTCGTAATCAAGCAATACGTTTATGCTAACTAGTGAGGAGTCTCCTATTGACGAACCCATTGTAAGAGAAGCACCAACCATGGGAATCGAACTATGATGGAGTTACTTCAAGCACCCACCGAGGGTTATGGAGAGGCTATTGTGATTCCCGCTATCCTTACGGAGAATTTTGAGGTGAAAACGGGTTTGTTGTCGATGATCCAAAACAACAAATTCCGTGGTGATGTGAAGGACAATCCATACACCCATATCCGCCAGTTCAATCGTCTTACCGCCACTTGCAAGTTTAAGGATGTCTCGAATGACTCGATTAAGATGATGCTTTTTTAGTATTCCTTAGCGGGGACCGTTAAAATTTGGTTAGAGAAAGAGCCACCCAATTCTATATTGACGTGGAAGGATCTCGTGTCTAAGTTTGTGAACCAATTTTTTCCGCCTTCTAAGACTACTCACTTGAAAAACGAGATTTCAAAGTTTTCACAAGAGTTTAATGAAAGTTTTTTCAACGGCTTGGAATAGGTTTAAGGAAATGTTACATGAATGTCCTCATCACGGTTTTTCCGACTTGCATCAAATTGACACGTTTTACAATTGACTTAATGATCATGAAAGGGATTATTTGAATGCTGCCGCGGGTGGTAATTTTTTGTGTAAAACGGTTGAGGAAGCTTTGGTGATAATTGAGAATAGATCTAAGGTGTATAGTCCTCGTGGCACGTCTAGTGTTCGTAAGGCTTCGTCTTCGGCTTCACCTTCTTTGTCTACTACCATCGATGCTTGCCAAATTGAGGCGAACTTGGAAAACAAGATTTTTGATAAGCTAAAAGGACTTTTGATTGAGTTTAAAGTTGGTGAACAAAGTGCTCCCGCTACGGCTAAAGCGGTTGAGGTTTCTTGCATGTATTGTGGTGGAGGTCATGATTTCTCCGAGTGCATTACCAACGGTGGTAACACTTGGAGTGCCTTCGCGGCCACGGGAAATTACAACCAAAACGGTCAAGTTTCCCGCTCTAATCAAATGACTCCACCGGGTTTTGGTTCAAATAAAAATGCTAACAACAACTATCGCAACAATCAAGTTGGTTTTAAAAACAATTACAACAAAGGAAACTATGGGAATCAAGGGGCTAATAATCAAGTTTCAAACAAAAATGATTTTCAAAACAACAACAAAGGTTTGCAAACATTGAAAGATCTTCCAAGTGAGTTTGTTGAGTACGCTAGTGGGAATGATGTTAGGTTTGACAATATTCAAAGAGAAATCATTAGCCTAAGATCCGAGTTTAAGAACGACTTGAAAAAAGAGTTGAAAAATGAGTTAGCTAATGAACTTAAAATCCACACCAACAAGATGGATGGAAATGTCACTAGGTTGCAACAAAACCAACAAAAAATGGAACAAGGGCAACATGAGATTAAACAAGAGATGATTAAGGCCGAGAAAAGGCAAACTGAGGCCGTATTAAGGCAATCCAATTTTGAAGATAAAATCTCGTCTATGTTTGAGGCAATAATGTGTAAACCGTCTTCGAGTAGTCTTCCTAGCAACACCGTATCCAACCCTAAGGGTGAGATGAAAGTGATTACCACACGTAGTGGTAAGACACTTAAGGAACCGACTCCTCAACCAATTGCTCCTACGGAGGAAGCAATTGAGGAAGAACCCGAGGTGGTGGTCCAAAAGGAGCATGTTCCAATCCCACGAAGTACCGCTCATGCCACACCTACGGTTGACCCTTTACCATCATTGGAACCCGAGATTCCAAAGGCTATGCCTACTATGCCTCAACCCACACCACCTTTGCCCTATCCATCGAGACTTAGGAAGGAGAAATGTCAAGAACGCGACAATTATCAATTTGAGCTTTTTATGAAAATGTTTCATGATTTGCACTTTAATGTGAGTTTCGTCGATGCTTTGGTCATGATGCCTCGATTTGCCGCTAACTTTAAGAGTATGTTGAACAACAAGGAGAAATTGCACCAATTGTCTAGTTGTTCATTAGTTTATCTTAATCGCATACCTCAAAAAGTCGGTGATCCCGGTAAATTTTTGATCCCTTGTGCAATCCAAGATATGGAGGAATGCTTCGCCTTGGCCGATCTTGGTACTAGCATTAACTTGATGCCACTTGCAATCTTCAAGTCGCTCAATCTTCCTAATCTTACTCCTTCACTAATGTCTATCTAGTTGGCCGACCATTCAACGATTCCTGCATGTGGTTTGGCGGAAGACGTTTTTGTGAAAGTGGGGAAGTTCTACTATCCCGTAGACTTTATCGTTGTTGATATCCCCACGGATCCTCAAGTTCCTCTCATTTTAGGTTGTTCGTTTTTAGATACGTCTATGGCTTTGATCGATGTTCATGCTAGAAAGATCACCTTACGTTTCAACGACGAGGAACTTGTTATAAACGCAACTCAAAACTCTCAAATTTCTCATGTTTATTCCGTTGCAACCATAAACCTCGTTGATATGATTGACGTGGTTTGCGAGGAATTTTCACAAGAAGTTCTAGGTTTTGGTGATGAAGAAACTAGTGGCAATCCCACTATGTAAGATCCAATTCTTGATAATTCGACACCAACCTTCACTCCATTTGAAGGTGGTGGTTTTACGTTGGAAGAATTCGATGTTCCACGTACTTGTGACGAAGACCTCGACAACGATGAGGACTTTTCGATTATCAAGGATTTTCTTAACGATTTCCCATTGCCTCCACCCGAGGAGGTTATGAGTATCGAGCCCAAATCTTCACTTGAGGAACCATCCATCCTCGAGTTGAAAGATTTACCTCCTCATCTCGAATATGTCTATTTGGAGGAGGACGACAAGTTTCCAGTTATTATTGCGAAGGAACTTTCGAATGATGAAAAAACCGCACTTGTCGATGTTCTAAAGGACCACAAGAGGGCAATTGCGTGGAAGTTATCCGACATTAAGGGAATTGATCCCAAGTTTTGTACCCACAAAATCTTAATGGAGGAGGATTTCAAGCACGCAATCCAAAGTCAAAGAAGGGTGAACCCCAAAATTCACGACGTCATCAAAAAGGAGGTCCTTAAACTCCTTGACGCGGGAATGATTTACCCCATTTTCGATAGCCCTTGGGTGAGTCCTATTCATTGTGTCCCTAAAAAGGGAGGGATGACCGTTGTGCCAAACGATGCCAACGAGTTAATTCCTACTAGACTCGTGACCGGATGGAGAGTGTGCATTGACTATCGTAAGTTGAATGAAGCCACTCAAAAAGACCATTTTCCCTTTCCCTTCATGGACCAAATGTTGGAGCGTCTTGCGGGAAATGATTTCTATTTCTTTTTAGATGGTCTTTCCGGTTACTTCCAAATTCCCAT
Source organism: Glebionis coronaria (assembly GCA_025667525.1). Classification (NCBI taxonomy): domain Eukaryota; kingdom Viridiplantae; phylum Streptophyta; class Magnoliopsida; order Asterales; family Asteraceae; genus Glebionis; species Glebionis coronaria. The sequence goes on from CM046878.1 coordinate 401,009,720, forward strand.
CGATCCTCGTGATCAAGAAAAACTACGTTTACGTGTCCATATGGAACGTTTGCCTATCGTAGAATGCCATTCGGACTTTGTAATGCACCGGGAACCTTTCAAAGGTGCATGATGGCTATTTTTCATGACATGATCGTGAAAACGATGGAGGTCTTCATGGATGACTTTTCCGTGTTTGGTAATTCGTTCACTTCGTGTTTGTCGAACCTTGAGAGAATGTTGAAACGTTGTGAGGAAACCAACCTTGTGATCAATTGGGAACAGTGTCATTTTATGGTTAAGAGTGGAATCGTCTTAGGGCACAAGGTCTCGAATGCGGGGATTGAGGTAGATCAAGCTAAGGTAGACGTCATCGCCAAATTACCTCATCCCAAAACCGTTAAGGGAGTTAGGAGTTTCCTAGGCCACGCGGGCTTTTATCGTCGATTCATCAAGGATTTTTCGAAGATTTCTCGACCCATTACACATCTTCTTGAAAAAGAGGCACGTTTTGTCTTTGTGCGAAGATTGTGTACGAGCCTTTGAGATCCTTAAGAGGAAACTTACCGAAGCTCCCATTCTTGTTGCTCCCAATTGGAACCTCCCCTTTGAGCTCATGTGTGATGCTAGTGATTACGCTATTGGGGCCGTTTTGGGGCAACGTCATGATAAGCACTTCTTGCCTATTCACTATGCTAGCAAGACGATGACCGAGGCTCAACTAAAATACACTACTACGGAAAAGGAGTTCCTTGCCGTGGTGTATGCATTTGAGAAATTTCGACCTTATCTCGTCTTGACGAAATGCATAGTGTATACGGATCATTCGGCTATTAAGTATCTCATGGCAAAGCAAGATGCTAAGCCTAGATTACTTCGTTGGATTCTCCTCCTTCAAGAATTTGATCCACCATCGTTGACAAAAAAGGAGCCGAGAATCTAGCGGCCGATCATCTCTCTCGTTTGGAAGATCCTCACCTAAGTGTTTATGAGCCCAAGGAAATCACCAAAACATTTCCGCTCGAGAAACTTGGTGTAATGAATTCTAAGCTTGATTCTTCCACCCAATGGTTTGCGGATTTTTCAAATTACCATGCGGGTAACTTCATCATCAAGGGTATGACGACTCAAGAAAAACGAAAATTCTTTCGTGACGTCAAGTTCTACTTTTGGAACGACCCTTACTTGTTTCGAACTTGTGCGGATCAAATCATCCGACGTTGTGTATTTGGCACCGAAGCTTCTAATATCCTTAGAGCTTGTCATGAGGGACCCACGGGTGGTCACCACGGTGCTAATCTCACGGCTAAGAAGGTTTTTGATTCCGGCTTCTTTTGGCCTACTATTTACCGAGATGCACAAGATCTTGTGAAGTCGTGTGATTCATGCCAACGACAAGGAAAAGCCTCACAAAAAGATGAAATGCCACAAAACATCATCCAGGTGTGTGAGATCTTTGATGTTTGGGGTATAGACTTTATGGGGCCGTTCCCACCATCTCGTGGTAATAAGTACATTCTCGTTGCGGTTGACTACCTATCTAAGTGGGTGGAGGCCAAAGCCTTACCCACCAACGATGCTCGTGTGGTAGTCAAGTTTTTGAAAAGCTTGTTTTCTCGGTTTGGAACCCCTCGTGCTATCATAAGCGATCGTGGAACCCATTTTTGTAACGACCAATTCGAAAGGGTCCTAAGGAAATATGGGGTTACACATCGGCTTTCTACGGCTTATCACCCACAAACGAGTGGGCAAGTCAAGGTTTCAAACCGAGTGTTGAAGAGGATCTTGGAGAGATCCGTTGGGGAAAACCGACAATTGTGGTCGGATAAGTTGGACGATGCTTTATGGGCCTTTAGGACCGCTTATAAGACGCCCATTGGGTGCACTCCCTATAAGCTTGTGTATGGAAAGAATTGTCATTTGCCTATCGAGTTAGAACACAAGGCTTATTGGGCCCTAAAGCATTTTAATGATGATATGGAGACCGCGGGAAAACACCGAAAAATGCAATTGAATGAATTAGATGAATTGAGGGACATTGCTTATGAAAATTCATTGATTTACAAAGAAAAAACTAAAAAGTTGCATGATTCTAAAATTAAAAACCGGGTTTTTAACATTGGGGATCAAGTTTTGCTTTTTAATTCTCGCTTGAAAATCTTTTCCGGTAAGTTGAAATCCCGTTGGTCCGGTCCATTCACCGTGACTCAAGTGTTTCCGTATGGGTCCATCGAGCTAGCTCAAGATGATGGTGCTAACTTCAAGGTGAATGGACATAGGTTGAAGCACTACTTTGGCGGGGAAGTTCCATCCTTGAACTACCTCGACCAAGTCACCTTCCCCAATGATAATTAGTATTGAGGGGATCGAGTCGAGCTCATGACTCGGTAATCAAAAACGAGGTGCCTCGTGGGGGAATCCCATGCTTATCCTATGTACATATTATCGCTTTCTAATGTAGTTAACGTGTGGGGATTTGTGCCCTTCTAACCTTTGTTCCGTGGTTGTTTGTGAATTGTGAACTTTAGATGATCATGATCTTCACGATTGGAGCCTCTCGTGTTCGTTTTATGGGAGCACTCGATCGTTTGCTTTGAAGTCTTTCTCAATATCCAAATGATATATCCTTTGATGTTCTAACCTTAGGTTTTTAGCACACTTCATAAACGGCTATTATTTTATTGGTTACACCCTTTCCATGCTAGATTAGGCATTCGACTACGTCTCTAGTATGGGGGTATTTGCACCCCTAGACTCAAAACATTGAGGACAATGTTTAACTTTAGTATGGGGGGGGGGGGGTGAATAGATACTTGCCTTGTCAAACCTTCACGCTTTCCAAAGTTTATCTTTTTGTTTATCGTGTTTGTTGCAAAATAAGGCTAAAAATGACCAAATTTTAAAAATTTTCTCATGTTTTATAAGTGTTTGAAGACACGAATGTAGGTTTTTCGATGGCGAGAATAAGAGTAATTTTTGACTCTACCGTGCGTGTTGAGCACTTAGCTTTGATTCCTTAACTTCACATTAGGCTAAGTCTCTTAAATGAGGACGAGAAATGATAGGGTTAATTATAAGTTACTATGCTAAACGTAGAGTACTCATATTCTTTCAAAAACTCATGTGTTCTCGTTGTTTGCTTATTCTCCCTTCGCATGTAAATATTTTTTGCTTAATAAATATTGACTTAGCGGTTTAGTTGGGATTGTTGGGTTTCTAGTCTTTTCTAGTAGCTTCCGTGTAATTAAATTGGGAAGACATTAAGGTATCACCAGCGTCACGGTTTTGAAGTATTGGCACCCGAATAATCAAAAGATTCACCCAATAATAAGATTTCAAGTGCTCACCTAAATCAAGCAAACAATTTGAAGCCCCACAAGGCCGAAAAATCTATGCGAAATTGAAAGTGAATCAAGCCTTAATCTTCGAAGCTTTAAAGATCCAAAATTCGCCTTAGCGTGAGGATATACGTCTTTGGCTAATAAAACTACCGATGAGGTGGATAATAAAAGGCAAGGCAAGACCGCAGTCATAATAAAAGCTTCATGGCGAAGTTGAATAAAAGATGGAGGTAAACCAAAGATAATAAGGCCCTTCCGTTAGGGGGCGTATAAAAGTCTTGGTAATAAGTCTCATGTTCAAAACCGTTATAAAACCGTGTTTATCGATTCTTCTTGTCAACTTAATTTTTTAACATCGTTGTCTATTGGGAGGGGTTATTGATTTGATGGTCTTAGTTACACCGTTAGGACTCTATTTTTAGACCTAAATCTCTATTATCGCATAAGTCAAACAATGTATCCTCGTGAAACATTTAAGACAATATAAAATATAAGAGATACAACTTAGGAATAATGGGAGGATAAGTACGTGATTAGGGCATATGAGTAGTGTTAGCATTACTAACTTATAATGACAATGATCTCGTTGCACGCTTGGCATGGAATTAGGGTGAAAATCGAGGATGATGAAATTATTTCTAACGAAGCATTCACGTGTTCTTATTCTATGAACCTAAACGTCCCATTTTGCGATGAAAATCATACATTGTGTCTAAAACGCAAGTAGTTGTAGCAATAGTAGTAGTGTAGCTAGTTTATCGTTCAATAAAGTGAATAAAATGAATTTTGGAGATACTACGATACTTTATTCTAGCATTGCGTGAGGGCACGACAATGGTTTAGTATGGGGGAGTGATGAGACTGCTTTTATACATAGTCTCATCGTCCAAATAAGGCTTAAAATGCATTAAATATCATCAAAATACCCATATATATGCTTGTGTTTGTTACTTGTGTATTTTAGGTACGGATATTGAGAAAATGACAAAAGATCACAAGAATCATTCAAAAACGAACACGGGAAACGAAGCCGCACAATGAACCAAGCCCTAATGAAGACTTTCCCAAGATCAACCCTTGAAGATTTGAAGAATTATGAAGAAGGGTCCTCCAATATGGAAGAATTGACACTTTATACCCTTGTAATTACAAGTTTGGTCCCTAAAGTTTGTCAAAATTACAAAAAGGGCCCTCCACTTTGAAGATTTGGCAAGTTTAGCCCCTCAACAAAGCTAAATTGTCAACCAATATCCTCCAAAAAGTCAAATATATCATGAAGTCTTTCAAAGTACAAGAAATTACAAGTTTGGTCCTTTGAAAATCCCAAAATTACAAAAAGGACCCTTGACTTTCAACATTTGGCAAAAATGGTCCCTCATCAAACAAGACATGGCAATTTCAGTCCCCCAAAATGCTCAACATACAAGTCAAGACCATTATCATTGAACAAAATGCCAAATCAGCCCTTGAAGAATCACAAATTGGCAAGAAATACCCCTGAATTTACTTTATGAAACTTTTTGGGGCAAAAGTGTGAAAACCAAAACTTCCGTAACAAAGGAAACTGAGTTTTAGCCTATTATTTACAAAGTAGCAAGTTGATGAAAGATGGAGGTTCAAAGCTGGCCAGACAACCTAGTAACCTTAACCAATCATAACCTGCCACCTCACCCCACTCACAATTTCCACCAATCCCCTCTCTCCATTCTGCCACCTCACCAATCCACTCACCACCGGTTTTAACTTAATTATTAATTAAGTTTAACTCGCGCCTAAACACATATTTAAATCCGAAACAAGATCAAACAACTTGTTCTTCATGTTCTTGATAAAATTAGGGTTTTCTTAATTACTTGTAATTAAGCTCTAATAACCTCTAGAATATTGATTAATGGCCTCTTAATCAAAACCCAACCCCTAAACTCCCATCACTCTCATGCATGTGACATTTCCAACCCTCCCCTGACCCACTCTTCACGTCCAAACAAAACAGGCCAGCGAATCCAACGCTCAAGAACTTGGCTTACTTTTCAAGCTTCATCTACACCCTTGGATGCATTTTCCACTCTTGCCAGCTCCACAAACAGCCAAGAAATCAGTCACATGAAGCTAAGAAGTTCAAATCCTCAAGGGCATTTTTGGGCTTCTACAAGTTAGAGTTTTAAGTTTTTAGGTCTAAACTGACCATGTACACCCTCTATATAAAGGGTATAGGGTCCAACATTCACGTTTGCTTTTGGTTTTTCCTTTGTTCAAGCACTTGTAAATCCCTTTTCAGTTTAACGAATTTGAGTTAAGTGTTTTGAAGAAAGACCACGTGCCATCTTATTTCTGCTTGTTTATGTTCTTAGTTTACTGATTTTGAAGTTTAAAACCTGTTTTCAAAAGAGGAGTGTGCAAAAGTTTACACATTTTCTCATTTTCTTGATATTTTGCTAAGTTCTTGTTTCTATCTTGGAATTCTTGGGTTATAGGGCTGATCATAGCATCCTAATTGAGTTGATTAAGGTGTGGTGAGGCTTATAACTTGGGGATAATCAAGTGTGGGGTAACAAGGTTGCATTAATCAAGATTTTTCAAGTTTCTGATTTTTATACTTGTGCTACTAATTTTGTTGATTCTTAGCAGGCTTTATTGTGGAAGCTTGTGCTTGTTCTTGCTAGCACATAAGCTCAAAATTCGTGGGTGTGGATGTACATCCATGAGGTTTACATACTTAATCCTAAAATCTGCTTAAAATCTTGATTTTTGGTGATATTTGTATGTGGCTTGTGTTCTTGTGAAATTTGTGTCATAATCTGCTTGAATCTGTTAATCTTAGTTGTTATTGAGTTAATTGATGCTTGGGTGGCCTTAAATCTCACTTTGCCTTTGAAAAATTTGATTTTGAAAAGATTAAGGGGTGTTTGGGTCTATCTGTTTGAGATTGTAACTTGTTATTGTATTGTTGGATTGTGTTGTTTATGCTTGGTATCTGATATATGCCTTGTTGAGAGTGTTTTGCTGCAAGTTTTTAGGTTCTAAACTTCAAATCACACAATCTGCTATAACTTGGTGAATTTAACTGTTTTTGACCTAAGATTTTGGTGAAATCTAGTATTTGTGCATGCTTAGGGTTGAAAGTTGTTAGAACATCATTATTATAACTTATTTGATAGATATTGAGTGTTGAATCTGGCTTATTTGTCAAACACATCAGCAAAGTAGCAAACTGCATGTGTTAGGGTTCATCAGTAACTTTCATTGGCTTGAATCTTGCTTAATTCTTTGAACCATTGCATGAAACCTGTTTAGACTTGCTTATTGGAGTTTATAATAGCTTGTGTATGCATTTGGTTGAATTTGGCTGGCTTATTATTGCTAAAACTGCTTATTTGTGCTCAACTGCTTAAGTGTTCATGTCTGTATCATATCTGGTGATTGATTGATTAAACTGTATCAATTGGGTGTTTGTGATTGTGATATTTTGATTGTTCTTGACTCCTTTTGATCCAATGATCATTTGGGTGCCTTTGTGTAATCTGAATCTCAAAAAAAAGTCACTAAAGACAAAAGGTCAAACAAGTCAAGCAGTGGGAAAAGTTCCCACTGCTCAACACCCAAAACTAGCCCCTGCTAGTGTAATTTTGAACTCAGCTTATCAATAAGCTATTCTAGCTTATCCAGACTTTCAACAACTTATTTTTTTGATATGTCTTCATTATTTGACCCATTTAAGTAGACTGGAGCTTATTAGACTTTGACTTTGCGTTTTTACTAGAAAACTAACTTATTTTACTTTTACATAAGTGCTTATTTGCTTTTTCCAGCTTATTGAGTCAGCTTATTTGAAAAATCTTTGTTGATTTTGCTTAATTAAGTCATTTAAAAGCTTTAGAAACTTGAATCAGCACTTGGGGTGGCCTAGAACTCAAAAACGACTATTTTGTCGTTTTCTGTAGATTGCTTATTGCATTTTAAGGCTTATTCCTTGGGCTTATTTCAAATTTCTTTTTTCAGAAGTCTTATTTAGGTCAAAAGAAGCTTGTGTGTCAAATTTTAGCTTATGGCATTGGCTTATAGCTTAATGGGCCAAAAAGCACATTAAGAATAAGCTGCTTGTTATAAGCTAGCTTATTTCACACTTTCAGCTTTTGGTCCTTTGGAAAAAGTTGTTTAAAATCAAATTTTTAGTCAACCTGTGCTTTTTGGGCTTATTTTGAACACTTTTTACTATTGGGACCAAATTTGGCCCAATAAGCTACTGTTTTGGGTTAGCCTATTTTCTAGGCTCATTAGGGGTATTTAGGTAATTTCACTTTCATTTCTGAGTTATTTAGGTTAAATTAAGCTAGTTTGCAAGTTTTTAGAATTTTTTATGATTTTTGGATTTTTAATATTATTTTAATATTATTTTATTATTAAAAATTAAAAGTCTGATTTTCTAAGTTTTTATATTTTTCCTAGATTCTAAACACTTAATTAGGATTTTTGCAACTTTCCAAATATTTTTAGGGTCTTTTAATTATTTTCTAGAATTAATTTAAGTTTTAATTGATTTTAGTAGTTTTTAATTGTTTAAAAATAGTTTTTAGTGATTTTAAAATTTTGAAAAATACTTTTTAGCTTAATTAGGATATTTTTGAGGTTTACAAACTTTAAAATCTTGTTTAGGATTTTTTAATAATTAATTGTGATTTTTAGGGCTTTAATTAGCATTAAAAAGTCATTATCTAATTAATTAAAAGGTTTTGGCAAGTTTGGATTTTTTGTAAACTCTTAGAATATTATTGGGGATTTTTGGTAATTTTTAGGAATTTTTAGGTTAAAATTTTAATTTTAGCACTTTTTACGGTTTTACGTGTACACCTTTTTCGACTTAGTTTAATCCGTCTTCGTAACCGTCATTCTCTTCTAATCTCATTTCTATTTTTCTTTCTCAAAAGTATAATCACAAATCTAATCCAAATCATTGCACACATAACACACTAGCCTCCTTGAGAACGATCCCCACTTTGGGTCATTTGTACACGGTTTTCCTAAATCGTCGTGCTCAATACTTGCCACTTTTGCACTCTTTTCCTAAAGAGTAGTAAAAACTCAACTATCACTCCCTCTTAATAGAAATCTCGTCCCGAGATTTACTCCTTAGGATCAAACATACCATTAGTAAACAACTGAGGATACTTGTTCTAAAAGAACTCCCATTTCCACGTGAACTTTAGTTCAAGTCTTAAATTACCACATATGCTAACCAAGAATATTTAAATTCATTGCCAAACTCTTTATCTCACAATCAATAAATCTCACAAATGACTCTTTAATAAAACAAAGACTCTTATTAGCACAAATCCCGAATAACCGTACATGCAAATATGCATTCTCAAACAACATTTACAAATCTTAATACATGAAATATATCATGTATACCACTCAATTTCCCCCAGGTAATTCTATGCTCATATGCTACTGGTCCGATCTTTCCAAAGATCATAAATAGACCTACAAAACTCTACATCCACTGTTCCATTTTACCAAAACATACCACCCGTTACTATGGGTGAAACTCCCTACATAACTTTGTCACTAAATCTAGTGGTTTCCTCCTTTTCTACATAGCATCCCTTGTTGCTCTCATCCTGTCCACAAACACCATTACCACATTAGTAGCCTCTTTTACTAATTCTAGTCCACAATGGGGACAACTCACCCTATCCTTTCATATAGTGCCCCAAATGGAATTTATCGACTTCTAGTATGATAACTATCATTATATGAAAACTCAGCCATCGCTAATGAGTTTCCTAACTACCTCTAAATCAATCACCCATGCCCTCAGTGTAACACCTAAGGTTGTATAAATATCTCACTTGCCTATCCTTTTCTAGTTAGCTGGATATACTCAACACTTCCTTTATACCTACACAATGTCTTACCTTCAAGGTCATATTGCTCCTCATCTTGTCTGAGTTAGACCAAGCGCTTCGTCCCTATGGCACATCACACCTATAACTCCTCATCCATTCGATTATCGATACTAAGCCTCCCCAACAATCAGTATAGGTCAGTGCCATTTCCTTTTCCACACTACGACAGTATTAGCCTGCGTTGTGCTTTATTCTACTCATGAAGCTCTACCAAAGTTTTACCTACGGTTCCTATCTCGACCTATTTCATTCATGCTTCGCTTCTATACACACTTCCTCCTTCCTCCTCAACTCATACCATACATCACGATGTCATGCTTCCCATCGTTTCTTCCCTTTCCATAATCCTTCATAAGGCATTCCATACATATTAGGCTAACTTTTACGCAGAACTCTCTCCATCACATCCGTACGCAATCCTTCCAACTTCTCAACTACGTGACTTCTCATTCCTCTTGAAATATGAGATGAATTAGTCTGTCTATCGACTATCACCCAACTCTCGTCGTACTTATTCCTCCACCCCATTATGTATCGCTTTTACCAACTTCGTCCTTACATTTCCCTTTCTAAGCTACTCCTATCTATGTAGGAATTATAGTCTACGTCCATTTCCTCCATACGATTGTCCAAGCGACACAACATAAATGTTGACGCGTTCTCGGCTTTAGACAACTCCACTATCTCGAAAACCTACATCCTTCATCTAAACCACCCTAATATGTCCTCCATATAGTTCAAGTTCGTCTCAGCTTCACTTCATTCTTCTTACTCCATGTCTCATCAACCATGCTTGCCTTTCCCAAATGGTACTTGGCCTTGCAAATTTCTTTCATCACTTAACCCCACCCGTCACCTTTTCCAAATGTTCAATAAAGATGATTAAATATGTGTTAGAGACGTTCATGATCCGTATAGATCATTCCCTACGTCTCGTACACCAAATGCCTCTAGCATTCTAGGCAGATATAACAATCCAACTCCACTAACTAAGTCTTATCTAGTTCTTCCAAATCTTCAGTTCCTGCATCGTGTAAGCAATCGCCTTTCTTTGTCGTTCTCGTACACATCCAAATCCTTGCTCCACGTATCGTCATGCTTCGCGAATTCATCAAGTCCTTCCGATAATGCCAAGATCGGCTCATTATCCAATCCACCTCTTCAGCCTCCAAAATGCTTCCTCAGACTTCTTCACTTCGCCCCTTGCTGGTTCCATGATATGCCATCATCTCTAACTACTCATCATGGTAAACTTAATACTGAAACTCACACTTGAAAATCTCACGTATAACTCCACTCCAAAACTAACACAGTAGATCAAAATGTCGTCGATGCTCCCGATGACAACTCGTTTATATACGTTCATGCACCCTCGGTTCATTAACTCAATGAAATCCGCTAGTACTTTGGCGAAGCCAAATGCATAGCCGTAAGCCCAAAGCGTTCATACAACATCCTTAGCAGTTTCAACTACGTCCTCATTGCATCCTCTCTCAGCGGCAATACGAATGAATTTCTACCTCGTTCTACTCGCGAAAATCTACACGTATTCTATACGACCAATACTTCCTCTTATCAGACCACTCAACCGCTTCCACATCACATTTACTACTAGGCAACTCAACCTTTATCCTGAATCCCTTGCAATTTCTAACAACTCTCTATGGCGCGTTACTTGTGGCAATATCCATACATTATACAAATCTCTATTCTTCTCCCTGGTACTCCAAAGAGTCCATATATTCATATTAGTTTGTCTACGAACCTTTAACTCTTTCATCCCCACTAAGGGAATTCCGACCATTCCCTCAGGGCCACCTACTTAACCGTGTAGGCGCGACCAAGTCATTCATATGTCTACCTCAACGCTCCCAATCGATACGAACCCGAAACTACATCCTGAATCCACTAGATACGATCAACGAATCAAACCCACGGATAATTAACGACATTTCACGTGCACCAGTTAAAACAAGTCAAAAACCACGAGACTCAAAAGAAAACTCAAACCCAGAACATGTATCAATTCAAAATGACCCATGACAACGAAAAAAAATAATCCAAGAAACACCCAATGGCAAGCATAACATATTACGCCCTGCGACATATTATTTAAACCGTGCAAAAGATCGACTTTTCCAAAAGAATATATATATATATATATATATATATATTTTACCTCCCCACATCTATGTGACTCAAACAATCTACAAACAACCCTCTTGACGAACTCAAAACTCAACTTAAGGACTAGGTATCCCGTGCATCCCAAATCATAAAAATAAAACTACTATTCAAACTCAACCTTGAACGTGACACTTGTACAACAATTCCGACCAGTCCACTGACCTCCCATGACTATACATTCTGATTATTTGAAAAGTACGTTCCGAGTACATAATTTTGGGCTTTTGAATCACTCAAAAAGCTCTAAAAACGAACAAGTTATGACCAAAACGGTTTTATATTAATGAAAGATAAAATTGTATGTGAAATCTTCATAAACTTAATTTAACCTTGTATTAATAATTATAAATGACGTGAATCGGTTAAACCCAATTATATAAACTATGTAAGTAGAAGGAAATTTTACTTCGCTTTATTTTAAAGAAAGTCTTTTAGAATTTGAAATAAATAAGTGTTGATTAAAAAGAAATCTTATGTTACATCTTGTTTCAAACAAGACTCCAACACCTTACCTTTATTTTACCGAATACAACGAACAATCTAACCCTATAATAGATTTCCAAGTCCCCATTTTTCTCAATATATACCGACCAAAAGAAATGTAAGACCCAACATAAAAGATTTCATTATCTCAAAAGAAATCCCAAGTTATTTTAATAGACTTAAAACCAAGGACACCATTTTAAAACGTACACGTGAAATACGAAACTCAAAGAATACGCTACAAGACAAACTTCAAAAGATTCAAAACGTCGTTGAAACTCCATCAAACTCTAGCACCATAAAACATGAGCAAACACAAGGTACGTTCAAGTTATAACAAATATTGAACGACCATATATCATAACTTAACACACTCTAGTATATATACATCCGCATATATATATATACCTATTAAATCACCCAAAACATACTCGTTATCATACATGTCAAGTCAATCAATCATTTTATACGCTCGTTTTTCCATACGAGTAATCACCATCTCACCATGCCACAACAAGGCATAAAGCCCACCTCCAAAACCAAACCATATCCTGTGATCCCATAATCACACAACACAACTATAAACCAAAACATATAACACAAAAAGAACAATAGCCATATCATAGGCAGCCATTACATAAACCCATATATATACATATACCCAAATTCTACATCTCATCATATACAAGCATGTACTAACCCTCTTTCATGCAATCATACTTGAGAACCCATTGAAGTTGTGGTACTTGTATAACTATGTTGGCCACCATACTTATACAATTACCCTTCCCCCAATGCACTCCCTCCTATGATGACACTTATAAGAATCAATACAACATATAACACATAAATCCATCTACTCACATAAGCTCATAACCACATAAACAATAAAGTCCAAAACTCTATCTATTAAAATAACATAGTAATACTCTTGGAATACAGAAATCCATAGTCTAGCTAAAACAGCATAGATTAAATCCAAAATGAAAACATAATCAGTTATAAGTCATGTCGCCCATAAGAGTGGAGACAACTTAAAACCCTTCATATCAACCTACTCCTAATAACTCGAACCACCACATGATTCTTAGGGAACATGACTTAAACATCAAAAGAAAATAATACTATACCTCAGGTACATAAAATAACCCAACAAAAGATAGAAACTACCATGTACCAAATTATTTACTATAACGTACAATTTAAGCAAAATACGACAATGACTAGTGTGACAATCCGTCAATTTACGATTGATATTTTATTCAATATTTATTTGAAAATATTATTTTATGAACTCACTTATTTTTGGGAAGAAATTTGGATTTACGTCTTGGAGTAGCATTGACTACGTCTAAACCGGAGGATTCAACGTTACGTGCTTACGTTTACATACACCGTCCTTGGTGACAGTCCAACATTTCAGAAAATAAATTTACCATGAATATTATTTTGGAGTTTTAAATTTGTTTTAGTTCATAAACTCACAAATTTACGAGAAGAGATTAGGACTTACGATTTTATTTTTAACGTCCTTTACGACTAAACCGGAAACCTTAGGATTACGTATTTACGTTTCGAACTCCGTTTTTGATGAGACAATTTTTATTGGATTCATTTTGTGACGTTGATTCATAATTTATAAAAACGTTTTTCGTAAAACGACCCGAGGGCACGCAAATCGAGAAAACTAGAATCGAGAAATACCCGTAAACTAGTGAGATGGGACAAAATACATTGTCCCACCCCACTAGCTTAGTTTGGACGGCACAACTTGACACCACACACTAAGGTGGCATCAAGTTAGCTAACATGTTACAAGTGTAAGCTTAGCTTACATTTTAAGCCACACTTTCCCTATAACTCACAAAAACTAGCAACTAGTTTTTACTTCCACCATTTCACACATGTAAATCAACTCCAAAACCTCTCTACTCTCCATTTTATGCCGTCCATATCTCACCCTAAAACACCATTTTGATCAAAATTTTACCATGGAATCTTATGTTAAATACACATATGTTGAAGCCCTTTTGAAACCCTATTGATTGGTGGTCCTTATAACATCCAAGGAGGAGTTTTCATGGAGTAGTAGGGCTGATTTTCCACAAGGAGTTTATGAAGAATGGTGTTCTTGAAGATGGTGTTGGCTATGCACAAGTTTCTCCATCAAAATCCATGTTTTGATCACAACCTACATCATCATGGTGGTATAAAGATTGTCCTCCTCATCTTCTTGTTATTTTTATTATGTAAACATGTATTTTATTTCCTATTGTATATGTATATGATGATTATATGATGATAAAAATGTTATGTGGGGATTTGGTGTTGATAAATATGATTAAAAAAGTGAAAAACTATAAGAAACAAGGTTAAAATCTTGATTAATTTACATGGCTGTATAAAACAGTAAAGAAACATGTTATGAACTGATAGAATGATGAAGTAGAATTGATATACAGTAAGCTATGAGTCTTGTACACATGTAGGAGTTGGCCATGCAATGGAATCAAAGTAATGAGTGAGATATGATCAAAACAAGTTTAAGGTATAAATCTGAGTTCACTGTTTTGGACGATTTTTAGAAAATATTTAGAAGATGATTCAACAGTAGCTATAGAAGAGTTAAATGTATCACATATCATGTAGTTTATGTGATAAATATTTGAGCTTCTATCTCCATATAGAACTCATGATATGGCAGTTTTGGTGAAAGTGAAGATAAAAATCAGATTTTTGAAAAATAAAGTGTAATACTATTATATAAGCACTCAAAATTATATTGTATAAAATGTAAAGTTAAAACCCACTAACTCATGAATTTTATTTATATAAATATGTTAAAGGTTAAATAAGTGGAAATTTTATAAAAATGGTAACTTGTTATGTCTTATAAGATATAAAACTATAAAAATGATTTTTACGACTTTTTCGGCTATTGCCGTAAAATTAACGTTTTTGTTAAATAAAACTTAGATGGTTAATGAAAACTTTATAAAACTTATATACTGATATATAGACATGTATAACAAGTAAAAACCGATAAAACCCGAACTATAGGGCATACGGACATTAACGAGCTAAGTAAACATATTGGACTAATACTTGGGCTAATAATTGGACTAAATAAGATAAACACTCATAAACAGAACTTATTGGGCTTAACCCATTTGGGCCCAACTTGAAAGTTTAAATACTGATAATATAAGTATGAAATGGATTAATACAAGTTAATAAACTTATAATAGGCTTATTGGACCTAAAACACGTAAAAAGGTAAAACTAGTAAACTAGTATAAAAGTTATCGACATATAGCACTAAAATGAGTAAACGAGAATATGTAAACCCACTTGATCATCATATATATATATATAATCATCATATGTATACATAATTGTTATTTCTATAAAGTCATTGGACAAAAGTCTAAGACGAGTATTATTTGTCTAGGTTTCCGTGATTGAAGCACGTACCGTACGTCCGAATGCCGATTAACCCGCCTTCCCACATCAACGTGAGTTCATAGCCTCGCACTCTTTTAAATGTTTTTATGAAATGTTTTATAAACCCGCGAGGGAGATAACATGTTAGTTTTTATTAAATAGGACACCATTTGTCCCGATTGTTTGTTTATTGATTTTGGACCCGAATGATTGAATGACCCGATTGTATGACCCGATAAATGAATAAAGGACCCGATAGATGAAATTAAATGGATTATTAAAGTTAGGTTATGTCACTAAAAGTCCCATTAGCATGAATTGTGAACTACCGGGATTTGGTAGACGCTTATGCATTTAATAGTACTATTTGGGGACGATCACCCCAGTTCGCGCCTTGACGGTTGATCCCCGTCGTGCCACATTGATTGGTAAGCGAATTTATGTATGAGAAGATTTCCATAGCGTGACCTTTGTGACGACACGCTACTTTAGATGGGCAAAATTGGTATCGGGTTAGCTACCCGTTGTTGGTTTAGTAAGGTAACAATGTCATGCGGCTTATAATAATCCAAAACTAACGAAATACTACTAGACGCTCCGAATGACGATGTATTGCCTGACTAGCAATACTGGGTCATACTATTGATATTATGTTTGTGTTTTGGTTTTCATAACCATATTCATATAACGGTTTTTATTTTCATACAACGTCGTAAGACGTATTGTATGATGTTTTTACGACATTGGCTCGTATAATGATTTTTACGGCAAATGCCTATATTATGATTTTCGATAAGGATTTGTATAAAATGACTTTGGCTATTTTATGGCCTATTAAAATGATTTGTACAAAATGATTTTCAGTAATAATTTTATACTGATATTATATTGATGGAATTTATTAAACTCTATGAATTCTCTCGGCGTTATCGCTGACCTTTTCTTTTAACATGTTTTATCTCAGGTACTTGAAGGTAATTCTCGGGAAGACGACAAGAATTCATGGCCCACACCTAAACCATATTTTCCAATCAAATACTTTGTAAAAACTTTGTATGAAATGTAATGACTTGGGACCGATGTAACTTTGATATTTATGAATGGAAATGCTTTTATTATAAAACGACGCGATTTTTATGCGTTGTCTATGATGTGAGTAATGTGTTATCCCGTAACACCAACTAGTCTTCCGTTGTACTGAGTTGTATAAATTTGGGGGTGTTACAGTTTGGTACCAGAGCTCTCGTTATAGAGAACGAAAGATTTTTAAAACCAAAGGTTTTGAATATAACATTTCAAAATCTTTTAACTATAAACATTTTTCTTAAAATGTCTAAAAATCTTTTGACTATAACGGTGCCGAAGAATTCCCGGGTTACCGACAAGGCCAGACTGAGAAGTGTTATTTTAATATATATATATAACTTGGATTATATATATATATGATGTAATTTTATTACATGATTGTTTGATGATTATTTTTATATTTATACGAGGTATTTATACGACGTAGATTGTCACAAGTAACCCTAAATCCCCTAGTAAATTAATCGAAGCTATTCTCGTAGGAATTCTAGCTATTCTAGATCTAAACCAAGTTGTGGATATTTATGATCCCAACAAATGGTTGATATTCTTAGAAATGTAGATATTAGTTAATTGCGATATTGAAAAAGGATTGGCGAGATTAAATCTGATATCGATGTCATGACGATCTTTTCTTATAGAGTGGAGTTTGACAAAACGTTACCACCTAGAAAGATGTCATCTGATTCGTTGTCATCCAATTCTTAAATTGAAATCGAAAGGGTGAATGTTGCACTTGAGGCTGTTATTGGAACCATTACCCAAAAGCCTCATGCCACTAGTACCTTTCCAAGAAATCTGATTGAATGTGTGAGTCATCTCATGCTAGTGACTCATTTGATAATTGTTGTTGTAAGAACTATAGGATTGGAATTAAGTGTTGTTCATATTGAGATTGTGTTGCCTTTACAAGACCGAAGAATAAGATTGAAAGTATTGGAATATGAGGTAGGATATTGAGTTGAGTATATGATTGATTGAAACTTGAATGAAGTAAAATTTAACCCATATGGAATATGAGATTGTTAATATAAGTCGTTAAGTTATTTGATTGAATTATGAGGTTTTAAATGATTGATTGTTTGTGTTAAGGGTTGTTCCTAGGCCATTGTCCAATGACGAGGATGCCCAGAGTCCGAGAAATAAATTGAAGAAATCTTCTTCTGGATTAGGACCAATGGATCTTCCGGGACATATGGAACACCTAATGACTCTTGTAGATTAGTATTCATTGTGGTATCTTTTAAAAATAATCCCTAACTTAACTGTGACATCAGTTGGTAGGATGAGTTCTGAGAATTGTATGACATAGTGACACGTAATGTGTTACGGTACAATTTTGACTTGTTTGTGATTAATGAAAAGACTACCTTTGATTGCTAAATTCTACATGTATCGATGTTATCTATCTTTTCTTGCTTCATCCTAGTGTTCGCATTAGTGATGCAACCATTGAACAAGTACTCATCTTGAATTGAGTTACGTTGTGGATTATTCTTGTTGAGTGCCATCAAGGTCATGAACCTCATGATTATTTGGCTAAAGCTCATTTCCTATCATATTGTAGTTAAGTTCTTCGTGAACAACTTTTCATCACTCTTTTGCAAATCACACATTGTTTTTATAAGTCAAAACGATATCCTTTGAGAAAATTTAATTTTCATCACAATAAGGATTATTTAAAGTGAGATTTATAAGTGATTGATATTAAAATGAAGTTGGTTATGAAACGCTTTGGAAACTTAATTATTTCCATAACAAAGAAAATCTTTGTAAATTTATTTTTGATTCTTATTTAAGAATTAAACATGTAAATGTTTTTATTATAAACATGATGATAAAATTTTGACGAACTGAGTATTGCATCGTTAATCTTGAAATTGTATATAGTTGCGCGCCTACATACAATTTGGAATGGACTATGCAAGACTGATTAGTAGTCACCATAAAACTAATGAATAAACGCTACATTTTCTTCAAGGATTGTGAAAGATTAAATTTTATGAGATCTACAAGAAGTGCGAAATAGGGACATATTGTTAGGGACACCTACATATGTGCCTGTAGCATCTATTCTTCTGAATTGAATTTACTCATCTGTGGAATTTGTCTTATTTGACAAATGATTTTCCGTTCTTGTCCAATTCTCCCGTAGTGAGATTCATAGGAAAAGTATCTGATTACCGAGTGTTGATACCCGACTGGATGTATTGACGTTCTTATCATTTCTTATGATTTGATTTCATTTGAATGACCTGGGTAACGATCCGAGGAGCTTTCGAATGCGTACTCAAATTATGAAAACATGGGATATATTCATATTCGTTAAATGTTTTCGTCTATGTCTGATTTGAAATTCTATCGCATAGATTATGCGTTGACCTTACTCTTTTAAGGTTAGTTGTGTCTCCTGATATCCTTGAATTATGAAGAATTATGAGTTATTATCAGTCTTTTGAGAAGTTCACATCTTATCGACGGCAATAAAACTGAAAAGTTGGTAGTGCGATTAGAATGGATTGATTGATTATGACATGACGACATTGTCTTAATTGATGGGAACTCGAGTAGAATTCACCTAAATGATAAGATGCTGATTATCAAAAGTAATCTAAATAATTCTTGATGGATGACCATATCCTGTATTTAGACTTGAAATTATATTATGAATGATTGTGAATTAGTCATAGATATCATAATCTAGAAAGAACTTAGAATAAATGTATTAAAAGATGTTTCTGTTATCTGAAACCTTAGGAAGTATTTGTTGATGAGTTACCTAGACTTTCGCTATTTAGGCAAGTTGAAATTGGTATTGATTATATTTCCGGTGCTGCACTTGTGGCTTGTGCACTGTACGTCAGCACCATCTAAATTAAAGGAATTACCGTACAACTGAGATAGTTGTCGGAGAAAGATTTTATTATACCAAGCCTGTCATCCTGAAGAGCTATGGTGTTATCATTCCTTATATTTATAGATTACTATGACTGAGTAAATTGACAATCGAAAACGATATCCATAACTCGAAATGGAAGATTTATTCGATCATTTACAAGGTTCTAGCGTATGTTTTAAAGATTTGATCCACGGCATGGTTATTATCAACTTCGCATCTGCAAAGAAGGTTATCTATTCTAATCACCACATCCAGAACTGGTAATGAACATTATGAGTTTCACGTGATGTCGTTTGGATTGACTAATACACATGTAGTATTCATAGATTTGGTGAATCACGTGTGTAGGCTATAATTTGATAACTTCATGCTCGTGATCATTAAGGACTATTTATTTGTTTGTTAATACGAATAAGAATGAGTTAATAATTATTTATAGATTGCCCTGAATTGGTCGAACAATTAAAACCTAAACCTTGAATAATTGATATGTGATTAAAAACTTAAACCTTTACATTATTTGACTATGTGATTAATAGATAATGGAATATAAATTGACTCTTCAAAATTTAGAAGTCATTTAAGACTTTGAGTTATACCAAAAAGAAATGGAAATATGTTTTGACAAATGTTTTAACAAAGGATTTTAAGTGATTATTCCCTTATACACAAACCATTTAACTAAACTTCTGTTTAGGGGTAAATGTTTGTGTATACTTCTAGACAACTTAAGAAGAATTGAGGAAACTATATAATTTATGACTTGAAATTTGAAACGACAATTTTTGCTTTTCAACTAAGAAAACTTTGACCAAAATATAAACAAAGGTTTCTCGAACATTGTCGGATCTTATTAATTGTTTTAATTATTTTCGATAAATCAACAAAAATCTTGTTAATTAAATTCAAATTTATTTTGAACATTTTATATAATTGGTCGAACTAAGAAATTTAAATCTTTATGTTTGCATTTCATAAGAATTGAAAATTTATTATTTAATTACTTGTAATAATTATCGACGCTTTAAACGTCGGATGGAGTAAAACGGATAAAAAAATGATAGTAAAGACGAAACTAAAACATAGAAGATATGAAGAAAGAATTTTGAATAAATACGGTTATGATATTTATTTCATCAGGAAAGTGAACGTAATTACTGACGCATAATATAGAAAGAATATCTGAGTGAATTGTGGACATGATAATTATATCATCATGAGGGGTGAATATAGGTACCAACGCATTATGTAGAAAAGATAAAGAATCAATTACGATGTATTCCTTAATAATGAAGGTGCAAAATGAATTGCCGAACAATATAAAAATAAACGATGTTTGTAAAAAGGATAATATAGATAATAAAAAGGGGTTCGCGGCTAATATGAACCATCAGAATTGAGAAGCCGATAGCGTTAAATGTTTTAAAGACCACATGTGATTGTCTAAATATGGAGGATTGAGAGATATAGTTATGTTGGAATTTGTAAGTATAAGTATTCTATTTATGTCATTTCTGAATAGAAGTATCTTTGTCTGAAGAAGTTGTACTGATGGCAATTATGAAGGCAGACATCGCCTCGTACATTAGTAAACGTCTAGCTATTGCAAAGGTCATCATCTGAATTTGATTCAATTTGGGTCATCGTCGACAGACTGACCAAATCTGCTAATATCATTCCCGTTAATGATAAATGAAAAAGAGTTATGTAAACATAGTGTGCCTGTATCGATCATCTATATATCAAGATCCTCGCTTCGCATCGAATTTCTAGAGATTTGCTAAGAAATCATTGAGAACGAACCTTGATGAGAGTACTATGTACCACCCCAATCGAAGGGACGAGGTAAAGTAACGATACAATATACTATAGGCGCTGTTCTATGTTTGAATTATTGACCTTTGGTAATAGACCGTGTAATCGTTTTCCTTTGGAGAGATTATCATTGATAACTATCGTATTAGGATCGAGATCGAATCTTGTTAAGCTTTAGAAATTAGAGCATCTATAGGCAAGAGTTGAAATGAAGACATCCGACATACACCCACTGTGAGTTGGACATGTCTCTTAGGTTTAAGGTTTCCTATGATGGCAAACCTATCCTTGCAAAATACCCGACCCGCGAGATCTGAAATGATTGTTGAAATCAGGATTTGATTATTAACTACCGATAGTGGGCAGGAGGTTATGTGAATATGAAATGTAGATCTTGAAGTGCCAAATGGGTAGAGAAGTTATGCCACAATTTTTAAACTTAGAAAGATGAATTCATGATCTGACAAATCATGGGATATAAGTCCCCGTTGTTTGGGACCATTGAGATGATGTGAAAGATTGGTTTGAAAGGCATATAAGCTGGATCTACCCTAGGACTTCAAGGACTGCTTAAATTATGTTTCGTAAATCAAACTTGATGGAATATCTATCAAGTGAGAATCTGATTGTTTCTTAGTAGAGCTTAGATCGGCGAAAAGTTGCATTCATCAAAAACCCGTGAACATCATGGATAGAGAAAGTAAGTCAACATTAAGCCTGATCTTATGCCCGTAGTTATGTTTGATGAAACTCGCATATTGTAATTGCACTTGTGAGAAAAGACCGAATGTAGAGGAAATACCCACATGGCTTTAACTCTATAAGAAGCGAGTAGTAAGGTACGATGATCTTTGAGGACAAAGATCCTGTTTAGGGGTAAATGCTGTGAAAATCCGTCAATTTACGATTGATATTTTATTCTCAATATTTATTTGAAAATATTATTTTATGAACTCACTTATTTTTGGGAAGAAATTTGGATTTACGTCTTGGAGTAGCATTGACTACGTCTAAACCGGAGGATTCAACGTTACGTGCTTACGTTTACATACACCGTCCTTGGTGACAGTCCGACATTTCAGAAAATAAATTTATCCATGAATATTATTTTGGAGTTTTAAATTTGTTTTAGTTCATAAACTCACAAATTTACGAGAAGAGATTAGGACTTACGATTTTATTTTTAACGTCCTTTACGACTAAACCGGAAACCTTAGAATTACGTATTTACGTTTTCGAACTCCGTTTTTGATGAGACAATTTTTATTGGATTTGTTTTGTGACGTTGATTCATAATTTATAAAAACGTTTTTCGTAAAACGACCCGAGGGCACGCAAATCGAGAAAACTAGAATCGAGAAATACCCGTAAACTAGTGAGATGGGACAAAATACATTGTCCCACCCCACTAGCTTAGTTTGGACGGCACAACTTGACACCACACACTAAGGTGGCATCAAGTTAGCTAACATGTTACAAGTGTAAGCTTAGCTTACATTTTAAGCCACACTTTCCCACTAACTCACAAAAACTAGCAACTAGCTTTTACTTCCACCATTTCACACATGCAAATCAACTCCAAAACCTCTCTACTCTCCATCTTATGCCGTCCATATCTCACCCTAAAACACCATTTTGATCAAAATTTTACCATGGAATCTTATGTTAAATACACATATGTTGAAGCCCTTTTGAAACCCTATTGATTGGTGGTCCTTATAACATCCAAGGAGGAGTTTTCATGGAGTAGTAGGGCTGATTTTCCACAAGGAGTTTATGAAGAATGGTGTTCTTGAAGATGGTGTTGGCTATGCACAAGTTTCTCCATCAAAATCCATGTTTTGATCACAACCTACATCATCATGGTGGTATAAAGATTGTCCTCCTCATCTTCTTGTTATTTTGATTATGTAAACATGTATTTTATTTCCTATTGTATATGTATATGATGATTATATGATGATAAAAATGTTATGTGGGGATTTGGTGTTGATAAATATGATTAAAAAGGTGAAAAACTATAAGAAACAAGGTTAAAATCTTAATTAATTTACATGGCTGTATAAAACAGTAAAGAAACATGTTATGAACTGATAAAATGATGAAGTAGAATTGATATACAGTAAGCTATGAGTCTTGTACACATGTGAGAGTTGGCCATGCAATGGAATCAAAGTAATGAGTGAGATATGATCAAAACAAGTTTAAGGTATAAATCTGAGTTCACTGTTTTGGACGATTTTTAGAAAATATTTAGAAGATGATTCAACAGTAGCTATAGAAGAGTTAAATGTAGCACATATCATGTAGTTTATGTGATAACAATTTGAGCTTCTAACTCCATATAGAACTCAAGATATGGCAGTTTTGGTGAAAGTGAAGATAAAAATCAGATTTTTGAAAAATAAAGTGTAATACTATTATATAAGCACTCAAAATTATATTGTATAAAATGTAAAGTTAAAACCCACTAACTCATGAATTTTATTTATATAAATATGTTAAAGGTTAAATAAGTGTACATTTTATAAAAATGGTAACTTGTTATGTCTTATAAGATATAAAACTATAAACATGATTTTTACGACTTTTTCGGCTATTGCCGTAAAATTAACGTTTTTGTTAAATAAAACTTAGATGGTTAATGAAAACTTTATAAAACTTATATACTGATATATAGACATGTATAACAAGTAAAAACCGATAAAACCCGAACTATAGGGCATACGGACATTAACGAGCTAAGTAAACATATTGGACTAATACTTGGGCTAATAATTGGACTAAATAAGATAAACACTCATAAAAAGAACTTATTGGGCTTAACCCATTTGGGCCCAACTTGAAAGTTTAAATACTGATAATATAAGTATGAAATGGATTAATACAAGTTAATAAACTTATAATAGGCTTATTGGACCTAAAACACGTAAAAAGGTAAAACTAGTAAACTAGTATAAAAGTTATCGACATATAGCACTAAAATGAGTAAACGAGAATATGTAAACCCACTTGATCATCATATATATATATATAATCATCATATGTATACATAATTGTTATTTCTATAAAGTCATTGGACAAAAGTCTAAGACGAGTATTATTTGTCTAGGTTTCCGTGATTGAAGCACGTACCGTACGTCCGAATTGCCGATTAACCCGCCTTCCCACATCAACGTGATTTCATAGCCTCGCACTCTTTTAAATGTTTTTATGAAATTTTTTATAAACCCGCGAGGGAGATAACATGTTAGTTTTTATTAAATAGGACACCATTTGTCCCGATTGTTTGTTTATTGATTTTGGACCCGAATGATTGAATGACCCGATTGTATGACCCGATAAATGAATAAAGGACCCGATAGATGAAATTAAATGGATTATTAAAGTTAGGTTATGTCACTAAAAGTCCTATTAGCATGAATTGTGAACTACCGGGATTTGGTAGACGCTTATGCATTTAATAGTACTATTTGGGGACGATCACCCCAGTTCGCGCCTTGACGGTTGATCCCCGTCGTGCCACATTGATTGGTAAGCGAATTTATGTATGAGAAGATTTCCATAGCGTGACCTTTGTGACGACACGCTACTTTAGATGGGCAAAATTGGTATCGGGTTAGCTACCCGTTGTTGGTTTAGTAAGGTAACAATGTCATGTGGCTTATAATAATCCAAAACTAACGAAATACTACTAGACACTCCGAATTACGATGTATTGCCTGACTAGCAATACTGGGTCATACTATTGATATTATGTTTGTGTTTTGGTTTTCATAACCATATTCATATAACGGTTTTTATTTTCATACAACGTCGTAAGACGTATTGTATGATGTTTTTACGACATTGGCTCGTATAATGATTTTTACGGCAAATGCCTATATTATGATTTTCGATAAGGATTTGTATAAAATGACTTTGGCTATTTTATGGCCTATTAAAATGATTTGTACAAAATGATTTTCAGTAATAATTTTATACTGATATTATATTGATGGAATTTGTTAAACTCTATGAATTCACTCGGCGTTATCGCTGACCTTTTCTTTTAACATGTTTTATCTCAGGTACTTGAAGGTAATTCTCGGGAAGACGACAAGAATTCATGGCCCGCACCTAAACCATATTTTCCATTCAAATACTTTGTAAAAACTTTGTATGAAATGTAATGACTTGGGACCGATGTAACTTTGATATTTATGAATGGAAATGCTTTTATTATAAAACGACGCGATTTTTATGCGTTGTCTATGATGTGAGTAATGTGTTATCCCGTAACACCAACTAGTCTTCTGCTGTACTGAGTTGTATAAATTTGGGGGTGTTACAACTAGTGTGGATGATTATGGTTCAACCTGCACTAGTCACAATTCGAAAAGAAAATAACATGTGGCTAAGTATGAACATACTATGGTTCAATTCATACTAGTCAAAACATCACAATAAATAACATCCAAACACATCAATTAATATAAAATGCACACATACTCCTATGACGCCTATATGCAGGGACCCTTAAGCTATAGACCAGGCTACTAAACAAGGCAACCTAATTCTCTATAACCATTGTCTTTGATTCCATTCTATCACACCCCACCATGGCGGAATATGGGGCGCGACGTATGGATATCATCACAACATGGCGTGTCTATAGAGATAACTATATGAAATAAGAAATGTCATAAAATGGTGACACAAAAGTCATGACAGTATCTCAACAATACAAGAGTCTAGGTAAGTAGGTAACAGTCCTACCTCTTACCCAAGACAAACAAATAACAAAACCAAAACAAACATATAGGTGCCAACAGTATCACTTATTAAATGGACAAATAAAAACTAAGAAGGAAACGGGGATCTCCTTCTAAATGCATTCTTACGCTCTCCAAATCCTAGCCACTTATGTTCTCATGCTTAACCATAGTATCACCTGAAAGAGACACTAAAACACGTCAACATAAAGTTGGTGAGAGTCATAGGTTTAGACTCCAACGCCAAAACAAACCATAAGCTGTGAGTAATAACCAAAAGTTAAAAACATATGGACAATGTGATACTAATATGCATTAACAAACGAAGATTCAAGATTTAACTAATCAAACCAAAACCCAGTCCAAGGCTCCCATCCTTACCAAACACCATACTCCCATAGACTTCCAAACACCTATGAACCAATCCCCAAGGTCGCGCCTTGTCAACACCCCCTTGGTACCAAGTCAAAACATAAACAATCAAGAATCAACTAGTAGTTAATCATATAAGTATGCACACATAAGTCCATTACCAATGCCAAACATTCACAACATAATTTATAAATAACAAAACAAAACAGTGTCTCTTCCATCCCATCTGGAAGTCAAAATCATTGATAAACATGGGACTATGAAACTCACCTGATTGAGCTTCTCCAAAAGTCCTCGCACTAGCAAAAAGCTAACAAACCAAAAACACACAATCAAAACATGAACCAAACACTAAGATGGCTCATCAACCTATGATGGACATCTAACCTCCTCCTACATAAATACCTCATTTATATGCTCTAAGCATCTCATTACACCCCTCTATAAAGCCCTTAACTCATTATACTTCATAACTCGCCCCGTTAACATTTTACCAAAAATAGTCCTGGTTTTAGGTCTCCAAACTATAAGCCAAACGCTCACTTAAACATACCCATGGTTTTTGTAAAGGGAATATTTATGCCCTTACATATGTTAACTAACACCTCCCATTTCCCCAACCTTAAAGCTACTGTTAAGACCACGATATATATATATATATACTTTTGTCATTCCAGATTTACTGATTTTAAACATACAAAAAGTTTGTTATGATTAGGGGGTCTTACCCTAACCCAACATCTTAGCCCTCTTTCAGATATCTTATATAACATATAAACTAACTCTCATGTTCGTTTCAAGGTCCAAGTGTACGCCTAAGTACCCTAACCATCTTAAAAATTAAAAAGAAAACAGGCTGATCTCAAAACTGTTTTGACCTTCGACTGTTGTAACCTGTTTTTTACCCACTTCCCTACCTCCAATTTAGTTCTAGTTTCTTGCATTGGAAAGACACTTCAATTACCTTTTCAGGGATACTTAGATCGCAAAATAAGAGTTTCTAGAACTCCCAATATGATCAAAACAATTGACTCAAAATTCTGGCCAGTTTTTAAAAACGGGTTAAATTAAATTAACCTAATTAATTACCCATAACCCCATTAAATACAAGGCATATTTTATGTAATCATCATAATATCATTAATATAACATTAATTTACTATTTTTAAATTAAACCCTAACCTAAATCCATCATAAGATGATTATATAAATATTAAAAACAATTAAATTAAAAAGGGATTATGAAGGTTTTACCTTTAGATTAATGGAAGATGAAAAAAAACCCATGAAACCTAAAAACACTTTGTGAAACCGTCGACCTCTTTTTTTCTCCAGGGTTTATGACTTTTGTTTAGTATATAACATTATATAGGATGTGATAACCCATTCCTAGCCCAACCCAAAAACCCCTTTCCTTTTTTTCTTCTTTTTTCCTTTTTTCTTTCTTTTCTTGCGTCCAAACCGACTCCCCTTCTTTCTTTTTTCTTTTTTTTTTATTTTTATTATTTATTATTATATTATTAATAACACCTTAATTTACCTTAATTTATTTCAGCTCCTAAAGCCTCCAAAACCTCAAAACCGTAAAACTAGTCAAATTTACACGTTTACCGTAAAAGACGTAAAATATACACTTTTATAAAAAATCTCAAATTTTGAAATAAACTTTATATTTAAGTCCTAAATAACTTAAAACCATCCCGAAAAATACTCCCATGACTAAATACCTCTTCCGAGACCTCTAAATGCTAAACCGTAAATCGTAAAAATACGATTTTCTATAATACATATACGTATACGTAAAACCACTAAATAACACCATATCACTTCATAGTCACTATCATGTGAGCTCATGAACATGAAATCATCACACATCGTTTTCTTCACAAGGTACCCCGTACCGGAAACGATATCCAAACCACAATCTATACACACCAATTAGCACATAAACACGTAAAGACACGTAACTAGCACAAAATAAAACTAAGTGACGAACCTTAAAACCGGGGTTGTCACATGATGTCTCCTGTTCAAACTAGAAGATCTCATCAGAATCTTGGAGGATTTATTGCCAATATACACAAGAAGGTAGATACCCCTCTTGTTCAAGCATGTTTGTTTGCCTGTTTTCTGTCACAACAGGAACCCAAGAAGATTTTTGATGCTCTCAAAGAACCAAGTTGGGTGGAAGCAATGCAGGATGAGCTTCACCAATTTGCTATTCAGGATGTTTGGAAGTTAGTTGATTGTCCCAGATATGTCAGACCTATTGGGACAAGATGGGTTCTTAGAAACAAGAAAGATGAAAGAGGCATTGTGGTCAGAAACAAGGCACGTTTAGTGGCTCAAGGATATACACAAGAGGAAGGGATAGACTATGAGGAGGTCTTTGCACCAGTTGCAAGGATTGAGGATATAAGGATATTTCTAGCCTATGCTTCTTGCATGGGCTTTACTGTCTATCAAATGGATGTGAAGAGTGCTTTCCCTTATGGCACAATTGTTGAGGAGGTTTATGTAATGCAGCCTCCTGGTTTTGAAGATCCAGAGCATCCAGACAAGGTGTATAAAGTCAAGAAAGTTATGTATGGACTTCATCAAGCCCCAAGAGCATGGTATGGCACATTGTCCACCTATCTGGTAGAAAATGGATTCAAAAGGGGCACCATAGACCAGACCTTATTTACAAAGAAGACTGGTAAGGATGTCTTACTTGTTTAGGTTTATGTGGATGATATCATCTTTGGCTCCACAAACCTAAAGATGAGTGAAGACTTTTCCAAGCTTATGATAGACAAATTCAAGATGAGTGCAATGGGGGAGATGAACTTCTTTCTAGGGTTACAAGTTCAGCAGAAAGAAGGCACTATAGATCAATGATTGGTTCATTGATGTATCTCATAGCCTTAAGACCTGACATTATGTTTGCTGTGTGTGCATGTGCACGCCATCAAGTGACTCCCAAAGAGTGTCACCTTCATGCTGTCAAGAGAATCTTTAGGTACCTTAGATGTTATCCAGATTTGGGGTTATGGTATCCAAAAGATTCACCATTGGAGCTTATTGCATATTCAGACAGTGACTATGGTGGTGACAAATTTGATAGAAAATCCACAATGGTGGATGTCAGTTTCTTGAGAGTAGGTTAATATCTTGGCAATGCAAGAAACAAACAGTGGTGGCCAATTCTACAACTGAAGCAGAGTATGTAGCTGCAGCTTCTTGTTGTGGACAAGTCTTATGGATTCAGAACCAGTTGTTGGATTATGGGTATAATTTCATGCATACCAAGATTTTTGTAGACAATAACAGTACTTTATGCATTATTGAAAATCCTGTACATCATTCTCAAACAAAACACATAGAAATTAGACATCATTTTATAAGAGATTTTTTTGAAAAGGGTTTAATACAACCAGATAGGGTTGACATAGAAGAAAATGTGTCTGATTTATTAACTAAACCTTTTGATACTGGAAGGTTTCAATACTTGGTAACAAGTATTGGAATGATCAATCTCACTTAAATATGTGTTTTGGGATCTTTTTGTAAAAGTATGTACAGGATATGCATTGTTATTGGTCTTTTTGGAAAGTTAGATTTTCCACTATATTTGTCTAACGCTGACAAAGGTTATCTTAACGCTGATAAGTGTTATCGTGATGTTGTTAGCAACATGTTAGTTTTGTGGTTTTTAATCTAAGTGTGCAGGCGTTGTTAGCATTGTACCATTAGATATAGAGTTGCTTATGGATCATTGGAGAATCATTGGAGCATGTTTCAATTTATGGATGATGGTTGGAATATTTATATTCCTATCTTGACATAAATTTTTATATACATGCATATTATTGGGCAACATATGTATCACAGTTTAAGAGGAGGTTTTAGGAACCTTTAGGACTTTTGGGTATTCTTATAATACTCTTATCACAATTCTAGATTCTGTCCACTAGTGAGTATGAGTTAGTTTACTAAATCATGAGGCACTATAGCATGCAAAGTTGACATACTATGCATGCTGCCAAGACCTTTTTGGCCTAGAATTGGATGTGGTCTGTTGGGAGACTTGGGAATGATTTATAATGGGTTTACCAATGAGTTACAAGGAATTTATGAGATAACTTAATTGTTAAGAATTTTGATTAGCAAGGGACACTAGAGGACTGTTATGTCTATCTTGCATAAGCAAGTGTGCATAACTGGACAGTGCTTGCCGCCCTATAATAATTATCAATTTATAGGTTATCTTCACAAGGATGAATTACTTTGTTAAGGTCCTTTTTCATTTTTATTACTTTTATTTTTGGACGCTGACATATATTTTTCCAAGTGTTGTTATGACCAATTTAGACGCTGACATAGCTTTGGCAAACGTTGACAAGAATATAGTCGTTGGGCGTTGATGGGTTATTTTTGACCGTTGACACTCATTGGGACCTACCCAGTTGTTATTTTTGACGAATTTTGGGGCTGTAATTTTGGGAGTAGATAACTTTCATATACAATGTAAACCTAAAGCGTGTGTCGACTAGGTGTGGGATTCAATGTATACACACCTAGTGGTTGTTTGTTATTAATATAATGAACAATCCTTTTGTTTAATTCATGTTCTTTGTGTCTAAACACCTTGTTAATGTGTCATGTTCGAATTCCGCTTTGATTATCTAATCATATGAACATGATGCATTCCTAGTGGATAACTTTTAATTAATGCACCAGATAACTTATTTTCTTTTCAATATTTTCATCATTATATTTTGAAAATACTTGCCTTATTTTTGACCAATCACATGTGCCTATCTCTCCTATATATTTGGCTCCTATTTTTAAACAGTGTACTTCATATTCTTGTCTAACACTTTTTCTCCTATAATTCATCTTTCATTAATAATTTACAAACAGCTTTCTTCAACAATGGCACCAAAGTTTAAACAAAGTGACTTGGTATTGGGATTCAGGAGTCAGCACAACATGATTGCTTATTTGGAGGCTGATGATACTTTGTTTCCACAATACACCTAGATGGTGGCGTATTTGAATGCATCTCCAATTAGGTATGCACTTTCCCATGCTCCTCTCATCCCTGTCACTCATATTAAACAGTTTTGGAACATTTTTAGTTCCTCAACGATTAATAATGTGACTACCTTTCAGCTATTGTCCATGGGCGTACTTGGGTGGTTACTGAAGCCTTGGTTCGCCAGGCTTTGCATCTTAATGATGCAGATGGTATTACCACCCTCCCCATCAATGAAATAGAACAAGGACTTCGGGCTTTGGGGTATCCTTTCCCTGATAAGGGTACTTTAAATAAATACCATAAACAAGAGTTTCCCCCAGCCTGGAAGTATCTCATACATGTCATCCTTCAATGTTTGAGTCCCAAATGTACTGCACATAATGAAATTAACAGATTAATTGCTAGTGCAATTGTGTGCATTACAAATGGGCAAAAGTTTAATTTTTCAAAACTGATTTTTGATGGCATGTGTAAAAACAAAGGGAATAAGATGACTTTGGCTTATTCCAGATTTTTGCAAATGGTTTTTGATGTGCGAAATTACTGCACAAGGGATCATGATGATTTTTATGAGATCCCTGTGCAAAAGAAAGCTATTTTTAGTAAGATAAACTCACCCCCTCACCGTGAATTACCCCTCACACAAGCTATGCTTGCTGTTATTGCAGCAACACAACCCTAACCAGACCCACAACCACAACTTGACCCAATACCAGAACCTTTGCCTTCACCTCAACACACGGAAATTGACCAAGAATCCTTCAACACTGACACATTAAATGTTGGCGTTGACACAAGTAATCCAAACGTTGACACATTTCCTTCACACACCCAAACACCCCTTAATCTTCAAACTACCACCCAATCCACATCATCTTCTACCCCAGCTGAATATAGCTTGCAAAAACGCCCAAGGACTACTGGAGTGTTCTTCTCTAGTGGTCCTAACCATGTTGCAGAGAGAACCACCACCACACGTGTGGTTGGTGCTATGGATGAGGCTGGGACTATTGGTACTAGCTTAGATGCAGGCCAAGCCAGTCCTAACATCTTTAAGACCTCATCCATGCCCCATGACTCTACTTTGGGAGGTCAAATACCCATTCTAGAGGAGGGCAGATTGGAACCATACACAACGATGGAACTGACGGCTGTCTGCATTAGCTTGCAAAAGCAAAATGCAGACCTAGTAAAAACAGTCAGTACACAAGGCCTTGAACTCAAGCAATTGAGGGAGAGGATTGTTGTTTTGGAAACTGCTGAATCTAGGAGAAGGCAGACAAGAGTCCTTTCATCAGGGGAGGATTCTTATAAAGGGGAGGAAGCTGCTACAGAGCCTGATAATTTGAGTGATAAAGGCTCACATGAAGCTGCTACAGAGCCATTTGATTTGAGTGGCAAAGGCTCATATGATGGAGAATCTTTGGGTGTTGCTGAAGCCCTTACTGAATTGAAGAAGCAATCAGGTTTCGATACATCTTTGGTTACTCCTACAAATTTGAACTTGTCTTTTACAGCTATGATGGAGCAGTTCACAAGAGGCGCTGAGACAAGTAAGGTGAGCGTTGACAAGCAAACTTTGGACTCTGACACACCAAGCGCTGACAAGAGTAAATTGGGCGATGACACAAGGAATTTGAGCGTTGACAGACCTGCAGATATGGTTGATGTATTTCAGTCATCAGCTATCATCAAATAAGTGTCTTCACAGGTACCATCATCATCTTTACCCATCATTGATCCATTAGATAAGGGTAAAGGAATTATGGTAGAAGTAGAAGTTCCAAAGGATGCAGCACAAGTAGAGTTTGATTCAAGGTTGGCTCCACAACTTGTGGAACAAGAAATGAAGAAGGTTGGTGAATCACCATTTTTTGTCACTTCAGAGGAACAAGAAGAAGTGATGAAGAAAGTTCAGATTCAAGTGTTATGATAATTGAACAACCAGAAAGACTTGAATATGGTGATGACTTGGCAAGAGAGAAGCTTAGAGAGTTAAAATTGCAAGTAGACTTTGATATGCCAGAAGTTGTTCAGATGTACCATGCTTGGGAGAATAGGATTATGGAGAATCCAGATTTGACAATTTCAGACCAAATTTGGGGATTAGAGATGCTTCTAAGAGTTCAAAGAGACTGCAAGGTAATTCTGAAACACAAGGCTAGCAATGTTTTCTCACTGCTGAAGAGGGATTGAAGAGAGCTTTAATACATGTTACTCAGATGTCATGGAACTGGATGGACCTTCAAGAAATCGCAGGGTTTATCCTTTGAAGAATTGGAGTACAAGGCTTATCCCATTTGGGCAAGAGTGCAGGAAATCAATACTCTTAGACTTCTTTCAGATGAGAGGAAAGAAGAACTTGCAGAAGAGATGGAGATTCAGAAGGCAATGATTGTTCCAAGGCCTTTGAAGAAGGGAGTTCCACTTGAGTTCCCTAAAGGTTTAAATAAAGTGAATCCCAGTGAAGCTATTATTAGAAGAAACATTAAGTTCTCACCCATGGAAGCTTCAGATATGGTACAAGTGTTACCTCTTGATGCCAGAAACCCTATCATTAGCTATGAAGAAGATGCAAGTGGGTTTTGGAAGATTGGCAGATATGGGAAAGAGGAACACACATTTACTACTCTTATGTCTCTTTTTGCAAGTATGGATAGAGAAGACTTGGCAGACCTTTGGAGGTTGTTGATAGCCAAGTATGAGACTGAAGCACCTACTTCAGTCAATGGAATAAAGCTTTCGTCAACATTCAAGAGAATGTGTGCACCAGAAGAAGAAGATTATGTTTGGAAGGATCTTGAGGATGATATTAGTGGTCTTCTATGGCGTTTGTATTCAGCTGCTGGTGTGTATTATTTGAGCTCTACAAAGTTTGCTGAGTGTCTTCTTGTAGATGCTGAGTATCCCATGTCCAAAGAAGTTTTGGAAAAGATGAAGACAACACAGCTAGAGAATGATTATTCAAGTGACGTGGCCAAAGATTTGATTAGGCATGTTTATTACCAATATGATAAGATTTGTAAGATTCCTCCTAGTTCTTAATTTTTATTCAGAAACTTGATTACTAGAGTAGATATCAAGTTTAGGGGAGGATTGTTGGGAATAAAATGTAGCCAGTACACTTGGACGCTGACAAGAAGAAAAAAAGCGTTGATAAGAAGAAAACAAACGTTGACAGATCAAGCGTTGACAGGAAGAAGTCAAGCGTTGATAGGTTGAAGACAAGCACTGATAGAAAGATATGGTCTACACGTATTATGTTTATAGTTTGTTTCTAGTAAAGATAGGATCAACAATGTATTTTCTGTAATTATCTTTACCTAGAATAGCTGATACGTAGACTCTTGTACAAGGCTTCTTATGTCTATAAAAGAAGACCTTTAGGTTATGTTTCATATAAGTTTTTCATACGTTTAACACTTTCATTGTAAGCAAGTTTTTCATTATCAATCAAGTGAAAGTTTGTTTTACAACTGTTTGTGTGTTTGATACTTGGCTTTTACCTAGTAAGAAAATTATCGTTGTTCCAAGTCTAACCGAATTGATTACTGGTTCAAAGTATGACTCAGTCGTCTTTTGGTGGAAATAAATGTTGTGTCGTTGTAGTAAAGGAAAAATGCAAAAACCTTTAAAGTAAATGGCAGGTAAAATAAATC
This sequence comes from Glebionis coronaria, assembly GCA_025667525.1. Lineage (NCBI taxonomy): Eukaryota > Viridiplantae > Streptophyta > Magnoliopsida > Asterales > Asteraceae > Glebionis > Glebionis coronaria. Next base: position 401,044,668 of record CM046878.1, read on the forward strand.
TAAATCTAATTAAAATAAAATGAAAAGAAATTAAAGCGTGACGAAAAATTAAAAAGCGCTTAAAGTAAACAACGCAAACTTAAAACTATCCTAAAGGCGAACTTAAAACGCAACTAAAACTTAAAATAAGGCAAGCTTAAAATAAATCTAAGGCAGGTAAACTTAAAGTGCGACTAAGTAAAAAGGAGGGAAAAGTAAAGCTTAAAAATTAAAACTTAAAAACAGAAACTTAAAGTAACCTGAAAATAGCTCATTCGGAATAAACCTTCTTTCGGAATAAATCACCCGTCTGAAATGTCACCTTCGTTCGGAATAATTCTTCTTCATTCGGAATATTGCTTCATGGGGAATAAATGGCTCATCCGGAATATTTTAACAAAACCTTGATCCATAATATATTCCGAATGAACCACCCTTTATCCGAAATAACTGATTATTCCGAATGGACGTCCTTGATCTGGAATATGTCACTTAACCGGAAAAAGTCCTTTATTCGGAATAACTTTGCTGATTCGGAATATTGGGCTTGATCCAGAATATAAATCCTCAAACCCTTCGTTCGGAATGTTCCGAATGAACAACCAAAACCTTGATTCGGAATATATGATATTCCGAATGAAGAGCCTTGATTCGGAACAACAGCTTGATTCGGAATATTCCACTGATCCGGAATATTCCACTGGTTCGGAATGTTGCACTGATCCGGAATAACAAACTGATCCGAAATATGTCACTTATCCGGAATATTTGCTTGGTTCAGAACAATCACAACACCACCTTGATTCGGAATGCAAAGCTGGTCCTTGATTCGGAATAACCTGGGGAACGAACAGTAGCGAAGAACAAGGAGAAACAAAAATAACACGAATCTAATCTAGATCAATCAAATCAAACCAAAAGATTAAATCAAACTAACCGAATAACATCTACTAACCATAAACAAACAAACCAAATCAATAAAACTAACAATAATAACCACAATAATCAAAACCCACTTGATTAAATCAATAAAACTTCAAGAACATGAACATAAACATAAGATTAGATAAATAACAAGAAAGGAAGATAGGAGATTAACAAGTAAAAGTAAAGATTCAAGAACAATAAAAGAAACTTACTTGAATTAAAAGGTGCAAGGTAATTAAATTTGACAATTAAGTAAATGACATGTATTTAAATGTGCAAAAATTAAAGTGGAAGAGCTAATTGTCACACTTAGCTAACAAAATGAAATGAAATGAACTAAGGCCTATTTATAGGAGGATTATGGAGGTGCTTAGAGGAAGCTTCCTCCCCTCTTTCTTCTTTCTTTAATTGTCATTAAGTCCTTAATCTTCTTAATTCTTTGACTTTAACGACTTTGTCTCGGGATTTCTACTCTCGTCTTGTAATTTCTTCAATAAATTAGACTTGAGTTCTTCGGCTTTTAGTAAACTTCCGTCTTTTGACTTTTTCTTCGATAAATCTTCAGAATTGGTCTTGGACTTCCGTTCTTTTTGCACTCTTGATTTCTTGACTTCGTCTTTTGTCTTTTTCTTCGATAAAAGCCCGTGAATGCCCGTTTTTTCTCCCCTTTTCACAGTTTCGTCCTAAATCACAACAAAAACACAAACCACGCATAATTCTGACATTTACGACACAAAATACACGTTTTGGCTTGGTTATTATTGTAGTTATGTGGTAAAAAGGATGGGTGTTTACACACCTATCAAATCCCCTACACTTGACCATTGCAATGTCCTCATGCAATGCATTAGTTACAAAGCAAGATTACACTTTTCATCACAATCAATCCACATTGGCCTTTATTAAAGAGATAGAAAATAACAAAACAAGTAAAGAAATCAAAAACTTACCTTAGGATTTTGGAGATGTCATGAATGATCATCATCCTCAAGTTTTCACATTCTCCAAACCAAGCTTAAAAACGATATCATTGTTATTATAAGTTAGCAAACTAACACGAACTCATGTGTGCCAATTATTCACTTAGACTCCCTTATTCCTAGGTGTATCTCTTATATTTTATTATTGTCTAGAATGATAACGAGGATGCATCTTTGACTTATTTTGATAGTTATTTAGGCTGAAAATAAAGTGGGACGACTTAATCAATAGTTAGCTAAAGGACAAAATCTTTTAAAACTTCTTCTCGGGACCTCATAAAGTTCATATCTTGGCATAACTCGCTTCGCGATTTGAGACCTTTCTCGGACCGATATTTGGCAGCGACTTCATACTTCAAATCTTGAGAGACGTTCATGAAATAATGGTCTTCTCTTCATAATAGGAATTTCTTCACTTGAAGGTTTGAGAGATTCTTCATATTTTGACCACGACTTCTTCATTTTTCTCCAATCTTTATTTTGGACTTTGATATACAACGATCCGCCTCCTTTTAGGACTAGGATTTATTTATCCTCATACCTTGCTAGGATCTTTTCGGATAGACTTCTCCATGATCTTTACGGAAGTATTTTCTCTTCGTCGTGTGTCTCGATCCTTCATATTGATTTTTGATAAATGATTCTTCACATCACTTTTGGATCTTTAGCAACAAAATGTAGCCCTCATGCCTTGTTAGGGCCTTTTCGGACTCGCCAATCTTCGCGTCCCACTTCAATAAGTTATGCCTTGGCTATGAACTCTAATCCATACCGAGCAACTTTTAAACGATCTTGGGCTAGAAGCTAAGTAACTTTTCAAATCGTACAACCTTATTTATTGCAGATAAACTTATTAGCAAGCGATGGGAGAATAGGCTTATAATTAACTCACATAAGTTCACGAAAGAATACCAAACTTATAATTGACTCTATCATCTCTCGTTCTCCACAATTTAAAATCTCAAGGAATGAGACTCGTGGATGCTTAGCATATTAAATCAAAGTTTTGGGTTTTCGAGTCGTCTATAGGATCTTGCAAACTCTTAGACTCTTTCAAGTTTAGAAATCGCATTTTAAAGTTCCCTTGATAAACGACTCTCTAGGATCAATTATAGGAACTTGCGAAAAGTTCTTGTTCTTAACCCGTGAGAGTTAAGACTTTCGCGTTTTAAAGCTCCCTATATAAAAGCCTAGCAAAACTTGACTTAAACACGTTAAGGATACTAGCTAGAGTAAACTTAGATAAGTAAACTCGGGTCGAGTCAAAAGATTCACAACGTTGAAAATTAAAACCACTTAATTAAGATTTATTGTAGTAAAGACAGAAAATAACTATACAAAAGTAAAAACTAATAGGCCAAAATAGATCAAATATTTTGAAAAATGTCAAAAAATTGATTTTCCGGTTAAAATGAGGACAAATACAAGGAAAAGACCACTTAACTTCGATAGAAGTCCCCCCTACACTTGATATAGACATTGTCCTCAATGTTTAAGCATGTGGGAGTAAACTCCCCTACACTTAAGACATTGTGCACGTTATTTAAATCTTGCTAAGGAAAGGACAACTAACAAGATTCCTATTTTAATATTGAGAAATATAAAATAGTGAATCGAAAAGAGGTTAGGATAGAACCAGGAAGACGGAAACACGGAATCACGGGTCGTCAAAAATCATCAAGAGTGGATCATTGAGCGCTCGAATCCCTGAAAATAAGAAGAGAGGAAATAGCAAACACCAACGGGTCTCCCCTACACTTAGGATAAAGATAGCTAAAAGATAGATGCATGGGTTGCCTCCCAAGAAGCGCTTGATTTTTGTTCACCGAGGCGTGAGCCTGACTCTACCTTGATTATCATAGGAAGAAGCATGAAACATATCCACCAGGATCAAATACGTAGTTTTCGTCCATCAAATAGCACAAGCTTAAGGCGAACAAGGCAAGCCAAAGAAGAGTAGGCAAGGTTCCCTTAAGCAAAGATGGAGCACGGTGGGAGCAAGGGTGAAGGGGTGCAAGCATATCTCCAGTAGTTCCAAAAATCTTTCCTTTTATTTCATCAGACGGATACTGAGATGGCTTGAAGAGTGCAATACCAGGGTCGAACACCTTTTCCTTTAGGGGAAAATAGCACTCAAGCTCAGCAGAATTTGAAGAAGATCCCCTAAGAAAATGCACAACCTCGTCCTCAGAAGGTGGACAAAGAGGTGTCAAAACATACATGCTGCGGATGTTGGTGTCGTCCGGTTTCTTCTCCTTTGAAAGAATTTCCTTCAAATTCGAAGTAGGATCAAGACCATAAGCATCAAAGTCTAAAGGATGGGCATCACTCTCATGAGGGAAGTAAGTATTGAGAAAAGTAGAGAAGTCTTCCTCAAATGAGTAGTCATCCAAAGTAGGATTAAGCATGGTGGGCGGAGGATCTTCATCATGAGAAGAATCACTCGAGAGAGTATCAGCCTCATCAAAATCATCATAAGTGGGCATGTCGGGATACTCGAAAGTAAAATCATCATAATCATCTCCATCGAAGCTAGAATTATCATCATAAGTATCAAAGATCGGTGGAGAATCATATATGGGTGAAGGTTCCAAATTGGAGAGAGAATCATCCACATCATCTTGAAACAGTGGATTATCATTGCAAGACTCGAATAGAGGATTGTTGTAGACGACAAAATCATCAATCACATTAATCATATTTGCGGATTCTCTTCCATAGGATTTGCTTGTAAGCTTCCCCATTTCAAAAACTTGTGCATCATCCCCGACTCTTAAGATGAGTTCACACTTATCCACATCTATTAAAGCTCTACCGGTTCTCAAAAATGGGCGTCCAAGTATTAACGGAATACGAGGATCCATTTCACAATCAACAACGACAAAGTCGATCGGAAAAGTGAATGTGCCAACTTCAATGAACACATCTTCGGCAATACCAACGGGGTAGGCGAGAGTGAGATTTGCAAGCTCAAGAGTCATTCTTGTTGGTGTAAGGTCAGGCAATGATAACTTTTTCCAAACGTTGAAAGGCATCAAATTTATACTTGCCCCGAGATCGGCTAAGGCAGTAAATTCTTCTTTTTTGTTAAAAATGCAAGGCAACACAAAACGACCGGGATCTCCAAGTTTTTCCGGAAGTTCTTTAAGAATAACTGTAGAACAGTTTTCATTTAAGCGTGTGCTGGCGAGCTCCACCAGCTTTTCCTTCTTGTTAAGCAATTCCTTGAATGCTTTGACGAATTTTGGCATGTGGACAAGTGCTTCAACAAGGCTAATGTTGAAATTCATTTGAGAGATCATCTTCAAATAGCTCGACACTTGAATGTCATCCTTGCTGTGCATATTAGCCTTGTCTAAGCGATAAGGATAAGGAATATCCGGTTTATAAGTGGAAGGTGTAGGTTTAGCAGGTAAAGGTTGAGATGTTGAAGGGTTCTTCTTGGGTACTGCGTCATGACGAGGCGGAGACGGTAATGGTGAACTAATACTAGGTGTGGGAGTAGCAGGGATAAATGGTGGTGGAGGAGGTGTAGATGGTGTAACTAGGGGCGGAATAGATGGTCCTACTAAAGTAGCTCCACTACGGGTAGTAATAGCACTCACATTCGCTCTCGGATTGGTGACGATGTTTGAAGGTAGAGATCCCGAAGTAGACGGTTGAGTGGTGGGTAAGAAACTAGCCAGCATATTCTTCAAATCATTCGTTTGATTGCTGAAGGAGGATTGTATATCATTTTGAAGCTCGGATCTAATGTCATTCCCTTGCTTGGTGATATCTCCTTTCAAATTGATAATTTTCCTTTGTAGATTCTTGATTTGCTCTCCTTGGATTATCATTAAGGCTTCAACATCTTGATTTATGGATGGGGCTTGTTGAGCGGGTGGGTGATAAGGATTAGAAGCTCGAGGTGGGATTTGGTTGCTTCTATTGTAATTGTTGTTGGGGTTTTGGTTTTGAGGAGAAAAACCGGGCAAAAGATAGTTGTTGGACCGGTAACTTAGCAAATTTCGATCCCCTTGAGGTCGGGCTTGGTAATTTTCCGAGGAATAATTACCATAAGCCGCATACACGTTTTCTGGATTTCCTTGAGTAGAAGGACAATCAGTGTATGAGTGAGGACCGCCGCATGTCTCACAAGTAGGTGCTACTGCTTTAACTTGTTGTTGTTGGTTTGTAGCGATGAGCAAGATATTTTTGTTCATTCTGGCCATCATGCGGGTGAATTCGGTCATGTCGGGGTTTGCTGAAGTAGAAGAAACATTGACTCTCGGGTTGTTCCTTGAAGAAGCGGAGGAATCCTAGTTTTTGTGATGAGTATTCATGTTTTCAATAGGCGCTCTACACTCCTCGGGTCTTCTTTTCATAAATGTGCCACCGGCGGCTGCATTAATCGTATCACGATCACGAAAAGTCAAACCGTTGTAGAAAGTATCAATTAAGGTCACAGGGAGCATGTTGTGGTTTGGACAATGATCGATTAAAACATTATATCTTTCCCAAGCATCAAAGAGAGATTCATCGGGTTCTTGCATGAAACCGCTGATTTGATTGCGAAGGCTCGTGACCATGGATGGTGGAAAGTAGCGCGACAAAAATCGTTGAGTCATGTCATCCCAAGTATGAATGGAATTCTTCGGGAGACGATCAAACCATTTCTCGGCGTGGTGTGATAAAGTATGTGGAAAGAGTTGAAGGCGAAGAACATCCATTGTAGCACCGGGCAACTTAATGCTTTGAGTAATAGTAATGAACTTGTCGAGGTGTTTGTTGGCATCATCATCAGGCATTCCGCGGAATGGATTAGTTTTCACTTGTTGAATCATGTGATGCTTCAACGAAAACTCCGGAGCCGTGATTTGCATCGGTGCAATCGGTCCTCCTCGTCCAAACATTGTGGGTTGACAAAGCTCCTCCATTGTCCGAAGATTGGGCTGTGGAAGAACATTGTTGTTATTGTTGAGGTGCGGTGGATTATTGTTGTTGTTCACACCTGCCATAGCTAAATCTTCACGAGTCTCGGGCTTTGAATAAGTAGAAGATCTAGTACGCATACACCTGGAAAGGCAAAAGAAAAGATACCAAACACAAAGAGAATATATATACACTATAAAAATAAAATCTTTTTGGATTTTTGAAAATTTTTAATTTTTATAGATTTTTAACAATTTTAAATTTTTATGGATTTTTAACAATTTTAAATTTTTATGGATTTTTAACAATTTTTTAATTTTTATGGTTTTTTGAAATTTTTAAGCAAGAAAAATAACGCTCACGAATGAACGGATCCCAAAAAGCAATGCGTCTATCACAGAAAACCGTTAATCTTTACGAAAAGAGCCGGCAGCGGCGCCATTTGATACTTGGATTTTACCTAGTAAGAAAATTATCGTTGTTCCAAGTCTAACCGAATTGATTACTGGTTCAAAGTGTAACTCAGTCGTCTTTTGGTGGAAATAAATGTTATGTCGTTGTAGTAAAGGAAAAATGCAAAAACCTTTAAAGTAAGTGGCAGGTAAAATAAATCTAAATCTAATTAAAATAAAATGACAAGAAATTAAAGCGTGACGAAAAATTAAAAAGCGCTTAAAGTAAACAACGCAAACTTAAAACTATCCTAAAGGCAAACTTAAAACGCAACTAAAACTTTAACTAAGGCAAGCTTAAAATAAATCTAAGGCAGGTAAACTTAAATTGCGACTAAGTAAAAAAGCGGGAAAAGTAAAGCTTAAAAATTAAAACTTAAAAACATAAACTTAAAATAACCTGAAAACAGCTCATTCGGAATAAACCTTCGTTCAGAATAAATCACCCGTCCGGAATATCACCTTCGTTCTGAATAATTCTTCTTCACTCGGAATATTGCTTCATGCGGAATAAATGGCTCATCCGGAATATTTGAACAAAACCTTGATCCGGAATATATTCCGAATGAACCACCCTTTATCCGGAATAACTGATTATTTCGAATGGACGTCCTTGATCCGGAATATGTCATTTAACCGTAAAAAGTCCTTTATTCGGAATAACTTTGCTGATTCGGAATATTGGGCTTGATCCGGAATATAAATCCTCAAACCCTTCCGTTCGGAATGTTCCGAATGAACAACCAAAACCTTGATTCGGAATATATGATATTCCGAATGAAGACCCTTGATTCGGAACAACAGCTTGATTCGGAATATTCCACTGATCCGGAATATTCCACTGGTTCAGAATGTTGCTCTGTTCCAGAATAACAAACTGATCCGAAATATTTCACTTATCCAGAATATTTGCTTGGTTCGGAACAATCACAACACCACCTTGATTCGGAATGCAAAGCTGGTCCTTGATTCGGAATAACCTGGGGAACGAACAGTAGCGAAGAACAAGGAGAAATAAAAATAACACGAATCTAATCTAGATCAATCAAATCAAACCAAAAGATTAAATCAAACTAACCAAATAACATCTACTAATCATAAACAAACAAACCAAATCAACAAAACTAACAATAATAACCACAATAATCAAAACCCACTTGATTAAATCAATAAAACTTCAAGAACATGAACATAAACATAAGATTAAATCTATCACAAGAAAGGAAGATAGGAGATTAACAAGTAAAAGTAAAGATTCAAGAACAATAAAAGAAACTTACTTGAATTAAAAGGTGCAAGGTAATTAAATTTGACAATTAAGTAAATGACATGTATTTAAATGTGCAAAAATTAAAGTGGAAGAGCTAATTGTCACACTTAGCCAACAAAATGAAATGAAATGAACTAAGGCCTACTTATAGGAGGATTAGGGAGGTGCTTAGAGGAAGCTTCCTCCCCTCTTTATTCTTTCTTTAATTGTCATTAAGTCCTTAATCTTCTTAATTCTTTGACTTTAACGACTTTGTCTCGGGATTTCTACTCTCGTCTTGTAATTTCTTCAATAAATTAGACTTGAGTTCTTCGGCTTTTAGTAAACTTCTGTCTTTTGACTTTTTCTTCGATAAATCTTCAGAATTGGTCTTGGACTTCCGTTCTTTTTGCACTCTTGATTTCTTGACTTCGTCTTTTGTCTTTTTCTTCGATAAAAGCCCGTGAATGCCCGTGTTTTCTCCCCTTTTCACAGTTTCGTCCTAAATCACAACAAAAACACAAATCACGCATAATTCCGACATTTACGACACAAAATACACATTTTGGCTTGGTTATTATTGTAGTTAAGTGGTAAAAAGGATGGGTGTTTACACACCTATCAGTGTTCTTGTTTAAGTATTAATTACGCATAATACTTGAATTGTTTTATACACAACAAAGTTTCTCTACGTGTTTAACTTGATCTAATCTCGTTTACACAAGCTAAATCGATCTAAGTTTGGGATTAACATAGTGCATGCGCACTCGATCAAAGGACTATTCTAATTCTAGCGACGCTTCGAATCGACGCAATCGTAATCGAAGGAATCGACGACGTAGACGAGATTTAGAAACCGACTTTCCTAATATCGTTGTTGAAGAAACCTTAGACGAGATGGCCGACAATCGTTCAATGATGGAATTGCACCAAGGACCCACTGAGGGTTATGGAGACGCGATCGTTATTCCCGCTATCGAAGCGGAGAATTTTGAGATTAAGAGCGGAATGCTGATGAGATGGCATTTATACATGATCTCATCGTTCTTTTCGGGATTTAAATGCATAAAAATGTCATAAAATACCATATATATGCTTGTGTTTGTTTAATTATTTATTTTAGGTATGGATATCGTGAAAAAGACAAAAGATCACAAGAAACAAGGAAAAACGGACACGAGAAACGAAGCCGTACAAAGAACCGGGCCCTAGTTCATGAAATATCCAAGATTTACCCTTAAAGACTTGAAGATATGCAAGATTAATTCTTAAACAATGAAGAAATGACACTTAAAACCCTTGTGAAATCATAATTACAAGATTGGTCCCTTAAGTTTATCAAAATCACAAAAAGGTCCTTCAACTTTGAAGAAATGGCAAGATTAGTCCCTCAACTATTCAACATTGTCAATTATGGTCCCTCATGGAGTCAAAGATACATTGAAGACCTTTGAAGATCAACAAAGTCCAAAATCAGTCCCTCAAATATGAAAACATGGCAAAAACAACCCTTGATATCTTTTTGGAAAAGTTTTGTGCCAAAAGTGTAAAGATGGAAACTTCTATAACAAAGGAAACACGTTTTTGTTGGCTGAAAACTTGATTTACTATCTTTCAAAAAACACAAGGGCCAAACATGGGCATTTGAAACATTCAAAAAGAAATGTGCCAAACACAAACACAATCCACCAAAACCGGATCAAACTTTGTTACTGTTCACGTGATGAACCCAGTTTTTACCTCACTTAAAACAAAGGGTAATTTTCAATTACCCACACCCACGTGTGATTCACACAAGCAGAAACTCATCCCAACCTTAAAACCCTCACTCCCACTCACCAAGAGGCCCCACACTCATCCTCGTCCACCTATCACATCACAACTTTCTCTCCAAGTAAAGCCACGTGTCAAGATCAACAGCCTAGACTCTCTGCTTAACTAGTAAGCTATTTTGAACGGTTTTGATCATTTTGGACAGCTCACATCAAAGAATCGTCTAGAAGACCTCAAGGGCACTTTTGGGAATTCAGTTCTAGGGTTTATGAATAGTGTTAGCTTAGCATATGCCTATAAAAGGAGACCTCAACCTGTGAGAGTCCCTTTGTTCCAGTTTTTCCTTTTAAACTTGTAATTCCTTTTTGAAATTTATAAAAGTTGGTATTTTGAGAAAATTGTAATTCCTTTTCTATGTTTTTGAAAGTTGGTGTTGTTTAAAGTTGATTCTGAGTTCCATATTTTGTTATAAGTGTGCTTGAATCATTTGGTTCAAGGACGTTTATGTTTGGTAAGGTTTTCAAGTTTGAAAAAGCTTGAAAAGAGGTTTCTGAATTTGCTTATTTTTGTGTACTAATCCTTAACCAAAAGCTGTAAGCTCTTGCAAGCTTGTTGACACCAAGCTTGTGAAGGGATTAGGGTCTTTGGTTGGGCTGTTTGTTCATTGTGTTGAAGAAATCAAGCCCTTGAGTTTCTGCTTTGAAACATCAACCAAAGCATTCATCCATCTCTCTTATTGAAGTACCTTGGTCTTGTTCTAGTTGTTGAACAAGGTCCAAGGAGCATTGCTGGTCCTCCTAGGATGTTGTGGAGGACAGGTATAACCTCTTGTTAAGATTCCTCTTAAAAATTTCATGTTATTATCTGTTTTTGATTTTGGTCTGTGATTTTGTGATTCTATGTTTTAGGTTGTGATTTTAGTGTTTGAATCTGTTAGTTGTCACCTAGGAAGTGTTTTTGATTCATAAAATCAGTAGGTTATTAGTAAAGATCACAAGTTGCTTTGAAAGTGGTGGATTAAGGACTGTTTGGGATTACTGGTTCATAAGGCCTTGTGGCCTTGTGCCCTTGGTTCATAGGGTTTGGGAAGTCTAAACAAGTCATTTTGAACAAGTTTCAGTCATAGGTTAAGTTTCTGAATGTTTGGAAAAAGGATTGGAAGTTTTGCTAAAATCTGATAAAATGCTTTGAGATTGGTCAAACACATCAGATCCAATAACTTCTTTGTTACTTGGATCTAAGGTCTGAAATTAGGTTTGCGATCAGTTTGGGTGATAAGCTATCTATTGGTTATCTGGTTGTTGAATTTGGTGGCTTATTGTGTTTGTTATAGCTTATCAAAATTGGCTGAAGTGGTCATTTACATCAGCAAAGTGACCACCTCATTTGGTGTTGCATTGTGATTTCTAGTATAAGGATTGTTGTTTTGCTGCCTAGATCCTATTTGTGTGCTGTTTGTGAAGATATTTGGCTACTTGGATTTATTTGTTGATAGCTTATAAGCTTACTAGCTTATTGGCTTATTTGTGCCAAAACTTGTCAAGACTACTCAACTGGTAGGCCTTGATTCACAAGGTTTGCACTCAAACCTTGACCAGCAGGGTGAAAAACAAGTCTAAACACTTCATTAAGTCTGTCAACGTCCAATTTATGCTTGTTAGCGTTTGATTTTCACTTGTCAGCGTTTGACTTTTGGTCAAACTTGGTCACATAGCTTATTGAATCTATTTAGCTTTTTGGTACATGCAACAACTTAGTTTTTGTAATAGAACTCATTTTTCTCAGCTTAATATCAAGTCTGGAAGGTTACAAGTCTTTTGGTTAGGCTTTTGCTAGAAAACCAACTTAATTGACTTTTTCATAAGTGCGTATTGGCTTATTCTGGCTTATTGGAATTTTGTTGATTGATTTGGCTTATTGAGTTCATTTGTGACATTTTGCAAGTTAAATAAAGTCCTGAGGTGCCCTAAATCTCAAACCCGACTATTTTGTCGTTTTGTGGATTTGTACTTTGCTTATTTCTGGCTTATTGAGTGTGCTTTTTCAAAAAAAAAATTTACAGATCTCTTTGGTATCCCATAAGAAGGTTGTGTGTCAAATTAGAGCTTATGGCATTGTTAGAAATACGTTTTAACGTATATTAGAAGTATCGGTCGCTCCACAATATGATTTATGTTGTAATAGCTCGTAGTTAGTAATTAGTTATTATTTGCTTATTAACTTAAGTAAGAACCGGTCCATGGGCTTGTCATGGACCGGCCCAAGCCCAATGTTAAGCTTGGACTATAAATACCCCTTTCCACTAAGGAAAGGGGTTGGTTGTTGTCATTTCATGTTTTCCATATTAATAAAATACACATAGTTTCTCTCACTTTCTCTCTCTAACTTTCTCTCTCTAGAAATCAACAAACCCCTTCATAGATTCATTGATTATCAATATTCTACATTTGGTATCAAGAGCTATGGGGTGATTTAAGGTGGTGATTTGTGTGGTTTTTTAGTTTTTGATTGTATTAGTGTTCTTTAAGAAAAATCATCTTGATTCTTGGTGTTTTTGGTGTTTTTGTGATTGGGATTAGTGGATAAGTATTAGTTGTTACTTATTTTAGTCGAAAGCACAAAACTTTTTGGGTTATTTGGTCAAAATCTGGGCTTAATCTTAATTTTTACTGTTCGACTGTTCATCGGAGGAAGTTTCTGTATATTCAGCAAAACTTCCGGATCAAGGAGTTCCGGATCAAGAAGTTCCGGATCAAGGAGTTCCGGATCAAGGAGTTCCGAGTCAAGAAGTTCCGAATCAAGAAACTTCCGAACCAAGAAGTTCCGGATCAAGAAACTTCCGAACCAAGAACTTCCGAGTCAAGAAGTTCCGGATCAAGCGAAACTTCTGAACCAAGAACTTCCGAGTCAAGAAGTTCCGGATCAAGCAAAAGTTCCGAACCAAGAACTTCCGAGTCAAGAAGTTCCGGATCAAGCCAAAAAGTTCCGAATCAAGGTAGTCTTCCGGATCAAGCCAAAAAGTTCCGAATCAAGGTAATCTTCCGAATCAACAAAAAGTTCCGAATCAAGGTAATCTTCCGAATCAACAAAAAGTTCCGAATCAAGGTAATCTTCCGAATCAAACTTCCGAATCAACAAAAAGTTCCGAATCAAGGGTTATTTTGCTTGTTTTTTCGACTATTTTTTAGAGGATTTAATCTTGGTTTCTTACAACAAAAACACAACACAATTCACAAGCTTTACTTCACTGCTCGATCAACCGATAATCTCTGTTTCTTTGAAGAAAAACAAAATGAATCCAAATTCAGTAATGCCTCAGATGACATCTCTTACGGATATATCAATCATAACGGGAACTGATAGCCGTCCACCGATGCTTATTAAAGAGGTGTTTGAGGCATGGCAAGGTCGAATGATGCAATATCTAAAGGGAAAACCGACATACGGAAGGCTTATGGTCAAATCGATTTTGAATGGTCCACTCGACTATGGTACCATTACGGTTGACAACGTGACTAGACCACGAGAATTTGAAGAACTCACTCCAGCTCAACAACTTGTTGCAGATGCAGATGAAAAAGCTCTTCAAACAATTCTCCAAGCTCTTCCCCATGACATCTATAGGATGGTGAGTCAGTATACGGTGGCAAAGGATCTATGGGAACGTCTTAAGGTGTTGCTACAAGGAACGTCTCTCACCAAACAGGAAAGGGAATGTCAGTTGTATGACCTGTTTGATAGATTCACCTACAACCCAGGGGAAACACTTCACGATTATTACTTCAGATTCACCACACTCATGAATGATCTGAATGTATACAATCTTGTGATTGCACCATTCTAGGTTAACACCAAATTCTTGAATACTCTACCTCAAGCTGAATGGGGTGAGTACATTACCGATGTCAAGTTAACCAGGGATCTGCATAAGTGCAATTTGGATCAAATATATGCCTTCCTTCAGCAGCATGAGAAGCATGTGATTATGCACCGTTCTCCTCGTGGTATGTATCCAGATTCCTTAGCTTTGATGGCGAATCAACCAAGTTTGTCACACAACAACACACCTTATATCTTAGGACATCAAGCTTATCATCAATCACCTTACTTGACACCAGCCTTTCCCCAATACTCGATTCTACCACAACCACCCACCTCACATCAGCAACAATATCGGTTCAATGCACCCTCACCACAGTATGCTTCACAACTTCATCCAGCAAATGTTGCACCTTATGCTCAGCCATCATATTCTTCTTATCAAGAGAATGCAGCATATCCAACAAGCTACCCTGATCAAATGAGTATTCCTTTTATTGATTATGCAGCTCATCCAGATCAAGCACTATATTGTGATGATGAGGAAGTCCCCGTTCCTGTATTCCAACAAGGAGCTGACCCAGTTGAAGTGCTAACTACTATGTCTGCTTATCTCACAAGAACTTTAAGCAAACGAGGATACAGAGGATCAGCTCCTACCAACAATCAGTTGAGGAATTCATCCAATTCTCGCCAACAAGCTACAATTGAGAATGGCAGGGTAATGGTTCAGCCAATTCAACCATATCAGGGGAGACCTTCCACATCAACCAATGCTCGCACGATCAATCCTGCTCCTGCTCCAATGGTCAACAATCCTCCACGGGCTAATACAGGCAAGTTGAGAATGATTACATGCTACAACTGCAAGGAAGAGGGTCATATGTCCAGGGATTGTAAGAAACCCAAGAGGAGAAGGGATGGACAGTGGTTTGCAGAAAAGATCTATCTGGTAAATGCTCAGGCGCAAGGAAGGGAACTTGATGAGAGGAGATTGCATTTCTTGCTGACCCAGGGATTGCTGAACAAGACGTTGTCACTACGCAGAATGCAGCTTACCAAGCCGATGATCTTGATGCGTATGACTTCGACTGTGATGACTTTCAAACTGCAAAGGCTGCTCTCATGGCAACTATCTCCAGCTTAGGTCCAGATAAGAGATCTGAGGTACTTATTAATAACACCGATAATGCCACTGATGCTAGTATTCAACCACATCAAGTTGTGCAAGAGAGTGCTGACTCGAACGAATCTTCGGTGGTGAGTCCTTCAAACGAGGAGACAAACAATGATAGCAATATCAATGTAAGTCCCCAGACTTTGAGTGAATCACAACCGGGACTCAGTTCACATACGCCTACTCCTGCTCAACAAGATTTGGTAATGGTTCCTGCTACATTACTTAGCCAAATGAATGCTGCACTCTTAGAAACCTTAGCTAAGAATAAGAATTTGTCTGATGAGCTTGCCTTAAGCAATGAGAAAGTACAAACTTTGGAACTAGTGCCTTCGTCTAGTGTTCTCACAAATCTCGAATATGATCATTTTAGAAACAAACAAATGGGTCACTTGCAAGAGATCGAAAACTTAAGAGCAAATCTGTCTAATGAACTTAAAGAAAAGGAGTTAGTGGTCACCAATTTTCAAAAACTTCAAAATGATTTTGAATTACTCGAATCTAAGAAGACTGAAATGGAGATTAATGCCACTAATAAGATTAGAAGTCTAGATTACTTGCTGTTAAGACAATACGCTGCCTCACAACTAGTTCACTTATTTGATGCTTCATTTAGAGAATTTAACTTATCACGTCTAAAAGGCCTTCCCCCTAATCCACGGTATGCAAAACAAGCTTTAAGACATAGTCCTAGACTTTATAATGCAACTCAATTAGGATTGGCTTTAGACCCGATTGTTTTTCCCAATGATCAAACAAGTAAGGATCTAGTTGATGAGGATCGGTCATACAATTCAGCAAAATATCCCGATTGTGATTATTTTAAAATGAATAAGGAGCTTGCTAAAACTGATTTTAGAGTTCGCTTCCATATGGATAAAGATCTCATTACAGCACCAACCTACATGATAGAGGAAGAAAGCCCTAGTACATTTCCTACACTTGTCAACATGGAAGATCCTAAGGAAATTCCAAAGAATCTTCCACCGGTTAGCACTGTATGGTTAAACTTGCAAGAGATTAACCGATACTTTACTAACTTTGACAAGGTCATTTTGGAATGTACGACTTCAAATGGCTTAAACGCCGGAGAATGGGCTTTCGAACACATGAACGAGGTGTTTAAAACTGAGATCAATCCGTTTGTCGAAAGTCTAAAAGGAAGTTTTGCATCTCTTAAGGAAAATCTTCAGTTTGAAATTGGTGAAGTTCAAAAAGTGTTTTATGAAATGGACACCGCTTACGAACTGCAACTAATTGAAAAAGAAAAGATTTTAACCGAATATGACCGATTTTTGTCCGAAGTAATCTCATGTGATGTGCTTACTACTGTAAATGTTAATTATTCGAATGAGCTTACATATGCTGTGATTAATTGTGATGCTGTGAATATTTGTGAGGATATTTGTGATGATGATTGTAATCTTTCTGTAAATGTTGCTGATACTGTAAATGAGGTAGAAAATCATTCTTGTCACGAATCTAACGCTGAGTTTTTAAAGCTACAAGATTCTTACAATTTACTTTCACAACGCTTTAATCAACTAGAACAACATTGTATATCTTTAGAATTAAAACAACAAAATCAAAATGAAAATCTTTTGATATCAAATGTTTGTGAAAACGGTGTTGAGAATAGTGACAAGATGATTGCAATTGTTAAGACATTAGAGGAAGAAATCATGAGATTGAAGAGAGAGGTATCATCAAAGGAAACATTAAGAATGGAACTAGAGGCTGCAGAGTCTAAAAACCAGGTCTTAGAAATTAGACTATCAACTGTTCTAGGGGAGATGGATCGGACAAGGCAGGGACTATCCGCTCTTTATGGTTCACTAGAAGAACGCTTCGCTTTTAATGCGGCACAGCAACAATATTATGTTGAACAACTGAACCAAAAGTGCGAAGAAATCTCTGACTTGAACATCCTGCTCATAGATAAAAATATGGTTTTGGCTGAGTTAAAGGAGACACTTCTTCTCACCCGACAAGAAGTTGTTGATAACTTAGCTACCGACTCTGCACCGTCCACTAGTGCTCCAACAACCAAGTCAGTAGTGCTTTATAAGAATCCGCTTCATAAGAAAAACCAGGTTACCTATGATGATTATATGAGGAATGCCATTAAGCATGTCGATCTTCTTAGGGATATTTTAGACGGTCTTTATGCCTTAGATCCCTCAAGTAGCGACTATTATTCGGCTCATGAATATGTTAAGAGAGTTCAATATTGCTTGGCTTATTTGCAATACATAGGTACACCAGGTTCTGCACTACTTAATAATAAGCCCATTGCTGTCACTCCATTTAATAAGACTCCAGGAGCGAAACCGTCATTGGCACAATCAAGTAAGACACCTTTAAAATCTGTTGCTAATGTTCCCACTTTGCCTTCTACAGGATTAAAAGAGACTACTAAGGCTAAAGGATCGCCACTCAAGAAAGCTAAGATCAAGCCCTCCACTAGTAGTGCCACAAAGAAGAAAGTAGAAGTCCACAATAGGAATGCTAGTTCAGTTTTAAATAAAACGAATCATGTTAAGACTAAAAGCTCTGCGCCTGTGCAGCAGCCTAAACCATTCGTGAATTCTGATTTAAATTGTTGGAATTGTAATGAATGTATGTTTTCCCAGCGTCATGATTTGTGTCTGATTGATCACGTTAATGAAATGAATGCTATTAAGAATGGTCTTGAATGGAAGCCAACGGGTAGAACTCGTGCCCAAGTTGGCTGGCAATGGCGTCCCACTGGTAGGACCTTTACACTAGATGGTAAAATGTGCCCTTTAACTAGGAATGCATCCATTGAGGTTAGGTCTGAGCGTCCTTTAGTTAGGAACACTCGCACTCAAGTATGGAAACAGCGCCCTTTAATTAGGTCTGCCCCCACTATAGTGCCTATCAGTGAAGAAATACCTCAGGATTTGAGCCAACTAGAATCTACACCACCAATTAAGAATAAGAAGGTTAGGAAATCTAAGAAACCTAGAGTTAGCAAATCTAAGATTATTAAATCTGTACCTGCTAATAACAAGGAACACTCAGATTCCGATACCTCTACATTGTCTTTGTGTGGTGATATTTTCAGGTGGTCCAAATCATCCTGTGGTATTTGGACTCCGGCTGTTCAAAACATATGACCGGAAATCGCTCGATGCTCCGAAATTTCGTCAGCAAGTTTCTTGGTACGGTTAAATTCGGGAATGATCATATAGCAAAGATTATGGGATACGGTGAATATCAGATTGGAAACGTGACGATTTCTAGGGTATACTATGTAGAAGGTCTTGGTCACAACTTATTCTCAGTAGGACAGTTTTGTGATTCCAACCTTGAGGTTGCTTTTCGACAACACACTTGTTTCATCCGCAACTTGGAAGGAAAAGATTTGTTGAAGGGATCTCGTGGTGCAAATCTATATACTTTGTCCTTACAAGACATGATGGCCGCTTCTCCAGTATGTCTTCTCTCTAAAGCTTCTAAGACCAAGTCATGGTTATGGCATCGCAGATTATCTCATCTTAACTTTGATGCTATTAATCATCTGGCTAAAAACGAATTAGTTCGTGGTCTTCCAAAGCTTAAATTTCACAAGGATCATTTATGTTCCGCGTGTTCAAGGGGGAAAAGCACCAAGAAATCTTACAAGCCCAAAGCTGAAGACACCAATCAAGAAAAACTTCATCTTTTGCATATGGATCTTTGTGGGCCGATGAGAACTGAAAGTGTGAGCGGTAAGAAATTCATTCTCGTCATTGTGGATGATTTTTCCAGGTTTACATGGGTTAGATTTCTACGTACAAAGGATGAAGCACCGAAGGCTATCATCACTTTTCTGAAGTTCATTCAGGTACGTTTGAATACCACTGTCCGCCGTATTCGTACAGACAATGGTACAGAGTTCGTCAACCAGACTCTTCGTGATTATTATGAAGGAGTTGGTATATCACATGAGACATCCGCCGCACGCACTCCACAACAAAACAGTGTCGTTGAAAGACGGAATCGTACACTTATGGAAGTTGCTAGGACCATGCTTATTTATGCGAACGCTCCATTGTTCTTGTGGGCAGAGGCTATTTCTACTGCATGTTTCACCCAAAACCGTTCTATCATTCGGAAACGCCATGGAAAAACACCTTATGAGCTTCTACATGACCGCATACCCGATGTTTCATTTTTCCATGTGTTTGGTGCTCTATGTTATCCAAACATCAATAGTGAGAACTTGGGTAAGCTTCAACCAAAAGCCGATATAGGTATTTTCATTGGTTACTCACCGTCCAAAAGAGCATACCGAATCTATAACCGTCGTCTTGGCAAGATTGTAGAAACTATGGATGCAGATTTCGACGAGCTGACAGCGATGGCTTCTGAGCAACACAGCTCTGAACCCGCGCTTCATGAGATGGGAACCGGTGCTATAAGTTCCGGATTAGTTCCCAACAATCCTACTTCTACATCATTTTTACCACCATCAAGGCCCGAGTGGGATAAACTGTTTCAAGCGTTGTTTGATGAATTCTTCGATCCCCCGACTGATGAAGTTCCAGCACCTGTAGTAATTGCTCCAATCCCTGAAGTGATTGCTCAAGTTAATGAACCTTTATCTAATGCATCTACAATTCACAATGAACCGGATGCACTTTCACCAAGTGTTTCTCAAACTACACCTGAATCATCACCCCTACTTGTGCCTAATGATGTAGAAGAGGATTCTACTGATCACGACTTGGAATATGCTCACTTGCAAGAGCTTCCTTTCTTTGGTGTAGCGATCCCTGAAAACCCTTCAGCCGCGTCTACCTCAGAAGAAGCTCCTTCTATTGTTCACTCCAGACCACCTAGGATTGAAAACCATAGCACTAAATGGACAAAAGATCACCCAATTAGGAATGTTATTGGAGATCTAGATCGACCAGTCTCTACACGCCATCAATTACTAGAGAGTGCACTTTATTGCTACTTTGATGCATTTCTCTCTAAAGTTGAACCCAAAAATTGGCAGCAGGCTATGACCCAATCATCTTGGATCGAAGCTATGCAGGAGGAACTCAATGAATTCAAACGACTTGAAGTATGGGAATTGGTTCCTCGCCCTGACAAGGTTAACATCCTTACTTTGTTATGGGTCTATAAGGTTAAACTTGATGAGATGGGTGCGGTATTGAAGAATAAAGCTATATTGGTCGCTAGAGGATATAAACAAGCCTTGGGTATAGACTTTGAGGAATCTTTTGCTCCTGTGGCTAGATTGGAGGCGATTAGACTATTCCTTGCGTTTGCTGCTCATATGAACATGATCGTCTATCAAATGGATGTGAAGACGGCATTTTTGAACGATGAACTAAGGGAAGAAGTTTATGTCAGTCAACCGGATGGGTTCGTCAGTACGGAGTCTCCTAACCATGTGTACAAGCTTAAGAAGGCTCTCTATGGGTTGAAACAAGCTCCACGTACGTGGTATGATCTCCTGTCAACATATCTCATGTCGGAAGGCTTCTCCAAAGGCAAAGTGGACCCCACTCTATTCACTCTCAAGGACGGCAACGACATGCTTCTGGTACAAATTTATGTTGATGATATAATATTTGCTGCCACTAACATAGAATTGTCTAAACAATTTGAGAAGATAATGTCCACACGCTTTCAGATGTCGATGATGGGAAAAATTTCATTTTTCTTAGGATTACAGATTTCTCAGAATCCCAGAGGCATCTTTATTAATCAATCCAAATATGCTCTAGAATCTCTTAAGAAATATAACTTTGAGAATTGTGACCCCGTAGACACTCCAATGGTGGAGAAATCCAAGTTAGATGAAGATAGGGATGGGATTATTGTCGATCCGAAACTTTACCGTGGAATGATCGGCACCCTTCTCTATCTGACTGCTAGCAGGCCTGATTTGCAATTTGTTGTATGCATGTGTGCCCGGTATCAGGCTCGGCCTACCGAAAAGCACCTACATGTTGTGAAAAGGATCTTTCGGTATCTAAAAGGAACACTTCATCGTGGTCTATGGTATCCGAAAGATTCCTCGATTGCTTTAATATCATACGCAGATGCCGATCATGCTGGATGTCAAGACACAAGGCGTAGCACTTCTGGATCTGTGCAACTTCTTGGAGATAGATTGATCAGTTGGTCTTCAAAAAGGCAGAAAAGCGCTGCAATATCAAGCACGGAGGCTGAATACATCGCCATGTCCGGTTGTTGTGCTCAAGTCCTTTGGATGAGATCACAATTAACTGACTACGGTCTTGGATTTAACAAAATCCCGATGTATTGTGACAACAAGAGCGCCATTGCCCTTTGCTGCAACTATGTTCAACACTCCCGGGCCAAGCACATAGACATTCGCTACCATTTCATTAAGGAGCAGGTGGAGAACGGAGTGATCGAGCTGTATTTTGTCACTACTGAGTACCAGCTGGCGGATATGTTCACCAAAGCCTTAGATCGAGGACGAATCGAGTTTTTGATCGACAAGCTTGGCATGAAATCATTCACTCCAGCGACTCTCAAAGAGTTGGCAGAAGAATCAGCTGAATAGTCGTGGTAAACTATTCAGAGTATCCTTTGGTTGTGATCATGTATATTATCGTAAATATATAAACCACAAAAAGAAAATACAAAAATATAAAACCAACAAAAACCATAAAAAATATAAAACCTAGAAAAACCATAAAAATTATAAAATCAAGAAAATCCAAAAATATTTTTTGTAAAATTCGGGCATGTCTTTTAGTACGGTAATATTTACGGCCTTAGAAATGTCGATTAATATTGACACGGTGCCATAAATAGAGTTCGTATAAAAGTTGTACATTTTTAAAACATGCCCATTATGGCTTGTAGTTATTTCAGACTGCAACCCGGTTTTCATATTAAAGTCACGTATTTCCTTGGAAAACGTTGGCTCAGAACGGGAATTAATTTTCTCGGGCGTGATTTACAAGCCAAATCATGCAAAGGGATCAAGGTTACTTTATACCTTGGTCTAACACGAATTTGTGTACGTCTCAGTGCATTAATTTGTTAAAATAAGAGAAATCTTATTGACACCACGAATCAAAATTTTTCAAGATATAAATTGGAAATGTTTTCATCAATATTTGACTCTTTAAACAATGACTACAGCTCTTTAAATAGAAAACGGGTCATTGTTTAAGGGGGAGAAAATATTAAAATCATCTTCGTCATTAAAATTGATTTTCAAAAATGAATGTGAAAATTAAAGGCTACATGGGAATTGAGTGGTTTTGCTTTAGAATACGACTTGTGTTCGTTCTAAGTGATAGGCATGGCTTTTAGATTTTGGGGATATGCTAATAGATTGTGTGTGCTAAGTTGTGTGTACGTTAAACAGGAGTTAAGTGAAATGGAAACATTAGAAACAAAAAGGAAAAGTATAGATACTAGAGGGACTAAAAGTGTGATTTATTGAAACTTGTCAAAATTTTTTGACCTAAGTCAAATAACACATCCACCCGCCCCTCACTACTATTCCTTTCACTGTTTATCTTCATTTGCCGCCATTGTTACACACACACAAGAAATCAAATAACCCGCTTAATCCATCTAGATCCTGTTCTTTCGACTAAATAAGGTATATTCATCAATATGTTAACTTCTAAATCCACATTTCTTATCATATTATTCTGTTAAACATGCTCAATTAATCAGTTTAATCCATTTAGGGTGTATGATTAAATTAGGGTTAATTAACTAAGGATTTGTGGTGGGTTTTATGCGGATTTGTATGATATGATGTTTATATGCCTTAGTTTGCCTTAGAAACTCACAAACGCGCTAGATCAAACATCTGAGTTTAGTTTGTAAAAGTTCCGGATGAACATGGCTTAAAACTTCCGAATGAAGGATTTCTTCTGAAAAACTTCCGAATGAGGAAGTTCCGAATGAAGGACTTCCGAATGAGGAAGTTCCGAATGAAGAACTTCCGAATGAAGGAAGTTCCGAATGAAGAACTTCCGAATGAAGGAAGTTCCGAATGAAGAACTTCCGAATGAAGGAAGTTCCGAATGAAGAACTTCCGAATGAAGGAAGTTCCGAATGAAGAACTTCCGAATGAAGGAAGTTCCGAATGAAGAACTTCCGGATGAAGGAAGTTCCGAATGAAGAACTTCCGGATGAAGGAAGTTCCGAATGAAGAACTTCCGGATGAAGGAAGTTCCGAATGAAGGAATGTTCCGGATGAAGGAAGTTCCGAATGAAGAACTTCCGAATGAAGGAAGTTCCGAATGAAGAACTTTCGGATGAAGGAAGTTCCGAATGAAGAACTTCCGGATGAAGAAGTTCCGAATGAGGAGAAGTTCCGAATGAAGAATGTTCCGGATGAAGATGTTCCGAATGAGGAAAAGTTCCGGATGAGTTGTTTGATTATTCTTGTTTGCATGCTATATATGTACTTGTTGTTTTATGAAATGTGTTATGCTTAGAAGTAAGAATGATATATATCTATATGCTTTTGTGCATCAACCTTTCATGTCTTATCTTAAGCAGATACAATGACTAATCCAACGGTACAAGCAATCCAAGAATCTAGAGAAGCCGATATTGCTAAAGCCCGAACCCTTAAGTTTATACCCAACAACTACCGGCTGAAGCAAGTCTCTAAATCCACTCACCATGGTTTTAAGGTCGCCATAGCCATTCTTGATAACTCTCATTTCAAGAACGCCCTTAGGAGTACAGCCTCGGTGCCTTATGAGTATATGTTTGAATTTTGGGCAACCAAGGAAATCACTTCGAACAAGATCACCTTCACCATCGACAACAAGCAGCAGACACTCACCGTTTCAGACTCCCGTAAGATTCTTGGTATACGGGATACACCCAAGGGCATGTCTTTCTCAAGGGATCCTAATAAAGATGAACTCGTGAAGTTATTTGACGCACTTGGATGTCCGGAAATACGAGTTGCATCTGAGTTTACAACTGCTAAGGTGGGACAACCTTGGAGAGCATTGATGGGTATTCTCAGTAAATGTCTTACGCCAAAAACGAGTGGCCATGATGCACTGCGCAGTCCTATAATAAACCTCTTCTATGGCATGTACAAGGCTGCAAATTCAGATTATGCTTTGTTGATATGGGAAGAATTCACCTTTCAACTCTTCTACAACAAGAAGCTGAAGACAAACTTCTTTCCTTATCCTCGGTTTATTAAGCTTATCATAAATTATTTTATGAAGCTTGATGCTACTATTGATAGGCGTGCAGGAGGTCGCTATCACACTGAAGAAGCTGATGATACTGTAGATCTGAGGCATGAAGGACCGTCTATTGGTGTGATTCCGGGTCCTATTCCTGATTACCTCCTGTCTGACAAAATCAAAGGTTCTGCTAATTACAAGCTACTGCAGATAGAGATCAAGAGGCTGAAAGCAAACCTTCAGACTGGAGAAGACTCGTCCACAACGGTTAAGAGTAAAGGTAAACGCAAACAACCAGCAGCATTACCTGAACCCGAACCCAAGAAGAAGAAGACAGAGGGTAAGAAGGGAAAGGGTAAGGATGAGATGCGTCTACGTGACGAAGAAGATATTGTTGATCCTACTCTTGATAAAGCCGAGCAACAAATGATGAAGATTGCTATTAAAAGGAGTAGGAAAGATACTGGAGGTAGTGGTTCAGGGGCAAGGGTAGATATTGAGGATGAATACGTGGAACCAGATGATGTTGATGAATTTGGGTCACCTGAACATTATTCCACTTCGAAGGAGCCATCAATCCCTATTTCAGCAAGTGTGGAAAAGGAACCTGTTGCTCCTACGATCGTGGTATCAACTCAACCCTTAACAACTCAACCTCCACCCATACAACCTTTACCAACCCGACCGGCTTCAACACCATTTCTTCCACCACCCATAATCCCCATCCTTAGTACAGCAGTAACAACCGAGCCCATTCAATCAACCCCGAGCAGCTCTGCAACCTCTGCAATGGCTGCATTAGTGATGGCCGAAATGTTTGACAAACATGTGGATTCTCACAAACGCGAAATGGATGAACTTCGCCAAGAGTTGCAAAGACGAGCTCAGAGGGAAGAAGAATCTAGGAAAGCCCAAGAGGAGATGATTGCTAGGTTCGCTTCAGATATGGAGTTGACTCGAAAAGCACATGCAGAAGAACTTGCTCGGGTTAAGCAGGCTGAGGCTGATAAGCATGCTGCACGTATTACCAGACTTCAAGCGATGAGGGATAAATATAAGGAACAAAAAGAAGCACTTGAAGCATCTGTGAAAGAAAGAGTGCAAGAATCCGTTGAATCCTTAATGCCTAAACTTCGTGATGAGTTGAAGACACTTGCTGCTGACAACTTGATGGTCAAATCATCCAACCCTTCAGAAGCCGCCTACAAGATTGCTTATGACCTGACGGATTTTGAATTGAAGAAGATCCTTAAGGCTCGTATGGTGGAACTTGGGTCGTTTGACAAGTCTAGGATTCAGCGGGCTCTATATAAATCCCTGAATGATGCTATCATGGAGGATGATAGGTTATTCAAAACGTTTGGAAGTGTGGTACCATATCACATCTTACCTGAGGAAGAAAGGGAAGAGAGTGAAGAAGAGGGTACGGGTGAAGAAGAGGAAGAAGAAGAAGAAGAAGGAGAAAAGGATAAAGACGATGACGAGGGTGGTGATGATGATGAGGATGATGAGGATGATGAGAGGATGAGGATGATGATGATGGCGATGATGGTGGTGATGAGAATCAGGAGAGTGCTAGAGGTAGTAACGGGGATGACAATCAGGATGATGATGGGGGTGAACAGCCGAAAGAGGGAGACAAGGTTACCAGCTCCAAGAAAACTGCTGCTAAGACTGGAACCAAGTCCACAAAAGATGCAGCACAGAAGGACAAATCGACATCCTCGGAATCAAGACGAACTAAGTGGCGCCACGATGTGAATGCCACTACAGCGTCTTCGGCTCCCGGTATCTCTATAGCTGTATCTTTACCTATTACAACTAACCCCATTAGTTCTGTCGTTGTTGCTCCTGTGATTGCAGAATCAGTGACGGAACCCGAAGCTGCACAACACTCTCCAGTTCACGACACTGCTGAAATGCCTGAAACTGAACCAACAGATGTTCGCACTTCAACTCCTCAACAACAAGCTCAACAATCTACGGTTCCTGAACCAAGCATACGAGTTTGGGAAGATACGTTGGAGATAGACGAAACTGCACCACCACAGGCTTGGATAACGGCAGCAGCACAATATGATCCGACCACAGATGCTGACAAAGATGTGCTGTATCTCCGTATCCGAAGTCCGATTGACTTATGTGCATTTCTTGCTCATGAGTATAAGACTTCGGTTACTCCATCCTTGGTGAAGAAAGCGCTGCACGATAAGAGACTTCGCGCCAAAACCCGATTACCCCGAATGGAGTTCGAGTATTATGCCGATGAGATCCTAAAGGCTTTGAAAACCGTTCAACGGCCAGGACTTCATGAATCAGAAAGAGCTCCACCTCCAATGGATCCTACTCAAGATAATCAGATTACTCTTGACTTCTTCGTCACCAATGATCTTGAGTATCTTATGAAGGGGTCATCAAAGTATGCAACCTCCCTAACCTTGCTAAAAGCTGCCAACTGGGGGACAATACCCTATATCGAGGAAAAGGTAAATCGACTCTGGGTTCCTAAGATAAATCGTAATTATGATATGTATGCTGTCATAGGTGCATCTCATTGGGACGAAAGAATCCGAAGGGCGTACAGGGGTTGCTGCTTGGTCAATTCTGGAAGCATCGTTAGATCAGATATCCGCATCTCCAGCATTTTAGGGTTGAAAACTGAAGCCAAGAACGGCTATTATCATGTGACGGAGATTCGCTTGAAAAGGGAGGATGACAGGGAATACAAAATCCAGCAAGGAGATTTTTCCATCATTCGCCTTGAGGATATCGAAGATATGCTGCTTCTGATGACCAGAGATCAACTTACACACATTCCTCGTGAAGACCTGATTGCTTTGAATACAGCACTTCGCATGTTCACACGAAGCGTTGTCATCAAGTCACGAGTTGAAGACCTTCAGTTGGGAGTCGAAAGCTATCAGAGGAAGCTCAATTTAACCCGTCCTGTGAATCAAGTGCTACCTCAACATGTAGAAAGATGTCCATATACCGGCATTTCTGTCCCGAATTACGGCATTTTCTACTTGAATAGTCGAGGTTTGATGAAGTTTATGAGGGTGGGGGAGCTCCACAAGTATAGTGATGGAACTCTTATACAAGTCAGAGATAAGTTAGAACATCTGAACTCGGGTGGGACTTTGCCAGAGATGACAGAGGATTGGCATCCGGGTTACCGGCAGATGGCGAAGTACGTGATCAAGAAGATAGATCAAAAGCTCCGTGAACGTAGATTGGTGAGGAGCTTGGAAAGATTCGTGGGTGGAAGACCGTATTTAGTGCACCACAAGCTACTGCAACGATCCATCTAATGGGTCGTACATTTCAGGTCACTTTATATTGGTTTTCAATTGTGAATATGTATATTTGTGAATAATGTGCTTGTATGGCTTGTTGTAGTGTTAAGGTATGATAATTTTTCAAGAATTTCTCACGAGATTCTAAATCTTTCAAAATATGTCATACCAAAGCACTACAACTATCCCTTATTAACTTAAGGGGGAGCAATAACTTGTTCTATGGCCAAACATTGATTTCATTTTTACCCAAAGACCGGTTAATCCATTCAATATCCCAAATATTAATGGTTAACATTTTGGATAAGGGGAGAAAATGGTATTAAGGAGACGTAAGTGATACTTGGCTAAAAGATGAAAAAGACTTAATGATAATCCAACTTAATATGTGTTAAGCACGTGTTAAGGGGGAGCGTTTTTGATGATCAAAACACCTAAGGTACAAAACTTTTGATTTTAATATCACAAGTACCTTAGGTGATTTTCAATGATTTTTCATGGTGGCAATTCCTTCCCAAAACACGCTTAATTCACGACGGATGTGGTGACAAAAGGGTGGTAGGAATAGGTTTAGTCCAATGATTCATCAGAGCCGATGGAATCTTCCCAAGGACAATTCCCTAGTTAGAATTAGAAGTCCTAGGAAAGATGGAGAAAGAATGTGAACGTAGCTGAATGCCGACCAAGTACTTAAGCTAGCACTGGAACAATCACAACAAGGTGCTAGTGATGACGTATTGGTAAGCATTGAAGGGGTTGAAGAATGAAAAAGAAATGTAAAGATAAAGGGTGTAAAGAAAGAAGCCCTCCTTACAACTTTAGGCAGAAACCGGGTCAATACATATGCTATTGAGGTCATTTTTGTTAATGATTCTCGGTATTGAAGAAAGACATCATGGACCCAGTGATGCAATGCACAACCCTTCCCCAGCTAACTCAAATATCTCTCAAAAGGTATTTGTTTTAATCACACGGAGATCAACACGTTATCTATTGGTTTATTCACTCCGA
The DNA here is from genome assembly GCA_025667525.1 of Glebionis coronaria. Taxonomy (NCBI): domain Eukaryota; kingdom Viridiplantae; phylum Streptophyta; class Magnoliopsida; order Asterales; family Asteraceae; genus Glebionis; species Glebionis coronaria. The sequence continues at coordinate 401,073,424 of CM046878.1, forward strand.
ATAAACTGGTATTGAAAAGGTGGCACTCCTCTCCAGCCATCGCTCACTAAATCAAAACGCACAATCGAGTCTAGAGCCAAGAGATCATCAAAAGTCTCATTAGGACACTTTCCATTTATTCCTTGCTTTCTCACACACTGTGAAAAGTAAGAGATTTTCATGAGTCCTACGCAATATTCCTGTAATATTGCCAGAACATCCGAGTAATACGTAAGTATTACAATGAAGATGGAAATCCTGCTTGAGCCAACATCAAACAAGCTCATGGTAGGTTACACGTGTGGTTCTTTTAGAACCAATCTTGTGAAAAACTGGAAGGTAACAGTGGTTTAATTGTTAATTGAACTTAAACTCGTTCCAGGCCTCTTCGCATTATCATATGATCTTGCCAGAACACTCAGAGTGTCTCTTTATTGACCACAGTGACGAGTGGAAATCCTTCTAGTGTCAACATCAAACAGCACTTGGTAGGTAACGTGCAAGATTCTTTATGAATTGAGCTCGTGACAACTGGAAAGCAACGATGGTGAAAATCTTAATTGAAATTCACTTGTTCCAGGTTTCATGAATTGACGGCTTTTAATCACAAGGATAATTTATCCAAGTGATTCACTCTTTATGTTCGCAGTCAGCTTTGGACGGTCGAATAAAGAGAACGGGTTTACCCGCGAAATCCTGTCAGGAAGTTACTTAATTGAAACTATCCGTCACGGGTACGATATCTAATATCGTCCAACGGTCTTCACCGACCGGAGGTAAAATGCTACCGAATTAGAATAAAATGTTCAAAGCCATTTTATTCGTGTCGTTGCTGTGTACCTGTTGAAGACGGTGGCGTTGCTGTGTACCTGTTGAAGACGGTGGCGTTGCTGAGTACCAGTAAAGACGGTGGTGTTGCGGTGTACCTGTAAAAGTCGTTCCCACATGCTTATGTCTTTTGCAACAAAGTTCAGCAAAAATTCAAGAAAGTACAAGATGAAGTCTTCCGCTGTACCAAACTCTGAAGCTTTCGAGAATTCAACAAAAAGACGTAAGTGTGTGGAACATGAAGTCACGAGGAGGCAAAGTTCACAAGAAAGGCAAAGATCGCACGTGAAAGGCCAAAGAACAATGCTCTCAAGTCAAAGCCAAAAAGATCAAATCAACATATTCACAACAAAAGAAAGAAAAGAAGAAAAGACTACGAGCTAAAGAACGAAGACTTAGTATAGTATGCTAGGTTTAGAACTTTGTAACGTGGAGTGACCTCCCTTAGGGGGAGATTGTTAGAAATACGTTTTAACGTATATTAGAAGTATCGGTCGCTCCACAATATGATTTATGTTGTAATAGCTCGTAGTTAGTAATTAGTTATTATTTGCTTATTAACTTAAGTAAGAACCGGTCCATGGGCTTGTCATGGACCGGCCCAAGCCCAATGTTAAGCTTGGACTATAAATACCCCTTTCCACTAAGGAAAGGGGTTGGTTGTTGTCATTTCATGTTTTCCATATTAATAAAATACACATAGTTTCTCTCACTTTCTCTCTCTAACTTTCTCTCTCTAGAAATCAACAAACCCCTTCATAGATTCATTGATTATCAATATTCTACAGGCATTGGCTTATTGCTTAATGGGCTTAATGGCCCAATAAGGATAAGCTGTTTGCTTAATAAGTTGTGATAAGCTCACTTTCAGCTTTTGAACCTTCAGAGTTTTGTGTTTAGAATTAAATTTTGAGTCAGATTGGGCTTTTCCAAGTCAATTGGGCCAGGTTTGACTTTTTGGGCTAAAAAACCCATTAGTCTTGACTGATTTTGGTTTTGGCCCATTTGAGGGCCCAATAGGGGTATTTTGGTCATTTCACTTTCATTTTTTGTTTATTTAGGTTAAAATAAACTAGTTTGTAAGTTGTTAGAATTTTATAATTTTTGGATTTTTAATATTATTTTAATATTATTTTATTATTATTTTTCAAATTTCACATTTTTGCACTTTTTAGATTTTTCTTAGCTTAAATACATTAAAATAGGATTTTTGCAACTCTTAGATTAATTTTATTACTTTTAGATTAATTTTTATAATTATTTTAAGTTTTAATAGTTTTTAAATCATTTTAAATAGTTTTTCTTAGTTTAAAAATTTCTAAAAGATAGTTTTTAATCTTTTTAGGTCAATTTAGAGGTTTACCAATTGAAAAATCTTTATTCGGGCTTTTTGATAATTAATTTGATTTTTAGGGCTTTAATTAGCATTTAAAAATTGAATATTTAACTAATTAAAAGGTTTGAAAAAGTTTTGATCATTGGTAAACTCTTAGTTTATTTATTTTGATATTTGGTGAATATTTGGTAATTTTTAGAATTAATTTTTATTTTAGCTCATTTTACGGTTTTACGTGTAGTCGTAGTAGTAATTAATTTCACGTCTTCGTCATCCTCTTTTATCCTCCCTTTCTAACCAATATTAATCTCAAACCTTGCTACATTTTAGTCACACACATATACCTCCTTGGGAAACGAACTTTTAACTTCATTGGGTCATTAGTGCTTGATTTTCCTAAATCATCACTTAATACTTACCGCTCATTTACGCTCTTTTGTTTTCCTAAACAAGAGGTGTAATTTACCACAATCATTTTTGGCGCCGCTGCCAGGGAGGTGTGTCGTGATTAATTTGCATTGTTGTTTTTAATATTAACCATATATAGTATTTCTATTAGTAGAAATCTACTAATACGTATTATCGGTTTTTTTTTCATTTTTCTTGTGAAATAATTATTACTATATTGTATTAAGTATCACAATCAATTCAAAATATCTCCAAAAGTGTGAAAACACAACCTTAATTGGGATTTGATCTCCTAATTATTGTATTCGAATCTCAAACAAAAAGAAAAAGGCAAAAATAGATAAATACTTTCGTGAAGCTCGATTTTGAAAAATACAAACTATAAGGTGGGTATAAGGCGGGTATTATAAAATATACCTTAAGGAAAAAGGCTCTTAAGTGCTTCGCGCCGCCTCGTTTCCCCGCTTGCTTGTGAGTATTTTGAGATTGAAGGCTAATCGAGGGTTTTGCCGCCCAAAGTATTATTACGTATAATATATTTGCTTGGTTTTCTTTGTGATTAAACCCTCTTGAACAATTTGGTTTTCACCAAAGTTCTAAAGTCATTCGAAGGCGTTCACTCCACGTGATCGTTTTCATTCCTTTGAGGCTTCTTTAATCAAGAGTTTGATTCGAGTAGAGATTTGGTAGATTGTTGTCTACGAAGATACACCAAAATCGGAAAAAATTAAAAACAATCAAAAATACAAAAAAAATTGAAAATTCACAAAACACCCAAAAAGAATCTTCTTTGCTCACCTCCCATTCTTCGTGAAGTTTATGATCACTCGTGATCAAGACAAACGAGCTCGTAAACGTCTTCAAAAGCAAGCCAATCAAGAGACGTTGATTGAGGAACAAACTCCAATTGTTGAACCTATTGTAGAACAAGAAGTCGTGATGGCTAATCGTACTATGATGGAGTTGCTACAAGCACCCACCGAGGGTTTTGGAGAGGCCATTGTGATTCCCGCCATCCTTGCAGAGAATTTCGAAATTAAGACGGGTTTAATGTCGATGTTGCAAGCTAATAAGTTTAGAGGTCATGAGAAAGACAACCCGCATTACCACATAACGAATTTTAATCGTCTCATTGCTACTAGCAAGTTTAAGGATGTTCCACATGACGCCATTAAGATGATGTTGTTTCCATACTCGTTAGATGGACTCTCAAAAATTTGCCTTGAAGAACCGCCAAATTTGATTTTGACATGGGGTGATCTCGTTTCTAAATTTGTGAACAAATTTTTTCCACCATCTAAAACAAAACATTTGAAAAATGAGATTTCACGATTTGCGCAAAGAAATAATGAAAGTTTTTCAATGGCATGGGAACGCTTTAAAGAAATGTTACATGAATGTCCACACCATGATTTTTCGGAATTGCATCAAATTGATACTTTTTATAATGGGCTTAATGATCATGAACGAGATTACTTGAATGCCGCCGCGGGTGGTAATTTTTTGTGCAAAACGACCGATGAGGCTTTAAAGATTATTGAGAATAGATCTAAGGTTTATAGCCCTCGTAACACACCGAGTGTTGCCAATTTGGGTTCGTCATCGTCGTCATCGTCTCGTAGCATTAATGCCTTACATGATGAAGCTAATGAGGAAAATCGGTTTTTCGATAGATTTGCTAATCTTATGACTCATTGGAAAGCTCAAGAAGCTTTGAATTCCGCTTCGGTTAAAGCGGTTGCTAAGAGTTGTTTGTCTTGTGGTGGAGCTCATGATCTTTCCAAGTGCATTACCGCGGATGGTAACACTTCGAGTGCTTACGTAGCAACGGGAACTTATAACCAAAACGGCCAAGGTTCCCGCCCAAATCAAGCTCCACCAGATCAAAATGCTAATAACTATCGAAACAACAACCAAGGTGGTAATTATCAAGGAAATTCACGTAACTACAACAAAGGGAATTATCAAAGTGGGAATGGAGAAGTTACTAATCAAAACCAAAACCGTGATTTTCAAAACACTACACAAGGTTTTCAAAATGCTCACACTAAGAATCTTCAAGGAGAATTTTTGGATTATGCTAAAGCAAATGATGCTAAATTTGATAACATGCAACGTGAGATGATTAACTTAAGATCCGAGTTGAAAAACGAGCTTAAAAACGAACTTAAAACTCATGCTAATAAAATGGAAGGAAATGTTCAACGTGTTCAACAAAATCAACCAAAGATGGAACAAGGACAACATGAGATTAAGAAAGAGTTGTTAAAAGCGGATTTAAGGCAATCAAAATTTGAGGACCGTATGGCAAAAATGTTTGAAGCAATCATGTGAAACCCTCTTCCTCGGGTGGTCTTCCTAGTGATACCATTGCAAACCGGAAGGGAGAAATGAAGGTTATTACTACACGAAGTGGTAAAACTTCCAAGGAACCAATCTCTCGTCCAAGTACTTCTACGGAGAAGGAAATCAAGAAAGAGCTCGAGGTGATTGTCGAAAAGGAGCACATTACAATCCCACGAAGTACCGCTCATACCACACCTACGGTTGAACCAATACCAATTGAGAAACCCGAGATTCCAAGGCCGTTGCCTAATGTCCAACCCACACCACCCTTACCTTACCCTTCGAGACGTGACAAGGAAAAGGCACAAGAACAGAATAATTATCAATTTGAGCTATTTATGAAAATGTTTCGTGACATACATTTTAACATAAGTTTTGCCGGCGCTCTTATCATGATGCCTCGATTCGCCGCAAACTTAAAAAGTATGCTAAACAACAAAGAGAAGTTACAACAATCGTCTAGTTGTTCATCGGTTTTTCTTAGCCGCATACCACAAAAAGTCGGTGATCCCGGTAAATTTTTGATTCCGTGTGCAATTCAAGATATGGAGGAATGCTACGCCTTGGCCGATCTTGGTGCTAGTATTAATTTAATGCCTCTTGAGATTTTCAAATCGCTTTCGCTTCCGGCTCTTACTCCTTCGAACATGTCTATCGAGATGGTCGATCATTCTACGATTTTAGCATGTGAAGTAGCCGAGGACGTCTTCGTCAAAGTCGGAAAGTTTTACTATCCCGTTGACTTTATCGTTGTAGACATTCCTATCGATCGAAAAGTTCCTCTCATTTTGGGTCGTTCATTTTTGGATACATCGAGAGCACTTATTGATGTTCATGCTCGAGAAATCACCCTTCGTTTCAATGAGGAAGAACTTATCATCAATGCAACACAAAACTCCAATCTTTCTCATGTCTATTCTATTGCAACTTTAAACCATGGTGATTCAACCAATTTCGTTTGCAAAGAATTTTCACCAAGAGTTTTAGGAAATGTCGCCAAAAAAAAATTACCATTTCCTCCGCCGGTGGAGGTTATGAGTGTAAATCCTACAAAGAAGAAACCGTCAATACTTGAATCGAAAAATCCTTCGCCTCACCTCGAACATTCATTCTTGAAAAGTGTTGATAAGTTGCCGGTTTCTACGGAAGATCTTTCGGATGACGAATATGTTGACCCCGATGGGGAGGTTTTCTTTGTCGATAAACGTTTTGAGAACTTACCACCACCAAAACCCAAACTGTTTTCAAATGTGAGAATTTTTGGTGTGACTAACATCGTCTTAGAAACACCAAATATTTTTGACATAATTAAAAAGGGTTTTCATGAGGAGAGTTTAAAAGATAAAAAAGGAAAAGATTTTAAATGTGATTTAATTGATTTTTCTACAAATCTAACTCCGTCATCACCACGTGTTTTGAGTGCTACAAGCTCGTCTCTTCTTTTGACGATGCTTTGTGTGGTTTTAGTATGGGGGAAGCCCATTATGTTCCCTCATCCTTGTCCACCGAGGACGAGATATTCGATCCCAGAATTTCATATAAAGGGAAATCTCGGTCTTCCACCGATGCAATAAATGGAAACTATATCTATTTGCTTGGTGCGAGTCTACCTCGAGTAGCTCAAAAGTTTGTCTTACCAATTGTCCCACCCTTCTACTTCTCATCTCTTTTCTTCAAACTCTTTGAGTTTATGGCACGTGTTGAAGTGGCGTTGAATTGTTTTTCCAATGAAAACAAGAACGCCATCTTCGATCCCGGTATTTTGCATCATCCAAGGACTTAGTCATTAATACCGGTTGCTTTTTGGGCCTTGTTTATCATGTAAGCCCCACTAAAAATTGACCATACCATGATTTTCCCTAAATGTTCACATTTTGAGGGGATCGAGTCGAGCTCATGACTCGGTAATCAAAAATGAGGTGCCTCGTGGGGGAGATCCCATGCTTATCCTTTTATGCTTTCTAATAACTAATGATAGGGGATTTGTGCCCTTCCAACTCGTTGTCTCGTGGTTGTTTGTGATTGTGTTATCTAGATCATCGTCATCATTTACGATTGAAGACTCTCGTGTTCGTTTACGTGAGCCTCCATCGTTTGCTTGAAGAAGTTTTTCACGAATCCATGACATATCCTTTATTGTTCTAACAATTATCTCTTAGCATAATTCATAAATAGCTTTAGAAATATTGTTGATCACCCTTTCCATGCTAGATCCTAAGCATTCGATTCTTCGTCTCTAGTATGGGGGTGCTCTACCTTTAGACTCGAAACATTGAGGACAATGTTTACTTTTATTATGGGGGGTGAATAGGTACTTGCTTTGCTACGCCCTCACGTTTTCCAACTTTCAATGTTTTGTTGCTAAAAATGCCAAATTTTAAAAATTTTCTTAGTTTTCATAAGTGTTTTTAAGACACGAATGTATATTTTCCGATGGGTAGAATAAGAGCTAATTTTTGACTTGATGGGCATTTGGAGCCATTTACATTCCTTAACCCGCTCAATTCAAGTTTTGCTAGACTTTTATATAGGGAACTTTAAAACGTGAAAGTCTTAACTCATTCGGGTTAAGAACAAGAACTTTTCGCAAGTTCCTATAATTGATCCTAGAAAGTCACTTATCAAGGGAACTATAAAAAGCATTCTCTAAACTTGAAAAAGTCCAAGAAAGTGCAAGATCCTATAGGTGGCTTGAAAACCCAAAACTTTGATTTGATATAGTCTTAATGAAAGCTAATCCAAATTTGGCTTTAATTTTGACTTGCATGGCTAAGTATTCACGAGTCTCTTTAATTAGAGGTCTTTATATAGTGAAGAACGGGAGATGATAGAGTTAGACAAGTGATCATGCTAAACGTAGAACATGAAAATGTTCTTTCAAAAACTCATATGTTTTTAATTGTGGCTTTTTCTTCCCATAAGATCAATGCATTAGGAATAAAAATAATTGCAATAAGTAAGGTCGTACGATTTGAAAGGTTACTTATCCTCTAGCGCAAGATCGTTTAAAAGTTGCTCGGGGTTGAATAGAGTTCATAGCCAAGGCATAACTTATTGAAGCGGGACGCGAAGATTGGTGAAGATCCAAAAAGGCCCTAACAAGGCATGAGGAGCTCTATTTTGTTGCTAAAGATCCAAGATGATGTGAAGTATCATTATTCCAAAATCAATATGAAGGATCGAGACACACGACGAAAAGCAATTACTCCCCTAAAGATCATGGAGAAAGTCTATCCAAAAAGACCCTAACAAGGTATGAGGATAAATATATCCAAGTCCGAATAGGAGGCGGATCGTTGTATATCAAAGTCCAAAATAAAGATTGAAGAAAAATGATGAAGTCGTGGTCCAAAAATGAAGAATCTCTCAAAAACGTCAAGTGAAGAAATTCCAAATATATGAAGAGAAGACCATAATTTCAAGAACGTCTTCCCAAGATTTGAAGTATGAAGTACATGCCAAATATCGGTCCGAGAAAGGTCTCAAATCGTGAAACGAGTTATGCCAAGATATGAACTTAAGGAGATACACGAGAAGCCGTTTTAAAAGATTTTGTCCTTCGGCTAACTATCGATTAAATCGTGCTACTTTGCTTTCGGACTAATAACTACTCAAATAAGTCAATATGAATCACTTGTGATCCATGACAAATAGTTAAAAAATGCTAGTAACCCATTTCCTTTCATAATAACTAGGATTGCGGGGAGAAAAAGTATTACACAATTTGGACGTATGAGTAGTGTTAGCATTGTGACTTGTACCAACAATGATCTCGTTTTTGCACTTAGCATGGAATGTATGACAATCAAGGATGACGAAATTTACTCTGAGGGACATTTACTTGTTTCTATTCTTTGACCCTAAAAGTCACATTCATGAAGAAAATCATACATTATGTCTTTACACATCTTCGTAGTATTATTGCAAGTCTTTTACTTTTCAATAAAGGTTAATAAAATTGAATTTTTGTGATGCTTATATACTTTATTCTAGCATTGCGTGAGGGCACGGAAATGGCTTAGTATGGGGGAGTGATGAGATGGCATTTATACATGATCTCATCGTTCTTTTCGGGCTTTAAATGCATAAAATGTCATAAAATACCATATATATGCTTGTTTTTGTTTACTAGTGTATTTTAGGTATGGATATCGTGAAAAAGACAAAAGATCACAAGAAACAAGGAAAAACGGACACGAGAAACGAAGCCGTACAAAGAACTGGGCCCTAGTTCATGAAATATCCAAGATTTACCCTTAAAGACTTGAAGATATGCAAGATTGATCCTCAAACAATGAAGAAATGACACTTAAAACCCTTGTAAAATCATAATTACAATATTGGTCCCTTAAGTTTATCAAAATTACAAAAAGGTCCTTCAACTTTGAAGAAATGGCAAGATTAGTCCCTCAACTATTAAACATTGTCAATTATGGTCCCTCATGGAGTCAAAGATACATTGAAGACCTTTGAAGATCAACAAAGTCCAAAATCAGTCCCTCAAATATGAAAACATGGCAAAAAACCCTTGATATCTTTTTGGAAAAGTTTTGTGCCAAAAGTGTAAAGATGGAAACTTCTATAACAAAGGAAACACGTTTTTGTTGGCTGAAAACTTGATTTACTATCTTTCCCAAAACACAAGGGCCAAACATGGGCACTTAAAACATTCAAAAATGAAATGCGCCAAACACAAACACAATCCACCAAAACCGGATCAAACTTTGTTACTGTTCACGTGATGAACCTAGTTTTTACCTCACTTAAAACAAAGGGTAATTTTCAATTACCCACACCCACGTGTGATTCACACAAGCAGAAACTCATCCCAACCTTAAAACCCTCACTTCCACTCACCAAGAGGCCCCACACTCAACCTCGTCCACCTATCACATCACAACTTTCTCTCCAAGTAAAGCCACGTGTCAAGATCAACAGCCTAGACTCTCTGCTTAACTAGTAAGCCATTTTGAACGGTTTTGATCATTTTGGACAGCTCACATCAAAGAATCGTCTAGAAGACCTCAAGGGCACTTTTGGGAATTCAGTTCTAGGGTTTATGAATAGTGTTAGGTTAACATATGCCTATAAAAGGAGACCTCAACCTGTGAGAGTCCCTTTGTTCCAGTTTTGACTTTTAAACTTGTAATTCCTTTTTGAAATTTATAAAAGTTGGTATTTTGAGAAAATTGTAATTCCTTTCTATGTTTTTGAAAGTTGGTGTTGTTTAAAGGTGCTTCTGAGTTCCATTTGTTGTTATAAGTGTGCTTGAATCATTTGGTTCAAGGACGTTTATGTTTGGTAAGGTTTTCAAGTTTGAAAAAGCTTGAAAAGAGGTTTCTGAATTTGCTTATTTTTGTGTACTAATCCTTAACCAAAAGCTGTAAGCTCTTGCAAGCTTGTTGACACCAAGCTTGTGAAGGGATTAGGGTCTTTGGTTGGGCTGTTTATTCATTGTGTTGAAGAAATCAAGCCCTTGAGTTTCTGCTTTGAAACATCAACCAAGGCATTCATCCATCTCTCTTATTGAAGTACCTTGGACTTGTTCTAGTTGTTGAACAAGGTCCAAGGAGCATTGCTGGTCCTCCTAGGATGTTGTGGAGGACGGGTATAACCTCTTGTTAAGATTCCTCTTAAAAATTTCATGCTATTATCTGTTTTTTATTTTGGTCTGTGATTTTGTGATCCAGTGTTTGAGGTTGTGATTTTAGTGTTTGAATCTGTTAGTTGTCACCTAGGAAGTGTTTTTGATTCATAAAATCAGTAGGTTATTAGTAAAGATCACAAGTTGCTTTGAAAAGTGGTGGATTAAGGACCGTTTGGGATTACTAGTTCATAAGGCCTTGTGGCCTTGTGCCCTTGGTTCTTAGGGTTTGGGAAGTCTAAAAAAGTCATTTTGAACAAGTTTTAGTCATTGGTTAAGTTTCTGAAAGTTTGGAAAAAGGATTGGAAGTTTTGCTAAAATCTGATAAAAGTGCTTTTGAGATTGGCCAAACACATCAGATCCAATAACTTCTTTGTTACTTGGATCTAAGGTCTGAAATCAGGTTTGGGAATAGTTTGGGTGATAAGCTATCTATTGGTTATCTGGCTGTTGAATTTGGTGGCTTATTGTGTTTGTTATAGCTTATCAAAATTGGCTGAAGTGGCCATTTGCATCAGCAAAGTGACCACCTCATTTGGTGTTGCATTGTGATTTCTAGTATAAGGATTGTTGTTTTTTAGCCTGGATCCTATTTGTGTGCTGCTTGTGAAGATATTTGGCTACTTGGATTTATTTGTTGATAGCTTATTAGCTTACTGGCTTATTGGCTTATTTGAGCCAAAACTTGTCAAGACTACTCAACTGGTAGGCCTTGATTCACAAGGTTTGCACTCAAACCTTGACCAGCAGGGTGAAAAACAAGTCTAAACACTTCATTAAGTCTGTCAACGTCCAATTTGTGCTTGTCAGCGTTTGATTTTCACTTGTCAGCGTTTGACTTTTGGTCAAACTTGGTCACATAGCTTATTGAATCTGTTTAGCTTTTTGGTACATGCAACAACTTAGTTTTTGTAATAGAACTCATTTTTCTCAGCTTAATATCAAGTCTGGAAGGTTACAAGTCTTTTGGTTAGGCTTTTGCTAGAAAACCAACTTAATTGACTTTTTCATAAGTGCTTATTGGCTTATTCTGGCTTATTGGTTTTGCTTATTGGAATTTTGTTGATTGATTTGGCCTATTGAGTTCATTTGTGACATTTTACAAGTTAAATCAAGTCCTGAGGTGCCCTAAATCTCAAACCCGACTATTTTGTCGTTTTGTGGATTTGTACTTTGCTTATTTCTGGCTTATTGAGTGTGCTTTTTTAATATTTCTTTTTACAGATCTCTCTGGTATCCCATAAGAAGGTTGTGTGTCAAATTAGAGCTTATGGCATTGGCTTATTGCTTAATGGGCTTAATGGCCCAATAAGGATAAGCTGTTTGCTTAATAAGCTGTGATAAGCTCACTTTCAGCTTTTGGGCCTTCAGAGTTTTGTGTTTAGAATTAAATTTTGAGTCATATTGGGCTTTTCCAAGTCAATTGGGCCAGGTTTGACTTTTTGGGCTAAAAAGCCCATTAGTGTTGACTGATTTTGGTATTGGCCCATTTGAGGGCCCAATAGGGGTATTTTGGTCATTTCACTTTTATTTTTTGTTTATTTAGGTTAAAATAAACTAGTTAGCAAGTTTTTAGAATTTTTTATAATTTTTGGATTTTAATATTATTTTAATATTATTTTATTATTATTTTTCAAATTTCACATTTTTGCACTTTTTAGATTTTTCTTAGCTTAAATACATTAAAATAGGATTTTTGCAACTCTTAGATTAATTTTATCACTTTTAGATTAATTTTTATAATTATTTTAAGTTTTAATAGTTTTTAAATAATTTTAAATAGTTTTTCTTAGTTTAAAAATTTCTAAAAAATAGTTTCTAATCTTTTTAGGTCAATTTAGAGGTTTACCAATTGAAAAATCTTTATTTGGGCTTTTTGATAATTAATTTGATTTTTAGGGCTTTAATTAGCATTTAAAAACTGAATATTTAATTAATTAAAAGGTTTAAAAAAGTTTTGATCATTGGTAAACTCTTAGTTTATTTATTTGATTTTTGGTGAATTTTTGGTAATTTTTAGAATTAATTTTTATTTTAGCTCATTTTACGGTTTTACGTGTAGTCGTAGTAGTAATTAATTTCACGTCTTCGTCATCCTCTTTTCTCCTCCCTTTCTAACCAATATTAATCTCAAACCTTGCTATATTTTAGTCACACACATATACCTCCTTGGGAAACGAACTTTGAACTTCATTGGGTCATTTGTACACGGTTTTCCTAAACCGTCGTATTCAATACTTTCCCTATTTACGTTCCTTTTCCTAAAGGTGTGGTAAAACACTACAATCTAATGCTTTCGTTAATCCAAGCTACGAAGTTTCGAGGTCGTGAAGTCGATAATCGTCACGACCATATTCGGAATTTTGATCGTCTTTTAGCCACGAGCAAGTTTAAGAACGTCGACACCGATGTCGTCAAGCTTATGCTTTTTCCGTACTCGCTCGATGGTGCCGCAAAGGATTGGTACGAGAAAGAGCCACCTAATTCGATAATTACGTGGAAGGATCTCGTCTCCAAGTTCGTTAATCATTTTTTCCCACCGTCTAAGACGACGTTTTTCAAAAACGAGATTACGAGATTTGAGCAAAAACCGAATTAATCTTTTAGAGACGCGTGGGATCGTTTTAAGGAATTGCTTAGGCAATGTCCTCACCATTGTTTTTCCTAGTTGCACCAAATCGATACGTTTTACAAAGGTCTTAGTTTTCAAGAACAAGATTCGTTGAATTCCGCCGCCGGTGGCAACTTTTTGTGTAAGACTCCGAAAGATGCATCGATAATTATCGAAAATCGATCCAAGGTTTACCAACTCCGCAACGCACCGAGTGTTGCCAATGTCGCCAATGTTGGTAGTTCTAATCGCGACATTGAGAGGGTTGATGCAAAATTCGACAAGCTTACGAATGTGTTTACGTCTTTTCTCGTTGAAATGCAAAAGAAAGACGCTCCCGCTACGGTGAAAGTGGTTGAGACATCGTGTACGTTTTTTGGTGGAACTCATATTTATTACGAGTGTGCGGCTACGGATGGCCAAACGTCTGATAGTTGTAAATTAGCACTTGTTTAGGAATACAAGGCAATTAGGGCAAGTATTAACAAGTAGTTTAGGAAAACCACAAGTTATGACCCAAAGTGGGGATCGTTCTCAAGGAGGCTTGGTGTGTGTGTGATGAAATGATTATCTTTGTGATTATATTTGTGAGAAAGAAAAATAGAAATGAGATTAGAAGAGAATGACGGTTACGAAGACGGATTAAACTAAGTCGAAAAAGGTGTACACGTAAAACCGTAAAAAGCACTAAAATTAAAATTTTAACCTAAAAATTCCTAAAAATTACCAAAAATCCACAATAATATTCTAAGAGTTTACAAAAAATCCAAACTTGCCAAAACCTTTTAATTAATTAGATAATGACTTTTAAATGCTAATTAAAGCCCTAAAAATCAAAATTAAATATTAAAAAGTCCCAAACAAGATATTAAAGTTTGTAAACCTTAAAAATACTCTAATTAAGCTAAAAAGTATTTTTCAAAATTTTAAAACCACTAAAAACTATTTTTAAACAATTAAAAACTACTAAAATCAATTAAAACTTAAATTAATTCTAGAAGATGATTAAAAGACTCTAAAAATATTTGGAAAGTTGAAAAATTCCTAATTAAGTGTTTAGAACCTAGGAAAAATATAAAAACTTAGAAAATCAGACTTTTAATTTTTAACAATAAAATAATATTTAAATATTAGTAAAAATCCAAAAATCATAAAAAATTCTAAAAACTTGCAAACTAGCTTAATTTAACCTAAATAACTCAGAAATGAAAGTGAAATTACCTAAATACCCTTAATGGGCCTAGAAAATGGGCTAAACCCAAAACAGTCCACTATTGGGCCAAATTTGGGCCCAATATAAAAAAGTGTTCAAAATAAGCCCAAAAAGCACTACTTGACTCAAAATTTGATTTTGAACAACTTTTTCCAAAGGCCCAAAAGCTGAAAGTGTGAAATAAGCTAGCTTATACCAAACAGTATTCTTAATGGGCTTTTGGCCCATTAAGCTATAAGCCAATGCCATAAGTTGAAATTAGACACACAAGCTTCTTTTGTCCTAAATAAGACTTCTCCAAAAAGAAATTTGAAATAAGCCCAAGGAATAAGCCTGAAAATGCAATAAGCAATCTACAGAAAACGACAAAATAGTCGTTTTTGAGTTCTAGGCCACCCCAAGTGCTGATTCAAGTTTCTAAAGCTTTTAAATGACTTAATTAAGCAAAATCAACAAAGAGTTTTCAAATAAGCTGACTCAATAAGCTGGAAAAAGCAAATAAGCACTCATGTAAAAGTCAAATAAGTTGGTTTTCTAGTAAAAAGTCAAAGTCCAATAAGCTCCAGTCTACTCAAATGGGTCAAATAAAGAAGATCTATCACAAAACATAAGTTGTTGCAAGTCTGGATAAGCTAAAATAGCTTATTGATAAGCTGAGTACAAGTTTACACTAGCAGGGGCTAGTTTTGGGTGTTGAGCAGTGGGAACTTTTCCCACTGCTTGACTTATAGACTTTTTTGTCTTTAGTGAACTTTTTTGGGATTCAGATTACACAAAGGCACCCAAATGATCTTTGGATCATAAGGAGTCAATAACAATCAAAAATTCACAAACACAGTCACCCAATTTGCACAGATTAATAAATAAAGCACCAGATATGATACAGACATGAATAAGCAAGCAGTTTAGGTTCAAAAAGCAATTTTAGCACAATTCAGCCAGCCAAATTCAACCAAATGAATACACAAGCTATATTAAACTTAAATAAGCAAGTCTAAACAGGTTTCATGCAATGATTCAAAGAATTAAGCAAGATTCAAGCACCTTAAGTTACTGATGAACACAAGAACATGCAATTTTTCACTTTGCTGATGTATTTGACACACAAGCCAGATTCAACACCTCAGATCTATCAAGTATGTTATCTTAATGATGTTTAAACAGATTTTACCCCTTAACATGCATAAACTCTAGGTTTTCCCAAAATTTTAGGTCAAAAACAGTCAAACTCACAAAGTTATATCACAATCTTCGATTCAAGGTTTCAAATCACAAAACTTGCAGCAAAACACTCTCAAACAAGTGTATATCATATACCAAGCACAAATATTAACTTCTAACAACACAACAACAAGATGCAATCACAAACAGGTAATCCCAAACACCCCTTTAACTTTTCAAAACCAATTTTTTGAAAGGAAAAGTGAGATTCAAGACCACCCAAGCCTAAATAAACACAATAACAACTAAGATGAACAGATTCAAGCAGTTTTAAGCCACAAAATACACAAGAATATAGGCAACACTCAAATATCACAAATATCCAAAATATTTTCAGATTTTAGGATTAAGGGTGTGTACCTCATGGATGTACATCCACACCCACGGATTTTGAGCTTATGTGCTAGCAAGAACAAGCACAAGCTTCCACAATAAGGCCTGCTAAGAATCAACAAAGTTAGAAGCACAAGTATAAAATAAGAAATATGAAAAATCCTTGATTGATGCAACTCTTGTCCTCCACACTTGATTATCCCCAAGTTATAAGCTTCACCACACCTTGATAACACAATATCAGGATGTTATGATCAGCCCTATAGCCCAAGAATTCCAAGATAAACCAAGAACTTAGCAAAATATCAAGAAATTGAAGAAAATGTGCAAACTTTTGCACACTCCTCTTTTGAAAACAGGTTTTTGATTCAAATTCAGTAAACAAAGAACATAAACAAGCATAAATAAGATGGCACTTGGTATTTCTTCAACACACTTAACACAATTTCATAAATCTGAAAATAGGATTTACAAGTGCTTGAACAAGGAAAAACCAAAAGCAACGTACAAATGAGACCCTATGGCTTTATATATAGCCTTACAATGTATCTAGAAAGCTGATAAAGAAGTAAAACCCTAGTCTTGAACTTCCAAAATTGCCCTTGTGAAGTTTGAATATCTTAGAGAATCATGTGACGGATTCTTGTTGTGTAGTGATAGCTGGCAAGCAAAAGGTGATCCAAAGGCTTGTATGAAGCTTAGAAAGTAAGCATAAATCTCCAACGTTGGATTGCTGCCACCTTTTTGGCAGTATGCATGAGTGTGGAGCAGGGGAGTCACAAGGAGACAAATAGGGTGATGAGGTGTCCAAGTTTAAGGTTGGGAAGTGATTATGACATGGTTAATCACTAATATGGAAGTTTTCATGGCTTAATTTCAACACAATTAAGAAAACCCAATTTGTGTTCTTGAGGGAATAGTAGTGATTTTGATCCGGTTTAATATTTAATTAATTAGATAATGACTTTTAAATGCTAGTTAAAGCCCTAAAAATCAAAAATACTCTAATTAAGCTAAAAAGTATTTTTCAAAATTTTTCAAAATTTTAAAACCTTAAAAATACTCTAATTAAGCTAAAAAGTATTTTTCAAAATTTTAAAACCACTAAAAACTTTTTTTAAACAATTAAAAACTAATAAAATCAATTAAAACTTAAATTAATTCTAGAAAATGATTAAAAGACTCTAAAAATATTTGGAAAGTTGAAAAATTCCTAATTAAGTGTTTAGAACCTAGGAAAAATATAAAAACTTAGAAAATTTGACTTTTAGTTTTTAACAATAAAATAATATTTAAATATTATTAAAAATCCAAAAATCATAAAAAATTCTAAAAACTTGCAAACTAGCTTAATTTAACCTAAATAACTCAGAAATGAAAGTGAAATTACCTAAATACCCTTAATAGGCCTAGAAAATGGGCTAAACCCAAAACAGTCCACTATTGGGCCAAATTTGGGCCCAATATAAAAAAGTGTTCAAAATAAGCCCAAAAAGCACTACTTGACTCAAAATTTGACTTTAAACAACTTTTTCCAAAGGCCCAAAAGCTGAAAGTGTGAAATAAGCTAGCTTATACCAAACAGCTTATTCTTAATGGGCTTTTTGGCCCATTAAGCTATAAGCCAATGCCATAAGCTGAAATTAGACACACAAGCTTCTTTTGTCCTAAATAAGACTTCTCCAAAAAGAAATTTGAAATAAGCCCAAGGAATAAGCCTGAAAATGCAATAAGCAATCTACAGAAAACGACAAAATAGTCGTTTTTGAGTTCTAGGCATCCCCAAGTGCTGATTCAAGTTTCTAAAGCTTTTAAATGACTTAATTAAGCAAAATCAACAAAGAGTTTTCAAATAAGCTGACTCAATAAGCTGGAAAAAGCAAATAAGCACTTATGTAAAAGTCAAATAAGTTAGTTTTCTAGTAAAAAGTGAAAGTCAAAGTCCAATAAGCTCCAGTCTACTCAAATGGTTCAAATAATGAAGATCTATCACAAAAAATAAGTTGTTGCAAGTCTGGATAAGCTAAAATAGCTTATTGATAAGCTGAGTACAAGTTTACACTAGCAGGGGCTAGTTTTGGGTGTTGAGCAGTGGGAACTTTTCCCACTGCTTGACTTATAGACTTTTTTGTCTTTAGTGAACTTTTTTGGGATTCAGATTACACAAAGGCACCCAAATGATCTTTGGATCATAAGGAGTCAATAACAATCAAAAATTCACAAACACAGTCACCCAATTTGCACAGATTAATCAATAAAGCACCAGATATGATACAGGCATGCATAAGCAAGCAGTTTAGGTTCAAAAAGCAATTTTAGCACAATTCAGCCAGCCAAATTCAACCAAATGCATACACAAGCTATATCAAACTTAAATAAGCAAGTCTAAACAGGTTTCATGCAATGATTCAAAGAATTAAGCAAGATTCAAGCACCTTAAGTTACTGATGAACACAAGAACATGCAATTTTTCACTTTGCTGATGTATTTGACACACAAGCCAGATTCAACACCTCAGATCTATCAAGTATGTTATCTTAATGATGTTTAAACAGATTTTATCCCTAAACATGCATAAACTCTAGGTTTTCCCAAAATTGTAGGTCAAAAACAGTCAAACTCACAAAGTTATAGCACAATCTTCGATTCAAGGTTTCAAACCACAAAACTTGCAGCAAAACACTCTCAAACAAGTGTATATCATATACCAAGCACAAATACTAACTTCTAACAACACAACAACAAGATGCAATCACAAACAGGTAATCCCAAACACCCCTTTAACTTTTCAAAACCAATTTTTTGAAAGGAAAAGAGAGATTCAAGACCACCCAAGCCCAAATAAACACAATGACAACTAAGATGAACAGTATCAAGCAGTTTTAAGCCACAAAATACACAAGAATATAGGCAACACTCAAATATCAGAAATATCCAAAATATTTTTAGATTTTGGGATTAAGGGTGTGTACCTCATGGATGTACATCCACACCCACGGATTTTGAGCTTATGTGCTAGCAAGAACAAGCACAAGCTTCCACAATAAGGCCTGCTAAGAATCAACAAAGTTAGAAGCACAAGTATAAAATAAGAAATATGAAAAATCCTTGATTGATGCAACTCTTGTCCTCCACACTTGATTATCCCCAAGTTATAAGCTTCACCACACCTTGATAACACAATATCAGGATGCTATGATCAGCCCTATAGCCCAAGAATTCTAAGATAGACCAAGAACTTAGCAAAATATCAAGAAATTGAAGAAAATGTGCAAACTTTTGCACACTCCTCTTTTGAAAACAGGTTTTTGATTCAAATTCAGTAAACAAAGAACATAAACAAGCATAAATAAGATGGCACTTGGTATTTCTTCAACACACTTAACACAATTTCATAAATCTGAAAATAGGATTTACAAGTGCTTGAACAAGGAAAAACCAAAAGCAACGTACAAATGAGACCCTATGGCTTTATATATAGCATTACAATGTATCTAGAAAGCTGATAAAGAAGTAAAACCCTAGTCTTGAACTTCCAAAATTGCCCTTGTGAAGTTTGAATATCTTGGAGAATCATGTGACGGATTCTTGTTGTGTAGTGATAGCTGGCAAGCAAAAGGTGATCCAAAGGCTTGTATGAAGCTTAGAAAGTAAGCATAATTCTCCAACGTTGGATTGCTGCCACCTTTTTGGCAGTATGCATGAGTGTGGAGCAGGGGAGTCACAAGGAGACAAATAGGGTGATGAGGTGTCCAAGTTTAAGGTTGGGAAGTGATTATGACATGGTTAATCACTAATATGGAAGTTTTCATGGCTTAATTTCAACACAATTAAGAAAACCCAATTTGTGTTCTTGAGGGAATAGTAGTGTTTTTGATCTGGTTTAATATTTAATTAATTAGATAATAACTTTTAAATGCTAATTAAAGCCCTAAAAATCAAAATTAAATATTAAAAAGTCCCAAACAAGATCTTAAAGTTTGTAAACCTTAAAAATACTCTAATTAAGCTAAAAAGTATTTTTCAAAATTTTAAAACCACTAAAAACTATTTTTAAACAATTAAAAACTACCAAAATCAATTAAAACTTAAATTAATTCTAGAAAATGATTAAAAGACTCTAAAAATATATGGAAAGTTGAAAAATTCCTAATTAAGTGTTTAGAACCTAGGAAAAATATAAAAACTTAGAAAATCAGACTTTTAAGTTTTAACAATAAAATAATATTTAAATATTATTAAAAATCCAAAAATCATAAAAAAATTCTAAAAACTTGCAAACTAGCTTAATTTAACCCAAATAACTCAGAAATGAAAGTGAAATTACCTAAATACCCTTAATGGGCCTAGAACATGGGCTAAACCCAAAACAGTCCACTATTGGGCCAAATTTGGGCCAAATATAAAAAAGTGTTCAAAATAAGCCCAAAAAGCACTACTTGACTCAAATTTTGATTTTAAACAACTTTTTCCAAAGGCCCAAAAGCTGAAAGTGTGAAATAAGCTAGCTTATACCAAACAGCTTATTCTTAATGGGCTTTTTGGCCCATTAAGCTATAAGCCAATGCCATAAGCTGAAATTAGACACACAAGCTTCTTTTGTCCTAAATAAGACTTCTCCAAAAGAAATTTGAAATAAGCCCAAGGAATAAGCCTGAAAATGCAATAAGCAATCTATAGAAAACGACAAAATAGTCATTTTTGAGTTCTAGGCCACCCCAAGTGCTGATTCAAGTTTCTAAAGCTTTTAAATGACTTAATTAAGCAAAATCAACAAAGAGTTTTCAAATAAGCTGAATCAATAAGCTGGAAAAAGCAAATAAGCACTTATGTAAAAGTCAAATAAGTTGGTTTTCTAGTAAAAAGTCAAAGTCAAAGTCCAATAAGCTCCAGTCTACTCAAATGGGTCAAATAATGAAGATCTATCACAAAAAATAAGTTGTTGCAAGTCCGGATAAGCTAAAATAGCTTATTGATAAGCTGAGTACAAGTTTACACTAACAGGGGCTAGTTTTGGGTGTTGAGCAGTGGGAACTTTTCCCACTGCTTGACTTATAGACTTTTGTGTCTTTAGTGAACTTTTTTGGGATTCAGATTACACAAAGGCACCCAAATGATCTTTGGATCATAAGGAGTCAATAACAATCAAAAATTCACAAACACAGTCACCCAATTTGCACAGATTAATCAATAAAGCACCAGATATGATACAGACATGAATAAGCAAGCAGTTTAGGTTCAAAAAGCAATTTTAGTACAATTCAGCCAGCCAAATTCAACCAAATGCATATACAAGCTATATTAAACTTAAATAAGCAAGTCTAAACAGGTTTCATGCAATGATACAAAGAATTAAGCAAGATTCAAGCACCTTAAGTTACTGATGAACACAAGAACTTGCAATTTTTCACTTTGCTGATGTATTTGACACACAAGCCAGATTCAACACCTCAGATCTATCAAGTATGTTATCTTAATGATGTTTAAACAGATTTTATCCCTAAACATGCATAAACTCTAGGTTTTCCCAAAATTTTAGGTCAAAAACAGTCAAACTCACAAAGTTATAGCACAATCTTCGATTCAAGGTTTCAAACCACAAAACTTGCAGCAAAACACTCTCAAACAAGTGTATATCATATACCAAGCACAAATACTAACTTCTAACAACACAACAACAAGATGCAATCACAAACAGGTAATCCCAAACACCCCTTTAACTTTTCAAAACCAATTTTTTGAAAGGAAAAGTGAGATTCAAGACCACCCAAGCCCAAATAAACACAATAACAACTAAGATGAACAGATTCAAGCAGTTTTAAGCCACAAAATACACAAGAATATAGGCAACACTCAAATATCACAAATATCCAAAATATTTTCAGATTTTGGGATTAAGGGTGTGTACCTCATGGATGTACATCCACACCCACGAATTTTGAGCTTATGTGCTAGCAAGAACAAGCACAAGCTTCCACAATAAGGCCTGCTAAGAATCAACAAAGTTAGAAGTACAAGTATAAAATATGAAATATGAAAAATCCTTGATTGATGCAACTATTGTCCTCCACACTTGATTATCCCCAAGTTATAAGCTTCACCACACCTTGATAACACAATATCAGGATGCTATGATCAGCCCTATAGCCCAAGAATTCCAAGATAGACCAAGAACTTAGCAAAATATCAAGAAATTGAAGAAAATGTGCAAACTTTTGCACACTCCTCTTTTGAAAACAGGTTTTTGATTCAAATTCAGTAAACAAAGAACATAAACAAGCATAAATAAGATGGCACTTGGTATTTCTTCAACACACTTAACACAATTTTATAAATCTGAAAATAGGATTTACAAGTGCTTGAACAAGGAAAAACCAAAAGCAACGTACAAATGAGACCCTATGGCTTTATATATAGCCTTACAATGTATCTAGAAAGCTGATAAAGAAGTAAAACCCTAGTCTTGAACTTCCAAAATTGCCCTTGTGAAGTTTGAATATCTTGGAGAATCATGTGACGGATTCTTGTTGTGTAGTGATAGCTGGCAAGCAAAAGTTGATCCAAAGGCTTGTATGAAGCTTAGAAAGTAAGCATAATTCTCCAACGTTGGATTGCTGCCACCTTTTTGGCAGTATGCATGAGTGTGGAGCAGGGGAGTCACAAGGAGACAAATAGGGTGATGAGGTGTCCAAGTTTAAGGTTGGGAAGTGATTATGACATGGTTAATCACTAATATGGAAGTTTTCATGGCTTAATTTCAACACAATTAAGAAAACCCAATTTGTGTTCTTGAGGGAATAGTAGTGTTTTTGATCCGGTTTAATATTTAATTAATTAGATAATGACTTTTAAATTCTAATTAAAGCCCTAAAAATCAAAATTAAATATTAAAAAGTCCCAAACAAGATCTTAAAGTTTGTAAACCTTAAAAATACTCTAATTAAGCTAAAAAGTATTTTTCAAAATTTTAAAACCACTAAAAACTATTTTTAAACATTTAAAACTACTAAAATCAATTAAAACTTAAATTAATTCTAGAAAATGATTAAAAGACTCTAAAAATATTTGGAAAGTTGAAAAATTCCTAATTAAGTGTTTAGAACCTAGGAAAAATGTAAAAACTTAGAAAATCAGACTTTTAATTTTTAACAATAAAATAATATTTAAATATTATTAAAAATCCAAAAATCATAAAAAATTCTAAAAACTTGCAAACTAGCTTAATTTAACCTAAATAACTCAGTAATGAAAGTGAAATTACCTAAATACCCTTAATGGGCCTAGAAAATGGGCTAAACCCAAAACAGTCCACTATTGGGCCAAATTTGGGCCCAATATAAACAAGTGTTCAAAATAAGCCCAAAAAGCACTACTTGACTCAAAATTTGATTTTAAACAACTTTTTCCAAAGGCCCAAAAGCTGAAAGTGTGAAATAAGCTAGCTTATACCAAACAGCTTATTCTTAATGGGCTTTTTGGCCCATTAAGCTATAAGCCAATGCCATAAGCTGAAATTAGACACACAAGCTTCTTTTGTCCTAAATAAGACTTCTCCAAAAAGAAATTTGAAATAAGCCCAAGGAATAAGCCTGAAAATGCAATAAGCAATCTACAGAAAACGACAAAATAGTCGTTTTTGAGTTCTAGGCCACCCCAAGTGCTGATTCAAGTTTCTAAAGCTTTTAAATGACTTAATTAAGAAAAATCAACAAAGAGTTTTCAAATAAGCTGACTCAATAAGCTGGAAAAAGCAAATAAGCACTTATGTAAAAGTCAAATAAGTCGGTTTTCTAGTAAAAAGTCAAAGTCAAAGTCCAATAAGCTCCAGTCTACTCAAATGGGTCAAATAATGAAGATCTATCACAAAAAATAAGTTGTTGCAAGTCTGGATAAGCTAAAATAGCTTATTGATAAGCTGAGTACAAGTTTATACTAGCAGGGGCTAGTTTTGGGTGTTGAGCAGTGGGAACTTTTCCCACTTCTTGACTTATAGACTTTTTTGTCTTTAGTGAACTTTTTTGGGATTCAGATTACACAAAGGCACCCAAATGATCTTTGGATCATAAGGAGTCAATAACAATAAAAAATTCACAAACACAGTTACCCAATTTGCACAGATTAATCAATAAAGCACCAGATATGATATAGACATGAATAAGCAAGCAGTTTAGGTTCAAAAAGCAATTTTAGCACAATTCAGCCAGCCAAATTCAACCAAATGCATACACAAGCTATATTAAACTTAAATAAGTAAGTCTAAACAGGTTTCATGCAATGATTCAAAGAATTAAGCAAGATTCAAGCACCTTAAGTTACTGATGAACACAAGAACATGCAATTTTTCACTTTGCTGATGTATTTGACACACAAGCCAGATTCAACACCTCAAATCTATCAAGTATGTTATCTTAATGATTTTTAAACTGATTTTATCCCTAAACATGCATAAACTCTAGGTTTTCCCAAAATTTTAGGTCAAAAACAGTCAAACTCACAAAGTTATAGCACAATCTTCGATTCAAGGTTTCAAACCACAAAACTTGCAGCAAAACACTCTCAAACGAGTGTATATCATATACCAAGCACAAATACTAACTTCTAACAACACAACAACAAGATGCAATCACAAACAGGTAATCCCAAACACCCCTTTAACTTTTCAAAACCAATTTTTTGAAAGGAAAAGTGAGATTCAAGACCACCCAAGCCCAAATAAACACAATAACAACTAAGATGAACAGATTCAAGCAGTTTTAAGCCACAAAATACACAAGAATATAGGCAACACTCAAATATCAGAAATATCCAAAATATTTTCAGATTTTGGGATTAAGGGTGTGTACCTCATGGATGTACATCCACACCCACGGATTTTGAGCTTATGTGCTAGCAAGAACAAGCACAAGCTTCCACAATAAGGCCTGCTAAGAATCAACAAAGTTAGAAGCACAAGTATAAAATAAGACATATGAAAAATCCTTGATTGATGCAACTCTTGTCCTCCACACTTGATTATTCCCAAGTTATAAGCTTCACCACACCTTGATAACACAATATCAGGATGCTATGATCAGCCCTATAGCCCAAGAATTACAAGATAGACCAAGAACTTAGCAAAATATCAAGAAATTGAAGAAAATGTGCAAACTTTTGCACACTCCTCTTTTGAAAACAGGTTTTTGATTCAAATTAAGTAAACAAAGAACATAAACAAGCATAAATAAGATGGCACTTGGTATTTCTTCAACACACTTAACACAATTTCATAAATCTGAAAATAGGATTTACAAGTACTTGAACAAGGAAAAACCAAAAGCAACGTACAAATGAGACCCTATGGCTTTATATATAGCCTTGCAATGTATCTAGAAAGCTGATAAAGAAGTAAAACCCTAGTCTTGAACTTCCAAAATTGCCCCTGTGAAGTTTGAATATCTTGGAGAATCATGTGACGGATTCTTGTTGTGTAGTGATAGCTGGCAAGCAAAAGGTGATCCAAAGGCTTGTATGAAGCTTAGAAAGTAAGCATAATTCTCCAACGTTGGATTGCTGCCACCTTTTTGGCAGTATGCATGAGTGTGGAGCATGGGAGTCACAAGGAGACAAATAGGGTGATGAGGTGTCCAAGTTTAAGGTTGGGAAGTGATTATGACATGGTTAATCACTAATATGGAAGTTTTCATGGCTTAATTTCAACACAATTAAGAAAACCCAATTTGTGTTCTTGAGGGAATAGTAGTGTTTTTGATCCGGTTTAATATTTAAACATGTGTTAGGCGCCACTTTTATTAAACTAATAGGATTAGTTTAAATCAGTTAGTGGTGGGAAGTGATGTGGCATGATGGAGAAAGCTGATTGGTGGGATGGAGTAAGTGGGACAGGTGTCAAGCTTTGGTAGGTTAAGGTAAGTTTCTTGTCTGGCCATGTTTAACCCCTTCTCTTCTTTCTTTCTTTCACTTTGTAAATAATAGCACAAAACCGGATTCCCTTTGTATATCAAGTTTTACTTTTCACACTTTTGCACCAAATACTTTTCCAAAGTATTTTCAGGGGTATTTCTTGCCATTTTGTGATTTTTGAGGGGCTGTTTTGGCATTCTCTTCAATGGTATTGGTCTTGACTTGTATGATTGGTATTTTAAAGGACTGAATTTGCCAAGTCTTCATGATTGAGGGACCATTCTTGCCAAATATTGAAAGTTCAGGGTCCTTTTTGTAATTTTGAGATTTTCAAAGGACCAAACTTGTAATTTATTATACTTTGAAGGACTTCATGATGTATTTGACTTTGTGGAGGATAATGGTTGTCAATTTAGTTTTGTTGAGGGGCTAAACTTGCCAATTCTTCAAAGTGGAGGGCACTTTTTGTAATTTTGACAAACTTTAGGGACCAATCTTGTAATAATGAGGATACAAGGGTATAAAGTGTCAATTCTTACATATTGGAGGACCCTTCTTCATAATTCTTCAAATCTTCAAGGGTTTTCTTGGGAAAAACTTCATTAGGGCTTGGTTCATTGTGCGGCTTCGTTCCCGTGTTCGTTTTTGCATGAATCTTGTGATCTTTTGTCATTTTCTCAATATCCGTACCTAAAATACACAAGCAACAAACACAAGAATATATATGGGTATTTTGATGATATTTAATGCATTTTAAGCCCTATTTGGACGATGAGACTATGTATAAAAGCAGTCTCATCATTCCCCATACTAAACCATTGCCGTGCCCTCACGCAATGCTAGAATAAAGTATTGTAGCATCTGCAAAATTCATTTTATTCACTTTATTGAACGATAAACTAGCTACACTACTACTATTGCTACTACTACATGCGTTTTAGACATAATGTATGATTTTCATCGCAAAATGGGACGTTTAGGTTCATAGAATAAGACCACGTGAATGCTTCGTTAGAAATAATTTCATCGTCCTCGATTTTCACCCCAATTCCATGCCAAGCGTGCAACGAGATCATTGTCATTATAAGTTAGTAATGCTAACACTACTCATATGCCCTAATCACGTACTTATCCTCCCATTATTCCTAAGTTGTATCTCTTATATTTTATATTGTCTTGAATGCTTCACGAGGATACATTGTTTGACTTATGCGATAATAGAGATTTAAGTCTAAAAATAGAGTCCTAACGGTGTAACTAAGACCATCAAATCAATAACCCCTCCCAATAGACAACGATGTCAAAAAATTAAATTGACACGAAGAATCGATAAACACGGTTTTATAACGGTCTTGAACATGAGACTTATTACCAAGACTTTTATACGCCCCCTAACGGAAGGGCCTTATTATCTTTGGTTTACCTCCATCTTTTACTCAACTTCGCCATGAAGCTTTTATTATGACTTTGGTCTTGCCTTTCCTTTTATTATCCACCTCATCCGTAGTTTTATTAGCCAAAGACGTATATCCTCACGCTAAGGCGAATTTTGGATCTTTAAAGCTTCGAAGATTAAGGCTTGATTCACTTTCAATTTTGCATAGATTTTTTGGCCTTGTGGGGCTTCAAATTGTTTGCTTGATTTAGGTGAGCACTTGAAATCTTATTATTGGGTGAAGCTTTTGATTATTCGGGTGCCAATACTTCAAAACCGTAACGCTAGCGATACCTTAATGTCTTCCCAATTTAATTACACGGAAGCTACTAGAAAAGACTAGAAACCCAACAATCCCAACTAAACCGCTAAGTCAATATTTATTAAGCAAAAATATTTACATACGAAGGGAGAATAAGCAAACAACGAGAACACATGAGTTTTTGAAAGAATACGAGTACTCTACGTTTAGCATAGTAACTTATAATTAACCCTATCATTTCTCGTCCTCATTTAAGAGACTTTGGCTAATGTGAAGTTAAGGAATCAAAGCTAAATGCTCAACACGCACGGTCGAGTAAAAAATTACACTTATTCTTGCCATCGGAAAATCTACATTCGTGTCTTCAAACACTTATAAAACATGAGAAAAATTTAAAATTTGGCCATTTTTAGCCTTATTTTGCAGCAAAAACGATAAACAAAAAGATAAACTTTGGAAAGCGTGAAGGTTGGGCAAGGCAAGTATCTATTCACCCCCCCCCCCCATACTAAAGTTAAACATTGTCCTCAATGTTTCGAGTCTAGGGGTGCAAACACCCCCATACTAGAGACGTAGTCGAATGCCTAATCTAGCATGGAAAGGGTGTAACCAATAAATTAATAGCCGGTTATGAAGTGTGTTATAAACCTATGGTTATAACATAAAAGGATATATCATGTGGATATCGAGAAATTCTTCAAAGGAAACGATCGAGTGCTCCCATAAACGAACACCGAGGCTCCAATCGTGAAGATAATGATCATCTAAAAACCACAATTCACAAACAACCACGGAACAAAGGTTGGAAGGGCAAAAATCCCCACACGTTAACTACATTAGAAAGCGATAATATGTACGTAGGATAAGCATGGGACTCCCCCACGAGGCACCTCGTTTTTGATTACCGAGTCATGAGCTCGACTCGACCCCCCCAATACTAATTGACATTGGGGAAGGTGACTTGGTCGAGGTAGTTCAAGGATGGAACTTCCCCGCCAAAGTAGTGCTTCAACCTATGTCCATTCACCTTGAAGTTAGGACCATCATCTTGAGCTAGCTCGATGGTCCCATACGGAAGCACTTGAGTCACGGTGAATGGACCAGACCAACGGGATTTCAACTTACCGGAAAAGATTTTCAAGCGAGAATTAAAAAGCAAAACTTGATCCCCAATGTTAAAAAACCGGTTTTTAATTTTAGAATCATGCAACTTTTTAGTTTTTTCTTTATAAATCAATGAAATTTCATAAGCAATATCCCTCAATTCATCCAATTCATTTAATTGCATTTTCCGGTGTTTTCCCGTGGTCTACATATCATCATTACAATGCTTTAGGGCCCAATAAGCCTTGTGTTCTAACTCGATAGGCAAATGAAAATTCTTTCCATACACAAGCTTATAGGGAGTGCACCCAATGGGTGTCTTATGAGCGGTCCTAAAGACCCATAAAGCATCGTCCAACTTATCCGACCAAGATTGTCGGTTTTCCCCAACGGATATCTCCAAGATCCTCTTCAAAGCTCGGTTTAAAACCTCGACTTTCCCACTCGTTTGTGGGTGATAAGCCGTAGAAAGCCGACGTGTAACCCCATATTTCCTTAGGACCCTTTCGAATTGGTCGTTACAAAAATGGGTTCCATGATCGCTTATGATCGCACGAGGGGTTCCAAACCGAGAAAACAAGCTTTTCAAAAACTTGACTACCACACGAGCATCATTGGTGGGCAAAGCCTTAGCTTCCACCCACTTAGATAGGTAGTCAACCGTAAAGAGAATGTACTTATTACCACGAGATGATGGGAACGGCCCCATAAAGTCTATACCCCAAACGTCAAAGATCTCACACACTTGGATGATATTTTGTGGCATTTTATCTTTTTGTGAGGCTTTTCCTTGTCGTTGGCATGAATCACATGACTTCACAAGATCTTGTGCATCTCGGTAAATAGTTGGCCAAAAGAAGCCGGCATCAAGCACCTTCTTAGCCGTGAGATTAGCACCGTGGTGACCACCCGTGGGCCCATCATGGCAAGCTCTAAGGATGTTAGAAGATTCGGTGCCAAATAGACAACATCGGATGATTTAATCCGCACAAGTTTGAAATAAGTAAGGGTCGTTCCAAAAGTAGAACTTGACGTCACGAAAGAATTTCCGTTTTTCTTGAGTCGTCATACCCTTGATGATGAAGTTACCCGCATGTTAATTTGCAAAGTCCGCAAACCATGGGGTGGAAGAATCAAGATTAGAATTCACTAAACCAAGTGTCTCGAGCGGAAATGTTTCGGTGATTTCCTTGGGCTCGTAAACACTTTGGTGAGGATCTTCCAAACGAGAGAGATGATCGGCCGCTAGATTCTCGGATCCTTTTTTGTCAACAATTTTGTGGTCAAATTCTTGAAGGAGGAGAATCCAACGAAGTAATCTAGGCTTAGCATCTTGCTTTGCCATGAGATACTTGATAGCCGAATGATCCGTATACACTATGCATTTAGCTAAGACGAGATAAGGTCGGAACTTCTTAAATGCATACACCACGGCAAGGAACTCCTTCTCCGTTCTAGTGTATTTTAGTTGAGCCTCGGTCATCGTCTTGCTAGCATTGTGAATAGGCAAGAAGTGCTTATCATGACGTTGACCCAAAACGGCCCCAATAGCGTAATCACTAGCATCACACATAAGCTCAAAGGGGAGGTTCCAATTGGGAGCAACAAGAATGGGAGCTTCGGTAAGTTTCCTCTTAAGGATTTCAAAGGCTCGTACACAATCTTCGTCAAAGACAAAACGTGCCTCTTTTTCAAGAAGATGTGTAATGGGTCGAGAAATCTTCGAAAAATCCTTGATGAATCGACGATAAAAGCCCGCGTGGCCTAGGAAACTCCTAACTCCCTTAACGGTTTTGGGATGAGGTAATTTGGAGATGACGTCTACCTTAGCTTGATCTACCTCAATCCCCGCTTTCGAGACCTTGTGCCCTAAGACGATTCCACTCTTTACCATAAAATGACACTTTTCCCAATTTAGCACAAGGTTGGTTTCCTCACAACGTTTCAACATTCTCTCAAGATTCGACAAACACGAAGTGAACGAATTACCAAACACGAAAAAGTCATCCATGAAGACTTCCATCGTCTTCTTGATCATGTCATGAAAAATAGCCATCATGCACCTTTGAAAGGTTCCCGGTGCATTGCAAAGTCCGAATGGCATTCTACGATAGGCAAACGTTCCATATGGACACGTAAACGTAGTTTTTTCTTGATCACGGGGATCGATGGGAATTTGGAAGTAACCGGAAAAACCATCTAAAAAGCAATAGAAATCGTTTCCCGCAAGACGCTCCAACATTTGGTCCATGAAGGGCAAGGGAAAATGGTATTTTCGAGTGGCTTCATTCAACTTACGATAGTCAATGCACACTCTCCGTCCGGTCACGAGTCTAGTGGGAATCAACTCGTTGGAATCGTTTGGCACAACGGTCATCCCTCCCTTTTTAGGGACACAATGAATAGGACTCACCCAAGGGCTATCAGAAATAGGGTAAATCATTCCTGCGTCAAGGAGTTTAAGGACCTCCTTTTTGATGACGTCGTGAATTTTGGGGTTCACCCTCCTTTGACATTGGATTGCGGGCTTGTAATCCTCCTCCATTAACATTTTGTGAGTATAAAACTTGGGATCGATTCCCTTAATGTCGGATAACTTCCACGTAATTTCCCATTTGTGATCCTTTAGAACATCGACAAGTGCGGGTTTTTCATCATTCGAAAGTTCCTTCGCAATAATAACCGGCAACTTGTCTCCCTCCTCCAAATAGACATATTCGATATGAGGAGGTAAATCTTTCAACTCGAGGATAGGTGGTTCCTCAAGTGAAGATTTGGGCTCGATACTCATAACCTCCTCGGGTGGAGGAAATGGGAAACCGTTAAGAAAATCCTTGATAATCGAGAAGTCCTCATCGTTGTCGAGGTCTTCGTTGCAAGTACGTGGAATATCGAATTCTTCCAACGTAAAACCACCACCTTCAAATGGAGTGAAGGTTGGTGTCGAATTATCAAGAATTGGATCTAACATAGTGGGATTGCCACTAGTTTCTTCATAACCAAAACCTAGAACTTCTTGTGAAAATTCCCCGCCAACCACGTCGATCATATCAACGAGGTTTATGGTAGCAACGGAATAAACATGAGAAATTTGAGAGTTTTGAGTTGCGTTTATAACAAGTTCCTCGTCGTTGAAACGTAAGGTGATCTTTCTAGCATGAACATAGATCAAAGCCATAGACGTATCTAAAACGAACGACCTAAAATGAGAGGAACTTGAGGATCCGTGGGGATATCAACAACGATAAAGTCTACGGGATAGTAGAACTTCCCCAGTTTCACAAAAACGTCTTCCGCCAATCCACATGCGGGAATCGTGGAATGGTCGGCCAACTCGATAGACATTAGTGAAGGAGTAAGATTAGGAAGATTGAGCGACTTGAAGATTGCAAGTGGCATCAAGTTAATGCTAACACCAAGATCGGCCAAGGCGAAGCATTCCTCCATATCTTGGATTGAACAAGGGATCAAAAATTTACCGGGATCACCGACTTTTTGAGGTATGCGATTAAGATAAACCGACGAACAACTAAACAATTGGTGCAACTTCTCCTTGTTGTTCAACATACTCTTAAAGTTAGCGGCAAATCGAGGCATCATGACCAAAGCGTCGGCGAAACTCACACTTAAAGTGCAAATCACGAAACATTTTCATAAAAAGCTCAAATTGATAATTGTCGCGCTCTTGACGTTTCTCCTTCCTAAGTCTCGATGGATAGGGCAAAGGTGGTGTGGGTTGAGGCATAGTAGGCATAGCCTTTGGAATCTCGAGTTCCAATGTTGGTAATGGGTCAACCGTAGGTGTGGCATGAGCGGTACTTCGTGGGATTAGGACATGCTCCTTTTGGACCACCACCTCGGGTTCTTCCTCAATTGCTTCCTCCGTAGGAGCAATTGGTTGAGGAGTCGGTTCCTTAAGTGTCTTACCACTACGTGTGGTAATCACTTTCATCTCACCCTTAGGGTTTGATACGGTGTTGCTAGGAAGACTACTTGAAGACGGTTTACACATTATTGCCTCAAACATAGACGAGATTTTATCTTCAAACATGGATCGCCTCAATACGCCCTCGGTTTGCCTTTTCTCGGCCTTAATCATCTCTAGTTTAATCTCATGTTTCCCTTGTTCCATTGTTTGTTGGTTTTGTTGTAACCTAGTGACATTTCCTTCCATTTTGTTGGTGTGGATCTTAAGTTCATTAGCTAACTCATTTTTCAATTCTTTCTTCAAGTCATTCTTAAACTCGGATCTTAGGCTAATGATTTCTCTTTGAATATTGTCAAACCTAGCACCATTCCCATTAGCGTACTCAACAAATTCATTTGGAAGATCTTTCAAAGTTTGCAAACCTTTGTTGTTGTTTTGAAAATCATTTTGATTCTTGTTTGAAACTTGATTATTAGCCCCTTGATTACCATAGTTTCCCTTGTTGAAATTGTTTTTGAACCCAACTTGATTGTTGCGATAGTTGTTGTTAGCATTTTGATTTGAACCAAAACCCGGTGGAGTCAATTGATTAGAGCGGGAAACTTGACCGTTTTGGTTGTAATTTCCCGTGGCCGCGAAGGCACTCGAAGTGTTACCACCGTTGGTAATGCACTCGGAGAAATCATGACCTCCACCACAATACATGCACGAAACCTCAACCGCTTTAGCCGTAGCGGGAGCACTTGGTTCACCAACTTTAAACTCAATCAAAAGTCCTTTTAGCTTATCAAAAATCTTGTTTTCCAAGTTCGCCTCAATTTGGCAAGCATCGATGGTAGTAGACAAAGAAGGTGAGGCCGAAGACGAAGCCTTACGAACACTAGACGTGCTACGAGGACTATACACCTTAGATCTATTCTCAATTATCACCAAAGCTTCCTCAACCGTTTTACACAAAAAAATTACCACCCGCGGCGGCATTCAAATAATCCCTTTCATGATCGTTAAGTCCATTGTAAAACGTGTCAATTTGATGGAAGTCGGAAAAACCGTGATGAGGACATTCATGTAACATCTCCTTTAAACCTATTCCAAGCCGTTGAAAAACTTTCATTAAACTCTTGTGAAAATTTTGAAATCTCATTTTTCAAGTGCGTAGTCTTAGAGGGCGGAAAATATTGGTTCACAAACTTAGACACGAGATCCTTCCACGTCAATATAGAATTGGGTGGCTCTTTCTCTAACCAAATTTTAGCGGGCCTCGCTAAGGAATACGGAAAAAGCATCATCTTAATCGAGTCATTCGAGACATCCTTAAACTTGCAAGTGGCGGTAAGACGATTGAATTGGCGGATATGGTTGTGTGGATTGTCCTTCTCATCACCACGGAATTTGTTGTTTTGGATCATCGACAACAAACCCGTTTTCACCTCAAAATTCTCCGCAAGGATAGCGGGAATCACAATAGCCTCTCCATAACCCTCAGTGGGAGCTTGAAGTAACTCCATCATAGTTCGATTCGCCATGGTTGGTGCTTCTCTTACAATGGGTTCGTCAATAGGAGACTCCTCACTAGAAAAATTGGGAGTGGGAGTTTTGTTCTTTCGTTTACGTGCACGTCTTGCTTGATTACGAGTTAGCATAAACGTCACGTACAACGAGGGGACGAGCAAAGAAGATTCTTTTTGGTGTTTTGTATTTTTCAATTTTTTTTGTGGCTTTTGATTGTATTAACCTTTTTGGATTTTGGTGAATGTATTAAGTAGACACAAATCTACAAATCTCCTCCTTAATCAAATCTCTTGATTAAAGAAGCCTCAAGGAATGAAAACGATCACGTGAAGTGAACGCCTTCGATGACTTTAGAACGTTGGTGGAACACCAAAACGTTCAAGAATGTTTAATCAATTGAAACCAAGAAAATATATATGATACTTAGTAATACTTTGGGCGGCAAAACCCTCGATGGGCTCTCAAAATCAAATACTCACAAGCAAGCGGGGAAACGAGGCGGCGCGAAGCACTTAAGAGCCTTTTTCCTTAGGATATATTTTATAATATCCGCCTTATACCCACCTTATAGTATGTATTTTTCAAGATTGAGCTTCACGAAAGTATTTATCTATTTTTGCCTTTTTCTTTGGTTTGAGATTCGAATACAATGATTGGGTAATGACCTCCCAAGTCAGGTTGTGATTTCTCACGTATTTGGAGTAGTTGTGAATTTATTGTTCTACGTATACACTATAGTAATAGTATTCATACAAAAACCGAAAACCGATAATACGTATTAGTAGAGTGCTACTAATACAAATACTATTTATGGTTAGTATATAAAAACAACAATTCCAAATCAAAACACAACACGCCTCCCCGGCAGCGACGCCAAAATGATAGTTGTAAATTAGCACTTGTTTAGGAAAACAAGGCAATTAGGGCAAGTATTAACAAGTAGTTTAGGAAAACCACAAGTTATGACCCAAAGTGGGGATCGTTCTCAAGGAGGCTTGGTGTGTGTGTGATGAAATGATTATCATTGTGATTATATTTGTGAGAAAGAAAAATAGAAATGAGATTAGAAGAGAATGACGGTTACGAAGATGGATTAAACTAAGTCGAAAAAGGTGTACACGTAAAACCGTAAAAAGCACTAAAATTAAAATTTTAACCTAAAAATTCCTAAAAATTACCAAAAATCCACAATAATATTCTAAGAGTTTACAAAAAATCCAAACTTGCCAAAACCTTTTAATTAATTAGATAATGACTTTTTAATGCTAATTAAAGCCCTAAAAATCAAAGTTAATTATTAAAAAGTCCCAAACAAGATCTTAAAGTTTGTAAACCTCAAAAATACTCTAATTAAGCTAAAAAGTATTTTTCAAAATTTTAAAACCACTAAAAACTATTTTTAAACAATTAAAAACTACTAAAATCAATTAAAACTTAAATTAATTCTAGAAAATGATTAAAAGACTCTAAAAATATTTGGAAAGTTGCAAAATTCCTAACTAAGTGTTTAGAACCTAGGAAAAATATAAAAAACTTAGAAAATCAGACTTTTAATTTTTAACAATAAAATAATATTAAAATATTATTAAAAATCCAAAAATCATAAAAAAATCTAAAAACATGCAAACTAGCTTAATTTAACCTAAATAATTCAGAAATGAAAGTGAAATTACCTAAATACCCTTAATGGACCTAGAAAATGGGCTAAACCCAAAACAGTCCACTATTCGGCAAAAAACTTGGTTCACAAACTTAGACACGAGATCCTTCCACGTCAATATAGAATTGGGTGGCTCTTTCTCTAACCAAATTTTAGCGGGCCCCCTAAGGAATACGGAAAAAGCATCATCTTAATCGAGTCATTCGAGACATCCTTAAACTTGCAAGTGGCGGTAAGACGATTGAATTGGCGGATATGGTTGTGTGGATTGTCCTTCTCATCACCACGGAATTTGTTGTTTTGGATCATCGACAACAAACCCGTTTTCACCTCAAAATTCTCCGCAAGGATAGCGGGAATCACAATAGCCTCTCCATAACCCTCAGTGGGAGCTTGAAGTAACTCCATCATAGTTCGATTCGCCATGGTTGGTGCTTCTCTTACAATGGGTTCGTCAATAGGAGACTCCTCACTAGAAAAATTGGGAGTGGGAGTTTTGTTCTTTCGTTTACGTGCACGTCTTGCTTGATTACGAGTTAGCATAAACGTCACGTACAACGAGGGGACGAGCAAAGAAGATTCTTTTTGGTGTTTTGTATTTTTCAATTTTTTTTGGTGGTTTTTGATTGTATTAACCTTTTTGGATTTTGGTGAATGTATTAAGTAGACACAAATATACAAATCTCCTCCTTAATCAAATCTCTTGATTAAAGAAGCCTCAAGGAATGAAAACGATCACGTGAAGTGAACGCCTTCGATGACTTTAGAACGTTGGTGGAACACCAAAACGTTCAAGAGTGTTTAATCAATTGAAACCAAGAAAATATATATGATACTTAGTAATACTTTGGGCGGCAAAACCCTCGATGGGCTCTCAAAATCAAATACTCACAAGCAAGCGGGGAAACGAGGCGGCGCGAAGCACTTAAGAGCCTTTTTCCTTAGGATATATTTTATAATATCCGCCTTATACCCACCTTATAGTATGTATTTTTCAAGATTGAGCTTCACGAAAGTATTTATCTATTTTTGCCTTTTTCTTTGGTTTGAGATTCGAATACAATGATTGGGTAATGACCTCCCAGGTCAAGGTTGTGATTTCTCACGTATTTGGAGTACTTGTGAATTTATTGTTCTACGCATACACTATAGTAATAGTATTCACACAAAAACCGAAAACCGATAATACGTATTAGTAGAGTGCTACTAATACAAATACTATTTATGGTTAGTATACAAAACCAACAATTCCAAATCAAAACACAACACGCCTCCCCGGCAGCGGCGCCAAAATGATAGTTGTAAATTAGCACTTGTTTAGGAAAACAAGGCAATTAGGGCAAGTATTAACAAGTAGTTTAGGAAAACCACAAGTTATGACCCAAAGTGGGGATCGTTCTCAAGGAGGCTTGGTGTGTGTATGATGAAATGATTATCTTTGTGATTATATTTGTGAGAAAGAAAAATAGAAATGAGATTAGAAGAGAATGACGGTTACGAAGACGGATTAAACTAAGTCGAAAAAGGTGTACACGTAAAACCGTAAAAAGCACTAAAATTAAAATTTTAACCTAAAAATTCCTAAAAATTACCAAAAATCCACAATAATATTCTAAGAGTTTACAAAAAATCCAAACTTGCCAAAACCTTTTAATTAATTAGATAATGACTTTTTAATGCTAATTAAAGCCCTAAAAATCAAAATTAATTATTAAAAAGTCCCAAACAAGATCTTAAAGTTTGTAAACATCAAAAATACTCTAATTAAGCTAAAAAGTATTTTTCAAAATTTTAAAACCACTAAAAACTATTTTAAACAATTAAAAACTACTAAAATCAATTAAAAATTAAATTAATTCTAGAAAATGATTAAAAGACTCTAAAAATATTTGGAAAGTTGCAAAATTCCTAATTAAGTGTTTAGAACCTAGGAAAAATATAAAAAACTTAGAAAATCAGACATTTAATTTTTAACAATAAAATAATATTAAAATATTATTAAAAATCCAAAAATCATAAAAAATTCTAAAAACTTGCAAACTAGCTTAATTTAACCTAAATAACTCAGAAATGAAAGTGAAATTACCTAAATACCCTTAATGGACCTAGAAAATGGGCTAAACCTAAAACAGTCCACTATTGGGCCAAAAAATTGGTTCACAAACTTAGACACGAGATCCTTCCACGTCAATATAGAATTGGGTAGCTCTTTCTCTAACCAAATTTTAGCGGGCCCCGCTAAGGAATACGGAAAAAGCATCATCTTAATCGAGTCATTCGAGACATCCTTAAACTTGCAAGTGGCGGTAAGACGATTGAATTGGCGGATATGGTTGTGTGGATTGTCCTTCTCATCACCACGGAATTTGTTGTTTTGGATCATCGACAACAAACCCGTTTTCACCTCAAAATTCTCCGCAAGGATAGCGGGAATCACAATAGCCTCTCCATAACCCTCAGTGGGTGCTTGAAGTAACTCCATCATAGTTCGATTCGCCATGGTTGGTGCTTCTCTTACAATGGGTTCGTCAATAGGAGACTCCTCACTAGAAAAATTGGGAGTGGGAGTTTTGTTCTTTCGTTTACGTGCACGTCTTGCTTGATTACGAGTTAGCATAAACGTCACGTACAACGAGGGGACGAGCAAAGAAGATTCTTTTTGGTGTTTTGTATTTTTCAAATTTTTTTTGTGGTTTTTGATTGTATTAACCTTTTTGGATTTTGGTGAATGTATTAAGTAGACACAAATCTACAAATCTCCTCCTTAATCAAATCTCTTGATTAAAGAAGCCTCAAGGAATGAAAACGATCACGTGAAGTGAACGCCTTCGATGACTTTAGAACGTTGGTGGAACACCAAAACGTTCAAGAGTGTTTAATCAATTGAAACCAAGAAAATATATATGATACTTAGTAATACTTTGGGCGGCAAAACCCTCGATGGGCTCTCAAAATCAAATACTCACAAGCAAGCGGGGAAACGAGGCGGCGCGAAGCACTTAAGAGCCTTTTTCCTTAGGATATATTTTATAATATCCGCCTTATACCCACCTTATAGTATGTATTTTTCAAGATTGAGCTTCACCAAAGTATTTATTTATTTTTGCCTTTTTCTTTAGTTTGAGATTCGAATACTGTCGACGTACAGTCGGTATCCGGCCCGGCCCAACAGGCCTGCGGCCCACACACACCTAACTTACCCTTCAAGAAACCCTAGCACTATATAAACAAGGCTAGGGGTCTCATTCTACAACAGGTTCTCTCTCATAACTACACCTCTTATACCACATATTCATCCGATACTAACTTGACCGTCGGAGGTGGACCCCGGGGCTCCGGCCTCGGGTCCACGTCTAACCGGTTTACCTTTGTTTGCAGCATTAATCAGGACCCGGGAAGACGACGAACGGCCCAGGAGAGTCGCCGAACCGGCCCAACCAAATTATGCTCCAACAAATACAATGATTGGGTAATGACCTCCCAAGTCAAGGTTGTGATTTCTCACGTATTTGGAGTACTTGTGAATTTATTGTTCTACGTATACACTATAGTAATAGTATTCACACAAAAACCAAAAACCAAAAACCGATAATACGTATTAGTAGAGTGCTACTAATACAAATACTATTTATGGTTAGTATACAAAACAACAATTCCAAATCAAAACACAACACGCCTCCCCGGCAGCGGCGCCGAAATGATAGTTGTAACTTAGCACTTGTTTAGGAAAACAAGGCAATTAGGGCAAGTATTAACAAGTAGTTTAGGAAAACCACAAGTTATGACCTAAAGTGGGGATCGTTCTCAAGGAGGCTTGGTGTGTGTATAATGAAATGATTATCTTTGTGATTATATTTGTGAGAAAGAAAAATAGAAATGAGATTAGAAGAGAATGACGGTTACGAAGACGGATTAAACTAAGTCGAAAAAGGTGTACACGTAAAACCGTAAAAAGCACTAAAATTAAAATTTTAACCTAAAAATTCCTAAAAATTACAAAAAAATCCACAATAATATTCTAAGAGTTTACAAAAAATCCAAACTTGCCAAAACCTTTTAATTAATTAGATAATGACTGTTTAATGCTAATTAAAGCCCTAAAAATAAAAATTAATTATTAAAAAGTCCCAAACAAGATCTTAAAGTTTGTAAACCTAAAAAAATACTCTAATTAAGCTAAAAAGTATTTTTCAAAATTTTAAAACCACTAAAAACTATTTTTAAACAATTAGAAACTACTAAAATCAATTAAAACTTAAATTAATTCTAGAAAATGATTAAAAGACTCTAAAAATATTTGGAAAGTTGCAA
Source organism: Glebionis coronaria (assembly GCA_025667525.1). Lineage (NCBI taxonomy): Eukaryota > Viridiplantae > Streptophyta > Magnoliopsida > Asterales > Asteraceae > Glebionis > Glebionis coronaria. The sequence goes on from CM046878.1 coordinate 401,113,455, forward strand.
AATTCCTAATTAAGTGTTTAGAACCTAGGAAAAATATAAAAAACTTAGAAAATCAGACTTTTAATTTTTAACAATAAAATATTATTAAAAATCCAAAAATCATAAAAAATTCTAAAAACTTGCAAACTAGCTTAATTTAACCTAAATAACTCAGAAATGAAAGTGAAATTACCTAAATACCCTTAATGGACCTAGACAATAGGCTAAACCCAAAACAGTCCACTATTGGGCCAAATTTGGGCCCAATATAAAAAAGTGTTCAAAATAAGCCCAAAAGCACTACTTGACTCAAAATTTGATTTTAAACAACTTTTTCCAAAGGCCCAAAAGCTAAAAGTGTGAAATAAGCTAGCTTATACCAAACAACTTATTCTTAATGGGCTTTTTGGCCCATTAAGCTATAAGCCAATGCCATAAGCTGAAATTAGACACACAAGCTTCTTTTGTCCTAAATAAGACTTCTGTAAAAAGAAATTTGAAATAAGCCTAAGGAATAAGCCTGAAAATGCAATAAGCAATCTACAGAAAACGACAAAATAGTCGTTTTTGAGTTCTAGGCCACCCCAAGTGCTGATTCAAGTTTCTAAAGCTTTTAAATGACTTAATTAAGGAAAATCAACAAAGAGTTTTCAAATAAGCTGACTCAATAAGCTGGAAAAAGTAAATAAGCACTTATGTAAAAGTCAAATAAGTTGGTTTTCTAGTAAAAAGTCAAAGTCAAAGTCCAATAAGCTCCAGTCTACTCAAATGGGTCAAATAATGAAGATCTATCACAAAAATAAGTTGTTGCAAGTCTGGATAAGCTAAAATAGCTTATTGATAAGCTGAGTACAAGTTTACACTAGCAGGGGCTAGTTGTGGGTGTTGTGCAGTGGGAACTTTTCCCACTGCTTGACTTATAGACTTTTTTGTCTTTAGTGAACTTTTTTAGGATTCAGATTACACAATTTCACACCCCACCATGGCGGAATATGAGGCGCGACGTATGGATATCATCACAACATGGCGTGTCTATAGAGATAACTATATGAAATAAGAAATGTCATAAAATGGAGACACAAAGTCATGACAATATCTCATCAGACTCAGGAGTCTAGGTAAGTAGGTAACAGTCCTACCTCTTACCCAAGACAAACAAGTAACATAATCAAAACAAACATATGTGTGCCATAGTATCACTTATTAAATGAACAAATAAAAAAACTAAGAAGGAAACGGGGATATCCTTCTATATGCATTCCTACGCTCTCCAAATCCTAGCCACTTAAGTTCTCACTCCTAACCAAAGCATCGCCTGAAAGAGACACTAAAACACGTCAACATAAAGTTGGTGAGAGTCATAGGTTTAGACTCCAATGCTAAATCAGTTACAAGCTGTGAATAACAACCATCAACACAATAACATATGGACAATGTGTTACAAGTATGCATTAACAACTAGCATTCAAGATAAATCAATCATCACAATTCCAAAATCCAAGGCTCATGCCTTGCCAAACAACATGGTACCATAGATGATCACACTATGTACCTATCCCAAGGCCACTACCTTGTCAAACCACAAGGCCACTACCTTGTCAAACCACAAGGCAACTACCTTGTCAAACCACAATAACTGAGACGGCACGTGTCCTCCGATCCAAATCATACACAATCAAGAATCACATAGCAGTTAATCACACAATGTACACACAAGTCCATCTCAAATCACAAAAACATTCACTGCATCAATTTAGAAAATAACTCAACACAGTGTCTCTTCCATCCCATCTGGAAGTCAAAATCAATAATAAACATGGGACTATGAAACTCACCTGATTGCTTCTTCACAAGTCCTCGCACTAGCAACAAGCTAACAAACCAAAAACACGCAATCAATACACGAACCAATCACTAAGATGGATCATCAACCTATGATGGACATCTAGCCTATTCCCATATAAATACCTCATAGATAAGCTCTAATCACCCCATTACCCTTCCTTAACAAGTCCTTAACTTGGTTAAGTTTAATAACTATCCCGTTCATATTTTACACAAAATAGTCCCAGATTTTAGGTCTCAAAACTTTAAGTCAAACGTCCACTTAAACATACCCATGGTTTCTGTAAAAGGAATATTCATACTTTTACATATGTTATCTAAAACCTCCCACTTGCCCTAACCTTAAAGCTACTGTTAAGGCCCCGATATATGGTATATATTGCTACCTATCCAGAATTCACTGATTTTAAACGTCTGAAACGTTTGTTACCATTAGAGGGTCTTACCCTAAACCACAATATTAGTCCAAGTGCAGATACTTACTACAATATATATACCATCTCTCATGTTTGTGAGAAGGTCCCAATGCAACCCTAAGTACCCCAAACAACCTAAAACTTAAAAAAAACAGGCTGATTACAAAACTGTTTTGACCTCCGACTGTTGTAACCTATTTTTGACCCACTTCCCGGCCTCCATTTTAGTTCTAGTTTCTTGCATTGTAAATCCACTTCAATTACCTTTTCAGGAATACTTGGATCCCATCTTGAATATTCTTAGAACTCCCGATATGATCAAAACAATTGACTCAAAATTCTGCCCAGTTTTTAAAATGGGGTTTAATTAATTTAACCTAATTAATTACCCATAACCCCATTAATTACAAACTCTAAACCATCTAATCATTATAATATCATTAAAATACAGATTCTTATTAAAACCCTAACCTAAATTCATCATAAGATGATTATGTAAACATTAAAAACAATTAAATTAAAAAGGGATTACGAAAGTTTACCTTTGATTTATGAAAACCCTAAATTTTGATGAAGAACCCTAAAAGTTCTCCATAAACAATCGACCATTCTTTTTCTCCAGGGATTTTATGTTTTTTTCTCTTTAAAATCCTTATATAATGTAACAAGAATCCTAGTCCAAATATAAAACCCAACTTTCCTTTTTCCTCTTTTTTTCCTTTTTTCCTTCTTTTCTTTTTTCCAAACCGACCTAAACCCCCTATAAATTCGTTTTTTTTTTCTATTTATTATTAATATATGTATTAATAACATTATCTTAATTTTCCTTAATTTATTTCAGCTCCTAAAGCCTCCAAAGCCTCAAAACCGTAAAACTAGTCAGTTTTTACGCGTTTTACCGTAAAAGACGTAAAATATACACTTTTAATAAAAATCTCAAATTTTGAAATAAACTTTATAACTAAGTCCTAAATGACCATCCAAAAAAATATTCATATGACTAATTACCTCATCCGAGACCTTTAAATGCTAAACCGTAAATCGTAAAAAAAATACGATTTTCTATAATACATATACGTATACGTAAACACCAAAATATCACCATTTTCTTTCATAGTCACAACTTGTGAGATCATGAACATGAAATAACCGTTCCTCGATTTACTTATGATTACTTCTATACTCATAAACGATAACCACACCAACCTTAATCACTTTAAAATAAACACGTAATTACACAAATTAAGTAAGCACACATAAAATAACCTAAAAGTAAGACCAAGTGACAAATCCAAAACCTAGGGTTGTCACACACAAAGGCACCCAAATGATCTTTGGATCATAAGGAGTCAATAACAAAAAAAAATTCACAAACACAGTCACCCAATTTGCACAGATTAATCAATAAAGCACCAGATATGATACAGACATGAATAAGCAAGCAGTTTAGGTTCAAAAAGCAATTTTAGCACAATTCAGCCAGCCAAATTCAACCAAATGCATACACAAGCTATATTAAACTTAAATAAGCAAGTCTAAACAGGTTTCATGCAATGATTCAAAGAATTAAGCAAGATTCAAGCACCTTAAGTTACTGATGAACACAAGAACATGCAATTTTTCACTTTGCTGATGTATTTGACACACAAGCCAGATTCAACACCTCAGATCTATCAAGTATGTTATCTTAATGATGTTTAAACATATTTTATCCCTAAACATGCATAAACTCTAGGTTTTCCCAAAATTTTAGGTCAAAAACAGTCAAACTCACAAAGTTATAGCACAATCTTCGATTCAAGGTTTCAAACCACAAAACTTGCAGCAAAACACTCTCAAACAAGTGTATATTAGATACCAAGCACAAATACTAACTTCTAACAACACAACAACAAGATGCAATCACAAATAGGTAATCCCAAACACCCCTTTAACTTTTTAAAACCAATTTTTTGAAAGGAAAAGTGAGATTCAAGACCACCCAAGCCCAAATAAACACAATAACAACTAAGATGAACATATTCAAGCATTTTTAAGCCACAAAATACACAAGAATATAGGCAACACTCAAATATCACAAATATCCAAAATATTTTCAAATTTTGGGATTAAGGGTGTGTACCTCATGGATGTACATCCACACCCACGGATTTTGAGCTTATGTGCTAGCAAGAACAAGCACAAGCTTCCACAATAAGGCCTTCTAAGAATCAACAAAGTTAGAAGCACAAGTATAAAATAAGAAATATGAAAAATCCTTGATTGATGCAACTCTTTTCCTACACACTTGATTATCCCCAAGTTATAAGCTTCACCACACCTTGATAACACAATATCAGGATGCTATGATCAGCCGTATAGCCCAAGAATTCCAAGATAGACCAAGAACTTAGCAAAATATCAAGAAATTGAAGAAAATGTGCAAACTTTTGCACACTCCTCTTTTGAAAACAGGTTTTTGATTTAAATTCAGTAAACAAAGAACATAAACAAGCATAAATAAGATGGAACTTGGTCTTTCTTCAACACACTTAACATAATTTCATAAATCTGAAAATAGGATTTACAAGTGCTTGAACAAGGAAAAACCAAAAGCAACATACAAATGAGACCCTATGGCTTTATATATAGCCTTACAATGTATCTAGAAAGCTGATAAAGAAGTAAAACCCTAGTCTTGAACTTCCAAAATTGCCCTTGTGGAGTTTGAATATCTTGGAGAATCATGTGACGGATTCTTGTTGTGTAGTGATAGTTGGCAAGCAAAAGGTGATCCAAAGGCTTGTATGAAGCTTAGAAAGTAAGCATAATTCTCCAACGTTGGATTACTGCCACCTTTTTGGCAGTATGCATGAGTGTGGAGCAGGGGACTCACTAGGAGACAAATGGGGTGATGAGGTGTCCAAGTTTAAGGTTGGGAAGTGATTATGACATGGTTAATCACTAATTTGGAAGTTTTCATGGCTTAATTTCAACACAATTAAGAAAACCCAATTTGTGTTCTTGAGGGAATAGTAGTGTTTTTGATCCGGTTTAATATTTAAACATGTGTTAGGCGCCACTTTTATTAAACTAATAGGATTAGTTTAAATCAGTTAGTGGTGGGAAATGATGTGGCATGATGGAGAAAGCTGATTGGTGGGATGGAGTAAGTGGGACAGGTGTCAAGCTTTGGTAGGTTAAGGTAAGTTTCTTGTCTGGCCATGTTTAATCCCTTCTCTTCTTTCTTTCTTTCACTTTGTAAATAATAGCACAAAACCGGATTCCCTTTGTAATTCAAGTTTTACTTTTCACACTTTTGCCTCAAATACTTTTCCAAATTATTTTCAGGGGTATTTCTTACCATTTTGTGATTTTTGAGGGGCTGTTTTGGCATTTTCTTCAATGGTAATGGTCTTGACTTGTATGATTGGTATTTTGAAGCACTGAATTTGCCAAGTCTTGATGATTGAGGGACCATTCTTGCCAAATATTGAAAGTTCAGGGTCCTTTTTGTAATTTTGGTATTTTCAAAAGACCAAACTTATAATTTCTTGTACTTTGAAGGACTTCATGACGTATTTGACTTTGTGGCGGATAATGGTTGTCAATTTAGCTTTGTTGAGGGGCTAAACTTGCCAATTCTTCAAAGTGGAGGGCCCTTTTTGTAATTTTGACAAACTTTAGGGAACAATCTTGTAATTATGAGGATACAAGGGTATAAAGTGTCAATTCTTCCATATTGGAGGAGCCTTCTTCATAATTCTTCAAATCTTCAAGGGTTTTCTTGGGAAAAACTTCATTAGGGCTTGGTTCATTGTGCGGCTTCGTTTCCCGTGTTCGTTTTTGCATGAATCTTGTGATCTTTTGTCATTTTCTCAATATCCGTACCTAAAATACACAAGCAACAAACACAAGCATATATATGGGTATTTTGAGGATATTTAATGCATTTTAAGCCCTATTTGGACGATGAGACTATGTATAAAAGCAGTCTCATCAACGTCGAATGTGAGTGCGTTAAACAACAATTTTTCTAATCAAAATCAAAATAAAGTCGGTTCATCACAACAAGGCAATTATAACCAAGGCAACAATTTTTCGAATCAAAACCGTAACAATTTTCAAGGAAACAAAAAAACAAGGAAATTTTTCGAATCAAAATCAAGGTTATAATCAAGGTCGGAATTTGAATTGGCAAAATCGAGACAATAATCAAATCTCGAATTTTTCAAACAACAACAATCAAGGTAACAATTTTTCAAATGGTAATCAAAACAGTTTTTAAAGAAGTAATCAAAACCAAGGGAACTTTAATTCAAATCAAAATAGTTCGTCAAACGATTTTCAAAATTACATGAAAACGAATGAGGCTAATATGAGATGATTGGAGGGAGAAATTGGTACTTTGAAAAACGACTTTACTAATACTTTGAATTACAAAACACGAAGATTGAGCAAGGACAAATTGACATTAAAAAGATGTTTTCGGGTATTATGAAGAAAGACTCGGGTGTTTCATCGAGTTCGTTACCTAGTGACATAGTTGCAAATCCAATAGACCAATGTAAAGCCGCCTCGTCTCGTGAGAAAGTTCGTGTGATTACCCCTACCCTTGATGGATTTCAAGTTGTTCCTTCTTCTCAACCCTCGACTTCTAAGACACCTTCTTGTTCTAAAGTCGATGGGGTGAACGTGGCGACCAAGGAAAATAGTGCACACCCTCGTGTACCTCAAATTCTATCCACAGTTCAAAAAGAGAGCTTTATTGACCTTACGAAAGTAACCCTTGAAGAAACTTGTGCGTCGATCCTTCTTAAAAACCTAAAAGGCATATGCCGAGAAAGGAAGAGGATCCGGGCCAATTTCAATTAACTTGTGATTTTTTCGAGATTGAGGGATGTTTAGTGATGGTCGTAGAAATACGTGTTTAGGAAAACAACGTATTATGTGCAAGTATTAAACTCGACGATTTAGGAAAACCGACGAATCGAATAAATGCGGGTTCATTCTAGAAGGAGGTGTGTGTATTAGATGCGAATTACATAAAATCAAGAGTTTGGATTAGTGACGTTTTTGGTTTTAGAAAGAAAAGTTAAAGACGAGCTACGACTACGATTAAGCTACGACGAGTGACGTAAAACGCGAACGTAAATACGTAAAACATGAAAAAAATTAAATAATTTAAACCTAAAAATTAATTAAAACTTAAAACTAAGTCTAAAATAATATAAATAAGGATAAAACATCCAATAAATAAATTTTAAAACCTTTTATTAATTAAATATTCAATTTTTAATGCTAATTAAAACCCAAAAATTAAATATAATTAATAAAAACCCCAAAATATTATTTTATTGAACAAATAACTCACTTGTATTATTTAAAGACTAAAAAGTATTTTTCCTAAATTTTAAATACTATTTTTCTATTTTTAAAACACTAAAAACTATTTTTAAACTAAAATAATGATTAAAAATACTTAAATAATGCTAAAAATAATTTGACTATTTTAAAAATCCTAAATTATACTAATGAACAGTAGAAAAATGAAAAAGTTTGAAAAATTAAATATTTTTCACTAAAAGACAAAATAGATTATAATTAAACCTATTTTAAACTTAAATTAAATCTAAAAATTAATAAAAAGGTGAACAGTAAAATATTTTTTAACAAAAAATCTTAAAATATTTTTCTTAATCTAAGAAATTTTAAAAACTGAAAAATATACACTTTTGGCACTAAAAGACAAAAACAGTAATTAAAAAATTAATTTAAAATGCAGTTAAATCTAAAAAATAGAGAATGAACAGTAAAATAATATTAAACTAATTGGAAAAATCAGAAATTAAATAAAAAATAACAAAACAAAAATCAAGTTCAAATTCTTAAATAATTCCACAAAAGACAAAAAATATCAAAACTGAAAGTGACATGTGACAGATTTTGTCTTTATGCTCAGCAGGGGGAACTTTTACCCTAGCAGTGGGAAGTTTGTTCCCACTGCTTTCAATAAAATTCGGGTCTGGGCACAAAAATGCTTGGATCTTGCTTGTTTGTTGATTTTATTGAGAACCAAGGGCACCCCCACAACCAGTTGGGTTGTGGGGAGTCAAGAAAAAGCTAAAAACAACAAGACACTTCACAAAATCAAGCTCAAAACAACCTAATGTTGTCACTGATATAGATATAGAGGCTGTTGGCTTTTTTCTGATGTGTTGTGTAATTGGGTGAGTTTTGGTTGGCCAAAACTCACTCAATTCACTCGCTAGCTTCCCCAAATCAAGTCTTAATCCTAAAATCAAACTAGGTTTAATAGATAACAAACATTTGTAGTCTAAATCATCAAGAACCTACTGATTTTTAGCTTTTTCAGATGTGAGACTAGTTTTGCCAAAAATACAACAAGCAATCTCTTACAAATCTTATCTAACCTGAACAAAACTATCAAAATAAACTATGCATAACCTAAGTAGTGTGAACAAACTAATTTAAAACCAAAATCTCTTTCACAAGCTGATTTTAAAACCAAGATCCAAACACTCCTTTAAAAACAGAAAACGGATTTTTTCAAAGAGATTCTATTAAAACATGCACCAAAGTCAATCAAACCTGTTCCAACATGTTTCAATCCAACGTATACACAATATCATGCATTTGACTACCATCCTACAGCCTTAATTCATAAAATTCGATAAACATAAAAAATGATAAACTCCTAACAAGTATAGAGAGTATAGAGCTTTTTAACTAGTGAGCTTACATCCAAGCTTCACAAGGGACAGCTTAAGCCCTCTCCATCAAGTAGGGCCTTGAGCTTTTGGACTTTAGACAAGATCTTCTTGGTATGAAGAGGTAATGATGATAATGACTTCCAAAGTGACCATCACCCAATATGCAAAATTCGTGTACCTATCAAAATCAAAAGGGAAAAAGAGAAAGAGTGACCTAGGATAAAGCAACCACAAAGAGTATAAGCCTGGCTTATTGATTAAGCCAGCTTATCACTTTTGGCTTAATAAAAATAAGCTTTTGAAACTAAAATTTTTCAACCCAAAGAACCAAACAGATTCTTGAGTATATTTGACAAAAACTTGTATAAATCAATAAACTCCTTTTTAAAACTCCACTTTCACTTCATTTTAAAATAGGTTTCAAGATTTTCAAATTTTTTAACAAAAACTTCAAAAACGGATTTTTGATGAAAAACTCCTTGTAAATTGAAACTTAAAACTCTCAACTACTTTCAACCAATGAATATGACTAAAACAATAACAAATAAGCTTGGAACTCAGATTGTGAAAAAGATTAATTTTTTCATTTTCATTAATAAAGTTAAAATTCTACAAAATCTGGAACAAAGTGAATGTACATGCCACATTCACTTTTTATACTATCAAACTGAAGGTTCTAGTCTATTGAATATAAAAATACTAAAACTAAAACCCTAATATAGGAAAATCCGAAATTGCCCTTTGGTCAACTGAATTTGAAATGGTCTTGAGGCACCATGTGAATGACAGCTTATTTTGAGAAGATCTTGGCCATATATCATTCCTTTGGGGCAAAGAAATACATGTGAGTCGTAGATGGACTGTTCTCATGTTGTCTTTTTGCAAAACGTGGGTTAGGGGAGGCTGGTACATCACATGGGTTGAGAGTGAAAGGGTTTGGGGTTTTGGGTTCTGATGTAGACGTGCCCAATTAAGGATCTGGAGATTAGGAGCAAAAACCCCTTTGAGTGAATGTTAATCCGTACTGGGTTTTTTTTAGGGTTCAAGGGTGGGTTTAAATCTGTTTTGGGGGTGAGATTAATTTAAAAAGGTGTTTAGGGAGGGAAAATTAACAAACTTATTAATTTAGTTAATAAGTTTGTTGGTGGAGTGTGACGTGGGGTGAGGAGAGAACGTGATTGGTGGGTTTGAGGAAGTGGGGCAGGTGGCGTTGGGTGATAGGCTGGTGGGTTAAGGTTGTCGGGGTAGGTTAAGTTTAATGGGGGAAATGGTTAAACAGTTTAGGGTTTTGGTAGAAATGACCCTCCCAGTTAAAAATGGCATCAAGTAACTTTTCACCCATGGTCCTTTTAGCTTTTCATAGTCTGTCCTTGTCCATTTGCACCATTAGTCCTTTGGTGATTAAAAAGGACCTAATTTGTTTCATCTTTAAACACAAGGGCTGTTTTTGTAAGATCTTCAAACTTTAGGGACCTATTTATATTTTTTGGATATTTGAGGGGTATAAAGTGTCATTCTTCAAAAGATGAAGGACCAAACTTGACATTCTTCAATTCTTCAAGGTCATTTTTAGAAACTCCATTCTTGGGCCCGGTTCTTTGTGTGACTTCGTTTCCCGTGTTCGTTATTACTTAATTCTTGTGATCATTTGTTGATTTCACGATATCCGTACCTAAAATACACAAGACACAAATACAAGCATATATAGGGATATTTTGATGACATTTTAAGCGTTTTAAGCCCGATTTGGACGATGAGACTATGTATAATTGCAGTCTCATCACTCCCCCATACTAAACCATTGCCGTGTCCCCACGCAATGCTAGAATTAAGTATCTTAGCACCTCCAAAATTCATTTTATGATGACATTTATTGAAAACGTAAACTTAAATAAACTACTACACGTGTTTTGGATATAATGTATTGTCTTCATCACGAAAAAGTGACTTTTGGGATCATAGAACAAGAACACGTGAATGCTTCGTTAGAAATAATTTCGTCGTCCTCGATTTTCACCCAATTCCATGCTAAGCGTGTAACGAGATCATTGTTATTATAAGTTAGCAACACGATCATATCTCATGAGTGTTAATTAAGAACCTAACTCCCTTATTCCTACTTGGTATCTCATATATTTTATTTTGTCTTAATGATCACGAGGATACATCATTGACTTATGCGTGAATAGAGATTAAGTCTAAAAATAGAGTCTTAACAGTGTAACCAAAATCATTAAATTAATAATTCACCCTAATAGACAACGATGTCAAAAAATTAAGTCAACAAGAAGGATCGATAAACACGGTTTTATAACGGTTTTGAACATGAGACTTATTACCAAGACATTTATACGCCCCCTAACGGAAGGGCCTTATTATCTTTGGTTTATCTCCATCTTTTATTCAACTTCGCCATGAAGCTTTTATTATGACTTCGGTCTTGCCTTGCCTTTTATTATCCACCTCGTCGGTGGTTTTATTAGCCAAAGACGTATATCCTCACGCTAAAGCGAATTTTGGATCTTTAAAGCTTCAAAGATTAAGGCTTGATTCACTTTAAATTTGGGCATAGATTTTTCGGCCTTGTGAGCTTTAAATTTTTGCTTAATTTAGGTGAGCACTTGAAATCTTATTATTGGGTGAAGCTTTCGATTATTCGGGTGCCAATACTTCAAAACCGTGACGCTGGCGATACCTCAATGTTTTCCCAATTTAATTACATGGAAGTTACTAAAACAAATTAGAAACCAACAATAGTGACTAAACCGCTAAATCAATATTTATTAACAATTTATTATCAAAAGCGTGGGGAGAATAAGCTAATAATTACTACACATGAGATCCTGACGATTACGAGACTTATAAATAACTCTATCATTTCTCGTCCTCATTTAAGAGACTTAGCCTAAAAAGTTAAGGAATCGAAGCTAAGTGCTCAACACGCACGATCGAGTCAAAAATTACTCTTATTCTCACCATCGGAAAACCTACACTCGTGTCTTAAACACTTATGAAAAATACGAAATTTTTTAAAATTTGGCCATTTTTAGCCTTATTTGCAACAAAATGATAACAAAAAGATGAAATTTTGGATTGCGTGTTGACGTAAGCAAGGTGAAGTATCTACTCACCCCCCATACTAAAACTAAACATTGTCCTCAATGTTTCGAGTCTAGGGGTGAAAGCACCCCCATACTAGAGACGTAGTCGAATGCTTAATCTCGAGCATGGAAAGGGTAAAATGAATAACCTAAAAGCCGTTTATGAATTATGCTAATAAGATAAACGTTAGAACATAAAAGGATATCATCGGATATTGGAATCTCCAAAGGCAACGATCGAAGCTCGAGTGCTACGTAAAACGAACATAAGAGGCTTCAATGATGACGATGTACCTAGTGAATCACAATCAAGAACAACCACGGAACAAAGGTTGGAAGGGCACAAGTCCCCTCATTACACTATTAGAAAGTAATAATATTTACAAGGATAAGCATGAGAATCCCCCACGAGGCACCTTGTTTTTGGTAACCGAGTCAAAAGCTCGACTCGAATCCCATAAATGTGATCATTTAGGGATATCCTTGGTTCGGTCATTTTTGGTGGGACTTACATGTAATCAAGGCCCAAAAGCAACCGTGAATAAAGGCAAAGCCTTTATACCGGGATCAAAGATCGTGTCTTCGTTTTCGGATGATAAACGAAACAACACGACTTTCAACATCATCGTCCCAAAGGGACACAAGAAAATAGAATGAGAAGAGAAGGATGGGACATTGGGTGGGCAAATAAATCGAGTTACTCGAGGTAAACTCATACCGTAAGTGTAGAAGTATCTTCTAGTGACTACTTCGGTAAAAGACCGAGATTTTATCTAAAACGTGATACCGGGGTCAAAAATCTCGTCCTCGGTGGAGAAGTGTGAGGAAACAAATGGGGTTTCCCCCACACTAGATCCACACAAAACGTCGTCAAAAGAAGTAGACGCGTTTGTAGCAAGTTCAATTAAGCGAGGTGATGACGGAGTTAACTTTGGAAAAAATTTCAAATCAATTGTAAAATCTTTTCCTTTATCATTTTTAACTCTTTCTTACGAAAACCCAAGTTGATTAAATTGAAAATATTTGGTGTTTCTAAAACAATTCTTGGCACACTTAAAATTTTCACATTTATCGTGAAGGTGGGAGGAGGATTTGAATTTTTAAAACGTGAATCAACTAATAAAGCATCCCCCTCCGGGCTAACGCATCGGTCCTCATCAAACTCGAAAATCGAAGGCGGATCATCAAGTATACGTTTGATCTCGGAAAAATCGCCATTGGGATTAAAAACGTCTTCTCTTCCTCGTGGAAGAGGTTGAGCAATAAAATTGTCGATAATCGAGTCGCTAGCTTCAACCGTCGTGAAACTAGGAGTAGAAGGCTCTTCATTGAAGATTTTGCCTTTGTCGTTTCGACCTCGACATCAAAAAACGTATCGATGTGAGAAAGGCCATCGACGGACTTTTCACATGATAAATCCAAAATCTCACTCGGTGTGGGATTAGGAGTAAAAGGCTCGTCTCATGATGATTTTGCCTTGACGGTTTCAACTTTGTCCTTCGAAGGGATCGAACGTGGGTTTTCAAACATTTTAGCAAAATTACTAACACATCCCTTCAGAATTAATTTTCGTTCATCTTGTAAAAACGAGAGTTCAACGATTTCCTTTAAAACCTTTTCACATTTTTCTTTTTCAAAATCTTTTAATGGAATTTCTTCGTCAAAATTAAGTGTATATTGATTTAGAAAATCCTCAATAGTTTCATCCTCATTAGAAAAATTAGGTTTAGAAGGTACAAGGTTCAACGTTCCTAAGTATCCTACGAGTTTTTCCTTTGGTTTATTTTCAAAAACATTTTTCAAAACTTCTTTAGATGACGTTTTCGTTTCCTCTACGTTTTTGCAAGACGACGAAGGTAGCACGACTCTAAAATTCGAGAGATATGGATCAATACGAGACGTACGAGTCTTAGGAGTCGATAAGGCTTTAACCTCTCCCTCGGAATTAGGATTGGTGTCATTTGACGAAGAATTGAATTTTCCATTAAGCCCTTGACTATTAAAAGAATTTTATCTTTCTCATTAGCATGATTTTCCTTAATTTTATCCACATATCCCTTCCACATATCTTGACTTTGGTCATACAAACGTTGTTGCTCTTCAAAAAGGGTATCATAATCGTTTTCCATTTTTTTGAAAGTTTCCCTTTGGGTTGCCATTCGTTTATTACAAGTTTCCTTAAGGCTTGTCATTTGTTCTTCCATCATCGTTAATTTCTCATTATTTCGTCTCACAAAATCATTAAAGGCATTATGAATAGACTCATCGTTGCAATTAAAAGACGGATCATACGACGAATAAAACGAGGACGACGGGTGACCTTGGTCGTAAGATTGAAAATTGTTACCATGATCACGTGGAGCGGAGTTATAGATATAACCAGCTCGACCTCCAATAACCTCACAATTAAAACAATTGGCACCATCGGGCGGGCCTTCACAATATGGACATGAATAATATCCACCATCATTTGACATGATGCAACGAGAATGGTGTTACGAGAATTAAACACTAGAGGGTTAGAAATAGAATTAATGGATAAGGGTAAGAAGAATATTTTTGATTTTTGATTGTTTTTAATTTTTTTTTGAATTTTGTTGTATTACGTAGACTCAAATCTACAAATCTCACCTCGAATCGACTTTCTCGATTAAAGGAGCCTCAAGGAAGAAAACGATCACGTGAAGTGAACGCCTTCGATGACTTTAGAACGTTGGTGGAACACCAAAATGTTCAAGAGGGTTTAATCTTGAAAACAAGAAAATATATATACGTAGATAATACTTTGGTTGGCAAACCCTCGATTAGCCCTCTTTCTCAAAACACGCACAAGCAAGCGGGGGAAACGAGGCGGCGCTAAGCACTTAAGAGCCTTTTTCCCTTAGGTCGTGAAATACAACCGCCTTATACCCACCTTATAGTTTGTGTTAATTGAAATTAAGCCTCACGAAAGTATTTATCTATTTTTCCTTTGAAGTTTTGCTTTGGATTCGAATACAATGATCGAGTGCTGAAATCCCGAATCAAGGTTGCGTTTTCACGCTTATGGAGTACTTGTATATTTATTGTTCTACGTAAGTACAATATAGTAATATATTCACAAAAAACGAAAACAATAATGGGATATCTACAATATAGTAAAATGATTGTTGTGTGTTTAGTTTAGGAAAACTAAACACGATTTATTTGGATACTATAATATAATAAGGAAAAATAACAAAAATAAGTATGTACGATATTAACGCTTTCAAAAATTTGAAAAGCAAAAACGCACTACTCACACAAACACGATACTAATAATGGCACACTAAAAACACCTCCCCGGCAGCGGCGCCATTTTGATGGTCGTAGAAATACGTGTTTAGGAAAACAACGTATTATGGGCAAGTATTAAACTCGTCGATTTAGGAAAACCGACGAATCGAATAAATGCGGATTCGTTCTCGAAGGAGGTGTGTGTATTAGATGCCCATTATATAAAATCAAGAGTTTGGATTAGTGACGTTTTTGGTTTTAGAAAGAAAAGTTAAAGACGAGCTACGACTACAATTAAACTATGACGAGTGACGTAAAACGCGAACGTAAATACGTAAAACGTGAAAAAATTAAAAAATTTAAACCTAAAAATTAATTAAAACTTAAAACTAAGTCTTTCAATAAATAAATTTTAAAACCTTCTATTAATTAAATATTCAATTTTTAATGCTAATTAAAGCCCAAAAATTAAATATAATTAATAAAAATCCAAAATATTATTTTATTGAACAAATAACCCACTTGTATTATTTAAAGACTAAAAAGTATTTTTCCTAAATTTTAAATACTATTTTTCTATTTTTAAAACACTAAAAACTATTTTTAAACTAAAATAATAATTAAAAATACTTAAATAATGCTAAAAATAATTTGACTATTTTAAAAATCCTAAATTATACTAATGAACAGTAGAAAAATGAAAAAAGTTTGAAAATTAAATATTTTTCACTAAAAGACAAAACAGATTATAATTAAACCTATTTTAAACTTAGATTAAATCTAAAAATTAATAAAAAGGTGAACAGTAAAATATTTTTAACTAAAAATCTTAAAATCTTTTTCTTAATCTAAGAAAATTTTCAAAACTGAAAAATATACACTTTTGGCACTAAAAGACAAAAACAGTAATTAAAAAATTAATTTAAAATGCAATTAAATCTAAAAAATAGAGAAGGAACAGTAAAATAGTATTAAACTAATTGAAAAAATCAGAAATTAAATAAGAAAAATAAAAAACAAAAATCAAGTTCAAATTCTTAAATAAGTTCACAACAGACAAAAAATATCAAAACCAGAAGTGATATGTGACAGATTTTGTCTTTATGCTCAGCAGGGGGAACTTTTACCCTAGTAGTGGGAAGTTTGTTCCCACTGCTTTCAATAAAAATCGGGTCTAGGCACAAAAATGCTTGGATCTTGCTTGTTTGTTGATTTTATTGGGAACCAAGGGCACCCCCACAACCAGTTAGGTTGTGGGGAGTCAAGAAAAAGCTAAAAACAACAAGTCACTTCACAAAATCAAGCTCAAAACAACCTAATGCAGTCACTGATATAGGTATAGAGGCTGTTGGCTTTTTTTCTGATGTGTTGTGCAATTGGGTGAGTTTTGGTTGGCCAAAACTCACTCAATTCACTCGCTAGCTTCCCCAAATCAAGTCCTAATCCTAAAATCAAACTAGGTTTAATAGATAACAAAGATTTGTAGTCTAAATCATTAAGAACCTACTGATTTTTAGCTTTTTCAGATGTGAGACTAGTTTTGCCAAAAATACAACAAGCAATCTCTTACAAATCTTATCTAACCTGAACAAAACTATCAAAATAAACTATGCATAACCTAAGTAGTGTGTACAAACTGATTTAAAACCAAAATCTCTTTCACAAGCTGATTTTAAAACCAAGATCCAAACACTCCTTTAAAAACAGAAAACAGATTTTTCAAAGAGATTCTATTAAAACATGCACCAAAGTCAATCAAACCAGTTCCAACATGTTTCAATCCAACATATACACAATATCATGCATTTGACTACCATCCTCTAACCTTAATTCATAAAATCCAATAAACTCAAAAACTGATAAACTCCTAACAAGTATAGAGAGTATAGAGCTTTTTACCTAGTGAGCTTACATCCTAGCTTCACAAGGGCCAGCTTAAGCCCTCTCCATCAAGCAGGGGCTTGAGCTTTTGGACTTTAGACAAGAGCTTGTTGGTATGAAGAGGTAATGATGATAATGACTTCCAAAATGACCATCACCCAATATGCAAAATTCGTGTACCTGTCAAAATCAAAAGGGGAAAAGAGAAAGAGTGACCTGGGATAAAGCAGCCACAAAGAGTATAAGCCTGGCTTATTGATTAAGCCAGCTTATCACTTTTTCCTTAATAAAAATAAGCTTTTGAAACTGAAATTTTTCAACCCAAAGAACCAAACAGAAACTTGAGTATCTTTGATAAAAACTTGTATAAATCAATAAACTCCTTTTTAAAACTCCGCTTTCACTTCATTTCAAAATAGGTTTCAAGATTTTCAAATTTTTTAACAAAAACTTCAAAAACGGATTTTTGATGAAAAACTTCTTGTAAATTGAAACTTAAAACTCTCAACTACTTTCAACCAATGAATATGACTAAACCAATAACAAATAAGCTTGGAACTCAGATTGTGCAAAAGATTAATTTTTTCATTTTCATTAATAAAGTTAAAATTCTACAAAATCTGGAACAAAGTGAATGTACATGCCACATTCACTTTTTATACTATCAAACTAAAGGTTCTAGTCTATTGAATATAAAAATACTAAAACTAAAACCCTAATATAGGAAAATCTGAAATTTCCCTTTGGTCAACTGAATTTGAAATGGTCTTGAGGCACCATGTGAATGACAGCTTATTTTGAGAAGATCTTGGCCATATATCATTCCTTTGGGGCAAAGGAATACATGTGAGTCATAGATGGACTGTTCTCATGTTGTCTTTTTGCAAAACGTGGGTTAGGGGAGGCTGGTACATCACATGGGTTGAGAGTGAAAGGGTTTGGGGTTTTGGGTTCTGATGTAGACGTGCCCAATTAAGGATCTGGAGATTAGGAGCAAAAACCCCTTTGATTGAATGTTAATCCGTACTGGGTTTTTTTAGGGTTCAAGGGTGGGTTTAAATCTGTTTTGGGGGTGAGATTAATTTAAAAAGGTGTTTAGGAGGGAAAATTAACAAACTTATTAATTTAGTTAATAAGTTTGTTGGTGGAGTGTGACGTGGGGTGAGGGGAGAACGTGATTGGTGGGTTTGAGGAAGTGGGGCAGGTGGCGTTGGGTGATAGGCTGGTGGGTTAAGGTTGTCGGGGTAGGTTAAGTTTAATGGGGGAAATGGTTACACAGTTTAGGGTTTTGGTAGAAATGACCCTCCCAGTTAAAAATGGCATCAAGTAACTTTTCACACATGGTCCTTTTAGCTTTTCATAGTCAGTACTTGTCCATTTACACCATTAGTCCTTTGGTGATAAAAAAAGGACCTAATTTGTTTCATCTTTAAATACAAGGGCTGTTTTTGTAAGATCTTCAAACTTTAGGGACCTATTTATATTTTTTGGATATTTGAGGGGTATAAAGTGTCATTCTTTAAAAGTTGAGGGACCAAACTTGACATTCTTCAATTCTTCAAGGTCATTTTTTGAAATTCTATTCTTGGGCCCGGTTCTTTGTGCGACTTCGTTTCCCGTGTTCGTTATTGCTTCATTCTTGTGATCGTTTGTTGATTTCACGATATCCGTACCTAAAATACACAAGACACAAATACAAGCATATATAGGGGTATTTTGATAACATTTTAAGCGTTTTAAGCCCGATTTGGACGATGAGACTATGTATAATTGCAGTCTCATCACTCCCCCATACTAAACCATTGCCGTGTCCCCACGCAATGCTAGAATTAAGTATCTTAGCACCTCCAAAATTCATTTTATGATGACATTTATTGAAAACGTAAACTTAAATAAACTACTACACGTGTTTTAGATATAATGTATTGTCTTCATCACGAAAAAGTGACTTTTGGGATCATAGAACAAGAACACGTGAATGCTTCGTTAGAAATAATTTCGTCGTCCTCGATTTCACCTAATTCCATGCTAAGCGTGTAACGAGATCATTGTTATTATAAGTTAGCAACACGATCATATCTCATGAGTGTTAATTACGAACCTAACTCCCTTATTCCTACTTGGTATCTCTTATATTTTATTTTGTCTTAATGATCACGAGGATACATCATTAACTTATGCGTGAATAGAGATTAAGTCTAAAAATAGAGTCTTAACGGTGTAACCCAAATCATTAAATTAATAATTCACCCTAATAGACAACGATGTCAAAATATTAAGTCAACAAGAAGGATCGATAAACACGGTTTTATAACGGTTTTGAACATGAGACTTATTACCAAGACTTTTATACGCCCCCTAACGGAAGGGCCTTATTATCTTTGGTTTACCTCCATCTTTTATTCAACTTCGCCATGAAGCTTTTATTATGACTTCGGTCTTGCCTTGCCTTTTATTATCCACCTCGTCGGTGGTTTTATTAGCCAAAGACGTATATCCTCACGCTAAAGCGAATTTTGGATCTTTAAAGCTTCAAAGATTAAGGCTTGATTCACTTTAAATTTGGGCAGATTTTTCGGCCTTGTGAGCTTTAAATTTTTTCTTAATTTAGGTGAGCACTTGAAATCTTATTATTGGGTGAAGCTTTCGATTATTCGGGTGCCAATACTTCAAAACCATGACGCTGGCGATACCTCAATGTTTTCCCAATTTAATTACATGGAAGTTACTAAAACAAATTAGAAACCAACAATAGTGACTAAACCGCTAAATCAATATTTATTAACAATTTATTATCAAAAGCGTGGGGAGAATAAGCTAATAATTACTACACATGAGATCCTGATGATTACGAGACTTATAAATAACTCTATCATTTCTCGTCCACATTTAAGAGACTTAGCCTAAGAAGTTAAGGAATCGAAGCTAAGTGCTCAACACGCACGGTCGTGTAAAAAATTATTCTTATTTCAGAAAACCTACACTCGTGTGTTAAACACTTATGAAAAATACGAAAAATTTTAAAATTTGGCCATTTTTAGCCTTATTTGCAACAAAATGATAACAAAAAGATGAAATTTTGGATTGCGTGTTGACATAAGCAAGGTGAAGTATCTACTCACCCCCCCCCCCCCATACTAAAACTAAACATTGTCCTCAATGTTTCGAGTCTAGGGGTGAAAGCACCCCCATCTTAGAGACGTAGTCGAATGCTTAATCTCGAGCATGGTAAGGGTAGAACGAATAACCTAAAAGCCGTTTATAAATTATGCTAATAAGATAAACTTTAGAACATAAAAGGATATCATCGGATATTGGAATCTCCAAAGGCAACGATCGAAGCTCGAGTGCTACGTAAAACGAAAACGAGAGGCTTCAATGATGACGATGTACCTAATGAATCACAATCACGAACAACCACGGAACAAAGGTTGGAAGGGCACAAGTCCCCTCATTACACTATTAGAAAGTAATAATATTTACAAGGATAAGCATGAGAATCCCCCACGAGGCACCTTGTTTTTTATAACCGAGTCAAAAGCTCGACTCAAATCCCATAAATGTGATCATTTAGGGATATCCTTGGTTCGGTCATTTTTGGTGGGACTTACATGTAAACAAGGCCCAAAAGCAACCGTGAATAAAGGCAAAGCCTTTATACCGGGATCAAAGATCGTCTCTTCGTTTTCGGATGATAAACGAAACAACACGACTTTCAACATCATCGTCCCAAAGGGACACAAGAAAATAGAATGAGAAGAGAAAGATGGGACATTGGGTGGGCAAATAAATCGAGTTACTCGAGGTAAACTCATACCGTAAGTGTAGAAGTATATTCTAGTGACTACTTCGGTAAAAGAACGAGATTTTATCTTAAACGTGATACCGGGGTCAAAAATCTCGTCCTCGGTGGAGAAGTGTGAGGAAACAAATGGTGTTTCCCCCACACTAGATCCACACAAAACGTCGTCAAAAGAAGTAGACGCGTTTGTAGCAAGCTTAATTAAGCGAGGTGATGACGGAGTTAACTTTGGAAAAAATTTCAAATCAATTGTAAAATCTTTTCCTTTATCATTTTTTAACTCTTTCTTACGAAAACCAAGTTGATTAAATTGAAAATATTTGGTGTTTCTAAAACATTTCTAGGCACACTTAAAATTTTCACATTTATCATGAAGGCGGGAGGAGGATTTGAATTTTTAAAACGTGAATCGACTAATAAAGCATCCTCCTCCGGGCTAACGCATCGGTCCTCATCAAACTTGAAAATCGAAGGCGGATCATCAAGTATACGTTTGATCTCGGAAAAATCGCCATCGGGATAAAAAAAGTCGTCTCTTCCTCGTGGAAGAGGTTGAGCAATAAAATTGTCGATAATCGAGTCGCTAGCTTCAACCGTCGTGAAACTAGGAGTAGAATGCTCTTCGATTGAAGATTTTACCTTTGTCGTTTCGACCTCGACATCGAAAAACGTATCGATGTGAGAAAGGCCATCGGCGGACTTTTCACATGATAAATCCAAAATCTCACTCGGTGTGGGATTAGGAGTAAAAGGCTCGTCTCGTGATGATTTTGCCTTGACGGTTTCAACTTTGTCCTTCGAAGGGATCGAACGTGGGTTTTCAAACATTTTAGCAAAATTACTAACAAGTCCCTTCGGAATTAATTTTCGTTCATCTTGTAAAAACGAGGGTTCAACGATTTCCTTTAAAACCTTTTCACATTTTTCTTTTTCAAAATCTTTTAATGGAATTTCTTCGTCAAAATTAAGTGTATATTGATTTAGAAAATCCTCAATAATTTCATCCTCATTAGAAAAATTAGGTTTAGAAGGTACAAGATTCAACGTTCCTAAGTATCCTACGAGTGTTTCCTTTGGCTTATTTTCAAAAACATTTTTCAAAACTTCGTTAGATTACGTTTTCGTTTCCTCTACATTTTTGCAAGACGACGAAGGTAGCACGACTCTAAAATTCGAGAGATATGGATAATACGAGACGTACGAGTCTTAGGAGTCGATAAGGCTTTAACCTCTCCCTCGGAATTGGATTGGTGTCATTTGACGAAGAATTGAATTTTCCATTAAGCCCTCGACTATTAAAAGAATTTTATCTTTCTCATTAGCATGATTTTCCTTAATTTTATCCACATATCCCTTCCACATCTATTGACTTTGGTGATACAAACGTTGTTGCCCTTCAAAAAGGGTATCATAATCGTTTTCCATTTTTTTGAAAGTTTACCTTTGGTTGCCATTCGTTTATTACAAGTTTCCTTAAGGCTTGTCATTTGTTCTTCCATCATCGTTAATTTCTCATTATTTCCTCTCACAAAATCATTAAAGGCATTATGAATAGACTCATCATTGCAATTAAAAGACGGATCATACGACGAATAAAACGAGGACGACGGGTGACCTTGGTCGTAAGATTGAAAATTGTTACCATGATCACGTGGAGCGTAGTTATAGATATAACCACCTCGAGCTCCAATAACCTCACAATTAAAACAATTGGCACCATCGGGCGAGCCTCCACAATATGGACATGAATAATATCCACCATCATTTGACATGATTCAACGAGAATGGTTTTACGAGAATTAAACACTAGAGGGTTAGATATAGAATTAATGGATAAGGGTAAGAAGAATATTTTTGATTTTTGATTGTTTTTAATTTTTTTTTGAATTTTGTTGTATTACGTAGACTCAAATCTACAAATCTCTCCTCGAATCGACTTTCTCGATTAAAGGAGCCTCAAGGAATGAAAACGATCACGTGAAGTGAACGCCTTCGATGACTTTAGAACGTTGGTGGAACACCAAAACTTTCAAGAGGGTTTAATCTTGAAAACAAGCAAATATATATACGTAGATAATACTTTGGTTGGCAAACCCTCGATTAGCCCTCTTTCTCAAAACACGCACAAGCAAGCGGGGGAAACGAGGCGGCGCTAAGCACTTAAGAGCCTTTTTCCCTTAGGTCATGAAATACAACCGCCTTATACCCACCTTATAGTTTGTGTTAATTGAAATTAAGCCTCACGAAAGTATTTATCTATTTTGCCTTTGAACTTTTACTTTGGATTCGAATACAATGATCGAGTGATGAAATCCCGAATCAAGGTTGCGTTTTCACGCTTTTGGAGTACTTGTATATTTATTGTTCTACGTAAGTACAATATAGTAATATATTCACAAAAAACGAAAATAACAATGGGATATCTACAATATAGTAAAATGGTTGTTGTGTGTTTAGTTTAGGAAAACTAAACACGATTTATTTGGATACTATAATATAATAAGGAAAAATAACAAAAATGAGTATGTACGATATTAACGCTTTCAAAAATTTGAAAAGCAAAAACGCACTACTCACACAAACACGATACTAATAATGGCACATTAGAAACACCTCCCCGGCAGCGGCGCCATTTTGATGGTCGTAGAAATACGTGTTTAGGAAAATAACGTATTATGGGCAAGTATTAAACTCGACGATTTAGGAAAACCGACGAATCGAATAAATGCGGGTTCGTTCTCGAAGGAGGTGTGTGTATTAGATGCCAATTATATAAAATCAAGAGTTTGGATTAGTAACGTTTTTGGTTTAAGAAAGAAAAGTTAAAGACGAGCTACGACTACGATTAAACTACGACGAGTGACGTAAAACGCGAACGTAAATACGTAAAACGTGAAAAAATTAAAAAAATTAAACCTAAAAAATAATTAAAACTTAAAACTAAGTCTAAAATAATATAAATAAGGATAAAAAATTCAATAAATAAATTTTAAAACCTTTTATTAATTAAATATTCAATTTTTAATGTTAATTAAAGCCCAAAAATTAAATATAATTAATAAAAACCCAAAATATTATTTTATTGAACAAATAACTCACTTGTATTATTTAAAGACTAAAAAGTATTTTTCCTAAATTTTAAATACTATTTTTCTATTTTTAAAACATTAAAAACTATTTTTAAACTAAAATAATGATTAAAAATACTTAAATAATGCTAAAAATAATTTGACTATTTTAAAAATCCTAAATTATACTAATGAACAGTAGAAAAATGAAAAAGGTTTGAAAAATTAAATATTTTTCACTAAAAGAAAAAATATATTATAATTAAACCTATTTTAAACTTAAATTAAATCTAAAAATTAATAAAAAGGTGAACAGTAAAATATTTTTAACTAAAAATCTTAAAATCTTTTTCTTAATCTAAGAAAATTTTCAAAACTGAAAAATATACACTTTTGGCACTAAAAGACAAAAAGCAGTAATTAAAAAATTAATTTAAAATGCAATTAAATCTAAAAAATAGAGAAGGAACAATAAAATAATATTAAACTAATTGGAAAAATCAGAAATTAAATAAGAAAAATAACAAAACAAAAATGAAGTTCAAATTCTTAAATAAGTCTACAAAAGACAAAAAATATCAAAACTGGAAGTGACGTGACAGATTTTGTCTTTATGCTCAGCAGGGGGAACTTTTACCCTAGCAGTGGGAAGTTTGTTCCCACTGCTTTCAATAAAATTCGGGTCTGGGCACAAAAATGCTTGGATCTTGCTTGTTTGTTGATTTTATTGGGAACCAAGGGCACCCACACAACCAGTTGGGTTGTGGGGAGTCAAGAAAAAGCTAAAAACAACAAGTTACTTCACAAAATCAAGCTCAAAACAACCTAATACAGTCACTGATATAGGTATAGAGGCTGTTGGCTTTTTTTCTGATGTGTTGTGCAATTGGGTGAGTTTTGGTTGGCCAAAACTCACTCAATTCACTCACTAGCTTCCCCAAATCAATTCCTAATCCTAAAATCAAACTAGGTTTAATAGATAACAAAGATTTGTAGTCTAAATCATTAAGAACCTACTGATTTTTAGCTTTTTCAGATGTGAGACTAGTTTTGCCAAAAATACAACAAGCAATCTCTTACAAATCTTATCTAACTTGAACAAAACTATCAAAATAAACTATGCATAACCTAAGTAGTGTGTACAAACTGATTTAAAACCAAAATCTCTTTCACAAGCTGATTTTAAAACCAAGATCCAAACACTCCTTTAAAAACAGAAAACGGATTTTTTCAAAGAGATTCTATTAAAACATGCACCAAAGTCAATCAAACCTGTTCCAACATGTTTCAATCCAACATATACACAATATCATGCATTTGACTACCATCCTACAACCTTAATTCATAAAATCCAATAAACTTAAAACCTGATAAACTCCTAACAAGTATAGAGAGTATAGAGCTTTTTACCTAGTGAGCTTACATCCAAGCTTCACAAGGGCCAGCTTAATCCCTCTCCATCAAGCAGGGGCTTGAGCTTTTGGACTTTAGACAAGAGCTTGTTGGTATGAAGAGATAATGATGATAATGACTTCCAAAGTGACCATCACCCTATATGCAAAATTCGTGTACCTGTCAAAATCAAAAGGGGAAAAGAGAAAGAGTGACCTGGGATAAAGCAGCCACAAAGAGTATAAGCCTGGCTTATTGATTAAGCCAGCTTATCACTTTTGGCTTAATAAAAATAAGCTTTTGAAACTGAAATTTTTCAACCCAAAGAACCAAACAGAAACTTGAGTATCTTTCAAGATTTTCAAATTTTTTAACAAAAAATTCAAAAACGGATTTTTGATGAAAAACTCCTTGTAAATTGAAACTTAAAACTCTCAACTACTTTCAACCAATGAATATGACTAAACCAATAACAAATAAGCTTGGAACTCAGATTGTGCAAAAGATTAATTTTTTCATTTTCATTAATAAAGTTAAAATTCTACAAAATCTGGAACAAAGTGAATGTACATGCCACATTCATCTTTTATACTATCAAACTAAAGGTTCTAGTCTATTGAATATAAAAATACTAAAACTAAAACCCTAATATAGGAAAATCCAAAATTGCCCTTTGGTCAACTGAATTTGAAATGGTCTTGAGGCACCATGTGAATGAAAGCCTATGTTGAGAAGATCTTGGCCATATATCATTCCTTTGGGGGAAGGAATAAATGTGAGTCGTAGATGGACTGTTCTCATGTTGTCTTTTTTGCAAAACGTGGGTCATGGGAGGATCGTACATCACATGGGTTGAGAGTGAAAGGGTTTGGGGTTTTGGGTTATGATGTAGACGTGCCCAATTAAGGATATGGAGATTAGGAGCAAAAACCCCTTTGATTGAATGTTAATCCGTACTGGGTTTTTTTAGGGTTCAAGGGTGGGTTTAAATCTATTTTGGGGGTGAGATTAATTTAAAAAGGTGTTTAGGGAGGGAAAATTAACAAACTGATTAATTTAGTTAATAAGTTTGTTGGTGGAGTGTGACGTGGGGTGAGGGGAGAACGTGATTGGTGGGTTTGAGGAAGTCGGGCAGGTGGCGTTGGGTGATAGGCTGGTGGGTTAAGGTTGTCGAGGTAGGTTAAGTTTAATGGGGGAAATGGTTAAATAGTTTAGGGTTTTGGCAGAAATGACCCTCCCAGTTAAAAATGGCATCAAGTAACTTTTCACCCATGGTCCTTTTAGCTTTTCATAGTCAGTCCTTGTCCATTTGCACCATTAGTCCTTTGGTGATAAAAAGGACCTAATTTGTTTCATCTTTAAACATAAGGGCTGTTTTTGTAAGATCTTCAAACTTTATGGACCCTATTTATAATTTTTGGATATTTGAGGGGTATAAAGTGTCATTCTTCAAAAGTTGAGGGACTAAACTTGACATTCTTCAATTCTTCAAGGTCATTTTTGGAAATTTCAATCTTGGGCCCGGTTCTTTGTGCGACTTCGTTTCCCGTGTTCGTTATTGCTTCATTCTTGTGATCATTTGTTGATTTTACGATATCCGTACCTAAAATATACAAGACACAAATACAAGCATATATAGGGGTATTTTGATGACATTTTAAGCGTTTTAAGCCCGATTTGGACGATGAGACTATGTATAATTGCAGTCTCATCATTTAGCCCTTGCCGATTTAGGTGCTACCATCAATCTTATGCCTCATTCTCTTTGGAAATTAATGATATTGCCTAATCTTACCCCTACGAACATGACATCGAGCTAGCAAATTGTACACCATTAATACCAATTAGAATAGCCGAGGATGTCTATGTCAAAGTTGGAAAGTTTTTTTTTCCCGCAGATTTCGTTATATCCGATTACGAGTGTGACCCTAAATGTCCCATTATTTTAGGCCGACCATTTTTATCAACGGCTCGAACCGTAATCGACGTTCACGAGGGGAGACTTACTATGAGATATGGGGAGGATAACATGGACTTTTTCACGAGTAAATCCCAAGTGTCTTATGATAATGAAAAAACCGAGGTTTCAAAACCTAATGTTTCTAAACCTAATGATTTCAAATTGTTCACTTTAGCGCAAAGAATGATGCTTAATGCATGTTTTGAAAAAATTAAGAAGAACGGTTTTAAAGATAATGATTTTAATGATAAAGAATACGTGTACCTAATTCAAAGGGTGTGTGTAAATTTATGAATGAAAAATCACTTTGGGATGTATTCGATGAAACACCAATTCCGAAGGGCGACGTTAGTGCCATCACGACAATGACAAAAATGGACTCGTCTTCCCCACCTTTGAAGGACCACGTCTTTGAGGCTTCAACTTCTAACTCCGTCAAAGTGCCTCCTTTGCCTAGCCCAACACCCGTTGAGGCTAAAGGTTTTATCGACATCGATCCTCTCGTTTTAGAAAAGTCACCCTAAGCATAGTCATTCGACTTGTAAGACCATGGTTGTGAGTGCTCACATCGACTCTGTCTTTGATGATGACGATGGCGATTTTGCCGAGATTGATCACGTACTTTGAAATCCACATGCAAGTTTGATTCTCCTAAAAAGAAACATGTGAAGTACGATGATTACGAGTTTGATCCCGAGATTGAGGAAATCATTGAATGAGAGCTAGCTCTTTTGCCTCCACTTCCACCTACAAGTGAGGTCGATCTTTTCAAAATCGAGGATGAACTAAATGAGTTGGAACGTCTTATTTTCGATGATGAACCAACTCATGTGACCACCAAAAATCCAATTCTCGAGGAGTTACCTAATCAACACTCCTCAAATGAGAATTACGTTTACCACATTCGTGAGGATTTAACTTATCAACAATCCCCACAAATGGATGATGGTTTCATGCTTGATCGTGATCTTTTCGAGAGAGTTTCTAAGATACTCAAAGAGGGGAATGACAAACCTTGGTTTGACAAGCCTATCTTTGATGAAGAAATCGATGAGATCGACGTTCATGAGGATGATGAACATGTTGACCCCGAGGGGGCGGTGTTCTTTATTGATAAACGTTTTGAGAACTTATATAATCCGCCACCCCCTCCCACCAAAGACTTAAATGTGAGGATTTTTAGCGCAACTAATTTTAAATTTGACACGCCAAATATTTTCGACATTATCAAATCGGGTTTTCATAAAGAGTTTTTAAACGATGAAAAAGGAAAGGATTTTAAAATTGTTTTAAAAGATTTTCCTACAAGTTTACCTCTGTCATCACCGCGTTTTATGAGTACTACCACCTCGTCTACTCCTTTTGACGACGGTTGGTGTGGATCTAGTATGGGGGAAGCCCATTATGTTCCCTCACATTTCTCCACCGAGGACGAGATTTAAGATCCCGGAATTGCTTGTAACGGGAAATCTCAGTCTTCCACCGATGCAATAAATGGAAAAATTATCTGTTTGCTTGGTGTGAGTCTACCTCGAGTAGCTCATTTTGTTGACTTACCCATTGTCCCACCTTTCTACTTATCATCTCTTTTCTTCTACCCCTTTGGGGTTTTAGCATGCGTTGGAGTGGCATTGTTTCGTTTTTCATCCGAAAACGAGGACGCCATGTTCGACCCTGGTATTTTTCATCATCAAAGGACTTAGTCCTTAATATCGGTTGCTTTTTGGGCATTTTTTATCATGTAAGCCCCACAAAAATGACCATACCAAGATTATCCCTAAATGATCACATTTATGGGGATTCGAGTCGAGCTTTTGACTCGGTTATCAAAAACAAGGTGCCTCGTGGGGGATTCTCATGCTTATCCTTGTAAATATTATCGCTTTCTTAGTTTAATGTAACGAGGGGACTTGTGCTCTTCCAAACTTTGTTCCGTGGTTGTTTGTGATTGTGATTTATTAGGTTCATCGTCATCATTGAAGCCTCTCGTGTTCGTTTTATGATCACTCGAGCTTCGATCGTTGCCTTTGGAGATTCCGATATCCGATGATATCCTTTTATGTTCTAACGTTTATCTTATTAGCATAATTCATAAACGGCTTTTAGGTTATTTGTTTGACCCTTTCCATGCTCAAGATTAAGCATTCGACTTCGTCTCTAGTATGGGGGTGTTTTCACCCCTAGACTCGAAACATTGAGGACAATGTTTAGTTTTCGTAGAGGGGGGGGGGGTGAGTAGATACTTCACCTTGCTTACGTCACCACGCAATCCAAATTTCATCGTTTTGTTATCATTTTGTTGCAAAATAAGGCTAAAAATGGCCAAATTTAAATATAATTTCTTATTTTTCACACGTGTTTAAGACACGAATGTAGGTTTTCCGATGGTGAGAATAAGAGTAATTTTTGACTCGACTGTGCGTGTTGAGCACTTAGCTTCGATTCCTTAACTTTTTAGGCTAAGTCTCTTAAATGAGGACGAGAAATGATAGAGTTATTTATAAGTCTCGTAATCGTCACGATCTCATGTGTAGTAATTATTAGCTTATTCTCCCCACGCTTCTGTATAATAAATTGTTAATAAATATTGATTTAGCGGTTTAGTCACTATTGTTGGTTTCTAATTTGTTTTAGTAACTTCCATGTAACTAAATTGGGAAAACATTAAGGTATCGCCAGCGTAACTGTTTTAAAGTATTGGCACCCGAATAATCGAAAGCTTCACCTAATAATAAGATTTCAAGTGCTCATCTAAATTAAGCAAAAATTTGAAGCTCACAAGGCCGAAAAATCTATGTCCAAATTAAAAGTGAATCAAGCCTTAATCTTTGAAGTTTTAAAGATCCAAAATTCTCCTTAGAGTGAGGATGTACGTGTATGGCCATAATAAAACCACCGATGATGGCGGATAATAAAATGCAAGGCAAGACCGAAGTCATAATAAAAGCTCCATGGCGGAGTTGAATAAAAGATGGAGGTAAACCTATGATAATAAGGCCCTTCCGTTAGGGGGCGTATAAAAGTCTTGGTAATAAGTCTCATGTTCAAAACCGTTATAAATCGTGTTTATCGATCCTTCTTGTTGACTTAAGTTTTTGACATCGTTGTCTATTAAGGTGAATTATTAATTCATTGATTTTGGTTACACCGTTAAGTCTCTATTTTTAGACCTAATCTCTATTCACGCATAAGTCAATGATGTATCCTCGTGATCATTAAGACAAAAATAAAATATAAGAGATACCAATTAGGAATAAGGGAGTTTAGGCATGTAATTAACACTCATGAGATATGATTGTGTTGCTAACTTATAATAACAATGATCCTGTTTCACGCTTAGCATGGAATTGGATGAAAATCGAGGACGACGAAATTATTTCTAACGAAGCATTCACGTGTTCTTGTTCTATGATCCTAAAAGTCACTTCATCGTGATGAAAACAATACCTTATGTCTAAAACACGTGTAGTAGTTTATTTAAGTTTATGTCTTTAATAAATGTCATCATAAAATGAATTTTGGAAGTGCTACGATACTTAATTCTAGCATTGCGTGGGGACACGACAATGGTTTAGTATGGGGGAGTGATGAGACTGCAATTATACATAGTCCCATCGTCCAAATCGGGCTTAAAACGCTTAAAATATCATCAAAATACCCAAATTTATGCTTGTGTTTGTTCATTGTGTATTTTAGGTACGGATATCGTGAAATCAACAAAAGATCACAAGAATGAAGCAAAAGCGAACATGGGAAACGAAGCCACACAAAGAACCGGACCCGAATTATGAATTTCCAATCAAGTCCTTGAAGTTTGAAGATTTGGCAAATTTGGTCCCTCAACTTTTGAACAATGCCACTTTATAACCCTAAGAATCCTTAAAACACTAAAGGGGTCCCTAAAGTTTAAAGACTTTACATGATTAAACCCTTGAGATTTGAAGAAAGTCATAACAAGTCCTTCATAGTTACAAAGGACTTGTGATGAAATAAATCAAGGACGGATGGTGAAAATTACCAAGGACCTTGAATGAGAAATGTTTAAAGAGAGGATATAATTAGAAGGGTCATTTCTGCCTAAAACCAAACCTATTTAACCAAAAACCCCATTAAACTTAACTTAACTATACCTTTATATATCCAGTCAAACCCATTTAACCCCAACCCACCAGTCACAATACACCACGTCAGCTTAACCTACCCATTAACCGGTCAAACAAGTCAAACCCAGATTTTCCCACTAAACACATTTTTTAAAAATAACCCTTCCCTAAAACTGGATTAAACCCCCTAAACCCAGTCAAGAACACCCCATAAACCCTAATTGGGTTTAACTTGATTAACCAAAATCAAGACCCCATCTCGTCCAGAATATTAATTCACATCACAAAAACCAAAACCCACTCACCTTTTTCTTCTCCCGTGACCCCAAATGACCCCACCAATGTCCCCTGTCACCCCATTTTTGGCAAAGAAATAATCAAGCCAGGAAATCAACAGCTCATATCCATTTACTTGGTCCCAAAGGTTCTATAAACGTTCAAGATTGGTCTTCACAGTTGTACACATCTCAGCAATCACATGGGAGCCTTTTTTACATTTTCAAAATCAAGACTTGAGGGTAATTTAGGGAATCAAGATGCTAGGGTTTAATATTTTGATTTGTTTTCTAGAATAGTCCAATATCTAGTAAAAATAGAGGTGCTTGCACCTCTATTACGTTTTGTTCCAGTTTTTTTGTAAAAAAAAATTTAATGATTAATGAAAATGAAAGTTGATTTTTTTATGCAATAACTGAGTCCATTTTTAATGTCTTTGTTAGTTTAATCTTATTTTTTATGCAAGTATTGTAAGGGTTCTAAAACAGGTTCATTGGTTCAAGTATTTTAGTGAAAATGTTTTCTTTAAGTTTTTTTAAGAAACACAAATCTAAGCTAACTAAGGAAGTGTAAGTGGAATCGGTTAGCTTGATTAGGTGTTAGAGATTTGAAAAGATTGGTTTCATTTATTTTTATAAGCTATAAGCTATAAGCTGCTTAATCAATAAGACAGCTTATAGCCTTATAGTATTGTTTCTAGTTAACTTTTGCTTGTTGCCTTTTAATCTTGGCAGGTTGTACCATCTTATATCAAGATATATTGGGGTGTTTGGGACTGCAGTAGTCCCCACCTAGCTTATCTCTACACAAACAGCTCACTCACATAAGCCATAAGCTCAGTTTTAAGCTGAAAGGAAGATGGCATCAGCCCATCCCTCTAATTTGGATGTAAATCAGAAAGGTAACATGGCTTGAACCCTTGTTTTTAAGCTTTAAAGTGTGATTTTTGTGGATATTGAGTGTAATACTGTTCATGTGCTATTATTTGCTTGCTTTGTTCTTATTTCAGCTTGGTATGCATGTTTAGATAGGTTTAGGTCAGTTTAGTTAAGATTTGAATGCACTTGCTTTGATAAAAAATTTGTTAGTAGTTATTAAGGGTGTTTGGATATGCATTATAAGCCAAGTCTGTGACAGCTCTTGGCTTATAACCAGTTCAAACAGTCTTCTTTGGTGGTTGGTAGAAATATTTTGTCATTTGGTTTCAGTTTGGTAGGCAAATATAGGAATTGCATGCTAGTTTTTAGTATAAACAGTCTAAAATTCAGCAACTTTAGATATATCTTGTTTTAGTGGTTTTTTGTTCATCAAAATTTGGATTCTGTTAAAAGTGGTGTTATTCTAGGTTGTGTGCATTGTTAGATGTGTTTTGGTAATCATTTGGACAAGCTTTGGTGGATAGAAAGTTCACTTTGTGACCAATTGCACCAGCAACACCCCACAGACCCCTATATAGTATATCAAGAACCTTATTTGTGCTTGATGTGTTAGATTTCTATGTGTAAAGTGTTGTTTTTATAATTTTGTTGACTCCCCACAACCCAACTGGTTGTGGGGGTGCCTTTGGTTCCCAAGAATACCAATTATTTAGCAATCTACAAGCAAAACAAGCACCAGATCACGTTTTTCTATTAAAATAGTGGGAACCAAGTTCCCACTGCTAGTGTTCCAGTTCCTACTGCTACACATACAGACAAAACAAATTCAAGTGTCACTATTAAATTTTCAAAATTTTGTCTTTAGTGAACTTTTTTAGGAGTTTTTACTTGATTTTAGTTTTGTTATTTTTCTTATTTTATTTCTGATTTTTCCATTTAATTTATTTTTCAGTTACTGTTCATTTACTATTTTCTAGATTAGATTGCATTTTTAATTAGTTTTTAATTACTGTTTTTTGTCTTTTAGTGCAAAAACTTTATATTTTTCAGTTTTAAAAATTTTCTTAGATTCAGAAAAATATTTTATGATTTTTAGTTTAAAAATATTTTACTGTCAACCTTTTTAAGTAATTTTTAGATTTAATTTAAGTTTAATTAGGGTTTAATTTAAATCTGTTTTGTCTTTTAGTGTAGAAAAGTTTTGTTTTCAACTTTTTTCAATTTTCTACTGTTTAGTAATATAATTTAGGATTTTTCAAAAAGTAAAATTAATTTTAGCCTTATTTTAATATTTTTAATCATTATTTTTGTTTAAAAATTCTTTTTAGCATTTTAAAAATAGAAAAATAGTATTTAAAATTTAGGAAAAATACTTTTTAGTCTTTAAATAACATAAGTGAGTTATTAGTTCAATAAAATAATATTTTTGGCTTTTTCTTAATTATATTTAATTTTAGGGCTTTAATTAGCATTTAAAATTGAATATTTAATTAATAAAAGGTTTTAAAATATATTTATTGAATTTTTATCCTTATTTATATTATTTTAGACTTAGTTTTATTTATTAATTAATTTTTAAGTTTAATTTTTAATTTCGTCACGTTTTACGTATTTACGTTCGCGTTTTACGTTAATTCATCGTAGTTTAATCGTAATCGTAGCTCGTCTTTAATTTTTCTCTCTCAAACCAAAAACGTCACTAATCCAAACTCTTGATTTTATATAATTGGCACTCATAATTCACACACCTCCTTCGGGAACGAACTTGGAATTATTTGACTTGTCGGTTTTCCTAAATCGTCGAGTTTAATTACTTGCCCATTATATGTTGTTTTCCTAAACACGTATTTTTACTACAACCACACGCCGTCAGGTGACTCCCAACAAGTGTCATCTTCATGCTGTCAAGAGGATCTTTAGATACCTTAAGTGCTATCCACCTTGGGATTATGGTATTTAAAGGTTCTCCATTGGAGCTTATTGGTTATTCAGACAGTGATTATGGAGGTGACAAGTTTGATAGAAAATCCACAACTGGTGGATGCCAATTTCTTGGGAGTAGGTTGATATCTTGACAATGCAAGAAACAAACAGTGGTGGCCAACTCTACAACTGAAGCAGAATATGTAGCTGCAGCTGCTTGTTGTGGACAAGTTCATATGGATTCAAAATCAACTGTTGGATTATGGGTATAATTTTATGCATACCAATATTTTTGTAGACAATAATAGTACATTATGCATTATTAAGGATCATGTACATCACTCTAAAACAAAACACATAGAAATTAGACATCATTTTAAAAGAGATTGTTTTGGAAAGGGTTTAATACAACCAGATAGGGTTGATACAGAAGAAAATGTGGCAGATTTGTTAACTAAACCTTTTGATGTTGGGAGGTTTCAATACTTGGCAACAAGTATTAGAATGATCAATCTTACCTAACATGTGTTTTTGGAACTTGTTGTAAAATTATGTACAGGATATGTGTGACAACCCTAAATTTTGAGATTTGCCATTTATGAATGTTTGACTTTGATTATGTGCTGAGTGTGCGTTTATGTGTTATATGTTTGTGTTTGAGACTTTGACTTGGGTTCAGACATCGTTTATGTATTACGTGGTACGTTATATGATGATACATTAAGAATAGTTCGTGCTCATGAGTTCATATGGATGTGACTATGAAGTGATATGACATTTTTAAGGTCATTTTATGTGTATGTAATAGCTATGGGAATTATATTGTTATTTTACTTTTCGAGTGTACGTATTTAATATTGTATACGTAATGTTATTACGTAATTATATATGTAAGCATTTAGTGGTATAGGTTGTAGTAGTTTAAGAGTTATAAGTTAGAGATTTTATAAGAATGAAATTATTTAGAAATGGAATTTATGTATTTTTAATACAGTAGTTTAATTTATTAGTTTAAAGGTTTAGGTGTAATTAATTAATTAAGGAATAAATAAATAAATAAATAATAAATATAAATAAGGAAATGTTAATTAAAAAACGAATTTAATAATTAAATAAATAAAAATTTATATTTTTGGAAAATTTTGTGAAATAATCGGCAAAAGAAAAAAAGAGAAAAAGAAGGGGGCTTTTTGTATTGGGCTTGAACTAGTAGTATATACTATATAAATAGATTTGATAAATAACAAATACAATCAACGAATGAAAAAAAAAGCAGGAAGGAAAAGGAAAAAAAAGGGGGAAAAAGTTAGGGTTCTTGAAAAGGAAAAAAAACATGGTTTTGATCATCTAAAGGTATTGATCTTTATTAAATTCTTGTTCTTATTTATTTAATTGTGTTAGAATCATGTTAATAATCATATTATGGATTAGGGTTTTTAATTTTCTGGAATTAAAATAATTTAGGGCTTGAATTTGGTAATTAATGAGGGGTTTTAGGGTTTAAAATCATTTTTAGGGTTTAAATCGGATTAGGCAGAAACTGTGGCTAATCTGCCAGAATTCGTCGCTAAACTGTCAGAATCCGTCGCTAATGTCTGGGCAGATTTTAGGTAAAATCGTTTTGGTCATAACTTATTCGCTTTTAAAGCTTTTTGGGTGATTCAAAAGCCTAAAAGTATGTACTCGGAACGTACTTTTCAAATATTTAGAATGTATAGCCTATGAGGTCAGTAGCTTGGTCGAATTATTTGTACAAGTGTCGAGTTCAAGGTTAGTGTTTGTACGACAAGGCTTAAAATCATGTTTTGGGTATTTTGGGTTAATGGGCACTTACAGAGCTAACATGGGGCTGACTTGAGAAAGAATTTGAGATGTATCCATCATAGGGATTGTTACATTGATAAAGGATTAGAGTTATAGAGTCAATGTTGGCGTGCCTATTATTGTATTATGTGCTTTAGGTAATTGGTTGTTCGTGAGGAGACTTTGGATTGCTTTCGTAAGGTGAGTTCATAGTCCCATTTTCACTGATTTTTTAAATGTTTTCTTATAGTATGGGATGGAGATGACACCTGTGGTGTTCTTAAAATGTTTTGGTACTATATCTTTATAAATTATTGGACATAGATGTGCTATTGTGTGACTTGCGTGCTTATGTGTTCTCATATGTGCTTTGATATGTGTTCTGATATGTGAATCTTTATTGTGTTATGATTGGGATTGGTACATAGATGTATGGGCGTCTATGGGACCAGTTGTGATGTGTGTGGAGCGTGGGGCACGATCTGTCCTGAGTTCTTGGTTCTGAGTTCTTGGTTTGTGGGGCACGATCCGTCCTAAGTTCTTGGTTCATGGGGCACGATCCGTCCTGAGTACTTGTGCATCGTCTCTTCGGAGGTAAGATATCCCGACGGGGATATAGTTCATATTCCACAGGTGGTGTGGGAAAGATCCGGATAGTGTGGTGTGTGTTGTTGTGTGTGTGACGGGATACTTCTTGATTGTTATAGTGTGCTTAGTGAATTGTAGATGTGATCGGTACTTGGTTTAAGTTTTGTTGTGGATGCATGTAACATGATTATCACATTATGGTCCATTACTATAAAAAAAATTTCTTCAACTTATTTACAGCGGATGTCAAGGTTTCTTATGATGTTCTAGATAACTTAAACCTATGTTCTCACCAACTTTATGTTGACAGATTTTAGTGTCATTTTCAGGTAAGGTAGTTGTGCAAGATGATGTTAGAGGTGGCTAGAGTATAGAGGCTGCTAGGATTGCATTAGGAGGAATCCCTTTCCTCTTAGATTTTATTTTGTCATTTGATTTAGTAAATTGTTTGATACCTATATGTTTGATGTGTGTTATATAAATGTCTTTGGTAAGAGGTAGGCATGTTACCTACTTACCTAGACGCCTACATTATTTGAGATATTGTCATGACATTGTGTCGCTATTTATGACATTTCTTTTGCATTTAGTTTTCTCTATAGACACACCGTTTGTTGTGATGATATCCATATGTCGCGCCCCATATTCCGCCATGGTGGGGTGTGACAGAATGGTATAAGAGATAATGGTTATAGAGAATTAGGTTGCCTAGTCGTGTAGCCTAGTCTATAGCTTAAGGGTCCCTGCATATAGGCGTCATAGGAGTGTGTGTGCATTTTATATTAATTAATGTGTTTGGATGTTATTTATTGTGATGTTTTGACTAGTATGAATTGAACCATAGTAAGTTCATACTTAGCTACATGTTATTTTCTTTTCGAGTTTTGAATAGTGCGAGTTGAAATATAGTCGTATACGCTAGTCATTGTTGGATTTCGTTTAATTACGTTTTCATGTTCTTTATACATTTTGAATTTTGTCTACGGTGGTTTAGCTGGATTACGAGTTTATGTGTTTCATGCATTAGCTACGTTATTTTGATACATGGAATTTTGGACCTTATGTTATGTTGTGGATTATGTGCTTATATGAGTTGTAGGATTTATGTGATTATTTGAGTTGGTAGACTGATGTGTTATGTGTAGTATTAACTCTTATAAGTGTCATCATAGGAGGGAGTGCATTGGTGAAAGAGGACTTATATAAGTATGGTGGCCAACATAGTTATACAAGTACCACGACATCAATGGATTCCTAAGTATGGTTGCATGAAAGAGGGTTAATACATGATTGTATAGTATATGTTGGATGGATTTGAGTGTATATACGCCTATGCCTATATATGTAAAATTATTTTCTAATTATCGGTTGTATTCTTGGGATGGTTGTTAGCTCGTTTCTCTTTGAGATGTTCAACTTCTGTAGTAGCGCATTTCCCGAGTCCTTCTTTCACGTGTTTGTTTGTACGGTACTTATGGTGTAGAGGCTATTGAGATAGTTTAAGATTTTATTTGTTTTTACGTTTGGGATAACAGTATCTTTTGTGTTGAGTCTTACATGGTAAAAAAAATTGGAATTTACAAAGAGTTGAAATAGTTATTGGTAGTCGGTGAAAAATAAGGTTAAAGTGTCGGAAACGTGGTTAAAAAAAGTATATAGTAATTAAGATCCATCAATGATGTTAGGGTTTGTGTTAAGAATTTAGGGATAATTAATGATGTTTAGAGGGTTGGTGTATAAAGGCGTAAAACAGTCTGATTTTTAGGGCTGTCATGTGTTGACTGTTCTGGGCAGTAGGTAGCACCTTTGGTCGAGTTTCTTTTTTTTAAAATTAATTTCAAAGAGTCTACTTTTCAAAAACGTAAGGTTGGTCAAAAATGGATTTCGGGAAGGTTGTCAAGCAATGTTTACAAAAACAGTGCGCTGTTTAGGAATAAATTTGGATTTTGGGAATTTGAGTCAAAACGTTACCAAACGGATAAGATAGCCAAATATTTTTGATTTGGGAACTCTTTATAATGTATGTAAAAGGACTAGAGTTTTTCAATAAAAGTTATGGTGTTAAGGTCGGGCTTTGGGTAACAAACATTTAGCATCTACAGAAAATCAGTTTTGGTAAAAACGACTTTTGGCTTAGAGACCAAACGGAGGGGTTAAACGTGTAATTAGAAAGCGAAATTTGTTGTTGGAGTTTTTAAATCATAGGAAAACATAAATTCAGTAGAATGGTAGTCAAGTGTGGTGTTAAGTTCGGTTCATGTGGTCGTAATACGTTTCGGTTGTCGTTGGGTGCTTCTTGTGTCATTGGTCCGTTTCTATGGTTCGTTTGGAGTCGATACATGTTTATGTTTGAGTATCTTTTGGAGTCTCATGGTTTTGGTTCATATTTTTAAATTCGTTCATGTAAACTTCTGTTAGTCGTCCATGGGTTTGATCCGTTATCTGAAGTTGGGGGTCCTGAAATTTGTCGTGAACTTATATTCATTGGGAGCGTTGTTGTAGTCATACAGATGATCCAGTTACGTTCTTATGATATAGATGAGTTGGGATGGAATTTGAGAGTTCTTTAGACCTTAGAATACGTGGTTATATTTGATGAGTTTTCATTTATGGCATTTATGAGTAAACTGAAATCAGGGTGACGGTTTTAAACCCGTCGAGTTATGTGACGGCTCCTAACTTGGTTTCAAGACAGTTCTTGTTTGATGAGTTGCGAGATTTAGTTAGGTTGGTTACATAACTTTATGGTTTTAATAAGTTTCCTCGCAGACGGTTAAGGCTCATGTGTTGTTAGTTGAGATTATTTAGTATAAACTGAGT
This sequence comes from Glebionis coronaria, assembly GCA_025667525.1. NCBI lineage: Eukaryota > Viridiplantae > Streptophyta > Magnoliopsida > Asterales > Asteraceae > Glebionis > Glebionis coronaria. The sequence goes on from CM046878.1 coordinate 401,153,258, forward strand.
TCACGCTTGAACGTGATAGTTTTATCAGGGATATGTAACCTCGTTTGTTTGTTGAGAATAAGTTTTAGTTTGGGAGGAAATCTCGGGACGAGATTTCTATTAGGAGGGAGTGTTGTGACAACCCTAAATTTTGGGATTTGCCATTTGTGAATGTTTGACTTTGATTATGTGTTGAGTGTGCGTTTATGTGTTATATGTTTGTGTTTGAGACTCTGACTTGGGTTTAGACATCGTTTATGTAGTACGTGGTACGTTATATGATGATACATTAGGAATAGTTCGTGCTCATGAGTTCACATGGATGTGACTATGAAGTGATATGGCATTTTTAAGGTCATTTTATGTGTATGAAATAGCTATGGGAATTATATTGTTATTTTACTTTTCGAGTGTACATATTTAATATTGTGTACGTAATGTTATTACGTAATTATATATGTAAGCATTTAGTGGTATAGGTTGTAGTAGTTTAAGAGTTATAAGTTAGGAATTTTATAAGAATGAAATTATTTAGAAATGGAATTTATGTATTTTTAATATAGTAGTTTAATTTATTAGTTTAAAGGTTTAGGTGTAATTAATTAATTAAGGAATAAATAAATAAATAAATAATAAATATAAATAAGGAAATATTAATTAAAAAACGAATTTAATAATTAAATAAATAAAAATTTATATTTCTGGAAAAATTTTGTGAAATAATCGGCAAAAGAAAAAAAAAGAGAAAAAGAAGGGGGCTTTTTGTATTGGGCTTGAACTAGTAGTATATACTATATAAATAGATTTGATAAAAATAACAAATACAATCAACGAATGAAAAAAAAGAAGGAAGGAAAAGGAAAAAAAAGGGGGAAAAGTTAGGGTTCTTGAAAAGGAAAAAAAACATGGTTTTGGTCATCTAAAGGTATTGATCTTTATTAAATTCTTGTTCTTATTTAATTAATTATGTTAGAATCATGTTAATAATCATATGATGGATTAGGGTTTTTAATTTTCTGGAATTAAAATAATTTAGGGCTTGAATTTGGTAATTAATGAGGGGTTTTTAGGGTTTAAAATCGTTTTTAGGGTTTAAATTGGATTAGGCAGAAACTGTGGCTAATCTACCAGAATTCGTCGCTAAACTGTCAGAATCCGTCGCTAATGTCTGGGAAGATTTTAGGTAAAATCGTTTTGGTCATAACTTATTCGTCTTTAAAGCTTTTTGGGTGATTCAAAAGCCTAAAATTATGTACTCGGAACGTACTTTTCAAATATTTAGAATGTATAGCCTATGGAGGTCAGTAGCTTGGTCGAATTATTTGTACAAGTGTCGAGTTGAAGGTTAGTGTTTGTACGACAAGGCTTAAAATCATGTTTTTGGTATTTTGGGTTATTGGTATTTTGGGTTAATAGGCACTTAGAGGGCTAACATGGGGCTGACTTGAGAAAGAATTTGAGAAGTATCCATCATAGGGATTGTTACATTGATAAAGGATTAGAGTTCCGGAGTCAATGTTGACGTGTGTATTATTGTATTATGTGCTTTAGGTAATTGGTTGTTCGTGAAGAGACTTTGGATTGCTTTCGTAAGGTGAGTTCATAGTCCTATTTTCACTGAGTTTTTAAATGTTTTCTTCTAGTACGGGATGGAGATGACACTTGTGGTGTTCTTAAAATGTTTCAGTACTATATTTTTATAAATGTTTGGACATAGATGTGCTATTGTGTGACTTGCGTGCTTATGTGTTCTCATATGTGCTTTGATATGTGTTCTCATATGTGAATCGTGATTGTGTTATGATTGGGATTGGTACATAGATGTATGGGCGTCTATGGGACCAGTTGTGATGTGTGTGGAGCGTGGGGCATGATCCGTCCTGAGTTCTTGGTTCTGAGTTCTTGGTTCGTGGGGCACGATCTGTCCTAAGTTCTTGGTTCATGGGGCACGATCCGTCCTGAGTACTTGTGCATCGTCTCTTCGGAGGCAAGATATCCCAACGGGGATATAGTTCATCTTCCACAGGTGGTGTGGGAAAGATACGGATAGTGTGGTGTGTGTTCTTGTGTGTGTGACAGGATACTTCTTGATTGTTATAGTGTGCTTTGTGAATTGTAGATGTGATCAGTACTTGGTTTAAGTTTTGTTGTGGATGCATGTAACATGATTATCACATTATGGTCCATTACTATAAACTGTTTTTCTTCAACTTATTTATAGCGGATGTCAAGGTTTCTTATGATGTTCTAGATAACTTAAACCTATGTTCTCACCAACTTTATGTTGACAGATTTTAGTGTCATTTTCAGGTAAGGTAGTTGTGCAAGATGATGTTAGAGGTGGCTAGAGTATAGAGGCTGCTAGGATTGCATTAGGAGGAATCCCTTTCCTCTTAGATTTTATTTTGTCTTTTGATTTAGTAAATTGTTTGATACATATATGTTTGATGTGTGTTATTTAAATGTCTTTGGTAAGAGGTAGGCCTGTTACCTACTTAACTAGACGCCTACATTATTTGAGATATCGTCATGACATTGTGTCGCCATTTATGACATTTCTTTTGCATTTAGTTTTCTCTATAGACACACCGTTTGTTGTGATGATATCCATATGTCGTGCCCCATGTTCCGCCATGGTGGGGTGCGACAATATGCATTGTTATTGGTCTTTGTACAAAATTAGGTTTTCCACTTTATTTTTCTAACGCTGACAAATGTTATTTTAACGCTGATAAGTGTTCGCTGACAGCAATATGTTAGTTTTGTGGTTTTTGATCTAATTATGTAGGCTTTATGAGCATTGTAAAAATGGATACAGATTTGCTTATAGATCTTTGGAGCTTACTAGGAGTGTGCTCACGTTTATGGATGATGGTTGGAATATTTACATTCCTATCTTGACATAAATTTTTAATGCATATTTTATTTTTGGCAACTTTATGTATCACAGTTTAAGTGGAGTTTTCGAAAACCTTTAGGATTTTTGGGTATTCTTACAATACTCTCATCACAATTCTAGATTGTGACCACTGGTGAGTGCGAGTTAGTTTTCTAAATCGTGAGGCACTGTAGCATGCAAAGTTGATCTACTATGCACGCTGCCAAGACTTTTTGGCCTAGAATTGGATTTGGTCGGTTGGGAGACTTGGGTACGTTTTTATTGGGCTTACCTGGGAAGTTACAAGGGATTTATATGAGATAACTTCATTGTTAAGAACTTTGGTTAGCAAGGGACACTTGAGGGCAATTATGTCTATCTTGCTTAAGCAAGTGTGCATGATTAGACATTGCTTGCCACCCTATAGTGATTTTCAGTCTATAACTTATCTTCACTAGGATAAATTACTTTGTTAAGGTCCTTTCTCTTTTTAATTATTTTTATTTTTGGACGCTGACATTTTTCTTTCCAAACGCTGTTAAGACCAATTTTAGCGCTGACATGGCATTTTCCAACGTTGACAAGAAATTAGCCGTTGGGCGCTGATAAGTTATTTTTGACCGTTCACAAACATTGGGTCCTACCCAGTTGTTATTTTGAAGAAAATATGGGCCGTAATTTTAGGAGTTGGTAACTTTTTATTAATGTTTGAGATAAGTTATATATTTTCAAGATTTTCATAATTACTTTTTGAATATAACTGCCTCACACTTTAACCAACCATATATTTTCACCTCTCCTGTATATTTGGCTCATTTCTTTTAAACAGGTTAACTGCTTATTCTTGCCTCACTAAAATTTATCAAACCTTCATCTTCCATAACTTTTATCACAGCTTTCTTACATCAATGGCACCTAAGTTTAAACCTACAGATATGGAATTAGGGTTCAGGAGTCAACACAACATGGTAGCTTATTTACAAGATGATAATACTTTGTTTCCCCAATATACTCAAATGGTTGAGTATTTGAATGCATCCCTAATGAGATGGCATTTATACATGATCTCATCGTTCTTTTCGGGCTTTAAATTCATAAAATGTCATCAAAATACCATATATATGCTTGTGTTTGTTTACTTGTGTATTTTAGGTGTGGATATCGTGAAAAAGACAAAAGATCACAAGAAACAAGGAAAAACGAACACGAGAAACGAAACCGCACAATGAACCGGGCCCTAGTTATGGATTTATCAAAGAATAACCCTTGAAGACTTGAAGATGTACAAGAATGATCCCTCATTTATGAAGAATTGACACGTAATACCCTTGTATATTCATAATTAGAAGTTTGGTCCCTTAAGTTTGTCAAAATGACAAAAAGGTCCTTCAACTTTGAAGATTTGGCAAGTTTAGTCCCTTAACAAATCTAAATTGTCAGAAATGGTCCCTCATGAAGTCAAAGATCCAAAGAAGACCTTCAAGTTCAAGAAAATTACACATTTAGTCCTTTTTAAATGGATAAAACATCAAAAGGGCCATTTGTGTAATTACACTAAAGTTGTATAAACCCTAATTTCCTTTTTGAAAACATTTTGTGGCAAAACTATGAAATCCGAAACTTATTTAAGAAAGGGAAGGCGTTTATCAAGGCTGAAATACTTGTTTTACACACTTTGCCAAAAATTGAGGATCAAAGATGTACGAACCAAACATTCAAACCTGTTTATTGCGCCAAACACCTTTTCCCCACTAAACTCAGAACAAACGTTACTACTATTCATGTTCTTCACCCCCAGAATTTACTCCCACTTAACAAAGGGTAAATTTAAATTACCCATGCCCACGCTTGATTGAGACTCACATGAACACATCCCACGCTTGAACTCACACACCCACTCACTCAAGGACCCCACCCATACATGCTCTGCACCAATCATGTGACACCCTCCTCTCCAAGAAAAGGCACGTGGCAAGATCAACGTCCTATACTCTTTACTTGGACCCAAAGAAAAAATGAATGCATAGGATTCCATTGGACAGCTCACAATATCAAACACGTCTAGAAGACTCAAGGGCATATCTGAGATTTCATAGCTAGGATTTTCATGTAGTTTTCCATTATAGAATCATCTATTGTAATCTATAAAAGGATCCTCAACCTGTGAGTAGCCCTTTGTTCCAGATGTTAGCTAAAATCTTTGTAATTCCTTTTTATAAATATAAGTTGGTATTTTCTAAAAATTGTGATTTCCTTTTTTGTTTTTATAAAAGTTTGGTTTTTGATTAGCTAAAGTCTGAGTTCCATTTATCTATTTGTTGAGTTTTGAGGAAATGATTTTGAGTTTTAAAACCCTTGTTTTCAAAAATCAGTATTTCATTGTTTTTGGTTCACCCTTGTGTTTGTTGAATCTTAGCAGGTACAAGGAAGCTAGTGGTTATTTTGCTACCACTTAAGCTCAAACATCCCAAAGTATGGATGTATGTTTTGGAGGTGCACATCTCTAAACCCTTTTAAGTTTTCTGAATATTTCATGATTTTTGATGAATCTGAGTTTTTGTCTTTGCATTTGTGATTTTGTGGTTGGATCTTGTTATTTGAAGGTTGTTTGTTGTTATTGAGTTGATTTGAGCCTGGTTTGTGGGTTGAATCATACATATCCTTTGAAAAATTGAGAAATCAGTTTGATAAGGGGTGTTTGGGTTAACTGCATAACCTTGGTTTGAGTTGATTTGAGTAGGTGTTGTCTGGTGAATTGTGTTTGTTCATGCTTGTATTGGGTATTTGGTTACTTATCTGCAAGTTTTGAAGGTTGTATCACATAAATCCAACAAAAGGCCATAAAATCTGTTTAACTTGTTGTTATTGACTGAAATTTTGGGGACACCTAGATCTAAGGGTAGACTAGGGTTGGCAAGTGCTAAATCTTAGTTAATACAACCTTGGTAACGGATTTAAGTTGTTGAAATTGGATTTGTGGTCATATAGTTCAGCAATAGCTTTTGTGTTCTTCATTTTGTTCATCAGTAATCTGTTTGTGCTTGAATCTGTCTCTAATCATAGAATCATTGTTTGAAACAAGTTTATTTATTCTTATTGGAGTTTATTATAGCTTGTGTATGCATATGGTTCAGTTTGGTTGGCTTATTTTTGCTTAAACTGCTTAATTCTTCATAATCTGCTTATTTGCATATCTGTGTGATATCTGGGCACTGTTTGCTTAAACTGTATCATTTGGCTGGTTGATTTTGTGATTTCTTGTTTGTTTACGACTCCTTACAACTCACTGGTTGTAAGGGTGCCCTTTTTATCCATTGAATCCAAGTGAATCTCTCACAAATGAATAGTCAAAAAGTCAAAGCAGTGGGAACTCCTTTCGCCTACTACTAGCCACTACTAGTGTTATTTTTCGTTTTGCTTATCAATAAGCTATTCTAGCTTATTTTAACCTGCAGAAACTTCAATGTGGTAATAGGTGCTCATCTTTTGACCCATTTGTTCATTCTGGCGCATTTGGGTGGTTGACTTTAAGGTTTGACTAGAAAACCAACTAGTTTGACTTTTACATAAGTGCTTATCAATTTATTCTGATTATTTGGCTTTGCTTATTGAACTTTTCTTGATCGATTTGGATTATTTAAGTCATTTAGAGTCTTTTACAAGTTGAATCAAGGTCTGAGGTGGTCTAAAACTCTAAGTCGACTATTTTGTCTTTTAGTGGATTTGTACTTTGCTTATTTCTGGCTTATTGGTTGTGCATTTTCAAAATTTATTTTAACAAATCTCTTAGGCATCTCAAAAGAAGGTTGTATGTCAAATTAGAGCTTATGGCATTGGCTTATAGCTTAATGGGCCAAAAAGCCCATTAAGAATAAGCTGTTGTACATTTAAGCTGTGATAAGCTCACATTCAGCTTTTGGGCCTTCAGACTTTTGTGTTTAGAATTGAATTTTAAGCTAGACTAGTGATTTTCAGCTTATTTGGTTGAGTTGAATTTTATTAGGCCAAAAAGCCCATTTCAGTTGGACTGTTTTGTTTTTAGCCCATTTGGGGGCCCATTAGGGGTAATTTGGTAATTTCACTTTATAAATTTTTATAATTTTTTGGATTTTTAATATTATTTTAATATTATTTTATTATTAAATTTCATTTTTAATATTTTTGCAACTTTTACATTTTTCTAGGTCAAATACATTAAGTTAGGATTTTTAAAACCCTTAGATTAATTTTCTCATCATTTTAATAAGTTTTAGAAATATTTTAATATTTTAATAGTTTTTAATCATTTAAAAATAGTTTTCATTAGTTTCAAAATTTCATAAAAATAGTTTTTAGTCTAATTAAGTCATTTTAGAGTTTTACAAAGTAAAAAATCTTTATTTGGGCTTTTTATTAATTATTTTGATTTTAGGGCTTTAATTAGCATTTAAAAATTAATAATTAATTAATTAATTAAAAGGTTTGAAAAATAAACCCTTAGTTTATTTTTAGCTATTTTTGGGAATTTTTTTGGGAATTTTTAGAATTAATTTTTGTTTTGTCACTTTTTACGATTTTTCATTTTGTCGTCGTAGTGTAATTTTAACGTATCCGTCATTCTCTTTTCTCATCTTTTCTTTCTCAATATTAATCCAAAATCATTACGAATTATTCACACACATATACCTCCTTGGGAAATGAATTTATTTTGGTCATTAAAACTTGATTTTCTTAAATCGTTTGTTTAATACTTACCGCTCATATACACTCTTTTGTTTTCTTAAACAAGAGACGTATTTTACCACAAATCATTTTGGCGCCGCTGCCAGGGAGGTGTGTCGTGATTAATTTTTTCATTTTTTTTAATATCTAACCATAAATAGTATTTGTATTAGTAGAACTCTACTAATACGTATTATCGATTTTTTCGTTTTTCTTGTGAAATATTATTACTATATTGTATAAGTATCACAACAAATTCAAAATATTTCCAAAAGTGTGAAAACACAGTCTTAATTTAGATTTGTTCTCCTAATTATTGTATTCGAATCTCAAACAAAAAGAAAAAGGCAAAAATAGATAAATACTTTCGTGAAGCTCGATTTTGAAAAATACGAACTATAAGGTGGGTATAAGGCGGGTGTTATAAAATACACCCTAAAGAAAAAGGCTCTTAAGTGCTTCGCGCCGCCTCGTTTCTCCGCTTGCTTGTGAGTATCTGAGATTGAAGGCTAATCGAGGGTTTTGCCGCCCAAAGTATTATTACGTATCATATATATTTGCTTGGTTTCTTTGTGATTAAACCCTCTTGAACAAATTGGTTTTCACCAAAGTTCTAAAGTCAATTGAAGGCGTTCACTCCACGTGATCATTTTCATTCTTTTGAGGCTTCTTTAATCAAGAGTTTGATTCAAGGAGGGATTTGGTAGATTGTTGTCTACGAATATACACAAAATCCAAAAAAAAATTAATTAAAAACAATCAAAAACACAAAAAAAATTGAAAATCCACAAAACACCCAAAAGAATCTTCTTTGTTCAGCTCTACATTCTACGTCACATTTATGCAAACTCGTAATCAAGCAAAACGAGCTCGCAAACATCGTCAAAACCAAGGCAATTTGATTGAAGAAGAAACTCCAATTGTCGAACCCGTTGTAGAACCAATAGTCACCATGGCTAATCGTACTATGATGGAGTTGCTTCAAGCACCCACCAAGGGTTTTGGAGAAGCTATTGTGATTCCTGCCATCCTTGCAGAGAATTTCGAGATTAAGACGGGTTTAATGTCGATGTTATAAGCAAACAAGTTTCGAGGACATGAAAAAGACAACCCGCGTTATCACCTAAGGAATTTCAATCGTCTCACCGCAACAAGCAAGTTTAAGGATGTTCCACATGACGCCATTAAGATGATGTTGTTTCCATACTCGTTGGATGGACCGCAAAAATTTGGCTCGAGAAAGAACCGCCAAATTCGATTTTGACATGGGGTGATCTCGTCTCTAAGTTTGTGAACCAATTTTTTCCACCATCTAAAACAACACATTTGAAAAATGAGATTTCAAGGTTTACACAACGTAATAATGAAAGTTTTTCAATGGCATGGGAACGATAAATGTTACATGAATATCCACACCATGATTTTTCGGAACTGCATCAAATTGATACTTTTTATAATAGGCTTAACGATCATGAACGAGATTATTTGAATGCCGCCGCGGGTGGTAATTTTTTGTGCAAAACGACCGATAAGGCTTTAAAGATTATCAAGAATAGATCTAAGGTTTATAACCCTCGTAACACACCGAGTGTTGGCAATATGGGTTCATCGTCATCGTCATCGTCTCGTAACATTAATGCCTTACATGATGAAGTAAATGAGGAAAATCGGGTTTTCGATAGGTTTTCGACGCTTATGACACATTGGAAAGCAAAAGATGCTTTGAATTCCGCATCGGTTAAAATGGTTAAAAAGATTTGTTTATCTTGTGGTGGAGCTCATGATCTTTCCGAGTGCATTACCGCCGGTGGTAACACTTCAAGTGCTTATGTATCAACGGGAACTTATAACCAAAACGGCCAAGGTTCCCGCCCAAATCAAGCTCCACAAAATCAAAATGCTAACAACTATCAAAACAACAATCAAAATGGTGGTTATCAAGGCAATTCACATAACTACAACAAGGGTAATTACCAAAGTGGGAATGGGCAAGTTCAAAATCAAAACCAAAACCGTGATTTTCAAAACACTACACAAGGTTTTCAATATGCTCACACTAAAAATCTGAATGGAGAATTTTTGGATTATGCAAAAGCAAACAATGCTAAGTTTGATAACATGCAACGTGAGATGATTAGCTTAAGATCCGAGTTGAAAAACGAGCTTAAAAACGAACTTGCTAATGAATTAAAAACTCATGCTAATAAAATGGAAGGAAACATTCAACGTCTTCAACAAAATCAACAAAAGATGGAACAAGGTCAACATGAGATTAAGCAAGAGTGGTTAAAAGCGGATTTAAGGCAATTAAAATTTGAAGATCGAATGGCTAAAATGTTTGAAGCAATCATGTGTAAACCCTCTTCCTCGGGTGGTCTTCCTAGTGATACCATTGCAAACCCGAAGGGAGAAATGAAGGTTATTACTACTCGTAGTGGTAAAACTGTCAAGGAATCAATCTCTCGTCCTAGTACTTCTACGGAGAAGGAAATCGAGAAAGATCCCAAGGTGATGGTCGAAAAGGAGCATATCATAAGCCCACGAAGTACCGCTCATACCACACCTACGGTTGAACCAATACCAATTATGGAACCCGAGATTCCAAGGCCGTTGCGTACGCCCTAACCCACACCACCCTTACCTTACCCATAGAGAAGACACAAAGAGAAAATGCAAGAACGTAACAAACAACAAATCGATCTTTTTATAAAAATGTTTCCACAAGTTCATTTTGATGTAATTTTAGCCGACACGTTGTTATACATGCCTCGTTTCGCTTCCACTTTTAAAGGTATGATGAACGATAAGGAGAAGCTCTCGAAGCTATCTAATTGTTCTTTGGTTTATCTTAATCGAATGCCGGAAAAAGTTGGTGACCCCGGGAAGTTTCTCTTTCCTTGTGATATACAAGATATGAAAGAATTCCTTGCCTTGGCCGATCTTGGTGCGAGCATTAATTTGATGCCATTTTCCATTTGTAAATCGCTTTCACTTCCGGCTCTTACTCCTTCGAACATGTCTATCGAGATGGCCGATCATTCTACGATTTTAGCATGTGGAGTAGCCGAGGATGTTTTCGTGAAAGTGGGAAAGTTCTACTATCCTGTTGATTTTATAGTAGTTGACATCCCCGCGGATCCTCAAGTTCCTCTAATTTTAGGTCTTCCATTTTTAGACACCTCGAGATCGCTTACCGACGTTCATGCAAGAACTATTACTTTGAGATTCAACGAAGAGGAACTTGTTATAAACGCTACTCAAAACTCGAAACCTTCTCATGTTTATGTAATCTCTACCATCAATCACATTGATTTAGTCGATGTGGTTTGCGATGAGTTTTCACAAGAAGTGTTAGGTTTTTCCGATAGTTCGTCAAGTGGCAATCCCACTATTTTGGATCCGATTCTTGCTAATTATACACCAAATCTCACTCCATTCCAAGGAGTCGATTTTCCTTCAAATGAAATCGACAATGAAGATGAGGTTATTATTGGTAATGAAACTCGCATTCCACCGTTTCTTCCGCCGATGGAAGTTATACGTGTTGAACAAAAATCTTCGATCGAGGAACCGCCAATCCTTGAATTGAAAGATCTTCCATCTCACCTTGAATACGCATTCTTGGAAGGTGATGAAAAGTTGCCGGTTATTATTGCAAAATATCTTGCTAATCATGAAAAAACCGCATTTTTGAAAGTTCTTAAAGCTCATAAAGGGCCAATTGCGTGGAAAATTTCCGACATTAAGGGTATTGACCCAATATTTTGTACTCACAAGATTTTAATGGAGGATGACTACAAACCGGCAATTCAAATTCAAAGAAGGGTAAACCCCAAAATTCACGATGTCATCAAAAAGGAAGTCTTAAAACTTCTTGACGCGGGAATGATTTATCCTATCTCTGATAGCCCATGGGTGAGCCCAATCCATTGTGTCCCTAAGAAGGGAGGAATGACCGTTGTGCCCAATGAAAACAACGAGTTAATTCCACTCGTGTTGTGACCGGTTGGAGGGTGTGTATTGACTACCGAAAGTTAAATGACGCCACTCGTAAATACCACTTTCCCTTGCCCTTCATGGATCAAATGTTGGAGCGTCTTGCGGGAAATGAATTCTATTGCTTTTTAGATGGTTTTTCCGGTTACTTTCAAATCCCTATCGACCCTCGTGATCAAGAGAAACTATGTTTACGTGTCCTTATGGAACGTTTGCTTATTGTAGAATGCCTTTCGGACTTTGCAATGCACCGGGTACGTTTCAACGGTGTATGATGGCTATTTTTCATGATATGATCGAGAAGTCGATGGAAGTATTTCCTGGATGACTTTTCGGTGTTTGGTGATTCGTTGACGTCGTGTTTATCTAATCTCGAGCAAATGTTAAAACGTTGTGAAGAAACCAACCTTGTGCTTAATTGGAAAAATGTCATTTTATGTGTAAACAAAGAATCATCTTAGGGCACAAGGTCTCGAAAGCAGGGATTGAGGTCGATAAAGCTAAGATAGACGTCATCGCCAAGTTACCTCATCCCAAAACCGTTAAGGGAGTTAGGATTTCCTAGGCCACGCGGGCTTTTATCGTCGTTTCATTAAAGACTTTTAGAAAATCTCTCGACCAATGACACACCTTCTCGAGAAGGATGCTCCTTTTAATTTCAATGAGGATTGTGTTAGAGCTTTCAAAACTCTTAAAAGGAAACATACCTAAGCTTCCATTCTTGTTGCTTCTAATTGGGAATTACCCTTTGAAATCATGTGCGATGCAAGTAGTTATGCAATAGAGGTCGTCTTAGGGCAACGTTATGAAAAACACTTCCGTCCTATCCATTATGCTAGCAAGACAATGACCGAGGCTCAACTTAAGTACACCACAACGGAAAAGGAATTCCTTGCCGTGGTTTATGCTTTTGAGAAATTCCGACCTTATCTCGTCTTGAATAAAAAGCATCGTGTATATGGACCATTCGGCTATTAAGTACCTCTTAGCTAAGCAAGATGCTAAGCCGAGATTGCTTCGTTGGATGATCCTCCTCCAAGAATTTGATGTCACCGTACTTGACAAAAAAGGAGCTGAGAATCTAGCGACCGATCATCTCTCTCGTCTAGAAGATCCTCACAAAGATGTTTTCGAGAATAAGGAAATTACCGAAACATTTCCTCTTGAGACTCTCGGTGTAGTGAATTCTAAATGCAATACCCCATGGTTTGCCGACATTGCAAATTACCATCCGGTGAACTTCATAATCAAGGGTATGACGACACAACAAAAGAGACAATTCTTTCGTGACATCAAGTTCTATCTTTCGGACGACCCTTATCTCTTTCGGGTTTGTGTGGATCAACTCGTTCGACGTTGTGTCTGTGGTACCGAAGCTTCTAACATACTTAGAGCTTGTCACGAGGGACCCATGGGTGGTCACCACGGTGCTAATCTCACGGCTAAGAAAGTGTTCGATGCCGGCTTCTTTTGGCCTACGATCTATCGTGATGCACACGCACTTGTGAAGTCGTGTGATTCTTGCCAACGCCAAGGAAAATCGCCGCAAAAGGATGAAAAGCCGCAAAACATAATTCAAGTGTGTGAGATTTTCGATATTTGGGGCATTGACTTTATGGGGCCGTTCCCATCGTTTCATGGAAACAAGTATATCCTCGTCGCCGTCGACTACATTTCTAAGTGGGTGGAAGCTAAGGCTTTACCTACTAATGATGCTCGTGTGGTAGTGAAGTTTTTGAAGCAACTATCTCTCGGTTTGGAACCCCTCGTGCTATTATAAGCGATCGTGGAACCCATTTTTGTAATGAACAATTCGAAAAGGTTCTAAAGAAATATGGAGTTACACATCGTGTTTCTACGGCTTATCACCCGCAAACGAGTGGGCAAGTCGAGGTGTCAAACCGAGCTTTGAAGAGGATTTTAGAGAGGTCGATTGGAGAAAACTGTGCTTCATGGTCCGACAAACTCGATGACGCTTTATGGGCCTTTCGGACCGCTTACAAGACACCTATCGGTTGTACTCCTTATAAGTTGGTTTATGGAAAGAATTGTCATTTGCCTATTGAATTAGAGCATAAGACATATTGGGCCCTTAAGCATGCAAATTATGATTTGAAGACCGCGGGAGATCAACGGAAAATACAACTTAATGAATTGGATGAATTCAGAGATAATGTTTATGAAAATTCATTGATTTTTAAGGAAAAGACTAAAAAGTTTCATGATTCAAAGATTAAAAACTGGGTTTTTAACGTCGGTGATCAAGTGTTACTTTTTAACTCTCGTTTGAAGATATTTTCTGGGAAATTGAAATCTCGTTGGTCGGGTCCGTTCACCATAACACAAGTGTTTCCTTATGGGACCATCGAGCTAGCTCAAAATGATGGTCCTAACTTCAAGGTGAATGGACATAGGCTTAAGCACTACATCCGTGGGGAAGTCCCATCGTTGGACGACCTCGACCAAGTCACCTTCCCCAATGATAATTAGCATTGAGGGGATCAAGTCGATCTCATGACTCGGTAATAAAAAATTAGGTGCCTCGTGGGGGAGATCCCATGCTTATCCATTGTATATATTATCGCTTTCTAATGTAGTTAATGAGAGGGGATTTGTGCCCGTCCAACTCGTTGTCTCGTGGTTGTTTGTGAATGTGTTATCTAGATCATCATTATCGCCACAATTAAAGACTCTCGTGTTCGTTTACGTGAGCCTCGATCATTTGCTTGAAGAGTTTTTCACGAATCCATGACATATCCTTTATTGTTCTAACAACTATCTTTTAGCATAATTCATAAATGGCTTTAGATATATTGTTGATCACCCTTTCCATGCTAGATCCTAAGCCTTCGACTCTTCGTCTTTAGTATTGGGGTGCTCCACCTTTAGACTCGAAACATTGAAGACAATGTTTAATTTTAGTATGGGGTGTAAAACCCGTAAAATTATTTATAAAAAATAATGACGGTTAAATTGTTTTTTTAAAAGTATAGTTATATATGATTTATATTAAACATATGTGACACTTGTTTCATACATTCAAATTAATTAAAGATAATAATTTCAGATAGTGTTCATTTGCAAAATATCTATAATAAACTGCCTCGACGACGTGTTTATTTCGAAGATTTGTTTATAAAGCGATATTTGAAGTTGTGATTTCTTATTTATTCTTCCACGTTTGACCTTAAAACTTTGATCTTCATATTTCACTATTACTATATACGTATCATAAAAGTTCCTATAATCATGAAAATATGAAATGTTTGACAAAAATAAAATGCGTTTTTTTTCTTAGTGCTTAGTCAAAGCAGTTACGTTTAAAATCCGATTTTGTTGCCATGTTAATAATTTATACTTATTGACCCTAATTGGTCTTTCACTATATAACGTTATCACTCAAATCTTCATGGGATTCGGCTCATGAACTGATTTATATTTATATTTCCTGCTCTCATTTTACCATTAACAAAACAACACAATAACCCTAAACTCCTAATGGTATCGGGGTTAGTATTCATATGTCATGACTTGAAGTGGTGTTAGGACATTGAGTTCACATCATGTTCAAGTTGATTTTCTTACTCGTGTGGTTTCGACGCGTGATCGTGTTGTTTACGGCACATATGAATGATCATGGTGGTCAAATGCGACGAGAACTAGTTCGGGTGAGAGGTTTCTGTTTTGTACGCTAAATCGTTCGAGATGAGTCCTTTTTGTAGTGCAGTAGACTCGAGTTTTGAGTCTACTAAGGTTAAGGTCGATTATGTTATGTTTTGCAACATGGTCTCGGTTTGTTTGCCGGTAACTATAGTTCGTGAATGGTATGGTTTTGGTGCATACGTTCGACTTTTAGAGGTAACATCATCCATACTATAAAGCGTGCTTATTGTCATGCGTTAATAGAACCACAAGCGAATTTTATTAATGCTAAACGGTAACTTTCGGGTTTTGCTATACCGAAGTCTCAAAACTAATTACAACATCAAGCTAACTAAGTGACTAAGAATCGAGTAATGGTAACCGAGTCGATGCGAAGTCGTTTTTTTTATACAATTTAGAACATAAAGAGAGTAATAACATGTATGCTAGTTTAAGAAGAAGAAGTTTTTGTCTTATAAACGATGATGACATGCTGCATGGTTATAAAATATGAAATTTTACACATTTGGTCCCTGGTTTTTAAAGATAATTACAAATAAATATTGCAAGTTCTAAACTTACATACTTAGCCCTTTTCATTTTCTATGTCTTTCAAAGTTAGTCCGAAATCATTTATTTGTTAAATTATAGTAATGGGTTTTATAATTAATGTAGATTATTTGACGGGAAATAAAATTGGATTTTTGTTTGTGCGTTGATGTTGGCTAAGGTACGGATATTCTTTTCTCTCTATGATTATTTGTCAGATCGTACGGATTTTCCGTCCTTTCAGTAAGAACTTCCTTTCTATGCATGATTAGGATTCCCCGTCTTCAGCCAAATGTTTTCCCCATTATATGTTTAAGCTTATCAGTGATCATGTTAATAACTAAATAAATTGCCTGAGCATTATATACAAGCATGACCAGTTTATGTACTAGTTACGGAGGTACCGTAACCATGGCACTAGAGGCACCGGTGTCGTGACTCACATGCAGGAGAGTGATATCCTGCATCGTCCCACTCATGTTCAGTTTGGCCATTTTTATATGTATGTTTAGTGGGGCGTATGGATGCATCCTAGGCTTATCAGTTTACAAGTTATCAGGGTGAATGTGGTGTGTGCTCTACATCCTTCACATTGGAGCTGATCCCTCCACCCAACACAGTATTTAGAGGTCACCCCTCTACAGTTATTTAGAGGTCACCCCTCTACAACATGATGAGGTCACCCCTCCAGTTATTCATGCACCGTTATTACAGCACATGACCTATATAAGCTCTGGCAATTAAAATACAGTAAATGCATGTTTTTAGATTTAACATATAACAGTTCAGCTTTATTATTTATAAATCAGACTTTACAGATTATACACAGATTTCCGCTGCAACATTACTTATCAGTCTTACAGCTTCAGCATTTTATCATCTGTTTCATTTCAGTAATTCCTTATCATGATTTATATCCGTTCACTGAGTGTCATGCTCAGCCGTAGTTCTTTCATGTTCTAACGGTAGGTACACCAGGACGCTCTTAGGATTCTGAGAGCATGTGCATTGAATGGAAGCTATCCAGACTTCTTACTTTATGCACTTCTTACATTATTCTGCTTATTTGGACATTGTTTAGTCCTTTCCTTCAGTATTTTATTTTTCATGTTTTGAGCTTAGGTTGGATTACCGATGTTTGATTCCGGTATTTCTGTTATGGTCAGTTAATGTTTTAGGACATTTACCTTATGCTTTGATGACACGCCATAAATATACGTAACGGTCCACTTATCCAAGTAGGGTGTTACAATTATGGTATCAGAGCGCAAGGTTCGACCTGTAGGCTCTAAAACTTGACCTGTGACTAGTGGGTAGTCACCAGGAACTTCCTAGATTTGGCGTTGTTATCCTTCAAGTTTCTCATTAAATTATCAGTCAGTTTTCTTCATTTATCATTCAGCTTTCTTATAGTTTTTTACTAAGTAAAAAGGTTGGTACAAGACTGGCCATATTTAGTCGCATGTGCTTTTCATTCAAATTTTGTTTTGGTGAACCGACCCATAGGCGTTCACCCTTACCCGTTCAGATTTTGTATTGGTAAACCAACCCATAGGCGTTTACCCTTACTCATGACAGATTCATGTTATCAGTCAAGTATTAAATGGTGAACCAGCCATAAACGTTCACCATTATTCAAGTCAAATTTCATGCTTTTCAGTCAAATGTTGTTTTGTGAACCGATCTATAGTTGTTCACCTTTGTCATATCATGACATTTTAAAAAAAAATATTGACAAGTATGGATCGAACCAGAATCGCCCATACTTAGTCACATGTTTTCTTCCTTGAATTCTGTAAATTGAACCATAGCCGTCCACACCAGTTGATATTAAACCTCAGTTGATTAGACTTTTTATGTTCCTTGTAACAGTCAAATTTTCATACCCTCACGTTGATGTCGTCTTCATGATGATTCAGTTTCATGTCTCCTTACAAGGATTATGTTTTCAGCAAAGAAATGATGTTTTCATGTTAAGATACACAAGGATATCAGTAAAACCCATTTTCATGATAAATCATGATTGGCCTTCATTAATCATGATTCATGCTGACCACTGTTGGGACTTCGATTATATCATACTTTTCAGCCTCGATACAAACAGCAGTAAATCGACGCAGGAATTATCAGCCTATCATGTTATCCGTTTCAGTTCAGTTTACTACCGTTTAAATCAATTTATTCCTTGATAATGTCAGATAAGTGACACCAGTATCGATCATCCCGTAATATTTCCACCAGCTCCATGTACAGTATTCCATATGTACCCATGTACAGTGTCTCAGTTATACTCCATGTACAGTGTTTCACGTGTACTCCACGTACAGTGTCTCAGATATGCTCCATGTGTAGTATTCATTTTGTACTTCATGTACAGTAGTCCAGGTGTACTCCAGGTACCCTACTCCATGGATACTTCTAATCGATCCTTAATCATCTCAGGCGTTTCCACTTGTCGATATTCTACCAGGTTCTGATGCTGCTCGTGAGTTGAAGATTTTGCTAGATGCTGATGCTGCTAATACTTTGAAGACCTCACAAATGTTGATGTTGTTGATACTTTGGAGATTTCTCAAGATGCTAATGCTGTTTATACTATGAAGACTCTACAGAACAAGGACGAAAACTATAATTTGAAATTTCTGACGAGAATAAACTTCTACCATCTGACACTACAATTCTATTCCAGGCTTTTACTTTCTCAGCTAGATGTCACACTTCACTCAACTAACCGTTCATTCAGAAGAGTAGGAACCAGAACACAGCCGGCCACTCAGCAGAATAGTTACATGAATCACGGTCATGATAATGACTGTCATAAAGTGACAGACAAAGCAGTAGTGACAACCATGGTACTTATAATTAATCAGCCAGTAACCATCGGAACTCCGGCACAGACGTGACCAGGAATACAAGAGGTCAGTAGCCTAACCGGTCCGCCAATCCTAGCAGTTACCAAAAATTTTCAGCCTTGTCCAGGTTCATCCACTAAAACACATGTTAAGACGACAGTCAAGACACGGGTCTCAGGTATCATTTCGGAAGACACATATCAGGACACCAGTCATGGTACATGTCATACGTATCTTTCCTTAAAATACGAGTCAGAACTCATAACTCCAGTATGTTTCTAAGCCATGTCCTTAGTAATTCAGGGTACCCTTCAGAAATGGGTATATCAGTCCTATTAGTACAGATTTAGTCACCACCACTAGAGTATCATTCAGGTTAAACACGCAGTATTTATTCTGTAAGGTTAGAGACGAACACATTCAGTAAAAAGTCGCCATTTCTACTTCACGTGTTCCTATGTCAGCTTTATCTTAAATCAGGTAGTTACCTGCCTCTCCGCCAGAAAGGACTCAATAGTATCTCCCATGTTTATTAGAGTTCTCTTTTCAGTTATCGACGAGATCCGTCTTACTAAATTCCAAGCATATTTATTAATTTCTGCCAGAAAAATCAGTACAAATTATTTCAGCTTTACAAGCACGTGAATTATTATCTTATAGATGTGAAGGCTTCTAGTCACCATTCATGATGCGAAATCTGAAATTCCTTTAATTCATGATCAGCAGATTATCCCAAAGTTTCCAGATGTAATTCCGGAAGGTTTGCTAAAAATTCCTTCCTAACCACGAGATAATTCTACATCGAGCTTGTCACAAGAACGGAACCTGTGTTCAAAACTCCTTCATGTAGGGCCGCAACTAAGTTAAAAGAGTTGCAACAATTGCTACAAGAATTACCAGAATGAGGCTTTATTCACCCTGACGCACCACCAGGAAGAGCACCGTCTCTGTCTATCAGAAAGAAGGTCGGTATCATGAGATCATGTATCGACCGCTGAAAATTTTTACAAGATCACCATTCTTAATCAATGTTCATTCCAGAAATAGCAGGTCTATCTAATCTGCTACGATGTCTTAAACATTTCCGAGAATAATTTCCGATCATGCTACCATTAGTGGTGAGAGAAAGAACATGATGTTTTCCAGACTGCTTTTGCATACGTTACAGTCTCTCTAAAATTTTGAATTATAATTCTAAGCTCCCTAATGCTCCAGCTAAATTATGAAACTTATGGATAAAATTTTTTCCACGAATTCTTAAACCAGTTCGCCAGCATATTTATCGATAATATCATGATCTGCTAAATTCTAGAGGAGAACGAGGGGATTATATTATTACGATTCCGCGGATTCTCCGATAGGAGAAAATCATATGAGAAGCTTTCCAGATGTATATCACAGATGAACAAAGTGGCATTTCTGAACTGCCCTATTTCAGTAGAAAGAAATTTCAGACAATCCTGCGTAGGTGAAGGCCATCACCTGATGGTCCCGACCGACGCCTGTGAATGAACTACTTTTTTTTCTAGAACTCAATTGACTGCTACCGTAGAAACTGCTGACAGTTCTCACAAAAAAAAAATAAATAAAAAAATCCATGACTATTCAACTAGATTTCCACCAGAATGTCCCATAATCCCAGGCAAAATCTTGACAGAAGCAGTATCACACATCGATGAAGCTATGTTCATATCTAGATGCCTGACATACCGCAGGTTCAAGATAGAACGCCATCATGTTAGTGAGTTACTACAATCCTTAGAAATTTCTGAGCAGGAATCAGACGAAATTCCATGAAATTGTTATCAGTTACCACAGACTTAGAAAAGTATGATACTATATAAGTTATCGTCAACCATGTAACCAGCCTGCGCGTTTCTTTCATCCGAAAGGATCACGTAGTAGCGGACCTGCAGAAAAATTTCAAGTAAATTGTACGAACTCAAGGTATTCCAACGACCATTATATCATACAGAATATATGTTCACGGTCACGTATATGTTTACGTCCACTTTACGTTCACGTTATTTTTACATTCACGTCTACGTCTTATTCACAGTATGATACTGTCTCAGTTCATCTTATGATTTAAGTTCACGATTCGCATTCATGACATTGTTTACGTTCAAGTTCGTGTTCCATCTCCGTGGATACGTTCCAGGTCTAGTACCAGAGTTGGTCACAGAAAGCTTATGAAACCAGACTCAAGTTAGCACAACTTTTCCATACTCAGACATACGTTTCACGTCTCGGGCCGTATCGTTTGGCATTCTTTCCTCAGTCAGCATATGTTCATGATATGTGCTAGCATCACGTTCATAGAATGTTTCATGTATTATCATATTCACGATACATTCCATGCCCAACATTCCTTATATAAATGTGAACCACATTCACAATTGCTCACGTAGAACGTTCACGATTGTTCACGTGGTTCGTCCCTATATATATTCACTAGCTTGCTCAGATATATAAATGTTATCTTTCAGGATAGTTCTACATACCGGTTCATGTATACTACATGCTATAGCTTATTCATTCCATCAGATTCAGGAAATCCATCTCAAGTATGGAATCAGAAACTATTCAGCATCGTCAGGACAAGGTCATTAAGACCAAGGTTGTTCATTGTGTCAAGATCTTTGAAGGAACTGTTCTGAGCAGGAATCCACTTGGAACGGAGGAGTGCATCCGGACTTCTCATCTTTATGTTCCATGCTCTTTTCAGTCATGTCACGTTCATGTCCTTTAAGTTTACATATCTTTTCAGTTTACATGTTCTTTCAATTCTTATAACCAGCAGCTTTATTACATTTAATTCGAGGACGAATGATTCTTTTAGAGAGGAAAAATTGTAAAACTCGCAACATTATCGTGTCTCTAATTCGAGGACGAATTATTCTTTTTAGAGGGGAAGAGTTGTAAAACCCGTAAAATTATTTATAAAAAATAATGACGGTTAAATTGTTTTTTTAAAAGTATAGTTATATATGATTTATATTAAACATATGTGACACTTAATACATTCAAATTAATTATAATAATTTCAGATAGTGTTCATTTGCAAAATATCTATAATAAACTGCCTCGAAGACGTGTTCATTTCGAAGATTTGTTTATAAAGCGATATTTGAAGTTGTGATTTCTTATTTATTCTTCCACGTTTGACCTTAAAACTTTGATCTTCATATTTCGCTATTACTATATACGTATCATAAAAGTTCCTATAATCATGCAAATATGAAATGTTTGACAAAAATAAAATGCGTTTTTTTCTTAGTGCTTAGTCAAAGCAGTTACGTTTAAAATCCGATTTTGTTGCCATGTTAATAATTTATACTTATTGACCCTAATTGGTCTTTCACTATATAACGTTATCACTCAAATCTTCATGGAATTCGGCTCATGAACTGATTTATATTTATATTTCCTGCTCTCATTTTACCATTAATAAAACAGCACAATAAACCTAAACTCCTAATGGTATCGGGGTTAGTGTTCATATGTCATGACTTGAAGTGGAGTTAGGACATTGAGTTCACATCATGTTCAAGTTGATTTTCTTACTCGTGTGGTTTCGACGCGTGATCGTGTTGTTTACGGCACATATGAATGATCATGGTGGTCAAATGCGACGAGAACGAGTTCGGGTGAGAGGTTTCTGTTTTGTACGCTAAATCGTTCGAGATGATTCCTTTTTGTAGTGCAGCAGACTCGAGTTTCGAGTCTACTAAGGTTAAGGTCGATTATGTTATGTTTTGCAACATGGTCTCGGTTCGTTTGCCGGTAACTATAGTTCGTGAATGGCATGGTTTTGGTGCATACGTTCGACTTTTAGAGGTAACATCATCCATACTATAAAGCGTGTTTATTGTCATGCGTTAATAGAACCACAAGCGAATTTTATTAATGCTAAACGGTAACTTTCGGGTTTTGCTATATACCGAAGTCTCAAAACTAATTACAACATCAAACTAATTAAGTGACTAAGAATCGAGTAATGGTAACCGAGTCGATGCGAAGTCGTTTTTTATACAGTTTAGAACATAAAGAGAGTAATAACATGTATGCTAATTTAAGAAGAAGAAGTTTTTGTCTTATAAACGATGATAACATGCTGCATCGTTATAAAATATGAAATTTTACACATTTGGTCCCTGGTTTTTAAAGATAATTACAAATAAATATTGCAAATTCTAAACTTACATACTTAGCCCTTTTCATTTTCTATGTCTTTCAAAGTTAGTCCGAAATCATTTATTTGTTAAATTATAGTAATGGGTTTTATAATTAATGTAGATTATTTGACGGGAAATAAAATTGGATTTTTGTTTGTGCGTTGATGTTGGCTAAGGTACGGATATTCTTATCTCTCTATGATTATTGTCAGATCGTACGGATTTTCCGTCCTTTCAGCAAGAACTTTCTTTCTATGCATGATTAGGATTCCCCGTCTTCAGCTAAATGTTTTCCCCAGTATATGTTTAAGCTTATCAGTGATCATGTTAATAACTAAATAAATTGCCTGAGCATTATATACAAGCATGACCAGTTTATGTACTAGTTACGGAGGTACCGTAACCATGGCACTAGAGGCACCGGTGTCGTGACTCACATGCAGAAGAGTGGTATCCTGCATCGTCCCACTCATGTTCAGTTTGGCCATTTTTATATGTATGTTTACTGGGGCGTATGGATGCATCCTAGGCTTATCAGTTTACAAGTTATCAGGGTGAATGTGGTGTGTGCTCTACATCCTTCACATTGGAGCTGATCCCTCCACCCAACACAGTATTTAGAGGTCACCCCTCTACAGTTATTAAGAGGTCACCCCTCTACAGCATGATGAGTTCACCCCTCCAGTTATTCATGCACCGTTGTTACAGCACATGACCTATATAAGCTCTTGCAATTAAAATACAGTAAATGCATGTTTTCAGATTTAACAGATAACAGTTCAGCTTTATTATTTATAAATCAGACTTTACAGATTATACACAGATTTCCGCTGCAACATTACTTATCAGTCTTACAGCTTCAGCATTTTATCATCTGTTTCATTTCAGTAATTCCTTATCATGATTTATATCCGTTCACTGAGTGTCATGCTCAGCCGTAGTTCTTTCATGTTCTAACGGTAGGTACACCAGGACGCTCTTAGGATTCTGAGAGCATGTGCATTGAATGGAAGCTATCCAGACTTCTTACTTTATGCACTTCTTACATTATTCTGCTTATTTGGACATTGTTTAGTCCTTTCCTTCAGTATTTTATTTTTCATGTTTTGAGCTTAGGTTGGATTACCGATGTTTGATTGCGGTATTTCCGTTATGGTCAGTTAATGTTTTAGGACATTTACCTTATGCTTTGATGACACGCCATAAATACACGTAACGGTCCACTTATCCAAGTAGGGTGTTACAATTATGGTATCAGAGCGCAAGGTTCGACCTGTAGGCTCTAAAACTTGACCTGTGACTAGTGGGTAGTCACCAGGAACTTCCCAGATTTTGGCGTTGTTATCCTTCAAGTTTCTCATTAAATTATCAGTCAGTTTTCTTCATTTATCAGTCAGCTTTCTTATAGTTTTTTAGTAAGTAAAAAGGTTGGTACAGGATTGGCCATATTTAGTCACATGTGCTTTTCATTCGAATTTTATTTTGGTGAAGCGACCCATAGGCGTTCACCATTTCCCGTTCAGATTTTGTATTGGTAAACTAACCCATAGGCGTTTACCCTTACTCATGACAGATTCATGTTATTAGTCAAGTATTACATGGTGAACCAGCCATAAACGTTCACCATTATTCAGGTCGAATTTCATGCTTTTCAGTCAAATGTTGTTTTGTGAACCGATCCATAGTTGTTCACCTTTGCCATATCATGACATTTTAAAAAAAATATTGACAAGTATGGATTGGACTACAACCAACCATATTTAGTCCCAGATTATAAATTTCTAAACATGACAGTTCTTAGAAAATTTTGACAAGTATGGATCGAACCAGAATCGCCCATACTTAGTCACATGTTTTCTTTCTTGAATTCTGTGAATTGAACCATAGCGGTCCACACCAGTTGATATTAAACCTCAGTTGATTAGACTTTTTATGTTCCTTGTAACAGTCAAATTTTCATACCCTCAAGTTGATGTCGTCTTCATGATGATTCATTTTCATGTCTCCTTACGAGGATTATGTTTTCAGCAAAGAAATGATGTTTTCATGTTAAGATACACAAGGATATCAGTAAAACCCATTTTCATGATAAATCATGATTGGCCTTCATTAATCATGATTCATGCTGACCACTGTTGGGACTTCGATTATATCATACTTTTCAGCCTCGATACAAACAGCAGTAAATCAACGCAGGAATTATCAGCCTATCATGTTATCCGTTTCAGTTCAGTTTACTACCGTTTAAATCAATTTATTCCTTGATAATGTCAGATAAGCGACACCAGTATCGATCATCCCGTAATATTTCCACCAGCTCCATGTACAGTATTCCATATGTACCCCATGTACAGTGTCTCAGTTATACTCCATGTACAGTATTTCACGTGTACTCCACGTACAGTGTCTCAGATATGCTCCATGTGTAGTATTCATTTTGTACTTCATGTACAGTAGTCCAGGTGTACTCCAGGTACCCTACTCAATGGATACTTCTAATCGATCCTTAATCATCTCAGGCGTTTCCACTTGTCGATATTCTACCAGGTGCTGATGCTGCTCGTGAGTTGAAGATTTTGCTAGATGTTGATGACGCTAATACTTTGAAGACCTCACAAATGCTGATGCTGCTGATACTTTGGAGATTTCTCAAGATGCTAATGCTGTTTATACTATGAAGACTCTGCAGAACAATGACGAAAACTATAATTTGAAATTTCTGACGAGAATAAACTTCTACCATCTGACACTACCATTCTATTCCAGGCTTTTACTTTCTCAGCTAGATGTCACACTTCACTCAACTAACCGTTCATTCAGAAGAGTAGGAACCGGAACACAGCCGGCCACTCAGCAGAATAGTTACATGAATCACGGTCATGATAATGACTGTCATAAAGTGACAGACAAAGCAGTAGTGACAACTATGGTACTTATAATTAATCAGCCAGTAACCATCGGAACTCCGGCACAGATGTGACCAGGAATACAAGAGGTCAGTAGCTTAACCGGTCCGCCAATCCTAGCAGTTACCAAAAATTTTCAGCCTTGTCCAGGTTCATCCACTAAAACACATGTTAAGATGACAGTCAAGACACAGGTCTCAGGTATCATTTCGGAAGACACATATCAGGACACCAGTCATGTTACATGTCATACGTATCTTTCCATAAAATACGAGTCAGAACTCATAACTCCAGTATGTTTCTAAGCCATGTCCTTAGTAATTCAGGGTACCCTTCAGAAATGGGTATACCAGTCCTATTAGTACAGATTTAGTCACCACCACTAGAGTATCATTCAGGTTAAACACACAGTATTTATTCTGTAAGGTTAGAGACGAACACATTCAGTAAAAAGTCGCCATTTCTACTTCACGTGTTCCTATGTCAGCTTTATCTTAAATCAGGTAGTTACCTGCCTCTCCGCCAGAAAGGACTCAACAGTATCACCCATGTTTATTAGAGTTCTCTTTTCAGTTATCGACGAGATCCGTCTTACTAAATTCCAAGCATATTTATTAATTTTCGCCAGAAAAATCAGTACCAATTATTTTAGCTTTACAAGCACGTGAATTATTATCTTATAGATGTGAAGGCTTCTAGTCACCATTCATGATGCGAAATCTGAAATTCCTTAAATTCATGATCAGCAGATTATCCTAAAGTTTCCAGATGTAATTCTGGATGGTTTCCTAAAAATTCCTTCCTAACCACGAGATAATTCTACATCGAGCTTGTCACAAGAACGGAACCTGTGTTCAAAACTCCTTCATGCAGGGCCGCAGCTAAGTTAAAAGAGTTGCAACAATTGCTGCAAGAATTACCAGAATGAGGCTTTATTCACCCTGACGCACCACCAGGAAGAGCACCGTCTCTGTCTATCAGAAAGAAGGTCGGTATCATGAGATCATGTATCGACCGCTGAAATTTTTTACAAGATCACCATTCTTATAATTCTGAGCTCCCTAATGCTCCAGCTAAATTATGAAACTTATGGATAAAAATTTTTCCACGAATTCTTAAACCAGTTCGCCAGCATATTTATCGATAATATCATGATCTTCTAAATTCTAGAGGAGAACGAAGGGATTATATTTTTATGATTCCGCGGATTCTCCGATAGGAGAAAATTATATGAGAAGCTTTCCAGATGTATATCACAGATGAACAAAGTGGCATTTCTGAACCGCCCTATTTCAGCAGAAAGAAATTTCAGACAATCCTGCGTAGCTGAAGGCCATCACCTGATGGTCCCGACCGATGCCTGTGAACGAACTACATTTTTTTCTAGAACTCAATTGACTGCTACCGTAGAAACTGCAGACAGTTCTCACAAAAAAAATAAAAAAAATAAAAAAAAAATTCCATGACTATTCAACTAGATTTCCACCAGAATGTCCCATAATCCCAGGCAGAATCTTGACAGAAGCAGTATCACACATCGATGAAGCTATGTTCATATCTAGATGCCTGACATACCGTAGGTTCAAGATAGAACGCCATCATGTTAGTGAGTTACTACAATCCTTAGAAATTTCTAAGCAGGAATGAGACGAAATTCTATGAAATTGTTATCAGTTACCACAGACTTAGAAAAGTATGATACTATATAAGTTATCGTCAACCATGTAACCAACTTGCGCGTTTCTTTCATCCGAAAGGATCACGTAGTAGCGGACCTGCAGAAAAATTTCAAGTAAATTGTACGAATTCAAGGTATTCCAACGACCATTATATCATACAGAATATATGTTCACGGTCACGTATATGTTTACGTCCACTTTACGTTCACGTTATTTTCACTTTCACGTCTACGTCTTATTCACAGTATGATACTGTCTCAGTTCATCTTATGATTTAAGTTCACGATTCGCATTCATGACATTGTTTATGTTCAGGTTCGTGTTCCATCTCCGTAGATATGTTCCAGGTCTGGTACCGGAGTTGGTCACAGAAAGCTTACGAAACCAGACTCAAGTTAGCACAACTTTTCCATACTCAGACAGACGTTTCACGTCTCGGGCCGTATCGTTTGGCATTCTTTCCTCAGTCAGCATATGTTCATGATATGTGCTAGCATCACGTTCATAGAATGTTTCATGTATTATCATATTCACGATACATTCCATGCCCAACATTCCATATATAAATGTGAACCACATTCACAATTGCTCACGTAGAACGTTCACAATTGTTCACGTGGTTCGTCCCTATATATATTCACCAGCTTGCTCAGATATATAAATGTTATCTTTCAGGATAGTTGTACATACCGGTTCATGTATACTACATGCTATAGCTTATACATTCCATCTGATTCAGGAAATCCATATCAAGTATGGAATCAGAAACTATTCAGCATCGTCAGGACTAGGTCATTAAGACCAAGGTTGTTCATTGTGTCAAGATCTTTGAAGGAACTGTTCTGAGCGGGAATCCACTTGGAACGGAGGAGTCCATCCGGACTTCTCATCTTTATGTTCCATGTTCTTTTCAGTCATGTCACGTTCATGTCCTTTAAGTTTACATATCTTTTCAGTTTACATGTTCTTTCAATTCTTATAACCAGTAGCTTTATTACATTTAATTCGAGGACGAATGATTCTTTTAGAGAGGAAAAAATGTAAAACTCGCAACATTATCGTGTCTCTAATTCGAGGACGAATTATTCTTTTTAGAGGGTAAGAGTTGTAAAACCCGTAAAATTATTTATAAAAAATAATGACGGTTAAATTGGTTTTTTTAAAGTATAGTTATATATGATTTATATTAAACATATTTGACACTTGTTTCATACATTCAAATTAATTAAAGATAATAATTTCAGATAGTGTTCATTTGCAAAATATTTATAATAAACTGCCTCGAAGACGTGTTCATTTTGAAGATTTGTTTATAAAGCGATATTTTAAATTGTGATTTCTTATTTATTCTTCCACGTTTGACCTTAAAACTTTGATCTTCATATTTCACTATTACTATATACGTATCATAAAAGTTCCTATAATCATGCAAATATGAAATGTTTGACAAAAATAAAATGCGTTTTTTTTTCTTAGTACTTAGTCAAAGCAGTTACGTTTAAAATCCGATTTTGTTGCCATGTTAATAATTTATACTTATTGACCCTAATTGGTCTTTCACTATATAACGTTATCACTCAAATCTTCATGGGATTCGGCTCATGAACTGATTTATATTTATATTTCCTTCTCTCATTTTACCATTAACAAAACAGCACAATAAACCTAAACTCCTAATGGTATCGGGGTTAGTATTCATATGTCATGACTTGAAGTGGTGTTAGGACATTGAGTTCACATCATGTTCAAGTTGATTTTCTTACTCGTGTGGTTTCGACGCGTGATCGTGTTGTTTACGGCACATATGAATGATCATGGTGGTCAAATGCGACGAGAACGAGTTCGGGTGAGAGGTTTCTATTTTGTACGCTAAATCGTTCGAGATGAGTCCTTTTTGTAGTGCAGTAGACTCGAGTTTCGAGTCTACTAAGGTTAAGGTCGATTATGTTATGTTTTGCAACATGGTCTCGGTTCGTTTTCCGGTAACTATAGTTCGTGAATGGCATGGTTTTGGTGCATACGTTCGACTTTTAGAGGTAACATCATCCATACTATAAAGCGTGTTTATTGTCATGCGTTAATAGAACCACAAGCGAATTTTATTAATGCTAAACGGTAACTTTCGGGTTTTGCGATATACCGAAGTCTCAAAACTAATTACAACATCAAACTAATTAAGTGACTAAGAATCGAGTAATGGTAACCGAGTCGATGCGAAGTCGTTTTTTATACAGTTTAGAACATAAAGAGAGTAATAACATGTATGCTAATTTAAGAAGAAGAAGTTTTTGTCTTATAAACGATGATAACATGCTGCATGGTTATAAAATATGAAATTTTACACATTTGGTCCCTGGTTTTTAAAGATAATTACAAATAAATATTGCAAATTCTAAACTTACATACTTAGCCCTTTTCATTTTCTATGTCTTTCAAAGTTAGTCCGAAATCATTTATTTGTTAAATTATAGTAATGGGTTTTATAATTAATGTAGATTATTTGACGGGAAATAAAATTGGATTTTTGTTTGTGCGTTGATGTTGGCTAAGGTACGGATATTCTTATCTCTCTATGATTATTTGTCAGATCGTACGGATTTTCCGTCCTTTCAGTAAGAACTTCCTTTCTATGCATGATTAGGATTCCCTGTCTTCAGCCAAATGTTTTCCCCAGTATATGTTTAAGCTTATCGGTGATCATGTTAATAACTAAATAAATTGCCTGAGCATTATATACAAGCATGACCATTTTATGTACTAATTACGGAGGTACTGTAACCATGGCACTAGAGGCACCGGTGTCGTGACTCACATGCAGGAGAGTGATATCCTGCATCGTCCCACTCATGTTCAGTTTGGCCATTTTTATATTTATGTTTAGTGGGGCGTATGGATGCATCCTAGGCTTATCAGTTTACAAGTTATCAAGGTGAATGTGGTGTGTGTTCTACATCCTTCACATTGGAGCTGATCCCTCCATCCAACACAGTATTTAGAGGTCACCCCTCTACAGTTATTTAGAGGTCACCCCTCTACAGCATGATGAGGTCACCCCTCCAGTTATTCATGCACCGTTGTTACAGCACATGACCTATATAAGCTTTGGCAATTAAAATACAGTAAATGCATTTTCAGATTTAACAGATAACAGTTCAGCTTTATTATTTATAAATTAGACTTTACAGATTATATACAGATTTCCGCTGCAACATTACTTATCAGTCTTACAGCTTCAACATTTTATCATCTGTTTCATTTCAGTAATTCCTTATCATGCTTTATATCTGTTCACTGAGTGTCATGCTCAGCCGTAGTTCTTTCATGTTCTAACGGCAGGTACACCAGGACGCTCTTAGGATTCTGAGAGCATGTGCATTGAATGGAAGCTATCCAGACTTCGTAGTTTATGCACTTCTTACATTATTATGCTTATTTGGACATTGTTTAGTCCTTTCCTTCAGTATTTTATTTTTCATGTTTTGAGCTTAGGTTGGATTACCGATGTTTGATTCCGGTATTTCCGTTATGGTCAGTTAATCTTTTAGGACATTTACCTTATGCTTTGATGACACGCCATAAATACATGTAACGGTCCACTTATTCAAGTAGGGTGTTACAGGGGGTGAATAGATAATTGCCTTGATATGCCCTCACATTTTCCAACTTTCAATGTTTTGTTTTGTTGCTAACAAGGCTAAAAATGGCCAAATTTTAAAAATTTTCTTAGTTTTCATAAGTGTTTATAAGACATGAATGTATATTTTCCGATGGGTAGAATAAGATTTAATTTTTTACTTGATGGGAATTTGGTGCCCTTTACATTCCTTAACCCGCTTGAATCAAGTTTTGCTAGACTTTTTAGGGAACTTTCAAACGCGAAAGTCTTAGCTCATTCGGGTTAAGAACAAGAACTTTTTGCAAGTTCCTATAACTGATCCTAGAAAGTCACTTATCAAGGGAACTTTAAAATGCATTCTCTAAACTTGAAAAAGTCTAACAAAGTGCAAGATCCTATAGGTGGCTTGAAAACCCAAAACTTCGATTTTATATAGTCTTAATGAAAGCTAATCCAAATTTGGCTTAATTTTGACTTGCATGGCTAAGTATTCACGAGTCTTTTTAAATAGAGGTCTTTAAATAGTGAAGAACGAGAAGTGATAGAGTTAGACAAGTGATCATGCTAAACGTAGAACATGAAATTGTTCTTTCAGAAACTCATATGTTTTTAATTGTGGCTTTTTCTCCCATAAGATCATTACATTAGGAATACAAATAATTGAAATAAGTAAGGTCGTATGATTTGAAAGGTTACTTAGGTTGTAGCCCAAGATCGTTTAAAAGTTGCTCGGGGTTGGATAGAGTTCATAGCCAAGGCATAACTTATTGAAGCAGGACGCGAAGATTGGTGAAGATCCAAAAAGGCCATAACAAGGCATGAGGAGCTCTATTTTGTTGCTAAAGACCCAAGATGATGTGAAGAATCATTATTCCAAAATCAATATGAAGGATCGAGACACACGACGAAAAGCAATTACTCCCCTAAAGAACATGGAGAAAGTCTATCCAAAAAGACCATTACAAGGTATGAGGATAAATATATCCAAGTCCGAAAAGGAGGCGGATCGTTGTAAATTAAAATCCAAAATAGAGATTAAAGAAAAATGATGAAGTCGTGGTCCAAGTATGAAGAATCTCTCAAAAACGTCAAGTGAAGAAATTCCAAAATATGAAGAGAAGACCATAATATCAAGAACGTCTTCCGAAGATTAGAAGTATGAAGTACATGCCAAATATCGGTCCGAGAAAGGTCTCAAATCGTGAAACAAGTTATGCCAAGATATGAACTTAAGGAGATACACGAGAAGCCGTTTTAAAAGATTTTTTCCTTTAGCTAACTATCAATTAAATTGTGCTACTTTATTTTCGAACTAATAAATACTCAAATATGAATCACTTGTGATCCATGACAAATAGTTAAAAAAATTCTAGAAACCTTTTCTTTTCATAATAACTAGGATTGGGGGGAGAAAAAGTATTACACAATTTGGACGTATGAGTAGTGTTAGCATTGTGACTTGTACCAACAATGATCTCGTTTTTGCACTTAGCATGGAATGTATGACAATCAAGGATGACGAACTTTACTCTATGATACATTCACTTGTTTCTATTAATTGACCCTAAAAGTGTCACACGTGATAAAAATCATACATTATGTCTTTTTACACATCTTCTTAGTATTATAGCATGTTTTACTTTTCAATAAAGGGTAATAAAGTTGAATTTTAGAGATGCTTAGATACTTTGTTCTAGCATTGCGTGAGGGCACGAAAATGGTTTAGTGTGGGGAGTGATGAGATGGCATTTATACATGATCTTATCGTTCTTTTCGGGCTTTAAATGCATAAAATGTCATCAAAATACCATACATATGCTTGTGTTTGTTTACTTGTGTATTTTAGGTGTGGATATCATGAAAAAGACAAAAGATCACAAGTAACAAGGAAAATCTGAGTTTTTGTCTATGAATTTGTGATTTTGTGGTTAGATCTTGTTATTTGAAGGTTGTTTGTTGTTATTGAGTTGATTTGAGCCTGGTTTATGGGTTGAATCATACATATCCTTTGAAAAATTGAGAAATCAGTTTGATAAGGGGTGTTTGGGTTAACTGCATAACGTTGGTTTGAGTTGATTTAAGTAGGTGTTGTCTGGTGAATTGTGTTTGTTCATGCTTGTACTGGGTATTTGGTTACTTATCTGTAAGTTTTGAAGGTTGTATCACATAAATCCAACAAAAGGCCATAAAATCTGTTTAACTTGTTGTTATTGACTAAACTTTTGGGGACACCTAGATCTAAGGGTAGACTAGGGTTAACAAGTGCTAAATATTAGTTAATACAACTTGGGTAAGGGATTTAAGGTGTTGAAATTGGATTTGTGGTCATATAGTTCAGCAATAGGTTTTGTGTTCTTCATTTAGTTCATCAGTAATCTGTTTGTGCTTGAATCTGTCCCTAATCACTAAATCATTGTTTGAAACAAGTTTATTTATGCTTATTGGAGTTTATTATAGCTTTTGTATGCATATGGTTCAGTTTGGTTGGCTTATTTTTGCTTAAACTGCTTAATTCTTCATAATCTTCTTATTTGCATATATGTGTAATATCTGGGCACTGTTTGCTTAAATTGTATCATTTGGCTGGTTGATTTTGTGATTTCTTTCTTGTTTATGACTCCTTACAACCCACTGGTTGTAAGGGTTCCCTTGTTATCCATTGAATCTAAGTGAATCTCTCACAAATCAATAGTCAAATAGTCAAAGCAGTGGGAACTCCTTTCCCCTGCTACTAGCCACTGCTAGTGTTATTTTTGGTTTTGCTTATCAATAAGCTGTACTAGCTTATTTTACCCTGCAACAACTTCAATTTGGTAATAGGTGCTCATCTTTTGACCCATTTATTCATTCTGGAGCGTTTGGGTGGTTGACTTTAAGGTTTGACAAGAAAACCAATTAGTTTGACTTTTACATAAGTGCTTATCAATTTCTTCTGATTATTTGGCTTTGCTTATTGAACTTTTCTTGATTGATTTGGCTTCTTTAAGTCATTTAGAGTCTTTTGCAAGTTGAATCAAGGTCTGAGGTGGTCTAAAACTCTATGTCAACTATTTTGTCTTTTAGTGGATTTGTACTTTGCTTATTTCTGGCTTATTGGTTGTGCTTTTTAAAAATTTCTTTTCACAAATCTCTTAGGCATCTCAAAAGAAGATTGTGTGTCAAATTAGAACTTATGGCATTGGCTTATAGCTTAATGGGCCAAAAAGCCCATTAAGAATAATTTGTTATACATTTAAGCTGTGATAAGCTCACATTCAGCTTTTGGGCCTTCAGACTTTTGTATTTAGAATTGAATTTTAAGCCAGACTGGTGATTTTTAGCTTATTTGGTTGAGTTGGATTTTATAGGGCCAAAAAGCCCATTTCATTTGGACTGTTTTGTTTTTAGCCCATTTGGGGGCCCATTAGGGGTATTTTGGTAATTTCAATTTCATTTTCTGTTTATTTAGGTTAAAATAAACTACTTTACAAGTTTTTAGAAATTTTTATAATTTTTTGGATTTTTAATATTATTTTATTATTAAATTTCATTTTTAATATTTTTGCAACTTTTACATTTTTCTAGGTCAAATACATTTAGTTAGGATTTTTAAAACTCTTAGATTAATTTTCTCATCATTTTAATAAGTTTTAGAATCATTTTAATATTTTAATAGTTTTTAATCATTTAAAAATAGTTTTCATTAGTTTAAAATTTCATAAAAATAGTTTTTAGTCTAATTAAGTCATTTTAGAGTTTTACAAAGTGAAAAATATTTATTTGAGCTTTTTATTAATTATTTGGATTTTAGGGCTTTAATTAGCATATAAAAATTAATAATTAATTAATTAATTAAAAAGTTTTAAAAAGTTTTGATCATCTGTAAACTCTTAGTTTATTTTTAGCTTTTTTGGGAATTTCTAGAATTAATTTTTATTTTGTCACTTTTTACGGTTTTTCGTTTTGTCGTCGTAGTGTAATTTTAACGTATCCGTCATTCTCTTTTCTCATCTTTTCTTTCTCAATATTAATCCAAAATCATTACGAATTATTCACACACATATACCTCCTTGGGAAATGAATTTATTTGGGTCATTAAAACTTGATTTTCGTAAATCATTTGTTTAATACTTACCGTTCATATACGCTCTTTTGTTTTCCTAAACAAGAGACGTATTTTACCACAAATCATTTTGGCGCCGCTGCCGGGGAGGTGTGTCGTGATTAATTTTTTCATTTTGTTTTTAATATCTAACCATAAATAGTATTTGTATTAGTAGAACTCTACTAATACGTATTATCGGTTTTTTCGTTTTTCTTGTGAAATATTAATACTATATTGTATAAGTATCACAACAAATTCAAAATATCTCCAAAAGTGTGAAAACCCAACCTTAATTTGGATTTGTTCTCCTAATTATTGTATTCGAATCTCAAACAAAAAGAAAAAGGCAAAAATAGATAAATACTCCCGTGAAGCTCGATTTTGAAAAATACGAACTATAAGGTGGGTATAATGCGGGTGTTATAAAATACACCCTAAAGAAAAAGGCTCTTAAGTGCTTCGCGCCGCCTCGTTTCTCCGCTTGCTTTTGAGTATCTGAGATTGAAGGCTAATCGAGGGTTTTGCCGCCCAAAGTATTATTACGTATCATATATATTTGCTTGGTTTCTTTGTGATTAAACCCTCTTGAACAAATTGGTTTTCACCAAAGTTCTAAAGTCAATCGAAGGCGTGCACTCCACGTGATCGTTTCCATTCTTTTGAGGCTTCTTTAATCAAGAGTTTGATTCGAGGGGGGATTTGGTAGATTGTTGTCTACGAATACACACAAAATCCAAAAAAAAATTAATTAAAAACAATCAAAAACACAAAAAAAATTGAAAATCCACAAAACACCCAAAAGAATCTTCTTTGCTCAGCTCTACATTCTACGTCACGTTTATGCAAACTCGTAATCAAGCAAAACGAGCTCGCAAACGTCGTCAAAACCAAGGCACTTTGATTGAAGAAGAAATTCCAATTGTCGAACCCGTTGTAGAACCAATAGTCACCATGGCTAATCGTACTATGATGGAGTTGCTTCAAGCACCCACCAAGGGTTTTGGAGAAGCTATTGTGATTCCTTCCATCCTTGCGAAGAATTTCGAGATTAAGACGGGTTTAATGTCGATGTTATAAGCAAACAAGTTTCGAGGACATGAAAAAGACAACCCGCATTATCACATAAGGAATTTCAATCGTCTCACTGCAACAAGCAAGTTTAAGGATGTTCCACATGACGCCATTAAGATGATGTTGTTTCCATACTCGTTGGATGGAGCGCAAAAATTTGGCTCGAGAAAGAACCGCCAAATTCGATTTTGACATGGGGTGATCTCGTCTCTAAGTTTGTGAACCAATTTTTTCCACCATCTAAAACAACACATTTGAAAAATGAGATTTCAAGGTTTACACAACGTAATAATGAAAGTTTTTCAATGGCATGGGAACGATAAATGTTACATGAATATCCACACCATGATTTTTCGGAACTGCATCAAATTGATACTTTTTATAATAGGCTTAACGATCATGAACGAGATTATTTGAATGCCGCCGCGGGTGGTAATTTTTTGTGCAAAACGACCGATGAGGCTTTAAAGATTATCAAGAATAGATCTAAGGTTTATAACCCTCGTAACACACCGAGTGTTGCCAATATGGGTTCATCGTCATCGTCATCGTCTCGTAACATGAGTGCCTTACATGATGAAGTAAATGAGGAAAATCGGGTTTTCAATAGGTTTTTGACGCTTATGACACATTGGAAAGCACAAGATGCTTTGAATTCCGCATCGGTTAGAACGGTTGAAAAGATATGTTTATCTTGTGGTGGAGCTCATGATCTTTCCGAGTGCATTACCGCCGGTGGTAACACTTCGAGTGCTTATGTATCAACGGGAACTTACAACCAAAACGGCCAGGTTCCCGCCCAAATCAAGCTCCACAAAATCAAAATGCTAACAACTATCGAAACAACAATCAAAATGGTGGTTATCAAGGCAATTCACATAACTACAACAAGGGTAATTACCAAAGTGGGAATGGGCAAGTTCAAAATCAAAACAAAAACCGTGATTTTCAAAACACTACACAAGGTTTTCAATATGCTCACACTAAAAATCTTAATGGAGAATTTTTGGATTATGCAAAAGCAAACGATGCTAAGTTTGATAACATGCAACGTGAGATGATTAGCTTAAGATCCGAGTTGAAAAACGAGCTTAAAAACGAACTTGCTAATGAATTAAAAACTCATGCTAATAAAATGGAAGGAAATGTTCAACGTCTTCAACAAAATCAACAAAAGATGGAACAAGGTCAACTTGAGATTAAGCAAGAGTTGTTAAAAGCGGATTTAAGGCAATTAAAATTTGAAGATCGAATGGCTAAAATGTTTGAAGCAATCATGTGTAAACCCTCTTCCTCGGGTGGTCTTCCTAGTGATACCATTGCAAACCCGAAGGGAGAAATGAAGGTTATTACTACTCGTAGTGGTAAAACATTCAAGGAACCAATATCTCGTCCTAATACTTATACGGAGAAGGAAATCGAGAAAGATCCCAAGGTGATGGTCGAAAAGGAGCATATCACAAGCCCACGAAGTACCGCTCATACCACACCTACGGTTGAACCAATACCAATTATGGAACCCGAGATTCCAAGGCCGTTGCCTACGCCCTAACCCACACCACCCTTACCTTACCCATAGAGACGACACAAAGAGAAAATGCAAGAACGTAACAAACAACAAATCGAGCTTTTTATAAAAATGTTTCACCAAGTTCATTTTGATGTAAGTTTAGCCGACGCGTTGTTATACATGCCTCGTTTCGCTTCCACTTTTAAAGGTATGATGAACGATAAGGAGAAGCTCTCGAAGTTATCTAATTGTTCTTTGGTTTATCTTAATAGAATACCAGAAAAAGTTGGTGACCCTGGGAAGTTTCTCATTCCTTGTGATATACAAGATATTAAAGAATTCCTTGCCTTGACCGATCTTGGTGCGAGCATTAATTTGATGCCATTTTCCATTTGGAAATCGCTTTCACTTCCGGCTCTTACTCCTTCGAACATGTCTATCGAGATGGCCGATCATTATACGATTGTAGCATGTGGAGTAGCCGAGGATGTTATTGTTGGAAATACGTTTTACGTATTAAGAAGGATTGGTCACTCCAACAATAGTCCATGTAATAGCTCGTAGTTTAGTTACTTATCTTTATTTAACAAACAAACCCAAGCCTAGCCTACAACATGTGTAGGCCGGCCCAAATGTAAGCCCAAGCCCATGACAAGGGCTTGGGTATATAAACCCTCTCCTTAGACTGAGAGGGTGTGTGGTTATTCATTTTTACACATAGTTCTTCTTATTTTCTCTCTCTAGAATTGTGTGAAATCCACCATCTTTCTATCTCTTTCTCTCTCTAAAACATAAGCAAGATTTACATATCCTACAAATGGTATCAAGAGCCATGGGATGATTGTATTGTTTATGTGTTTGTGTTCTTGATTCATACGCCTATTTTGATCCATTTTACACGTCCAAATTTTTTTTGTGTTTTTCATGGTTTTTTCTTGATACAAATCATCTACATAGTTGTGGTAGTGATTTGGTATTATTACTTTGGCTAAAAACACAAAATTTTTGGGTGTTTTTCATTTTTTTGGCTTAAAATCACGAACTGGTTGAGTTTTGTCCGAGAAAAGTGGGATTTATTCTGATCAGGTCATCGGAAAAGGGTTTATAGTTATTCCAATCAGTGTAATCGAAATAGGGTTTAGGGATTCCGATTGCGTTCCTATAAGGGACATTCCGATTTGGTATTCCGATTTAGTATTCCGATTTGGTATTCCGATTTGGTATTCCGATATTGTATTCCGATTTGGTATTCCGATTTGGTATTCCGATTTGGTATTCCGATTTTGTATTCCGATTTTGTATTCCGATTTGGTACATTCCGATTTGGTACATTCCAATTTGGTACATTCCGACTAGGGTATTCCGATCAAGGGTATTCTGATAGGACATTCCGACAGCTTTCCGATCAAGATTCCGACATCCAAAATTATTCCTTAAAAAATTTCGACTCGTGTGTAATTTTGACTTGGAATTTTTGGTTTATCGAGAACATATTTTAGGGGATTTTAACATTGTTTCTCGACTTCAACTCACAACAACAAACACATTTACTTTCTTCCATTGTTCGATCATCGTTTGTAAATCTTAACTTATCGAAATGGAGTACACATCTCTACGGATAAGTCCATCCTCTCGGGTACGGATAATCGTCCGCCAATATTGGAGAAGTCTATGTATGAGGATTGGACTTCCCGAATGGAACTTTACATGTTGAACAAAGAGAATGGACATCTCATTTGGGCATCGGTGCTCAATGGACCATTAGATTATGGTACTGTGACGGAAGGTACGACTACTCGTCCTCGCACAACGGGTGAATTGACTGGAGATATGAAGATTCAAGACAAATGTGATAAGTATGCTACAAACATCATTCTCCAAGCCCTTCCTCCAGATGTCTACAAACTCGTCAGCAAACATAAAGTTGCCAAAGAGTTATGCGATAGAATTCGTGTTCTAATGCAAGGCACCTCGTTAACTAAACAAGAACGAGAGTGTAAGCTTTATGATACTTTTGATAAATTTGCCTATGTGCCAGGGGAGACTCTCAATGATTACTATCTGAGATTTACCCTATTGTTGAATGAGCTCAATATATATGGCATGGCAATTACTATGTTTCAATTAAACACCAAGTATTTGAACACTCTTCCTTCATAATGGAAAAAGTACGTGACGGATGTTAAATTGTGTAAGGACTTGCATAACACCAATGTGGATCAACTTCAAGCTTTTCTTCAACAACATGAATGCCATGTGATCGAGGCTCGGTTGTCTAAACCTCATGTTCATGATCTAGTTGCCATGTATGCTTCTCAACAAAACATGGCTTATACTTATCAACAACCATCATACTTGCAGCAGCCACCACCGCACACCTATCAGCAACTATAGCAACCATCTTATCAACCATCGATGATGCCACAACAAGCATTTCAACAAAGTATTCATCAACAATCTTTTCCACAGCAACCAACATATCAGACATCACCATCACAAGCCAACACTTCTCCAATGGGCTATACTCCTCAGCAAGGATATTTTCCAATAGAAGCACAACCAACACAAGCTTTCTACTCTAATGAACTTCCACTAATCCAAGCACCGGTCTTTACTCCAAAATGAAACGCCAGCTGATTTACTCAACCATCTCACTGCCTACTTGTAAAAACTTGTTGCAACTAGAGGATTTCCACCAACAAACAATCATCTCCACACCTCTTCAAATCCTCGACAACAAGCTACTGTTCAAGATGGTCAAGTAACAGTGCAACCTATTCAGGGAAGGCAAAATTCATATGGACCTCCCACAAGGACTATGAATGCTCAAGCTGCGAATTCTCAAGCTAATGGAAATTGAAGCCCCATTGGTCCTCAAAAGGTTGTGACTTGCTACAATTGCCGAGGACAAGGTCATATGGCTAGGCAATGCACTCAGCCGAAAAGGAGAAGGGATGACGCGTGGTTTTGTGAAAAGATGTATTTGGTCGATGCTCAGTCTAAGGGGAAGATTTTGGATTCACAGGAGTTAGCATTTCTTGCAGACGCAGGGGCAGCAGATACTGAAGGCATTGCAGTCGTTTCTACTTCTAATGCAGCTTATCAAGTAGATGATCTTGACGCATATGATTCGGATTGTGATGACATTCACTCTGCCCAAGCTGCTCTCGTTGCTAATATCTCTCACTACGGTTCTGATGTCGTCAATGAGGTACCCACCACAACCAATCTTGGTAATGATGATAACCCACCTCAAGTTGGGCATGAAAATGACAACCTCAAACAGCATTCGGGAACTAGTAACTCAAATGATGTGGTACCCAATCCTACACATTTGAGTGAACCTCAACCAAATGCTACGACGGGTATGGAATCTTATGCTCAACATGATTTGGTCATGGTACCTAAACATATTATTGATCAAATGCATATGGCTCTCAGACAATCCGTAGATACGAATTCCACCCTAAATGATGAGCTTGCGTTGCATAAAGAAAAGGTCAAAGCTTTTGAAATGGTCCCTCAAGCAGAGAAAATAACATGTTCTAAATTTGACCAATTTCGTTTTGAAAAGATTGAACACTTGAAAGAAATAGAATCATTAAAAGCTAATCTTTCTAATGAATTAAAAGCAAAAGAGTCGGTTGTCAATGATTTTCAGAAACTTAAAATGGATTTCGAATCTCTCGAGTCTAAAAAGTTGGAATCGGAAATTAATGCTACCAAACTTCTTAAATTCAAAGAACAACAGCTTTTAAAACAATACGCTTCCATAGAAAAGGTTCATCTTTTGACTAAATCATTTAAAGAACTCGAACTTAAACGTCTTCAAGATTTACCACCTAATCCCGGTTATGCAAAACAAGCTCAGGAATATATTTCGTGTCTTTATGATATGACCCTAATTGGCAAATCAAAAGAAGCACCTTTTGTTCGTAGTACTGAGGAGACACATTCACTTGCGGAAGAAACTCATTCTAAAATGCTTTCAAAATTCCATACGATTGATTATGATCAGTATAACAAGGATCAATTGTCTAAAAAGACCCGCATTCGCTTACAAAAGGAATTAGCTGAACTAACAGTTCTTGTGCCCCCAAGTTTGTCAAATGAAAACCTTCCTAGTACGTGTCCTACACTTGTCAAAACGGATTTAACGAAGTTAATTCCACCGGTAAGTAAGGCGTCCGTTAACTTAAATACGGTACACCAACACTTAGCGATTTTGACAAGGTCATTTTGGAACGTACGACGGCTTCGGCCATAACGGAAGGTGAATGGAACTTTGAGCACACTAGAGCTGCGTTCCGAAACGAAATTGTTCCGTTTGTAGACAATGTTAAAGCTTGTCTTAGTAATCTTGATCAAGATTTGCTTTTGGAAATAAAAGAAGTTAGACATGTTTTCAATGAAATGGATGATGCTTATGAAAACAGTTTACTTGAAATAGAACGGGTTTCACGCCAAAATGATCAGATTCTGAAGCAAGTGATGTCTCATGATGTAGTTTCCGTCTGTGTGAATAAATGTGTTGATAATGATTCTATTGTGCATAATGTTGAATCTGTGGATAAAGTGGTAGATAGTACTTTTCACGAATCTTACGCTGAACTTTTAAAGCTTCAAGATTCATATTCTTCGCTTTCAAAATGTTTTGATGAGATTCAAACACATTGTATTTCGCTTGAATGCAAGCAACAATTTATTCAAGAAATCTTTGAAACGTCATTCGAAGGTGTTAATATCGATGATGTGAACTTTGAAAAGAATTTTCGATTGAATTTACAATCAAAACAGTGTCAGCCAAGTGACAAAGTTGCTAAATCTTTGCCGATAGACATAGAGAAATCTAAGGAGCTTAACTGTGTGAACATACTTGAGGCCACTGAGAATTTTAAACTTGATCTAGATAATCGAGTTTCCAAGATTTTGTCAAAAGTTGATAACTTAAAACAGAAAGATACACGACTCTTCGATTCAGTAAAGCCCGCATGTGCTAATACCACTGCACAGAATCAATCCTTGATTGAAAAATTGAATCGAAAGTCGATGGAAATATCTGATTTGAGGGAACAAATTTGTGATAAAAATTAGGTCTTGGCTGAGTTAAAGGAAACACTTCGTACTCTAAAAGGTATGAATTTTGTGGATAATGCAACCACTATCTCAGCATCGTCCTCTAGTGCAATAAAAAGGAACCTTATAGCCGTCACACCATTTAATAAGGGCCCTAGGACTAAACCATCTCAAACTTTGGTCACTAAAGATAAGGCGGAATCAAAACCAGCTTCTAATATTCCCGTGTTGCCTTCTACAGGAGTAAGCACCACTACTAAGGCTCAAAGATCTAAGCTTAAAAGAAACAAGAAGAATGATAGGATCTTGCCCCCATCTAGTAGTCAAGTGAAGAAGAAAGTAGAAGCCCATCCTAGGAATGTTATTTCTGTTTTGAATAAAAAGAATCATGTAGCTAAACCTAAAGGCTCTGCGGTTGTGCAGCGTTCTAAGCCTAGTGTGAATTTTAATTTGAAATGTTGGAATTGCAATGAATGTATGTTTTCTAGTCGTCAT
This sequence comes from Glebionis coronaria, assembly GCA_025667525.1. Taxonomy (NCBI): domain Eukaryota; kingdom Viridiplantae; phylum Streptophyta; class Magnoliopsida; order Asterales; family Asteraceae; genus Glebionis; species Glebionis coronaria. Next base: position 401,196,470 of record CM046878.1, read on the forward strand.
GATTCTTGCCTTATTGACCATGTGAATGAGATGTATGCCCGGAAAAATGGATTAGAATGGAAACCGACTGGGAAAGTGTTAACCCAAGTTGGTTGGATGTGGCAACCCACTGGTAGAACTTTCACTATAGTAGGAAATGCGTGCCCTTTAACTAGGATCACTCCCACTACAGCGAAGAAAGCGTTCCCTTTAATTAGGAGTACCAAGGCTACCAAAACACAAGCGTGTCCTTTAACTAGGAACACTGACACTACTGTAGGAACCAAGTGCCCTTTAAATAGGTCTACTCCTATTGTAGTGCCCGCTAATAATCCAAAACCTAAGAAAGTTGGAACAATTAAACTTGTTAGTGCTAAGACTCACATTAGAAAATGTAGGAAATCTAAGGGTCACAAAAATGTTAGCAATTCTGATAATTTTTTATTTGTATCTGCTAACACTCCAGAACCAATAGTTTCCAATGCATTGTCTACTGTTGTTATTGAAAACAGGTGGTCCAAATTGTTCTCTGGTATTTGGACTCTGGTTGCTCCAAGCATATGACCGGAGATCGCTCTCAGCTCATAAATTTTTTCAGCAAGTTTCTTGGTACAGTTAGATTTGGAAATGATCATATTGCAAAGATAATGGGTTACGGTGAATATCGTATTGGGAATATTATAATTTTAAGAGTGTATTATGTGGAAGGTCTTGGTCACAACTTATTTTCTGTGGGACAATTTTGTGATGCAAACCTAGAAGTTGCTTTTCGAGAGCATACCTGCTTCATTCGTAATTTGGAAGGGGTTGATTTATTGAAAGTTACTCGAGGGAATAATTTGTATACTTTGTCTCTACAAGACATGATGGCCGCTTCTCCCGTATGTCTTCTCTCCAAAGCATCAAAGACTAAGTCATGGTTATGGCATCGATGGTTATCTCATCTTAACGTTGACGCTATTAATCATTTGGCGAAAAACGAACTTGTTCGTGGTCTTCCTAAACTTTCATTTCACAAGGATCATTTTTGTTCCGCGTGTACAAAGGGGAAAAGCACTAAGAAATCATACAAACCCAAGACTGAAGACACCAACCAAGAGAAACTTTATCTGTTGCATATGGATCTTTGTGGGCCAATGCGTGTTGAAAGTCTTGGTGGTAAAAAGTACATCTTCGTCATTGTCGATGATTACTCTTGGTTTACATGGGTGAAATTTCTTACAACAAAAAATGAGGCACCTAAATTCATCATCGGATTTCTCAAGATGATTCAAGTGCGTCTCAACACTACTGACTGACGCATTCATACAGATAATGGAACCGAATTTGTGAATCAAATCTTGTGTGGTTATTATGAAGAAGTTGGCATATCTCATGAAACATCCGTTGCACGCACTCCACAACAAAACGGTGTCGTTGAAAGGCGAAATCGCACACTTATGGAATCTGCTCGAACGATGTTAATTACGCAAAGGCTCCATTGTTTTTATGGGCGGAAGCAGTATCTACAGTAGTTTACACCCAAAACAGTCACTAATTCGTAAACGCCATGGTAAAACACCTTATGAGCTTCTCCATGGAAAAGTACCAGATTTATCATATCTTCATGTATTTGGTTCTCTTTGCTATCCAAATAATGATGGTGACAATTTGGGAAAACTTCAACCTAAGGCTGATATTGGTATTTTCATTGGTTATACACCCGCAAAGAAGGCATACCGAATCTACAACCGTAAGTCTCGTAAGATCCTCGAAACTATGAATGTTGATTTTGATGAGCTGACAGCAATGGCTTCTGAGCAAAGCAGCTCTGAACCCGCACTTCATGAAATGGGACCTAGTAACATTAGTTCTGGTCTTGTCCCAAACAATCCTACTTCATCATCATTTACACCACCTTCTAGGACTGAATGGGATACTGATGGTTGTAAAATTACACTTGTTTAGGAAAACAAGGTAAAAACGGTAAGTATTAAGTGTCGGTTTAGGAAAACCAAGCACCTTTCGACCCTTAATGAGTGGGAATCGTTCTCTCGAGGAGGCACGTGTGTTGTGTAATGAATTGATTTGATTCATTTGTTTTTGATTATTAACAAGAAGATAAGAAATGAGAAAAGGGAAGAAAAGACGGTTACGAAAACGAATTAAAACTACGACGAAAAAGGCGTAAACGTAAAACCGTAAAAACGACAAAAATTAAAATTTTAACCTAAAAATTCCTAAATTACTAAAAATCCCCAATAAAATTCTAAGAGTTTACAAAAAATCAAAACTTGCCAAAACCTTTTAATTAATTTAATAATGACTTTTTAATGCTAATTAAAGCCCTAAAAATCACTTTTAAATATTAAAAAGCCCTAAACAAGATTTAATAGTTTGAAACCTCAAAAATGACCTAATTAAGCTAAAAACTATTTTTAAAAATTTTAAAACCAAATTAAACTATTTTTAAACTCCTAAAAACTATTAAAATCTATTAAATCTTAAATTAATTCTAAAAATTAATTGAAAAGCCTAAAAAATATTTGGAAAGTGAAAAAGTTCCTATTTTAATGTCTAGAATCTAGGAAAAATGAAAAAAAGTTAAAAATAAAACTTTCTATTTTTATGAATAAAATAATATTAAAATATTGTAAAAAATAAAAAGTTTAAAAATAAATTCTACAAAATTATCAAAAATCCTAAATATTCTAACTAAGACAAAAATGTTAATTAAAGCTCCTAAAACCTTTTAATTAATTTTATATTAATTTTTAAAGTTGTTGAAAAACCCTAAAATTAAATAAAATCAAAAATTAAAGTTTTTGAAAACTTTTTTGAATGTAAACCTCAAATATATAAATTAAAACCTAAAAACTATTTTTTTGGATTTTTAAAAGACTTTTTACTATTTTTAATTTACTTTCTAAAATTATATCTAAAAATAATCCTAATAAATAATTAAATAAAGAGAAAAATACACTTTTAAGCCAGAAAAATCCTAAAGCCTATAACTATCCTAGGAAAAATCAAATAAGCCAAAAACACTTAATGAATAAGCCACAAATAAGCCAAAAGGCTACGGCTTATTTAAATAAGAAGAAAACAAAATCGTGTTAAGTAATTAATGAAATGAAACCTTAACGTAAAAACTCATCTAGATCACTGGTAAACGCGTACACTCCCCCAACGAGGGGTCCCGTGTTCGAGTCCAGGCAGGGTGTAGTTTTTGATTTTTATTTCTTTTTTTTTCTTTCTTTTTTAAAACTCAAACAGTAGCCTTACTTAATCACTAAAACACAAACACAAACTAATCCAACAAGGATTAAGCAAGATTGAAAGCAAAAACGTGCCCAGTTGGGCTTTGTTGACTGATGAACACAAGTGTTGTTCACTTGTGCAAATATGATCCAAGAGGGGCTTGGATTGTGCTTTTTGGTGTTGTTTCTTGGACAAGCAGGGCACCCTTGTACTCAGTTGAGTACAAGGAGTCAGTACAAACAGAAAACAAGCAAAAACAACACTCCAAATAAGCACAAATGAAGCTCACAAAGGCAATGAAGGTTGTTGAAGTCCTATATGCAGGTCTGTGGGTATTTTACTTGATTACTTGCATACAAACGAATTTCAAAGCCCAAGATTTCTCACACAACCCAATGATATGACAAACAAACAATCTCAATACCTCAAATACTCCTACTTCTAACAGATTTCATAAACTTGATGCACAAATTCACAAAATAAGCAGAAAAGTGACTAGGTAGATTAATAAGGTATTTTACCACTTATTTTTCATGCAAACTTGTTTAAAATTGAGAACAAACTGAGATACAATCAACACCCAACCTAAAAACACCCTAGTGATAGTATCTAACACGTTTTTGATGCACAAATTAGCCACAAAATCAGATTTAACCCTTGATCCAAACACTCCTTTAAAAATCTGTTTTCACTTTTAACAAACCAAATCCTTTTTAAATTTATCCAAACTGAGTCAAAACCTTCCTAACATGCATACAATAGCATAATAACTCAAATCAAGCCAACTTAACACACATTAAACACTTTTCATGCACAATCACAAAAAGCTCACAATAAACTGAAAAATGAAAAGGTAAAAGGTTTTTACCTTGAGGGACTTACATCCAAGTCCCTCAGTGACAACTTGTCACCTCCTACAAACTGGGGTTTGTGCTGAACCTTTAACAGCAACAATCCTTCAACAATTAAACCTGCAAAATGGAAATGAAAATACAAGAAAAATGCACTTTTTCTGATTTCTCTTAAAACTTCTTCCAAAAAAAAAAACTTTGAAACCAAGTAAACTTGAAACACGTTTTAAAACAAGTTAAACAACCAGAAATCCAATGGTCCACTCCACTTTCACTTCATGGACTTTGAGTTTCTGAAAATTGAAAAACTTGTTTGAAAATCCTTTTGAGAACTCAAACACACAAAGTGTGTATACAATGTTATTGGAACACAACTTAGCAATTCTAACACACACCAACTTTTTAAGTTTAATAAAAGGAATTACACTTGTTTAAACACAAACACCAAACTTCATTAATTTTTTAAAAAAAGGAATTACACATGAGAATTGCTAAAAACTGGAACAAGGGCTTTACACAAGTTGTAAGCTCCTTAAATAGACAATAATAGAATTATCTGGAACATGGAATAAAAAAATACAAAGCTAAACCCTAATTCTTGAATTCACTAAAAAGCCCTTTGAAGATTTGACTGATTTTGGGTCAAAAACGTCCCATGTGAATGCCAGGCTGTGGAATCTTGATCAGGAGCGTTGGATTGAACTTGGAGGACAAGTAGAATCATCTCACACGTTCATCTTGTCTGCTTGTTGGTTTTAAGGAGAAAATGACGTGCAGGGGAGGGTCAGGGGAGTCACATGGGTGTGTGTGAACATGATGTGTAAGGTGGGTTAGGGTGAGATTGAACTTAATTAACAATCTGGAGCAAATCAACCCAAAACCCCTTGTTTTGGGTTTAATTGGAACTGGGTGGGGATTAGGGTTTAAAGGGGATTAGGAGGTGTTTTGATATGCTTTGGGGGTAAAAGGGATTTAAATCCCTTGTTTAGTGGGAAAAAAGTTTGACCAGGGGGTGTTTGACCTAGTTTATTTAAAATAAACCGGGTAATGGATTGGGTGGGGTAATGGATTGTGGGTAGGGTCGGGTTGTATGGGTTATTGGGTGGGGTTTGTGACGTGTCACAATGTGACTGGTGGTGGGGGCTTGGTGGTTTGGCAAAAACAGTCCCCAAGCTATTCTCTCTTCTTCACTTTGTAAATAAATCCATCAACGCCTATTCTTCCTTTATCAACTTTTGCCAAGTTGTCATTTTTGGCACAAAACCTTTAAAAACTTTATCCAAGGGTTTCTTTTGGATATTCTTGATTCTTCAAGGACTGGAATGGTAATATCTTCAAACTTTAAGGACCATACTTGTACAATTGATATTTGGAGGGTCCATTGTGACAAGTTCTTCAAAGATGAGGGACCAAAATTGCCAATCTTCAATTCTTCAAGGGTCATTTTGCAAAATTCCAAACTTGGGCCCGGTTCATTGTGCGACTTCGTTTCCCGTGTTTGTTTTTGATTGATTCTTGTGATCTTTTGCCAATTCCTCAATATCCGTACCTAAAAATACACAAGTAACAAACACGAGCATATATTTGGCATATTTGATGATATTTAATTGATTTTAAGCCCGATTTGGACGATGAGACCATGTATAAAAGCAGTCTCATCACTCCCCCATACTAAACCATTGTCGTGCCCTCACGCAATGCTAGAATAAAGTATCGTAGCATCTCCAAAATTTAATTTTATTCATTTTATTGAAATGATAAACTAGCTACACTACTACTATAACTACTACTTGTGTTTTAGACATAATGTATGATTTTCATCGCAAAATGGGACGTTTAGGTTCATAGAATAAGAACACGTGAATGCTTCGTTAGAAATAATTTCGTCGTCCTCGATTTTCACCTTAATTCCATGCCAAGCGTGCAACGAGATCATTGTCATTATAAGTTAGTAATGCTAACACTACTCATATGCCCTAATCATGTACTTAACCTCCCATTATTCCTAAGTTGTATCTCTTATATTTTATTTTGTCTTGAATGTTTCACGAGGATACATTGTTTGACTTACGCGATAATAGAGATTTAGGTCTAAAAATAGAGTCCTAACGGTGTAACTAAGACCATCAAATCAATAACCCCTCCTAATAGACAACGATGTCAAAAAATTAAGTTGACAAGAAGAATCGATAAACACGGTTTTATAACGGTTTTGAACATGAGACTTATTACCAAGACTTTTATACGCCCCCTAACGGAAGGGCCTTATTATCTTTGGTTTACCTCCATCTTTTATTCAACTTCGCCATGAAGCTTTTATTATGACTTCGGTCTTGCCTTGCCTTTTATTATCCGCCTCATCGGTGGTTTTATTAGCCAAAGACGTATATCCTCACGCTAAAGCGAATTTTGGATCTTTAAAGCTTCGAAGATTAAGGTTTGATTCACTTTCAATTTTGCATAGATTTTAGGCCTTGTGGGGCTTCAAATTGTTTGCTAGATTTAGGTGAGCACTTGAAATCTTATTATTGGGTGAAGCTTTCGATTATTAGGGTGACAATACTTCAAAACCGTGACGCTGGCGATACCTTAATGTCTTCCCAATTTAATTACACGGAAGCTACTAGAAAAGACTAGAAACCCAACAATCCTAACTAAACCGCTAAGTCAATATTTATTAAGCAAAAAATATTTACATGCGAAGGGAGAATAAGCAAACAACGAGAACACATGAGTTTTTGAAAGAATACGAGTACTCTACGTTTAGCATAGTAACTTATAATTAACTCTATCATTTCTCGTCCTCATTTAAGAGACTTAGCCTAATGTGTAGTTAAGGAATCAAAGCTAAGTGCTCAACACGCACGGTCGAGTCAAAAATTACTCTTATTCTCGCCATCGGAAAATCTACATTCGTGTCTTCAAACACTTATGAAATATGAGAAAAATTTTAAAATTTGGCCATTTTTAGCCTTATTTTGCAAGAAAACGATAAACAAAACGATAAACTTTGGAAAGCGTGAAGGTTTGGCAAGGCAAGTATCTATTCACCCCCCATACTAAAGTTAAACATTGTCCTCAATGTTTCGAGTCTAGGGGTGCAAACACCCCCATACTAGAGACGTAGTCGAATGCCTAATCTAGCATGGAAAGGGTGTAACCAATAAGTAATAGCCGTTTATGAATTGTGCTAATAACCTAAGGTTAGAACATAAAAGGATATATCATATGGATATTGGGAAAGGCCTCCAAAGCAAACGATCGAGTGCTCCCATAAAACGAAACACGAGAGGCTCCAATCGTGAAGATCATGATCTAAAATCCACAATTCACAAACAACCACGGAACAAAGGTTGGAAGGGCACAAATCCCCTCACATTAAACTAATTAGAAAGCAATAATATGTACATGGATAAGCATGGGTCTCCCCCACGAGGCACCTTGTTTTTGATAACCGAGTCAAAAGCTCGACTCGAATCCCCATAAATGTGATCATTTAGGGATAATCATGGTGTGGTCAATTTTTGGTGGGTCTTACATGATAAACAAGGCCCAAAAGCACATGGAGTACTTTAAAAACCCGATAAACGTATACCGGGGTCAAAGATAGCGTCTTCGTTTTCAGATGAAAGACGAAACAACGCCACTTCAACACAAACCCCAATGGGGTAGAAGAAAATAGGAGAGAAGAAATAGAAGGGTGGGACAATGGGTAAGTCATAACATTGAGCTACTCGAGGTAGACTCGCACCAATCAAATGAAAAGATTTTCCATTTATTGCATCAGTGGAAGACCGAGATTTCCCTTTCTTTGGAATTCCAGGATCAAATATCTCGTCCTCGGTGGAGAAAGGGGAGGGAACATAAGGGGCTTCCCCCACACTAGGTCCACACAAAGCATCGTCAAAAGGAGAAGACGAGCTTGTAGTACTCAATAAACACGGTGATGACGGAGTTAGAATTGTAGAAAAATCTTTTAAATTAAATCAAAAATATTTTCCTTTTTCATCTTTAAAACTCTCCTTGTGAAAACCCGATTTAATTATGTCAAAAATATTTGGTGTATCTAAAGCAATGTTAGTCACACTAAAAATTCTCACATTTTGAAATCTTTTTGGCTTAGGTGGTGGCAAGTTTTCAAATCTTTTGTCAACAAAGAAAACCTCCCCATCGGGATCAACGTATTCATCATCCGAATAATCACTCGAGATTGGAATCATAGGCTTAACACTCTTAACCTCCATCGGCGGAGGGGACGGAACTTCATTTTTCTCAACAACTCCTAAAACTCTATTGGAAATCTTTTTGCAAATGCTTTTGATGGGATTGACATTGTACAAAGATGTGATAGAATACACATGAGAAAGAGTGGAGTTTTGGGTTGCATTAATGACGAGTTCTTCCTCATTGAAACGAAGAGTGATTTTTCTTGCATGCACATCGATAAGTGCTCTCGAGGTATCCAAAAAAGATCGACCTAAAATTAACGGAACTTTAGGATCGATGGGAATATCAACAACAATAAAGTCTACAGGATAGTAGAACTTTCCAACTTTCACGAAGACATCCTCGGCAAATCCACAAGCTAGAATCGTAGAATGATCGGCCATTTCGATTGACATTCTTGAAGGAGTGAGATTTGGAAGATTGGGCGATTTAAAAATCTCAAGAGGCATCAAATTAATACTAGCACCAAGATCGGCCAAGGCGTAGCATTCTTCCATGTCTTGGATAGCACATGGGATTAAAAACTTTCCAGGATCACCGACTTTTTGAGGTATGCGGCTTAGAAAAACCGAAGAACTACTAGACGATTTTTGCAATTTTTCTTTGTTGTTCAACATACTTTTGAAGTTTGCGGCAAATCGAGGCATCATGACTAAGGCGTCGGAAAAACTTATATTAAAATGCAAGTCACGAAACATTTTCATAAAAAGTTCAAGTTGATAATTATTTCGTTCTTGTGCCTTTTCCTTGTCTCGTCTTGAAGGGTAAGGTAAAGGTGGTATGGGTTGGGGCAAATTAGGCATAGGCATCGGCCTTGGAATCTCGGGTTCCATGGTTGGTGTAGGTTCAACCGTAGGTGTGGTTTGAGCGGTACTTCGTGGGCTTGTAATTTGCTCCTTTTCAACCACAACCTCGGGTTCTTTCTCTTTTTCCTTCTCCATAGAAGTACTTGGCCGAGAAGTGGGTTCTTTGAAAGTTTTACCACTTCGTGTAGTAATAACCTTCAATTCTCCTTTCGGGTTCACGATGGTATCACTAGGAAGACCACCCGAAGAAGAGGGCTTACACATGATAGCTTCAAACATTTTAGCCATACGGTCTTCAAACTTAGATTGCCTAGCATCCGCTTTTAACAACTCTTGCTTAATCTCATGTTGACCTTGCTCCATTTTTTGTTGATTTTGTTGGAGTCGTGTGACATTTCCTTCCATTTTATTAGCATGAGTTTTAAGTTCATTAGCAAGTTCGTTTTTTAGCTCGTTTTTCAACTCGGATCTTAAGCTAACCATCTCACGTTGCATATTGTCAAACTTAGCATCATTAGCCTTAGCATAACTCAAAAACTCTCCTTGAAGATTTTTGGTGTGATCGTTTTGAAAACCTTGGGCATTGTTTTGAAAATCACGGTTTTGGTTTTGGTTTGAAATTTGCCCATTTCCACTTTGGTAATTACCTTTGTTATAATTTCTTTGATTTCCTTGGTAATTTCCACCTTGGTTGTTGTTGCGATAATTATTAGCATTTTGATTTGGTGGAGCTTGATTTGAACGAGAACCTTGACCGATTTGGTTATAAGTTCCCGTGGCTACGAAAGCATTCGAAGTGTTACCATCCGCGGTAATGCACTCGGAAAGATCATGAGCTCCTCCACACGACAAACAACTTTTAGAAACCGCTTTAACCGAAGCGGTGTTGGAAGCTTCTTGAGCCTTCCAATGGGACATTAGAGTCGAAAACCTATCGAAAAACCGATTTTCTTCATTTGCCTCATCATGTAATGCATTGATACTTTGAGACGATGACGAGCCCCTTTTGGCAACACTCGGTGTGTGACGAGGGCTATAAACTTTAGACCTATTCTCAATAATGACCAAAGCTTCTTCAACCGTTTTACACAAAAGATTACCACCCGCGGCGGCATTCAAATAATCTCTTTCATGATCGTTAAGTCCATTGTAAAACGTGTCGATTTGGTGTAAGTCGGAAAAACCGTGATGAGGACATTCATGTAACATCTCCTTAAACCTATTCCAAGCCGTAGAAAAACTTTCATTTGATTCTTGTGAAAATTTAGAAATCTCATTTTTCAAATGCGTAGTCTTAGAGGGCGGAAAAAATTGGTTCACAAACTTAGAAACGAGATCCTTCCACGTCAATATAGAATTGGGTGGCTCTTTCTCTAACCAAATTTTAGCGGGCCCCGCTAAGGAATACGGAAAAAGCATCATCTTAATCGAGTCATTCGAGACATCCTTGAATTTGCACGTGGCGGTAAGACGATTAAATTGGCGGATATGGTTGTGGGGATTGTCCTTCTCATCACCTCGGAATTTGTTGTTTTGGATCATCGACAACAAACCCATTTTCACCTCAAAATTCTCCGCAAGGATTGCGGGAATCACAATAGCTTCTCCATAACCCTCGGTGGGTGCTTGAAGTAACTCCATCATAGTTCGATTCGCCATGGTTGGTTCTTCTCGTACAATGGGTTCGTCAATAGGAGACTCCTCACTAGAATGAGTTGGAGTGGGAGTTTTGTTCTTTCGTCTACGTGCACGTTTTGCTTGATTACGAGTGAGCATAAACGTTACGTACAACGTGGAGACGAGCAAAGAAGATTCTTTTTGGTATTTTTAATTTTTCAATTTTTTGTGGTTTTTGATTGTATTAACTTTTTGGAAATTGGTGAAATGTATTAAGTAGACAATGAGTCCACAAATCTCCTCCTCAATCAAATCTCTTGATTAAAAAGGCCTCAAGGAATGAAAACGATCACGTGGAGTGAATGCATTCGATGACTTTAGAACGATGGTGGAACACCAAATCGTTCAAGAGGGTTTAATCAATAGAAACCAAGAAAATATATATGATATGTAATAATACTTTGGGCGGCAAAACCCTCGATTCACTCTCAAAATCAAATACGCACAAGCAAGCGGAGGAAACGAGGCGGCGCGAAGCACTTAAGAGCCTTTTTCCTTTAGGTTGTGAAATACAACCGCCTTATACCCACCTTATAGTTTGTATTATCAAGATTAAGCTTCACGAAAGTATTTATCTATTTTTGCCTTTTTCTTTGGTTTGAGATTCGAATACAATGATCGAGTGATGAAATCCCGAATCAAGGTTGTGATTGCTCACGTATTTGGAGTACTTTTGAATTTATTGTTCTACGTATACAATATAGTAATATTCACACAAAAACCGAAAAACGATAATACGTATTAGTAGAGTGCTACTAATACAAATACTATTATGGCTAATATAAAAAACAACAATGATTCAATCAAAACACAACACGCCTCCCCGGCAGCGGCGCCAAAATGATGGTTGTAAAATTACACTTGTTTAGGAAAACAAGGTAAAAACGGTAAGTATTAAGTGTCGGTTTAGGAAAACCAAGCACTTATGACCCTTAATGAGTGGGGATCGTTCTCTCGAGGAGGCACGTGTGTTGTGTAATGAATTGATTTGATTGATTTGTTTTTGATTATTAACAAGAAGATAAGAAATGAGAAAAGGGAAGAAAAGACGGTTACGAAAACGAATTAAAACTACGACGAAAAAGGCGTAAACGTAAAACCATAAAAACGACAAAAATTAAAATTTTAACCTAAAAATTCCTAAAAATTACTAAAAATCCCCAATAAAATTCTAAGAGTTTACAAAAAATCAAAACTTGCCAAAACCTTTTAATTAATTTAATAATGACTTTTTAATGCTAATTAAAGCCCTAAAAATCACTTTTAAATATTAAAAAGCCCTAAACAAGATTTAATAGTTTGTAAACCTCAAAAATGACCTAATTAAGCTAAAGACTATTTTTAAAAATTTTAAAACCAAATTAAACTATTTTTAAACTCCTAAAAACTATTAAAATCTATTAAATCTTAAATTAATTCTAACAATTAATTGAAAAGCCTAAAAAATATTTGGAAAGTGAAAAAGTTCCTATTTTAATGTCTAGAATCTAAGAAAAATGAAAAAAAAGTTAAAAATAAAACTTTCTATTTTTATGAATAAAATAATATTAAAATATTGTAAAAAATAAAAAGTTTAAAAATAAATTCTACAAAATTATCAAAAATCCTAAATATTCTAACTAAGACAAAAATGTAAATTAAAGCTCCTAAAACCTTTTAATTAATTTTATATTAATTTTTAAAGTTGTTGAAAAACCCTAAAATTAAATAAAATCAAAAATTAAAGTTTTTGAAAACTTTTTTGAATGTAAACCTGAAATATATAAATTAAAACCTAAAAACTGTTTTTTTGGATTTTTAAAAGACTTTTTACTATTTTTAATTTACTTTCTAAAATTAAATCTAAAAATAATCCTAATAAATAATTAAATAAAGAGAAAAATACACTTTTAAGCCAGAAAAATCCTAAAGCCTATAACTATCCTAGAAAAATCAAATAAGCCAAAAACACTTAATGAATAAGCCACAAATAAGCCAAAAGGCTACGGCTTATTTAAATAAGAAGAAAACAAAATCGTGTTAAGTAATTAATGAAATGAAACCTTAACGTAAAAACTCATCTAGATCACTGGTAAACGCGTACACTCCCCCAACGAGGGGTCCCGTGTTCGAGTCCAGGGAGGGTGTAGTTTTTGATTTTTATTTCTTTTTATTTTCTTTCTTTTTTAAAACTCAAACAGTAGCCTTACTTAATCACTAAAACACAAACACAAACTAATCCAACAAGGATTAAGCAAGATTGAAATCAAAAACGTGCCCAGTTGGGCTTTGTTGACTGATGAACACAAGTGTTGTTCACTTGTGCAAATATGATCCAAGAGGGGCTTGGATTGTGCTTTTTGGTGTTGTTTCTTGGACAAGCAGGGCACCCTTGTACTCAGTTGAGTACAAGGAGTCAGTACAAACAGAACACAAGCAAAAACAACACTCCAAATAGCACAAATGAAGCTCACAAAGGCAATGAAGGTTGCTGAAGTCCTATATGCAGGTCTGTGGGTATTTTACTTGATTACTTGCATACAAACGAATTTCAAAGCCCAAGATTTCTCACACAACCCAATGATATGACAAACAAACAATCTCAATACCTCAAATACTCCTACTTCTAACAGATTTCATAAACTTGATGCACAAATTCACAAAATAAGCAGAAAAGTGACTAGGTAGATTAATAAGGTATTTTACCACTTATTTTTCATGCAAACTTGTTTAAAATTAAGAACAAACTGAGATACAATCAACACCCAACCTAAAAACACCCTAGTGATAGTATCTAACACGTTTTTGATGCACAAATTAGCCACAAAATCAGATTTAACCCTTGATCCAAACACTCCTTTAAAAATCTGTTTTCACTTTTAACAAACCAAATCCTTTTTAAATTTATCCAAACTGAGTCAAAACCTTCCTAACATGCATACAATAGCATAATAACTCAAATCAAGCCAACTTAACACACATTAAACACTTTTCATGCACAATCACAAAAAGCTCACAATAAACTGAAAAATGAAAAGGTAAAAGGTTTTTACCTTGAGGGACTTACATCCAAGTCCCTCAGTGACAGCTTGTCACCTCCTACAAACTGGGGTTTGTGCTGAACCTTTAACAGCAACAATCCTTCAACAATTAAACCTGCAAAATGGAAATGAAAATACAAGAAAAATGCACTTTTTCTGATTTCTCTTAAAACTTCTTCCAAAAAAAAAACTTTGAAACCAAGTAAACTTGAAACTTGAAACACGTTTTAAAACAAGTTAAACAACCAGAAATCCAATGGTCCACTCCACTTTCACTTCATGGACTTTGAGTTTCTGAAAATTGAAAAACTTGTTTGAAAATCCTTTTGAGAACTCAAACACACAAAGTGTGTATACAATGTTATTGGAACACAGCTTAGCAATTCTAACACACACCAACTTTTTAAGTTTAATAAAAGGAATTACACTTTTTTAAACACAAACACCAAACTTCATTAATTTTTTAAAAAAAGGAATTACACATGAGAATTGCTAAAAACTGGAACAAGGGCTTTACACAAGTTGTAAGCTCCTTAAATAGACAACAATAGAATTATCTAGAACATGGAATAAAAAAATACAAAGCTAAACCCTAATTCTTGAATTCACTAAAAAGCCCTTTGAAGATTTGACTGATTTTGGGTCAAAAACGTCCCATGTGAATGCCAGGCTGTGGAATCTTGATCAGGAGCGTTGGATTGAACTTGGAGGACAAGTAGAATCATCTCACACGTTCATCTTGTCTGCTTGTTGGTTTTGAGGAGAAAATGACGTGCAGGGGAGGGTCAGGGGAGTCACATGGGTGTGTGTGAACATGATGTGTAAGGTGGGTTAGGGTGAGATTGAACTTAATTAACAATCTGGAGCAAATCAACCCAAAACCCCTTGTTTTGGGTTTAATTGGAACTGGGTGGGGATTAGGGTTTAAAGGGGATTAAGAGGTGTTTTGATCTGCTTTGGGGGTAAAAGGGATTTAAATCCCTTGTTTAGTGGGAAAAAAGTTTGACCAGGGGGGTGTTTGACCTAGTTTATTTAAAATAAACCGGGTAATGGATTGGGTGGGGTAATGGATTGTGGGTAGGGTCGGGTTGTATGGGTTATTGGGTGGGGTTTGTGACGTGTCACAATGTGACTGGTGGTGGGGGTTTGGTGGTTTGGCAAAAACAGTCCCCAAGCTATTCTCTCTTCTTCACTTTGTAAATAAATCCATCAATTCCTATTCTTCGTTTATCAACTTTTGCCAAGTTGTCATTTTTGGCACAAAACCTTTAAAAACTTTATCCAAGGGTTTCTTTTGGATATTCTTGATTCTTCAAGGACTGGAATGGTAATATCTTCAAACTTTAAGGACCATACTTGTACAATTGATATTTAGAGGGTCCATTGTGACAAGTTCTTCAAAGATGAGGGACCAAAATTGCCAATCTTCAATTCTTCAAGGGTCATTTTGCAAAATTCCAAACTTGGGCCCGGTTCATTGTGCGACTTCATTTCCCGTGTTTGTTTTTGATTGATTCTTGTGATCTTTTGCCAATTCCTCAATATCCGTACCTAAAAATACACAAGTAACAAACACGAGCATATATTTGGCATATTTGATGATATTTAATTGATTTTAAGCCCGATTTGGACGATGAGACCATGTATAAAAGCAGTCTCATCAGATACGTTGTTTCAACCGTTCTTTGATGAATTCTTTACTCCTCCAAGTATTGTTGCTCCAGAACCTGAGGTAATAGCTCCGGTAACCGAAGTTGTCGCTCTAGCAACCGAAGCACAATCAGACACATCTGCACCTACAATTGGTCAAGATATACCTTCAACGAGTAATTCTCAACCAACACATGTTTCAACTACTCATGTCATGCCTATTGATGATGAAGAGGATGATGATGATCACGATTTGGAATTCGCTCAAATGCGTGAATTTCCATTCTTTGGTGTTGATCAAGTCCTTAAGCTTCTTTAATCTTCTTAAATCTTCTTAATATTTGGACTTTGTCTTGGGATTTCTTCGAACTCGTCTTTTAATTCTTCAATAAACAAGACTCGAGTTCTTCGGCTTTAGTAAACTTCCGTCTTTTGACTTTTTCTTCGATAAATATTCAGAATTGGTCTTGGACTTCCGTTCTTTTTGCACTCTTGACTTCTCGACTTCATCTTTCATCTTTTTCTTCAATAAAAGCCCGTAAATGCCCGTGTTTTCTCCACTTTTAACAATTTCTTCCTAAATCACAACAAAAACACAAACCACGCATAATTCCGACATAAAAGACATAAAATACACGTTTTAGCTCGGTTATTATTATAATTAAGTGGTAAAAAGGATGGGTGTTTACACACCTATCAGGTGTACCAATTCCTGACTCTAATCAAGTCGGGTCGTCCACCACAGAGGAAGCTCCTACTACAGTTTACTCCAATCCATGGATTCGTGAACATGACAGCAAGTGGACAAAGGATCATCCTATAGATTCTATTATTGGTGACCCTAATCGTCCAGTATCCACACGAATTCAGTTACAAGAAAATGCAATGTTTTGTCATTTTGATGCGTTTCTTACTGAAGTTGAACCTAAGACATGGCAAGAAGCTTTTACTCAATCCTGTTGGATAGAAGCTATGCAAGAAGAACTTAATGAATTTATACGTCTTGAAGTATGGGAACTTGTCCCATGCCCGGATCAAGTGCAATTACTCACTTTGAAATGGGTTTACAAGGTGAAACTCAATGAGTTAGGCGGAATATTAAAGAACAAAGCTCGACTAGTAGCTCGTGGATACAAGCAATTATTGGGCATCGACTTTATGGAATCCTTTGCACCTGTTGCCCGTTTGGAAGCTATTAGAATATTCCTCGCTTATGCAGCCCATATGAATATGATCGTTGTAACACCCCCAAATTTATACAACTTAGTACAGCGGAAGACTAGTTGGTGTTACGGGATAGCACATTACTCACATCATAGACAACGCATAAAAATTGCGTCGTTTAATAATAAATCATTTCCATTCATAATATCAAAGTTACATCGGTCCCAAGTCATTATATTTCATACAAAGTTTTACAAAGTATTTGAATGGAAAAATATAGTTTAGGTGCGGGCCATGAATCCTTGTTGTCTTCCCGAGAATTACCTTCAAGTACCTGAGATAAAACATGTTAAAAGAAAAGGTCAGCGATAACGCCGAGTGAATTCATAGAGTTTAATAAATTCCATCAATATAATATCAGTATAAAAGTATTACCGAAAATCATTTTGTACAAATCGTTTTGATAGGCCATAAAATAGCCAAAATCATTTTATACAAATCCTTAGCGAAAATCATAATATAGGCATTTGCCTTAAAAATCATTATACGAGCCAATGTCGTAAAAATATCATACAATACGTCTTATGACGTTGTATAAAGTCAAATAAAAACCGTTATATGAATATGGTTATGAAAACCAAAATACAATCATAATATCAATAGTATGACCCTGTATTGCTAGTCAGGCAATACATCGTAATTCGGAGCGTCTATTATTATTTTGTTAATTCGGATTATTATAAGCCGCATGACATTGTTACCTTACTAAACCAACAACGGGTAGCTAACCCGATACCAATTTTGCCCATCTAAAGTAGCGTGTCGTCACAAAGGTCACGATATTGAAATCTTCTCATACATAAATTCGCTTACCAATCAATGTGGCACGACGGGGATCAACCGTCAAGGCGCGAACTGGGGTGATCGTCCCCAAATAGTACTATTAAATGCATAAGCGTCTACCAACTCCCGGTAGTTCATAATTCATGCTAATGGGACTTTTAGTGACATAACCTAACTTTAATAATCCATTTAATTTCATCTATCGGGTCCATTAATCATTTATCGGGTCATACAATCGGGTCATTCAATCATTCGGGTCCAAAATCAATAAACAAACAATCGGGACAAATGGTGTCCAAACTTTTATAAAAACTAACATGTTATCTCCCTCGCGGGTTTATAAAGCATTTATAAAACATTTAAAAGAGTGCGAGGCTATGAACTCACGTTGATGTGGGAAGGCGGGTTATCGGCAACTCGGACGTACGGTACGTGCTTCAATCACGGAAACCTATATAAATAATAATCGGTCTTAGACGTTTGTCCAATGACTTTATAAAAATATCAATTATGTATACATATGATGATTATATATATATATATGATGATCAAGTGGGTTTACATATTCTCGTTTACTCATTTTAGAGTTATGTGTTGATAACTTTTATACTAGTTTTCTCCTTTTACCTATTTACGTGTTTTTAAGTCCAATAACTTATTACAAGTTCTTTTAACTTGTTTTAATCCATTTTATACCTATATTATCAGTATATACACTTTACAAGTTGGGCCTAAATGGGTTAAGCCCAATAAGTTCTTTTTACAAGTTTATATCTTATTTAGTCCAATTATTAGTCCAAGTATTAGTCCAATATGTTTACTTAGCTCGTTAATGTCCGTATGCCCTAAAGTTCGGGTTTTATCGGTTTTTACTTGTTATACATGTCTATATATCAGTATATAAGTTTTATAAAGTTTTCATTAGACGGGTCCAACCATCTAAGTTTTATTTAACAAAAACGTTAATTTTACGGCAATAGCCGAAAAAGTCGTAAAAATCATATTTATAGTTTTATAACTTATAAAACTTAACAAGTTTCCATTTTTATCATTTATACACTTATTACACCTTTTATATATTTATATAAATAATTTTTATAAGTTAGTGGGTTTTTATTTTACATTTTATATATTAAAATGTGAGTGCTTATATAATAGTATTATTCTTTAATTTCCAAAAATCTGATTTTTAACTTCATCTTCACCAAAACTGCCATATCTTGAGTTCTACATGGAGATAGAAGCTCAAATTTTTATCACATAAACTAAATGATATGTGCTACATTTAACTCTTCTATAGCTACTGTTGAATCATCTTTTAAGTATTTTCTAAAAATCGTCCAAAACAGTAACTTCAGATTTATACCCTAAACTTGTTTTGATCATATCTCACTCATTATTTTGATTCCATTGCATGGCCAACTCTCACATGTGTACAAGACCCATAGCTTACTGTAAATGGATCCTACTTCATTATTTCATCAGTTCATAACATGTTTACTTACTGTTTTATACAGCCATGTAAATTAATCAAGATTTTAACCTTGTTTCATATGGTTTTTCACCTTTTTAATCATGTTTATCAACAACAAATCCCCACATAACATTTTTATCATCATATAATCATCATAAATATATACAATAGGAAATAAAATACATGTTTACATAATCAAAATAACAAGAAGTTGAGGAGGACAATCTTTATACCACCAACTTGATGTAGGTTATGAGTTTGGCATGGTTTTTGATGGAGAAACTTGTGCTTATCCAACACCATCTTCAAGAACTCCAATCTTCATCAACTCCTTGTGGAAAATCAGCCCTAAGACATCATAAAAACTCCTCCATGGATGTTATAACTTGCACCAATCTTCATCTTTTTGAAAGGAGATTAACATATGTTAATTATAACATATGTTTATGGTTAAACTTTGATCAATGATGGTGTTTTTGTGGAGTATTTGGGACGGCAAGATGAGAGAAGATGAGAGAGTTTGTGGTTTTGCATGGAGTAAAAATGAGTTAGTTGTTTTGGTGGAGTGGTTTTGATGTGCTTGGTAGCTTAGTTCATAAGCTTAGGACAAGTGTTATTCATTTTATTTAAGGCTTGACACCTAAGGGTGTTAAGTCATGGTTTGGCCGCCCCATGTTAGTGGGGTGGGGCAAGTGTAAACTTGTCTCATTCCACTAATTTACGGGTATTCATCGATTCTAGTTTCCTCGATTTGCGTGCCCTCGGGTCGTTTTACGAAAAACGTTTTTATAAATTATGAATCAACGTCACAAAAACAATCCAATAAAAATTGTTTCATCAAAAACGGAGTTCGAAAACGTAAATACGTAATCCTAAGGTTTCCGGTTTAGTCGTAAAGGACGTTAAAATAAAATCGTAAGTCCTAATCTCTTCTCGTAAATTTGTGAGTTTATGAACCAACACAAATTTAAAACTCCAAAATAATATTCACGGATAAATTTATTTTCTGAAATGTCGGACTGTCGCCAAAGACGGTGTATGTAAACGTAAGCACGTAACGTTGAATCCTCCGGTTTAGACGTAGTCGATGCTACTCCAAGACGTAAATCCAAATTTCTTCCCAAAAATATGTGAGTTCATATTGTAACATTAAAATAATGTTTTTAAATAATATTCAAGAATAAAATATCAATCGTAAATTGACGGATTGTCACAGCATTTACCCCTAAACAGGATCTTTGTCCTCAAAGATCATCTTACCTTACTACTCGCTTGTTATAGAGTTAAAGCCATGTGGGTATTTCCTCCACACTCGGTCTTTTTTCACAAGTGTAATCCATTATAATACGCGAGTTTCATCAAACATAACTACGGGAATAAGATCAGGCTACATGTTGACTTACTTTCTCTATCCATGATGTTCACGGGTTTTTGATGAATGCAACTTTTCGCCGATCTAAGCTTTGCTAAGAACAATCAGATTTTTACTTGATAGATATTTCATCAAGTTCGATTTACGAAACATAATTTACGCAGTCTTTGAAGTCCTAGGGTAGATCCAGCTTATATGCCTTTCAATCCCAACTTTTTACATCATTTCAATGGTCCCATACAACGGGGACTTATATCCCATGATTTGTCAGATCATGAATTCATTTTTCCAAGGTTAAAAATTGTGGCATAACTTCGCTACCCATTTGGCACTTCAAGATCTACATTTCACATTCACATAACCTCTTGCCCACTACCGGCAGTCAATAATCAAATCCCTATTTCAACAATCATTTCAGATTTCGCGGGTCGGGTATTTTGCAAGGATAGGTTCGCCATCATAGGAAACCTTAAACCTAAAAGACATGTCCAACTCACAATGGGTGTATGTCGGGTGTCTTCATCTCAACTCTTGCTTACGGATGCTCTAAGATTTAGATCCTAACAAGATTCGATCTCAGTCCTAATACGATGATTATCAATGGTAATCTCTCCAAAGGAAAATGATTATACGGTCTATTACCAAAGGTCAATCATTCAAACATAAAACAACACTTATAGTATTTTGTATCGTTACTTTACCTCGTCCCTTCGATTTGGGGTGGTACATAGTATTCTCATCAAGATTCGTCCACAATGACTTCTGAGCAAATCTCAAGAAATTTGATGCGAATCAAGGATCTTGATAGAGATGATCGATACGGCACACCATGTTTACACAACTCTTTTGCATTTATCATTAACGGGAATGATATTAGCAGATTTGGTCAGTCTGTCGACGATGACCCAAATCGAATCAAATTCAGATGATGATCTTTGCAATAACTAGACGTTTACTAATGTATGAGGCGATGTATGCCTTCATAATTGCCATCAGTACATCTTCTTCAGACAAAGATACTTTTAGTCATAAATGACATAAATAGAATACTTATACTTACAAATTCCAACATAACTATATCTCACAATCTCCATATTTAGGCAACCATAAGTGGTCTGTTATACATTTAATGCTATTGGCTTCTCAATCCTGATGGTTCACATTAGCCACGAACCCCTTTTATTTCTATATTATCCTTCTTATAAACATCGGCTATATTTTAAAATGTTCGGCAATTTATTTTGCATCTTCATTATTAAGGAACATGTCCTAACTGGTTCTTTATCTTTTCTACATAATGCGTCGGTATTTATATTCACTTCTCATGATGTTATAATCATCATGTCCATAATTCACTCAGGTATTCTTTCTATATTATGCGTCAGTAATTACGTTCACCTTTCTTCATATTTTCTAAGTTTTAGTTTCTTCTCATCTATTATTTTTATCCGTTTTACTCAATCCGTCGTCTAAAGCGTCGATAATTATTATAATTAATTAAATAATTATTAGTTAATTTTTATGAAGCGTAAACGTAAAAGTTTTAAATTTCTTAGTTCGACCAATTATATAAAATGTTCAAAAATAATTTGAATTTAATTAACAAGATTTTTGTTGATTTATCGAAAATATTTAATAAAATTCGTAAATGTTCGAAAAACCTTTGTTTATACTTTGGTCAAAGTCTTCTTAGTTTGAAAAGCAAAAATTGTCGTTTCAAAGTTTAAGTCATGGTTTAAATGGTTTTACTCAATCCGTCTTAAATTATCTTGAGGTATACACAAACATTTACCCCTAAACAGAAGTTTAGTTAAATGGTTTGTGTATAAGGGAATAATCCCTTTAAAAATCCTTTGTTAAAACATGTTTCCATTTCTTTTTGGTAAAATCCAAAGTCTTAAAAGGGCTCTTAATTTTTGAAGAGTCAATTTATATTCTATTATTCTTTTAATCACAGAGTCAAATCATGTAAAGGTTCAAGTCTTTAATCATGTGTTAATGTTGGGAATCTAAACCTGTTAGATTCCCTGTTCATTGATTTAAACATAATTAGGCTGATAGATAGTCCCTTGCCTGTGCCTAGGAGGCAGGCAAGTTTCGCAAGACTCACAGAGATCCGAGTCTCTGTGAGCAACCTCAGAGGAGTCCATGTCAGAGACATTGTCAGGGAAGTCGAAGATTACCTGAAGACATACTCCTTAGCTGTGATGGATAACAGCCAAGATGTATTAGGGACTCTGACGGGTTGAGAGTTAACAGGGGTGGCAATACCCTGATAACTCTCAGCACACTTTGGACATGCCATTTGTGTGTTCGAGAATATGAAGAATAAGGAAACTGTTTTGGACAACTGTTCCTTAAAGCATAATGGAAGACTACCAAGAATAGAAGGACATCATGTGACTGATGTGGGAACTTGTAAAAGCTTGTGTAGTCGACATCAAGTACTGTTCAAGTCAAACTCGTAACACTATAAATAGGATGTGTATCCTTGCATTAATGTTTAACACTTTGAGATATTAAGAACATTAGTGCGTGTAACTTAGTGAATCAAACAGCTACGACTGTATTCATAAGTTAAGGTTTATTGTTGTTCAAAGTGTGCACAACACATTGTCATCAAACGGTGTTATCCATAACACTTGTAATTCTTTATTATACAATAATAATATTACGTTTGAAAAGTAATACCTTGTGTTGATTAAGTTAAGATTAGGGTTTCTCACATTGATTAGGGACTTTCAATTGGTATCAGAGCTTGTTTCAGACCATACATTGCCTTGTGAAGTCTGTACACATGGTTGGGAAACTCGTTGTTCTCAAATCCTTCAGGTTGAGCAACATAGACTTCCTCAGCCAAATCACCATTGAGGAAGGCACTCTTTACATCCATCTGATAGACAGTGATGTTCATATAGGCAGCATAAGCAAAAAAGATTCTGATGGCTTCAAGTCTAGCAACAGGTGCAAAAGTTTCATCATAATCAATTCCTTCAGTCTGAGAGTATCCCTGTGCTACCAATCTTGCCTTGTTCCTGATGATGTTCCCAATTTCATCCATCTTGTTTCTATAGATCCATCTAGTGCCTGTGATATTCTTTCCAGGTGGAGCTGGCACTAGTGTCCAAACTTTGTTCCTTTTGAACTGATTGATTTCTTCTTGCATAGCAGCTACCCATCCATCTTCTACCAGAGCCTCAGCAACTCTTTTAGGTTCAATTTGAGAAAGAAATTCAGCAAATAAACATTCATTGGCTGAGGCTGACTCAGAGTCTTGGATTCGCTGTCTGGTTGTGACCCCTGCATTTGGTTCCCCAATAATGTTTACAAGAAGAATGTGTTGATCTCTTGACCACTTATTTTGAGGAGCTGGAGTTTCAAGAACAGGGGTACTAGAGGGCACAGCTGGAACAATTTGAGTCTCATCCTGCTGACTAGGAGGGCTTTCTTCAAAGACTACTTCAGTGTCTGAGTCTTCTTCAGCCACATCAAGGGAAGCAATTTCATTATCAGCAGGAGCAACTTCAGAGGTTTGAAGAATTGGTGAGTCATTAATATCATGAGAAGGACCATCAGAGATTTGAGGTTCTTCTTCATCAAGTCCCTGAGAGGTAGGAACTTCTATGTTGTGAGTAGACAGAGGATCAAAAGCAGGAACATAAGGAGTGAGAGTGTTGGAGTGGTGATGACTGGTAGGTCTGGGTTCAGTGAACTCATCACTTGGGAAAGAAATATTTTCATTAAAATCTACTTCATCACCCTCTGTTCCTGTTCTCTGTATGACTTCATCATCTTCATTAAATCTGACATGGAAAGTTTCTTCTACTTCTTGTCTTCTGATGTTGAATACTCTGAAGGCTTTGGCTGTTGGAGAGTATCCCAAAAAGAATCCATCATCAGCCTTTTCATCAAACTTTCCAAGTTTATCCCTGTAGTTATAAATAAACACAGGGCATCCAAACACATGAAAATAGCTGACGTCTGGAGATCTTTTTCTGAAAACTTCATAGGAGGTTTTGCCATGTCTTTTGACAATGATTGATCTGTTTTGAGTATAGCAGGCAGTGTGTACAGCTTCTCCCCAAAATTGCTTTGGTAAGGCTGCACCATTTAACATAGTTCTTGCTGCTTCAATCAGAGTCCTGTTTCTTCTTTCAGCCACACCATTTTGTTCAGGAGTGCCAGCTGAAGAGAAGTTCTGTGAAATCCCTTTTTCATCACAAAATGATTCAAGTTGATGATTCTTGAATTCTGTACCATTATCACTTCTTAGAGCTTTGACTCTAACATCATTCATATTTTCAACCTGTCTGATGAAGGACATGATGGCATCAGCTGCATCACTTTTCCTTTTGAGGAAGAACACCCATGTATATCTTGAAAATTCATCAACTATGACCAAGGTGTATTTGTTGTGATTAATGGTTTGAGGTTTGA
This sequence comes from Glebionis coronaria, assembly GCA_025667525.1. Lineage (NCBI taxonomy): Eukaryota > Viridiplantae > Streptophyta > Magnoliopsida > Asterales > Asteraceae > Glebionis > Glebionis coronaria. The sequence goes on from CM046878.1 coordinate 401,221,210, forward strand.
CAGGCCCAAACAAGTCCATGTGAAGGAGATGTAAGCACTTGTCAATAGAGAATGATTGCCTAGTCTTGAATGAAGACCTGTGATGTTTTCCTTTGACACAGGCAGAACAAGTTTTGTCTTTGGAAAACATTACTGAAGGTAGACCAGCAACCAAGTTTTGAGTGGCTATCTTATTGATGTTCTTGAAGTTGAGATGAGACAGTCTTTTGTGCCACAGCCAGTTAACACTTTCAGAGGCTTTGGCAAGAAAACAATTTGAGCTGTCTTCAGAGCACACCGCCATGTTGATGACATACACATCTCTCCTTCTAGGTGCCACCAGCACAACATCATTATTTTTGTTGAATATGGTTCCCTGAGTCTTAGTAAACAAAACCTTATAATCAGCATCACATAATTGACTGATGCTAATAAGATTGTGTTTAAGACCATTCACATATGCAACCCTGGTAAATGTGATCCCATTGCAATTCACTGAGCCATATCCTTCTGTGTCACCTGAAGAGTTATCTCCAAACACCACTTTGGGACCTGGCTCCTTTGAGTATCTGTGCAGGTATTGTTGAATCCCTGTCATGTGTCTAGAATAGCCACTATCTAGATACCATACCGATTCCTTGAGATATTTCTGCACAGATACATAGAAACAGATTAGTTCCTATGGTGAACCCACTTTCCAGTGGGTTCCCTGAATTGCTTGTTACCAACTCTTGTGTTCCTGAAAAACTTTTGTCGTTGGGATGGACAGTTCATTGTTTCATGGTTATAACTCCCACAGATATCACACCCAGGGAAGTCACCACACTCGTCTGAGTGATGGTCTGTGAACCCACAGAATTTACAGGGAGGATAAGAATTGTAATTTCCCTGTTGTCTTTTGGAACTCTGTGGTCTGTCCCTAGAGGGTGTCTGAGCTCTTTTAGCTGCCATGTGTCTGTCATGATCTAAGGTCGAGTGGTGAGAATTCTTACAAACATTGCAATAAGGTTTGATTAACCTTTCCCCTTTGGGTTCACCTAGGACAGACTTAGGTTCATGAGAAGTAGAGCATTCAGCGGAAGGCATAATGTGTTGTTTCAAGAGTTCTACTTCTTTCATAAGAGACAACAGGCGATCTTCAGTGGTGGGGTCAACCTTATTCATAGCTTTAGTAGAAACAGGCTTAAAAGCTACTTGTTTACCAGTTGGTTTAGCAGGCACACGAAAAACTTTGGCTGGAGGATTCTCAATATCTATCTTAAGTTCATCCTTAGCAGATCTAGAAGAACTGCTAGGTTCAACTCCAGAGAGTTTGGGCAAGGGTGGAAGCTCAGCCACATCTTCAGAGACAGGGTCATTAGTCAAAGAGGTATCTGACATATGAATAGTCTCTGTAGATTTAAAGACAATGTCTTTGGGTTTGGTGATAATCCTCAGCTTTTTATGCTTAGCAGTTATATCCCTGTTTAAGTCAGCAGGCACTTCATCCCTAAGCAATTCATCAATAGTAAACCTAGCACACAGCCATTTTTCAATAACTTTGTTTAATTCAGTGACTTGATCATTTAAAGCTAAGTTTTTCAAGGTTAATCTAGCTACCTCATTTTGCAGGGATATTTTTTCTAAGTTAACCCGCCTGAGAGTTTCACATTCAGCCTTAGTATTTATCATTTCAGTTTTAACAGAGTGAAACTTATCAAGTAGGTTCTTCCTTTGTTCCTCAACAAAGTGCAAATCAACAATGGTGTAATCAAGGACATGCTTACGTTCATCACTATCAGACATAGAAAGAAGCCTGTGTACCTTTTTCATTGTGATGTCGACCCTTGTCATGACATTAACCCTGCCCTCACACCAGCTGAAATCCTTGCTAAAGCCCCTCTGAAGATTAAGTATTTTTCTCCTATGTGGCGTGTCCTCTTCACCCACATTGTGAAGTCCCTGGGAGGCATGCAGGGATCACAGGATCAAATGTCGTTCAAACATCAGACTATTGCGTATGGATTAATATGGGGAGCTGATGTTGACGTTGGAAGCATCCTTTTCTCTAACCTGGTAGAACAACTGAAGGGAAGGAATCAGGTCAGGGAAAAGAACATCTGTTATGTGCGCTACCTGTCCCTGATCTTTGAGAGTTTGCTGGGAGAGAATTACCATAACAAAGCCTTGACAACTCTGAAGCCATATCGCATCACAGGCGCCATCTACAAGGAGATAGGAGCTGAGGATATCCCTATCACTGCACACATGCTGAACGTTGCAAACTAGGTACCCAACGCTGAGAAGCCCTTGCTCCCTTCCTCTGAGAAGGTGAATACTTCTAGTGTCGCTGGCAAGTCTACGTCTTTGACCTCTGGGCAGCACACTACTAAGTCCAAGGCTTCATCTGGCCAACAGCTGAAGAAGAAGAAAATCCCCTCTTCTTCCCAACCTAAAGCTGTTAGCAAGGCCAAGGAAAAGAAGATTTACACCGCCTCTGGTCCAGATACTCTTGTGGATACAGAATCTTTGGCTGACAAACAACAGGCGTCTAGTGTCTCTAAGTCAGCAGAGACTACAGGAAACCAGCCAAACCAAGCTGATATCTCACAGGTAATCAGTGTACATTTTTAGAGGTTCACAATCAACCACTCTCATTTGTCTGTAGGAGAGAGTGGTGAAGTTAGGGTAATCCTCGACCCATAGAAGTCTGTCATTTCACTTAGAATACTTTAAGACTTCTGTACACTCTGTCTTTGTACCAGGGAGTGATTCATTTGTGTTTATAAAGCACCCCGATGACCCTGAACCCTCTAGACAGTATTCAGGCTAACAACAACCTGAATACATTAATGTCTCAACCTTGAAGGCTGTACTTCACACAGCCTCTTGGTTCCCTCATTAAAAAGAGTCCCAAAGGATTTATCCTTTCAGGGGGAGCTGAATCATCACCCTCAGCTTTCCTAGGGGCAGCGTAACAGGCGACCTACAACAACATATGTTTCACTCTTAAAAGAGTCCCAAAGGTTTTACCTTTTGGGGGGCTGAATAATCACACTCAGCTTTCCTAGGGGCAGCGAAATGGCGATCATTAAACAACATATGTTTCACAATCAAAAGAGTCCCAAAGGTTTTTACCTTTTGGGGGGGCTGAATAATCACACTCAGCTTTCCTAGGGGCAGCGAATGGCGACCATTAACCACACTTCATTCACACTTAAAAGAATCCCAAGGATTTATCCTTTGGAGTGGCTGAGTAATCACCCTCAGCCTCTCTGGGACAGCGAAATGGCGACCATTCACTTTATATTTTCCCTGTTACTAATTTCAACAAACTTGCAGGCTGAAATTGTACAGCCAGTCAAAGAACCTCAGGTACATGAAAAGGAGGCTGAAACAATAACTCAGGACATTCCACATGAAGAAGAACTTGAGCTCAATACTGATGAAGAAATGCTCTCTGTAGAAGATTATGTCGCTGAGTTTGAACCCATGCCTGAGGATGAATTCCCTGAGGGAATGTTTGATGAAGAGGAGGAAGAAGATGAGGATGACCAGCTGTCAGCCTCTCTCCTAAAGAAGATGACAAGACTTCTCCTCTTAAGGAAGCTGTTGACACACAAAACTCTGCTACATCCGCAACAACAGTCTTCCAAAGACCAATTTATGATCCAACAGCTGAATTCCTCTTGTTTGATCATCCTACCCAGACTAACTTCGACTTGATTCCAAGGGAGGATGATTTTGCTCAACAAAGCCTCAATATCAAGAATCTTCAGCCTGTACACCATCAGTCTGATATTGAGCGCTTATCAAGAAAGTTGGACGTGATCAAGTCAGAGATGCACAATTTTACTGTCACTTTTCCAGGCATAATAAAGAAGGCTGTGACTGAGGCTGTCACTGAACCTATTCAGGAGGGTGCAAGAAAAGGTGTGTCCCAGGGACTAAGTCATCTCTCGACACGGATCAAGGATGCAATTGACTCTGTTGTCCCAGCCATGTTCCATGAACAAGAGAACAACATGAACAGGCACTTCAATGCAGTACGCAACAGGCAATACAACCATGCTGGTTTTATTGTCAGGCGTGTTCAGGCAAATACCAATGCCAATGCCAACCTATTGCTGAAGATTGCCAGGGCATCAAGGAAAAGACAGCGTGCCATGGCTGCCTCTGTGGAGCAGATTGCAAGCAGATTTCAGGCACGTTCATCCAAGCATAAGAGAAGTAAGGATAAACGTGAGGGGGAGAAGACTAATATACTCAGCCTTGCATCTGCTGAACAAGGCTCATCTTCAGCCAATCCTTCAACAACACCTGTTCCTCTTCAAGTCATCACACCAGTTATAGTACCTGATGATGAGGATCAGACTCAGGGGGAGCAACAAACACAAGATGGAGCTGACTCATCTAAATCCATGATCTTAGTTAACATCAGCAAGCCTGAGGATGATGATGAACCAGCAGCCAAGAAACTTAAATTCACTGTGAGCTCCCTACCAAAATCTATTCAAAATCAGGCTCAGACAGCGTTCCTCAAAAGAGCTGATGATTTGAAAAACATAAGTGTGGAGTCCTCTGTCTCAAAGAAAGGTAAAGAGATAGTTTTGGTTGATACTGACACCAAACTTAAGAAGATAGCTGCGATGCTAGAGACAGGAGGATCCATAACAGACCTTTCCCAATTTTCAACCTTTACACCTTCCGATGAGAGTCCTTTAACGCCTGAAGAAATAGAGCAACAGGCTGAAGAATTCAAAAGACTAAGTGAGCTCAAGGCAGCCAAAGAATTAAATGAAGCCACTCTGAGAAAGATGGCACCACCTGAAAAAGAAAAACAAAAACAAAGGTTGAGGGAAATGGAACTTAAACGCGCTGAGGCTTTAAAGAAAGTCAAAGCTGACTATGATGCCTGCGTGAACAACAGGTATGCTGCTGGCAAGATAACCAAGTTTAGATACACCATTCACAAGTCCACAAACACCCCACAGATGATCTTATGGAGGGATAATCAACAGAGGAATATGGATGTGTTTGACAACTTCAGGTTAAAAACACTTGGGTTATCAGAATGGTTTGAACTCGAAGCCTTAGCTGCCAAAAAGTCTGGACAGGCAAATTTCCTTCTGCTTAAAACTCTTAAGGCTAAGTTTAACTGGATCAAGGAAACAGCTGCCAAACTCAAGATTGATCCCCCACCACAGCTTTTCGAACAAGGACCCCCAAAGACAGGCAACAAAAGAAGAAGAATTTCCCAAATCATTGATGAAACTTTTGTTACTGAAGATGTTCGTGTGGATGGCATGCACAGGGATCTGATCCTTCCTAATGGTATAGTTGGCCCTGTTGATGGTCAGACATACTCAGTGCCTGAAAGAGGAATGGCGTTTATGAACAAAGCCTGCCAATATGCTTTTCAGAGGGAAGATGAACTTTGCCTGGCTTCAACTATTCAGCTACTCTGTCACAAGAAGTGTCTCAAGATCAACTCAGAGTATTCCAAGAAGTTTGCAAAGACTTTGCAGGATGAAATTGATAACAGATTAGATGTGGCCGAAGCTGAAGAAAGAATAAAAAATGATGACTATTGAAGATAGTGTCAGCCCTTTTACCTTCATCTTTTATTTAACTTATGTAATGAACTTGTAATTTTTCTTTAAGTCTTAATAAAATCATGAGGTATGTTTGTTTAGATCTGTTATGAGTAAGAAGAAGCTGTTAAACTCACTTACCTTAACTTAGTTAGATCTAGCACTATTTATGTTTAAATAGGGGGAGATTGTTGGGAATCTAAACCTGTTAGATTCCCTGTTCATTGATTTAAACATAATTAGGCTGATAGATAGTCCCTTGCCTGTGCCTAGGAGGCAGGCAAGTTTCGCAAGACTCACAGAGATCCGAGTCTCTGTGAGCAACCTCAGAGGAGTCCATGTCAGAGACATTGTCAGGGAAGTCGAAGATTACCTGAAGACATACTCCTTGGCTGTGATGGATAACAGCCAAGATGTATTAGGGACTCTGAGGGGTTGAGAGTTAACAGGGGTGGCAATACCCTGATAACTCTCAGCACACTTTGGACATGCCATTTGTGTGTTCGAGAATATGAAGAATAAGGAAACTGTTTTGGACAACTGTTCCTTAAAGCATAATGGAAGACTACCAAGAATAGAAGGACATCATGTGACTGATGTGGGAACTTGTAAAAGCTTGTGTAGTCGACATCAAGTACTGTTCAAGTCAAACTCGTAACACTATAAATAGGATATGTATCCTTGCATTAATGTTTAACACTTTGAGATATTAAGAACATTAGTGCGTGTAACTTAGTGAATCAAACAGCTACGACTGTATTCATAAGTTAAGGTTTATTGTTGTTCAAAGTGTGCACAACACATTGTCATCAAACGGTGTTATCCATAACACTTGTAATTCTTTATTATACAATAATAAGATTACGTTTGAAAAGTAATACCTTGTGTTGATTAAGTTAAGATTAGGGTTTCTCACATTGATTAGGGACTTTCAGTTAATTATTCAAGGTTCAGGTTTTTATTGTTCGGCCAATTCAGGGCAATCTATAATTAATTATTAACCTCATTCTTATTCTTATAAACAAACAAATAAATGGTCCTTAATGATCACGAGCATGAATTTATCAAATTACAGCCTACACACGTGGTTCACCAAATTTATGAATGGTTCATGTGTATTAGTCAATCCAAACGACATCACGTGAAACTCATAATGTTCATTACAAGTACCGGATGTAGTGATTGGAATACATAATCCTTTTCGCAGATGCGATGGTGATGATAACCATGCCGTGGATCAAATCTTTAAAACATACGCTAAAACCTTGTAAATTATCGAACAAATCTTCCATTTCGAGTTATGGATATCGTTTTCGATTGTCAATTTACTCAGTCACAGTAATCTATAAATATAAGGAAAGATAACACCATAGCTCTTCAGGATGACAGGCTTGGTATAATAAAATCTTTCTCCGACAACTTTCTCAGTTGTACGGTAATTCCTTTAATTTAGATGGTACTGACGTATAGTGTACAAGCCACAAGTGCAACACCGGGAATATAATCAATACCAATTTCAACTTGCCTTAATGGCAAAAGTCTAGGTAATTCACCAATAAATACCTCCTAAAGTTTCAGATAATATTATCATCCTTTAATAAATTCATATTAAGTTCTTCTAGATTACAATATCTATAACTAGTTCACGACTATTCACGTTATAATTTCAAGTCTAAATGCACGATATGGTCATCCATCAAGAATTATTTAGGCCAATTTTGATAATCACATCTTATCATTTAGGAGAATTCTATTCGAGTTCCCATCAATTAAGACAATGTCGTCATGTCATAATCAATCAATCCATTCTACTGGCACTATCAACTTTCCAGTTATCTTGCCGTCGATAAGATGTGAAGTTCTCAAAAGACTAATAATAACTCATAATCCTTCACAAATTCAAGGATATCTAGAGACACAACTACTATTAAAAGAGTAAGGTCAATGCATAATCTATGCGAGAGAATTTCAAATCAGATACAGACGAAAACATTTAACGAATATGAATATATCCCATGTTTTCATTAATTTGAGTACGCATTCGAAAGCTCCTCGGATCGTTACCCAGGTCAGTCAAATGAAATCAAATCATAAGAAATGATAAGAACGTCAATACATCTAGTCGGGTATCAACACTTGGTAATCAGATACTTTTCCTAAGAATCTCACTACGGGATAATTAGACGAGAAAGAATTGTCAATTGTCAAATAAGACAATTTCCATAGATGAGTAAATTCGACTCAGAAGAATAGATGCTACAGGCACATATGTAGGTATCCCTAACATTATGTCCTTATTTTTCACTTCTTGCAGATCTCATTAAAATTTAATCCTTCACAATCCTCACAGAAAATGTAGTGTTTATTCATTAGTTTTATGGTGACTACTAATCAGTCTTGCATAGTCCATTCCAAATTGTATGTAGGCGCGCAACTATATACAATTTCAAGATTAACGATGCAATACTCAGTTCGTCAAAACTTTATCATCATGTTTATAATAATAAAAACATTTTCATGATTAATTCTTAAATAAGGATCAAGAATAAATTTACAAAGATTTTCTTTGTTATGGAAACAGTTAAGTTTTCCAAAGCGTCTCATAAACAACTTCATTTCAATAACAATCACTTATAAATCTCACTTTTAATAATCCTTATTGTGATGAAAATTAAATTTTCTCAAAGGATACTGTTTTAACTTATAAAAACAATGAGTGATCTGCAAAGGAGTGATGAAAACTTGTTCACCAAGAACTTAACTACAATATGATAGGAAATGAGCTTTAGCCAGATAATCATGAGGTTCATGATCTCGATGGCACTCAGGAATACAAAGAGAATAATTCACAACGTAACTCAAATCAAGATGAGTACTTGTTCAATGGTTGCATCACTAATGCGAGCATTAGGAAGAAGCAAGAAAAGATAGATAACATCGATACACGTAGAATTTAGTAATCAAAGGTAGTCTTTTTATTAATCACAAACAAGTCAAAATTGTACCGTAACACATTACGTGTCACTATGTCATACAATTCTCAGAACTCATCCTACCAACTGATGTCTCAGTTAAGTTAGGGATTTTTAAAAGATACCACAATGAATACTAATCTACAAGAGTCATTAGGTGTCCCACCTGTCCCGGAAGATCCATCGGTCCCAATTCAGAAGAAGATTTCTTCAATTTATTTATTGGACACTGGGCATCCTCGTTAGTGGACAATGGCCTAGGAACAACCCTTAACACGAATCAACAATCAATTAAAACCTTATAATTCAATCACAGAACTTAACGACTTATATTAACAATCTCATATTCCATACAGGTTAAGTTTTACTTTATTCAAATTTCAACCAATTTTATACTCAATTCAATATCCTACCTCATATTCCAATACTTACAACCTTATTCTTTGGCCTTGTAAGGGCAATACAATCTCAATATGAATCAACACTTAATTTCCAATCCTATTAGCTCTTACAACAAAAATTATCAAATGAGTCATTAATATGAAATGACTTGATCATTCAACTAGACTTCTCGGAAAGGTATTAGTGGCATGAGGCTTTTGGGTAATGGTTCCAATAACAGCCTCAAGTGCAACATTCACCCTTTCGATTTCAATTTAAGAATTGGATGACAACGAATCAGATGTCATCTTTCTAGGTGGTAATGTTTTGTCAAACTCCACTCTATAAGAAAGATCGTCATGACATCGATATCAGATTTAATCTCGCCAGTTCTTATTTCAATTTCACAATCAACTAATATCTACATTTCTACGAGTATCAACCATTTGCTGGGATCATAAATATCCCCAACTTGGTTTAGATCTAGGATAGCTAGAGTTCCTACGAGAATAGCTTCGATTAATTTACTAGGGGATTTAGGGTTTCTTGTGACAATCTACGTCGTATAAATACCTCGTATAAAAATCAAAATAATCATCAAACAATCATGTAATAAAATTACATCATATATATATATAATCCAAGTTATATATATATATTAAAATAACACTTCTCAGTCTTGGCCTTGTCGGTAACTCGGGAATTCTTCGGCACCGTTATAGTCAAAAGATTTTTAGACATTTTTAGAAAAATGTTTATAGTTAAAAGATTTTGAAAAGTTTTATTCAAAACCTTAGTTTTAAAAATCTTTCGTTCTCTATAACGAGAGCTCTGATACCAAACTGTAACACCCCCAAATTTATACAACTTAGTACAGCGGAAGACTAGTTGGTGTTACGGGATAGCACATTACTCACATCACAGACAACGCATAAAAATTGCGTCGTTTAATAATAAATCATTTCCATTCATAATATCAAAGTTACATCGGTCCCAAGTCATTATATTTCATACAAAGTTTTACAAAGTATTTGAATGGAAAAATATAGTTTAGGTGCGGGCCATGAATCCTTGTTGTCTTCCCGAGAATTACCTTCAAGTACCTGAGATAAAACATGTTAAAAGAAAAGGTCAGCGATAACGCCGAGTGAATTCATAGAGTTTAATAAATTCCATCAATATAATATCAGTATAAAAGTATTACTGAAAATCATTTTGTACAAATCGTTTTGATAGGCCATAAAATAGCCAAAATCATTTTATACAAATCCTTAGCGAAAATCATAATATAGGCATTTGCCTTAAAAATCATTATACGAGCCAATGTCGTAAAAATATCATACAATACGTCTTATGACGTTGTATAAAGTCAAATAAAAACCGTTATATGAATATGGTTATGAAAACCAAAATACAATCATAATATCAATAGTATGACCCTGTATTGCTAGTCAGGCAATACATCGTAATTCGGAGCGTCTATTATTATTTTGTTAATTCGGATTATTATAAGCCGCATGAGATTGTTACCTTACTAAACCAACAACGGGTAGCTAACCCGATACCAATTTTGCCCATCTAAAGTAGCGTGTCGTCACAAAGGTCACGCTATTGAAATCTTCTCATACATAAATTCGCTTACCAATCAATGTGGCACGACGGGGATCAACCGTCAAGGCGCGAACTGGGGTGATCGTCCCCAAATAGTACTATTAAATGCATAAGCGTCTACCAACTCCCGGTAGTTCACAATTCATGCTAATGGGACTTTTAGTGACATAACCTAACTTTAATAATCCATTTAATTTCATCTATCGGGTCCATTAATCATTTATCGGGTCATACAATCGGGTCATTCAATCATTCGGGTCCAAAATCAATAAACAAACAATCGGGACAAATGGTGTCCAAACTTTTATAAAAACTAACATGTTATCTCCCTCGCGGGTTTATGAAGCATTTATAAAACATTTAAAAGAGTGCGAGGCTATGAACTCACGTTGATGTGGGAAGGCGGGTTATCGGCAACTCGGACGTACGGTACGTGCTTCAATCACGGAAACCTATATAAATAATAATCGGTCTTAGACGTTTGTCCAATGACTTTATAAAAATATCAATTATGTATACATATGATGATTATATATATATATATGATGATCAAGTGGGTTTACATATTCTCGTTTACTCATTTTAGAGTTATGTGTTGATAACTTTTATACTAGTTTTCTCCTTTTACCTATTTACGTGTTTTTAAGTCCAATAACTTATTACAAGTTCTTTTAACTTGTTTTAATCCATTTTATACCTATATTATCAGTATATACACTTTACAAGTTGGGCCTAAATGGGTTAAGCCCAATAAGTTCTTTTTACAAGTTTATATCTTATTTAGTCCAATTATTAGTCCAAGTATTAGTCCAATATGTTTACTTAGCTCGTTAATGTCCGTATGCCCTAAAGTTCGGGTTTTATCGGTTTTTACTTGTTATACATGTCTATATATCAGTATATAAGTTTTATAAAGTTTTCATTAGACGGATCCAACCATCTAAGTTTTATTTAACAAAAACGTTAATTTTACTGCAATAGCCGAAAAAGTCGTAAAAATCATATTTATAGTTTTATAACTTATAAAACTTAACAAGTTTCCATTTTTATCATTTATACACTTATTACACCTTTTATATATTTATATAAATAATTTTTATAAGTTAGTGGGTTTTTATTTTACATTTTATATATTAAAATGTGAGTGCTTATATAATAGTATTATTCTTTAATTTCCAAAAATCTGATTTTTAACTTCATCTTCACCAAAACTGCCATAGCTTGAGTTATACATGGAGATAGAAGCTCAAATTTTTATCACATAAACTACATGATATGTGCTACATTTAACTCTTCTATAGCTACTGTTGAATCATCCTTTAAGTATTTTCTAAAAATCGTCCAAAACAGTAACTTCAGATTTATACCCTAAACTTTTTTTGATCATATCTCACTCATTATTTTGATTCCATTGCATGGCCAACTCTCACATGTGTACAAGACCCATAGCTTACTGTAAATGGATCCTACTTCATTATTTCATCAGTTCATAACATGTTTACTTACTGTTTTATACAGCCATGTAAATTAATCAAGATTTTAACCTTGTTTCATATGGTTTTTCACCTTTTTAATCATGTTTATCAACAACAAATCCCCACATAACATTTTTATCATCATATAATCATCATAAATATATACAATAGGAAATAAAATACATGTTTACATAATCAAAATAACAAGAAGTTGAGGAGGACAATCTTTATACCACCAACTTGATGTAGGTTATGAGTTTGGCATGGTTTTTGATGGAGAAACTTGTGCTTATCCAACACCATCTTCAAGAACTCCAATCTTCATCAACTCCTTGTGGAAAATCAGCCCTAAGACATCATAAAAACTCCTCCATGGATGTTATAACTTGCACCAATCTTCATCTTTTTGAAAGGAGATTAACATATGTTAATTATAACATATGTTTATGGTTAAACTTTGATCAATGATGGTGTTTTTGTGGAGTATTTGGGACGGCAAGATGAGAGAAGATGAGAGAGTTTGTGGTTTTGCATGGAGTAAAAATGAGTTAGTTGTTTTGGTGGAGTGGTTTTGATGTGCTTGGTAGCTTAGTTCATAAGCTTAGGACAAGTGTTATTCATTTTGTTTAAGGCTTGACACCTAAGGGTGTTAAGTCATGGTTTGGCCGCCCCATGTTAGTGGGGTGGGGCAAGTGTAAACTTGTCTCATCCCACTAATTTACGGGTATTCATCGATTCTAGTTTCTTCGATTTGCGTGCCCTCGGGTCATTTTACGAAAAACATTTTTATAAATTATGAATCAACGTCACAAAACGAATCCAATAAAAATTGTTTCATCAAAAACGGAGTTCGAAAACGTAAATACGTAATCCTAAGGTTTCCGGCTTAGTCGTAAAGGACGTTAAAATAAAATCGTAAGTCCTAATCTCTTCTCGTAAATTTGTGAGTTTATGAACCAACACAAATTTAAAACTCCAAAATAATATTCACGGATAAATTTATTTTCTGAAATGTCGGACTGTCGCCAAAGACGGTGTATGTAACGTAAGCACGTAACGTTGAATCCTCCGGTTTAGACGTAGTCGATGCTACTCCAAGACGTAAATCCAAATTTCTTCCCAAAAATATGTGAGTTCATATTGTAACATTAAAATAATGTTTTTAAATAATATTCAAGAATAAAATATCAATCGTAAATTGACGGATTGTCACAATCGTCTATCAGATGGATGTGAAGACGGCATTTCTTAATGGTGAAATCAAGGAAGAGGTCTATGTTCAACAACCGGATGGTTTTGTGAATCCTAAATATCCTAATCATGTGTACAAGCTTAAGAAGGCTCTCTATGGGTTGAAGCAAGCTCCTCGCGCCTGGTATGATCTATTGTCACAATTCCTCATTACGCAAGGCTTCGCTAAAGGCAAGGTGGATCCCACGCTGTTCATTCAGAAACGAGGTAAAGATATGATTATGGTACAAATATATGTTGATGATATTATATTTGCAGCCTCGACCCAAACTTTATCCGACGAGTTTGGGACACTCATGTCTTCCAAGTTTAAGATGTCAATGATGGGCAAGGTATCATTCTTCTTAGGTCTTCAGATATCTCAGAGTCCCAGAGGCATCTTTATCAATCAATCCAAGTATGCTCTTGAATCGCTTAAGAAATATAAGATGGAATCTTGTGATCCCGTGGATACTCCAATGGTGGAACGAACTAAGCTTGATGCAGATCCACATGGAGTTGCCGTTGATCCGACACTTTATCGTGGAATGATCGGTACTCTTCTGTATATCACAGCTAGTCGCCCTGATCTTCAGTTTGCTATATGTATGTGTGCTCGGTATCAAACTCGAACTACTGAGTTACACTTGGCTACTGTGAAATGGATCTTTCGGTATCTTATAGGAACCATTAATTGGGGACTTTGGTATTCGAAGGACTCCTCGATTGCACTAATGGCATATGCAGATGCAGATAACGCGGGTTGTCAAGATACAAGGCGTAGCACGAGTGGAACTTTGCAACTACTAGGAGATCGACTAATCAGTTGGGCATCGAAAAGGCAGAAAAGCTCTGCAATTTCAAGTACGGAAGCAGAATACATAGCTATGTCCGGTTGCTGTGCTCAAATTCTTTGGATGAGATCGCAATTAACTGACTATGGTCTAGGTTTCAACAAAATTCCGATGTACTGTGACAACAAGAGTGCAATTGCCTTATGCTGCAACAATGTTCAATTCTCCCGGTCGAAGCATATTGACGTTCGCTACAATTTCATCAAGGAGCAAGTGGAAAATGGAGTAATAGAGCTTTACTTTGTCCGATATGAGTATCAATTGGCGGATATTTTCACGAAGGCTTTAGATTGCGCTCGAATTGAATTTTTGGCCGACAAGCTAGGAATGAGAACCTTCTCGCCTGAGACTCTTAAGGAACTAGCAGATGAAGCGAAAGAATTGTGGTGGTAAACTATTCTCCGTATCCTTGGTGATCATTTGTATATATTGTTTATATTTTTATCCACAAAAGCAAAATACAAAAATATAAAACCATATAAAAACAATAAAAATTGAAAAATTCATAAAAATCCAAAAATGTTTTTACCTTATTTTTCAAAGGAATGTCTTTTGGTACGATAATATTTACGGCCTTAGAAATATTGATTAATATCGACACGACGCCATAAATAGAGTTCGTACAAAAGTTGTAAATATTTCATAAAACATGCCAATATGGCTTGTAGTTATTTCTGACTGCAACCCAGTTTTCACATTAAAGTCAAGTATTTCTTATGAAAGCTTTGGCTCACAACGGGAATTAATTTTCTCGGGCAAGGTTTACTTTAAAACCTTGTAAGGGATCAAGTTTACTTTATAACTTGGTCTAACACAAATCTATGTACGCTTCAGTGCATTTATTTGTTAAAACAAGAGAAGTCTTGTTTTTATGAAGTTATCATCTCTACAACCATAGCAATCTACAATTGGTATCTACATACTCGATGATGCGACTACTCAAACGACGACTACAGCTCTTTCAATAGAACACGGGTCAACAATTGAGGGGGAGCAATTGTCAAGCATTCAGAATCTTCGATGCCGAAAGTACCAAGTTCACAAGTCGGTGTCATGACAACAATACCAATAGTACACGTGGTGTCGAGAGATGACTTCAGACGTGACGAGGTGACCAACATATGCTGACAAGAACCATTTGATCTTATCATCTGATGTTCTCAACTATCAGGTCCAACCTTGTCAATTCTTTTCTAGTATGGTAAATATGTGATCATGTTACAAATCGGTATCATATCTCATACGTTTGATATCATGAAGATAAAATGGACTTGCATTTTTCTTCCCAAAACCTTTGTTAAAACTTCATTAAATCAATTGATATTAAAAACATCGATTGGGTTAATATTATTAATATGGGGGAGAAAATGTGATTTAATATGGGATATTATCACAAATGGTTTGACTTAATGTGCTGGCTCATCCCGACATATGCGAAATGTTTTCGAATATCGTGGCATATGTTAAGGGGGAGAAAAATGGATTTGCATATCAAAAATGGATTTCATGGTGATTTATACTTACCCCAAACCCATTTATTTCACGACGATGAAGATTGTGGTGACATAAGGATGGTAGGATAGGTTAAGTCCTATGATTCTTCCAGAACCGGAGGAATCTTCCCAAGGACATTCCATAGCTAGAAATAGTAGTCCTTAGGAAAAGATGGAGAAAAGATTGTGAATGTAGCTGAATGCCGACAAAGTACTTAAGTTAGCACTGGAACAATCATAACAAGGTGCTAGTTATGACGTATTGGTAAGCATTGAAGGGGTTGAAGAATGAAAAAGAATTGTAAAGATAAAGGGTGTAAAGAAATAAGCCCTCCTTACAACTTTAGGTAGAAACCTGGTCAATACATATGCTATTGAGATCATTTTTAATGATTCTTGATATTGAAGATAGACATCATGGACCCAGTGATGCAATGCACAACCCATCCCAGCTAACTTAGATATCTATCAAAAGATATTTGTTTTAATCACACTGAGACAACACATTATCTATTGATTTATTCACTCCGAATAAATTGGTATTGAAATGGTGGCACTCCTCTCCAGCCTCCGATCACTAAAAATCCAAAATGCACGATCGAGTCTAGAGCCATTTGAGATCATCAAATATCTCATTAGGACACACTTCAATAATTCCTTGCTTCTTCACACACTGTGAAAAGTAAGAAAGATTTTAAGAGTCCTACGCAAAATCTTCATGATCTTTCCTGAACATCCGAGTAATACGAAAGTATTTACAATGAAGATGGAAATCCTTCTCGAGCGAATATCAAAAATCTCATGGTAGTTGACTTGTGCAATTCTTTATGAATCAAACTTGTGATAACTGGAAAGCAACAGTGGTTTAATTCTTAGCTGAACTTAAACACGTTCCATGCCTCTACGCAATATCTAAGTGATCTTTCCAGAACACTCAGAGTGATACCTTAGTGTTCACAGTGATGAGTGGAAATCCTTATAGTGTTAACCTCAAACAGCACTTGGTAGGTAACTTGCAAGATTCTATACGAATCAAGCTCGTGACAACTGGAAAGCAACGATGGTGCCGTTCTTAATTGAATTTCACTTGTTTCAGGAACATGAATTGACGGCTTCAATCATGCGGATAATTTTATCCAAATGATTCACTCTTTACGTTCGCAGTCAGCTTTGGATGGTCGAGTAAAGATAACAGGTTTACCCGTGAAATCTTGTCAAGGAGATTTTTAATTAAATCTACCTGCCACAAGTACGATATTTTATATCGTCCAACGGTCTTCACCGACCGGAGGTAAAATGCTACCGAATGAAATGTTCAAATCCATTTCGTTCGTGTCTACTTATGTTGCGGCATTTGAAGACGGTGGCGTTGCGGGATCCAAGAAGAAGTCGTCCCCGCATGCTTATACTTTATGCACTTAATACCTCATCAAATTCAAGAAAGCCTAAAAGTTAAGTCTTCCGTTGTATCGAACTCTGAAGCTTTCAAGAATTACTAAGGTATAAGTATGTGAGACGTGAGGTCACAAAGAGGAGAAGATCACAAGTGATGGATGCACAAGATCAAGGCAAGAGATTAATGCTCAAGATTATTATCAATGATCACATCAGCATGTTCACCAGAAAACAAAAAGAAAAAGAAAGACGAAGACTACGAGCTCAAGACAAGCATAGTATGCTTGGTTTATCTTATTATTGTAACTTGGGTAATGCCCTTGTTTGGAGTGACCTCCCATAGGGGGAGATTGTTGGAAATACGTTTTACGTATTAAGAAGGATCGGTCACTCCAACAATAGTCCATGTAATAGCTCGTAGTTTAGTTCTTATCTTTATTTAACAAACAAACCCAAGCCTAGCCTACAACATGTGTAGGCCGTCCCAAATGTAAGCCCAAGCCCATGACAAGGGCTTGGGTATAAAAACCCTCTCCTTAGATGGAGAGGGTGTGTGGTTATTCATTTTTACACATAGTTCTTCTTATTTTCTCTCTCTAGAATTGTGTGAAATCCACCATCTTTCTATCTCTTTCTCTCTCTAAAACATAAGCAAGATTTACATATCCTACAATTTTTGTGAAAGTGGGGAAGTTCTACTATCCCGTTGATTTTATAGTAGTTGACATCCCCGCGGATCCTCAAGTTCCTCTAATTTTAGGTCATCCATTTTTAGACACCTCGAGATCGCTTATCGACGTTCATGCAAGAACTATTAATTTAAGATTCAACGAAGAGGAACTTATTATAAACGCTACTCAAAACTCGAAACCTTATCATGTTTATGTAATCGCTACCATCAATCACATTGACTTAGTCGATGTGGTTTGCGATGAGTTTTCACAAGAAGTGTTAGGTTTTTCCGATAGTTCGTCAAGTGGCAATCCCACTATTTTGGATCCGATTCTTGCTAATTCTACACCAAATCTCACTCCATTCCAAGGAGGCGATTTTCCTTCAAATAAAATCGACAATGAAGATGAGGTGATTATTGGTAATGAAACTCTCATTCCAACATTTCTTCCGTCGATGGAAGTTATACGTGTTGAACAAAAATCTTCGATCGAGGAACCGCCAATCCTTGAATTGAAAGATCTTCCATCTCACCTTGAATACGCATTCTTGGAAGGTGATGACAAGTTGCCGGTTATTATTGCAAAATATCTTGCTAATCATGAAAAAAACCGCACTTTTGAAAGTTCTTAAAGCTCATAAAGGGGCAATTGCGTGGAAAATTTCCGACATTAAGGGTATTGACCCAAAATTTTGTACTCACAATATTTTAATGGAGGAGGACTACAAACCCGCAATTCAAAGTCAAAGAAGGGTAAACCCCAAAATTCACGATGTCATCAAAAAGGAAGTCTTAAAACTTCTTAACGCGGGAATGATTTATCCTATCTCCGATAGCCCATGGGTGAGCCCAATCCATTGTGTCCCTAAGAAGGGAGGAATGACCGTTGTGCCCAATGAAAATAACGAGTTAATTCCCACTCGTGTTGTGACCGGTTGGAGGGTGTGTATTGACTACCGAAAGTTAAATGACGCCACTTGTAAATACCACGTTGCCTTGCCCTTCATGGATCAAATGTTGGAGCGTCTTGCGGGAAATGAATTCTATTGCTTTTTAGATGGTTTTTCCGGTTACTTTCAAATCCCTATCGACCCTCGTGATCAATAGAAACTACGTTTACGTGTCCTTATGGAACGTTTGCTTATTGTAGAATGCCTTTCGGACTTTGCAATGCACCGGGTACGTTTCAACGGTGTATGATGGCTATTTTTCATGATATGATCGAGAAGTCGATGGAAGTATTCATGGATGACTTTTCGGTGTTTGGTGATTCGTCGACGTCGTGTTTATCTAATCTCGAGCAAATGTTAAAACGTTGTGAAGAAACCAACCTTGTGCTTAATTGGAAAAATGTCATTTTATGTGTAAACAAGGAATCATCTTAGGGCACAAGGTCTCGAAAGCAAGGATTGAGGTCGATAAAGCTAAGATAGACGTCATCGCCAAGTTAACTCATCCCAAAAACCGTTAAGGGAGTTAGGATTTCCTAGGCCACACGGGCTTTTATCGTCGTTTCATCAAAGACTTTTCGAAAATCTCTCGACCAATGACACACCTTCTCGAGAAGGATGCTCCTTTTAATTTCAATGAGGATTGTGTTAGAGCTTTCAAAACTCTTAAAAGGAAACATACCGAAGCTTCCATTCTTGTTGCTTCTAATTGGGAATTACCCTTTGAAATCATGTGTGATGCGAGTGATTATGCAATAGGGGCCGTCTTAGGGCAACGTTATGAAAAACACTTCCGTCCTATCCATTATGCTAGCAAGACAATGACCGAGGCTCAACTTAAGTATACCACAACGGAAAAGGAATTCCTTGCCGTGGTTTATGCTTTTGAGAAATTCCGACCTTATCTCGTCTTGACTAAAAGCATCGTGTATATGGACCATTCGGCTATCAAGTACCTCTTAGCTAAGCAAGATGCTAAGCCGAGATTGCTTCGTTGGATGCTCCTCCTCCAAGAGTTTGATGTCACCGTACTTGACAAAAAAAGGAGCCGAGAATCTAGCGACCGATCATCTCTCTCGTCTAGAAGATCCTCACAAAGATGTTTTCGAGAACAAGGAAATTACCGAAACATTTCCTCTTGAGACTCTCGGTGTAGTGAATTCTAAATGCAATACCCCATGGTTTGCCGACATTGCAAATTACCATGCGGGTAACTTCATAATCAAGGGTATGACGACATAACAAAAGAGAAAATTCTTTCGTGACGTCAAGTTCTATTTTTCGGATGACCCTTATCTCTTTCGGGTTTGTGCGGATCAACTCGTTTGACGTTGTGTCTTTGGTACCGAAGCTTATAACATACTTAGAGCTTGTCACGAGGGACCCATGGGTGGTCACCACAGTGCTAATCTCACGGCTAAAAAAGTGTTCGATGCCGGCTTCTTTTGGCCTACGATCTATAGTGATGCACACGCACTTGTGAAGTCGTGTGATTCTTGCCAACGCCAAGGAAAATCGCCGTAAAAGGATGAAATGCCGCAAAACATAATTCAAGTGTCTGAGATTTTCGACATTTGGGGCATTGACTTTATTGGGCCGTTCCCATCGTCTCATGGAAACAAGTATATCCTCGTTGCCGTCGACTACCTTTCTAAGTGGGTGGAAGCTAAGGCTTTACCTACTAATGATGCTCGTGTGGTAGTGAAGTTTTTGAAGCAACTATTCTCTCGGTTTGGAACCCCTCGTGCTATTATAAGCGATCGTGGAACCCATTTTTGTAATGAACAATTCGAAAACGTTCTAAAGAAATATGGAGTTACACATCGTCTTTCTACGGCTTATCACCCGCAAACGAGTGGGCAAGTCGAGGTTTCAAACCGAGCTTTGAAGAGGATTTTGGAGAGGCCGATTGGAGAAAACCGTGCTTCATGGTCCGACAAACTCGATGACGCTTTATGGGCCTTTCGGACCGCTTACAAGACACCTATCGGTTGTACTCCTTATAAGTTGGTTTATAGAAAGAATTGTCATTTGCCTATTGAATTAGAGCATAAGGCATATTGGGCCCTTAAGCATGCAAATTATGATTTGAAGACCGCGGGAGATCACCGGAAAATACAACTTAATGAATTGGATGAATTCAGAGATAATTTTTATGAAAGTTCATTGATTTTTAAGGGAAATACTAAAAAGTTTCATGATTCAAAGATTAAAAGCTGGGTTTTTAACGTTGGTGTTCAAGTGTTACTTTTTAACTCTCGTTTGAAGATATTTTCGGGGAAATTGAAATCTCGTTGGTCGGGTCCGTTCACCATAACACAAGTGTTTCCTTATGGGACCATCGAGCTAGCTCAAAATGATGGTCCTAACTTCAAGGTGAATGGACATAGGCTTAATCACTAGATCGGTGGGGAAGTCCCTTCGTTGGACGACCTCGACCAAGTCACCTTCCCCAATGATAATTAGCATTGAGGGGATCGAGTCGAGCTCATGACTCGGTAATCAAAAATGAGGTGCCTCGTGGGGGAGATCCCATGCTTATCCATTGTATATATTATCGCTTTCTAATGTAGTAAATGAGAGGGGATTTGTGCCCTTCCAACTCGTTGTCTCGTGGTTGTTTGTGAATGCGTTATCTAGATCATCATCATCGCCACGATTGAAGACTCTCGTGTTCGTTTACGTGAGCCTCGATCATTTGCTTGAAGAGTTTTCATGAATCCATGACATATCCTTTATTGTTCTAACAACTATCTTTTAGCATAATTCATAAATGGCTTTAGATATATTGTTGATCACCCTTTCCATGCTAGATCCTAAGCATTCGACTCTTCATCTTTAGTATTGGGGTGCTCCACCTTTAGACTCGAAACATTGAAGACAATGTTTAATTTTAGTATGGGGGTGAATAGATACTTGCCTTGATATGCCCTCACGTTTTCCAACTTTCAATGTTTGTTTTGTTGCTAACAAGGCTAAAAATGGCCAAATTTTAAAAAATTTCTTAGTTTTCATAAGTGTTTTTAAGACACGAATGTATATTTTCTGATGGGTAGAATAAGAGTTAATTTTTTACTTGATGGGCATTTGGAGCCCTTTACATTCCTTAACCCGCTTGAATCAAGTTTTGCTAGACTTTTATATAGGGAACTTTAAAACGCGAAAGTCTTAGCTCATTCGGGTTAAGAACAAGAACTTTTCGCAAGTTCCTATAATTGATCCTAGAAAGTCACTTATCAAGGGAACTTTAAAATGCATTCTCTAAACTTGAAAAAGTCTAACAAAGTTCAAGATCCTATAGGTGGCTTGAAAACCCAAAACTTCGATTTGATATAGTCTTAATGAAAGCTAATCTAAATTTGGCTTAATTTTGACTTGCATGGCTAAGTATTCACGAGTCTCTTTAATTAGAGGTTTTTAAATAGTGAAGAACGAGAAGTGATAGAGTTAGACAAGTGATCATGCTAAATGTAGAACATGAAAATGTTCTTTCAAAAACTCATATGTTTTTAATTGTGGCTTTTTCTCCCATAAGATCATTGCATTAGGAATAAAAATAATTGAAATAAGTAAGGTCGTATGATTTGAAAGGTTATTTAGGTTGTAGCACAAGATCGTTTAAAAGTTGCTCGGGGTTGAATAGAGTTCATAGCCAAGGCATAACTTATTGAAGTAGGATGCGAAGATTGGTGAAGATCCAAAAAGGCCCTAACAAGGCATGAGGAGCTCTATTTTGTTGCTAAAGATCCAAGATGATGTGAAGAATCATTATTCCAAAATCAATATGAAGGATCGAGACACACGATGAAAAGCAATTACTCCCCTAAAGATCATGGAGAACGTCTATCCAAAAATACCATTCCAAGGTATGAGGATAAATATATCCAAGTCCGAAAAGGAGGCGGATCGTTGTAAATCAAAATCAAAAATAGAGATTAAAGAAAAATGATGAAGTCGTGGTCCAAGTATGAAGAATCTCTCAAAAACGTCAAGTGAAGAAATTCC
The DNA here is from genome assembly GCA_025667525.1 of Glebionis coronaria. NCBI lineage: Eukaryota > Viridiplantae > Streptophyta > Magnoliopsida > Asterales > Asteraceae > Glebionis > Glebionis coronaria. Next base: position 401,243,801 of record CM046878.1, read on the forward strand.
AAAATATGAAGAGAAGACCATAATTTCAAGAACGTCTTCCGAAGATTAGAAGTATGAAGTACATGCCTAATACCGGTCCGAGAAAGGTCTCAAATCGTGAAACAAGTTATGCCAAGATATGAACTTAAGGAGATACACGAGAAGCCGTTTTAAAAGATTTTGTCCTTTAGCTAACTATCGATTAAATCGTGCTACTTTATTTTCGAACTAATAAATACTCAAATAAGTCAATATGAATCACTTGTGATCCATGACAAATAGTTAAAAAAATTCTAGAAACCTTTTCTTTTCATAATAACTAGGATTGGGGGGAGAAAAAGTATTACACAATTTGGACGTATGAGTAGTGTTAGCATTGTGACTTGTACCAACAATGATCTCGTTTTTGCACTTAGCATGGAATGTATGACAATCAAGGATGACGAACTTTACTCTATGAGACATTCACTTGTTTCTATTAATGGACCCTAAAAGTCACACACGTGATAAAAATCATACATTATGTCTTTTTACACATCTTCTTAGTATTATAGCATGTTTTACTTTTTAATAAAGGTTAATAAAGTTGAATTTTGGAGATGCTTAGATACTTTATTCTAGCATTGCGTGAGGCCACGACAATAGTTTAGTGTGGGGGAGTGATGAGATGGCATTTATGCATGATCTCATCGTTCTTTTCGGGCTTTAAATGCATAAAATGTCATCAAAATACCATACATATGCTTGTATTTGTTTACTTGTGTATTTTAGGTGTGGATATCCTGAAAAGGATAAAAGATCACAAGTAACAAGGAAAATCTGAGTTTTTGTCTGTGAATTTGTGATTTTGTGGTTGGATCTTGTTATTTGAAGGTTGTTTGTTGTTATTGAGTTGATTTGAGCCTGGTTTGTGGGTTGAATCATACATATCCTTTGAAAAATTGAGAAATCAGTTTGATAAGGGGTGTTTGGGTTAACTGCATAACCTTGGTTTGAGTTGATTTGAGTAGGTGTTGTCTGGTGAATTGTGTTTGTTCATGCTTGTATTGGGTATTTGGTTACTTATCTGCAAGTTTTGAAGGTTGTATCACATAAATCCAACAAAAGGCCATAAAATCTGTTTAACTTGTTATTATTGACTAAAATTTTGGGGAAACCTAGATCTAAGGGTAGACTAGGGTTAAAAAGTGCTAAATCTTAGTTAATACAACCTGGGTAATGGATTTAAGGTGTTGAAATTGGATATGTGGTCATATAGTTCAACAATAGGTTTTGTGTTCTTCATTTAGTTCATCAGTAATCTGTTTGTGCTTGAATCTGTCTCTAATCATTAAATCATTGTTTGAAACAAGTTTATTTATGCTTATTGGAGTTTATTATAGCTTTTGTATGCATATGGTTCAGTTTGGTTGGCTTTTGCTTAAAATGCTTAATTCTTTATAATCTGCTTATTTGCATATCTATGTAATATCTGGGCACTGTTTGCTTAAATTGTATCATTTGGCTGGTTGATTTTGTGACTTCTTGCTTGTTTATGACTCCTTACAACTCACTGGTTGTAAGGTTGCCCTTGTTATCCATTGAATCTAAGTGAATCTCTCACAAATCAATAGTCAAATAGTCAAAGCAGTGGGATCTCCTTTCCCCTGCTGCTAGCCACTGCTAGTGTTATTTTTCGTTTTGCTTATCAATAAGTTGTTCTAGCTTATTTTACCCTGCAACAACTTCAATTTGGTAATAGGTGCTCATCTTTTGACCCATTTGTTCATTCTGGAGCATTTGGGTGGTTGACTTTAAGGTTTGACAAGAAAACCAACTAGTTTAACTTTTACATAAGCGCTTATCAATTTATTCTGATTATTTGGCTTTGCTTATTGAACTTTTCTTGATTGATTTGTCTTCTTTAAGTCATTTAGAGTCTTTTGCAAGTTGAATCAAGGTCTGAGGTGGTCTAAAACTCTAAGTCAACTATTTTGTCTTTTAGTGGATTTGTACTTTTCTTATTTCTGGCTTATTGGTTATGCTTTTTCAAAATTTCTTTTCACAGATCTCTTAGGCATCTCAAAAGAAGGTTGTGTGTCAAATTAGAGCTTATGGCATTGGCTTATAGCTTAATGGGCCAAAAAGCCCATTAAGAATAAGTTGTTATACATTTAAGCTATGATAAGCTCACATACAGCTTTCGGGCCTTCAGACTTTTGTGTTTAGAATTGAATTTTAAGCCAGACTAGTGATTTTTAGCTTATTTGGTTGAGTTGGATTTTATTAGGCCAAAAAGCCCATTTCATTTGGACTGTTTTTGTTTTTAGCCCATTTTGGGGCCCATTAGGGGTATTTTGGTAATTTCACTTTCATTTTCTGTTTATTTAGGTTAAAATAAACTAGTTTGCATGTTTTTAGAAATTTTTATAATTTTTGGATTTTCAATATTATTCTAATATTATTTTATTATTAAATTTCATTTTTAATATTTTTGCAACTTTTACATTTTTTCTAGGTCAAATACATTAAGTTAGGGTTTTTAAAACTCTTAGATTAATTTTCTCATCATTTTAATAATTTTTAGAATTATTTTAATTATTTAATAGTTTTTAATCATTTAAAAATAGTTTTCATTAGTTTAAAATTTCATAAAAATAGTTTTTAGTCTAATTAAGTCATTTTAGAGTTTTACAAGGTGAAAAATCTTTATTTGGGCTTTTTATTAATTATTTGGATTTTTAGGGCTTTAATTAGCATTTAAAAATTAATAATTAATTAATTAAAAGGTTTGAAAATTTTTTGATCATTTGTAAACTCTTAGTTTATTTTTAGCTATTTTTGGTAATTATTTGGGAATTTTTAGAATTAATTTTTATTTTGTCACTTTTTACGGTTTTTTGTTTTTCGTCGTAGTGTAATTTTAACGTATCCGTCTATCTCTTTTCTAATCTTTTCTTTCTCAATATTAATCCAAAATCATTACGAATTATTCACACACATATACCTCCTTGGGAAACGAACTTATTTGGGTCATTAACACTTGATTTTCCTAAATCATTTGTTTAATACTTACCTCTCATATACGCTCTTTTGTTTTCCTAAACAAGAGACGTATTTTACCACAATCAATCCCCATTAAGTTATGCACTTTCTCATACTCCTCTTATCCATGTCACACATATTAAACAGATTTGGAACACTGTCAGTTCCTCAACAGTTAATGAAGTGACTACATTGACTGCTATTGGCCATGGGGTTCCATGGGTAGTTACTGAAGCTTTGGTTCGCCAAGCTTTGCATCTTAATGATGCAGATGGTATAACCACCCTATCCATTGCAGAACTAGAGCAAGGACTACAAGCCTTGGGTTATCCTTTTGCTTGAAGAGGGCCATTTAAACAAATATTCGAAACAGGAATTTCCTCCGGCTTGGAAGTACTTAATACATGTCATTCTTCAATGTTTGAGTCCCAAATGTACTACACACAATGAACTCAACCGTTCTATTAGGAGTGCCATTGTGTGTATTGCAACTAGGAAAAAGTATAACTTTTCAAAAATGATTTTTGATGGCATGCGTCATAATAAGGGTAACAAGATGACTCTTGCTTACCCAAGGTTTTTTCAAATGGTTTTTGATTTACAAGAATACTGCAATAGGGATCACAATGATTTTTATACGATCCCTGTTCAAAAGAAGGAAATTTTTGGGAAGATGAATTCTGAACCTTATAGAGACCTACCCCTCACCCAAGCCATGCTTGCTGTTATTCAAACAGCAAACCCACACCCACACCCTCAACCAGACCCATTGCCTGAGCAACCTCCATCATCCCAGTTAATGGAACTTGACCAAGAACAATTCAACTCTGACACTTCAAATGTTGGCATTGACACCACATATCCAGATGCTAACACCACTTTACCACAAACCCAAACACCCCTTAACCTTCAAACTGACCCTCACTCCATTCCTTCTTCTACACCACCAGAATATAGGTTGGTAAAATGCCAAAGGACTACTAGAGTGTTCTCCTCCAGTGGTCCTAGCCATATAGTAGAGAGAACCACCACCACAAGTGTGGTTGGTGACATGGGTGGGGCTGGGACTATTGGTTCTAGCTTAGATGCAAGCCAAGATAGTCCTAACATCATTAAGACCCCATCCATGCCCCATGAATCTACTTTGGGAAGTCAAATTCCCATTCTAGAGGAGGGAAGATTGGAACCTTACACAATTTTGGAATTGACGGCGGTCTGCATTAGCTTGCAAAAGCAAAATGCAGACCTTGTACAGATTGTCAAGTCACAAGGCCTTGAACTCAATCAATTGAGGGAGAGGATAGTTATTTTGGAAGGAGCTAACACTAGGCGTAGGGAGGAGGATTCTTCCAAAGGGGAGGATGAACAGGTCCATATGAGTGACAAAGGCTCACAAGAAGGTACTTCTTTTGGTGATTCTTTGGGTATAGTTGAGGCTCTTACAGATTTGAAGAGACAACCAGGTTTTGATGCTTCATTGGGTACTCCTACAAAGTTGTCTTTTACTGAAATGATGAAGCAGTTCATAGAGTCAGCCGCTGACAAGAGTAATTTAAGCGTTGACACTCATAGTTTAGACGCTAAGAGACTTGCAGACATAGTTGATGTATCCCAACCATCAGTTATCATTAAGGATGTCTCTACACAGGTACCTTCAAGTACTTTACCAACCATTGGAGCACAAGACAAGGGTAAAGAAATCTTGGAGGAAGTTGAGAAGCCAGAGAAGAATGAAGCCCAGATTAAGTTTGATCAAGCTTTGGCTGCACAACTACAAGAAAAGGATTGGGCTACTACTACAGAGATAGAAAAAGTTGGTAGTGATGATGAAAGCTAAGATTCTAGTGTTATGATCATTGAAGATCCAGAGAGGCTGCAATATGGAGATGAGTTGGCTAAGGAAAGGCTTGAGGAGTTGAAAATGCAAGTTGATTATGAAATGCATGAAGTAGCCAGTATGTACTTTGCATGGGAGAATAAGGTTATGGAGAATCCAGACATGACAATTTCATATCAAATTTGGGGTTTAGAGATTCTACTAAGAGTTTAAAGAGATTGCAAGGTAATCTTGAAGAATAGGTCTAGCAAGGTTCTTTCACAGCTTAAGAGGGATAGAAGGGAGCTCTATTACATGCTTCTCAGATGTCATCGAGGGGGTTGGACTTTCAAGAAATTGCAGGATTTATCCTTTGATTAATTAGAGTTTCACGCATATCCTATTTGGGTACATATTCAAGAGGAGAATACTATCAGACTCCTTTCTGGTGAAAGAAAGGAAGAACTTGAAGAAGAGATGCAGATCCAAAAGGCTTTAATTACACCAAGGCCAGTGAATAAGGGACTTGCTATTGAGTTCCCAGCTTTGGATAGAGTGAATCCTAGTGAAGCAGTTATTAGAAGGAGTATTAAGCTCTCACCTTTGGAAGCTTCACATATTACAGAGGTATTACCTTTTGATTCCAGAAACCCTATAGTTCACTACGAAGAAGATGCAAGTGGGATCTAGATGATTACCAGATATAGAAAGAAGGTACATACTTTTACTACTCTCATCTCTTTGTTTGCAAGCCTTGATAGAGAAGACTTGGTAGATCTTTGGGTATTGATGAAGGCCAAGTATGAGGCTGAGGCATGTACTTCAGTCAATGGAATAAAGATTTGGTCTACATTCAAGAGAATGTGTGAGACAAATGATGCAGATCTAATATGGTTGGATTTGGATGATATGAGTGGACTTCAATGGCGTCTACATTCAGTAGCTGGTGTTTATCATTTGAGTACTACAAAGTTTTCAGAATATCTTCTTGTGGATGCTGAATATCCCATGTCCAAGGAAGTTTCGAAGAAAATGGTGTCAACACAGCTGGATATGGATTATACAAGTGATGTTGGCAAATATTTAATTAGGTTTATTTATTATCTAATTAACAAGTGATTTGTATTTGTAAGAATCCTCCTTGTACTTAGTTTTTATTCAAAAACTTGATTACTAGAGTAGATATCAAGTTTAGGGGAGGATTGTTGGGAATAAAATGAGCTAAGACACTTAGACACTGACAAGAGTTAATTGAACGTTGATAGGAAGAAATCAAGCGCTGACAGATCAAGCGTTGACAAGAAGTATCCAAGCGTTGATGAGAAGAAGTCCAAGCACTGATAGAATACTTAGTCTACACGTTTTGTATTTCTAGTAAAGATATGTTCGACATTGTATTTTCTATGTTTATCTTTACCTAAAATGGTTGATACGTAGACTCTTGTACAAGGTTCCTTAGTCTATAAAAGGAGGCCTTTAGGTTTTAGTTTAATATACGTCTTATACTTTCATTGTACGTAAGTTTGTTTAATCAATCAAGAGTGAAAGTTTGTTTTACTTTTTTTGGTTGTTCTTCATTCAAGTATTAATTCCGCATAATACTTGAATTGTTCATACAACAAAGTTTTTCTAAGTGTTTAACTTGATCTAATCTCGTTAACACAAAGCTAATCGATCTAAGTTTGGGATCAACAGAAAACTCTTGGAGCAACAAAACCTATCTTAACAATCTAGGCTTAGCATCTTGCTTTGTCATTAGGTATTTGAGAGCGGAATGGTCCGTATACACTATGGTCTTCTAAAGAACAAGATAGGGGCGAAATTTCTCAAAAGCATATACAATGGCTAACAATTCTTTTTCCGTGGTAGTGTAATACAATTGAGCACCCGTCATTGTCTTACTAGCATAGTGTATTGGTTGAAAGTGTTTATTAATCCTTTTTCCCAAAACGGCCCCCATGGCATAATCACTAGCATCACACATGAGCTCAAAAGGCAAATCCTAATTTGGTGAGACCAAAACTGGAGCCTTAGTCAATTTTTCCTTAATGATCTTGAAAGACTCTAAACACTCTTGTGTGAATATGAAAGGAGCCTCTTTTTCTAAGAGGTGGGTCATGGGTCTGGCTATATTAGAAAAGTCTTGTATAAAACGTCTATAGAAACCCGCATGTCCCAAAAAGATCCTAACTCCTTTCACCGTAGTAGGTGGGGGAAGTTTGGAAATAACATCTACTTTAACACGATCCACTTCTAATCCTTTCTTAGAAATCTTATGCCCCAAAACTATCCCTTCTTTAACCATGAAATAGGGGCGAAGTTTCTTCACACCTTTTAAGCATACATTCTAAATGGGAGAGACAAGAAGTGAATGAATCTCCAAACACAGAGAAATCATCCATAAACACTTCCATTGTATGCTCTATCATGTCATGAAAGATTGCCATCATACACCTTTGAAAGGTCCCAAGAGCATTGCACAAGCAAAAGGCATTATCTTATAAGCAAATGTGCCATAGGAACAAGTGAATGTGGTCTTTTCTTGATCTTTTGGATCAATGGGTATTTGGAAATAACTCGAGAATCCATCAAGAAAGCAATAGTATTCATTTCTCGTTAAACGTTCTAGCATTTGGTCCATGAAAGGTAAAGGAAAATGGTCTTTCCTAGTGGCATCATTAAGCTTTCTATAATCAATACAAACTCTCCAACCCGTGACAAGTCTTGTGGGAATCAACTCGTTGTTTTCATTTGGAACAACGATGATTCCACCCTTTTTAGGCACACAATGCAACGGGCTAACCCATGGTGAGTCGGAAATTGGGTAAATCATACCCGCATCAAGGAGTTTGATAACTTCCTTTTTGATGACTTCATGGATTTTTGGGTTAACCCTTCTTTGGTTTTGAATGGAGGGTTTATAATCATCCTCCATAAGGATTTCGTGAGCACAAAAGTTAGGATCAATTCCCCTTATGTCATATATTTTCCAAGCTATAGCCTTTTTGTGTTTCTTAAGAACTTCTATGAGCTTTTTCTTTTCATCTTCCTTCAAATCCTTAGCAATGATAACGGGTAGCTTATCCTCTCCCTCTAAGAAAGCGTACTCAAGATGTGATGGAAGATCCTTAAGCTCTAAGGTATGTGGACTCTCAATATGAGGTTTCAATAATGAAGGATCATCATTTGTAACTTACTTAGGAGTATGTGGAGAAGTATTATCCTCATTGAGAAGTTTCTCAATGGTACAAATATCTTCTTCCCAATCGATGGGAGAATCGTCATATGGTAACTCCACATCTCCTAAACTTGCCTCAAATTCTTGTAGAAGAAAACCACTTCCTCCAAAAGGAGTCAAGGAAGGGGCAATGGAAGCTATGGTCTCAACATGTGGAATGTCCTCATTACTACTCTTGCAAGCCTCATGAAAGTGTTCATCGCATACTTCATCAAGAACATCCACAATGTTAACGGTTTCACACCCTTGAGATTTCTTAGTTACTTTTCCCATCTTAAACACAACTTTCTCATCCTCTACCCTCATAATGAGTTCCCCATCCGCCACATCAATAAGAGTGTGACCGGTCCTTAAGAAATGTCTTCCTACAATGAGTGGAACTCTAGGGTCAATATCATAGTCAACAACTACAAAATCCGCGGGGAATGTGAACATATCAACTCCTAAAAAAACATCTTCCGCAGTCCCCACCGGATAAGCAATTGAACGGTTTGCTAATTCGAGTGTCATTCTAGTAGGTGTAAGCTCAGGAAGAGAGAGTTGTTTCCAAACCGACAAAGACATCAAATTTATGCTAGCACCAAGGTCCACTAGTGCCATGCAATTCTACCCCCGAGAAATTACATGGAATCAAGAACCGGTCGGATAACCAAGTTTAATAGGTAAAGTCTTTTTTTTGGTAATGGGTTTCCCCGGTAAATAGATTAACCAAAAAACAGTTAAGTACAAATGGAATGTGGCTAAAGTACCACATTAACCTCAAGCTAAAAACAGCTTCATAAACACCTAAATCTAGTGCTTATGACAGGCCATAAACAGTTACAAAACACATAGTACACAACGAAACAGACCAAACTAGCTAACATCTGTCGTGAAGGAGTTTCCACCTGCATTTGTCTTAGAGAATAAATTGGTTGTTTCATCATATACCATTTCAACCTCGTCATCTTCATCATCATGATCTAAAACAGAGTAAGTATTTGATGTACATAAACCAACACCTGACGATGACGTAACAATAGACTTCAGCTTGGGCAAAGAACCAGTCTTCGCACTAGTCACCCCCTTCTTCTTGTTACTAATTGTAGCTTTAGGCACAAATTTGACATTCGGTTGAACCGATGGACTAGTAAACTTACCACCCTTAATAGAATTCGGCATATTCGTCTTTTTCTTTCTGTTGGTCACCGTTTGCAAACCATCATTATTCTCAACAACATGAATAGCAACAAAAGTAGATGGACCAGTACTAGCAGTAGGAACTATAGGAGAAACAACCACCTTATTAGAGCATTTATCAAGAGAGTGACCAAAAGTCTTACACTCAGCACATTTAGGAGGTCTCCATTCATATTCAATACGGATAGTTTCCTTTGTAAAACCCTCTCCCGAAAGAGAAGGGACACCAGTTGTAACAACATCCACAAAATCAGCCTCAGCATTAACCTCAATTAAGCATCTGGCAAAACTACTCCGACCCCATGACTCCTTATACATAGAACTAGTATAGAAATCTAGCATTACAGGTTTACCAATGAAAGAAGCAATCAAACTAATTCCATCTTCTTCAAAAACTTGAATAGGCACATCATGTAATTTTACCCAAACAGGAATACGAGTCAATTCTTCTTTGATCAACCTAGTATCCATCGACCATTTTTTGAGAATGATCGGAGATTTACGAATCAACCACGGGCCCTCTTCTAACACAGCTTCCAACCCAGCAAGTGACTTGAATTTGAAAAAGAAAAAACCCTTAGAATTCATCATGATCCGTGTCAACCCATGTTTCACCCAGTTATTTCTAACAAAATAATCCACCACCGGGAAAGCCATTCTATTTCCAATAAAGTAACCATATAGAGTATGTTCAAGACGATTACTGACCTTCTAAACCACTTTACAAGGAATAGAGACATTTACACCTTCAAAAACATCTTCTGACACCAAGTGATGAAAACTACCAGTATCTGCGGACTGCTCCTTTTCTTTTGCACTAGTATCATGACTGCAAGTAGAAGCAAGCGTATACATTTTATTAGAAAAATCTGCGGTAATATCCTCAATCGACTGTATACTTGCACCATCCAGAGTCAGACCAGTAGGCACATCATCAACCTTCGACGGGACATTCTTACTCACACTAACACCTTCTTCACTAGATATAGACACAGACATACTAAAAAACTCATCTATTTGCTGCGAACCTAGCCCATCATGCTCCTTTCGAACCACAAAGCCCTCACCAGCAAACGATGGTCCCTCACGCTCATGCAAACCCATAATAGGGTTTCCATCCATCTGCGACAAACCAGCATCCCCATCTAGGAATTGTGAAACCATAGGAGAAGACATAGTAACAAACTCATGTTGCTGCATATCAAATGACGGGTATGAAACCCTAACCGGTTACGTGTTTGAGGAAACAGTCTGATCAATCCCTCCTTCGCAAGTAAACCGAATTCATAAGAGCACAACATATTAAATACTTCTTGGGATCAAGCACTAGACACCAAGGACCAAAAGTCAAATTCATTCATCTTCAAGATGCGCATAAAATCATGCACGTCGCTAGCAGTTGCCAGTTTCACCCCAAACACCTTCCTAATCACATCCATGTTACAGGACTGCATACTGTTGATAGCAGCAGCCTTTCCTCTTGAATCCAAACTCGCATAATCAATAGAATCCTTCCTGATAAAAGAAACCCTAAGTCGAACAGTAACCAAACCCTAACCAACGAAAAACAATCACAATCACAATCGCACAGGGAGGCAAGACAATGAATCACAGAATAAGGAATTAAGACCTTTAATAGATGCGACAACCGACCTAATTAAAAACAAACAAAACGTTTTCACTATCGCAGCAAAAAAGAAAGAAAGAAACCGATTAAAAAAACCCTAAGATCTATCAACCGAATAAAAAAGTCTGTTAACTCAAGAGAGATCGAGAAAACATCCTTGTTAGACGGTATTCAGATTAAAGAGTATAAGATAATCGATTTTTTTTATGGAGAGAAATTTTTGCCGCCATGGATGAAAATAGGGTTTTTTGTTTTATTAGGTAACTGATTATTCAGTTGTCACAATGGAGCTCTTAAACTTTCGCTCATTGGCTCGGTGCCTTAAGTTTAATAGGTAAAGTCTTCAATAACACCGCGGAAAAATTCTCGTTCAAGGAAGTGTTAGGCATATCAACCAATTTTTCTTTGTTTGAGAGAAGGTCCTTAAACATCTTGGCAAACTTGGGCATGTAAGCTAAAGCCTCCGCAAAAGATATGTTGATATTCAATTGCTTAAACATTCTCAAGAAGTTGGACACTTGAATGTCATATTTGTTCATTAGCTTCTCTTTCCACAACATAGAAGGGTATGGTAGATTTGGTTTGGGAAAAGGTTGAGTAGAGGGTGTTGAAGGACTCTCTTCTTGGGTTTCTTCAAGGGTAGGTGTAGAAGAGGTAGGATTGGTTGATGTTCGATTGTCACAAGGAGGGACCGTGGGAGGAGTCACCAAAGGATGTGTAGGAGGAATGGAAGGTTCCATGGTGGTTTTCACACTCCTTTTAGTGATTGCATCTACATTGGCCCTAGGATTGGTTTCAGTATTGGAGGGTAAAGCACCTTGAGGTCTTTGATTTAAGAGCAACATGAATTTCTTATTTGTCTCCTGCCCTCAATTGATCTTGAGTTCTTCTTTCACTCTCACGGATCCTTCTTTCATTCTCTTGATTCATCTTATGAAGTAGCTAATGGTTTCATTTTGTCCATTCCCTTGATTGTATCCTTGGTTTTGGAAAGGTGGAGGTGGATGGTGAAACCCTTGGTTATTTCCATGATAGTTGTTCCCTTAGTTTTGAAAGTTATTTGGCCCTCTATTGATGTTATACCCTTGATAATTTCCTCTTGGCCCTTGGTTTCTATTGAGTATTTGTGGATTGTTTGGTTGGTTTTGGGTGGGTTGTTAGGGAGGGAAACCCGGTGGAGTAAGGTAATTGTTGGACTTGTATGAAAGGTGATTAGGATTGATGTTTGGTTTAAAATGAGCGCTTCCATCATCATGATAAGCATAGCATTCTCCTTGAAAGTTTTCAACTTTATTATAATTCAAGTATGAGTGAGGGCCTCCACATGTCTCACAAGATAGGGTGATGGCATTGACATTGTTGGTAGAAGAGTTGTTTAATTGAAGTTTCATAAACTCTTGGAACATGTCATGAGATTGGTTAAACTTTTGAAGGATCTGTTCATCAATTGATTTAGTATCACTCCCTTGCACAACATGTACCACCTCTTCTCTTATCCCTATTGCTTTGAAGCATAGATTTTGTCTCAATGATATCCCATGCATCTTGAATAGACTTAGCAAGAATGTTTCCACCCGCGGTCGAGTTAAGGGAATCTTGATGGTGTGGCCTCAAACCATTGTAGAAGGTGTTAATTTGGTGAACTTGGTCAAAACCGTGGTTAGGGCACTTTCTCAACAACTCTTTGAACTCTTCTCAAGCTTCACAAAAGGTTTGATCTCTCTTTTGTTGAAAGCCTATGATTTGGTTACTTAATGCGGTGGTTCGTAAAGGTGGAAAGAACTTGTTAACAAATTTCTTCTTCAAGTCCTCCCAAGTGAGAATGCTATTAGAGGGTTGTTTGTCTAGCCAAATCCTAGCATTTCCCTCCAAAGAGAAAGGGAATAAGATTAACTTAATTGCTTCCGGATGTACCCCATTGTACTTGATGGTGTTACAAATGGACAAGAATCTCTTAATGTGGTCATGAGGGTCATCCATAGGTCTCTATAGAAAGGGTATTGTAGAAACCATTTGTATGACACATGTCTTAAGCTCAAAAATGTTGGCGGCTATCCCGGGAATGACTATGGCATCCGCATTCCCATCTACATTGGATTTGAGAATCTCAATCAATGGTCTATTTTCCATGGCTTCGTTTCAGTTGTCAAAAGCCCCGATGCTCATGATCGACTTGATGGACGGCTTTGTTCTTATTCTTCTTCCTTTTAGGAGGAAGTGGTACACCAATAGGTATATGTGCACACGCTCGAGTGCGCATGCAACTCAACACGAGGAATGAGAGAGGATCTCTCGGTCGACTTTGAAATATAATAGATTATCTCCTTCGAGATTCAATAGTGAAAACCACAAGAAAGTATAATATATATGTAGTACTAATTGGGTGGAAAAACCCCCAACAAGCCTTCCTTCTTGAAATATTTACTAGTGAACGGGGGGAATGAGGTGGCACAAAGCTCTTAAGTACCTGTTTTCCTTAGGCTTGCATTTTATAGTAAAACCGTCTTTCTATTCACTTAATAGTTCACATTTCTCAAATTCTTGCTTATTGAAAGTAATTATCTATTTTTGCCTTTATTATGTTTTATCGATACACGTAAATAGGACCGGAACACCCCCAAGTACGGTGTATTGCTAAGGCACTAGTTATGGAAGTAGGTAAATTGGTTGTTCGTATCTACGTCTATGTATTTACATATAATAATATAGAGAAAATATTTTGTATTTATTTGATTTTTATGAAAGTATAATATGTACGTAAAAACGAGTGAATCCAATATATACAATATATTTTTGGTGTAATCTTCTAGGAAAAAGATTACTTTTTGATTTTTTTGGTTCAATTCTTAGGAAAGAATAGATTTTTGTGAATTTTTTATTTTTTTTATTATTTTTATATTTTTTATTTTTTTATATTTTTTATTTATAATACGTAAAAGGAACGTTCACAAGTGAACGGATCCCAAAATCCAATATGTAACCGTCAATCAATCGTCAATATCCACGTAAAGAACCGGCAGCGGCGCCATTTAATATTTGTCTTTTTAAGTTCATTTTTCTCGATTCAATTCGAATTGATTTAACGTTTTCAAGCAAAGACTTAATTGTTTTTTGTTATAGTTCGTATTTTTTTGTTTTTAAGCTACTTGCACAAAACACGTAAAAAGGTAAAAATATTAACTACTTATGTATATGTACTACACTAAAAACATTTTGCAAATACCACATTTAAATGCACGCAACATAAAAATGTAAAATACAAATTTTATACTACTTGACACGCAAAACGAGAAAAATACTAATATAATGTTCTACTATTATTAAACTAATCTATTTTTATTATAGTAAATCTTTTTCTCAAATCACATATACAAATTGTACGCAAACAATTCAAACAAATGAATTAGCAAATCTATCAACTAAACAGACGGCCCATGAAACTCCTATTGGCCCAAAAGCCTAAACGAATCCACTAAACACTCTCTAAATCTAATGAATAGGACTTATAGTGTAGTTATAAAGCTAACAGAAGGTCTAACGAACTTAACTATAACTAACTGTGGACTGTGGCCGTAATGTAAACATACAAAGTGAAGGGCTAAATGTGTCAAAGAACAAAACTTAATCAAATTCATTCATAGATCAGATTACATGATCGACTCCTAACTCCTACCTTTTAAATGTCCTACTTTGATATTATTTTCACAACTACCAATTATCTATATAGCAACTACATAAAGGTGCACAAGTTTACACTAATCCAAAACAAATTCAAACAATGAACAAATCTACTACAACTCCTAAACTGAGTATAACTTGAAAGGCTTTCTTCACCAAATCTTTAAGCTAATCCTAAACAGACTCTATGAATCAAACTTAACTCAGCCATTATCTACATCATATTCCTGATTACATTATAGAGCTGCTACAATAATTAAATCTCAAGTTATGATGCAGAATATTAAACTACTCCATTAACCCAAACACTAGCTAACATATTTTCATATGATATAAAGGGCAGATTCAAATGGAACTAATTATGAACTTCAAACAGGTAACAAGAATTTCACAAGTAACTACTAAAACAGATCACACTACAGTTTAGACAATTAATAGCAGCTAATGGATTTATTCTAAAATGCAGAAAATGAAATAAGCGCTTAACCAAAACATCCATCGTTTAGTTCTTTGATGTAGAAGATCAGCGATATGCTGCATTGTCACTAGCACTGAAGTCGAAGTTACACCGAACACTACTTTATGAGCTACACCTTCCAGTGATCTGCTACTGCCATATCAGTAAATCCAAACACCTGTAGAACTATTAACAAATTGAAACCAAGACCATTGAAACGAACCAAGCTGTCAACCAAGGTCAGTCCTTTGATGGAGAGCTTAAACTGTTGAACTAAATTAAACAAACATCACTAACCTAACCGATCAAGGCAAACGTGATGGTTTATAGAGTTCATAACAATTATTTAAAACCCTAATATGGATCAAAGAGCGCATAGCGGAAGCGATTAACAAGATCATCAATTTAACACAATTATATTAATCAAGATTAGGGTTACATACCTTTATCCTAGCAAGATCCACAAGACGACGGAGCAAACGGTAACTAGGGTTTATCATGAACACCACCAAGAATATAGTCTAAAGTAAGACTATATCACGTTCTTGTACACACGTGATACGGCGAGTTAACCGTGAGTCTAGCACGAACAAACCGAGCTTCCAAGCCTATGGAAAATCTACCCAACAACCCTAGAGAGGGGCTAGGACTAGATCTAGAATAGCTTTATTGAAAATCAAAGAAGAACCCTAATTAGGGGTGTTTGGCCGGCGGCTAAAGCAAGAGAAAAGAGAGATGTGGAGTGAAAAATTATGAGGCATTAAGTTTGTTTATATACACCTTGGAAAACTTCTCTTCCAAGGTTAAACAAGATAAAGCCACAAAATCTTTTCTCCTTATCTTTGTCTCCTCTATTTAGGCCGGATATATTCATGCTCCAAAAGAGGTTTCCGGAACTTTTCCGACTCCTTCTTTTAGCTTCTTTAACCTTCTATAACGGTCGTTTAATACTTAACTTTTAATTACTTAACGATCGTTAGCTACGGTTTGATTTAATAAATATAATAAATATATTTAATAAATAAATAAATTAACTCTTCACGTAATGTGTGCAATCCCGTGATCTCGAGTTCGATCCTATCTCACGACAATCGATTTTTAAGTCCATAAACTTTCAGCTCCCACTTGGACAAAATTCGAATATCGTGATCACATTGATTAGCGTCTAGTTACACTAACAACGTCACTAGTACAACTCGAGTAAGGCCTCCTGGACAAGAACCTTTTAATGATTATATCATTATTATTATCCTTTCATTTCAAATACATTGTTAATAAGGATATGGATCTTAGTCATTCCTTCATTAACTATTCTGTTTCTCGTTTACGGATATAGCAAGATCACCAAAACAAATTTGGGTGCGGCCGCACAAATATCTTACTACTCCCCCGAGGGGCCCAGCTGTATTATACTTCAAAATAAATTTTAAAGGAAACGAATCCCATTTTGACTACAAGCAAAATTTATGAATTTTGCAACACTTCCGGAAATAATCCTTATAGCTACCAGTTACGTTTAGCGTTAGATTATTCCACAGAAATGCACTAGATCCGCGACA
Organism: Glebionis coronaria; assembly: GCA_025667525.1. NCBI lineage: Eukaryota > Viridiplantae > Streptophyta > Magnoliopsida > Asterales > Asteraceae > Glebionis > Glebionis coronaria. The sequence continues at coordinate 401,260,358 of CM046878.1, forward strand.
GTTTCCTGGTATCTCAGGTCTAAGGATAACTATTTATGATTTACTTGATGACAAAGATCCATAAAGTAAAATCATATAGTTGGGATAAGTCCAATATTTGATCCATCAAATATCATCCAAAATTGACCAATATACTTTCAAGTATACTCAGTCACTATTTTGAATTGTCTTAGTTTAATAATACTCCCATATTATTAATCGACAACGGACATTTAGAAACATCATAATGCTCATGGATTAAAACATGTAAAATAGGATACAAAATCAAATAACAGAAAATAAACGAAATCCAATCTTTATTTCATCAATTCAATAATGTCTTACATCCTTTATCCAAATACTAAAAATAGATCAATGCATAAAACTGGTACATGCATCATGCCTCTAGTAATGACATTCATACTTGTTTGGCAAAGCATAAAATAACCAATCTTGACCTATTGAAATTTTGAGAATACTTTCTTCAAGAATTCAATTCATTGAAACTCTTGTACATGTGCATTCAAATAATTTGATATTGCCACATAGTATCAAAATTGTGAAACATCCTTGATCACCAATTTCCTAAACTTCCAAAACACATTTGAAGTTTCAAAGTATTCTAATTCCTTAATGTATAATGCAACTTTAATCAACATGTCATCTCCAAAAGATCTCATGACTAATATTGAGTGTTACCTCAATTATATCTTTTCAAGTTTTACAACTTGCCATAAAAGATATAAATACGTTACCTTTAATATCTATTATGTAATGTTTGATTCCAACCAAAACCTTCAAGTTTGTTGGCTATGATAATTTGCACAACGATTGACAAATTATTCATCTATAGAATATGGAAGCCGATCCAAGATTTAGGATGTTATTCTATTTCCAAACATATTCCTTCAGAATATTCATTACACAAGTTATTTAATAACTTTTTAGATAGATTAATATATTCAAATCATCGTGTATTTTAAGCATGATATAAATACAACACGACACACATGAAAATTTCTCAAACCAGATTTAGATTTCTTCATGTCCTAAATATCCATGTAAACTTACTACATGGCATATTACGTTGTATTTCCACCGCATAAATAAATAAATTTATTTATCCCAAGGTTATGTATATCTTATTTCCTAAATCTCCAAAGTAAAGTTTCATCTCAAATCTAAACCAAATCAACATTTAATTTGAATGAAAACTTACTTTCTTACATGTCTATTTGACACATATAATTTAAGAAAATAACCATAATACTCCCACTAGCTTTTAGGAATACTTAGAAATCATCTTATTCAAATTTAAATCCAATCTTGCATTTCAAATTAAACATAAGAATAATCTTCTAGATGCATGCTTTTATCCATTAATAGATAATTGCATTTTTGTACATTTCCAAAGATTTATATTTTGAAGTAATAAACTTATTTCGATTACTCAAGTCCTTCCTTAAGTAGTCATTCAAGAAATAGTTCATACATATCCAAATTTTTCAATTTAAAATATGACCATCAAAATCTTTATATATTTAATGTGCTTAGGAAAGAATACTCAATCACAATTAATTACTTAAGTGTGACTAATAATCTATTCATAATACATACATTAAATATGTGTACAATTTTGTCCATATAATTTCGACACAAAGATTAAACCACTACAATTGGCGTTTTTCTTCCTTTGACGAAACTTATCTCCAATTTCTAGTCAAACTATTTAAGATAAAACAAATCTAAAATTGATTATCTTATTGGACAACATCTATATCGTTCATAGTATGAGTAATTTACCCAATTCAATATTTGGTAACAAATCATAACAATTATTTGTAACTCATAATTATCGGCATATAAATCGCATATCCGAGATATCCTTACGGATTCTATGACATAAATTCCTTTATCTTGAGGTTTAGCATTTACACGTCTACCTCATGATAATTACTAGTGTATTTTAGAAGATCATGTATCTTGTAATTTTATCTTTCAAGATCAAAGACTCCCACTTGCTTTTAGTAACTTAAAATTACTCTTTAAATACATAGCAAATAGATCAACACTCCAACGTTATCTATATGGGACATTACAAAACACAATGGCCGTTCCATACTCTTTATTTTCTAAACAATCCATTTCATAAATAGTTTAGCAAAATCCGAACTCCATTTAAGATGTAACGTGATTCATCACATTCCATATATAATGGTATCTTATTAATCTTCTTAGATCAAGTCATACTCAACTTTCTAACCTTGATTTCTTTTGGAATAAAGGAAGATATAGTTATCTTGAATCAAACATCACCATCATATTGATAATTTTGATTCTCCTAATGAACATACCATAACAATGATGTATTTCATTTAGTGAAATATTGTAAGTCAATCTTAACAACATTTAAGATAAATATATATCTTTAGGCTTACCTATATACCAACTAAATCATCTTAATGGTATAATAGATTTCCTAACCATTTTGCATGCTTTATAACTCAAGTGCTTTTAATACAAAGTCACTTCATAAAAGTTATAAGTCCATTACACGTTACATGTATATGTCTTTAGTGAAATAGAGACAATATATTAACGTCTTACTTTATATTATACGTCTTCCAAGACTTTATGTTTGTGACTTTATTCAATAAATCATAAACATGTATAACTAAAGTAAATCATGAACACCACTAGGTTTCATTCATCTTTTCAAGTTAATTCAATCATATACTATTATATGAACACCACTAGGTTTCATTAGTAGTATAAGATTACTCTATGTATCTTATGTCATTCCAGGAATTAGTCCATTTTAAGAAACTTCAAAACATTCCACGCCCGATCTTACGACATGTGGATATTTTACCCTTGTGTTTACAATTTAGTCCAAGCTCTTACATGACTAAATCAAAACTTCAAGTGTTTCTTAATGTGAATGATATATATACTTTTAAGTAGTCTTTTAATCATATTGACACATGATCTAAATATTAATTAGATTGTTTAATCTCTTATCTTAAGAGAATCATATCTTTATGAGTTGTTTCTTGCACACAATGTTCATTTCTCCCACTTGTGCATGGAACAACCTCATATATAAGATAAACATCACGTCTAACGTTCGTCTATACGAAATATGATTGTGCCACATATATTAGCTTTTTACAAGTAGATGTAGAATCACTTAATCAACAAGAATCAGTACATAACTATCTTTGAAGATATTAGTGTCAACAATTCGAAAGTAATTATCTTAGGACATACTAAAGATAACATGGGTTATTACCAAGACAACAGAGCTTGTAACTCCCACTGACTTAGAGAATGTTTTAATAGACTCAAAATCAGTCATACAACACAATTCTCCCACTGAACTTGACAACATTGAAAATGTTTCATAATCGGTGAAAATAATTAGTGTTGTGTTTACTTTCTTACACTTTTGAAAAACACATTCGCAACAATTACTAATAGCGTTTAAGAGTGTATTCTACTTCGTAAATGATGACTTACCCATCAAATGCTTTTTAACTTGAAAGACTTGACATGCAATTTCTTCCTTAATAGGTCTACCAACCCCAAAATGGTATGTAGTGCCTATAAATGGTCAAAGCACAACTACTAGACAAATATGCTAGTTTGCCTTATAACCAATTAGCGGTAACTTTTAATAACTCAAAATATGCACTTTTCCTAACTATTAAAATTTGCTATGAGTTATGGATTTGAATTTTACATTTCTAAAATCCTTATTACTCCTTCTTTACTCATGAAAAAGAGTTTTAGGTTTATCATTCATTTGTAAATTGACTCTATCCTCAACCATACGGTTTGTAGATCAATAAATGAATAAACCACGTTTACGGTGTAACGTTGCATTAATACATTTGCAAAAAAAAAATTTACAAAATTCAATTTAGTATTTTCGATAATACCATTCAAGAGAATAAAATTACCCCGGTAATAATAACCATAGTATTTTCCTTGAAAACTAGAATCCAAATTGACATAATTTCATCACATCAGTTGATCTGCTAGCAATGAAAGTATTCAAGATGGTAACTTGTCGAACAATGATTGACAAACAAATTTGCAATTTCTAGATATTTAAGGGATTTACATTGCCAAAAGTCATTTTGCATTGTAAACATGTTTCATCCCTTCTTTATGCCTTAAGTTTCCAGATCTCACTGAGTAACTCAATTAAGTCGACTAATCTAAAGAACGTAAAACCTTCATGTGCAATCTTATTCAGTCATGAAGTTTTCTCTCCATTACAACATTGTCCGATATCTTATATGACGACAATTGTAACTTCAAGTGTTCGTCAATTAGAGGGCATATGACTTAAATTTTTAGGGTATAGATTTTGGTGTCAAAATCATGTATGGAGAAGCATGCATACATCTCCATAACATAAGTTTAACAAAACGTTTAGTAAACTTTTGTTGAGACTAAAAGTTCATCATATACTTGCAAGTTGAGGTATTGGTTAAACCAATTAAAGATTTTACACACAACTAAATTCACACCGTACTTTTTCTAGAACTTAGTTATAGCACAAAGCAATAACCTTATTCATTGTGTTTCGGATGTGAATTAATGTAGTTAAATCAACCTTAAAGAATTATATCAATAACAACCGTAGGTAATTCCAATTTTGACGCACAGGCGAGCCGGGAATTTGGTCAGCGCTGAAGCATAACACCTCCTTCCTTAACCGGGTACATGACCAGCGGTGCGTTATACCCACTTTATAGTTTATCAAAATTGAGTAGGCCGTTAAGTTGCTATTGCAGTTCTAATCAACGCAAATCATATGTAAATTAGATCTCAAAAACAATTCATTTATTTTGATATGATTTAGTCCATGTTAATTTTCTTATAAAAAATTACCCTTGTTTACAACATACAATTAAAACAAAACGTATGAAAACAAGTAGGTAAAAAAAACTAAATCATAAACACATAATAACAATTTATATGTGCAATAAATAAATCAAATAGCCACATGCATACGATTTATTCAATAAATAATATCAAATCTAGGTTTTTATATTCATATAAAAGTCTTCCCTAATTTTAGATTTATTGAATCAAATAAAGCATATAGCAAAACATGTAACAATTACCACATAAAACATATGATCCATGAAAAACATGTATGTTCATCACGGATCTCCCACATATCTTAACAATTAAATCTCTATGGATCGTAACCACGCATGACATAACAATTAATTCATGCATACATCTAAAGTTAATTACCATGTAATTTTAGGGTTTACAAAAAAACTTTTTTTTTTTTTTTTATAAAAAATTCGGCATAGCCGATTTTAAAAATAATAAAAAACAAAACCCTAATTTTATAAAACCTAAAAACAACATGTAATTTTTAACACAAATCAATATTAGTTAAAAAAACTTTAGATCTTGATAATTATAATCATGTTAAAACGGCTCTCGATGCCACTGATGGTTTATAGAGTTCATAACAATTATTTAAAACCCTAATATGGATCAAACAGCGCATAGCGGAAGCGATTAACAAGATCATCAATTTAACACAATTATATTAATCAAGATTAGGGTTACATACCTTTATCCTAGCAAGATCCACAAGACGACGGAGCAAACGGCAACTAGGGTTTATCACAAACACCACCAAGAATATAGTCTAAAGTAAGACTATATCACGTTCTTGTACACACGTGATACGGCGAGTTAACCGTGAGTCTAGCACGAACAAACCGAGCTTCCAAGCCTATGGAAAATCTACCCAACAACCCTAGAGAGGGGCTAGGACTAGATCTAGAATAGCTTTATTGAAAATCAAAGAAGAACCCTAATTAGGGGTGTTTGGCCGGCGGCTAAAGCAAGAGAAAAGAGAGATGTGGAGTGAAAAATTATGAGGCATTAAGTTTGTTTATATACACCTTGGAAAACTTCTCTTCCAAGGTTAAACAAGATAAAGCCACAAAATCTTTTCTCCTTATCTTTGTCTCCTCTATTTAGGCCGGATATATTCATGCTCCAAAAGAGGTTTCCGGAACTTTTCCGACTCCTTCTTTTAGCTTCTTTAACCTTCTATAACGGTCGTTTAGTACTTAACTTTTAATTACTTAACGATCGTTAGCTACGGTTTGATTTAATAAATATAATAAATATATTTAATAAATAAATAAATTAACTCTTCACGTAATGTGTGCAATCCCGTGATCTCGAGTTCGATCCTATCTCACGACAATCGATTTTTAAGTCCATAAACTTTCAAAACGAACAGAATCTAACTAATTCTTTCTCAATTATCTTAAAAAATCAGTCGGCTCAGCTTAAAGTCTAAACCAAACCCCTAAACAATCTAACTACACGAATAATAGAAAGTACTAAAATCATTTCCGAATCATACTACAAACTGGTAGGCAGATTATCGCTCGTAGCAAACTACTCCTAACAGTGATGAAACCAATTCTCTAATAAAACAAACCTTCAGCTTTATAGTATCATCACTAAACTAAACTCGAATGAACAGACTTAACAATAAATTTAGCAACTAGGATTTTTAACCAATTAAATAGTAACTTCGATCAGTTAACCAGGCTCCATAACTGAACAGTAACTCAAACCATTATCAATACTAAAAGAACACAATTCACCACAGCTTGAAATCAAATCTCATAAGCTAGAAACAGCTTATGACTCAAAAGCTTATTCAGATAGGTTGATGAGAAGAAATAAGAGAAAGTAAAAGATTGAGAAAACTGAACTTTAATCTTTCATTAATGGAGTCAAAGTAGTTACAATTCTAACAGAATTAACAGAAAGATATCAACTGAATTCGTTACAATCTTAGAACAGAATCAAATAAGGTGAGAAGAGTTACACTAAACTACTTCTAAAGCTAAGCTACTGTGTGTATAAACACCTAGTCTAACCGTCTTCAAGTGAGGGTGAAACTGGGTATTTATAGATGAAGGTGAGTTGTAGGAGAGGTGATTGGTGACGTGGTTCCACCAATAGGAATCTACCATGTGGCCCTCTTGAGTTCTTGTTAAATTCCTAGAATTGAGGGTTTTATGGAGTTGATCTTGATCTAATTCAATCACATCATGTTGTAGAGAATGATGTGATGAATGATTCTTCTTTTATATGCTTCCTTTGACTTCTTATGCATCTCTCTCAAACCAGCCTTGAAATATTGATGAAGAAAAGAATAACCGTCGCTTTATTTTTCTCTTGGTGAAGATGAATAAAAACGACCCAGGGATAAGGTTTAAAAGTATCATTTTCATTTTGAGTCCTTCTGTTTTAAACTTTTATTATTTGTCTCTTTAAAGAATTTAAACCATTAAACAAGTCATGTCCTTGATATAACTTTGGAGAATAACACAAATGGTCCTTGAATCTTCATGAATCTTGGCAATATTGGTCCTTAATGTCTTGTTTTGATCTTTTCTTCGTCTTTTGTCAGATAAATCCCGAGAAAACGCGTGTTTGCTTCATAATGTATCTTTTTACCTGAAAACACAAAAACACAAAATACCCGCGTAGTTCCGATATTATAAGATATAAACTGATACTATTTGTCGTGTTTTAAGTGTTTTGGGTTATAACTGATGAGTGTTTTCACACTTATCCGTGAAGCTTTGGGAAGAAAACAAAGATTGGGTAGCTGAGATGAGTTTGAGTGCTCCCCACACTTATTTGGTGGTATAGATCAACTTTTAGTAGCTGATAACACATGACATTGAACAAAGAACACATGAGCTTACCTTGACCAAGATTTTCAAATTCGGATCTTTAAACATCATTCAAGAATCAAGGTTAATTTAAGGATTATCATAGCTAGGGTTTGTAATTCTAGAAACATCTCTCACTTTGTATATAAGCATGTAGTAGCAGATTATTGAATTTGTTCCAAAACTTTGTCAATTTCGAATTTATTTTTAATGTAGTGAAATCTTGAAATCAATGCAAATGTTTTGAGTTCTATTTTATTTAAATTTGTCATTTAAATTATGCACTTGTATTTTTTTTATCAAAAGGTTTTTGGTTCAAAGAAATTTGACAAAAAGCTTTTGAGATCCATTAAAGCATAAGTTGTTACATAAGCTTGGATTGACACTCCAGCTTATGTAACTTTGTGGTTTAAGGTTACTTTCCTTGTTCTCTTTATTCACTTGCAAAAGATCTTTGGTTCCAAAGTTTTTCTCAAATTCCAGTTTATTGGTTTCTACTTGTTCTAACAGTAGCCATAAGCTCTTGATAAGCTGTATTGACAACAGAGCTTATCACTCAGCTTATACTACTTGCTTTCTCTTTGTTTCATGTTGTGTTAATAGGTACTATTAGAAGACATATCATTTCGTTCTTGTTCTTGAGACTTTTGTAGTCTCTTGTTTGCACAAAGAACTTCACAAGCTTATATCCGTGAGCCCTCAACAATCAGAATAAGATCTCCTAGTTTGCATCAGTTGCTTAGGCTTGGTTTGGATGTAAATCAGGCTAGGTATAACTTTGAACTCACTGTTGTAGCTTGATCTTCCTATATTTGAGTTTTTGTGGAATTTGCTTAGTTGCTGTTACTTTGTGATTTTAATTGTTTAAGTTCTTCTCTTTTATGATTCATTACATGTTTATGTTAATTACATGCTTAATCTTAGCCTAGAAATCAGTAAGTCTTTGTTATTTTGCAAGCTGCTTGTTTTTAAGGGGTGTTTCATGCTGTGACTATTTTGGCCTAACTGACAACTAGGATCAAGCCTATTTCAGCCTGCATAACTTTGTTAGTCATAGGATAGATAAAATCAGATTTTATTTTAATCAACCTAGTGTAAAATTTTCATTTGTCCTGTTTTGAAAAAATCTATATGTTATTTGATATGAAGTTGATTTGTCTGATGTAATAAGTTTGAGTGTTGTTTGAGTTGATCTGGATATCTGGTATGCCTGTATAAGTAAGTTATTACTTGTATGCTCATTGTAAACTTGATTTAGTAAAAACATTACTTGATACAAGTCAAACACATCAGATAAAATTTCTTTGAGTATTTTTAGATCTAAGATTTGATACTTAGGATATTTCTATTTTAGGTTGGTATCTTTAGCTGTTTAGGTTAATTTTGGTTTAAACAGCTTTTAAATAAGTCATTGATAAGCAAAATTTGGTTCTTTGACCTATAGCAAGGTTTTTTTAGCATGTTAGCATTATACTTTAATTTTTCTTGCATTTTCTTGCTACTTTCCTTGTTCTGTGCTTTAGTTGTTATTTGGTGTGTACTTTCTACTTTTGAATTGCTCTTATCACCCAATAAGCACCAACTGTGCTTATTAGGCTTAATTGTCCATCAAGAACAATAAGTTCACTTCTAAACTTAGCAGAACAAAGTCTAGCCCTTTAGACATCTCAATAGATCATTTTACACTTTTTCATAGCCTTACAATTCCCTTTTTACATTTCTTTCACTTTTGGATAGTTGGACTTTTTGGTCAAACTTGTATAAAAGTGGCCAAAGTGCTTATTTTCTTCAAACAGATTATTCACTTAGGAAACAACTTAGATTTTGTAGTCAACCTTGTTTTTCTCAGCTTATTTTTAAGTTTTATAAGTTTTAGATCTTAATTTCAGCTTTTTACTAGGAAACTAACTTATTTTCATTTTTGAAACGTGCTTATTAGCTTATTCTGCCTTTTCTACTTAGCTTATTGAACTTTTTCCTTTTTCATTATCTTAGTTATCTTATTTCTTAGCTATTTGCAAAAAATAAGGTCTTGTAGTTTAGTTTAAGCCAAATCGACTATTTTGTCTTTTTTTGCAAATTTTTTTTGCTTATTTTGAGATTTGTAGTTAATCTTTTTGGAAAATTCTTATTGAAATCTTTTTATAAGTCTAGTATATTGAGTTCTGCCAAAAAGTAGGCAATAAGTTTCTATTTTGAGCTTATTAGGCCCATTAAGCTAGCTTATACCTTATTTCTGGCTTATTGAGTGGGATTTAGCTTTTGGGTCTTTGGAAAATTGTGTTTAGAATTAAATTTTACATCATATAGGGCTTTTTAATTTTCATTTTTAAAAAGACTTTGTTATTGGGCCAAAAAGCCCATTTAGCATAAGCTGTTTTACTTTTAGTACATTTGGAGGCCCAAATAAGGTTTTATTTATTTTTATTTTCATTTTTGTTTTACTAAGGTAAAAATAAATTAGTTTTCAAGTTTTCAAAATTTTCTATAATTTTTGATTATTTTATTATTATTTTTGTCTCGATTTGTGTGCCAACATAATTCGTCTTAGCTTTAATCCGTCGTAGAGTAGTTTCGTCTTTACTTTTAAACCCTTCTTTTCCAAAACGAAAAATAATCCAAAAAAGAATAACCCTCCATGGTGAACGAACTCGACTTTTGGTTTTTAATGTTTTTACGTTATTAACTTAATACTTACCATCATTTACACTTTTTCCTAAAAGTATGGTGAAAAATAGTACATCATTCCTTTAAACCTGTAAGCGCATCAACAGCTTCCTTCACACCTTTGCTTGAATCCTGGGAACCCTCTTTTAAGCCTCTGTCACTTAAATCCAAATTCTCCTACCCTTTGTAAGAATCTTATCCAATACTAATATCTGAAGACTGCACTCAAAATTTCTCCTCCTTGCTCATTGGGTATCCAAAGTGTTACACCCCATTTGGTAAAATGGAATATCACAATAATATATGGCGTGTCATTAAAGCATGCAAGGTAAATGTCTAAACATTCATGACCATAAAAGGAAATACCGGAAACAAACATCGGTAGTGCAAGTAACTCAGCACAAGCAAATATAAGTACTGTAAAGGGAAAGGACTAAACAATGTCCAACATGAAGTAAAGTAAGATAAAGTATGATAAATGCATAAGATATAGAAGGCTGCATAGCTTCCATCCGAATGCACATACTCTTGAGATCCTACTTGCGACCTTGGGTACCTGCCGTTTGGGAACATGGAAAACGGCTAAGCATAATGCCTAGTGCATGGATATACAATAAAGCACGGAAAGCATAGAATAATCGAAGTATAATAAGAGCATATAAAGCATGAAGGCAGCGGAAATGAATAAGTCCTGGGAAACCTAGACGTATAACATGTTTACTGGCTTTAGTTCTGAAAACATAGCTTATGTTTACTTATGAAAATTTGTATTAGTTTAATATACCAAAAGCCAATATAGGTCATGAGGTCAACAACGTGCATGAATACTTGGAGGGGTGACCTCGTCATGCTATTAGAGGGGATGCCTCTAATTAAAATGGTATAGGTAGGAGGGATCAACTCTTTGTGAAGGATGCAAGGCACACACCACATTCACCATGAAATCCTGACTGACACTGTAACTAGGATTCACCCATACGCCCCACGTGAAAATAAATAAATAATAATGGCCAAAAAAACGGAAGGGACGCCACAAGTTATGGTACCTTCATAACTGGGTGAAACTGGCATGCATGTATATGTCTAAGGTAACTAATAAAAACATAAGCATTTAAATCTGTAACTACTGGGTAAACAGCTGGCTGCATACGAGAAATATTAATAAAGGAAGAGACTGTCCTTACTGAAGGACGGGAAATCCGTACCTTGTGTCCAGTGGAAGCTAATGGAAATGCTGAAGAACCTACCGCGCCTTGACGGATAATACTACATAAGAATAGGGACGTGTATGAGTTGTCTGAGATACATGTGTTTTACTGGTTCTATGTATTCTTAGCTTATTATTCATGTTCTGTCATGCTTTAACTGTTTTAAGTGTTAATCTGTAGTTATTCTTTTATTCTTTTTTTTATTATTCATGTAATAAGGTATTATAATTCTTGTATTATAATACTAAGTAACTTTCTAAAAATAGAAGGTTTCCTAAAATAGTAAGTTTCTAAAAATAGAAAGTTTCCAAAAATAATAAGTTTCCATAATTAGAAATAAGCTGGATTAAAACATAAAGTAAAGTTTATTAGTAAAATTACAAGTCATGGATTAAGTATTATATCTTATTAAATAATTAACATGGTTGATTTAATAAACTATAGGTTATATGGATTTAATTAAAATACATGTTTAATTAAATTAAGCTAAGTAAATACTTAGGTTAGTTATGAAATATAATATTTTAACCTAAGTCATGTATTTAATTAAATTAAATAGTCTTGGAAATAATTTAAATAAAATAATAAATGCTTTTATAAATTCCCGAGCCCCGAACCCGTGTTTAAAAATTATCCTGAGCCCGAAAAATGCCTACCCGACACCACATAGCCGACGGCTAGTGGTGTCAGCCGGCGGCTGAAAACCAAACGCAATCCCACCAGTGGCTAGACCGGCTGCCATTAGTGGCCAAATGTTCCCACTGTCGAGCCTCGGCTAGCCACTACCGAGCCCAGCTCGACCCCGACTCAAGTCGGCTCCCACTGTTGCAACCACAGTCCCACCGAGACCTTAATGGTCTCTGTTTACTCGCGGTACGAACAAAAACATACCCCGACCTTGCGTCGGGGTTTCCCTTGTATGCGATCGACCCACGAACCACCAAGCCGAGACTTGGTGGTCTCGGTGGTGGTGCAAATTCCAAGCCGAGAGCCCTTGAGCTCTCGGTTGTGCGTCGGCCGAGCCACAAACCAACCAAAACAACCCTTAATCATGTTTCTTGTTTAATCTAACATGTTTTATATGTTTGTTTTTAAAATTAAACACATGTTCATCATAAATCAATTAAAAGTATAAAAATAAAAGGTTCATGATGTTACCGAAAGCGTGAGTGAAAGAGATTATTGAACACAAAAACGTACACACAATAATCAAAGATCAAAATCAACCCGAATTCCTTGTTTTTCTTGTGTAGGCTGGCGTCAAGAGAGAGAGGACCACCTAGGGTTTTCTTTTTTTGATAAAATAATAATTATGATAAAACCTCTGTAGTTTTATTTGTTTTAGGCTTGTATTGGGTCATGGGCCAAAGGCCCATTCTTCCTTTCTCTTGCTCTCTAGCCGCAGCACCCTAAAGCCCAAAAGGTAAAACCGAAGCCTTCTCTAGTTAAGTTAAATATTCGTGTGTGTTTGCATTTTAATTATCGTGAATTAATTATCGAAATCGTGACACATTTATAATATACATAAATACATGTTATTTAATGTCGTGACATGTGTAATATATTATAAATGGAAAGTTTTAATTTGTACGCAATTTTGTGTATTTACTGTTCACGTGTGCTGTTAATGGTATTTTAATGCGGGTTTTACAACTCTTCCCCTCTAAAAGAATAATTCGTCCTCGAATTAGAGTAAACGTAAACTGAAAGAAAACATACCTGAATCGGAACTGGAAATGAGGGTAAGAAGTCCGTATAGACTCCTACGTCTCCTAAGTGGCTTCCCGTTCAGGATAATCCCTCCAGAGGATTTTGACGAATGGGATCGTCTTCCTCCGCATGAAACGATCTTGTCGTTCAAGAAATCTCTCGGGTTCTTCGACATATGAAAGATCCTCTCAAATCTGATCAAGCGGATACTGAACAGTATGAACGGGGTGATAGTTGTATCCTCTTAGTAAAGACACATGGAACACGTTGTGAACGTGTGATAGCTGAGGCGGTAACGCTAAACGATATGACACTTCACCAACGCGTTTTATGATGTCGAACGGTCCGATGAAGAGAGGACTGAGCTTCCCTCTGATTCCAAAACTCTTAACACCTCGTGCAGGTGATACCTTGAGGAAAGCGTGATCACCTACGTTGAAAGATGCATCTATACGACGCTTATCAGCATAGCTCTTCTGGCGAGCACGAGCTTCCTGAAGCTTCGCCTTGGCGACGGCAACCTTGTCATTAGTTAACTTAATCATCTCTGGACCCTCTATCAGTCGTTCGCCCACCTGATCCCAGAAGATTGGGGCACGACACTTCCTACCATACAACATCTCAAACGGTGCACACTTGATGCTAGTGTGCCAACTGTTGTTGTATACAAACTCTACTAGATAGATATAATCGTCCCAGCTTCCTGTCCATTCTAGAGCACACGCCTGCAGCATGTCCTCTAATGTCCGTAGGTCTAAGGATGAAAGGAAGTGTTGAGCTTAAGTCTGGTACCCCGAAGCTTTCTGCAGACTCTGCCAAAAACGTGAGGTGAAACGAGGATATCTGTCAGAGATGATTTCTGATGGAGTACCATGCAGTCTCATGATCTCCTTCTAAAAGGTGTCTGCCAATTTGCTGACCGAATGCTCCTTGTGGATTGGCAGAAAATGAGGAGATTTGGTCAATCTATCAACAATAACCCAGATGGCGTCGTATTTCCTCTGAGTCACCGGAAGACCAGTAAGAAAATCCATGCAGATTTTGTCCCACTTCCATTCTGGAATATCCAGTGGTTGCAGTAAACCACTAGCTCTCTGGTGTTCGATCTTAACCTGCTGGCAGATCATACATTTAGAAACGAAGGTGGCAGCATCCTGCTTCATACCACTCTACTAGAAATGTTGCTTGATGTCGTGGTACATCTTGGTGGAACCAGGATGAATGGTAAATGAAGAGCTGTGAGCTTCAGTCAGCACAGCTTCCCTGAGTTTAGAGTCATTAGGAACAACTAGTCTAGTGCCCTCCCATAAGATACCGTCATCATCAACATGAAACTCCGTCTACTGATCAAGGTTCTGAATGATAGCCCAAATCTCACCATCGTCTTTCTGAGCTTCCATGATCCTATAATGTAAGTCTGGTTCCACTCTAAGATTTGCCCAGTAACCATGTTGTCCTCGTACACAAAACTCAATATCGGTCATCTCTAGGTCACGGATGATCTCCTTTACAATTCAGATACCAGCAATCATACCCGACCTTCTGCTTAGAGCATCTTCCACTACATTCGCCTTACCAGGATGGTACTGAATGTTGGTGTCATAATCCTTCAGCAGCTCTAACCATCTTCTATGTCTCATGTTTAGTTCCTTCTGGGTGAAGATGTACTTGAGACTCTTGTGATATGTGAAGATGTCACATGATTCACCATACAAATAATGCCTCCAGATCTTCAATGCGAAAACAACTGCTGCAAGCTCCAAATCATGAGTAGGATAGTTTTCTTCATAAGGTTTAAGTTGTCGTGATGCGTATGCAATAACCTTCCCATGTTGCATGAGAACACAGCCTAGACCCTTTCCTAAAGCATCACTATAGATCTGAAATCCACCTATACCAGATGGGATAGTAAGAATCGGTGCAGTCACTAACTTCTGCTTTAAGGCCTACAAAGCTCTTCTCTCCCTCTTCAGTCCAGACGAATTTCTCTCCTTTCCTCATCAGCTTAGTCAAAGGTAAGGCTAACCGTGAAAATTTCTCTACAAACCTGCGGTAGTAGCCAGCTAAACCCAGAAAACTTCTGACCTCTGTTGTAGATGTAGGTCTCAGCCATTTAGTGATAGCTTCAACCTTTGCAGGATCCATGGTGATCCCCTCTGCAGATACAATATGGCCCAGAAATGCCACCTTGCTTTAGTAAATCTCACACTTGGAGAACTTGGCATACAACTGCTTCTGACGAAGAATTTGCAAAACTGTATGAAGGTGTTCCTCATGTTCCTCCTTGTATTTGGAGAAAATCAGGATGTCATCAATGAAAACGATAACGAACTTGTCCAGAAACTCATGGAAGACACGGTTCATCAAATCCATAAAGACTGCTGGAGCATTTGTGAGTCCGAATGGCATGACTACGAACTCGTAGTGCCCGTAAGGGGTACGGAAAGCAGTCTTAGAAACATCCTGCTCTTTAAACTGTTACTGATGGTAGACGAACCTCAGATTGATCTTTGAGAAATACTTGGCGCCCTGAAGTTGATCGGAAAGGTCATCAATTCGCGGCAAAGGATAACGATTCCTGATCGTGATCTTGTTCAGTTCACGATAGTCTATACACAAACGCATGCTTCCGTCTTTCTTCTTCACGAATAGCACCGGTGCACCCCATGGCGATGCACTAGGACGGATGAAACCTCGCTCCAAAAGTTCCTGCAGCTGATCTTTTAAATCCTTAAGCTCAATGGAAGCCATGCGGTAAGGAGCTTTGGAGATTGGCTCTGCTCCTAGAATGAGCTCAATTCCAAACTCGACTTCACGAACATGTGGTATGCCTGGAAGTTCATCAAGAAATACATCAGGAAATTCTGACATAATAGGCTCATCTTAAATCGATGGAGACTCGACAGTAATGTCATGAATATTGGCTATGAAGCCCTAACAGCCGTGTGTTAGTAATGCACGCGCCTCCATGGATGAAATAATTTGTACAGACCTCGTTGGAAGAAAACCATGGTGTATGTACTCTGGAGATTTAACATCACCGAAAATAACCTAATAAGTGTGACAGTCTATCGTAGCATGATGTTTCAATAACCAGTCCATGCCCAATATCATGTCAAAATCGCACATGTCCAAAGGAAGTGTGTCAACTCTGCGGATTCTATCATCAAATTCTAGGGGAAGATCTTTGTACATCTAAGTGATTCGCACACAGTCCCTAAGTGGTGTGGAAATGCTTAAGGAATTATCTAATGACATAGGGGAAATCCTAACATGTGTAGCAAAAGTAGTGGATATGACTGAATGATTCGCTCCAGTATCAAACAGAACGTATGTTGCCAAACCATTCATAAAGAGATTCCCAGTGATAGTACCTGAAGTCTTGTTCGCCTGGTCTCTAGTAGTAGTAAACATGCGACCTGAAGTAGGAGGTGGTTTGGAGTGGGCATGTCCAGAGGTGCCTTCTATCTCACGTTGGCGACAATCCTTCTGCTGATGGCCTTGCTGGCCACACTTGAAACAACCACCAGTACCTCGACTGCAAACACCAGAATGTCTGCGCGAACAAGTAGGGAAGATAGGATGCGTGAACTCTCCAACAGGCGTGCTAACTAGCTAAGAGCATGTTTTGGGATTACATGCATGAGACATGACCAAGGAACATAAGCTTGATTACATAGAAGGTTTAATAGTTGCCAGATGAAGTAGCACAGTTAGGCTGCGAACCTCTACGGTCCCGATCCCTTCCGTTGCCATTGTTCCTGAATATGAGTCACTGAAGTGTTAGAATACCATAAGATAAGACAATTTAATCATGAAAGAAGTTATCGCTACGCCTATTTGAACCAGAACGGTCATTGGAATGACCGTTTCCCTTAGATGATTGTTGTTGAGCGACCGCAGGTTCCGGTCGTCAGTATTCTGTCTGAAATATAAAGTTGAACAGAGGATGATATAAGAATGAAAATACCGAAAGAGATGAATGGTTTACATTTGGTGATTGAAGATACCTTTTCACTGATCAGTCATTACCAAACTCCTCTCGTTCCTGAAGCATCTCAAGATTACGGGTTGCATCGGCCACCTGTACTACTGTAGTGAACATAGCACACACCAAACTGTTGGCAACCGAAGTGCGAAGAGCCCAGCGAAACTTCTCAGCTTGCTCCTCAGTAGTACCAGCTGCTGCACCCAAGAATCCAGCCAAACGAAAAAACCTTTGCATGAATTCATTGTTGTTCTCCCCAGCAACCTGTTAGATATTATGATAGTCCCTCTTGAGTTTCTCCTGTTGAGCATGTGGAAAGTACTGATTAAGGAAGAGCTCCTTTAACTGGTCCCATGTCAACAGTGCAACCTAATCATCACCACTGTTGAACTGCTTGACTGACTTCCACCACTGTAGTACATCACCTTCAAACTTATAGCAAGCCAGTCTTGCCTTGAAAACACCGTCACAACCCATCATAACAAATATCTTCTTAATGTGAGAAATCCAAACCTCAGCCTCTGAGGGGCTGTCAGTCTGCTGAAACAAATGGGGTCTCTATTTGTTGAATCGTTCCAACCAAGTCATAAGGGTAACAGGCGGTGGAGGTGGAGGATTGTTGTTGTGCTACTGATGAGGGTCGAACTGAACGCCCTGACCCTGAACTCAGCATGAACTTCGTCCCTGATTTCATTCGGAGTTGGGGAAGGAGGGCTTGCAAAGCTGCATTGACAGCTGCAGCCAATTCTTGAGCATTACGTGTGTTCACCATCTGACAATTTAAAACAAAATTCAACATAAATAATGAGTCTGATAAAATATGACTAGAATAGAAAAATGCATGAACAGTGTATAAAACATGAATTTATTTATGATGCATAAAACAGTTTTAAAATTCATGATCAATTAAATATGATGATATGTCCATGAGTGAACGTGTAACACCCCACTTGGATAGGTGGACCGTTACGTGTATTTATGGCGTGTCAACAAAGCATAAGGTAAATGTCCTAAAACATTAACTGATCATAAAGGAAATACCGGAATCAAACATCGATAATCCAAACATAAGCCCAAAACATGAAAAATAAAATACTGAATGAAAGGACTAAACAATGTCCAGATAAGCAGAATAATGTAAGAAGTCTGGATAGCTTCCATCCAAATGTACATGCTCTTAGAATCCTAAAAGCGTCCTGGTGTACCTGCCGTTAGAACATGAAAGGAACTACGGCTGAGCATAACGCTAAGTGAACGGATATGAAGCATGATAAGGAATTACTGAAATGAAACAGATGATGAAATACTGGAACTGTAAGACTGCTAAGTAAAGTTGCAGCGGAAATCTGTGTATAATCTGTAAAGTCTGATTTGTAAATAATAAAGCTGATTCGTTATATGATAAATCTGAAAACATGCATTTACTGTATTTTAATTGCCAAGAGCTTAAATAGGTCATGTGTTGTAACAACTGCTGCATGAATACATAGAGGGGTGACCTCGTCATGCTGTAGAGGGGTGACCTCTAAATAACTGTGCTGGGTGGAGGGATCAGCTCCAATGTGAAGGATGTAGAGCACACACCACATTCACCTGCTAAGCTGTAAACTGTAGCCTAGGATGCATCCATACGCCCCACTAATAATACTGATAAAATGGCCAAGCTGAGCTGAGTGGGACGATGCAGGATATCACTCTCCTGCATGTGAGTCAGACACCGGTGCCTCTAGTGCCGTGGTTACGGTACCTCCGTAACTAGTACATAAACTAATCATGCTTGTATATAATGCTTAGGCAAATTTATTTAATTCTTAACATGATTACTGATAAGTTTAAATATATACTGGGGAAAACATTTGGCTGAAGATTGGGAATCCTAATCATGCATAGAAAAGAAAGTCTTTACTGAAAGGACGGGAAATCCGTACCTCGTGTCCAGTACTGAAATAAGACTGAAAGCTGACGGATAGAATCTGACTTCACGGATACTACATAAATAATGGACGCGAAAATAAGTCGTCTGATTACTGTTTACCGTTACTGACTCTTATCAGTTCTTAGTTTGATTCAAAACTGTCTTTGTATTATAATACTATATAATCTGATAAATCTGAATGTTCTGTATTATTTCTGATAAGTGTATTCTTGTAATTCTGATTACCGTATTATATGCATTTCTAATATTTACGATCTTACTAAAAAAATAGTAACCTGTCATACATAGAAAGTTTCCTGATTTAGAAATATTTCCAAATTAATATCTTTGCAATTAACTCATTAACAAATCATATGTTTTTAATAAGATAAACGATCAAGCGAGAATCAATTTAATTTTATTAATTAAATTAAATAAATCATACAATATAATTGACTGATTAATAAAACTTATTTTAAAAAAAATGATTAATTAGTTTAAATACTCCCATGGTTCCCACTGGGTTTTTTTGTTTTGTTTATTTTGCCACTGTTATTGTATTGTTCCCACTGCTTTCATTATTAGTTCCCCCTACTGGTCGAGTTCCCACTGTTAGTGCAGTGCCAAACACCCCCTGTTGGCGAAATAGACCCAAACACCCCCTGTTGGACGAATCTAAAACCCAAACTCCCTTTCCTTGATTCTTTTTGGTCGCTGTTGTCCAAAACAAACACCACCCCGCACCTTAATGGTCGCGGCTGGTTCCCAAATCACACCGAGACCTTAGGGTCTCGGTTTTCCCTACACAAGCAAAACCCGACACCCCTATTTGGGGTTTGTTCGTGGCTGGCCAACAGAAACACCACCGAGAGCTTATGCTCTCGGTTTTTCGTGTATAACATCAAAACCCACTGATTTAAATGATTAATAACATGTTTACAAGTATTTAGATTACTTGTTCTTGATTTATCAATGCATTCGTGATTTAATCAGTCAAAAGGAAGAGGATTGAGAATGCTTACGGTTTGTGATGATATAGAAATAATCGAATCTACATACATGAAAGAATCAACATCACGTCCAAAAACCCGTCCCTCCTTTCTTTGGTTTCTTCAGCCGGCGGCCATCCTTCTTTTTTTATTTTTTTTTTTTTTGTCTCTTGTGTCGGCAGAAAAACAAAACCCTAATCTGTCTCTTCCTTTTTTTTCTCGCTGAATTGAAAAGAGGGGGGGGGGGGGTGAGTCCCGTTTCTTTTTTTTTATAACCCAAGATGGGCTAAAGCCCATAATCTCTTTTTTTTGTTTTCTTTTAAACCGGGCCTAAGCCCTTTTATACTCTTTCGCGTTTTCGTTTCACTTCGTTTATACACATTTAATTTGCGTGTTCGTTTTTTTAAATCTCGTCATGTATTTATTTATTATACTGAAAATAATTTACATACGTAATGCTGAATAATTGTTACTTACATAATACTTGACTAATTACTATTAATTATTTTTCTGAAATAATTAACTACGTAACGTTTTAAATAAAACCGAGGCTACGTAATTACGTTTAATTATTTCTGTATAATAACAATACATACGTAATATTTTCTGGAACTTAATAATTATTTTCTGAATAAACTGTAATATTTATAGTATTTAAATAAACTGGGATTGCGTATTTAATTTCTGCGTTTATATCTCCGTCTAATAATTAATACCTATATAGTTTATTAAAATTAAACTGCGTATTTAAATATTCTGATTTTTAAATACGGGTTTTACAATTCTTCCCCTCTAAAAACAATAATTCGTCCCCGAATTAAAGATACGACTATACTGGGTTTTACAATTCTTCCCCTCTAAAATGGGGGAATTCGTCCTCGAATTAAAGGTAATAAGCTGATGAAGTTATAAGAACTGAAAGAACACGTAGACTGAAAAGACAATTAAGCTGAAAGATAAATTGTCTTCTAATTAAGACATAATGTTGTTGATAGGTATAAACCTGACATGACTGAAAGAACATAACTGAATTTATTGAAGAAAATAATGAGAGGTCCAGATGGACTCCTCCGTTTCGAGTGGCCTCCCGCTCGAAACGATTCCTTCAAAGGTCTAACATAGTAAATAAAATCTTGGTCCTGATGACCCTATCCTGATGATGCTGAAAAGCTTCTGGTTCCATATTATAAGATGGGTTTTCTGAATCTGATAGACTGAATAACTATAGCATGTATGATACATGAAACGGTACGTGTAAATATTCTGAAAAGATAACATTTATAACTCTGAGCAAGCTGCTGAAATATATAGGGATGAACTATGTGAACAATTGTGAACGTGCTACGTGAGCAATTGTGAACGTGGTTCATAATTATATGAGAAGCGCTGGCATGGAATATATCATGAATGTGATACGTGAATCATACTGTGAACGTGTTACTAGAACATATCATGAACGTATGATGACTGATGAATGAATGCCAAACGATACGGCCTGAGATGTGAAACGTCTGCCTGGTTATGGAATAGTTGTGCTAAATTTGAGTCTGGTCTCTCAAGCTTCCTGTAACCTTAGTCGGTAATAACCTAAGAAACGTGTACCGTGAAATGGCACTCGAACTTGAACGTGAACAATGTTATGAACACAAACGTGAGCTTAAATCACGACATAGCATAAAAGATGACTGAAACAACATCATACTGCGAATGAGACGTAAACGTGAAAGTGAAAATAAACATGAACTTAAAGTGGACGTAAACATACACTTGATCGTGAACATGAATTCTGTCTGATATGATGGTCGATGGAATGCCTTGAATTCGTACGATTTACTGCTGAATTTCTAAATTTTCTGCAGATCTGCTGCTACGTGATCCTTTCGGATGAAAGAAATGCACAGGCTGATTACATGGTTGATGATAACTTAGATAGTATCATACTTTCTCTGAGCCTGTGGTGGCTGATAACGATTTCATGGAATTTCGTCTCATTTCTGTTCAGAAATTTCCAAGGGTTGTAGCAACTCACTAACATGATGGCGTTCTATCTTGAACCTGCAGTAGGCCAGGCATCTAGATATGAACATAGCTGCATTAATGTGTGATGCGGATTCTATTAAAGTTTTGTCTGGGATTATGGAGCATTCTGGTGGAAATCTGGTTGAACAGTCATACAACATTTTAATGAGAACTATCGGCAATTTTCTGCGATAGTAGTCAATTGAGTTCTAGAAAGTTGTACTTCGTTCACAGGCGTCAGTCGGGACCATCAGGTGATGGCCTTCACCTTCGCAGCATTGTTTGAAATTTCTTTCTGCTGAAATAGTGTGGTCAAGAAATGCCACCTTGTTCTACTGGGATTCATATCTAGAAAGTTGCGTATAAAATTTTTCTCCTATCGAAGATTCTGTACAACTGTGAGGAGATGATTCTCGTGTTCTTCTCTAGAATTTAGGAGATCAGAATGTTATCAATGAATGTACTGCCAATTTTGTCTGAGAATCACAGAAAAATTTATTCATAAATTTTCATACTATAGCTGGAGCATTAGGGAGCTCAGAAGTAAAATTTAAATTTTTTAGAGTGGCTATAATATGTGCAACAACGGTCTGAAGAACATCATGTTCTTCCCTCACCACTGATGGTAGCATGATCTTGAATTTTTCTGGAAGACTGTTTAAGACACCTCGTAGTAGGTCAATTAAACTTTCTATTCGTGGAATGAATATCGATTAGGAATGGTGATCTGATAAATTTTTTGATGGTGCGCTAGGGCGAATAAAGCCTAGTTTTGGTAACTCTTGCAGCAATTGTTGCAACTCTTTTAACGTAGCTAGAGCCCTGTAATTAAGAGTTTTGAAAACAGGTTCTGTTCTTGAGACAAACTCGATGTTAAATTATGTCTCGCGGGTAGGAAGGAATTTCTGGAACACCTTCTAGAATGACATCTGGAAATTTTTAGGATAATCTGTTGATCATGGATTCGAGGAATTTTAGAAGTGAACTTATAACTGGTAGCTAAAAGTCTTCGTAACTATGGACTGATAAGTCACGCGCATGTAAGGCAGAATAATTTGTACTGATTTTTCGGGCAGAAACATGATGAATATATTTGGGATTTAGTAAGACGGATCTCGTCGTTAACAAAAGATAATAATACTTTAATAATTATGGTGATACTGTTGAGTCCTTTCTGGCTGAGAGGCAGGTAACTACTTGATTTAAGATAGAGCTGGCATATGAATACTTGAAGTAAATGTGGCAACTTTCATTGATTGTGTTCGTCTGTAACCTCACAGAATGAACACCGCGTGTCTAACCAGAATAGTACTCTAGTGGTGGTGACTGAATTTTTTATGATCTGATTCATGCGTGGCATAATAGAATGGGTATACCCCTTTTTGAAAGATACCCTGAATTACTGAGGGTCTTGCTTGGAACATACTGGAGTTAGGAGCTCGGACTCGTACTCTGAGAAGATATTCGTATGACGTGTATCATGACTTGTGCCCTAATATGTGTCTTCCGAAATGATACCTGAGAACTATGTCTTGACTGATGTCTTGGCACGTGTTTTAATAGATGAATATGAACAAGGCTGAAAAATTTTGGTAACTGCTAGGATTGGCGGACCGGTTAGACTACTGACCTCTTGTATTTCTGGTCACGTCCGTGCCGGAGTTCCGATGGTTACTGATTGATTAATTATAAGTACGATGGTTGTCACTACTGCTTTGTCTGTCACTTTCCTGATGGTCGTTATCATGACCGTGATTCATGTAATTATTTCTGCTGAGTGGCCGGCTGGGTTCCGGTTCCCACCCTTCTGAATGAACGGTTAGTTGAGTGAAGTGTGACATCTAGCTGGGAAAGTAAAAGCTTGTAATAGAATGGTAGTGTCTGATGGTTGAATTTATTCTTGTCAGAAATTTCAAATTTATAATTTTCGTCCTTGTTCTGCAGAGTCTTCATGGTATGAACGGCATCAGCATCTTGAGAGATTTCCAAAGTATCAGCAGCATCAGCATCTGTGTGGTCTTCAGAGTGTTAGCAGCATCAGCATCTAGTAAAATCTTCAACTCACGAGTAGCATCAGCACCTGGTAGAATATCGACAAGTGGAAACGCCCGCGATGATTAAGGAACAATCAGCAATATCCATGGAGTAGGGTACCTAGAGTACACCTGGACTACTGTACATGATGTACAAAATGAATATTGCACATGTAGCATATCTGAGACACTGTACGTGGATACATATGGAAGACCATACGGGGCACTGGTGGAAATTTTATGGAATGATCAATTATGGTGTCACTTGTGTGACATGATCAAGGATTAAATTGATTTAACTGGTTACCAAACTGAACTGAAATGGTTAATCATGATAGGCTGATAATTTCTGCGTAGACTTAATGCTGGTTGTATAGAGTTTCAAGAATATGATTAAACAGAATTTCAACAATGGTCAGCATGAAGACATGACTGATGAAGATCAAACCTGATTATTATGAAAACAGGATTTAACTGTAACCCCTTCTGTATCTTAGCATGAAAACATCATCACCTTGCTGAAAACATAATCCTCATAAGGAGACATGAACTTAGTCAGCATGAAAACGACATTCACGTGAGAGTATAAACTTGACTTGTTCAAAGAACATAGAAGAATAATCAACTGAGGTTTAACATCAACTGATGTGGATAGTTATGGTTTAATCCACAGTATTCCTAGTAGGAAGCATGTGACTAAGTATGGGCGATTCTGTTTCGATCTATACGTGTCAATAATTTATGAGAACTGTCATGTATAGAAATTTACAATCTGAGACTAAATATGGTTGGTTGTAGTCCAATTTATATTTGTCAAAATTTTATGAAATGTCATGATATGACAAAGGTGAACAAATATGGATCGGTTCACAAAACAACATTCAATTGAAAAACATGAAATTTGATCTGAACATTTGTGAACGTTTATGGCTGGTTCACTAATTAATATTTGACTGAAAACATGAATCTGACATAAGTAAGGGTAGACGCCTATGGGTCGGTTTACCAATGCAAAATCTGAACGGACAAGGATGAACGCCTATGGGTCGGTTCACCAAAGCAAAAATTCGCAGAAAAACACATGCGACTAAATATGGCCAATCATGTACCAACCTTTTACTTAGTCAAAAACTTTAAGAAACCGACTGATAACTGAAGAAAACTGACTGATTAATGCATGAGAAACCTGAAAGATAAAACGCCGAAATCTGGAAAGTTCCTGGTGACTACCCACTAGTCACAGGTCAAGTTTTAGAGCCTAAAGGTCGAACCTATATCTCTGATACCATAAATGTAACACCCCACTTGGATAGGTGGACCGTTACGTGTATTTATGGCGTGTCATCAAAGCATAAGGTAAATGTCCTAAAACATTAACTGACCATAAAGGAAATACCGGAATCAAACATCGGTAATCCAAACATAAGCCCAAAACATGAAAAATAAAATACTGAATGGAAGGACTAAACAATGTCCAGATAAGCAGAATAATGTAAGAAGTCTGGATAGCTTCCATCCAAATGCACATGCTCTTAGAATCCTAAAAGCGTCCTGGTGTACCTGCCGTTAGAACATGAAAGGAACTACGGCTGAGCATAACGCTCAGTGAACGGATATGAAGCATGATAAGGAATTACTGAAATGAAACAGATGATGAAATACTGAAACTGTAAGACTGCTAAGTAAAGTTGCAGCGGAAATCTGTGTATAATCTGTAAAGTCTGATTTGTAAATAATAAAGCTGATTCGTTATCTGATAAATCTGAAAACATGCATTTACTATATTTTAATTGCCAAGAGCTTAAATAGGTCATGTGCTGTAACAACTGCTGCATGAATACATAGAGGGGTGACCTCGTCATGCGATAGATGGGTGACCTCTAAATAACTGTGCTGGGTGGAGGGATCAGCTCCAATGTGAAGGATGTTGAGCACACACCACATTCACCTGCTAAGCTGTAAACTGTAGCCTAGGATGCATCCATACGCCCCACTAATAATACTGATAAAATAGCCAAGCTGAGCTGAGTGGGACGATGCAGGATATCACTCTCCTGCATGTGAGTCACGACACCGGTGCCTCTAGTGCCGTGGTTACGGTACCTCCGTAACTAGTACATAAACTAATCATGCTTGTATATAATGCTCAGGCAAATTTATTTAATTCTTAACATGATTACTGATAAGTTTAAACATATACTGGGGAAAACATTTGGCTGAAGATGGGGAATCCTAAGCATGCATAGAAAAGAAAGTCTTTACTGAAAGGACGGGAAATCCGTACCTCGTGTCCAGTACTGAAATAAGACTGAAAGCTGACGGATCGAATCTGACTTCACGGATAGTACATAAATAATGGACGCGAAAATAAGTCTTCTGATTACTGTTTACCGTTACTGACTCTTATCAGTTCTTAGTTTGATTCAAAACTGTCTTTGTATTATAATACTATATAATCTGATAAATCTGAATGTTCTGTATTATTTCTGATAAGTGTATTCTTGTAATTCTGATTACCGTATTATATGCATTTCTAATATTTACGATCTTACTAGAAAATAGTAACCTGTCATACATAGAAAGTTTCCTGATTTAGAAATATTTCCAAATTAATATCTTTGAAATTAACTCATTAACAAATCATATGTTTTTAATAAGATAAACAATCAAGCGAGAATCAATTTAATTTTATTAATTAAATTAAATAAATCATACAATATAATTGACTGATTAATAAAACTCATTTTAAAAAAAATGATTAATTAGTTTAATTACTCCCATGGTTCCCACTGGTTTTTTTTTTGTTTTGTTTATTTTGCCACTGTTATTGTATTGTTCCCACTGCTTTCATTATTAGCTCCCCCTGCTGGTCGAGTTCCCACTGTTAGTGCAGTGCCAAACACCCCCTGTTGGCGAAATAGACACAAACACCCCCTGTTGGACGAATCTAAAACCCAAACTCCCTTTCCTTGATTCTTTTTGGTCGCTGCTGTCCAAAACAAACACCACCCCGCACCTTAATGGTCGCGGCTGGTTCCCAAATCACACCGAGACCTTAGGGTCTCGGTTTTCCCTACACGAGCAAAACCCGACACCCCTGTTTGGGGTTTGTTCGTGGCTGGCCAACAGAAACACCACCGAGAGCTTATGCTCTCGGTTTTTCGTGTATAACATCAAAACCCACTGATTTAAATGATTAATAACATGTTTACAAGTATTTAGATTACTTGTTCTTGATTTATCAATGCATTCGTGATTTAATCAGTCAAAAGGAAGAGGATTGAGAATGCTTACGGTTTGTGATGATATAGAAATAATCGAATCTACATACATGAAAGAATCAACATCACGTCCAAAAACCCGTCCCTCCTTTCTTTGGTTTCTTCAGCCGGCGGCCATCCTTCTTTTTTTTTTTTTTTTTTTTTGTCTCTTGTGTCGGCAGAAAAACAAAACCCTAATCTGTCTCTTCCTTTTTTTTTCTCGCTGAATTGAAAAGAGGGGGGGGGGGGGGGGGTGAGTCCCGTTTCTTTTTTTTTTTGTAACCCAAGATGGGCTAAAGCCCATAATCTCTTTTTTTTTCTTTTAAACCGGGCCTAATCCCTTTTATACTCTTTCGCGTTTTCGTTTCACTTCGTTTATACACATTTAATTTGCGTGTTCGTTTTTTTAAATCTCTTCATGTATTTATTTATAATACTGAAAATAATTTACATACGTAATGCTGAATAATTGTTACTTACATAATACTTGACTAATTACTATTAATTATTTTTCTGAAATAATTAACTACGTAACGTTTTAAATAAAACCGAGGCTGCGTAATTACGTTTAATTATTTCTGTATAATAACAATACATACGTAATATTTTCTGGAACTTAATAATTATTTTCTGAATAAACTGTAATATTTATAGTATTTAAATAAACTGGGATTGCGTATTTAATTTCTGCGTTTATATCTCCGTCTAATAATTAATACCTATATAGTTTATTAAAATTAAACTGCGTATTTAAATATTCTGATTTTTAAATACGGGTTTTACAATTCTTCCCCTCTAAAAACAATAATTCGTCCCCGAATTAAAGATACGACTATACTGGGTTTTACAGAACGCCTATGGGTCGGTTCAAAAAAAAAAGGCAAGTGTGGACGCTTATGGGTCGGTCCACTAAACAAATAAAATGTTTCGATAAAACACATGCGACTAAATAGGGCCCGTCCTATACCAACCATTACTCAGTCAAATTTCCAGCAAAAATGAGATGAATGCATGAAATGAATACATGAAATGAAAATGAAATGAATGCATGAAAACCAACTGTTTGTTCTAGGAAGACGCTGGTGACTACCCGTAAGTCACAGGTCGTGTTTTACAGAGCTACAGGTCGAAACCTTGGCTCTGATACCATAATTGCAACACCCCATTTGGTAAAATATAATATCATGATAATATATGACGTGTCATCAAAGCATGCAAGGTAAATTTCTAAACATTCATGACCATAAAAGGAAATACCAGAAACAAACATCGGTAGTCCAAGTAACTCAACACAAGCAAATATAAGTACTGTAAAGAGAAAGGACTAAATGTTGTCCCAAATATATGAATGATATAATACGAATTTATGAAGAAAGAAAGGTAGATATGAGATGAATTTTAGAGAGAGAAAGTAGTGAGAGAAAGTAGAGAGAAATGGTTGGAACTTGTGAAATATTAGATTAAGAAGTGAGAATAAAAATGAACCAACACCCTTCCTAACATGCTAGGAAGGGTATATATAGTCCACACACATGCGGGCTTCTTTATGGACTATATGGTTTGGGCCGGGCTTTCCTTTTGGGCTTTAGTTACTTATCAATGAACTTTAGCCTAAAGTTAAGCCCGTAATACACAACTAATATACTACCTATTACAACGTTCTAATATACGATACATATTAAACATATGACCGAGCATTCTTGTTTGACTCAATATTTTGAGGCTAACACTAAACAATGTCCAACATGAAATAAAGTAAGATAAAGTATGATAAATGTATAAGATATAGAAGGCTGGATAGCTTCCATCCGAATGCACATACTCTTGAGATCCTACTTGCGACCTTGGGTACCTGCCGTTTGTGAACAAGGAAAACGGCTGAGCATAACGCCCAGTGCACGGATATCCAATAAAGCATGGAAAGCATAGAATAATGAAAGCATAATAAGAGCATATAAAGCATGAAGGCATCCGAAATGAATAAGTCCTGGGAAAGCTAGACGTATAACATGTTTGCTAGTTTTAGTTCTGAAAACATAGCTTATGTTTACTTATGAAAATCTGTATTAGTTTAATATACCAAAAGCCAATATAGGTCATGAGGTCAACAACGTGCATGAATACTTGGAGGGTGACCTCTTCATGCAATTAGAGGGGATGCCTCTAATTAAAATGGTATGGGTAGGAGGGATAAGCTCCTTGTGAAGGATGCAAGGCACACACCACATTTACCATGAAATCCTGACTAACACTGTAACTAGGATGCACCCATACGCCCCACATGAAAATAAATAAATAATAATGGCCAAATAAACTGAAGGGGCGCCACGAGCTATCACTCCGCCGTGGTTAAGTCATAACACTGGTGCCTCCAGTATTATGGTTATGGTACCTCCATAACTAGGTGAAACTAGCATGCATGTATATGGTTAAGTAATAAGTGTGTAAACACTTATCCTTTTGCCACTGAAATCAAGGAAAAACAACACCTAATCATGTGTTTAGTATCGTAAATGTCAGAATTACGCGCGGTTTTGTGGTTTTGTGTGAAATAGGTACAAATGACTAAAAGGAAAGAAAACACGGGATTTCACGGTCAAATGTTGAAGAAAAGTCCAAGAAAGAGACGAAGACAAAGTCAAAAGACCAAAAGTGTGCCCAAGTTCACAAAAACCGGCTAAACCGACACGAGTTTGAAAATAATTTCAAGAAGCCAAAATTCAAGTTCGTTTTGTTCACGTTTTTATCAAAATTTGAAGACAAGTGGGTCCCACATTTGGACTAATGGGCTAAAAAGCCCATTAGAATAACAAGTTATCTTCTTTACTTTCCAAGCCCAAATTGCAAATATAAATGATAGATGGGGGTCGTTTGGATAATTTGGGCCACAAGCCCAATCACAAGCAGAGACAATGAAACAAATTCATTTGCTGGTCAACCCCCCACGTGTTTAACTACTCACACACACACACACTTAATAAAATGATTTTTACCCACCCCCTCCCAATATCATTCGTTACAAATGAGATAAAATGCCTCTCACTGTTTACCTCTCTCTCTCAATGAAAAACACAGCCACCCTTTTTTTACCCAAAACCCTAATTTACCATTACACAAAAATTACTCAAAAACATTTGGGGCTTTCATTAAAACCGTGTGATTCACACACTTGGGGATTAAATCCCAAAGTTTTTCGGAAGAAATCACAAAGTGGTCCTCATCTCACATGGCTAAATCCTTTCATGTGATTGGATGAAACACCTCTCCACCCCCAATCCTCCAATAAACATCCTCCACCTAGGCATCAAACTAACACAAACAAACACAAAACCGCCACGAGGGCGATCCGTGTGATGTTTGGGCGTTTTCAACCATTGGATTGATGAAGAGAAGAAAGAGATGGATTAAACAGCTTAGATTGATTTTCTTCTTCAAGAAGCTTCATGAAGAAGGCTTGGGGTTTGCCTATAAAAAACCCCTTCATGTGTAATTTATAGAGGCACTTTTTTTATTTTATTTAATTTCTACAAAAATTAGATTAGATTTAAATCTTGTAATTTTCTTTTCAAAAGTATTGTATTTAATTTTTAATTATTAATGAAAAGTTTACTTTCAGTTTTAATTCGTGTCTTTGTCTCATTTAAAGTTACTTGCAATTTATATTTATTCTAAATTTTGGATTAATTAAATTGAAATAAAAGTGGTAAATAATTTCCCAACTGGAAAGTTATAAAGTTACTGTTCGGTTTAGTTATTGTTTTTGGTTCGAAGATTGTTCTTGTTCGAGTAGCTGTTTGGTTCGTTTGAATGATGATGATGATTGGGTAAAAGGAGTTGTTTAACGGTGGTGTTTTCGGTTCATAAGGGTGTTCAGCACTTCCCTTCGTCCCAATGGTTGTCATCACGAGGTTCTTTTCTTTCTTTTGATTTTTATGATAAAGTTTTAGATTAATATTGGTCTTTGATTATTAGTTTTAATCTGTTTAAGTTTGTTTTAGATTTGCAGTTTGTTTGGATCTTCTTTTATTTTGTGATATAGTATATTAAGTCTGCCTATCTGATTTTAGATTTGTTTAAGTTTTGGTTGCTTTTGTTTTATTTGGATAAGTTGTTTAATCTGCTTGTGGTTAGAATAGAGCTGTTAGATCTGCTTATTGAACTGCTAGGGTTTCGTTTTTTTTATTATTATTTGCTTATTATTATTGGAGTAGTGTTAAGATATATCTGCTTATTAGGTCTTCTGCTTATTTGGTTATTTGCTATATTCGGTTAGATTACTTAATCTTTCAGCTCTAATATTGATTGCTTATTGGCTTCACTGCTTATTCCTTGTCAGTATTATTAGCTTATTTAGGTGTGGTTATTTTTTATTTATTCAGCTTATTTGCTTATCTAATTTTAATTTATGTGCTTATTGGGTTGATTATTGCTGATTGTTGAATTTATGCTGCTTAAAAAAACAACAGGTCCTTTTGATCTGTTGGTTTAAAATTCCAAAAACATAAAAATAAAGTAAAAATTCGCCAGTCAGGGGACTCGAACCCCTGACCTCTCGTATACCAGCCATAAGCCCTAACCATCTCATCTAGCCTTCTTTCTGAGTTTGATTGTGCATCTTTTAATTAATATAGGCTTTTATTGTAGTGTCAGTTTTATTAATTTAGTTTAATACATGTTTTTAGTTTTATTAAATTTATTTAAAAAGTTTTATATCAATTTCGTTTTATTAAGTTTTAAAAAAAAATAAAAAGATAAAAAATATATTTTAATTTCTTTAATTAAATGTTTTTAAAATGGGTAAAACTATACAATACCATCGTACTTATCAAAATGTACCGACTTTAAACACTTACAATTTAATCGCTAGACATTACCAATGAACTTTAAAATTGATTATTGAATTTACCAATATGACCCTAAATGACGATATTACCCTTTTTCTTTTTTTACATAATTACAAGAGGTGGCAATTTCAACCCATTCCACCAAAAGGTTAGTTTCTTTTTTTACATAATTACTTAAATTTTCGTCAGTAAATTTACATTTTCGTCAGTATATTTACGTTTTCGTCAGTAAATTTACGTATTCGTCAGTAAATTTACGTTTTCGTCAGTAAATTTACGTATTCGTCAAAAAATTTACGTTTTCGTCAGTAAATTTACGTTTTCGTCAGAAAATTTACGTTTTCGTCAGCAAATTTACGTTTTCGTCAGATAGTTTACGTTTTCGTCAGTAAATTTACGTATTCGTCAGAAAATTTACGTATTCGTCAGAAAATTTACGTTTTCGTCAAAAAATTTACGTTTTCGTCAGTAAATTTACGTTTTCGTCAGTATATTTACGTTTTCGTCAGTAAATTTACGTTTTCGTCAGTAAATTTACGATTTCGTCAGAAAATTTTTGTTTTCGTCAGTAAATTTACGTTTTCGTCAGTAAATTTACGTTTTCGTCAGAAAATTTACGTTTTCGTCAGTAAATTTACGTTTTCGTCAGAAAATTTACGTTTTCGTTAGTAATTACGTATTCGTCAGAAAATTTATGTTCGTCAGTAAATTTACTTTTTCGTCAGTAAATTTACGTTTTCGTCAGTATATTTACGTTTTCGTCAGTAAATTTACGTTTTCGTCAGTAAATTCACTTTTTCATCAGAAAATTTACGTTTTCGTCAGGAAATTTATGTTTTCGTAGTAAATTTACGTTTTCTTCTGTGAATTTACGTTTTCGTCAAAAGTTTAAGTTTTCGTCAGTAAATTTACGTTTTCGTACGAAAACGAAAATTTACTGACGAAAACGTAAATATACTGACGAAAACGAAAATTTTATGACGAATACGTAATTTTTCTGACGAAAACGTAAATTTACTGACTAAGACGTAAATTTTCTGACGAAAATGTAAATTTTCTTACGAATACGTAAAATTAATGACGAAAACTTAAATTTACTGACGAAAACGAAAATTTTCTAACAAAAACGTGAATTTACTGACGAAAACGTAAATTTACTGACGAAAACGTAAACTTACTGACGAAAACGTAAATTTACTGACGAAAACGAAAATTTACTGATGAATACAAAAATTTACTGACGAAAACGTAAATTTTCTAACGAAAAACTAAATTTACTAACGAAAACGTAAATTAACTGACGAAAACGTAAATTTACTGACGAAAACATAAATTTACTGATGAAAACGAAAATTTACTGACGAAAACGTAAATTAACTGACGAAAACGTAAATTTTCTGACGAAAACTTAAATTTTCGGACGAAAACGTAAATTTTCTGGCGAAAACGTAAATTTACTGACGAAAACGTAAATTTACTGACGAAAACGTAAATTTTCTAACTAAAACTTATATTTACAGACGAAAACGTAAATTTTCTGTCGAAAACGTAAATTTACTGAAGAAAACATAAAAATACTGATGAAAACGTAAAAAAATCGATGAAAAACGTAAAACAAAAGTAATAAATTTACGTTTTCGTCAGTAAATTTTCATCGATTTTTTTACGATTGTGGGTTTGGCTACTCATCCTTTAGCTACTACGTTTAATGATTATGGTGTGAGAAAGAGTGAATGTGGCATTATTTGTAATTATGTAAAAGAAGAAAAGGGTAATATTGTCATTTTAGGACCATATTGGTAAAGTGTATAATCAATTTGAAAGTTTATTGGTAATGTCTAGCGATTAAATTGTAAGTGTTTAAAGTCGGTACATTTTTCTAAGTAAGATGGTATTGTATAGCTTTTACCCTTTTAAAATTTAGTTTTAAAATTTAGTTTTTTAAGTTTCAAAATAGTTTTATTTAAATTAGATTAAATTAGTTTTTCAGATTTGTTTAAAAAGTTTTAAGTAGTTAATTAATTATCTTTTAAATAAGTAGTTTTTTATTAGTTTAAAATACCAAAAAAAAATACGTTTTACCAAGAACAAATATATCCACGTTAATTTGAGATCAATTCGAGTGAGTCGAGGAAAAACGAACATTAATTGCTTAACTGACTAAAAATTCCTTACATTAAAATGGCACCGTTGCCGCTTCGCTCGTTACGATTGAAGATTTCGTGAGACGTTTGGATTTTGGGATCCGTTCATTGAACGTTAATTTTCTTGCAACAAAATAAAAAATACAAAAAAATCAAAAACTTAAAAAAAAGTTTAAAAAATTAAAAAACTAAAAAACCACAAAAGCAAATTCTTTACTAAGATTTGCAACAAAAAAAATTAAAAAATCAAAAGTAATACTTTTTCCTAAAAGTATTACACCAAAAATATTACGTATTAGTATTATTCTTCTTAGTTCGATTTCTTTAGATTTTTATTGTGAATATATATTTTTCTTAAAAAAATACAAAAAGATTTTTTCTTTTACTATATTATATTACGTAGCACAATTAATTTACCTACTTTTAAAATAAGGCCTTAGTTGGGATTTCATCACCTAACTATTGTATTCGCATCCTAAACGAAATTAAAAGGCAAAATAGATAAATACTAGTAAGACGTTTGAACTCGATATATACAAACTATAAGTTGGGTATAAGGCGACGCCCTATAAAAGGCCGTCTAAGGAAAAAGGTTTTTAAGTGCTTTGTGCCACCTCGTTTCCCCGCTTGCTTGTGCGTATATTGAGAGGGACGACCGATTACTGGTTTGCCAACTCAATTAGTATTAAGTATATATTTTTGTAGCTTTTTAATATTGCACCTCGAGAGGGAAAATCCTTTTCCTCTCAAAGTCGACCGAGGTCACCTACCTCTTTCCATGTTTTAATTGTATGCGCACTCGCGCGCGTACATACATACCGATTGGTGTACCAAATACTTCTAATTCTTCCAAAAAGAAGAAGAAGAAAAACAAAAAGACCGTCAATCAAGCCGATCCCGAGAATCGCGCTTTCAACAATACGATGGAAACGGATAACCGACCTATGCTCGAGATTTTGCAATCACACGTTGAGGGAAACGATGACGCTATCATTTTCCCCGCAATTGGAGCGAATAATTTTGAACTCAAATCGGATTTAATTAAAATGGTTTCCGCTACACCATTTTTGGGTCGTTCCCAGGATGACCCCCATGATCATATCAAAAGATTTATCCATTTGACTAATACCGTCAAATACAATGGGGTGCCACAAGAGGCCATTCGTTTACAACTCTTTCCTTTTTCCCTCGAGGGACAAGCCCGGATTTGGCTTGATAAGGAACCACCCCAAAGTATCACAACATGGATCGACTTAGAGACCAAGTTCATTAATTACTTTTTCCCACCATCACGGACCACCGCTTTAAGGAATGAAATAATTACCTTTGAACAAAAATATAGGGAAACGTTTAGTGAGTCTTGGGATCGATTTAAAGAGCTTTTAAGAAAATTTCCACAACACGGTTTCACTAAAGTACATCAAATTAATACGTTTTACAATGGTTTAACTCTAAATGACCAAGACTCACTTAATAGTGCCGCGGGGGGCAATATTCTTGTGAAATCAATGAACGAGGCTTGGGCCATAATTGAAAACAAGGCTAAAGTGCAAACCAAGAGTGTTAGGGCCACTATGGCAAGTGCTAGTTCTAGTGAGAACGACAAAAGAATTGATAAGCTTACTTCGCTTATTGAATTAATTTCTTTACAAACCAAAGAAATAAAGGGTCAAGTGAATGCCTTGAAAGATACTAGTAAAACGTGTGAGACTTGTGATGGACCACATTCATATTTTAATTGTGACAACGTTTACAATCAACAACAACAAGTTTGTGCTTATAACACCAATGCTAATGAACGGGTTTAATTTAAACCTAATGTTGATGTTAACCATTTGTCTTATAAGAGTACTAATTATTTGGCTCCCCCGGGTTTTGTAGCTCCACAAAGACCACCCCCACCCGCCCAAAATACCCAAAATCAAAATAGGAACCAAGATCCTCAAATGGGTAATTTTCAAGGGAATGCAAATCAAGGGAATTTTAATGGTTAAAATCAAGGGTTTCAAAATAAT
The DNA here is from genome assembly GCA_025667525.1 of Glebionis coronaria. Taxonomy (NCBI): domain Eukaryota; kingdom Viridiplantae; phylum Streptophyta; class Magnoliopsida; order Asterales; family Asteraceae; genus Glebionis; species Glebionis coronaria. Next base: position 401,296,874 of record CM046878.1, read on the forward strand.
AACCAAGGTTTTTATAATAACAACGGTTTTTAATCTCAATATCAAAACCAAAGTTTTCCTAATCAAGGGGTTAACAATCAAGGGTTTAATCAAATGAACATTCACAACCCTCAAATGGACTTGGTTCTACAAAAATTGACCGAACATGAGAGAATTATGAAACAAATGCAAGAATCTACTAGACAAATGCAAGAATCGACCGATAAGAGATTTTTGACAATGATTCAAGCCCTTAGACCCCAAGGAGCCTTACCTTCTAATACCGAGATTAACCCTCGTGCTAATGTGAGTGTTATCACTACTCGAAGTGTAGACACTTTAGTGGGACCTTCCATCTCTTCGCCCATAAAGGAGAGACAAGGCCCGGAGGTCATAATGAGTAATCCTACTCCCCCTCCGGTGATTCCTCCCACTACCACTCCTAGTACTAGTTCTCCATTGCCCAAAGAGCCTATCCCTACGGTTGTTCAAGAAGTGAGTCCTTCTCCTTATCAACCTTCACCATCTAAACCCAATATCCCTTATCCCTCAAGATTGAACAAGGCTAAAGTGCTCACCAAAGATGACGTTCATGTTTCCAACTTTTTGAAAATGATTTCCAACGTCAGTGTTAACATAAGCCTTATTGAAGCACTTGCTCAAATGCCAAAATTTGTGAAAATGTTCAAAGATTTGCATAATAAGAAAGAAAAAATGGTTGAGCTCGTTAGTACCCATTTAAATGAGAATTGTTCCGCGATTCTTCTCAAAGAGCTTCCTGAAAAGCTAGGAGATCCCGGACGATTCGTGTTACCTTGCTCGTTTCCCCAAATTGATTATTGTATGGCTTTAGCGGATCTCGGCGCTAGCATCAATCTTATGCCACTCTCGGTATGGAAACGATTATCATTACCCGACCTTGTACCGACTCGCATGACTCTCGAGTTAGCTAATAGAACTCTCGCATACCCCGTAGGTATTGCCGAAGACGTTTTTGTTCGAGTTGGTACATTTACTTTTCCCGTGGACTTTGTTGTTGTCGACTATGAGATGTATCCTCGTATTCCGTTAATACTTGGTCGACCGTTCTTAAGAACCGGAAAAGCTTTAGTTGATGTAGCCGAAGGGGAATTAATTCTTAGGGTTGGGAATGATCAACAAGTGTTTAAAATGGGGAAAATGGTAAATAAATCTAATGAAAAAGAATCGGTCAATATGATTGATGTGCTTAATTTTGATAATGAAGAAAGTTTTATCAATCCCTTTGAAACTAAAAAGTTTAACATTAATGATTTTATGGTACATTCAAATCCACTTTTTGAAACCTCAAATGATAATCCGCTTTTTGAAAAAAATGAGGAAACTAAGTTTAGTGATATCTTTTCTTTAAGTGATCATTTTCCTTAGGGAGACACCTTTAGAGCCTCCAATCTTTGATAAACCAATCTACGATTACTATGATGACGACACGTCTTTAACTGATCTCATTTCTTTGGATTTTGACGAGACACCTAGTGAGCCTAATGATCCTATTATCTCTATGAGTGATTCTCCCGTTCTTAAGTCTCCCTTTGACTCTTATATTCCTAAATTAGGGGTTATGACTTTTGAGGAGGATCATCCACCCTTAGAGGTTTCCCCTATTTTAGAGGATATTCCATTTGAGGAGGATTTAGATAACTTTCTAAACTCCTATTTTCCTCACGAAGATGAGTTTTTCTATGACTCCGATGATACTTATGTTTTCACATCAAGTTTGGAAGAGGACGACTCCCCCACTATGGATCAAAATGCCATTTTGAGCTTTAATGTCCACACCTCTTGTTATTTTCCCGTTAAGGAATCGGTGTTTGATCCCGGAATAAAGACTTTCATGCTATTATTGACTTATCACCATAACACCTTTCCTTGTAAGAGACTATTGACTAAGGGTACCCTACTTTACTTTGCCTTGTGTGATTTTACCACCTCGGGGTTTATTTCCTTTTGTGATGGAAATTATGTGTTTGACCCGGGTGGATTTTCATAGGGTATTCCTTATATGACTTTGTTTCACCCCTTTATCATGGAGAGATTTTCCTCCCTTGGAAATCTCGGTTTTTCCCATGATTTTTCCATTTGAATGATGACATTCGGGAATTCGAGTCGAGCTAGAGACTCGTGATAATTAAATCAAGCATCGTATAACTAGGTTAGACTTTTACCTTTACCATCCTTTCCACCCTTTTTCGCCTTCACCCATTTTTCACCAATAAGTGTAGGGGGATCCAAGTAGGTTTTTTGTGTGTTGTGATGTTGTACAGGGACATGAGCTTTGATGACCCACTTTTGGTGCTTTTGACACAAACCGTGTTCCCGTGTTTCCTGTCTACCCGGTTCCTTCGATAAGTTTTTGATATTGTGATTCAATCTTGTATATAAATAAAACGAATAAATGTAATCACTTTAGTTGTCCCTTCCTTAGCTCGATTTTAAACAACGTACTCAATGTCCTAAGTGTAGGGGAGTTTATTCTCCCACATGCCTAAACATTGAGGACAATGTTTATATTAAGTGTAGGAGGGACTTTTATCGAATTTTAGTGGGCTTTTCCATGAATTTGACCCCATTTAACTGGAAAATTTAAAAAAACTTTCAACGTTTTTCCAATTTTTGATCTATTTTGGCCTAGTAGTATTTTCATTTATTTTCTTTTATCTTCACATCGTATTTATATTTTCTATTTCAAGAATAAAGTCAAAAAAATAAATAAATGAATAAAATGGTTTTAACAAGTTTAGATGTCTTTGATATATTAGGCCCGTCGTGAATATTTTGACTCAACCCGAGTTTACTTATCCAAGTTTACTCTAGCTACTATCCTTAACCATATGAAACTTAATTGGTTTATTAGGCTAAGCATCCACTAGTCTCATTCCTTGAGATTTTAAATTGTGGAGAACGAGAGATGATAGAGTTGATAATAAGTTTAAGGGTTAATTTTTGCTTATATGAGTTTTTGTGGCTCTTTCTTCCCTCTTGTATATTTAATTGCTTAATAAATGAGGATTTTTGTGGTGTCGATTCGATATCTTAACTCTTAGCCAAATATTTATTCTCCTTGTAATTAAAGCATGAACACATTGAGGGTGCCAGCGTTATGGACTTCCGACTAAGGTGGCTCATAACCACTAAGTAGGAGGTATTCAGACCATGGGACCACGGAATTTGGCCTACTATATATATCATAAATAAAGAAAGAATAAGATTAAAACATGACCTCAAGGAGCCTTAGGGTGTGGGGCATGTAGCACGAACCTTGTCATTAGAGCCTTAGGGTGTATGGCATGGTAAGTGTTGAATAAAAACTGATCCAAAAATCAATTCCCTCGTTTATCGTTCAAGGAGCCTTAGGGTGTGGACAATAGACGAGGAGCATTTTTACATCTTAAAGAGCCTAAGGGTATATGATGTGAACTTGTTAAAATCCACATAAAGTCTACATGACTTTGGAGGAATAATTAATAAGTAGTACTATTGGCCAAATTTTGGGTCCGGGAATTTATTCCCCAAATCGTGTTAAATCATCCTTGATGTGGGCTTACTTTAGTGACAACGTTTTTAGGACGAGGTTAGGTTTTGAGTGTCGGGTTTGCACCGTTTGGTCTTCATTTTTGGAATAATAATTATCAAATAAGTCAAATGAGCCTACGGGTGAATGACAAACAATAAAATCTAGAGATACAATGTAGGAATTGGAGAAAGAGTTTTACACAATTATCTTATATAAGTGGTTTTAACTTGAGAACTTATGGTAAACAATGATCTCGTTTTTAAGCTTGGTATGGGGAACATGAAACTTGAGGGTGATTAATATTCATGACACCAAAGCCCTAATTCAAGTCATAGATTTCTTTACGAGTTTCTTCCATCAAATAATTTCAAGTTAATAAATTTTTATAACTTTTGTTTCCTTCAAAGTTTTTATCTTTCCGTCGTAGTAGTAATAGTATATCTTAATAAAGGCCGAGATGGATTAATTATGAGAACAATGTAACTTTATGATTTAAAATAATGCACTGCATGGGGTCATTGCAATGGTCAAGTGTAGGGGATTTAATAAGTGTGTAAAAACTTATCCTTTTGCCACTGAAATCAAGGAAAAACAAGACCTAATCATGTGTTTAGTATCGTAAATGTCGGAATTATGCGTGGTTTTGTGTTTTTGTATGAAATAGGTACAAATGACCAAAAGAAAAGAAAACACGGGATTTCACGGTCAAATGTTGAAGAAAAGTCCAAGAAAGAGACGAAGACAAAGTCAAAAGACCAAAAGTGTGCCCAAGTTCACAAAAACCGGCTAAACCGACACGAGTTTGAAAACAATTTCAAGAAGCCAAAATTCAAGTTCGTTTTGTTCACGGTTTTATCAAAATTTGAAGACAAGTGGGTCCCAAATTTGGACTAATGGGCTAAAAAGCCCATTAGAATAACAAGTTATCTTCTTTACTTTCCAAGCCCAAATTGCAAATATAAAAGATGGATGGGGGTCGTTTGGATAATTTGGACCACAAGCCCAATCACAAGCAGAGACAATGAAACGAATTCATTTGCTAGTCAACCCCCCACGTGTTTACCTACTCACACACACACACTTAATAAAATGATTTTTACCCACCCCTTCCCATTATCATTCGTTACAAACGAGATAAAATGTCTCTCACTGTTTACCTCTCTCTCTCAATGAAAAACACAGCCATCCTTTTTTACCCAAAACCCTAATTTACCAATATACAAAAATTACTCAAAAAACATTTGGGGCTTTCATTAAAACCGTGTGATTCACACACTTGGGGATTAAATCCCCAAGTTTTTCGGAAGAAATTACAAAGTGGTCCTCATCTCACATGGCTAAATCCTTTCATGTGATTGGATGAAACACCTCTCCACCCCCAATCCTCCAATAAACATCCTCCACCTAGGCATCAAACTAACACAAACAAACACAAAACCGCCACGAGGGCGATCCGTGTGATGTTTGGGCGTTTTCAACCGTTGGATTGATGAAGAGAAGAAAGAGATGGATTAAACGGCTTAGATTGATTTTCTTCTTCAAGAAGCTTCATGAAGAAGGCTTGGGGTTTGCCTATAAAAACCCCCTTCATGTGTAATTTATAGAGGCACTTTTTTTTATTTTATTTAATTTCTATAAAAATTAGATTAGATTTAAATCTTGTAATTTTCTTTTCAAAAGTATTGTATTTAATTTTTAATTAATAATGAAAAGTTTACTTTCAGTTTTAATTCGTGTCTTTGTCTCATTTAAAGTTACTTGCAATATATATTTATTCTAAATTTTGGATTAATTAAATTGAAATAAAAGTGGTAAATAATTTCCCCACTGGAAAGTTATAAAGTTACTGTTCGGTTTAGTTATTGTTTTTGGTTCGAAGATTGTTCTTGTTCGAGTAGCTGTTTGGTTCGTTTGAATGATGATGATGATTGGGTAAAAGGAGCTGTTTAACGGTGGTGTTTTCGGTTCATAAGGGGGTTCAGCACTTCCCTTCGTCCCAACGGTTGTCATCACGAGGTTCTTTTCTTTCTTTTGATTTTTATGTTAAAGTTTTAGATTAATATTGGTCTTTGATTATTAGTTTTAATCTGTTTAAGTTTGTTTTAGATTTGCAGTTTGTTTGGATCTTCTTTTATTTTGTGATATAATATATTAAGTCTGCCTATCTAATTTTAGATTTGTTTAAGTTTTGGGTTCTTTTGTTTTATTTGGATAAGTTGTTTAATCTGCTTGTGGTTAGAATAGAGCTGTTAGATCTGCTTATTGAACTACTAGGGTTTCATTTTATTTATTTATTTGCTTATTATTATTGGAGTAGTGTTAAGATATATCTGCTTATTAGGTCTTCTGCTTATTTGGTTATTTGCTATATTCGGTTAGATTACTTAATCTTTCAGCTCTAATATTGATTGCTTATTGGCTTCACTGCTTATTACTTGTCATTATTATTAGCTTATTTAGGTGTGGTTATTTTTGATTTATTCAGCTTATTTGCTTATCTGATTTTAATTTATGTGCTTATTGGGTTGATTATTGTTGATTGCTGAATTTATGTTGCTTAAAAAAACAACAGGTCCTTTTGATCTGTTGGTTTAAAGTTCAAAAAACATAAAAATAAAGAAAAAATTCGTCAGTCAGGGGACTCGAACCCCTGACCTCTCGTATACCAGCCATAAGCCCTAACCATCTCATCTAGCCTTCTTTTTGAGTTTGATTGTGCATCTTTTAATTAATATAGGCTTTTATTGTACTGTCAGTTTTATTAATTTTGTTTAATACATGTTTTTAGTTTTATTAAATTTATTTAAAAAGTTTTATATCAATTTTGTTTTATTAAGTTTTATAAAAAAAATAAAAAGATAAAAAATATATTTTAATTTCTTTAATTAAATGTTTTTAAAATTTAGTTTTAAAATTTAGTTTTCAATTAATATATTTAAGTTTCAAAATAGTTTTATTTAAATTAGATTAAATTAGATTTTTAAATTAGTTTAAAATAGTTTTCTCATTTGTTAATTAATTAGCTTTAAATTAAATAGTTTTTAGCTTTTAAAATACCAAAGTTTTAGTCACCAAGAACAAAGTAATCTTACGTTTAATCAGAAATCAATTTCGAGTCGATTTGTGGAACGATAAATAGACATAAAAAAAGAATTGCAAAATTCTCTTACATTATTAAGGTAACTAATAAAACATAATCATTTAAATATGTAACTACAGGGAAAACAGTTGGCTGCATACGGGAAATCCTAATAAAGGAAGAGAGTGTCCTTACTGAAGGAAGGGAAATCCATACCTTGTGTACAGTAGAAGCTAACGGAAACGCTGAAGAACCTACTCCGCCTTGACGGATAATACTACATAAGAATAGGGACGTGTATGAATTGTCTGAGATACATGTGTTTTACTGGTTTTGTGTGTTCTTAGCTTATTATTCATGTTATGTCATGTTTTAACTGTTTTAAGTGTTAATCTGTAGTTATTCTTGTATTCTATTGTTTATTATTCATCTAATAAGGTATTATAATTCATGTATTGTAATACTAAGTAACTTTCTAAAAATAGCAGGTTTCTCAAAATAGTAAGTTTCTAAAAATAGAAAGTTTCCAAAAATAGTAAGTTTCCATAATTAGAAATAAGCTAGATTAAAACATACAGTAAAGTTTATTAGTAAAAATACAAGTCATGAATTAAGTATTATAGCTTATTAAATAATTAACATGGTTGATTTAATAAACTATAGGTTATATGAATTTAATTAAAATACATGTTTAATTAAATTAAGCTCAGTAAATACTTAGGTTAGTCATGAAATATTAATTTTAATATTTTAACTTAAGTCATGTAATTAATTAAATTAAATAGTCTTGGAAATAATTTAAATAAAATAATAACTGCTTTTATAAATTCCCGAGCCCCGAACCCGTGTTTAAAAATTATCCCGATCCCGAAAAATGCCTAGCCGATACCACATAGCCGGCGGCTAGTGGTGTCACCCGGCGGCTAAAAACCAAACGCAGCCCCACTAGTGGCTAGACCGGCTAGCCGGTTGCCACTGGTGGCAAAATGTTCCCACTTCCGAGCCTCGGCTAGCCACTGCGGGCCCACCTCGACCCCGGCTTAAGCCGGTTCCCACTATTGCAACCACAGTCCCACCAAGACCTTAATGGTCTCGGTTGACTCGCGGTACAAACCAAAACACACCCCGAACTTGCATCAGGGTTTCCCTTGTGTACGATCGACCCACGAACCACCAAGCCGAGTCTTGGTGGTCTCGGTGGTGGTGCAAAGACCAAGCCGAGAGCCCTTGAGCTCTTGGTTGTGCGTCGGTCGAGCCACAAACCAACCAAAACAACCCTTAATCAAGTTTCTTGTTTAATCTAACATATTTTATATGTTTGTTTTTAAGATTAAACACATGTTCATCCTAAATCAATTAAAAGAATAAAAATAAAAGGTTCATGATGTTACCGAATGCATGAGTGAAAGAGATTAATGAACACGAACACGTATACATAATAATCAAAGATCAAAATTGTTGGGTCAAAAAGTTGATGTGGCAGAAACTCAAAAACGAAGAAAACATGAAGAAATTGTCCAAGCGTTGTCAAGAGTTAATCAAGCGTTGACATGTACAATTTAGGCGTTGATAGCTCAAGAGTTGTCGTGTACAATGTAAGCATTGTTACATGCAATTCAAGCATTGACAAAACGTAGACAAAGAAGCTTATGGAAGCTTCTATTTAGATAAACATGCAAAAGATATTCTGCATAAATTTATTTAAATAGAAGATTTACTTGTTTATTCATTCTTATCTCTTGTAAACCCTAATCCTTACACTATAAAAGGAACCAAGGGTCATAGGTTTTATTCATATCTTTCATTCACTATGTAAACCTAAAGTGTGTGTCGACTAGACGTGGGATTCAATGTATACACGTCTAGTGGTTGTTCGTTATTAATATAATGGGCAATCCTATTGTTTTAATTCATGTTATTGTGCCTAAACACCTTGTTAATGGTTGTTGTTCTAATTCCGCTTTGATTATGTTAATCATATGAACAATGATCATTCCTAGTAGCTTAAAAGATCCGGAAACCAAGGTTTCCACAAGTGGTATCAGAGCTTGTTGAGGAACTTTTGATCTTTGAAGAACACCAGAACGATACACGAACACCAAAACCCTAATTTTCTCAGAAACCCTAAAAACACCAAAACCCTAACAACATCATGTCTGAAGCTATAACCACCTCCAATTCACCCTTACCAAACATCAGGATTCCCATGCTTGATGCAACCAACTTTGACTTATGGAAGTTCAACTTTGAACAATATCTGGGGATCTATGACTATACACTCTGGGAGATTATTGAATATGGAAACTCATTCAATAAGGCTCAAAAGATTCTTGATGCCATTACTCAAAGATCAGCTGTTGAAGGATGCCCTGATGAAGATAAGAAAGAAAAACCTGGAGATGGTAGAGCTGTAGGTGCTGAAGATATTGCAAAGAAAAGGGTTGACATGAAAGCCCTAAATATTCTGAAAGTCTCTTTGGGACAAGAAAACCAGCACAAATATAGAGGCTATGAATCTGCTAAGGATCTTTGGGAAGCACTTGAAGTTGCATATGGTGGCAATGCAGACACTAAGGAAGAAAAGAAAAAGCAACTTCTGCATGATTATGCTGTCTTCAAGGCTCAACCCAATGAGAAACTGAGTAGTGTGAGAAGCAGATTGCTTGACATCACAAGCAAATTGTCCTTCATGGGGACACAAGTTGGTGATGTTGACACCAATGCTACTTTTCTGAAAAGTCTTGGTGAGGCATGGAAGATTGAGGCAAGATCTATTCTTGCCAATAATACTTACAAGAGCTCCTCGTTTGATGACATCTACAACAAACTAAGACTGTTGGAGGATGAAACTCTTTCAACACATGGAAGAAAACCTAGCACCAGCAACATGGCCTTCTTCTCTCATAGTGAAGGTCAATTCAATCAGAAGGACTCTTTTATGCATCCAGTTACTAGATCATCATTTGTCAGCGCTGGAACAAGTCCTGTCAACGTCTCCTTTTTAGACGCTAACACATTCATGAATGACTCCCCAAGAGTTAAACCTGCTGGTTTGGATTTGGATACTGTGTGTGCTTACATTGCTTCTTTGCCCAATGGTTCAGTGATTACATATGAGGACCTTGAGCAGATAAGTGATGAGCACTTGGAAGAGATGGACATCAAATGGAACATGGCTCTTGCTAGTATAAGAGCAAATAGGTGGAATAGAAGGTTCAAGAAGAAGATGACCTTCAATGCTAAAGACACAGCTGGATTTGATAAATCCAAAGTTGAATGCTACAACTGGCATCGTATGGGGCACTTCATGAGGGAATGCAGATCTCCTAGAAGATCTGATGCTGGTAAACCCTCAAGTCAGGTTGTTAAAGCTCAAGATTCCAAAGCCATGGTTGCAGTTCAAGGAATTGATGGTACTGGATGGGATTGGAGCTATCTGGCTAAGAATGCTGAAGAGGACAAAGCTTTGGTTTATGATATTGAAGAAGAAGAGCATGTTGAATATGCTCTCATGGCTCACTCCTCCTCTTCATCTGATAATGAGGTATATGATGATGCTTTTTGTAGCAAAGGTTGTAGGTTAAACACTGATAGACTTAACAAAGAGGTGTTAAAACTAAAAGATGATATGAGCACTGAAAGGTGTAAATTGTCCAATTACCAACTAGCTCTTACTAAAACTGAGAAAACCGTTTCTGAATACAAGAAAATGGAATTTGATTTAAAAGATAAGATAAATATCTTAAAACATGAGCTAGAGGGTAGTATGGATATTAGAAATATCATGACAAAGGTCAATAGAGACCTACAGGCTAAGTTAGATGAGGCCATTAAGAATAAAGATAATGTTGACCTCAAGATTCAAAGATTTGATAGAGCCACCCAAACCCTAGGAGACTGTGTAGCTAAACAAAGGGATCCTAAGGACATGACTGGGATTGGGATGAATGATTACTCTCTGGTTCCACCACCAGCTGGTGACTTCTATGGTGTCCTTAGAAAGGATTTATCTTGGACTGGTATACCAGAATGCCAAGAAGAGGAATTCATTCCTCCACCAAGAGTTTTCACTCCAGTGGAAGAGTATCAACAAAAACTGACTGACCTAAATGAGTGGAAGAAAGCTAACCCTACTTTATTTGTTAAGGGAGGTTTGCTATGTGAAAGTCCCAATGAATCACCACCCATTAAGGTTACTCACCTAGTTACTGGTAAAGCTGTTGACCTAGACTCCAACACTGTTAGAAGACCTACCATTAAATATGCAGAGATGTATAGGAATAATAGGTCACCCAAGAGCCAAGTTAACAATCATGGAACAGGTTTCTTCTCTTCTAGACCTAAGAGTGTGTCTAAGAAAGCCTGTTATACTTGTGGTAGCTTTTCACATTTGGCATACAAGTGTGTCAACGCTCCCAAAGCCAGCGCTGATAGGAACAATTTCAGCGCTGATAGGAAGAAAGTCAACATTGTTAGGAAGTCAAACGTTGTCAGATCCAAACCTTGTGTACAGCAAAGTCCACAAGTGATTAGACCTGCCCCATTCTTTTCTAGAAGGTCTAACACTCATGGACAAAGACCTTTTCAAAAGACAAACACCTGGTTAAATAGGCAATGGGTTCCTGTAGCAAACCCTAGGTTCAACGCTGACAAGGGTAATTTCAGCATTGACAGGACAAAATCCAACGCTGACAGAAACGTGACAAAACCTAAATATTTGCAGCCACAAGGTAAGGGGTCTAAAGCTTCTTCAAGCTTAACATGGAGACCCAAGAAAGATCAAAACCCTAATAATAATGGAATTTCAATGACTTGCAATAGATTTAATTACATTTCAAAAGTCATTACAAAACCTATTGGGGTTAACTGGGTTTTTCGTCCTAAAAAGGATGAGAATGGGGTTGTTGTGAGAACTAAGTCTGTTCTTATTGAACAACCAGATGAATCCAAGTCTTCTGAGACTTGGGTTCCCAAAGAAAACTAATTTGTTTTCTTTATGTGCAGGGCATTCAAAAGCAGATCAATGATTATGGATATTGGGATAGTGGATGCTCAAGGCACATGACAGGAAAGGAAGACTATCTAACGAACTTCACTCCTATTAAAGATGGTGATAAGGTATACTTTGGTGGTGGCTACGGCACCATTACAGGCAAAGGAACCCTTCTCACCAATAATCTACGTTTTGAGAACGTCTTCCTGGTAAAAGAACTGGATTATAATCTGTTTAGTGTATCACAAGTGTGTGATAACAAAAATAAGGTTCTTTTCACTGATACTGAGTGTTTGGTGTTAAGCAAGGATTTTAAGATCCCTGATGAGAAATATATTGAGTATAGAACACCTAGGCATAAGGACATATATAATGTGAATTTAAATGGGATTAAAGTGAATACAAATATGTCTTGTTTTTATGCTAAGGCCTCAGTAGATGAAAGTAATTTGTGGCACAGGAGACTAGGGCACATAAATTTCAAAAATATAAATATACTTGTGAGGCTTGGTTTAGTTGATGGTTTGCCTGATAAGGCCTTCCACAATGACCACTCTTGTGTTGCATGTCTTAAAGGCAAGCAGCACAAGGTCTCATTCAAGTCCAAGCAGGTGCATACTAGTTCCAGACCTCTTCATATGCTTCACATGGATCTCTTTGGTCCAACAAATATAGAGAGTTTGAATGGCAAGTCATATTGTTTTGTTGTAACTGATGACTTTTCTAGGTTTACTTGGACATTCTTTCTAGCTATGAAGAGTGACACAGCTGATGTTCTTATTGAATTTATCACTCAAATTGAGAAAAGGTCTGGCAATGAGGTTAAAATGCTTAGGAGTGATAATGGTGGAGAATTTAGGAACAAGAAGCTAGATGATTTTTGTGTCAGGAACGGAATTACTAGGCAATTCAGTATTGCTAGAACCCCACAACAAAATGGGGTTGCTGAAAGGAAAAATAGAACCCTAATTGAAGCAGCCAGAACAATGTTGGCTGATGCTCACTTTCCTATAGCCTTTTGGGCTGAGGCTGTTAATACAGCATACTATGTGCAAAATAGAGCATTGGTTAACAAATTCAGAACAAAACACCTTATGAGTTACTTTGGGGAAGAAAACCAAATATTGGTTTTCTCAGACCTTTTGGTTGTCATGTAGTAGATTTAGACACTAGTGATGCCTTAGGGAAATTTAGTGCAAAAGGTGATGAAGGTTACTTCATGGGGTATTCAGTGCAGAGCAAGGGTTATAGGGTTTATCTTAAAGAGGACAAATGTATTGTTGAAAGAGTACATGTTAGGTTCTTAGAGAATAAACCTAGGGATCCAGAAAGTGGCCCTAATTGGTTGTTTGATTTGGAACCCTTATCTAGAACTTTAAATTATATGCCTGTCACTAATCCAGACATTGTGAAGGTAACTTCAAATGTTGTGGAGGAACAAGTTGTTAATGTTTCAGGTACACAGGTTCATGAGAAGGTTGGATCACAAGCAGAAAAGGCATCTCCTACATTTGAATATGTCACAATTCCCATTTGGACTGATGCTTTTGCTGCTGCTGCTGGACAAGATAATGGTGGTTTCCAAATACCACCAGATACAAACATGCATGGTTCTTCAGGCGCTGACAAAGGCAAATCTAGCACTGACAAGACCAATTCAGACGTTGACAACAACATTTCAAGCGCTGTCAGCCCAGACGCTGACAACCAAGATTCAAACGTTGACAACACTTATGGGCATCTTTTCTCTTCCAGTTTTGAACAAGGTGGACCTTCAAATGTTCATGAAGAGATTCCTGTTGCTCAAAGAGAGTCTGATGAAGAAGATATTGGCAACATGGAGCATGAGGTTGAGGACACCAGACTTTTTGAAGGAGGGGTTCTCACCTCCACAATGAAGAATCACCCCACATCTCAGATCATTGGTGATATTATGACTCCAGTTCAGACAAGAAGATCCCATCAAGGTCTTGGTGGATTTATTGCCAATATACACAAGAAGGTTGATACCCCTCTTGTGCAAGCATGTTTGTTTGCATGTTTTCTGTCACAAGAAGAACCCAAGAAGATATTTGATGCTCTCAAAGAACCAAGTTGGGTGGAAGCAATGCAGGATGAGCTTCACCAATTTGCAATTCAGGATGTTTGGGAGCTGGTTGATTGTCCTAGATATGTCAGACCTATAGGGACAAGATGGGTTCTCAGGAACAAAAGAGATGAAAGAGGTATTGTGGTCAGAAACAAGGCAAGGTTAGTGGCTCAAGGTTATACACAAGAGGAGGGGATAGACTATGAGGAGGTCTTTGCACCAGTTGCAAGGATTGAAGCTATTAGGATTTTTCTAGCCTATGCATCTTGCATGGGCTTCACAGTCTATCAAATGGATGTGAAGAGTGCATTCTTGTATGGCACCATTGTTGAGGAAGTTTATGTCATGCAACCTCCTGGTTTTGAGGATCCAGAGCATCCAGATAAAGTGTATAGAGTCAAAAAAGCTATGTATGGCCTTCATCAAGCCCCTAGAGCATGGTATGGTACTTTGTCTACCTATTTGGTGGACAATGGATTCAAGAGGGGCACCATAGATCAGACACTATTTACAAAGAAGAAAGGCAAAGATGTGTTGCTTGTGCAGGTATATGTTGATGATATCATTTTTGGGTCTACTGATCCAAAGATGAGTGAGGATTTCTCCAAGCTTATGACAGACAAATTCAAGATGAGTGCTATGGGGGAGATGAACTTCTTTCTTGGTTTACAAGTTCAGCAGAAAGAAGATGGTATCTTCATCTCCCAGGACAAATATGTTGCTGAAATCTTGAAGAAGTTTGGCTTTTCTCCACATGAAAAGAGGGCTACTACTCCTATGGATAGAGAACACCCTTGAGGAAAGATTGGAGATGGGAAAGATGTTGATGTCAGGCATTATAGATCCATGATTGGATCCTTGATGTATCTTACTGCTTCCAGACCTGATATCATGTTTGCTGTGTGTGCTTGTGCACGCCATCAAGTGACTCCCAAAGAATGTCACCTTTATGTTGTAAAGAGGATCTTTAGGTACCTAAGATGTTTCCCAAGTCTTGGTTTGTGGTACCCAAAGGATTCACCATTGGAGCTGATTGCATATTCAGATAGTGATTATGGAGGTGATAAGTTTGATAGGAAATCCACAACTGGTGGATGTCAGTTTCTTGGGAGCAGATTAATATCTTGGCAATGCAAGAAACAAACAGTGGTGGCTAACTCTACAACTGAAGCAGAGTATGTGGCTGCAGCAGCATGTTGTGGTCAAGTGTTGTGGATTCAGAACCAGCTGTTGGACTATGGGTATAATTTCATGCATACTAAGATATTTGTTGACAATAATAGTACTTTATGCATCATTAAGAATCCTATACATCATTCTAAAACTAAACACATAGAAATTAGACACCATTTTATAAGAGATTGCTTTGAGAAAGGTTTAATACAACCAGATAGGGTTGACACTGAGGAAAACGTGTCAGATTTATTAACTAAACCTTTTGATACTAGAAGATTTCAATACTTGGTAACAAGTATTGGAATGGTTAATCTCTCTTAATATGTGTTTTGGATTCTTTTTGTAAAAGTATGTACAGGATGATGCATTATTATTATTGGTCTTATTGATGATTTAGATTTTCCACTATATTTTTCTAACACTGACAAAGGTTGTTTGAACACTGATAAGTGTTTTTGCAACGTTGTCAGCAATATAATTGTCTAACGCTGACAAAGCTTCCTTCAACGCTGTTGTGTGTTATCGGGGCGTTGTCAGCAACAATGTTAGTTTTGTGGTTTTCAATCTAAATGTGCAGATGGTGTTAGCAGTATACCATTGGATACAGAGTTGCTTATGGATCAATGGAGAAGCATTTGGACAAGTTTTTATTTATAGATGATGGTTGGAATGTTTCATTCCTATCTTGACATAAATTTTTTATGTTCATGCATGGTTTTAGCAAACTTTTTGTATCATAGTTTAAGGGGAGGTTTTAGGAACCTTTAGGATTTTTGGGTATCCATATGATACTCTTATCACAATTTTAGATTGTGTCCACAGGTGAGTATGGGTTAGTTTTACTAAACCATGAGGCACTGTAGCATGCATAGTATATCAACTTTGCATGCTGCCAAGACATTTTTGGCCTAGAATTGGTTGTGGTCTGTTGGGAGACTTGGGAATGATTTTGATATGGGATTTACCTGGAAGTAACAAGGATTTTATAAGGTAACTTTGTTGTTAAGAGTTTTGGTTAGCAAGGGACACTAGAGGACTGTTATGTCTATCTTGCTTATGCAAGTGTGCATAACTGGACAGTGCTTGCCGCCCTATAATAATTATCAGCTTTTGGTTATCTTCTCTAGGATAAATTACTTGTTAAGGTCATTTTTCACTTTTTAAAACAATTTTATTTTTGGACGCTGACAAGATTTTTCCAAGCGTTGTTGTGACCAAATTGGACGCTGACATGGCTTTAGGCGAACATTGACAAGATTATAGCCGTTGGGCGTTGATAGGTTATTTTTGACCGTTGACACTCAATGGGACCTACCCAGTTGTTACTTTTTGACATATTTTCAAGCCGTAATTTTAGGAGTTGTTACTTTCATTAAATGCATGAGATAACTTATAACTTTTTCAATATTTTCATGATTAGTTTTTGAAAATCTTTGCCTATTTTTGGGCCAATCATATGCATTCTTTATCTCCTATAAATTTGGCTCCTATTTTTAAACAGGGTATCTATAATTCTTGTCTAACACTTTTCTCTTATCAAATTCATCTTCTACACTTCAAATTAACAGCTTTCATCAATGGCACCAAAGTTTAACTCAGCAGAATTGGATTTGGGGTTCAAGTCTCAACACAACATGATTGCTTATCTTGTTGCTGATAATGATTTGTTTTCTCAATACACACAAATGGTGGCGTATTTGAACGCATCCCCATTAAGGTATGCTCTTTCTCATGCACCACTCATTCCAGTCACACACATTAAGCAGTTTTGGAACACTGTCAGTTCCTCAACAGTTAATGGAGTGACCACATTGACTTCTATTATTCATGGGAGATCTTGGGTGGTTACTGAGGCCTTGGTACGCCAGGCCTTGCATCTTGATGATGCTGATGGTGTAGCCATCCTTCCCATAAGTGAAATAGAACAAGGGCTTAGGGCTTTGGGATATCCTTTTCCTGATGAAGGTACTCTCAATAAGTATCATAAGCAGGAATTTCCCCCAGCCTGGAAGTACCTCATTCACATCCTCCTTCAATGTTTGAGTCCCAAATGTACTGCACACAATGAGATCAATAGATCCATTGCCGGTGCTATTGTGTGCATTGCAACAGGGCAAAAATATAACTATTCTAAAATGATTTTTGAAGGGATGTGTAAAAACAAGGGGACAAAAATGACTTTAGCTTATCCCCGTTTTCTGCAAATGATTTTTGATGATCAAGGTTATTGTTCAAGGGATCACAATGATTTTTATAAGATCCCTGAACAAAAGAAAACTATTTTTACAAAGATGAATTCACCACCTCATAGAGACTTACCTTTAACCCCAGCCATGCTTGCTGTTATTGCAGCAGCACAACCCCAACCAGACCCTCAACCTCAAATTGCTCCTCAACCACAACTTGAACCCATTCCTGAACCTTTACCCTCACCTGAACAAATGCAAATTGACCAAGAACCCTTTGACGCTGACACATCAAATGTTGGCGTTGATGTGCCTATTTCCAACGCTGACACACAACCATCACAATCCCAAACACCCCTTAACCAACCCACATCTACCCATTCTTCCACACCATCTTCCACACCACCTGAATATAGGTTGATAAAACGCCAAAGGACTACTGGAGTGTTCTCCTCTGGTGGTCCTAGCCATGAAGCAGAGAGAACCACCACCACAAGTGTGGCTGGTGACCTGGATGAGGCTGGGACTATTGGTTCTGGCTTAGATGCTGGCCAAGGCAGTCCCACCATCATTAAGTCCTCATCCTTGCCCAATGAACCTGACTTGGGAGGTCAAATTCCTATTTCAGAAGAGGGCAGACTGGAACCAATGACTCTTTTGGAATTGACGGCAGTCTGCATTAGCTTGCAAAAGCAAAATGCAGACTTAGTACAAATTGTCAGCTCACAAGGTCTTGAACTCAAGCAATTGAGGGAGAGGATTGTTGTTTTGGAGAGTGATCATGCTAGGAGGGGTATGGAGGAGTCTTCCAAAGGGGAGGAAGATCAAAGAAATCTGAGTGATAAGGGCAGCCAAGATGGTCAATCAATGGATGTTGCTGAAGCCCTTACAACTTTGAAGGAACAAACAGGTTTTGATACGTCCTTAATCTCTCCAACCAATCTAAATTTATCATTTACAGCTATGTTGAGAGAGGTTACACAAGGCGCTGAGGGAAAATATTTGAGCGTTGACAAGACAAATTTGGACGCTGATAGAAGTATTTTAGGCGCTGATAGAGGAAATTTGGGCGTTGACAGACCTGCACATGAAGGTGATGTATTCTAGTCATCATCTATCATTAAAGAAGTTTCTACTCAGGTATTACCATCTACCTTACCAACCATTGCACCATCAGATAAGGGTAAGGGTAAATTGGTAGAAGAAATTGTTCCAAAGAATGCAGCCCAAGTTGAATTTGATAGAAGATTGGCTGAACAAATGATGGAACATGGTGAAAAGGAAAAGTCACCATTTGTTGTGACTTCTGAAGAAGAAAGTGATGGAGCTAGCTCAGATTCAAGTGTGATGATTATAGAACCAGAAAGGCTTGAGTATGGTGATGAGCTTGCTAGGGAAAAGTTGAGAGACTTAAAATTGTAGGTTGACTTTGAGATGCCAGAGGTGGTTCAGATGTACAATTCTTGGGAAGAAAGCTGTATGGATAATCCAGACTTGACCATTTCAGATCAAATATGGGGTTTGGAGCTTCTTCTTAGAGTTCAGAAGGATTGTAAGGTGATTTTGAAGCACAAGGCAAGCAATATTCTCTCAGAATTGAAAAGGGATAGAAGAGAGCTCTACTTTATGTTGCTCAGATGTCATGGAGTTGGATGGACACATCAGAAGTTGAAGGCTTTGACATTTGATGAGTTGGAACATAGGGCTTATCCTATTTGGGTGAGAGTGCAGGAAGCAAACACTCTCAGACTTCTTTCAGATGAAAGAAAGGAGCAACTTGCAGAAGAGATGGAAATCAAGAAAGCTATGATAGTTCCCAGGCCAGTGAAGAAGGGATTTAAACTTGAGTTTCCAAAAGATATGAATCCACTATATCCAAGTGAAGCAGTTATTAGAAAGAGCCTCAAGCTCTCCCCATTAGAAGCTTCAGATATGGTGCAGGTGTTACCATTAGATTCCAGGAATCCAATTGTGAGTTATGATGAGGATGAATGTGGATTCTGGAAGATTGGAAGATTTGGCAAGGAGGTACACACTTTTACCACTCTCATATCTTTATTTGCAAGTTGTGATAGAGAAGACTTGGTGGACCTTTGGAGGTTACTAGAGACCAAGTATGAGGCTGAAGCACCAACTTCAGCTAATGGAATAAAACTTTGGACCACATTCAAAAGAATGTGTGGGACAAATGAGGAAGATCCTGAAATATGGAAGGATCTTGAAGATGACCTCAGTGGTCTTCAATGGAGGTTATATTCAGCTGCTGGTGTATACCATTTGAGTTCTACAAAGTTTGCTGAGTATCTACTTGTGGATGCCTAGTATTTCATATCCAAGGCTGTTTTGGAAAAGATGAAGGACACCCAGCTGGAGATAGATTATTCAAGTGACGTGGCAAAGAATTTGATCAGATTTATTCATTACCAATATGAGAAGGTTTGTCAGACTCCTCCAAGTTCTTAATGCTTATTCAGAAACTTGATCATAAGAGTGGATATCAAGTTTAGGGGAGGATTGTTGGGAATAAATTAAGGCCAGATCACTTGAGCGCTGACAAGAACAAAACAAGCGTTGACAGGAACAAAGCAAGCGCTGACAGCTCAAGCGTTGACAAGTTAAAGTCAAGCTTTGATAGATTGAAGACAAGCACTGATGGAAGATATAAGCTACACGTTTATTATGTTCTAGAATACTTCTAGTAAGGATAGAAACGACAATGTATTTTCTATGTTTATCTTTACCTAGAATAGTTGATACGTAGCTTATTGTACAAGGCTTCTTAGTCTATAAAAGAAGGCCTTTAGGTTAATGTTTAATATCAAGTTTTATATAATTTTTCATTCGTAAACATCTTTCATTGTAAGCAAGTTCGACATTCATAATCAAAGTGAAAGTTTTGTTTACATCTTGTGTTCTTGCTTAAGTGTTAAATTCCGCATAACACTTAGATTCACAAAGCATATACAAAGGTTTCTCTACGTGCTATACTTGATCTAATCTCGTATACACAAAGCTAATCGATCTAAGTTTGGGATCAACAAGATGTTGGTGTGACGCTGACAAGGCATGGATGAGACGCTGATGACGTCAGCGTTTGGGACAAGACGCTGACAAGGTTTAAAGTTGACGCTGACGTTTGTTATTTAGGCGCTGACAGGCTTAATTTTGACGCTGACAGAATAAGTCAACGCTGATAGCATTGACAGTGTCGTCCTATATATGAACTTCAACGCTGATAGGTATTGTCTGATATCGGACAATACATCTGTCAAAGATATTGGACAGAAGAGGATATTGGACAACACAAGGTTTGCTGCTGTTGAGAAAATTGGACGTTTTTAGCACACAAAAAGGTAGATTATACACACGAAGGTACATGGAATCTCCGTTTTAATTTAGAATATCATGATGATATTTATGGCTCGGATATTTTTAAACGGAATTAATGATCTTAAAGTGAGTTAACAACTATTTGTGAGAATTTGATGGATATTTAAACTATGTAATCGGGATAGCCTTGTGAAGAGAGTTATCCATCAGGATCTTTTACATATGGTATGAAGATGTTATTCCATTAAATTCATCATGAAGAGGTGTTGGCTTAAGGGGAAGAATTCTTATGGTAAGTTTGATGATTGAAGAAGATTTTCGCGAGTTTGTGTTCTATTATATCTTCAAATGTCAAAGCAAGTTTGAAGATAACTTGTTCGTGCTTTACATGATTGGTGACGAAGACGTGTCATAACACTTGAAGGAGTTACATTATCGTGCTCAGTGTCTCACAAAGGATGAGAATATTGACAAGGGATTGAGGTCTACTTATAATTTGCCTAGTATAAGTTCTTCATCACGTGGATAAAACAAGACATGGAATACAAGGTTGGGTTATTCTACTTCTACATCAAAAATATTATATTAATTGTTCTTCAAGATCATTACATAGAGCCTACATATGGAGAATCTTCAACATTGCATACATTGTTTACTTCCTTGTTGATGTGACAAAAAGGGGATGATATACATGCTACACTTGAGGGGAAGCAATTTGAAGATCATGTACAACTTACAAGAGATACACATAGAGTTTTGCCACTATCAACTAGGGGAATATTGTTGGGTCAAAAAGTTGATGTGGCAGAAACTCAAAAACGAAGAAAACATGAAGAAATTGTCCAAGCGTTGTCAAGAGTTAATCAAGCGTTGACATGTACAATTTAGGCGTTGATAGCTCAAGAGTTGTCGTGTACAATGTAAGCATGGTTACATGCAATTCAAGCATTGACAAAACGTAGACAAAGAAGCTTATGGAAGCTTCTATTTAGATAAACATGCAAAAGATATTCTGCATAAGTTTATTTAAATAGAAGATTTACTTGTTTATTCATTCTTATCTCTTGTAAACCCTAATCCTTACACTATAAAAGGAACCAAGGGTCATAGGTTTTATTCATATCTTTCATTCACTATGTAAATCTAAAGTGTGTGTCGACTAGACGTGGGATTCAATGTATACACGTCTAGTGGTTGTTCGTTATTAATATAATGGGCAATCCTATTGTTTTAATTCATGTTATTGTGCCAAAACACCTTGTTAATGGTTGTTGTTCTAATTCCGCTTTGATTATGTTAATCATATGAACAATGATCATTCCTAGTAGCTTAAAAGATCCGGAAACCAAGGTTTCCACAAAAATCGACTCGAATTCCTTGTTTTTCTTGTGTAGGTCAGCGGCAAGAGAGAGGACCACCTAGGGTTTTCTTTGTTTAGATAAAATAACAATTATGATAAAACCTCTGTAGTTTTATTTGTTTTAGGCTTGTATTGGGTCATGGGCCAAAGGCCCATTCTTCCTTTCTCTTGCTCTCTAGCCGCGGCACCTTAAGGCCCAAAAGGTAAATCTTAAGCCTTCTCTAATTAAGTTAAATATTCGTGTGTGTTCTCATTTTAATCATCGTAAATTAATTATCGGAATCATGACATATTTATAATATACGTAAATACACGCTATTTAATGTCGTGACACGTGTAATATATTATAAATGGAAAGTTTTAGTTTATACGTAATTTCGTGTATTTACTGTTCACGTGTACTGTTCATGGTATTTTAATGCGGGTTTTACACAAAGTATGAATCTTGTCCCCCAACTAAATGAGTTCCAGGCCCTGTTGTTTGACAGTGTGTACCAACTCTGTATTTTGCTTTTGCAAGCGCATACAAAGGTTCGTCAATTCCATATTTGTCAAAGGTTCCAGACTTCCCTCATCCACATTCGGGGAATAAACCCTCAATGTGGATTCATTGGTCATGGGGATGGGCTTAATGACACTGGCACTGACTTAACCTGCTACTAAGCTAGAGTCAATAGTGTCAGCCAACCCCATATCACTAACCACCCTTGTGATAGTGGTCTACTTTGCTACAAGGTGAGAACCACCAAAGGGAGACACCCCAGTGACCCTTTGGCGTTTAATGTTGGGAATAAAATATAGCCAAGACACTTGGACGTTGACAAGAGGAAATTGGACGTTGATAGGAAGAAATCAAGCGTTGTCAAGACAAGCGTTGACAGGAAGAAGTCAAGCATTGATAAGAAGAAGTCAAGCACTGATAGGATACTTAGTCTACACGTTTTATGTTTCTAGTAAATATATGTTCGACAAAGTATTTCTTATGTTTATCTTTACCTAAAATAGATGATACATAGACTCTTGTACAAGGTTCCTTAATCTATAAAAGGAGGCCTTTAGGTTTAGTTCAATATATGTTTTTCACACTTTCATTGTACGCGAGTTCGATTAATCAATCAAAGTGAAAGTTTGGTTTATTTTGTTTGTGTGTTCTTGTTTAAGTATTAATTCCGCATAATACTTAAATTGTTTCATATACAATAAAGTTTCTCTAAGTGTTTAACTTGATTTATTCTCGTTTACACAAGCTAAATCGATCTAAGTTTGGGATCAACACGTGGTATCAGAGATTGTTGAGGAACTTTGATCTAAAGAACACAAAAACCCTAAATCGCCAAAAACCCTAATTTTTAAAGAAACCCTAAAAACCAGATAATATGTCTACTCCAGAGTTGACCTCCTCCTCAAGCCCTAACATAAAAATCCCCATGCTAGACCTAGACAACTTTGAGCTATGGAAGTTCAATTTTGAGCAGTACCTTCAAATCCATGACCACACCCTATGGGAAATTATTGAATATGGAAACACATTCGATAAGGCTGCAAAGATTCAAGCTGCTATTACTTTAAGACCAACTCTAGGCTCAAGTGAAGCTGATCGAAAAGAACAACCTAGAGATGGGAGAGCTGTCTCAGTTGAGGACATTGCAAAGAGAAGGAATGACATGAATACTCTAAGCATCCTCAAACTTTCTTTAGGACAAGCCATACAGCACAAGTATAGAGGCTATGAGTCTGCCAAAGATCTTTGGGCAGCCCTTCAAGTCACTTATGGTGGTAATGATGATACTGCCTCAGAGAAAAAGAAGCAACTCTTGCATCAGTATGCTGTCTTCAAAGCTCTTTGATAGGTGTGTAAACACCCATCCTTTTTACCACTTAATTACAATAATAACCGAGCCAAAACGTATATTTTATGTCATTTATGTCGGAATTATGCGTGGTTTGTGTTTTTGTTGTGATTTAGGACGAAAAGGTGAAAAGAGGAGAAAACACGAGCATTCACGGGCTTTTATCGAAGAAAAAGACGAAAGACGAAGTCAAGAAGTCAAGAGTGCTAAAAGAACGGAAGTCCAAGACCAATTCTGAAGATTTATCGAAGAAAAAGTCAAAAGACGAAAGTTTACTAAAAGCTGAAGAACTCAAGTCTAATTTATTGAAGAATTACAAGACGAGTTCAAAGAAATCCTGAGACAAAGTCGTTAAAGTCAAAGAATTAAGAAGATTAACAAAGAATTAAGAAGATCAAGGACTTAATGACGCAATTAAGGAAAGAAGAAAGAGGGGAGGAAGCTTCCTAAGCACCTCCCTAATCCTCCCCTATAAATAGATTAGGATTTCATTCATTTTCTCTTGTTGGCTAATAGTGACAATTAGTTCTTCCAATTTTAATTACCTTGTCATTTAAATACATGTCATTTACTTAATTGTCAAATTTAAATACTTGTCTTGCACCTTAAATTCCTTTAATTTCAAGTAAGTTTTCTTTTAATTCTTGTCAATCTTTATTTTTATTGTTTGATCTCTTATCTACCTTTCTTGTTTGATTTTAATCTTTATGTTTATGTTCATGTTTACGTTTTTGAGTTTTTATTGATTAAAGTGGGTTTTGATTATTTTGATTAGTTTTGTTAGTTTGATTGATTTGGATTGTTTGTTTATGATTAGTAGATGTTATTTGTTTAGTTTGATTCAATCTTGTGGTTGATTTTGATTATATTTGATTAGATTCGTGTTATCTTGTTCTTCCTTGTTCTTCGTTTTCTGTAACTGTTTCCCAGGAACATTCCGGATCAAGCCCAGATATTCCGAGTGAAGATTGTTTGTTGATTATTCCGAATAAAAGAGGTTCATCCGGAATAAGTGACATATTCCGGATCAAGGCCATATTCCGGATCAGCAACATTCCGAGTGAAGGATTTAAGGGTTGTTCATCCGGAATAACTTGTATTCCGAATCAAAGTTGTTCATCCGGAACATTTATTATTCCGAATAAAGGTAATTCATTCGGAACTTCAAACATTCCGGATCAAGCCTTTCATTCGGAATACCAAACATTTCGGATCAACTGTTCATTCGGAACATTCAAGTTATTCCGAACGAAGGAATTCATCTAGAATCTTAAACATTCCGGATCAAGGGACTTATTCGGAATATATTCCGGATCAAGGAAAACATTCCGGATCAAGCTTAAGTATTCCGAGTCAAGACTTTATTCCGGAAAGTGACATATTCCGGATAAAGGATTTATTCCGGATCAAGGGTTTTGGTAAATATTCCGAGTGAAGAAGAATATTCCGAACGAAGGTGACATTCCGGATGAGTGATTATTCCGAACGAAGGATTATTCCGAATGAGCTGTTTTCAGGTTCTTTTTATTTTCAGTTTTTAATTTTCTGTTTTTATTTTTAAGCTTTATTTTTCCCGCATTTTTCCTTAGTCGCACTTTAAGATTACTTGCCTTAGATTTATTTTAGCTTGCCTTAGTTTAAGTTTTAGTTGCGTTTTAAGTTTGCCTTTAGGTTAGATCTAAGTTTGCGTTATTTACTCTTAGTGCCTTTTAATTTCTCGTCACGCTTTTAAATACTTGCCATTTATTTTAAATTAGAGTTAGATTTACTTTAACGTCATTTTACTTTAAAGTTATGCATTTTTTTAATATACTACAACGACACAACTTTTGTTTCCACCAAAGAACGACTGAGTCGCATAGTTAACCAGGATCAATTCGATTAGATCACATCAACGAATCTTTTTACATAGGTAAAAGCCTTGTATCAAATGGCGCCGCTGCCGGCTCTTTTCGTAAAGATTAACGGTTTTCTGTGAGAGACGCGTTGCTTTTTGGGATCCGTTCATTCGTGAGCGTTATTTTCTTGCTTAAAATAAAAATAAAAAAATTTTTTCAAAAAACCATAAAAATTAAAAATTTCATAAATAAAAAAAGATTTTATTTTTATTGTGTATATATATTCTCTTTGTATTTGGTATTGTTTTCTTTTGCCTTTGTAGGTGTATGCATACTAGATCTTCTAATTATCAGGAGCCCGAGACTCGAGAAGATTTAGCTATGGCAGGTGTTAACAACAACAATAATCCACCGCACCTCAATAATAACAACAACAATGTTCTTCCACAACCCGATCTTCGGACAATGGAGGAGTTTTGTCAACCCACCATGTTTGGACGAGGAGGACCGATTGCGCCGATGCAAATCACGGCTCCGGAGTTTTCGTTGAAGCACCACATGATTCAGCAAGTGCAAACAAATCCTTTTCGAGGAATGCCTGATGATGATGCCAACAAACACCTCGATAAATTCATTACAATCACTCAAAGCATGAAGTTGCCCGGTGCCACAATGGATGTTCTTCGCCTACAACTTTTTCCACATACTTTATCACACCACGCCGAGAAATGGTTTGATCGTCTCCCGAAGAATTCAATTCATACTTGGGATGACATGACTCAACGCTTTTTGTCGCGCTACTTTCCACCATCCATGGTCACGAGCCTTCGCAATCAAATCAGCGGTTTCATGCAAGAACCCGATGAATCTCTCTTTGATGCTTGGGAAAGATATAATGTTTTGATCGATCGTTGTCCGAACCACAACATGCTCCCTGTGACCTTAATTGATAATTTCTACAACGGTTTGACTTTTCGTGATCGTGATACGATTAATGCAGCCGCCGGTGGCACATTTATGAAAAGAAGACCCGAGGAGTGTAGAGAGCTTATTGAGAACATGACTACTCACCACAAAAACTGGGATTCCTCCGCTTCTTCAAGGAACAACCCGAGAGTCAATGTTTCTTCTACTTCAGCAAGCCCCGACATGACCGAATTCACCCGCATGATGACCGAAATGAACAAAAATATCTTTCTTCTCGCTACAAACCAACAACAAGTTAAAGCGGTAGCCAATGCTTGTGAGACATGCGGCGGTCCTCACGCATACACTGATTGTCCTTCTACTCAAGGAAATCCGAAAAACGTGTATGCAGCTTATGGTAATTATTCACCGAAAAATTACCAAGCTCGACCTCAAGGGGATCGAAATTTGCTGAGTTACCGGTCAAACAACTACTTTCAGCCGGTTTTTCTCCTCAAAACCAAAACTCCAACAACAATTACAATAGAAGCAACCAAATCCCACCTAGAGCTTCTAATCCTTATCACCCACCCGCTCAACAAGCCCCACCCATCAATCAAGATGTTGAAGCTTTGATGAGAACCCAAGGTGAGCAAATCAAGAATCTGCAGAGCCAAATTATCAATTTGAAAGGGGATATCACCAAGCAAGGAAATGACAGAAGATCCGAGCTTCGAGATAATATACAATCCTCCTTCAGCAATCAAACGAATGATTTGAAGAATATGCTGGCTAGTTTCTTGCCCACCACTCAACCTTCTACTTCGAGTTATCTACCTTCAAACACCGTCACCAATCCGCGAGCGAATGTGAGTGCTATTACTACCCGTAGTGGAGTTACCGTAGTAGGACCACCTATCCCGCCCTCATCATCTACACCTCCTCCACCACCATTTATCCCTACTACTCCCACACCTAGTATTAGTGCACCATTACCGTCTCCGCCTCGTCATAACGATGTACCCACCAAGAATCCTCCACCAACCCCACCTTCAACATCTCAACCTTTACCTGCTACACCTACACCACCCAACCCCCGCATTCCTTATCCATCTTGCTTAGGCAAGGCCACATTGCTAACCAAGGATGACTCACTGGTGTCGACCTATGTGAAGATGATTTCTCAAATGAATTTCAACATCAGCCTTGTTGAAGCACTTGTCCACATGCCGAAATTTGTGAAAGTATTCAAGAAATTGCTTAACAAGAAGGAGAAGATGATTGAGCTCGCCAACACATGCTTAAATGAAAACTGTTCTGCAGTTATTCTTAAAGAACTTCTGGAAAAACTTGAAGATCCCGGTCGTTTTGTGTTGCCTTGCCTTTTTAACAAAACCGAAGAATTTACTGCCCTAGCTGATCTCGGGGCCAGTATAAATTTGATGCCATTAAGTGTTTGGAAAACACTATCATTACCCGACCTTACTCCAACGAAGATGACTCTTGAGCTTGCAAATCGCACTCTCGCTTACCCCGTTGGTATTGCCGAAGATGTGTTCATTAAAGTTGGTACCTTCACTTTTCAGGTCGAATTTGTTGTTGTTAATTATGAAATAGACCCTCGTATTCCTTTAATACTTGGCCGGCCATTCTTGAGAACCGGACGAGCTCTAGTCGATGTAGCCGAAGGTGGGTTAATTTTAAGAGTCGGGAATGATGCACAAGTTTTCAAAATGGGGAAGCTTACAAGCAAATCCTTTGGAGGCTGAGAATCAGCGAATATGATTAATGTGCTTGATGATTTTGTCGTCTACAACAATCCTCTATTCGATTCGTGCATTGATAATCCACTTTTTCAAGATGATATGGATGATTCTCTATCCAATTTGGAACCTTCTCCCATATATGATTCTCCACCGATCTTTGATGCTTATGATGATGATTCTAGCTCAGATTCGGACGATTATGATGATTTTACCTCCGAGTATCCCGTCATGCCCACATATGATGATTTTGGTGAGGCCGATACTCTTTCGAGTGATTCTTCTCATGATGAAGATCCTCCGCCTACCATGCTTAATCCTACTTTGGATGACTACTCATTTGAGGAAGACTTTTCAACTTTTCTCAATACTAACTTCCCTCATGAGAGTGATGCTCCTCCTTTAGATTTCGATGATTATGGTCTTGATCCTACTTTGGATTTGAAGAAAATTCTTTCAAAGGAGAAGCAACCGGACGACACCAACATCCGCAGCACATATGAGTTAACACCTCTTTGTCCCCCTTCTGAGGACGAGGTTGTGCATCTTCTTCGCGGATCATCTTCAAATTCTGCTGAGCCTGAGTGCTATTTTCCCCTGAAGGAAAAGGTGTTCGACCCCGGTATCGATATTCTTCAGCCATCTCAGTATCCGTCTGATGAAACAAAAGGAAAAATCTTTGGAACTATTGGAGATATGTTTGCACTACCTCACCCTTACTTCCACCGTGCTCCGTCTTTGCTTAAGGGAACCTTGACTATTTTTCTTTGGCTTGCCTTGTTCGCCTTAAGCTTGTTCTATTTGATGGACGAAAACTATGTCTTTGATCCCGGTGGATATGTTTCATGCTTCTTCCTATGTTAATAAAGGTCGAGTCAGGCTCACGACTTGGTGAATAAAAATCAAGCGCTTCTTGGGAGGCAACCCATGTATCTATCTTTTAGCTTTCTTTATCCTAAGTGTAGGGGAGACCCGTTGGTGTTTGCTATTTCCTCTCTTCTACTATTCAGGGATTCGAGCGCTCAATGATCCACTCTTGATGATTTTTGACGACCCGTGATTCCGTGTTTCCCGTGTTCCCGGTTTTATCCTAAACTCTTTTCGATTCACTATTTTATATTTCTCAATATTAAAATAGGAATCTCTTTAGTTGTCTTTTCCTTAGCGAGATTTAAACAACGTGCACAATGTCCTAAGTGTAGGGGAGCTTACTCCCACATGCTTAAACATTGAGGACAATGTTTATATTAAGTGTAGGGGGACTTCCATCGAAGTTAAGTGGTCCTTTTTCTTTGTATTTGTCCTCATTTTAACCAGAAAATCAATTTTTCGACATTTTTCAAAATTTTTGATCTATTTTGGCATATTAGTTTTACCTTTGTATAGTTATTTTTCTTCTTTGCTAGAATAAAACTTTAATAAAGTGGTTTTAGTTTTAAAACGTTGTGAATCTTTTGACTCAACCCGAGTTTACTTATCTAAGTTTACTCTAGCTAGTATCCTTAACGTGTTTAAGTCAAGTTTTGCTAGGCTTTTACATAGGGAGCTATAAAACGCGAAAGTCTTAACTCTCACGGGTTAAGAACAAGAACTTTTCGCAAGTTCCTATAATTGATCCTAGAGAGTCGTTCATCAAGGGAACTTTAAAATGCGATTTCTAAACTTGAAAAAGTCTAAGAGTTTGCAAGATCCTATAGATGACTCGAAAACCCAAAACTTTTATTTAATAGGCTAAGCATCCATGAGTCTCATTCCTTGAGATTTTAAACTGTGGAGAACGAGAGATGATAGAGTCAATTATAAGTTTGGTATTCTTTCGTGAATTTATGTGAGTTATTTATAAGCCTATTCTCCCATCGCTTGCTAATAAATTTATCTGCAATAAATAAGGTTGTACGATTTGAAAAGTTACTTAGCTTCTAGCCCAAGATCGTTTAAAAGTTGCTGGTATGGATTAGAGTTCATAGCCAAGGCATAACTTATTGAAGCGGGATGTGAAGATTGGCGAGTCCGAAAAGGCCTTAACAAGGCATGAGGGCTACATTTTGTTGCTAAAGATCCAAAGTGATGTGAAGAATCATTTATCAAAAATCAATATGAAGGATCGAGACACACGACGAAAAGCAAATACTTCCCAAAAGATCATGGAGAAGTCTATCCAAAAAGGCCCTAACAAGGTATGAGGATAAATAGATCCAAGTCCAAAAAGGAGGCGGATCGTTGTATATCAAAGTCCAAAATAAAGATTGGAGAAAAATGAAGAAGTCGTGGTCCAAGTATGAAGAATCTCTCAAAACTTCAAGTGAAAAAATTCCTGTTATGAAGAGAAGACCATTATTTCATGAACATCTCTCAAGGTTTGAAGTATGAAGTCGTTGCCAAATATCGGTCCGAGAAAGGTCTCAAATCGCGAAACGAGTTATGCCAAGATATGAACTTTATGAGGTCCCGAGAAGCAGTTTTAAAAGATTTTGTCCTTTAGCTAACTATTAATTAAATCGTCCCACTTTATTTTCAGCCTAAATAACTATCGAAACAAGTCAACAATGCATCCTCGTGATCATTCAAGACAATAATAAAATATAAGAGATACACCTAGGAATAAGGGAGTCTAAGTGAATAATTAGCCCACATGAGTTCGTGTTAGTTTGCTAACTTATAATAACAATGATCTAGTTTTTAAGCTTGGTTTGGAGAAAGTGAAAACTTGAGGATGATGATCATTCATGACATTTTCAAAACCCCAAGGTATGATTTTGATTTCTTTACTTGTTTTGTTATTTTCTATCTCTTTAATAAAGGCCAACGTGGATTGATTGTGATGAAAAATGTAAACGTGCTTTGTAACTAATGCATTGCATGAGGACATTGCAATGGTCAAGTGTAGGGGATTTGATAGGTGTGTAAACACCCATCCTTTTTACCACTTAATTACAATAATAACCGAGCCAAAACGTGTATTTTATGTCATTTATGTCGGAATTATGCGTGGTTTGTGTTTTTGTTGTGATTTAGGACGAAAAGGTGAAAAGTGGAGAAAACACGAGCATTCACGGGCTTTTATCGAAGAAAAAGACGAAAGACGAATTCAAGAAGTCAAGAGTGCTAAAAGAACGGAAGTCCAAGACCAATTCTGAAGATTTATCGAAGAAAAAGTCAAAAGACGAAAGTTTACTAAAAGCCGAAGAACTCAAGTCTAATTTATTGAAGAATTACAAGACGAGTTCAAAGAAATCCTGAGACAAAGTCGTTAAAGTCAAAGAATTAAGAAGATTAACAAAGAATTAAGAAGAGCAAGGACTTAATGACGCAATTAAGGAAAGAAGAAAGAGGGGAGGAAGCTTCCTAAGCACCTCCCTAATCCTCCCCTATAAATAGATTAGGATTTCATTCATTTTCTCTTGTTGGCTAATAGTGACAATTAGTTCTTCCAATTTTAATTACCTTGTCATTTAAATACATGTCATTTACTTAATTGTCAAATTTAAATACTTGTCTTGCACCTTAAATTCCTTTAATTTCAAGTAAGTTTTCTTTTAATTCTTGTCAATCTTTATTTTTATTGTTTGATCTCCTATCTACCTTTCTTGTTTGATTTTAATCTTTATGTTTATGTTCATGTTTATGTTTTTGAGTTTTAATTGATTAAAGTGGGTTTTGATTATTTTGATTAGTTTTGTTAGTTTGATTGATTTGGATTGTTTGTTTATGATTAGTAGATGTTATTTGTTTAGTTTGATTTAATCTTGTGGTTGATTTTGATTATATTTGATTAGATTCGTGTTATCTTGTTCTTCCTTGTTCTTCGTTTTCTGTAACTGTTTCCCAGGAACATTCCGGATCAAGCCCAGATATTCCGAGTGAAGATTGTTTGTTGATTATTCCGAATAAAAGAGGTTCATCCGGAATAAGTGACATATTCCGGATCAAGGCCATATTCCGGATCAGCAACATTCCGAGTGAAGGATTTAAGGGTTGTTCATCCGGAATAACTTGTATTCCGAATCAAATTTGTTCATCCGGAACAATTATTATTCCGAATAAAGGTAATTCATTTGGAACTTCAAACATTCCGGATCAAGCCTTTCATTCGGAATACCAAACATTCCGGATCAGCTGTTCATTCGAAACATTCAAGTTATTCCGAACGAAGGAATTCATCCGGAATCTTAAACATTCCGGATCAAGGGACTTATTCGGAATATATTCCGGATCAAGGAAAACATTCCGGATCAAGCTTAAGTATTCCGAGTCAAGACTTTATTCCGAATAAGTGACATATTCCGGATAAAGGATTTATTCTGGATCAAGGGTTTTGGTAAATATTCCGAGTGAAGAAGAATCATTCCGAACGAAGGTGACATTCCGGAAGAGTGATTATTCCGAACGAAGGATTATTCCGAATGAGCTGTTTTCAGGTTCTTTTTATTTTCAGTTTTTATTTTTAAGCTTTATTTTTCCCGCCTTTTTCCTTAGTCGCACTTTAAGATTACTTGCCTTAGATTTATTTTAGCTTGAGTTTAAGTTTTAGTTGCGTTTTAAGTTTGCCTTGAGGTTAGATCTAAGTTTGTGTTATTTACTCTTAGTGCCTTTTAATTTCTCGTCACACTTTTAAATACTTGCCATTTATTTTAAATTAGAGTTAGATTTACTTTAACGTCATTTTACTTTAAAGTTGTGCATTTTTTTAATATACTACAACGACACAACTTTTGTTTCCACCAAAGAACGACTGAGTCGCATAGTTAACCATGATCAATTCGATTAGATCACATCAACGAATCTTTTTACATAGGTAAAAGCCTTGTATCACTCTTCCCAATGAAAAGCTAAGTGGGGTGACAAGCATATTTCTTGACAAAACAAGCAATTTGTCATTTATGGGAACAGTGCATGATGATGCTGATATCATCACCACTTTCCTTAAAAGTCTTTGTGATGCATGGAAGATTGAAGCAAGGTCTATGATTGCTAATAATACTCACAAAAATTCCACTTTTGATGACGTCTACAATAAACTGAGGATTGTAGATAATGAAATTCTTTTGGATCAAGGAAGCAAATCTACCAATGGAAATATGGCATTCTTCTCACATAGTGAAGGTCAATTTGATCAAAGGGAGTCATACATGCACCCCGTTACTGGATCACCTTGTGTCAACGTTCGATTAGCTTTGTCAACGCCCCACATTCAGACGTTGACACATACAAGGTTGACTCACCAAGAGTTAAGCCTGCTGGTATTGATCTTGATACAGTGTGTGCATACATCGCTTCATTGCCCAATGGTTCAGTGATTACATATGAGGACCTTGAGCAAATTAGTGATGAGCACTTGGAGGAGATGGAAATAAAGTGGAATATGGCACTTGCAAGCATAAGGGCCAATAGATGGAATAGGAGATTCAGGAAGAAGATGACTTTTAATGCTAAAGACACTGCTGGGTTTGATAAATCCAAGGTTGAGTGTTACAATTACCATAGAATGGGTCACTTTATGAGAGAGTGTAGATCTCCAAGAAGGTCTGATGATGGGAAGCCTTCAAGCCAAATCATCAAGGTTGAAGATACAAAAGCTATGGTAGCCATGAAAGATATTGATGGTGTTGGCTGGGACTGGAGCTTTTTGGCAAAAGATGTGGAGGAAAACAAAGCCTTAGTTGCAGAAAAGAGGGAAGAGGAGCATGTTCACTATGCTCTCATGGCACATTCTTCATCTTCATCAGACAATGAGGTATATGATGATGCATTTGTAGTAAAGGTTGTCGTTTAAACACTGAAAAACTTAACAAAGAAATTTTAAAGTTAAAATCAGATGTTTTTGATGAAAAATGCAAGTTATCTAACTATCAACTTGCACTTGTTCAAACCGAAAAGACTGTGGCTGAATATAAGAAAATGAAGCTTGACCTAAAAGATCAAATCAATGTTTTGACTCATTACCTAAATGCTAGTATTGAGGTAAGGGACATCTTGGAGAGATCCAATGGTGTTATACAAGCTAAGTTAGATGAGGTCATAAAAAACAAAGATAATGTGGATCTTAAAATTCAAAGATTTGATAAAGCTTCTCAAACCCTAGAAAAATGTGTTAGTGAACAAAGGGATTCTAGGGATATGATTGGGATTGGGATGAAAGAGTATGCTGGTGTTCTACCACCTCCTGGGAACTTCTATGGTGTCCTTAGAAAGGGTTTGTCTTGGACTGGTATTCTAGAACTCCAAGAAGAGGAATTTATTCCTCCACCAAGAGTTTTTACTCCAATAGAGGAATACAAGCAGAAATTGACTGATTTGGACCAATGGAAGAAAGCCAACCCTACTTTGTTTGTTAAAGGTGGCATGCTTAGTGAAAGCCCAAATGAGTCAACACCCATAAAAGTGACCAATCCTACTATTGGAAAGACTGTTGACCTTGGCTTAAACATTGATAGAAAACCTAGTATTAAATATGCAGAAATGTATAGAAAACCTAGGTCACCAAAAAGTCAAGTTAGTGATAATGGGACAGGTTACTTTTCATCTAGACCTAGAGTTATGTCTAGAAAAGCCTATTATACTTGTGGAAATTTTTCACATTTGGCTTATAAGTGTGTCAATGCTTCAAAGGTCAACACTGATAGAAAGTCAACCATGGTCACACCCAAACCTTTTGCCCAGCAAAGTCCACAAGTCATTAGACCTGCCCTATTCTTTACTAAAGGGTCTAATACTTATGGACAAAGGCCTTTTTGAAAAGACCAATACATGGTCTAACAGACAATGGGTTCCTGTAGCAAACCCTAGGTTTGACGCTGATAAAGGTAATTTTAGCGTTGTCAAGAACAATTTTAACGCTGACATGAACGTTTCCAACGCTGCTAGACCAAGTAATGACAAATACTTGCAACCAAATGGAAATGGGTCTAAAGCTTCTTCTAGCTTAACTTGGAGGCCCAAACAAGACCAAAACCCTAATTCATATGGGATTTCTATGACCTGTAACAGATTTCATTATATATCAAAGGTCATAACTAAACCAATTGGGGTTAACTGGGTGTTTAATCCAAAAAGGAATGAACAAGGGGTTGTTATAAGGACTAAGTCTGTTCTTGTTGAACAACCAAATGAGTCCAAGTCTGCTAAGTCTTGGGTTCCCAAAGAAAACTAATTTGTTTTCTTCATGTACAGGGCATTCAAAAGCAGGTTAATGATTATGGATATTGGGATAGTGGATGCTCTAGGCACATGACGGGGAAGGAAGATTACTTGACAAACTTTACCCCCATTAAAGATGGTGACAAAGTGTACTTTGGAGGCGGATATGGAACCATCACTGGCAAAGGCACTCTTATCACCAACAATTTGCGTTTTGAAAACGTATTTCTGGTAAAAGAACTCGATTACAATCTGTTTAGTGTATCACAAGTCTGTGATAACAAAAATAAGGTTCTTTTCACTGATACTAAATGCTTGGTGTTAAGCAAAGATTTTAAAATACCTGATGAGAACTTTATTGATTATAGAACACCTAGGCATAAGGATATTTACAATGTGAATCTTAATGGAATTAGGATGAATAATAATCTGTCATGTCTATATGCTAAGGCTTCAGTTGATGAGAGTAATATTTGGCACAAAAAGTTAGGGCACATTAATTTTAAGAACATAAATAGACTTGTGAGACATGGTTTAGTTGATGGTTTGCCTGAAAAGGCTTTCCATAATGACCACTCTTGTGTTGCATGCCTTAAAGGCAAACAACACAAAGTCTCCTTTAAGTCTATACTTGTGCATTCTAGTTCTAAAACACTTCACTTGCTGTATATGGACTTGTTTGGTCCAACTAATATAGAAAGCTTAAATGGTAAATCTTATTGTTTTGTCATAACTGATGATTTTTCTAGATTTACTTGGACTTTCTTTTTGGCTTTGAAAAGTGAAACTACTGATGTTTTGATTAATTTTATTACCCAATTAGAGAAAAAGACTAGGAATGAAGTTAAAATTCTTAAAAGTGATAATGGTGGTGAGTTTGGAAATAAGCTTTTAGATGACTTTTGTGCCAAGAAAGGGATTACTAGGCAGTTTAGTGTAGCTAGAACCCCACAACAAAATGGGGTGGCTGAAAGGAAGAATAGAACACTTATAGAAGCAGCTAGGACAATGTTGGCTGATGCTCACTTTCCCATTGCATTTTGGGCTGAGGCTGTGAATACAGCTTGTTATGTTCAGAATAGGGCATTGATCAACAAAATCCATAATAAGACACCTTATGAGCTATTTTGGAGTAGGAAACCTGATTTTGGTTTTCTTAAACCTTTTGGCTGTCATGTAGTTGTCTTAGATACTAGTGATGCCTTAGGAAAGTTTAGTGCTAAAGGTGATGAGGGCTATTTTATGGGCTATTCAGTGCAGAGTAGAGGATATAGGGTTTACCTTAAGAAAGAAAAACGTATACTTGAAAAGGTACATGTTAAGTTGTTAGAAAGTAAACCTAGTGATCCTGAAAGTGGACCAAATTGGTTATTTGACTTGGAAGTTCTATCTAGAACCTTAAATTATATGCTTGTTACTAATCCAGACATTGTGAAGGTGACTTCAAATGTTGTGGAAGAACCAGTTGTTGAAATTTCAGGTATACAGGTTGATAAGGAGGTAGGATCACAAGCAGACAAATCAGCACCCATACTTGAGTATGTTACCATTCCTATATGGACAGATGCATTTGCTGCTACTGCTGCTAGAAAGAAAAAAGGTGGTCCACAAGTAACACCAGTTGATGAAAACATGCATGAATCTTCAAGCGCTGACAAAGGAAAATCTGGCGCTGATAGGTCAAATTCAGGCATTGATGGCTCCAACGTTGACAACACCAATTCAGGTGTTGACAACTCTTTTGACCATTTATTCTCTTCCAATGTTTTTTATCAAGGTGAACCTTCAATAGTACATGAAGAGGTTCATTCAGATGATGATGGAAGAGAATTTGAAGAAGATATTGGCAACTTGGAGACTGAAATTGAAGACAACACAATTATTGAAGGAGGAGTGCTTACATCTACTATCAAGAATCACCTTTCTTCTCTAATTATTGGTGATATGATGTCTCCTGTACAAACTAGAAGATCTCATCAGAATCATGGAGGTTTGCCAATATTCACAAGAAGGTTGATACCCCTCTTGTTCAAGCATGTTTTTTTGCTTATTTTCTGTCACAACAGGAACCCAAGAAGATATTTGATGCTCTCAAAGAACCAAGTTGGGTGGAAGCAATGCAAGGTGAGCTTCACCAATTTCCTATTCAAGATGTTTGGGAGCTAGTTAATTGTCCCAGACATGTCAGACCTATAGGGACAAGATGGGTTCTTAGAAACAAAAAGGATGAGAGAGGGATTGTGGTCAGAAACAAAGCACGTTTAGTTGCTCAAGGCTATACACAAGAGGAAGGTATAGACTATAAGGAGGTTTTTGCACCTGTTGCAAGGATTAAGGCAATAAGGATTTTCCTAGCCTATGCCTCTTGCATGGGCTTCACAGTTTAACAAATGGATGTGAAGTGTGCTTTTCTTTATGGCACAATTGTAGAGGAGGTTTATGTAATGCAACCTCTTGGTTTTGAAGATTCAAAACATCCTGACAAGGTGTATAGAGTGAAGAAAGCTATGTATGGACTTCATCAAGCCCCAAGAACATGGTATGGTACATTGTCCACCTATCTGGTGGAAAATGGATTCAAGAGGGGCACCATAGATCAGACTTTGTTTACCAAGAAGACTGGAAAGGACTTCTTACTTGTACAGGTCTATGCGGATGATATCATCTTTGGCTCATCTAGTCCAAAGATGAGTGAATACTTTTCCAAGCTCATGACAGACAAGTTCAAGATGAGTGCAATGGGAGAAATGAACTTCTTTCTAGGGTTACAAGTTCAGCAGAAAGAAGATGGTATCTTCATCTCTCAAGACAAATATGTAGCAGAGATCTTGAAGAAGTTTAGCTTTTCTCTACATGAAAAACGGGCTAGCACACCCATGGATAGGAAACACCCTTGGGGAAAGTTTGGAGATGGAAAAGAGGTGGATGTCAGGCATTATAGGTCAATGATTGGATCATTGATGTATCTTACATCTTCTAGACCTGACATTATGTTTGCTGTGTGTGCATGTGCACGCCATCAGGTGACTCCCAAAGAGTGTCATCTTCATGTTGTCAAGAGGATTTTTAGGTACCTTAGGTGCTATCCCACCTTGGGATTATGGTATCCAAAAGATTGAGCTTATTGCATATTCAGACAGTGATTATGGGGGTGACAAGTTTGATAGAAAATCCACAACTGGTGGATGCCAATTTCTTGGGAGTAGGTTGATATCTTGGCAATGCAAGAAACAAACAGTGGTGGCCAACTCTATAACTGAAGTAGAATATGTAGCTGCAGCTTCTTGTTGTGGACAAGTCTTATGGATTCAGAACCAGCTGTTGGATTATGGGTATAATTTCATGCATACCAAGATTTTTGTAGACAATAACAGTACTTTATGCATTATTAAAATTTATGTACATCATTCTAAAACAAAACACATAGAAATTAGACATCATTTTATAAGAGATTGTTTGGAAAAAGGTTTAATACAACCAGATAGGGTTGACACAGAAGAAAATGTGGCAGATTTATTAACTAAACCTTTTGATACTTGGAGATTTCAATACTTGGTAACAAGTATTGGAATGATCAATCTTACCTAATATGTGTTTTTAAACTCTTTGTAAAAGTATGTACAGGTTATGCATTGTTATTGGTCTTTGTACAAATTTAGATTTTCCACTTTATTTGTCTAACGCTGACAAAGGTTATTTTAACGCTGACAAGTGTTAAATTGACATTGTCAGCAACATGCAGGCGTTGTTAGCATTGTACAAATGGATACAGAGTTGCTTATGGATCCTTGGAGCTTATTGGAGCATGTTCAAATTTATGGATGATGGTTGGAATATTTATATTCCTATCTTGACAAAATTTTTTATTACATGCATTTTATTTAGCAACTTGTATATCTTATTGTAAGGGGAGGTTTAGGAAACCTTTAGGACTTTTGGGTATTCATATAATACTCTTATCACAATTCTAGATTGTGTCCACTAGTGAGTACGAGTTAGTTTACTAAATCATGAGGCACTATAGCAAGAAAAGTTGATATACTTTGCACGCTGCCAAGACTTTTTGACCTAGAATTAGATGTGGTCTGTTGGGAGACTTGGGTATGATTTTTATTGGGCTTACCTGGGAAGTTACAAAGGATTTTATAAGATAACTTCATTGTTAAGAACTTTGGTTAGCAAGGGACACTTGAGGACAATTATGTCTATCTTGCTTAAGCAAGTGTGCATGATTGGACAATGCTTGCCACCCTATAGTAATTTTCAGTCTATAGGTTATCTTGACTAGGATAAATTACTTTGTTAAGGTCCTTTTATTTTTTATTATTTTTATTTTTAGACGTTGACAGTTTTATTTCCAAACGTTGTTAGGACCAATTTTGACGTTGACATGGAAAAATCCAACGTTCACAAGAATATAGCCGTTGAGCGTTGATAGGTTATTTTTTACCGTTGCTGAACATTGGGTCCGACCCAGTTGTTATTTTTGACGAAAATTTGGGCCATAATTTCAAGAGTTGGTAACTTTTTATTAATGCACAAGATAAGTTATATCTTTTTCAAGATTTTAATCATTATATTTTGAAAATAACTGTCTCATTTTTTTACAGTCACATGTGCTTACCTCTCCTATATATTTGGCTCATTCTTTTGAAACAGGGTAACTGCTTATTCTTGTCTAGCTAAATTTTCACACACATTCATCTTTCATAAAAATTTCTCACAGCTTTCTACATCAATGGCGCCTAAGTTTAAACCAAATGATTTAGAATTGGGGTTAAGAAGTTAGCACAACATGGTTGCCTACTTAGAGGCTGACAATACTCTATTTCCCCAATCTACTCAGATGGTGGAGTATTTAAATGCATCTCCTTTAAGGTATGCACTTTCTCATGCTCCTCTTATCCCTGTCACTCATATTAAACAGTTTTGGAACACTGTTACTTCCTCAACAGTTAATAATGTGACTACATTGACTGCTACAGTCCATGGGCTTCCATGGGTGGTTACTGAAGCCTTGGTTCGCCAGGCTTTTCATCTTAATGATGCAGATGGTATAACCACCCTACCCATTGGTGAGCTAGAACAAGGACTTCAAGCTTTGGGTTATCCTTTCCCTAAAGAGGGAACTTTAAACAAATATTCAAAACAGGAATTTCCCCCAGCTTGGAAGTACTTAATACATGTCATTCTTCAATGTTTGAGTCCCAAATGTACTACACACAATGAAATTAATAGATCAATTGGGAGTGCCATTGTGTGTATTACTGGGCAAAAATATAATTTTTTTTAAAATGATTTTTGATGGCATGCGTCATAACAAGGGTAGCAAGATGACTCTTGCTTACCCAAGATTTTTGCAAATGGTGTTTTATGAACAAAGGTATTGTACTAGGGATCACAATGATTTTTATAAGATACCTGTACAAAAGGAAAGCAATTTTTGGAAAGATGATTACACCACCAAACAGAGACTTACCCCTTACCCAAGCCATGCTTGCTGTATTGCAGAAGCACAACCTCAACCATACCCTCTACCACAACCAGAACCATTACCTGAACAATCACCATCACCCCAGTAAATGGATATTGACCAAGAACCCTTCAACGCTGAAACGTTAAATGTTGGAGTTGACACTCCAAATCCAAACGCTGACACCCTATTACAACAAACCCAAACACCCCTTAACCTTCAAACTGAACCCAATCAACATCATCTTCTACACCCCCTGATTTTAGGTTGGTAAAACGCCCAAGGACTACTAGAGTGTTCTCCTCTAGTGGTCCTAGCCATGTTGTAGAGAGAACCACCACCACAAGTGTGGTTGGTGACATGGGTGGGGCTAGGACTATT
The DNA here is from genome assembly GCA_025667525.1 of Glebionis coronaria. Classification (NCBI taxonomy): domain Eukaryota; kingdom Viridiplantae; phylum Streptophyta; class Magnoliopsida; order Asterales; family Asteraceae; genus Glebionis; species Glebionis coronaria. Next base: position 401,337,967 of record CM046878.1, read on the forward strand.
GGTACTAGCTTAGATGCAGGCCAAGCCAGTCCTAACATCATTAAGACCCCATACATGCCCCATGACTCTACTTTGGGAGGTCAAATTCCCATTCTAGAGGAGGGCATATTAGAACCCTATACATTGTTGGAATTGACGGATGTCTGCATTAGCTTGCAAAAGCAAAATACAGACCTTGTACATAATGTCTCTAAACAAGGGCTTAAACTCAAGAAATTGAGGGAGAGGATTGTTGTTTTGGAAGCTGTTGAGACTAGGAGAAGGTGGACAAGGGTCCTTTAATCAGGGGAGGATTCTTACAAAGGGGAGGAAGCTGCTACTGAGCCATTTAATTTAAGTGACAAAGGCTCGGGTGGTTCTATTGGTGTGGAAATGGCTGAAGCATTTACCAACTTGAAGGAGAGGCCAGTTATTGATGTTTCACTGGCAACTCCAACAAAGATTTCGTTTATGGAGATGCTGGAACAGGGTTCTAAGCCAAATGCTGACAAGAGTAAGTTAGGTGTTGACAAGCAGGTTTTTGACGCTGACAAGCTAAGCGTTGATAGGAGTAAGTTAGGCGTTGACACACAGGTTTTGGATGTTGATAGACCTGCAGTTATGGTTGATGTATCCCAGTCATCAGCTATCATCAAGGATGTGTCTACATAGGTACCATCATCATCTTTACCCACCATTGATATATCAGATAAAGGTAAAGGGATTATGGTAGAAACAGTAGTTCCCAAGGATGCAACCCAAGTAATGTTTGATTCCATGTTGGCTGCACAACTTGAGAAAGAATATAGGATGAAGGAGACTGCTATTGAGAGTAAGGAAAGCAGTGGTGATGAGAGCACATATTCAAGTGTAATGGTTATTGAAGAACCAGAGAGACTTGAATATGGTGATGAGTTGGCAAAGGAAAAGATTGGAGAGTTAAAGAATCAGGTGGATTATGAGATGCCTGAAGTTGCTCAGATGTACTTTGCATGGGAAAATAAGGTAATGGAGAATCCAGACATGACTTTATCAAATCAAATTTAGGGTTTGGAGATTCTACTAAGAGTTCAAAGGGATTGCAAGGTGATTCTGAAGTATAAAGCTAGCAAATTTCTTTCATAGACTAAGAAGGATAGAAGGGAGCTCTACAATATGTTTCTCAGATGTCATCAAACAGGTTGGACTTTTAAGAAGTTGCAAGGATTGTCCTTTGATGAATTGGAATATAAGGCTTATCCTATTTGGGAAGTGTTCAAGAGCAGAACACTATCAGGCTTCTTTCAGATGAAAGAAAGGAAGAACTTGCAGAAGAGATGCAGATCCAACAGGCTTTGGTTACACCAAGACCATTGAAGAAGGGAGTTCCACTTGAGTTCCCAAAAGACATGGATAGAGTGAATCCTAGTGAAGCTGTTATTAGAAGGAGTATTAAGCTATCACCCTTGGAAGCTTCACATATGTTAGAGGTGTTAGCTCATGATTCCAAAAACCCTATTGTTCACTATGAGGAAGATGCAAGTGGGTTTTGGATGGTTGGCAGATATGGGAAAGAGGTACATACTTTCACTACTCTTATGTCTTTGTTTGCAAGCCTGGATAGGGAAGACTTGGCAGACCTTTGGAGGTTGATGCAGGCCAAGTATGAGACTGAAGCACCTACTTCAGTCAATGGAATAAATATTTGGTCAACATTCAAGAGAATGTGTGCACCAGATGAAGAAGATCCACTTTGGAAGGATCTTGATGATTTCAGTGGACTTCAATGGCCTCTACATTCAGCAGTTGGTGTGTATCATTTGAGTACTATAAAGTTTTCTGAGTATCTTCTTGTGGATGCTGAATATCCTATGTCCAAGAAAGTTTTGAAGAAAATGGTGTCAACACAGCTAGAGATGGATTACACAAGTGATGTTGGCAAAGATTTGATTAGGTTTATTTATTTCCAACTTAATAAGATTTGTAAGAATCCTCCTTGTATTTAGTTTTTTTTCAGAAACTTGATTACTAGAGTAGATATCAAGTTTAGGGGAGGATTGTTGGGAATCAAATATAGCCAAGACACTTGGACGCTGACAAGAGGAAATTGGACGTTGATAGGAAGAAATCAAGTGTTGTCAAGACAAGCGTTGACAGGAAGAAGTCAAGCGTTGATAAGAAGAAGTCAAGCACTGATAGGATACTTAGTCTACACGTTTTATGTTTCTAGTAAAGATATGTTCGACAATGTATTTCTTATGTTTATCTTTACCTAAAATAGCTGATACATAGACTCTTGTACAAGGTTCCTTAATCTATAAAAGGAGGCCTTTAGGTTTAGTTCAATATATGTTATTCACACTTTCATTGTACGCAAGTTCGATTAATCAATCAAAGTGAAAGTTTGGTTTATCTTGTTTGTGTGTTCTTGTTTAAGTATTAATTCCGCAAAATACTTAAATTGTTTCATATACAACAAAGTTTCTCTAAGTGTTTAACTTGATTTATTCTTGTTTACACAAGCTAAATCGATCTAAGTTTGGGATCAACATTTAAATGTCCTAAAAGGTAGGAGGTGTTAAGGATGAAGGGGTGTTTGGGTTAACAGAAGTTACAAAAGTGGGTTTAGATTAGGTGACAGTGAGTAGGATGGTTGTGTCAGTGGGTGGAGGTTGTACATCAGTAGGTAAGGGAAGTGTAACAACGGGTAAGGGTTGGGTAACAGGGTGTAAGGGTTGCAATTCAGGGTCATCTATGTCCATGGCAACTTCATGGTTAGGTGAACCTTTATTACTTTTAAATTGGTTTCATAAAAGGTTCTTTTGAAAAACTAGAATTTGTAAGAATAACAAAAGTTGACTAAGAAGTCTTAAAATATAATAACGTCAATACTGTGAAAGTTGGGATGTTGCACCTTTAAGACTAACAATGGGTTCACGTTGTTTGCTGGCAGTTTGCCTGTCAAAATATGGTCATTGAAGAGTGAGAAACCAGCCGTACCATTTGGGACCTATTGAATGACAGGATATGCATAAGCGAAACTTATTGACATACAAATACATTAAACCAATCAGGTATGTAATATTATATAATGTCAGGAGATAAAATACGTTATATGATACCTACAAAACGAGAATGAACCAAAGTATGCAACATAAGATTAATACACATTTTTTGGGTCGGTTTTGCAAGAAGTAGCCCACAATTCGTGTCTAATCCCATTGATAGTATTAGATGAATAATAGGCCCAAGCCTGTTTGTGGGTTTAGGTATCTAGGGTTATGCACCTATAAATATGAAATCAATGAAAGATAATACCCACGGTTTTATTCTATCATTCAACATGGTATCAGGGAAACCTTAAAAACAATTCTGCAGCCAATACTATTTTACCAATCCGAAAACCCTAAAGTTATCTCACTCATATTCCGCTGCATATTCTCATCTCTACGGTACAATTGTTTTGTTTTTAGTCCATTTTTACAACAACATACAGCAATTCATCTTTTCTTTATTCCTCATTAATTAGTTTGACTAATTATTTGTGTGAAAAAAGAAGAACTTTATCCCATTGATTGTTGGTGTTGGTTACTAAATAATTGATGCTTGGATCTGCTTTGGCTATGGGTTATTTTATTTGTTTTTGTTGTTAGATGTCACGTAGTAATAAAAAGATATAGTGCATGGATGTACTTCTTTGATTCAACAACCTTAGAGTTTTTAATCTATGTGCAACTTTAGAAAATACCTAAACTTGTCTATTTAATCTTTATGTGTTGGTGATTTGTGCTAAGTTCACAAATCCACACAATTGTCTATTTGGTTGAATGTTTGTGCTAAGGTCATGATATGAGTGATTTTACTCATATCATTTGTATCATAAAACATACAATAAATGCATATAATCAATAAAAATGGCCTTGTATACGTTTGTTTGTTGTTTAATGTGTGTAGGTACCGAAGTTCGCGAAAACCGGCAAAATCGACACGGGTTTTGAAGAAAAGATCAAAGAAGCCAAAATCGAGTTCATTTTAGTGGATTTAATCTTAAATGAGGATAATTGGGCTTGTGGGTCCCACATTTGGATTAATGGGCTAAAAAGCCCATTAGTAATACAAGTTACCCATTTTGACCCAATAGCCTATAACAAAGCCCGTTAACCTTAATTACATGAAACGGTTAAATAAATATGGGCTACAAGCCCATTAGCAATTTGTTTAAATAAATTTGGGACGGTTTAAAAGCCCGTTAGATTTTCATTTTGATGGAACTTAAGTTATAAACGTTTTTTAGCCAAACCGTTTACACATTCACATTACTTCGATAATAACTAAGCTTCACCCCTTTCTCTTTCTTTCACCCACACCAAATAAATCAGAGTCAACTATTCCCAAACCCTAACCCTGAATAATAAAAATTGGGACTTTGTTTAATTAAGGGCGCGTGAAACACATGCTCTCTAATCAATCCCCCCTTTATCGGATCTTGAAGATGAGAAGAGAATGAGTGACGTGGCTCCTTCCTTGATTATGATTGGGTGAACCACATCACCATCCCTCATATAACCAATAAGATGATGCCATCTCAGCAGTCAACTAACACAACTAGCACAAGGGATTGCCAAGTTGGCAATCCGTGTGCTAGGTGTGTATTTACAACCGTGGGATCAAGATGAATGAAGAAAGAGAAGAAATGAAGGGCTGAGATCAAGATATTTCTCAACAAACCATCACCAAGAGCCTTGGGAGTTTGGCTATAAAAACCCCCATTTTCTGTAAATTTTTTATTCCATTTTTTTACTTAGAGTTATTATGTTAAAATAGTGTTAGGATTAAATTTGTAATTTCTTTTTTAGTATTGTAATTCTTTTTTATTAATAATAAAAGTTTATTGCGTTTAATTAAATTTGTGCCTTATTTTCTTCTTAAATTGAATTTTACAATTTAATTCTTCAATATATTTTATTATAATAATGTTCATGTTAGTTGATTTAAGCTAATTAATAGCTTTTGTTAATTAATTAAAGTAAAAAGTGGATAAAACTTTCCCACTGAAAGTTTATAAAAAACGGTTCGAATGTTGGTTGGTCCAAATGATATGGTGGTTCAGTGTTAATGGTGAGATGAAGGTGGTCTCGATTCAGTCTAAATGCCAGCTCAGCGTTGTGCATCTTCTCAAAGGGTTTCTTCATCAAGTTTGAATCAATTTAAATTTTATGTTAATTTAATCTGTTTTTGAGATATATGCTAAATGGATTAAGGTTGTAAGCTTATGATAAAGGTTTTGTTGAATATGTATGTGTGAGTATAATTAAAGTTTGATGAGTCTGTGTTTAAATCTGAGTTTCTTTATTAGATTTGTATATGAAATTGAGTCTCATTGGATTGATACAGTCAACTGATAAGGTTTTCTTTGAATAATAGACTTTTGTTCAATATTCTTGCTTGTCGTTATTAGATTGATTTAGTTATCTGTTAGATTAAAACTTTGTTCTGCTAAAATGAGTAGGAAAGTTTGGTTGGGTTTATGAACTTTATGCTTTAATGAAATTTATTCACAAGTTTTAAGTATCTATTAAGTTAGATGGTGTTTGATAAAAACTGAGTTAGATTTAAATTGTTCAGCTAGTTTGAACTGTTTTTGAACTGATGATTGTAACTTTGAGTTATTTATCCTGATTCTGTCTTAAAAACTGGTTGCTAATATTTTTGAGGTAATTTTAGAGGATTGTTGAGAATTTATTTAGTATTTGCATTAATTTGTTTACCTGAGTAGTAGCTTGTTATTATTGAGGTTGTATTTGGTTTATCATACAGCTAATTAAAATGTACTGTTTGATTTTAGAATTTTATTTCATGTTACTAATTATTGTTTGTGCTTAATGTTTATGGAAGTTGATTGATGTTTAATAAACTGATATTAATCAGTGTTTCACTTGTTTCAGTGGAATTGATTTTATACATAGCCAATATATAAAAAAATATTAACAGATAACAAGTCACTCCTGTGACTGTCATTGACATTTTATTAGTCAAAATAAATATAACCACAAAAAATGACTCTAACAGGATTCGACCCTGTGACCTCCTGGTAACAGGCCAAATGACCTACCATCTATTTTGGCTCCTCTTTTGTGTTTATTTACACCTCTTATAATTAATATAGTATAATCAATTGGTAGTCAGCTTTTGATTTAGTTAAATACATAGTTTTGATTTTGTCTAAATTTAAATCTAATTTTCTTTTATAAAGTTTACAAATAAATAAATAAAAACAAAATAAAAATAAAAAAATGTTTTATTAATTTTATAAATTTAATTAGTTATAAAAATTAGTTTTAAAAAAAACTAGATTTTAATTAAATTAGTTTTAAATAAAATAGTTTTTAAAAATAGATTTTGTTTAGTTAAAAAGTAAAAGTTATTTTTTAAATAGATTTAATAGTGTTTAAATTAGTTTAAATAAAGTTTTAAATAGTGTAAAAGAATTTGAATTAAATACATTAAGTTTTTTAATTAATTTTAAATAGTGTAAATTTTAAATTGTTTCATATTTTAAATAATTGTCTTTTGATTTTAAAATAATAGGGAACGACTCATGCACTTTAGGATTTTAATTAATTAAACATTGTAGGAGTAATTTTAGATTAAAAACCGATAACCAATTTAAATCGATTGTCCAAATTGAAACAAAACGCCTCAATATTCATTTGATCTTCGTGTACAACGAACTTGGATCATCAAGTGTTTAATTAAATCCGTCTTCGACTTATTTTTGGATTATTACCTTTTCCTAAGTGTAATTTCCTAAATTTTTCCTATATCGTATCTAATTAAAATACATCGACATTCCACGACACATCAGGTCACATCCACAATTAGTGTCTATGAAGAAGAATCAGATATTGTGCAGGGCTTTGTGCATGTTGTGTCGGTATGGTTGGAGCTTAGGAAGAGGAATCAGATGTTGTGCGGTGCTTTGGATTAATGTCTTGTTTTCGTATTATTTTGGTTTAATTTTTTATTTCGTATTAGTTTTATGTTCCAGTTCGAGCTTTCGCGATTTTGCCGCTCGAACTGCGAGTGAGTATTAGATGAATAATAGGCCCAAGCCCGTTTGTGGGTTTAGGTCTCTAGGGTTATGCACCTATAAATATGAAATCAATGAAAGATAATACCCACAGGTTTATTCTATCATTCAACATATAGTTCCTCCCCCTTTAATCGTAAAGTGATCCACACTATGATTACATAGCCACTTTTGTGTATCATTGTCATTCCAAACATAAGGATTACTTGAAGCAATGATGGAATGTAGTTAATGTACTCTTCAAGTTTGTTGGTCCAATACAAAATTGAGATACACGTATTGGCCTTAATTACCATCAAATCACATTAATCATTTATGTTACACAAATGTTTATTTACATTTGGGGGTTCACATTATTTATTCTAACTTCCAAAAAAAAGGTACAACAAAAAATCTTCATGTCACATTTATAAAATTTTTGCTAAATTAAATTATTTACGTTTCATATCGAACTTATGTGTAGGGGTGTCAATAATCCTGACTCTCGAACCCGAATAAGGATGTTCGGGACGGGTTACTTGGGTCAAAAATCTAACTCGAGTTAGTTGGGCCGACCCGTCTGACCCGATTACAAAATAGGGCCGGTATCGGGTTCAAAATACACGACCAAGCTCTAAAAATATCAAAAATTAGTTACGTTTAAGTTTTCGTATAACAATAACTAATCCCGCCGCCAATGGATATAACTAATACACAAACGTATTCTTAGAAAAGATTTACGAAACGAACCCGCCCATTGGACGGGTTACGCCGCTAATATATGGGGGTGTTTGTTTTAGCTTATATAGTGGGCTTATAATCTTATTAGCTTATATAAGCTCATAAGCCGAAACCAAGTGTTTGGTTAAGCTTATATAAATACGCTTATAAGCTTATATAAGGGGTTTTTGGTAAGCCAAATATTTGAGGCTTTTATAACAAAAGGTAGGCTTATATGACTATTACATATAAAAAGACCTTTATACCCCTATTTAATAACTACATAATTTAACATTCATATGTTTTTTTTCATCTTACTTTATTAATTTTAATAAGCCTAACCAAATAATTAACATAGGCTTATATGCTTATAATATATATGCCATAAATGGCTTATATAATATAAACCTAAGCCTCACTCATAAGCTTAACCAAACACCCTATATATATATATATATATATATATATATATATATATATATATATATATATATATATATATATATATATATATATATATATATATATATATATATATATATATATATATATATATATATATATATATATATATATATATATATATATATATATATATATATATATATATATATATATATATATATATATATATATATATATATATATATATATATATATATATATATATATATATATATATATATATATATATATATATATATATATATATATATATATCTATATCTATATATATATATATATATATATATATATATATATATATATATATATATATATATATATATATATATATATATATATATATATATATACATATATATATATATATATATATATATATATATATATATATATATATATATATATATATATATATATACATATATATATATATATATATATATATATATATACATATATATACATATATATATATATATATATATATATATATATATATATATATATATATATATATATGTATATATATATATATATATATATATATATATATATATACATATATATATATATATATATATATTATATATATATATATATATATATATATATATATATATATATATATATATATATATATATATATATATATTATATATATATATATATATATATATATATATATATATATATATATATATATATATATATATATATATATATATATATATATATATATATAATATATATATATATATATATATATATATATATATATATATATATATA